>CM061150.1:6961541-8306541 GCA_030710495.1 Labroides dimidiatus | reverse complement strand
GTTTCAACTCTGACAACAATTTGAGAAGGCTTTTTTTTTCTTATTTTGCGGCCAAATAATAACATCAGAATATTGTTGTTGTTTTGCCCCTGCAGCATAGATTTATGGATTTATTGACACTGGGAACTGAAGCGTTGGTGATATACATATCATTTTGTTCTCAGCAGTAAAACGAAACCCAAGTACCAGTTTAAAGGACTTAAAACACAGACAGTTGCATAACCCAATTAAGTAACTAAGCAGAGAGTGAGCAGGTTGTCACAAGAACGTGAGGATCTTTTTTCTTCCCTGCAGCAGTGATTTCTCGTGGGAGTTTGCAGGTTGATGCGTTTTGATCTAACTTGAAGCTGCTCATCTTACAACTTATTTAAATCTCTTTGAGGTGAAGCTGGAGCAGGTTGTACTACCTGACAGAGTTACCAGCTAATGATACAGTCTGTTGTTGGAGTCAGTTTTGACTTCAGATTTTATTTTATTGCTGTTATCTGTGTTAATGATCAGAGTCTGAGTCACAGATATTTACCAGGTTTCATAAGGTAAGTGGCCGGGTTCGTGTTACGGTTTGAGGACATCTTTTGGGTCTCTGTCTGGGTTAGAAATGCTTTTTTTTTTTTTTTTCCAAAGTCACATCATGAAACTTTCACAGACATGTGACTGGAGCAAAAGCCTGAATTTGATGCTTATCATTAACCCAGCATACATTTAAAAAAGAATCCTCTGATTAGAATTATAGTAGGTATTGATAATTCAGCAATTGGAGTATTCAGTATTCATCACTTTTTTCCCATTGGAATGCTGTTGCAAAGATCAAAAAATTCCACACAAAAACATGAGCCTTCACCTTCCACTACACGCCCTCAGGGAGTGAGCAAAGTGTCTGACCTGAGGAGTGAGATGATGATGTTTGATGGAGCAGAATGACTGTAGATTGACTCAGTGAGAAGTATGACTGGGGGTTACACAACTTACTCACATTCACACACACTTTGACACAGGCCGGGTAATCTCACAGTTTTACAACAGCATGATACCAGTGGAAGTGTTCTAACACTTTTTGCACACCAGCTTTACAACAGGGTCCTCTATCAACTGCATTTCCTCCTCACTCACACACTCATGGCTGCAATAATTGTTAGGTTGCAGTTAATAAAAGCATTCCTGGTATAGAATGTGTGCTGTAGCAGGGCTAAAAAGCTATGAGGGGCTAAGGTTTGGTACGACAAGAAGAACTTGTGTCTGACAGATAAAAAAAAAAAAAGTTTAATTGTGAAATATGCTGAGCGTTTGATGTTACAGTTGTTGGATTCTGGACTGCCTCGTCACTTGTTTTCTGCACCCTCTGCTTCACCAGTGATTCCCAGATGGTGAAGAAGATGAATGAATGATTGTGTGCTCACTCCTGATTGGCTCCTGAATTCTAAATGAAGCGTTCTTTGACAGGAAATAATTTTTCGTTTAAATGTATCGGATCGCACCGTATTAGATTCACTGTGTAATCAGAATCAGAATCAGAATAGCCTTTATTCACCAAGTATCTTCAAAAGAATACAAGGAATTTGACTTCGGCTTGAACTGTACTCACTCTGTACAACATATATGAATAAACAATAAATATCACTAATAAAAAAAGATATCAAGTAAATAAAAAGAATAGAGAAACCTATATACAAAAAACATTAAAAATAAATGATAAAAAATAATAAAGTTAAATAGTGCAATGTATGTATAAGTAAGTTAAAAAAAGATGTGCAATTTGCAATTAAAGGAATGTGCAAAAAGGAATAGACAACAGTCTGTAGTGGTAGATGAGGTATATGAGCTATAGTTTATGGCAGGTCAATTGTTAAACTGTTTTGGGGTTTTTTCTTTTTTTTTTTTTTTTTTACTACTCAGAGTTATAACAAAACAGTCAGAATGCTTATAAATAACGCTTGATGACCTACCTGCCAGAGCACATCTTTAAATTAACATCTTTAGCTTAGTGTCTTTTTTTTGTTTGTTTGCATAAACTTTTTGCAGATGCTAAAAAGTGCAAAGAACCATTTAAAGAATGAACATTTTACAATAAATGTCATGGCTGTATACTGTAGAAATGTAAATGTAAAAAATGTGATGTGTTTACATTGTAAGAAGTGACGTGAACAGCCATGGTGTGTTGTTTACACCTCATACTGGATATCTGTGAACACATTAGTGGATGGAAACTGCTCTGGGACGTGTTGAAAATGCAAAATGAAAGTGTAACTCCACAGATTTTATATATGGAAAAAATGATCGATCCGTCTTATCTGGTTTCAGATCTACTACGAATCAAAACTTAATACTCAGATCATAGCGCCAGAATGAATAGATTTTATGTCCCCAAACAGTTTCAGTTGATGTTTACATAAAAACACTAAAATCAAGAAAATAATTATGAGAATGTTTAGCATCTTATTCACTCCAGAATCATTGAATCATTTCTGCTGTGTATGCAGAGTGAGAAACTTGGCTGAGGGAGAGAAGATGAGTAGAAAGAAGAAATCATACTGAACCAAATGAAAACTGGATGAGTTACCTTCTTACCTGTCCACTAACCAGTTTATATCCGGTCTGCCTCTCTGCCTTTCTTGAACAGGTAACTACAGTAAGATCTTTGAGAGTCTTTGGAAATCAGTCTATTCCATCTCTATGAGGACCTTTAGGTTAATTACTTTGACCTACACACGCAGCATGACTACAGGGGATTCGAGGGGCCCCAAAGGGCTCGAGGTTCACCACTCGTCAATTAGTGGCACATAAATTAATTAACTGCATAGTAGTTAAGAATGTGCCGGAAGCCATATCATGACCTAATGCTGTCTTCTTGGAGGGTCTTGCTTTAATATCCATCTCTAAGATGTTAATTATTTTAGGTAACGTACCATACTCAACATGCCCTGCTCCCCATAAGGATCAGACACAGTACAGTTACATTTCGTTAATAAACCATTAGAAGTGTGTAGTTATTTCCCCACAGCTGTATTTAAACGTTTTCTTCACAGTATTAAAATCTCACCCTAAATCAGAGGACTAACTACTGAATATCTGAACGCCCAGCAGTAAAACACTTGATAGCTTCCAAATAAGCACTCATTACAGAGTTCCACAAACATATTACAGTCCCTATAGGAACACTATAGGGAAATTATGGTGATCTTTCTGTTATCGTAGAGCAAAACAGCCCTGTATCAGGAAAATAACAGGGTGGGGAAAACACGTCTCCAGCAGCAGCAAGCCTGCTGATTAAGAAAAACAAAATCGTGTCTCCAAGTTTCACAACCTCAGCTCTTAATTCTGTGACAAATCAATCTTGATTTCCCACAGAGCTTCATAAACGGTAAATATCACTTCAAGGACTCCTGTTACGGGGCATCGTTCGGTGGACTTTTCCTGGAGGTCGCGATTCATTCGGTCTCCTTCTGTCGGATATGTTGTGTTGGCATGCAGAGCGAGGAGCGGGGAGGTGCCCCCCGCGGATGCACAGAGGAGATAAACAAATCAATATATTGAGCTGCCCTCCAGAGTTATCACAAACACTGATCGACCTAACACGATACTTCATCTGCTAATGCCTGCTTCTCAACAAATAAGACACAGCGGCAGGAGGAAGATGAAGTGCTTTTCCTCGGGTCATTCACGGCCGCATATAAAGATTTTTATTTACATAAATTAACAAATTGAATTATTAACAGCAGTCCTGTATTTCAAGATAACTGATCACAGAAATGAATGTGTGATTAGAGACAAAACAAAATGTTTTGATTTTTTTTTTAAGGTAATCCACTGGTAAATTGATCGTTGGGAAAGGAATCCAACTCCTGGGGTAAATTAGTATTCCATGTCCCTGGTCTTGATCACAGGTCTCAAGTCTTATTTAATAAAGAGCATTCTTTAGGCCTGAGCTTCTGTTCATTACTACTACAGCTGAAAATCAGGAGAAAAGCTGCACAAGGAACGTTCTAAAATCCCAAACATTTTTTTTTAATCTATCCTGGTGAGCTTAATGCATGAATGCAAACTGCAAAATGCTTCAACTTTAATGAGCCCAAACTTTTTCTAACCAGCACCCTTGGAAGATCAGAAAGAGTGCTGAAATCCATTTATCCATGGTAGCTCCTGTCCCAGCGGGGTCCACCCTGCACAGGTCACCAGCCTAGAAAAAGGAGGCCACATAGTGACAGAGGAACCTGACGAGCATGTTTTTGGACTGTGGGAGGAAGCTGGAGAGAACCCATGCGTGCACAGACAGGACATGCAAGCTAACGGCAACTCTAACCACTGCACCATCGTGCAGCCTGTGTGTGGACAGAGTGGGCGAGTTGATGTCATTCACATTGTGCAATTGGTGCTATAAATACATTCTTAATGAAGCTGCTTCATGCACAGCAAACTAAAACAAGTTGAAATTGAGAACAGAGAGTTACTTCTACCACCATTGTGTGCATTTCAACTAGAAATTGTCAGGCACAGAAGAAGGAGTACAGATGCAGGAATAAGTGCAGCTTCAGAGAGTCTTTATTACAAGCAGGTTCGGTACACAGGTGATCAGTCAGCGAGGCAGAGGTAATAAGTCCGGCAGGCAAAAATCAGGAAACGGATTCAGGAACGGGTTCAGTAACAGGATCAAGAGTTTACAAAAGGTAAGCTAAGAGATGGCTGGATGTATCAACTCGAGGTGAAGTGATAATCTGACATAGAAGTGAGGGAACACCCGGGTATAAGACGGGAAGGGAGGTGAGTATAACAAGACACAGGTGCAACACATTAGGGAGAGGCCCGGTGATCAGCGGTTAGGGAGGCAGCTTGACAGGAACTGAAAAGAGAAGAGACAAAGGTTAACGAAATAAACCAGGAACTTCCAAAAAATGTTTTGACATGAAAAACATTGACAGAAATGGTGAGTTGAAGCTGAAGTCTTCTTCAGTGATGGAGGCGAGCTCAAAATGTTTAGCCTCCCTCTGAAAAAATAAGTTTTTGTTGTTTTTTTTTTTTTTTCAAAAATGTCCAACTTGCTGTTAAACAGGTCAATGAATTCTGAACACAGCTTCTTCAAACATTCTAGTTTTATTTTGGATGCTTTACTTTGCACAAAGAAACAAAATTACTTCACAAAAAAAACCATGGTACCATGGTCAGATTCATCATGCTCTGTAACGATCAAAACTCAATAGAAGTTGCCTCCATGGTATAGTATCGTTTCTGACAACCAGACATTTTTATGCTGCTTACAGTTTGAATTTAATGTTTAAATAACAAGAACTCGTCTGAATGATTGGAGCCAAAATGCTTTGTATTCTATAACATGAATACAAAGAAACTTTTATCATCATATTGAACTCTGTTGCTCCTCAAGCCTTGTTGGATATTTGGATATCTTGTAAACATGAAACTATTTTCTGGAGTCCTTTTTGGCATCTTGTCCTCAGATATTTAATTAATAACCTTTAAAAACTTTCAATGTCCGCAGCAGGCTGCCCTGAAAGTTTCAAGGTATGCATAAGTGAAAAGGTCAAAGGAGAAAAATCAAAGCCAGAAAGTTGAGCACACATCTTCAGAAAGACTATCTGCTCCTCTTTTATATCGACGATGCTTGAAGAAGGATTAGATGTGGAATTAGCTGCCACCCAACACTTCCATTGGACAGTTTTGAGTTTTAAGTGGGAGAATTTCCGTAAAGACAAACAATTGAGTCATAGGCCGTCAGTAGTATCAGCATATTTTTACACCACAATACACAAAGACACTCATACTACGTGGACAGCTCTCCCAGCATAACATGAGCAATCTCCTCTCTGCCTACAACTCCACCGCCAACAGGAGCCAAGTTACAAGCCAGCAGAAAGACTCTGAGGCCTCATGCTGATTATTATGCAGTCTTTTCACACCGTGTAAGATCGATGTGTGCATCCACTCCTAACCACACTCACCAATCTGCCAATCTTACATAATTACAGTAATTTTTTTGTCCCTTTGCCGACAAAATAGCAGCGGCTCCAACTCATGGTCCATGGGAGGCTGGATCAGCATGACTCACTGTGATTATTCCCCTCTCTTCTGAATATTCAGAATTATTCTCCATCTTTTTACTTGCAGCTTGATGACGCACGTTTGGTGATTGGGGTTTGGCGGGCAAATGCTTTGAGTTGGACTAGTCCGTGTCTTTTTTGTTTTGCGTCTCCTCTTCTCCCAGGCTTGGCTGCTGCTCAGTGTGGTGTAACAAGTAAGCTATACATGGCAGTTTATCTTTTTTTCCAGTGTTTTTCACTGGAGGAATGTCTGAAACTTACTTTTCATTGTGTTCCCATAAACCAAATTATAATACAGATTGTTGCTGATGTGCCTTATTTTTAGCTGTTTTGTTACAACTGAGAGGAAGGAGTCTCCACTGTGCTTTGGGAAGACGTCTTTCAGCTGCATTCATGCCTTTATTTTGGAAATCTTGCTGCACTACACATCTCGGATCCTAAAACTGCTCACCACAAAGAGCTGACAGCAGAGCGGGGTGAGCTGAGGTTAATGTTGCTGTTGGAATAAAGGTTTATATTGGGTGTTGAACATTGTTTACAGCATCAGTTCCCGGGAAACAGGAGGAGGCAGAGGCACAGAGACAGAAAAGGTTGAGGCAGCTGAAGGAGGCTTTGTTGTAAATCTGGTTTCAAAGCAGCAGCAGCATCCTGCAGCTGAATAATGATGATGCAAAGTTCCAGCAACTGGATCATGCAAACAAACAGACAAAACTAGATGTAGGTGATACTGCACAAAGGTCATGAGGAAGTCGCTTGATTCTGTTCTAGCGTAAGGAACAACTTGGTGTTTCTGATATAATTGTGCAAATAAAAGTTTTAATATTGCACTTAAACAATATGTATTCAGTACGTAGATCTGTGATATGTTACCTGTGATCTAACACAACAATACTTCAATTCATTGAAAAGGAGGAACAATTGAAACAACTTTAAATCAATGTCTGAGAGAGCAACCATCACATAGACATCCACATAAATGGTCCAAGATGTTTTCGGATCAGTCAAACCAAATGGTAACTGAAAAAGTAAAATAATAAACACACATCAAAAGAAAGAAAAAACCTTTGCAAAGAAATACACTCAGATGCAACATTTACGTTTATCCCTTTAAAACTGGATGTGACGTGTAAGTCATTTCAGACGGTGTCATTCGTCTGAGCTGTCAAAAAGCTGGTGGTAAGAAGAATCAACACAAACTTTCTAATCCTTTAAACTTTTATTACAAAGTCCCAAAAACATGAACGCCACCGTCCGAAATTACCTACATGTCGCATTCAGCTTTAAGGGTACATACGTCTAAATGTTGCATCAGATCTAGCTGGGGTAAAGAGGGGGTATTGTGCTTTTTTTTTTTATCTTTATCTAGTCCATCTGTTGCCCCTGTAGTATCTTTACGTGGTTTAAAACCCTAACATCTGTGTTTTAGCTGCTGTCGCTTTAAGGCTCCCTGCCTCACAACTCCCATCTTCACTCTGACTGCTTAAATACATCAGTTCAGCTCCGGTCCAGTCCGGCTCCGCTCCGTTACGTGTTGACTGTGTTTGTCAACTCACACTGGCTGCATGTTCAGTCCAACAAGCTGCATGACTGACAAACCGCTGGAGTCACAGACTGAGGAGTTCCCTTGCTTCCCACTCCACTGATGATCCTCTCATCGTTCTTGTTTTGACTGTAAAACATCAAACCTGTTGACTTCTGGTCCGTCTCCGCTCATTTTGTCCATATGTTGTTGAAGTCAAGCTAAATATGATCTGGTTTTGACTCCACTTCCTGTCCTGCTTGATCTTCCCTACGGTGAGTTGACAAGTCACATGGGTGAATATTAGCTGCGACCACAACGGAACAGATCCAGTGTGAGTTGACACACTGACTTATTTCAGCCGTGATTGACCGGTCCAATGGAGGTCTGCTGGGGAGGATCTGGTGCTATTGTCAGACTGGAGTGTTTCGATCAGTTTACCAACAGATTCAGGCATTTACAACGTATTTTTGACAATCTGCACACGTTTAGCCTAAACATCCAGTGTTGTTTCTTTATATCCATGTTTAGAAGACAGGAAAGCATTATACTCCTTCTTTAAATGCATTGTAAACTGTTTATCAGTGATAGCATGATGCTACATTGGTTAGAAATGATTATAAAGGGAGAAAACCTGAAAGAAACAGAAAAAGTTGCAGTTTCCTTCGACCAGGTACATGAAAAGAGAGAGAAAATAGCAGGCCATTTCCACAGCGAGCTTTCTGACCCATAATATCAGGTAAAACACCAGTAAGAAACATTTCCCCTCTGATGGCTCAGTTCCACAAAGTGTCCCATTAAGCCATGACAGTGAGCCAGCGAGCACAATACCCCGGAACAAGCTCAGCCAAACGGCATTAATCCTTTTAATTACACCTGTGCTCTTTCTGCTATGACAAGCCAAAATGTCTGCAGTGAAAAATGTCTCTTCAACAAATAGAAAAATTCAAAACCCATTAATGAAAGAACCCCAGGACACACAGGGAGATGTGACTGTTTGCATACTCATGAGAGATGAGTGTGTGACAATACAGACAGGGGAAGAGGAGGGGGGCTGGGTGGGCTTTTTTCAAGCATCCACCTCTGAAAATGTCTCCGCACATCCCCGCTGAATAAATACTGCGTCATAGTCTGAGGATGACTTCTGAGCAATGACAGGCAAAATCAATATTTCACCACCCAGAATGATAATGTGGTAATAATGAACAATGAGGACGCTGACCAGGATAACTCGTCCGACAGCTCCGCACGCCGTCTCTGAATAGAAGCTGAGTAAAACATAATTGGCAATCATGGAACCCGAAGCTACAGGCCTGTAAGTGCTAATTTGCAATCACAGGATGGGGCGACACTGGCACTGCAGGAGCTTTGTATATCTGCACGGGTGTGTGGGTGTGTGAACGTGCTCACGTGTATGTGTGGGCCACAAACTGCAGACATAATTCAGATGCAGGATCACTTTCTGGTGTTGCTGGTGAGGATAATCTGTGTGAAAACAGATAAAACCTGACATGTACCTCTGCAGCGCTCAATGCAGGTTCGTGTGTCTATTTATTTATGGAATAATATTTCATTGAAGTGGCTCATGATTGCACATAATTCATTCATAAAGCAGCGCTCTGTTCTGCTCGTACGCAATGCAACCTTTTTGAACTCCTGGCACGGCAGCACAGAGCAATTTAGTCCCTCGTGTGTGAAATGTAATTTTTTAAATTTCTTTTTAACCATGGTGTCTTTGCAAATTTGTTCGTGCAAATACATAAAACGCTTGGTATAATATTTCATCATCTTATTGTTAATTGTTGCATTGCATCTGCATTATTTAAAGCTGGAGCCAAGTGTCGAGTATATTTTTAGGGCTTCTCAAATTCGGCCTCCCTGTCCTCTGACTAACACATCTCTATAGACTCCTCTCTGTTTTTCTCTTTCTTTTCAAAGGTATGATGGTGGTTAAAGGTAGCACGGAGAGGAATGGCGAGCGTGGAAGGGCCCTGGAGCTAAATGTCAAGACTTCATAAAGTGATGAAAGACTGGTGAAGAGAGGTGCCCACCTGCTAACCCTGGTGGTGTACTGGCTCTTACTGTCCATCTGTCTACATGCTTGGATTTAGGGAGCCAGGTGATTGGCTGCACAACTGATCAATAGAGCATAATATTGAGAACATCAAAATATTAAACTGAATAATTGAATGAGGATGTAATAGGTTAGAGGTGTGTGTGAACAAATTTAAATAATTTCGGTTTTTTATCTTTTTTTTTCAAGATTCAAAGTGTTGATTTTCATGTGCACAGTAAAGAAACACGTTTCATTGTACAATGAAATTATTTCTTTGCTGTCCACAATGAATGCCAACAAAAAACTGATATAATAATAATAATAATAATAATAATAATAATAATAATAATAATAATAAAATTCATTTGAAGGCAGTGAAAAGTGCAAATAGCTAAAAACAAACACCCACAAAAAAATTCTAAAAATCTTTATTAACTCGCACTTATTTGTATTATATACTCTACCTAAATTCATTACTATTCTGGGTTGTGTCAACTACATATATTCGTTACATAATCGATCCAAAATGCTTGGTCAAATTAACCAGTATGCCAGATAAATTCTTACATATTACAGCAAAATCTGTAGGAAAATAAATTGCAATAAATTAATTAATTAATTAATTAATTAATAAATAGAAAGTGCAAATAGATTTTTTCAAACTGTGCAACAACAACAAAAACAACAAAGAAGAAATGAAGAAAAGAAAAGAAAAAAGAAAATTGGGTTCAACGTGTGTATGTGCATACTAGCATGAGGTAGTCTGGGACTGTTACACTCCTGTCAGTTGTTTGTCTGACAGCAGTGGGGAAATTTTTTTTTTTTTTTTTTTTAAGTTTTTGAGTCTGGAGGTCTTGCATTTCACACTTCTGTACCTCCAACCTGCAGGTAGGAGTGATCCTCTCAGCAGTCTCCACCACTCTCTACAGGTATTTGCGCTTCATAGCAGTCATGCTGCCATACCACACGGCGATGCAGCTGATCAAGGTGCTCTCAATAACACAGCTGTAAAAGTTGCTGAGGATCTTGGGGGACACACAAAACTTCCTCAGCCTCCTCAGGAAGTAAAGCCACTGTTGCCCCTTCTCGACGAGCTGTGTGGTGTTGAGTGTCCAGGTGAGGTCCTCACTGATTTGAACACTCAGGTATTTGAAGCTGCTCACCTGCTCTACTGGATGAACAGTGGCCGATGAGGTCTCCTCTCCTTCCTCATGTCCACTATTATCTCCTTCGTTTTATATGATAAATGTAGCATAGAGATTAAATGTAACTCAAATATTTGTCCAGTTCATATGCACTCCATGAGTGCATATGAAAATTATGATTTCTCTTAAAATTGAGCAACAGTGTTACAATGTTTAATTTTCACAAGATCTTTCTGAAATGATGACACATTGGAAGGGTGGGCCTCAAACACCAAGGTCTGCCCAGAACTCCGCCCCTTAAAAAGGCCTCTGGAGAGCTGGCCAATCAGAGGAAAGGGGGAGTAACACTAGTGAGAGAAAAACGGATTTATTTTGAGCTGTAAATCATGTTAAGCTATTACGAGGGCCACCAGAGGGAAAGCATTAAGCCTATGAAGTGCACAAAGCCCCTCTTTAAAAGCCAGTGGCTGAGTGAAAGATTGCAAAAAGATGATCAACCTCACATTTTAGCATCATGTCTTCGGTGGAATCATTTTTGATTTATTGAATCGTGCGACTCTAAGCTCTGCGGTCCGTCTCTATGAAGGCCACTGAATCCCTAAGGCAATAAAAGTTTTATACACCATTTCTTCATTTTTAGAGCCTCAATCTGGACAGAAATAATCCAGAAAGAGATATTTTATGGTGTTCTGTAAATCACCGACAGAGTAGACGAGTCGGACACTAGCTGTACAGAGGTGATGCATACAGTGTTTTAGTGTCTTAGGATGTGAAGTTTGTAACTTTGAAAGACTGATATTTTTCAGTCATTTTAATATTGCGTGCTGACATACATCTTTTTCCCAGGTTAAATTCCTCCATCAATCATGAGTACGACTCTTTTTACGGCTCCTTTAAAGCCCCATGTGAATTTCCTATAATCTTGCCTTTTTGTGAATGCTATAAAAGCCCGATGCTCCTCTGGGAGGAAAGAGGGTTATTTGTTTTGGGGTTTTTTTTGCTTTTCCCTGTCAGATTGGACACGTCTCGGCTCGGCATCCTCAGGTCTGTGCTCCAACAGCTGATGGACAAACGGAGTGATTCACATCAGTGACCCCCTCGGAAAATGAGGGGAGCACATTTGTCAGTTTCAAGGCTACTGGGGCTGTACAGAGCTTGAAAGCAGAAGATTATGTTGTATTTGAGAGCTCAGAACAGAAAAGTAGTGATAAACATGTCAGCAGTGTGGAAGTGTATTTACTTACAGAGAACACTGGAAATGTCTGCAAGGAAGATGAAACCAAATTATAATGCCATCATTTTGAAGTCTTACAGCAAGAAGGTTCTTGGTTCAATTCCTTGGCTGGGCTGGAGCCTGAATGGAGATTGTATGTTCTCCCTGTGCATGTGTGGGTTCTCTGGGTGCTCTGGCTTCCTCCCACAGTTTCTTTTCTGTTAAATAAATAAAGATTGATTAACAATCACACATCGATAACTGCAACAGTATCCTGTACAGCACAACGACCAATCTCTTCAACAAACTTCAGTTCATTCAAAACTCTGCCGCTCACCTCCTCATCCATTCCCGTGACCACATCACCCCCATTCTTAAAGACCTTCACTGGCTCCCTATCTCATACCACATTAAATTTAAAATCCTCCTACTCACCCATAAAGCACTCCATAACCAGGCCCCCTCTTACCTTAAAGATTTGCTCCACCCCTACACTCCTTCCTGTACTCTCCGCTCCTCTTGCATGAACCTCCTGACAGTCACAAGGACCAAGCACTGAACCTGGGGGGACAGAGCCTTCTCTGTTGCCGCCCCCTCCATTTGGAACTCACTTCCAAAACAAATTCATGTCACCACTGATCCTACCACCTTTAAGACACAATTAAAAACACACCTGTTCAGCACTGTTTTCAATTTATACTGTCTCTTAAATCTACATATTTAGTTACAACCTTTTTATTTTTGCTTTCTATCCACAATTTTTCTGTTATATTCTATATATGGGGATGCACGGTAGCGCAGCTGTTAGAGCTCTTGCTTCACAGCAAGAAGGTCGCCGGTTCGAATCCCGGTTCGGGCACGGTGTGCCTTTCTGTGTGGAGTTTGCATGTTCTCCCCGTGCATGCGTGGGTTCTCTCCGGGTACTCCGGCTTCCTCCCACAGTCCAAAAACATGCTTACTAGGTCAATTGGAGATTCTAAATTGCCCGTAGGAGTGAGTGCGAGCGTGAATGGTTGTCTGTGTTTCTGTGTCAGCCCTGCGATTGACTGGCGCCCAGTCCAGGGTGTACCCTGCCTCTCGCCCTCAGCCAGCTGGGATAGGCTCCAGCCACCCGTGACCCTGAACAGGAGAAGCGGTATAGAAAATGGATGGATGGATTCTATATTTGCTCTGTTTGTTGGATTGTATTTCTTTACTTTTTGCATATCTGTATTTGATTTTTATCTGTATTTTATCCTTAACCTTGTAAAGCGTCTTTGAGTCTTTGAAAAGCGCTATATAAATAAAATGCACAATAATACTACTACTACTACTACTACTACTACTACTACTAATAATAATAATAATAATAATAATAATAATTATTATTATTATTATTATTATAAATGTATTATTCATTGACCCAAGGTGAATAAATAAGAGCTCTTTTTAAGGCTTGGTGAGATACCTTTTCTCACAATACTTTGACATCTTTAAGTCCATCTAAAACCTTTAAGTGATGACACATTGATTGATTATTCCAAATAAATCACCTGCTGATGGTTTGTGATCGAACATATGGTGCCATCACAGAGGTAATGACACTAACGGATGATGAGGTCAAAGGTCAAACTGGAGCAGTCTGAGGAAAATAGCTAGAAAGACACACTTCAATGTCTCGACGGTAGCTCAAGTAAGAGCTAAAACTTGTCTAACTCAACTTTTAACCCATTTTTTAACTTATGACTGTGTTGTGGAAACAGCATAAATATTTGTGTCTTAACACCTTCAAATCCAAACCAAACCATAAGTGACAAACTTAATATTTTGATATTGTTCATTTGAATATATGTTTCTACAGCAGGGTTAGAGAACTTTCTTTTTGATTTTTTTTTGCAAAGGACTTTTCAAGTGAAGGGATATAAGGTGTTGTCCTGTCCAAGGGGGGCGCCAAAATGTACTCAAACTGAGAGTTCCTACCACAAGCTTTAGGTAGCTAGCTTTTTTAATAGCAGAAACTTATTTTGATGTCATGTTTTATTATGTACCTTAATCTGTTGTGATCAAATATCTGGAGTCTTCATGCAGGTAATAAGACTAATTAATTTGATGGAGGTCAAAGTAGAGCTAATCTGAGAAGAAGAGGTGGACGCCCAAAGTAAACCAGAGGTGCTCCAAAAGTCAAAGAGGAGGTGTTGTGCTTTTTAAGGTTTTATCTTGTACCTCTTGCACCTTGGTAGCAGCTTTAAATGGAAAAAAAAAAAAAAAGTTTTCTCACTGGTGTTTGAGAAAACCCTTTACTTCATTTCACCTGCTGTCTCTTTAAGGCTCCCTGCGCCACAAACCCTCTTCCCACTGATTGGCCAGCTATCTCGAGGCCTGTAAGGGGCAGAGCAATTGGTATGGCCTTGGTGTTTGAGGGCCACCCTTCCAATGTGTTTTGAAGCAGTAAGAAGATCCTTATGTGATGACATCATCATTTCAGCAGGTTGGGTGAAGATCTCATGAAGAAAGCAGAATGCCCCCTCTTTCTAGCTACAATATATACCTCAGTTAGAAAGCTTTTAGAAATTGCAGACTTTTTTTTCAAACACAACTGTAGCAAATGCTTATTAAAGCCTGTCTGGTAAGGAACATAAGTTTTCTCTGGTTTCTTTAGGCTGACAAAGACAATAAACCAAGCTTGTAGCACTCTTAGTTCAGGTGAGTCATCTCAATCTATATGCACAGATACACATCTTCAGGATTAAAGACAAAGATTAGCTTCAATATTCAATTTCATGCTTGATTTGTGGCTTTTGAGACTCCTTTTTATATATCTTCGATGTAAATTTGAATGCTTTTGGGATAAATTGCTTCAGGATAAGCTGTTTAAATCAAGCATCTGGCTTCACAGTCGTCAAAGGTCAAAGTGAGGTCAACTCAAACCGTCCCCTTTCAGCTCAGATGGAAGAAATATGAAACCCCTTAAAAAAAATACAGAAAACAACTGCTTCCTTTATCACTCCAGAGGACTTCCTCTGGATGCAACAAACAATGAGATCCTTAATGCAAATTTCTTATGCTGACTAGATTTCCTCTAAGTGGGTCATGAACTCCTGTCCCTCTTTCCTCCAGAAACCAGTGTTAGCTCCATCACCACGGGCACGTCCAGCCCAGCAGACTGGAACTAACAACAATTCGCTCAAATATTTATGTCTCTGGGGAAAGGGAACGAGCGTGTGTGTGTGTGTGTTCATGTGTGTGTGTGTGTGTGTGTGTGTGTGTGTGTGTGTGTGTGTGTGTGTGTGTGTTTACAGTGTGTGTGTGTCTACATCTGTGAGTTTCAGTGGCACTACATAATACCCGAGTTAATGCAAGTATAGGTTAGACTCAGCATGTCTGCAGGCTGTATCTTTTTCTGTCAACAATCTTGGCTGTATCTTGACTTCCCTTTACTAACCTTGTCACGCACTCATGCACACACACACATACACAAGGAATTTTCTTTTTTACAAAAAGACAGATCAACTTCAAAACATCTAGAATTTGATAAGATTTTGATCAATTTTTGGGCTCTTATGAGTTCTTGAAACCATCTTTTAACCTTAAACAATCAAGCAAACTATAGGTTTGTGTTGAATTTACAAATCTGTTTCAGGTAAACACATGCTTGGTGTTATATTTATAGTTTTTAGTGCTATTTTCACAACAATAAAGAGGCAAAGCTAAATGATCGGACAGGTTTCAAAGAGGCAGAAAGCTCATCAGGGCTATGCAAACCACTTTGTTTGAAAGTAAAACAGAAGGTGAGCTCACCTGAAATGTCACCAGGAGTCCTTTGTTGTTGTGCACACACTTACATCAGGGTAAACTGTGTCAGAGTTGAGCCACAGAAGCTGTTTTGGAAGTGAGGATGAACGCATACGGACATGAAGATGTTATTGTAATGTGTAACTCATTGTTCATGTGTCTTGTCTGAATTATTTTGAACAACATTGCTGTTCCTCCTGAATATCAGCAATAAAACTCATGGAGTACACAGACAGAAAAGATGGCTCGCACTATTAAAGTAACAAAGACTTGTGATAAAACAGAGATTTCCTTTAACTGCTGCAGTTAATGCTTAGTTAATTAGAACAATAAAACATTGCACAGGTTCTCTCCTCCTTGAAACTTTTAATGTGTCTAGTTTCATGTGCTGCCATGACCTCCAGGAGATACTAACAGCTCCGATGGTTTGATAACTCTTAGCTCCGGTGGTTCAGTAAGTCTTAAGGTCTTTGCACATTAAGTCTGTTTTTCATCCAATATTGACACACGTTAAAAAAGAAATTCAATCCCATGTTATGTCTATCATGTTTGCACACTTTTGTCTGTCATAATTTTTTTCAAAACAGGTTAGATTTTCTGCATTTTGGAAGTAGGAAGGTAAAAAACTAGTAAAGAGAGTGGGATGGAACCAAGCGCAAGCCTCTGGTCAAAATATATGAAGCAGCAGAAGCACTAAAACTGCAGTTCATCAAGTGTCCACTTGAGGCTGGCTTTAGCTTTTGAAACACAGAAGAAGTCCTCAAAAATGAGTCAGATAAGTATTCAGTAATGATCTAAAACTGTTTGAGAAAGATGCATCCCGCTGAAAGTCGACAATTTTAAGCTGAAACATGGGTTGATCTGCTGTTTGGCTGGCCAAACCGGTTTAGGTTTATTTAAACGACTCTGACCGGTGATGGATTTACCATTTGCTCTTGTCTCCTTTTAAGTGTAAACAAATCTATCTGCAGTGAAATACAGTAAATCACAATCAAAACCATCACAGGCTATCTCCATGCTAACAGGCTAACTGAATGGCTTATCCGTCTCATTTGATGGTTTTTGCTGAAAGGCCTTTGTTGTTGACTTACTGCCCTCTAGATATAGTGGTGTTGTGCAATTATCTCCATCTATCCATCTTCTATACTGCTTATTCTGTTCAGGGTCAAGGGTGGCTGGAGCCTATCCCAGCTGTCTTTGGGTGAGAGGTGGGATACACCTTGGACCGGTTGCCAGTTGAGCATGTGAAATTGCTAACTTTTTTCTTTTCTCTTTCCATACGTCATTGTCCTGTTTTGCATAATCTACCCAAGTCTTTGGCCCCATGGTAAGACAATGGGCCACAGGAACCATTTATCCGTCCATCCTCTACCGCTTATCCGGGTCCGGGTCGCAGGGGCAGCAATGTCATCAGCGAAGACCAGAGGCCCCTGTCCCTGGCCTCTTCCACCAGCTCCTCTGGGAGGTTACCAAGGTATTTCCAGGCCAGCCAAGAGATATAATCTCTCCATCGTGTTCTGAGTCTACCTCGGGGTCTCCTCTGAGCTGGGCATGCCCAGAATACCTCCCCAGGGATGCGTCCAGGAGGCATCCTCACTAGATGCCCGAACCACCTCATCTGACTCCTCTCGAAGCGAAGGAGCAGCAGCTCTACTCCGAGTCTCTCCCGGATGTCTGTGCTCTGAACCCTTTCTCTAAGGCTGAGCCCAGACACCCTGCGGAGGAAGATCATTTCAGCCGCTTGTATTTGTGATCTTGTCCTTTCGGTCACGACCCACAGCTCATGACCATAGGTGAGGGTTGAAACGTAGATTGACCGGTAAATTGAGAGCCTTGCCTTCTGGTTGAGCTCTCTCTTCACCTCAACGGACCGGTATAGCGTCCGCATCACCGCAGACGCAGCCCCAATCCATCTGTCAATCTCTCGCTCCATTTTCTCCTCACTCGTGAACAGGACCCCAAGATACTTAATCTTAAAGCTACTTAAGTAACCATTTAGTTCTGGGGAATGTTTTCACCGGAGCTAAAAGTTCTTGGAACCCCTGGTTAAAAGCAGCTAAAGTCAATCAGAGGAGAGGAAGGACAGTAAACAGGGAAGTCCAGAGAAACCTTGCTCTAATTGACTTTACGGCTTCAGTAAAAGCCAAACTGCAGCCTCAGCTGAGTGTGTGCGAGTGTGTGTGTGTGTGTGTCTTTTACACAACCAGACTCATACTCATAAAACTCACTCAGACAAGCTCCTCTAAACAGTGGGAGACATGTTGAGTGGATGCGAACAGATGTTAAAACCAGATGACTAAAACAAACTTTTATTCATTGAATTTTACTGAAATCTGTGGAACGAAGAGTTCTCTCCAGAAAATATAACATCTCAGTGTCTTAGAGTTGCACGCACAGGCTTTCATGACATTTGTGGCTCTAACAGTCTGCAGGCTGTTTGCAATTACACATTAAACAACCAATCAGGACTCAGAGTCTGAGTTTCTGATTTTTATTGTTATTGAAAACAAAAGAAGGGAGTAACTAAAGCAGACCACAACATTTAACTGCTACCTTTGTTCAGCTGAAGGTCAGTTATTTCTGCTTTTCTTGTTTGGCTGTCTGCAAAGTGTAACCTGAGGAAATAAAACTGGTGGAAATTTTGTATTTTCTAAAATATATATAAAAACATAGTAGAGACAAAATAAGTTTTTTTAATACTATAATTTTATTTCAGGTTTCACAAAACAGTTTGCACTCTCCAGTGAGTTCAGCAAACCACCAACAGACTCTACAAAAACATTAAACCTGTATTATCCCCATCAGTGCATCCAGACCTGAATCCAACCGAGCTGTTTTACACATGCACCGTCTCAATGAAGATTCAGGAGGCATAAAACTGGTGCAAGCCTGTGTGGTGTCATCGCTCTGCACTCACAGAAACATTTTCATTTCACTCACTGGGTCAAACCTTTGGGTTACTGAGAGAGAAAGAAATCCTTTGAAAGGAAAATACTGAACCAGCACCCAGGAAAGAAGAGAACAGGAAGAAGACTGACGCATTTAACCGGATTTGTGGTGGTTATGTAACAGAAACAAAAACAGGCAGGTATTTTTAAACCCGGTCCTGTGCAGAGGTGGAGGATCAAACATCGCACACCTCACTCACCTCCGTCGTCTCCCTCACAGGTTTGTCATTAATGATGAATCAACTGTATGAGCTGTTCTACCAGTCAGCTCCATGTCCTGGATTTCTGGATGTGACATGAAGCCTTGAGACAGCTCTCTGTGTTGTTTTAGGATGAATTATTCAGAGAGGTTATGAATTTAAAATGAGAAGTTTGTGTCTTTTTGGAAACTGTTTTTAAACCAGCATCCGACAGCAGTCGAGAGAAGGACCTTTTCATGGTGACCTTTTTTTTCAGTTGATAAATCAAGAGAGTAAAAGAGAAGAAAGCTACAGAAGCAGCTCTGTGAGACAGATCTCAGAAACTAAGATGTGCAACAGCTCAAAGTTTTGCAGGTTTGGAGTCATAAAGCTACAAGCCAATATGTTTCTTCTCAGCTGAACAATCAGATTAATCTGTGATTTTAGGAGGAAGAGGCCGTGGCTCAGTTGTGGTCAGTTGTGGGCCGATAATGGCGTTTTGGTTGACCTAAAACAAAAACTTTTAAAAACAGCCTCCAGAATGGAATTTCTCTGAAACGCTTACGTCACACTCCACATTGCGTGAACCAGACAACAACAACAGCAACAATGTCCAGAAAAAATTCTCGAGTCTTGCATGTTTGGCGTCCAAATTGTTCTGTTTCTTCTGTCTTCCTTCTCTGTTTTGTTTGTATATTAGCAGCTGGCTAGACTTCTTTTGGTCTGTGGAGGACTGGGTAGTGGTCATATGGGGTGCATCTTTACAGTTCTCTTTTTTTTTTTTTTTTTTTTTTTTTTTGTGTAAATGGAGCTTTAGAAAAAGCCTGCACAACAGCTTTACATTTTCATGAAACCAGTGCTTGTTAAAAGTAAAATGTAACTACCACTGTTGAAAACATGCCAGATAATTGCTTCTTTTGTTTTGGCATTCAACTGAAACACAAGACACAGAATTTCATGCTCTCATGGTTCACGATTTGTGTCAATATGAACTACTTTTTTCAAGAAACTTGGCACAACTGCACATGGATTGAAGCCATAGACTACCTACCAAATAAAAACATTCGCATGCCAAAAATCATACATTTCTTCATTTTCCTGATGCACCATCTATTCTCATACATACTGATGGAAATATTGCCCTGTTTTCCACTCTCTGTAATTCACTGATGTTATAAAAGCCTGACTCTGCTCCTCTGGTCAAGGCTGTTGATAACACGAGGTCCGAGGGGGTTTGCTCTGCAGTGACCTTGCAACAAATGGCTCAATTATCCAAGGTACCAGCAGACTGCATGCATTCTTTGGTTAACCCCTCGCTGTCACACACAGTCACACACACACTCAGTCATGTGTGCATTGGCTCAGGAGGTCGGAGGTCACCGCACTCCTAACTTTTCTTCTCTCTCTTCCACTCGGACTAATTTGGTGACTTAATGGCAGCTTGCTTTGCAGAAAGGGACTGGCTCACAGAGGGTTACGAGGGAGGTAGCTGAAGTCATGCAGTAAAGCTTCTCATAAATGCCAGGTGAAGTGTATTGAAGCCATAAAATGCACCATAAAGACTTGTGGCAGTTAAGAAAGCAGGATTAAACAAGGGGCTCTTTATACAGTAGAGGCTGTGTTCGGTTCAGTCATGGACAGTGAAAACCAGCGTCTCAGTGTGTGAAAATCAGAATCTGTTTCATTATTCTTTAAATTGAAACCCCGAAGCATTTTAAAGTACTGTATTTTGTAGGAAGAGTTTGTGAGATGGAATATGAAATTAAAATTATATCTTAGTCTGTGGAGTTTATTTCACTCGGAACAAGAGATCACTTTAGGTCACTGCAAAGGTTTCCACACACGGAACTCTTTAACTACTGCCTAGCTCATGTTGTGTTATCTTATTTCCATCTCCATTAATGCATTCCTACTTCTGTATCATCTTTAAGAACCACTGTAATGACTAAATTTCCCTCCAGGGTAAAGAAAGTATGTCAATATGTGCTGGATAAAAACTGTTTTGTCGCATTTCAATGTGAAGCAAATAATTCTGGGTTAAACAATTCAACAGTAAAAGTGAAATTAATCTCATCGCTGTCCTCACTCAGTTCAAATCAATGCTAAAATTAGATGGTGTTTTTGCAAAGTCTGTGTCGTGACCCACCCATGAGCCGTGGGAGTGTTGAAAGGGTTGCCAGGAGGTTACTGAGGAAAAAAAATTAAATAATTAACCAAATGCTGCAATCTGTCTAAGTTGTCCCTGCAGCCCCCGGCTTCTCACAAATTAAACTTCTGGGAATTCTTTTCGTCATTTTGGGCTCCAGTTAAATAAGCTATCAGTGTAAAGGAAGGAAGCTGTATGAGCATCTTTGCAGCAGTCTCACAGTCCCAAAGAGAGTCTGAATGAGCATGAGAAGCCATGTAAAGTTTATAGATGTGCATGCGAATAATAATTTGAATAGGATAAGTCCTTTTTCTTTTTTAACTGTGGGTATTTTGGTTGTTTAAAAGATTAATGTTACAGGTAGCATCAATGTCCATCCAAAACAGGATCCAACATGTGTACAAGTCAAGTAACATCCATCAAGGCCCCTCTCCCTTGCCTTGTCCAATCTGAGCCCAATTTATTGCCTCTGGACCTTGTCAAAAGACCTCTTGTTGCACTCTTCTAGTTTTAAGTCAAAATCTATGTCAAGCCGGGGAAGGGAACCTCAACCCAGTTTCTATGACCACGTGGCCTAATGGATAAGGCGTCTGACTTCGGATCAGAAGATTGAGGGTTCGAGTCCCTTCGTGGTTGATTTGTTGTCCTTAAATATGAACTTGAACCAAGCATACTGTATCCTAGCCTTCAGAAACATTTAAGTGTGCCCATAAGTGGATAGGACAGCTGCCTGTCCCTAGGTGGTTATCACACATGGCCAGAGCAACACATAGCTCTTGGGTTCAATTCCCATTCTGGCCAAAAACTGTTCATCCAAAACAGCATCCAACATTTGTACAGGTCAAGTAACATCCATCAAGTCCTCTTTCCTTTGCCTTGTCCAATCTGAGCCCAATTTATTGCCTCTGGACCTTGTCAAAAGACTTCTTGTCGCACTCTTCTAGTTTTAAGTCAAAACGTATGTCAAGTCAGAAAAGGGAACCTCAGCACAGTTTCTATGACCACGTGGCCTAATGGACAAGGCGTCTGACTTCGGATCAGAAGATTGAGGGTTCGAGTCCCTTCGTGGTTGGTTTGTTGTCCTTAAATATGAACATGAACCAAGCATACTGTATCCTAGCCTCAAGAAAGTGTGCCCCAAAGTGGTAAGATTTGGTCATTTGTTGTCCTTACATAAGAAGCATTCTGCGTCTTTGTCTTCAAAAACATATATAAGTAAGGACAGCTGCCTGTCCCTAGGTGGTTATCTCAAACGGCTAGTGTCAGTCACTTATAACCCATAGCTCTTGGGTTCAAACCCCACACTGGCCAATAACTGACAATGTACTGGACCAAAAGATCCATGAAGTCCCCATCCCCTTATCATTACTACTTGACAAGAACCTGTATGGATGCCAATCCCTATGCTGACTATACATCAAACTCATTTTTTGCTGTGTGTGTGCCCAACATTTCAGTTGCCTTAACCAAATATTTGGTGGAAAAACACTACCTTTTGATCATGAAAATTCATTGATGGACACTTCCTCTGTGTTTTTTCCAGCTGCATTGTGATTGAATGTATTTTTATATCTTATCTGTAGGTTCAGGATGGTGTATTAAATCTGCTTTAAAACTTGATCACTTGTGTCACTGAAGCCCTTGTGGTACCAACACAGTTTATTAGTTATTATTTGGCCATCTGTTGCAGTTAAAGAAAGACCATATGTAGCTTCTGTGATGATCTCTAAGGCTTTCAGCTGGATTACAGCTTTGATAAAGAGCACATCTTCATTCTATTATTCTGAGGAACACAATAAGATTATCTCTCTGTATTGTCATTTTAATTGCTGCTTTTATAAAGCATTTTGTCTCAGCATGGTTGAATCTAAAGTCTTATCCTCAAAATACATTTCATTGCTACAATTACAACAAGCAACATGTTTCCTCTGTTCTAGGATTTAAAAATGCACTTGATTGTGTCTGAACTGGAGGTGGAAAAGTAAAACAGGGGCTAAGTACCTGGAGGACTTTACCAATGATTTTCTACATTCTCAAGCTGTTCTCGCTTATTTCCATCCCCCCTCCCCCGAGTGTGCTTCAGTGCTCCTCTGATGTATTTCAGAGAAGATTGCTCTGTCAACCTCTTTAAAGGTAGCCATTCACAGCATGCCACTTCCTTCCCTTATACAACCAATATGCAATTATCTCCTGAAGTGGGCTCTACGCTGTACCAGGTGCTGAAAAGTGTGTTTTGCAGGAATGCTCTCTGTTCTGGGTATATTGACATTAACTTTGTTCCCCTGTGCTATTAAAGACCTTTTATGGAAACAGTTTTTTTTTTCTTGAAGCAGAACTAGAAAGAAAAACAGTTTGAAAACATTAATTGACATTGCTAGTGACTTGGGGGGAAATGCTAAATTCCAAAGAGCTGTCTGCCATTCTTTATTGTTGAGACTGTGTGGTGCTTAGGTAAAATAAAGAACAGGGAAGATGCAGAATTTACTCAAAGAGTTTTCAGGTTTAGTTTTGGAAAAGAAGAAACATTTTTTTTTTATTTGCTATAGAGAGGCTTAAAGTGGTCCTGCCTTGCATACTCATACTCAGTAGCCACTTGATTAAATACACCTATTCAGCAGCGTATTTACACAAATATCTAATCGGCCAATCACATAGCATCAACTCAGTGCATTTAGACATGGTGAAGACAAGCTTCTGAAGTTCAAATTGGGCATCAGAGTGGAGAAGAACGGTCATTTAAGAGACTTTGAACAAGGCATGGTTGTCGTGACATGTTTCACAAACTACTAGGATTTTCATACAAACATCTCCAGGGTTTACAAAGAATGGTCCCAAAAAGAGAAAATATTCAAGTCTGCAGAAAACCATCTCTGAACACACAACACATGCAACCTTGAAGCAGACGGGCTACAGCAGCAGAGGACCACACAAGTGACAATTCACATAAGCTCACTTAAACTGGACCAGAGAAGATTGAAAAACGTTGTCTGGTCTTATGAGTCTGGATTTCTGCTCCACATTCAGATGGTCGGCTCAGAATTTGGAGTCACCAACATGAAAGCCTGGATCCATCCTGTCTATCAAAACTTCAGACTGCTGTAATGGTGTGGGGGACATTTTCTTGGCACACTTTGGGCCCCTTTGTACCTAGAGCTTGGTTTAAAGTCCACAGTCTACCTGAGTATTGTTGCTGACCATGTTCATCCCTTTATGATGGAGACTTTCAGAAGGATAACGCTCCATGTCACAAAGCTCAGATCATCTCCAACTGATTTCTTGGACATGGTGATAAGTTCACTGAACTCTAATGGCCTCCACAGGCACCAGACCTCAATCCAGTAGAGCTCCTTTGGGATGCAGTGGAACGGGAGATTCTCATCATGGTGTTCAGCCCACAAATCAACAGCAACTGTGCGATGCTATCATGTCAATATGGAGCAAACTCTCTGAGGAAGGTTTCCAACCTTGATGAAGACAGTTCTGAAGGCAGATGGGAGTCCAACCAAGTATTACTAGTGTGTACCTATTGCTGTGTGCTCTAATCCTGACAGTACTAAATTCTACATTATGAGCGCTTGCCATTTTATTTTGGAGCCAGTATTCACAGATTATACCACTTGGAGTGTGTAATGATAGCACTTTTTTTTCCTTTTGTACATGCATCATTAAGCTCCAGATATCTTTTCTTGTTCTGAAACTAAAAGCACTTCTGTTCCATGAGGCCTGTGCGTCTTGGTTCATGTGCTGGCTTTCTTCAAATGTGGGCCGTTGTCTGAAGCATGTAGCCAAGAATCACGCTAAATGCAGGGCACCATTGTAGTCAAACATACTAAACTCATTGACATTTAACCCCTCTGCATTCTGTACAAAGACTTCCCTTTGTGCACATCATGAACCAACAATGCTGTATACAGAGATCCACGCAGTCTGCAGGCTGAGGCTTCTCTATGGCATGTTTATTTTCTGTTGGACAGTAGCACCAGCTAACACTGCTGGGTTTACAGTGGATGCACAGTGGCACTGAGACACTTCTTCTATAAAGGCTGCTTCTCTTTAAACCGTGAAAAGCTGCCTCTTGTTAGTGAGGCAAACTTTCTTGAAGCTGAGCAGCGGAGAGCTCGCAGAGAGCTCACGGAGAGCGCAGATGGCCTCCCCTGAGTGCTGAGCACTGAAAGTGCTTTAGAAATATCAAGTGAGCTACAAATTCAGTAATGGATGTTTTTCATGATGAGTGTAAGAACATGAGATCTTCAACTTAGTCAGGAAAGGTTATCAGCACTGTTTTTTTTTTTGTTCTTTTTTTTTTCTTTTTTCTTTGGTTCCTCAGAAAACCATCTGTTGAAAAGCTCGTCAAACTCAGATGCAATGAAGGCGTTTTTGCTGATGGCATGTTTTTATGCCTCCCATGCTTTTGTATTTACTTAAAGAGAAGTCAATTGTGCTTTTTTTAGTCGTTCTACTGGTGCCCTGTGGTATCTTAACATGATTTACAGCTTAACAAAATCCCGACTTTTCTCTCACTGGTGTTTTAGAAAACCCTTATTTCAGTATCAGTCTAAAACATTTCATTTTAGCTGCTGTTCCTTTAAGCCTCCCCGCTCCACTAAACCCCTTTTCCCTGATTGGCCAGCCCCTTCAGAGGCAGAGCTACGGGCAGAGCTACGGGCAGAGCTACGGGCAGAGCTACGGGCAGAGCTACGGGCAGAGCTACGGGCAGAGCTACGGGCAGAGCTACGGGCAGAGCTACGGGCAGAGCTACGGGCAGAGCTACGGGCAGAGCTACGGGCAGAGCTACGGGCAGAGCTACGGGCAGAGCTACGGGCAGAGCTACGGGCAGAGCTACGGGCAGAGCTACGGGCAGAGCTACGGGCAGAGCTACGGGCAGAGCTACGGGCAGAGCTTAGTGTTGAAGGCCCAACCCTTCAACTCTCATGAGCAAGTTACGAGATCCTCATTTGATGACCTCATCATTTCAACAAGTCTCATGAGGATCTCATGAGCCCTATGTGTGTTGCCACTACCTTCAGTCTGGTTTGATGGTACTCTTGATGCTATTAATGACATTTATAAAAGATAAAAATAAGATGTGCAGTAAAACTCCTCTGGGTGTTTTTAACACTCTGCATTTAAGCAAACAAAGCAAACTAGCAGCAGCTTCCAGACTAATTGAAATTATCCACCACAAATAATTTCATTGACTTTCATTGACTTATTTATTTCAATGAGCAGTGTTTTTGTCGTGCAGGGACTCATTATGTGGAATGAGTCTTCTGATGTTGTCGAATGGGAAAATTAATTGATTAACTTTCACTTTAGTTAAAAACCTGGGGGGATGAGGCATCATGACACTAATGACTGGCAGCACTGCAACACAGAACATCATTATTACAAGTAGTCTGAGAGCTCATCCCCTCTGACAAAGCGCTGCCTAAGGAGCAGATGAACCATTTAATAAGCTTAATATGAGAAATACAGAGATTAGAGAGAGATAGATTTACTACTGCCCAGCCTCGCTCATGAAATTCAACAACGCTCTCAACAAAGCTTGCAGCATCTTACTTCCTCTCATTCTCTTCACTGTAAATAACACCAGTGACCAACAAACAACAAAAAGAACAACTTTGGGGTAAATTATAAGTTGTGTGTTTTCAAAGTGTAGATAGCACAACTCAGAATTACAAACATGTCAAAATGCAAGTTTGTCCAAGAAATACACTGTTATTGCTATTGTTCTAGTTTATTTATTTATTTATTTAGGTTTTCTATTTAGTTGTCAAAAACTTGAACTTTTCTTTTTGGGTGTTATTCCTTTAATTATTATAGAATCAAAAGATGCGGAAGATGCGGAAATCTGAAGGAAAATTGATACATACATACAAATATAATATATATATATATATATATATATATATATATATATATATATATATATATATATATATATATATATATATATATATATATCAGAAGATGGGTACACTGTGGTCATAAAGGGATGGACACGGTGAGCAACAATACTCAGGTAGGCTGTGGCATTGAAACAATGCTCAGTTGGTACTAAGGGTCCCACAGTATGCCAAGAAAATATCCCCCACACCATTACACCACCACCAACCTGAACCGTTGATACAAGGCAGGATGGATCCATGCTTTCATGTTGTTGACGCCAAATTCTGACCGTCATCTGTCATTCATGTTGGGCTGTAAAACCTCAAACCTGTTGACTCCTGGTCCAGCTCCGCTCATTATTTCAGTTTGTAGTAAAATAAAATCTAATCTAATCTGTTTTGACACACTTTGTTTTATTTTGAAAGTAACCAAATATTTTAATGTTGTTCCAGTGTTAACATACTGACTTTAATTAAAACCTATTAGATTTGGATCTGGTGTGATTTTGCTTTTATAGAATCAGTGGTTTTCTACCTCCACGATGACCGTCTCCTCCTCCATCGTGTCATTATTGGCCTCTGGAAACCTCTGACCCATTTGCTCCAGCCTGACTCAGCTCATAATTGATGGTTTGTTGTTGTGGTTACATGAAACACATGGTGATAACGCGGAGAGTTTTATTCTGAAAATAACCATATGTTTTGATGATGTTTTGCAGTCTGACTTCCAGTCTTGATCTGGCCTGTGGTGACTGATGCACTGTGCTTTGTCATACGGCAAAAATAGATGTATCTGAAAGCTATACGGACTGAAGGCTCTGAAACACAGCAGTGTGGAGTCAGTGGAAACAAACATATTGACTCAAGGAAAACAGCTCAGAGATGGAAGTTTCCTGATAGTTTTTTTGTTACAGTAACTCAGAATTCAGACTTGGAGAAACTTTACTGCCAGTCTTCTCTTCTCTTCTGGAACCACATCTATTGATTTGTCTCTCTGCCATTCTTTATCCTCATTGAAGAAAAATCTGGTAAAACTGTGTTTTCTAGAGTCAGAACTTATTTCACTCTGCTCAGTGGAAAAGCCTGGGAAACTGATCGAACCCAGGAAGTCAGAATCTGCCTGCTGGCTCTGGAGCCAGAATCAGCCATGCTCTTCCTCACACCATCTGCTGTTGTATTCTGGAGACCTGTGGGTGATATGTAAGGACTGTGTGTGTGTGTGTGTGTGTGTGTGTGTGTGTGTGTGTGTGTGTGTGCGTGTGTGTTATTGTGAACGTGTATGCATGATGTGTGGGATAGATCAGGTGTGTGTGCAGGAAGCGTAACCGGTGCATATGGCCTGTGAACTTATAAACGCGAATAGACGAAGCTGGAGGAGGATGGGCCGAGAGGTGATGGGGAGGTTGTTAAAACTGCTTGTCAATGAAAAATAATGAGATCAACAAGATGTTTCACATGAAGGTTTCTTCACACCTCCAGTTTCTTCTTTAGGGTTAATTAATTAGATCGTGATCTCCAACCTTTGAGGTATTAAAGCTAAGAAAAAGAATGAAGCATCTGCTGCAGCCACACTGAGATGATCGGTATGTTTAACTGAGATAATATTTCTTTTTCTAAATGGCTGACAGAATAAGGAACTTCAAATTATTTGGAAAAAGTATTTGGTTGTTTGGTTACAGATTTAAGAAGACTGGTTTCACATTTGGGACCCAACACAGATCTTTTCTTTCCTTGGGTTAAAAGACAAAACAGCCAATTGTTTGAGCCAGCTTTCACTGGAGAAACGCATTGGCTGAAGTCTTATTGAGAATTCTCAAGTCCTTCTGCAGTTTATCAGTGATTTTTTTTCTGCAAACGCAGCTGCAAATACCCTCCTGCCAATTCCACACAGCCAACACAAACTTTAATTTGATGAACAAACCAGATCAGGAAATCTGAAACGCCCCTCATACCAGAGCTTTTTTTTGGCGAAACAAACTGAGACACATCAGGTTACAAGTTGATATCGTCCTTTGTAAATTAAAGATCATCTGATTGATTAGCTTCCTTGTGATGTCTTCATGTTTATACAGTGAAGTGGAGCAGGGCGGACAACCCACAAATGGATCAAAATTCTCCCAGACTACACAGGAGCTACAGTGTTTTCCATACTTGGGCCAAAATAAAAAAAGAACCAGCAACATTTAACTTCAGAAGAAGCGTTCTCTTTCTTTTCAGCATTTTTCTGTCACATGATAGCAGACTGAGAGGCCTCACTGTACAAGTCCTGCATCACAACAGTGGCACAAAACAAATGAGGCCAAAGTTTTATTCCAGCAGAGTGGCATTCAGAGTATGTGGGACGGTTCATAGGCAGAGATTGTCTGAGGCAAAGACGTCAGCGTTACAGTGAGAGTTAGCGTCTTTGTAAACAAAGACGAAGCAAAGGGATGTGTTATGATCAGAGTTAGCCTGATGCAGCGTGGGCGGCTACTTTAGACAACTGTGAAGAAGTGCAAAATGAATGCTGGGTAAAGTGAGAAACAAAATGTTTAGTGGATAGAATCAGTCAAATAGTTAGCCAGAAAAGCCTTTGATATCTTAAGCTGCATTTCTACTAGAAATTTAGTTTGGGGGGATAAATTTCCCCCCTAAATGGCCCTACCTCAGGGGGTGGCAGACCCTGCTGCAGAAACAAATGGGGGGGGGGGGGGGGGGGGGGTATTCGCCTCAGGCTGAACAGTTGCATTGTGGCCACTTCTACAGAGCTGAGAAATCGTTTCACAAAAAGTAAGACAAAAAGAACAAACAAAAAACAGTAGTGTAGTGCTTTGTGTTTCCACTCAAAAGCATTTATGTCACAAAGAACAACAACGGGGGCTGCAGCGTGCAGAGAGCAGCACCATACAGCTTCACTTCTATTAGAAACATAAGCAATGGTGTCAAACTGAACATGAGGAGAGAGAGCTACAGCAGCTGGGGAGCACAAGGAGCAAAACAAAGTGTCCTGCTCGCCCCTGTCCACATCTTCACTTGTCCTTAATGATAATAATAATAAAATAATAATACTTCATTTATATAGCACTTATCAATACAAGTAACAAAGTGCTTCATAATAAGCAGTAAAAACAGGTTAAAATGAACAGCAAACAGTAAAAACAGATTAAAAAAGTAAGACAATCAGACAGAAAATATATCAAATAAAAAAACCTCAATAAAGATAAAAAAAAATAAATAAAACAAAATCACAAAATAAAAGCTTTTCTGTAAAGATAGGTCTTCAAGTAATGAGATAAAATAGGGGACTGATTTTACAAATCTGATTTCCTCTGGCAGGCCTTTCCAAATTCTAGGGGCTCTTACTGAGAAAGCTCTATCGCCCTCGGTCTTGAATTTAGAACAGCCAGTAGAGCACTGCCAGAGGATCTCAGACTGCATGCAGGTTCATATGGGGTTAAAAACTCAGAAATGCAGTGGAGCGCAAGTCCTTGAAACTCATTTCTCTGGAAATAACTCCAAATATTCATCTTCATGATGAGGAAAAAATTTAGAAAATTGGTTGAATTGTAGAATTGACAAATCCAGATAGGAACAATGAAAGGAGATGGCGACTCTGAAGAAAAGAACAAAACCCAAATATGGACAGCTTTTAGTCCCAGGGCGGGCATGGCTGACACGCCACTGAGTCTGGGGGTTGGTACAGTTCCAGGAACTTTGGGAGTCACGGCCTGCAAACTTTACATCTCTGATTGGTGGAGCAGCCATAGTGTTTTTATTTCCCCCTCCCTCCATCCACAATAAGTTGACACCCAGCTGGTATTTACTTTGTTTGGTAACTCCTCAACAATGGTCTTTTTTGAGCCTGATAGTGTGAATGTGTTTCTCTTGGTTTTCCAGTTTAAAGACTGGAGATCTTCGGCTGAATGTGTCAGTGGATATCCAGTTTACAGCAGCCATTGAAACACAGAAAAAGTCATTGAGAGTACATCCTAGTTTATAAATGTGTTTCATATATGTGTCATAATCTCCTCATCAGATAAGTATTTGATCTCTGCCATCTTCATGCTTTAGACCTCAGAGCGGTCCATTTTTTCACCAAACAAAGCTTTTTAGAGCTTGTCTCATTTCAAGTGTTTAACAAATCTAAATGAAGTGTGAAAAAGGCACAAACAAAACCAGCACAGGCTGAATATCCTCCATGCTAACAGGCTAATTAAAGTGCTACACATAAAGACAGCAGCTTTGCTGTCCCAAATCGGATACTTCCATTAGTACACGTACATGAAGTACAGTACGAAGTACTTAGTTTTGTTTCACATCAAGCTGACGCTTCACACTTAATGGGAATGATCATGGTTTTCAGGTGTTCTTCAGTTATTAATTATCTGCAACTGTCATCCATCATTTGATCTGTTCCCAGCCCTGCATATCGAGCCAAGATGGGGATGGTTGAGGATGAAAAGTGCACTATGTTTTCCCATAGTCCCAGTGTAAATGCATTCAGCTTTGTATCTTTCTCCTGATTTCTTAATGTGGATAATCTGTCTGGGAGTTTGGCTCGTGGTGAAAACAGATAAACAATAAGCCACAGGAAACATGTCGTTTCTGGGAATGTTTGAACACAAGAAAAGGCCACCATGAAGAAAAGGGAACCAAAGACTGATCACAACACAAAGAACAATCAGGGCTACACATGACAGAGGGAAAATTATACAAGTTTGAGATTCAGGTCAAAGATAAAATGTTCTAGTGTCGGAATCCTCCGCTTCCATAACATCTGTGTACATTCTCCATGTCGTGATTAAATAAAGGCTTTTGATAGCTGCATTCATGGCACATTTTTCTCCTTACAGTCCATGTGTAAGGGTTGTATTGTTTGCTGTAGGCTGTCATTAATCAGTCTCTGATCCGTCTGTAGTAGGAGGGAGGTTTGCCTGAGAATGTGGAGCAATTTGGTGGGAGAAAAGGATGACTGGCAGACAAGAAACGCAGAGAAATGTAGTACTGAGGCTCTATGGTGGATAACTCTCCCTCTTTTCCAATCAGCAGGTCCATGTGAACACATTTACACACGTCTGCAGACACAGCAGAGAGTGGTGTGTGACCTGCAGAGTCTTTGGAATCAGCTGTCTTTGTGTGAAATCACTCTCATGCTGCTCAGTCTTTCCCAAACTCTGCAGCCTGGGTGGGAACACGTGCAGCAGAGAGCTGTGGATTTCCAGATAACATCTCAACCCTCAGAGGACTATTTTAGTTCTCACAAACTAACAGAACGATCTAGCTGCATGCTTGTGCTACACTTACACCGATGTGATACGTGGGCAACTCTTTTCCCACCATGCAGATGGAAAGGAGCGCACTGAGCAGAGAGGAGCTGATAAAAGACAAGAGCTGTTATTTTCTAAACATTTATTGTACCAGGCATGATGCACTTAACGAGGAAAACATCAGAGTTTACAGAACAGGCCGTCTGGTGTAGGGGCGGTGGGGGGATGGGGTGATCATACAAAACCCCGCAGGCTGAAGCAAAGCCATCTGAGCTGCTCTGCAGGAGCTGATAGGGGAATGTGGTTTGCTCAAGGGCAGAGAGGAGGAATGTAACTCTCTGATGTCACCTGATGGCATCTTCTCAATGGAATGTAAAACAGCTACATCACTCTGCAACAGCTTTATCACTCTGTTCACAGCTCAGAGGGATGCTGCTATAAAACTGTTAACAAAAATTATTTAACAATATGACAGACAAGGATGAACTACAAGCTCTCCGCCACCATGCAAGCTCCTGATATGAATTTTTGATGAGCTAATCCAATTAAGAAAAAAATGGGGGGGGGGGGGGGCACTACACTGACTAAATCTCATTATAATACATCAGAATACTAGAATACGAAGTAAAACTTAGTCATTTAGCCTTGATTGGAGTTTAATTAATGGATGTTGTGCTTGAAAGCGACAATAAATGGTTTTAGCATTAATGCTTCGGAAAGAAAATAAGATTTCTTGAAAGTGAAGCGTTATTTTGCTTTTATAGTTTTCATTTTGTCCCTCTGGTAACCCCAAACTGTATTTACATGATTTACAGCTCAAAAAATTGTCAATGTTTCTTTCACTGGTATTTAAGAAAACCATTCTGTCAGTCTCTCTGAAATACTTCGTTTTAGCTGCTGTCTCTTTAAGGCTCCCTGCTGCACACACCCCCTTCCTTCTGACTGGACACAGAGCTATGTGCAGACCTTGGTGTTTGAGGCCCATCCCGCTAAGGCGTCATGAGCAACATCCTTTCAGCAAGTCTCGCAAAGATCTCATGAACATCTTGTGAACGTCACGTGAACATCTCATGCTACTTTGAGAACAAACAGATTGAATTGATTTACAGACAGATTTACCGTCGGAACACATTTAAAGCCAAACATCTAGTCGGAAAGAAAACAGATAAAATTTCTGGTAAGCAGAGTGAGCACAAAGCAGCCGAACTCTCTGGAATGCTATTAAGCCGCCCACAGTGAACGCTCTCTGGACAGTTACCTGTCATTTAGACAGTTATCGGCTCAATTAGATATTTAACAGACATCAGAATGGTTTGAAAGCTGCAATAAATCTGTGAGGAAAATAAAAAATTACATTAACTGGATTTTTTTTAAAAAAAGGATTTTAAGAAACTCAGAAATAAAACAGTTTCTAGCTGGTGGTGAGAAGGAGACCCTAGTGACAGCTCGACTGCTCCAAACAGGAGCAGCATCATGGCTGGTAAAGAGCCTCCCCCTCCTGCAGACAGCAAGTCAACTGTGTCATTGGCCTGCTAATGGGAGGGATCACGCCTGGTTGTATAACAAGAGCGGGACAAGCTGTCAGTGGTCCTCTGACAGGTGCAGGTTTCCCAGAATGCCTTGCAGCCGCGCCACAGAGCACAGTCGAAGCCTCTGAAACTCCGGCTGCTCTCTGCTGACGAGCCAAACGTGTCCGTCTCCCACAGACACAAGTAATTAGGTTTTCACCCGGGCCGCACACAGCAGACTGGGAGCATACTCTGCTGCTCCTCCGCTTTCTCTAACTCCCACTCTGCTTCTTACACCTCCGATCAAACTACCACCAGCTTTCAGAGGCTGTGTGTGTGTGTGTGTGTGTGTGTGTGTGTGTGTGTGTGTGTGTGTGTGTGTGTCAGATACAAGAGAAACAGGAGAAAAATAACCAGAAAAGGCCTGTGAGGAAGAATGAAGATGGTACATATAGCTCCCGCAGCTAACTCGTCTTTACACTAAATGCCAAAACATCTCATGAAGTAGACAAGTGAGGAGACGGAGCCCCTGTCATTCAGTCACACTAAACACATCACAACAGCAGGGACTTGTTTCCACAGTTAGACAGTAAATCTCAAACACATGCAGCACCACGGAGGCAGCTCTTGGAACAGTCACGTCATAATATTGTAACGATAAGGGAAACTGGTGTTTTTTTTATATCTGAGCCTTTTTTCACCTTCTGTCACTCTTCATTATCAACATCTCACTTCTTGATTCAACTGCATGTGCACTATTGTTCTATCCATCACGCACACTGTCACATTTTCATTCATGTCGCAAGGATTCTTTAAATGAAACAGGAATATTAAAGGACTTCTCTTTTGCCCTCCCCTGCACTCACATATGTCCACTTTCCCCACTGAGATGCAAGATCTCTTTTATAAGGGAGTCCTGGCAAAGACAGCAGCATAAAAAAGTTTCACACAGAAAGCAAGATGGAATGATAGAACAAGTAAACATTACATCTATCAACAAATCAGCATTCAGTAGTAAAACATGCACAAGTTCATCAGATTATCCGTACTCAGTGTTTTAAATAGTCCAAACTCACAGAATGATCCAGTTTCAGATGGCCCTGTAACTCAGAGCAAAATAAAGGAGCAAACACACTAAAAGTACTTTGACCAAAGACAGAGCGAATTTGAGTAACAACAAGCAGTATCTGTCAATGGAGATGAAGGTTACAACCAGTGACAACCCTAAGAGTCGCTAAGGAGCATATATACAGGCTTTTTAAACACCTCTTCCCTTTTTCATCCATTTGACACAAGCAGGACAACGGTGAGAGATACAGAGTCTTTCAGGCCCTGTTTACACGACAACGGTAATAGGATGAAACACAAAAGTTTTGTTACGTTTCAGCCTCTCGTGTATATGGAAACGCAGTTTCAGCCAACCTAAAATGCAACTTTTTAAAAACGCCCTCCAGAGTGGAATTTTTCTGAAGCGCTGCAGCCTCCATTACCGTACAAATGGCAAGCCGGTGTTTTCAGTGAAAATGCTGAGGTCACTCTCTGTTTTGCACTTGCGCATTCCACTTTCGTTGTGGGAACTTTTGTGAACCAGACAACAATGGTTAAATGGCGGACTTACAGGGTTGTGCTTGTGCTGCTGAATCTGCTGACTGGCTTTCGACAAAATATGCATCTGTTGCTCCACTTCTGGACTCAGATAAGTTGCATTTAATATATACACCAGATGATCAGCCCACCTCTTCTTTGGCAGCAGACTACCAAAACACTTTACAGTTATATCGCCACCTACAGGCCTGTTATGCATGCCATAGCGTTTTCAGTCCTTCAGGGTTTCCGTGTAAATGCAGATTTTTTCCTCTGGGTTTTGTGCATTTTCGAGTGAAACGCTTTGAAGTGTTGACATATAAACGGGGCCTCAAACACACACACACACACTTCGACAGGCAAGATGCAATGTTTTTGTTCATGTTGCTGAAACAACAAAATGATGCAAGTGTATATTTTTCTGGGCCATGACTGAACTCTAGACAAATCCCACCGTGAAAAGGGAACAAATTTCTCTGACTGTAGCATGACAAGTTTTTTAGCTGTTGTGTAGATTTGTACAGCAAAGAAAGAGTAATTATATTTAGAAAGGAGTGACCACTGGTGGGAGTTGTTCTTTCACCAATCTTCTCAGAAATAAATAAAAAAAAAATTCCAATAAGTATTTCTTGGGGAACAATCCAGTTTGTTATCACCAGAGAACTGTAATCTGAAACATAAATAAAAAAGAAAGAAAGAAAGAAAGAAAGAAAGAAAGAAAGAAAGAAAGAAAGAAAGAACTTAGTGTTTTTATCCTGATTTCCTAAAAGTTTACTAAATTGAGATTGAATTCTTTCACAGCTGCAGTAGTGTAGTGTGTGCAGAAATTATGTGTGTAAAGGTGCCAAGAAAGGCCTGCCAGCTGACAGCCTCCATTAGAGACAGACTGAGCTGCAGATTGAGGTTAACTGGTGCAGATCAAGCTGATAGGGCATGCCAGCAGCTGCTTTCTTATTCACAACCTGCCCTGTGTAGTGCTGCCTAACAAGGAAAGTAAAGACTCTATAGTGTTAGAATATCAGACTATAGACGTTAAAAGAAATGACATTTTAATATGTGCCCTTTGGGCGTCAGTAGAGATGTGTGTGTGTGTGTGTGTGTGTGTGTGTGTGTGTGTGTGTGTGTGTGTGTGTGTGTGTGTGTGTGTGTGTGTGCATGCATTCAGGAGATGCCCTCAAGAGATGTTTTCTGTTTGGGAACAACGTTTCCACCAGCCCTGTCTCACAAAGGGCACCAGGTGTGAAGGGAGTGTTGTACCATGCCCAGTTGTCAGTGGAAGTTTTGGGACTTCATTCTTGCGCAGAGGCAATATCATAGTCTATGAAGTTTAACTGAGACGTGATCATTGCTGGTTGAAAACTTTACCCAATACCCCGCCTGGATGACTTGAGATATAGTCAGCCATGGCAATTTTTGTTAGTCTCATGGGAGACTTCTTTCTTTGTACCAATAGCAAAACCAACTGAATCACTTCCTTGGCCACTGACAGCGCAACTGGAGCCAAGGGATTATTCCATAAACCGAAGTGCTACACATGACAAGTTGTCAAAGGTAGGTCAGACCATCTTATTCCCGCTATTGAAGATGCATCTTTTTCCCTGTTTTTCAAGAAGGCTGGTCTTGACTTATTGAAAGAAAGTTGAACGTTTTACTCAAAAAGCAGAGTTAAAGTCAAAATGTTAGTGTTTTTGCCTTGTCATCATCTTCAAAACGTTATTTATGCGCTTACTGCCTGCCTCGGACACCTATCTGATGTTTACTGTATCAAGCTAGGATGAATTTTAATCCTAGCACATATAAATCTAAATTTTAATAAGGTGCCTAGGCTATAGTAAAATGCAATGGGCATATTATTTTTTTTCTTCAGGAGATGCCCTCAAGAGATGTTTTCTGTTTGGGAACAACGTTTCCACCAGCCCTGTCTCACAAAGGGCACCAGGTGTGAAGGGAGTGTTGTACCATGCCCAGTTGTCAGTGGAAGTTTTGGGACTTCATTCTTGCGCAGAGGCAATATCATAGTCTATGAAGTTTAACTGAGACGTGATCATTGCTGGTTGAAAACTTTACCCAATACCCCGCCTGGATGACTTGAGATATAGTCAGCCATGGCAATTTTTGTTAGTCTCATGGGAGACTTGTTTCTTTGTACCAATAGCAAAACCAACTGAATCACTTCCTTGGCCACTGACAGCGCAACTGGAGCCAAGGGATTATTCCATAAACCGAAGTGCTACACATGACAAGTTGTCAAAGGTAGGTCAGACCATCTTATTCCCGCTATTGAAGATGCATCTTTTTCCCTGTTTTTCAAGAAGGCTGGTCTTGACTTATTGAAAGAAAGTTGAACGTTTTACTCAAAAAGCAGAGTTAAAGTCAAAATGTTAGTGTTTTTGCCTTGTCATCATCTTCAAAAGGTTATTTATGCGCTTACTGCCTGCCTCGGACACCTATCTGATGTTTACTGTATCAAGCTAGGATGAATTTTAATCCTAGCACATATAAATCTAAATTTTAATAAGGTGCCTAGGCTATAGTAAAATGCAATGGGCATATTATTTTTTTTCTTCAGGAGATGCCCTCAAGAGATGTTTTCTGTTTGGGAACAACGTTTCCACCAGCCCTGTCTCACAAAGGGCACCAGGTGTGAAGGGAGTGTTGTACCATGCCCAGTTGTCAGTGGAAGTTTTGGGACTTCATTCTTGCGCAGAGGCAATATCATAGTCTATGAAGTTTAACTGAGACGTGATCATTGCTGGTTGAAAACTTTACCCAATACCCCGCCTGGATGACTTGAGATATAGTCAGCCATGGCAATTTTTGTTAGTCTCATGGGAGACTTCTTTCTTTGTACCAATAGCAAAACCAACTGAATCACTTCCTTGGCCACTGACAGCGCAACTGGAGCCAAGGGATTATTCCATAAACCGAAGTGCTACACATGACAAGTTGTCAAAGGTAGGTCAGACCATCTTATTCCCGCTATTGAAGATGCATCTTTTTCCCTGTTTTTCAAGAAGGCTGGTCTTGACTTATTGAAAGAAAGTTGAACGTTTTACTCAAAAAGCAGAGTTAAAGTCAAAATGTTAGTGTTTTTGCCTTGTCATCATCTTCAAAGCGTTATTTATGCGCTTACTGCCTGCCTCGGAAACCTATCTGATGTTTACTGTATCAAGCTAGGATGAATTTTAATCCTAGCACATATAAATCTAAATTTTAATAAGGTGCCTAGGCTATAGTAAAATGCAATGGGCATATTATTTTTTTTCTTCAGGAGATGCCCTCAAGAGATGTTTTCTGTTTGGGAACAACGTTTCCACCAGCCCTGTCTCACAAAGGGCACCAGGTGTGAAGGGAGTGTTGTACCATGCCCAGTTGTCAGTGGAAGTTTTGGGACTTCATTCTTGCGCAGAGGCAATATCATAGTCTATGAAGTTTAACTGAGACGTGATCATTGCTGGTTGAAAACTTTACCCAATACCCCGCCTGGATGACTTGAGATATAGTCAGCCATGGCAATTTTTGTTAGTCTCATGGGAGACTTCTTTCTTTGTACCAACAGCAAAACCAACTGAATCACTTCCTTGGCCACTGACAGCGCAACTGGAGCCAAGGGATTATTCCATAAACCGAAGTGCTACACATGACAAGTTGTCAAAGGTAGGTCAGACCATCTTATTCCCGCTATTGAAGATGCATCTTTTTCCCTGTTTTTCAAGAAGGCTGGTCTTGACTTATTGAAAGAAAGTTGAACGTTTTACTCAAAAAGCAGAGTTAAAGTCAAAATGTTAGTGTTTTTGCCTTGTCATCATCTTCAAAACGTTATTTATGCGCTTACTGCCTGCCTCGGACACCTATCTGATGTTTACTGTATCAAGCTAGGATGAATTTTAATCCTAGCACATATAAATCTAAATTTTAATAAGGTGCCTAGGCTATAGTAAAATGCAATGGGCATATTATTTTTTTTCTTCAGGAGATGCCCTCAAGAGATGTTTTCTGTTTGGGAACAACGTTTCCACCAGCCCTGTCTCACAAAGGGCACCAGGTGTGAAGGGAGTGTTGTACCATGCCCAGTTGTCAGTGGAAGTTTTGGGACTTCATTCTTGCGCAGAGGCAATATCATAGTCTATGAAGTTTAACTGAGACGTGATCATTGCTGGTTGAAAACTTTACCCAATACCCCGCCTGGATGACTTGAGATATAGTCAGCCATGGCAATTTTTGTTAGTCTCATGGGAGACTTCTTTCTTTGTACCAATAGCAAAACCAACTGAATCACTTCCTTGGCCACTGACAGCGCAACTGGAGCCAAGGGATTATTCCATAAACCGAAGTGCTACACATGACAAGTTGTCAAAGGTAGGTCAGACCATCTTATTCCCGCTATTGAAGATGCATCTTTTTCCCTGTTTTTCAAGAAGGCTGGTCTTGACTTATTGAAAGAAAGTTGAACGTTTTACTCAAAAAGCAGAGTTAAAGTCAAAATGTTAGTGTTTTTGCCTTGTCATCATCTTCAAAACGTTATTTATGCGCTTACTGCCTGCCTCGGACACCTATCTGATGTTTACTGTATCAAGCTAGGATGAATTTTAATCCTAGCACATATAAATCTAAATTTTAATAAGGTGCCTAGGCTATAGTAAAATGCAATGGGCATATTATTTTTTTTCTTCAGGAGATGCCCTCAAGAGATGTTTTCTGTTTGGGAACAACGTTTCCACCAGCCCTGTCTCACAAAGGGCACCAGGTGTGAAGGGAGTGTTGTACCATGCCCAGTTGTCAGTGGAAGTTTTGGGACTTCATTCTTGCGCAGAGGCAATATCATAGTCTATGAAGTTTAACTGAGACGTGATCATTGCTGGTTGAAAACTTTACCCAATACCCCGCCTGGATGACTTGAGATATAGTCAGCCATGGCAATTTTTGTTAGTCTCATGGGAGACTTGTTTCTTTGTACCAATAGCAAAACCAACTGAATCCCTTCCTTGGCCACTGACAGCGCAACTGGAGCCAAGGGATTATTCCATAAACCGAAGTGCTACACATGACAAGTTGTCAAAGGTAGGTCAGACCATCTTATTCCCGCTATTGAAGATGCATCTTTTTCCCTGTTTTTCAAGAAGGCTGGTCTTGACTTATTGAAAGAAAGTTGAACGTTTTACTCAAAAAGCAGAGTTAAAGTCAAAATGTTAGTGTTTTTGCCTTGTCATCATCTTCAAAAGGTTATTTATGCGCTTACTGCCTGCCTCGGACACCTATCTGATGTTTACTGTATCAAGCTAGGATGAATTTTAATCCTAGCACATATAAATCTAAATTTTAATAAGGTGCCTAGGCTATAGTAAAATGCAATGGGCATATTATTTTTTTTCTTCAGGAGATGCCCTCAAGAGATGTTTTCTGTTTGGGAACAACGTTTCCACCAGCCCTGTCTCACAAAGGGCACCAGGTGTGAAGGGAGTGTTGTACCATGCCCAGTTGTCAGTGGAAGTTTTGGGACTTCATTCTTGCGCAGAGGCAATATCATAGTCTATGAAGTTTAACTGAGACGTGATCATTGCTGGTTGAAAACTTTACCCAATACCCCGCCTGGATGACTTGAGATATAGTCAGCCATGGCAATTTTTGTTAGTCTCATGGGAGACTTCTTTCTTTGTACCAATAGCAAAACCAACTGAATCACTTCCTTGGCCACTGACAGCGCAACTGGAGCCAAGGGATTATTCCATAAACCGAAGTACTACACATGACAAGTTGTCAAAGGTAGGTCAGACCATCTTATTCCCGCTATTGAAGATGCATCTTTTTCCCTGTTTTTCAAGAAGGCTGGTCTTGACTTATTGAAAGAAAGTTGAACGTTTTACTCAAAAAGCAGAGTTAAAGTCAAAATGTTAGTGTTTTTGCCTTGTCATCATCTTCAAAACGTTATTTATGCGCTTACTGCCTGCCTCGGACACCTATCTGATGTTTACTGTATCAAGCTAGGATGAATTTTAATCCTAGCACATATAAATCTAAATTTTAATAAGGTGCCTAGGCTATAGTACAATGCAATGGGCATATAATTTTTTTTCTTCAGGAGATGCCCTCAAGAGATGTTTTCTGTTTGGGAACAACGTTTCCACCAGCCCTGTCTCACAAAGGGCACCAGGTGTGAAGGGAGTGTTGTACCATGCCCAGTTGTCAGTGGAAGTTTTGGGACTTCATTCTTGCGCAGAGGCAATATCATAGTCTATGAAGTTTAACTGAGACGTGATCATTGCTGGTTGAAAACTTTACCCAATACCCCGCCTGGATGACTTGAGATATAGTCAGCCATGGCAATTTTTGTTAGTCTCATGGGAGACTTGTTTCTTTGTACCAATAGCAAAACCAACTGAATCCCTTCCTTGGCCACTGACAGCGCAACTGGAGCCAAGGGATTATTCCATAAACCGAAGTGCTACACATGACAAGTTGTCAAAGGTAGGTCAGACCATCTTATTCCCGCTATTGAAGATGCATCTTTTTCCCTGTTTTTCAAGAAGGCTGGTCTTGACTTATTGAAAGAAAGTTGAACGTTTTACTCAAAAAGCAGAGTTAAAGTCAAAATGTTAGTGTTTTTGCCTTGTCATCATCTTCAAAAGGTTATTTATGCGCTTACTGCCTGCCTCGGACACCTATCTGATGTTTACTGTATCAAGCTAGGATGAATTTTAATCCTAGCACATATAAATCTAAATTTTAATAAGGTGCCTAGGCTATAGTAAAATGCAATGGGCATATTATTTTTTTTCTTCAGGAGATGCCCTCAAGAGATGTTTTCTGTTTGGGAACAACGTTTCCACCAGCCCTGTCTCACAAAGGGCACCAGGTGTGAAGGGAGTGTTGTACCATGCCCAGTTGTCAGTGGAAGTTTTGGGACTTCATTCTTGCGCAGAGGCAATATCATAGTCTATGAAGTTTAACTGAGACGTGATCATTGCTGGTTGAAAACTTTACCCAATACCCCGCCTGGATGACTTGAGATATAGTCAGCCATGGCAATTTTTGTTAGTCTCATGGGAGACTTCTTTCTTTGTACCAATAGCAAAACCAACTGAATCACTTCCTTGGCCACTGACAGCGCAACTGGAGCCAAGGGATTATTCCATAAACCGAAGTGCTACACATGACAAGTTGTCAAAGGTAGGTCAGACCATCTTATTCCCGCTATTGAAGATGCATCTTTTTCCCTGTTTTTCCAAGAAGGCTGGTCTTGACTTATTGAAAGAAAGTTGAACGTTTTACTCAAAAAGCAGAGTTAAAGTCAAAATGTTAGTGTTTTTGCCTTGTCATCATCTTCAAAAGGTTATTTATGCGCTTACTGCCTGCCTCGGACACCTATCTGATGTTTACTGTATCAAGCTAGGATGAATTTTAATCCTAGCACATATAAATCTAAATTTTAATAAGGTGCCTAGGCTATAGTAAAATGCAATGGGCATATTATTTTTTTTCTTCAGGAGATGCCCTCAAGAGATGTTTTCTGTTTGGGAACAACGTTTCCACCAGCCCTGTCTCACAAAGGGCACCAGGTGTGAAGGGAGTGTTGTACCATGCCCAGTTGTCAGTGGAAGTTTTGGGACTTCATTCTTGCGCAGAGGCAATATCATAGTCTATGAAGTTTAACTGAGACGTGATCATTGCTGGTTGAAAACTTTACCCAATACCCCGCCTGGACGACTTGAGATATAGTCAGCCATGGCAATTTTTGTTAGTCTCATGGGAGACTTGTTTCTTTGTACCAATAGCAAAACCAACTGAATCACTTCCTTGGCCACTGACAGCGCAACTGGAGCCAAGGGATTATTCCATAAACCGAAGTGCTACACATGACAAGTTGTCAAAGGTAGGTCAGACCATCTTATTCCCGCTATTGAAGATGCATCTGTTTCCCTGTTTTTCAAGAAGGCTGGTCTTGACTTATTGAAAGAAAGTTGAACGTTTTACTCAAAAAGCAGAGTTAAAGTCAAAATGTTAGTGTTTTTGCCTTGTCATCATCTTCAAAACGTTATTTATGCGCTTACTGCCTGCCTCGGACACCTATCTGATGTTTACTGTATCAAGCTAGGATGAATTTTAATCCTAGCACATATAAATCTAAACTTTAATAAGGTGCCTAGGCTATAGTAAAATGCAATAGGCATATTATTTTTTTCTTCAGGAGATGCCCTCAAGAGATGTTTTCTGTTTGGGAACAACGTTTCCACCAGCCCTGTCTCACAAAGGGCACCAGGTGTGAAGGGAGTGTTGTACCATGCCCAGTTGTCAGTGGAAGTTTTGGGACTTCATTCTTGCGCAGAGGCAATATCATAGTCTATGAAGTTTAACTGAGACGTGATCATTGCTGGTTGAAAACTTTACCCAATACCCCGCCTGGATGACTTGAGATATAGTCAGCCATGGCAATTTTTGTTAGTCTCATGGGAGACTTGTTTCTTTGTACCAATAGCAAAACCAACTGAATCACTTCCTTGCCCACTGATAGGGAAATGAGAGCAAAATAATTATTTTATAAACTAAAGTGCTACAAGTTATCAAAGGTAGGTCAGACCTTCTTATTTCTGCTACTAAATGTGCATTTTTTCTTCCCTTTTTTAAGTAGGCTGATCTTGACTTATTGATAGAAAGATGAACATCTGCTCAAAAAGCAGAGTTAAAGTCAAAATGTTCGTGTTTTTGTCTTGTCATCATCTGTAAAACTTTATTTATGCACTTACATCCTGCCTCGGACACCTATCTGATGTTTACTGTATCAAGCTAGGATGAATTTTAATCCTAGCACATATAAATCTAAACTTTAATAAGGTGCCTAGGCTATAGTAAAATGCAATGGGCATATTATTTTTTTTCTTCAGGAGATGCCCTCACGAGATGTTTTCTGTTTGGGAACAACGTTTCCACCAGCCCTGTCTCACAAAGGGCACCAGGTGTGAAGGGAGTGTTGTACCATGCCCAGTTGTCAGTGGAAGTTTTGGGACTTCATTCTTGCGCAGAGGCAATATCATAGTCTATGAAGTTTAACTGAGACGTGATCATTGCTGGTTGAAAACTTTACCCAATACCCCGCCTGGATGACTTGAGATATAGTCAGCCATGGCAATTTTTGTTAGTCTCATGGGAGACTTGTTTCTTTGTACCAATAGCAAAACCAACTGAATCACTTCCTTGCCCACTGACAGCGCAACTGGAGCCAAGGGATTATTCCATAAACCGAAGTGCTACACATGACAAGTTGTCAAAGGTAGGTCAGACCATCTTATTCCCGCTATTGAAGATGCATCTGTTTCCCTGTTTTTCAAGAAGGCTGGTCTTGACTTATTGAAAGAAAGTTGAACGTTTTACTCAAAAAGCAGAGTTAAAGTCAAAATGTTAGTGTTTTTGCCTTGTCATCATCTTCAAAAGGTTATTTATGCGCTTACTGCCTGCCTCGGACACCTATCTGATGTTTACTGTATCAAGCTAGGATGAATTTTAATCCTAGCACATATAAATCTAAACTTTAATAAGGTGCCTAGGCTATAGTAAAATGCAATAGGCATATTATTTTTTTCTTCAGGAGATGCCCTCAAGAGATGTTTTCTGTTTGGGAACAACGTTTCCACCAGCCCTGTCTCACAAAGGGCACCAGGTGTGAAGGGAGTGTTGTACCATGCCCAGTTGTCAGTGGAAGTTTTGGGACTTCATTCTTGCGCAGAGGCAATATCATAGTCTATGAAGTTTAACTGAGACGTGATCATTGCTGGTTGAAAACTTTACCCAATACCCCGCCTGGATGACTTGAGATATAGTCAGCCATGGCAATTTTTGTTAGTCTCATGGGAGACTTGTTTCTTTGTACCAATAGCAAAACCAACTGAATCACTTCCTTGGCCACTGACAGCGCAACTGGAGCCAAGGGATTATTCCATAAACCGAAGTGCTACACATGACAAGTTGTCAAAGGTAGGTCAGACCATCTTATTCCCGCTATTGAAGATGCATCTTTTTCCCTGTTTTTCCAAGAAGGCTGGTCTTGACTTATTGAAAGAAAGTTGAACGTTTTACTCAAAAAGCAGAGTTAAAGTCAAAATGTTAGTGTTTTTGCCTTGTCATCATCTTCAAAAGGTTATTTATGCGCTTACTGCCTGCCTCGGACACCTATCTGATGTTTACTGTATCAAGCTAGGATGAATTTTAATCCTAGCACATATAAATCTAAATTTTAATAAGGTGCCTAGGCTATAGTAAAATGCAATGGGCATATTATTTTTTTTCTTCAGGAGATGCCCTCAAGAGATGTTTTCTGTTTGGGAACAACGTTTCCACCAGCCCTGTCTCACAAAGGGCACCAGGTGTGAAGGGAGTGTTGTACCATGCCCAGTTGTCAGTGGAAGTTTTGGGACTTCATTCTTGCGCAGAGGCAATATCATAGTCTATGAAGTTTAACTGAGACGTGATCATTGCTGGTTGAAAACTTTACCCAATACCCCGCCTGGATGACTTGAGATATAGTCAGCCATGGCAATTTTTGTTAGTCTCATGGGAGACTTCTTTCTTTGTACCAATAGCAAAACCAACTGAATCACTTCCTTGGCCACTGACAGCGCAACTGGAGCCAAGGGATTATTCCATAAACCGAAGTGCTACACATGACAAGTTGTCAAAGGTAGGTCAGACCATCTTATTCCCGCTATTGAAGATGCATCTTTTTCCCTGTTTTTCAAGAAGGCTGGTCTTGACTTATTGAAAGAAAGTTGAACGTTTTACTCAAAAAGCAGAGTTAAAGTCAAAATGTTAGTGTTTTTGCCTTGTCATCATCTTCAAAACGTTATTTATGCGCTTACTGCCTGCCTCGGACACCTATCTGATGTTTACTGTATCAAGCTAGGATGAATTTTAATCCTAGCACATATAAATCTAAATTTTAATAAGGTGCCTAGGCTATAGTAAAATGCAATGGGCATATTATTTTTTTTCTTCAGGAGATGCCCTCAAGAGATGTTTTCTGTTTGGGAACAACGTTTCCACCAGCCCTGTCTCACAAAGGGCACCAGGTGTGAAGGGAGTGTTGTACCATGCCCAGTTGTCAGTGGAAGTTTTGGGACTTCATTCTTGCGCAGAGGCAATATCATAGTCTATGAAGTTTAACTGAGACGTGATCATTGCTGGTTGAAAACTTTACCCAATACCCCGCCTGGATGACTTGAGATATAGTCAGCCATGGCAATTTTTGTTAGTCTCATGGGAGACTTCTTTCTTTGTACCAATAGCAAAACCAACTGAATAACTTCCTTGGCCACTGACAGCGCAACTGGAGCCAAGGGATTATTCCATAAACCGAAGTGCTACACATGACAAGTTGTCAAAGGTAGGTCAGACCATCTTATTCCCGCTATTGAAGATGCATCTTTTTCCCTGTTTTTCAAGAAGGCTGGTCTTGACTTATTGAAAGAAAGTTGAACGTTTTACTCAAAAAGCAGAGTTAAAGTCAAAATGTTCGTGTTTTTGCCTTGTCATCATCTTCAAAACGTTATTTATGCGCTTACTGCCTGCCTTGGACACCTATCTGATGTTTACTGTATCAAGCTAGGATGAATTTTAATCCTAGCACATATAAATCTAAATTTTAATAAGGTGCCTAGGCTATAGTAAAATGCAATGGGCATATTATTTTTTTTCTTCAGGAGATGCCCTCAAGAGATGTTTTCTGTTTGGGAACAACGTTTCCACCAGCCCTGTCTCACAAAGGGCACCAGGTGTGAAGGGAGTGTTGTACCATGCCCAGTTGTCAGTGGAAGTTTTGGGACTTCATTCTTGCGCAGAGGCAATATCATAGTCTATGAAGTTTAACTGAGACGTGATCATTGCTGGTTGAAAACTTTACCCAATACCCCGCCTGGATGACTTGAGATATAGTCAGCCATGGCAATTTTTGTTAGTCTCATGGGAGACTTCTTTCTTTGTACCAATAGCAAAACCAACTGAATCACTTCCTTGCCCACTGACAGCGCAACTGGAGCCAAGGGATTATTCCATAAACCGAAGTGCTACACATGACAAGTTGTCAAAGGTAGGTCAGACCATCTTATTCCCGCTATTGAAGATGCATCTTTTTCCCTGTTTTTCAAGAAGGCTGGTCTTGACTTATTGAAAGAAAGTTGAACGTTTTACTCAAAAAGCAGAGTTAAAGTCAAAATGTTAGTGTTTTTGCCTTGTCATCATCTTCAAAACGTTATTTATGCGCTTACTGCCTGCCTCGGACACCTATCTGATGTTTACTGTATCAAGCTAGGATGAATTTTAATCCTAGCACATATAAATCTAAATTTTAATAAGGTGCCTAGGCTATAGTAAAATGCAATGGGCATATTATTTTTTTTCTTCAGGAGATGCCCTCAAGAGATGTTTTCTGTTTGGGAACAACGTTTCCACCAGCCCTGTCTCACAAAGGGCACCAGGTGTGAAGGGAGTGTTGTACCATGCCCAGTTGTCAGTGGAAGTTTTGGGACTTCATTCTTGCGCAGAGGCAATATCATAGTCTATGAAGTTTAACTGAGACGTGATCATTGCTGGTTGAAAACTTTACCCAATACCCCGCCTGGATGACTTGAGATATAGTCAGCCATGGCAATTTTTGTTAGTCTCATGGGAGACTTGTTTCTTTGTACCAATAGCAAAACCAACTGAATCACTTCCTTGCCCACTGATAGGGAAATGAGAGCAAAATAATTATTTTATAAACTAAAGTGCTACAAGTTATCAAAGGTAGGTCAGACCTTCTTATTTCTGCTACTAAATGTGCATTTTTTCTTCCCTTTTTTAAGTAGGCTGATCTTGACTTATTGATAGAAAGATGAACATCTGCTCAAAAAGCAGAGTTAAAGTCAAAATGTTCGTGTTTTTGTCTTGTCATCATCTGTAAAACTTTATTTATGCACTTACATCCTGCCTCGGACACCTATCTGATGTTTACTGTATCAAGCTAGGATGAATTTTAATCCTAGCACATATAAATCTAAACTTTAATAAGGTGCCTAGGCTATAGTAAAATGCAATAGGCATATTATTTTTGTTCTTCAGGAGATGCCCTCAAGAGATGTTTTCTGTTTGGGAACAACGTTTCCACCAGCCCTGTCTCACAAAGGGCACCAGGTGTGAAGGGAGTGTTGTACCATGCCCAGTTGTCAGTGGAAGTTTTGGGACTTCATTCTTGCGCAGAGGCAATATCATAGTCTATGAAGTTTAACTGAGACGTGATCATTGCTGGTTGAAAACTTTACCCAATACCCCGCCTGGATGACTTGAGATATAGTCAGCCATGGCAATTTTTGTTAGTCTCATGGGAGACTTGTTTCTTTGTACCAATAGCAAAACCAACTGAATCACTTCCTTGCCCACTGATTGGGAAATGAGAGCAAAATAATTATTTTATAAACCGAAGTGCTACACATGACAAGTTGTCAAAGGTAGGTCAGACCATCTTATTCCCGCTATTGAAGATGCATCTTTTTCCCTGTTTTTCAAGAAGGCTGGTCTTGACTTATTGAAAGAAAGTTGAACGTTTTACTCAAAAAGCAGAGTTAAAGTCAAAATGTTAGTGTTTTTGCCTTGTCATCATCTTCAAAGCGTTATTTATGCGCTTACTGCCTGCCTCGGACACCTATCTGATGTTTACTGTATCAAGCTAGGATGAATTTTAATCCTAGCACATATAAATCTAAATTTTAATAAGGTGCCTAGGCTATAGTAAAATGCAATGGGCATATTATTTTTTTTCATCAGGAGATGCCCTCAAGAGATGTTTTCTGTTTGGGAACAACGTTTCCACCAGCCCTGTCTCACAAAGGGCACCAGGTGTGAAGGGAGTGTTGTACCATGCCCAGTTGTCAGTGGAAGTTTTGGGACTTCATTCTTGCGCAGAGGCAATATCATAGTCTATGAAGTTTAACTGAGACGTGATCATTGCTGGTTTAAAACTTTACCCAATACCCCGCCTGGACGACTTGAGATATAGTCAGCCATGGCAATTTTTGTTAGTCTCATGGGAGACTTGTTTCTTTGTACCAATAGCAAAACCAACTGAATCACTTCCTTGCCCACTGACAGCGCAACTGGAGCCAAGGGATTATTCCATAAACCGAAGTGCTACACATGACAAGTTGTCAAAGGTAGGTCAGACCATCTTATTCCCGCTATTGAAGATGCATCTGTTTCCCTGTTTTTCAAGAAGGCTGGTCTTGACTTATTGAAAGAAAGTTGAACGTTTTACTCAAAAAGCAGAGTTAAAGTCAAAATGTTAGTGTTTTTGCCTTGTCATCATCTTCAAAACGTTATTTATGCGCTTACTGCCTGCCTCGGACACCTATCTGATGTTTACTGTATCAAGCTAGGATGAATTTTAATCCTAGCACATATAAATCTAAACTTTAATAAGGTGCCTAGGCTATAGTAAAATGCAATAGGCATATTATTTTTTTCTTCAGGAGATGCCCTCAAGAGATGTTTTCTGTTTGGGAACAACGTTTCCACCAGCCCTGTCTCACAAAGGGCACCAGGTGTGAAGGGAGTGTTGTACCATGCCCAGTTGTCAGTGGAAGTTTTGGGACTTCATTCTTGCGCAGAGGCAATATCATAGTCTATGAAGTTTAACTGAGACGTGATCATTGCTGGTTGAAAACTTTACCCAATACCCCGCCTGGATGACTTGAGATATAGTCAGCCATGGCAATTTTTGTTAGTCTCATGGGAGACTTGTTTCTTTGTACCAATAGCAAAACCAACTGAATCACTTCCTTGCCCACTGATAGGGAAATGAGAGCAAAATAATTATTTTATAAACTAAAGTGCTACAAGTTATCAAAGGTAGGTCAGACCTTCTTATTTCTGCTACTAAATGTGCATTTTTTCTTCCCTTTTTTAAGTAGGCTGATCTTGACTTATTGATAGAAAGATGAACATCTGCTCAAAAAGCAGAGTTAAAGTCAAAATGTTCGTGTTTTTGTCTTGTCATCATCTGTAAAACTTTATTTATGCACTTACATCCTGCCTCGGACACCTATCTGATGTTTACTGTATCAAGCTAGGATGAATTTTAATCCTAGCACATATAAATCTAAACTTTAATAAGGTGCCTAGGCTATAGTAAAATGCAATAGGCATATTATTTTTGTTCTTCAGGAGATGCCCTCAAGAGATGTTTTCTGTTTGGGAACAACGTTTCCACCAGCCCTGTCTCACAAAGGGCACCAGGTGTGAAGGGAGTGTTGTACCATGCCCAGTTGTCAGTGGAAGTTTTGGGACTTCATTCTTGCGCAGAGGCAATATCATAGTCTATGAAGTTTAACTGAGACGTGATCATTGCTGGTTGAAAACTTTACCCAATACCCCGCCTGGATGACTTGAGATATAGTCAGCCATGGCAATTTTTGTTAGTCTCATGGGAGACTTGTTTCTTTGTACCAATAGCAAAACCAACTGAATCACTTCCTTGCCCACTGATAGGGAAATGAGAGCAAAATAATTATTTTATAAACTAAAGTGCTACAAGTTATCAAAGGTAGGTCAGACCTTCTTATTTCTGCTACTAAATGTGCATTTTTTCTTCCCTTTTTTAAGTAGGCTGATCTTGACTTATTGATAGAAAGATGAACATCTGCTCAAAAAGCAGAGTTAAAGTCAAAATGTTCGTGTTTTTGTCTTGTCATCATCTGTAAAACTTTATTTATGCACTTACATCCTGCCTCGGACACCTATCTGATGTTTCCTGTATCAAGCTAGGTTGAATTTTAATCCTAACATACCCAAATCCAATTTTAATAAGGTGCTTGGCTACTGTATCACTTAACTGTATCACTTTATGTCTAGTGTATGTAATGTTGGAAGTTGTTACTTTTTGTCTGACCTGATGTACCTTAAGGCAGTAACACCCACCTATTTTCATGTTTTTATTTTGCTGCTCTTACTAGGACCACATTAATCTTTCAATCAAAGCGCCCCTGACATTCAAAGTGTTTTTGTAGTATTTTGTGAACTTTCTGTTGCTTTTTGTTCTTTCACTTTTAGGTCACCCTCTCCAATCTGACATGAATGTTAAAATAAACAGCAGGAGTAGCTTAAAATTGACCCATGCTCCTGTATTATAAGGTCTTTGCATTGTTTGCAGTCCATAAGTTGTCCTTTGGATAGATTAATCAATTTTATATAAGATATACAGCATGTCTCCTGTGTCCTTTTCTGTCTTTCTTTTTTTTCCTTTTTTCTTTTTTTTTTTTTTGCTACCGGTGTGAGACAAAGATCATGTAAGTGGTTGAGACTACACGAGATGCAAAACTTATTGATAGATCTGCATGCAAAGCATCTATTGTTTCTCTAAAGAGCTCCATACCTCAGTGGATAGACCTGCTCTGCTCTCGTAACTCACCTCTTACTCACCCATTAAACTCGACAGGTGCTTAACCATTGCACCCAAAGCAGGAATACACATCGACACACCAGACGGGATCTGCCTGCTGAAAATCAGCAGATTGAATTCTGTTCTCAGCTCACTGATGGAGCCTGGCAGTTTTAATTGAGTTGTTTAGTGTCTTCAAACTGGCAATTTAATCCTGGTGCTGGTGTCAACAGCTGAGAAAGTGACAGGGTTGGCTAATGGGTCACGTTTGGTAAATAAAGAATTTGCTGAGCTTTAAATGTGAGTGATTTGCATACATGGACTGGACAATCCCAGGAGATGGGTTTGTTCATGATTTTTATTTTCGAGCATGGGTATGTGAGATAAACTTCACAATCTTAAAACAGAAAATAAATAAATAAAACTTGTATATTTTTTGAGGATTTTAGCATTTCTCACTCGAGAAAATTAAACAAATTATGCCTGCTGGGAAAATGGGTCCTGACAGCTTCTCAAGTAGGACATCCATCATCTTTACCACCTTAACCCTTTGGGGTTCTGGTGGGCTGGAGCCTGTTCCAGCTGTCATTGGGCACAAGGTTGGGTTGTTAATATCAAACACTGAACTTCAGCCAGTCAACTCTATATTCTGGTTTCTTAATCCTGCCTCAGTTGGCTTCCAGGTGTCACCTTTATGAAACATTTTGTCCTCCTGGTCACTCAAATGCTTTTTGATATCACTCACTGTCCCAAGGGAAATTGTGTCAACACTGAAAATATGATGCTTGAATTTAATATTTCTGTCCACTATTGGACAAAACAATTGTAGAACTGGGACTTTAAATGAGGCAGAATGAAAATAAGGTTCTCTTGAATCAAATGAGGGCTGCACAGTGGAGCAACGGTTAGCACTGCAGCCTCACAGCAAGAAGGCCACCAGTTCAAATCCTGGTTCACTCGGGCGGCCTTTCTGTGTGGAGTTTGCATGTTCTCCTCGTGGATGCTTAGGTTCTCTCTGGCTTCCTCTCTCAATCCAAAAACATGCTCACTAGACTAACTGGTGAGTGGTGTTAAAATTGCCCTGCGATTGACTGGCGACCAGTCCAGGGTGTACCCTACCTCTCGCCCTAGGACAGCTGGGATAGGCTCCAGCCACCTCCAACCCTGAACAGGATAAGCGGTATGGCAGATGAATGAATGAATCAAATGATGTATGGAACTTGATGCTGGTTGCTTCAATAGTTTAGAAAATTACTTTAAATATAAGAGAGTGAGGAGCCCCTGAAATGGTCTATGTGCAGAATACGACAGCTTCCCATCTGCTTTAAATGTAACACAGGGCTTTGAAAAAAAGTTTTCTTTGGCCTTTTTTCTGCCTCTGGTGGTAAACCGATCTGTATTTGTACTTTGAGTGACAGCCTGAAGAACATTTTCAATGTACAGATAATACATTTAAGTCGTACTTTCCATGGTTACACCACTAATTACATGCTGGAAAAGAAAACATATCCATAATTGATCTTGTCAGAGAGTGAAGCACTGAGGCTGTAATGTAGCTACGGGAGTGCACATGAATTATGGTGCTGTTAATTTGATACAGAGTGATTCCTCCCTGCTGGTGTTACTCTCCAGTGAGTGTTCCTTTCGGTTCCAAAATTGGATCTTTGTGGCCCACAGGGTGTTAGTGTTCTTATTAATGTGGCCGGTCCAAACGGCAGAGAACTGATCCAGCTGTGACATGAAAAACCAACACATCTGTTTATCTCACAGCCTTCTCTTCTTCTTCATCTGTTTCTCTATATGAACTCCATCTGTGCTTCTCTCTGTGCTATATATTCGCACTGCATCTAAAAATGTGCCACTTTTTCTCCAAATGTGACGCAAACAGAGTGCTCTATAATCAGTGTGAGGAGTGAAAAGCGACTCTTTGTTCCTTTTTTTAGGATAGGAAGAACAACAATTGCAGCGTGACACACTAAGAGGAGAGATGAATACCATTTCAGGCCCTGCAATCTGATTTTGTCAGCATTGTGATGATAGTGGAGACTTGTCACAGTTAAGGCACCAATTTGCTTCCAGCTTGTAAGTGCAGACAGCAGAAATAGACATACAGAGAAATACTGACTGATGAAAGTTTGCATAAATAATCAAACTCTTTCCATTTGCTCCATTCACAAACAGTTTAGCACTCTGGGAAATGTGTTCCTGTGATGCACATACTGAGAGTGATTTGAGAAGGCTTGTGCTGGTATGATGTTTCCAGATATGCAAAGTTAGTTTAATAATGACATGCAAGGAAGAGGGTGAGAATACATCTGCTAACTTCCAAATTTTTCTTCTACTTAAAGTCTTTGAAGAGGTGGTATTGATCTTTTTTTGGTCTTAATTCTGTCACTCTGGTGCCTCTGTGGTAGCTCTTCATGATTTCCAGCAAAAATGAATCCCTTTTTTTTTCTCACATTGGTGTTTTAGAAAACACTTATTTTAGCCTCTTGTTTTAGCTGCTGTCTCTTTAAGGCTTCCAATACTGTCAACCCCCATTGCTTTGATTGGCCAGCCCTCTGGAGGCCTGTCAGGGGGCAGGGCTATGGGCAGACCTTGGTGTTTGAGGTGGTGTTTGCTCCTCCATCGTGTTACGAATCAGTTACAAGATGCAATGACATCATTTCAGTGAGTCTTGGGAAGATCCCATGCAGCGTTCTTTAATTGCTGTTTTGTTTTTTGGTCATAATAGCTTTACTTTTTGCAATTGACATACAGTATCAGATATATTAGAGCAAAGGATCCTGGGACTGCAAGTGTTGATGTTAGAAAACTGTGTTAGAGACATTACAGTTTTACAGTTATTCAGTTATTAATTATTGTCAGTTTACATGTTAAATTATGTGTCAGAGTGCTCTCAGTTGTACGGTCAGTTGATGAATCTGACACCTTAAGTGTAGGTCCTGTTTCAGAAAAAGAGGTGTTGTTGTTATTCTGTTAGTTTTCAGTGTGTTCCACACTAACTGTTACAGAATTTAAATGTCTAAAGTAAACAAGAACATCAGGATCTCCAAGTCTATGCAAAGGTTAGCAGGATATGGATGAAGACACACAGCATGCTAATCCAAAGACATTGACTGGGACACATTTTGTTGTTTTTATAGGATATCGGGAAAGTGATTGGTTCCTGGTCAAGGAACGTAAATGATTAAAAAAAGAAATGCTACGTACAAAAGAGAGTCAGGGTTTGATTTTAAAGCTTTGCCTGAGATAGAATTTGACTTTAATCATGTCTTAGATTTGATAACTTTATATTATCTTTAGGAGAGAGAGGTATAAAAACACAATGTAAGTTGATTTTTATGAAATGTGTTTGCTCTTTTTGCAAAACTCAGCTCTTCTTTATCCTTGTATTCATTTCTTGACTCTCCTCTTGAGAGGACTGATCAAGGTCCACTCTCTGAGTTCTTTTTTTTGGGGCCTTGAACATAACTTATTCAGTGTATCTCTTTTTAAATTTGCTTATATCTCATATGTAAAGTCTGTTATGAATTCAGATAAATTCTTGATTTTGCAGTTTCTGTACGTATGTGGTCTCCAGTGAAGTATTATTTAATAGCACAGAAATAAAATCCATCATGGCCATTATACAAATGATAACGAGGCCATATTTTCCCCTCACCTCAAAGACACCTAATTGGGTGCAGTGTCAGGTTTTGCAGCCTCCCCCTCCATGATGCCTGCCTGCCTGCTGGGCATACATCAGCTCAGGATTAACGGCAGGCGGAGGTCAGCACATAATCACCCCTGATGAATATGGAGGAGGGCCTTTGGGTTTACATGGGAGGACTGCCAAAAATGATAACGACCCCTCCTCCAGTACCTCCCTAAGGATCTGTACGCTCTCATCTCAAGGTTGTAACAGAGGCAGTGGTTCGTGGTGTGGGGGCAGGATTGGAGTGTGTTGCCTTTTAAGTCATGAGCTAATGTGATAGGTTGAAAAAAAGCACCTGGTATGCTCTGACATATGATCCATGGAACACCCTCCACATGTCAAAGCTCAAGATAAAGATGAGACTTTGAGGTAAGACAAAGATATGCAAAAACACAAGATATATCAATAAAAAATAATGCAGGCAACATTCACACTTAAAAGTACCATCATTATGCAGATCAAACACTAAAGCTTTGTAATCCAACACATACATATGATGATGCCCCTGATAAAACATGTTCTCTTTTTGGCATCAAGGGCCAACAAATAAAAATTGGTACCAACCACACAAGGCGAGTGGTAATGTGCAACTTTCCAGGATGCAAATGCCTGCAAAAGAGTTGTTGGAGAAAGAAAAGTAGAGTTAAAAAGAAGATCTGCCCTCCAAAACAAGCACAAACCTTGGAAAGAGGCATGGCGACAGTAGGTGATGGGCCTGTTTTGTTGTTGTTGTTTTTATAGTAAAATACACTACAGTATTCTATCTCTGACGTATAAAACAGTTATATTAAAATTATTTGTCTCATTTAGAAGGTTGTGATCTATAGAGGGCTGGCCTGCGCCATGAAACTTCCAGGCTGGAAGTGAGTCCCACTCTGGCCATGAAAAATGATGTGAAGGTATGACTGCCGTGGACCAGTGGGCTCAGAATGTGGCTCTTTGCCAAGAAAGATCAGACTTTCGGGAACTCTACAGAGCTGCTGCCTTTATTGTTACATTATGTGAATGTCGTCAGCAGGGTCTGTTCCTGAAGTTGGCAAATTACAAATGAGGAACATGCTCATCATTTCCAGTTACACGTTTGAAATGTTTCCTCACTTTTCTGGTTTCACTGCCTCTCTTTTCACAGCCTCTTTTTGTGATGACTGATATGACATGACTGGATCTGAGGAGCTGACTAATTGTTTGACTAACAGTAACAACTCCTGTCAGTCACATGCCAGCAGCATGTGTAAATCTAAGTCATTGGTGAATTTCATTTTACCATTTTTCTTTTTTGTTTTCATTTAAACTGTTTGTCATATTTCCTCTTTGTTTTCTGTTTTTGTCTTGTTTGTTGTCACATTTTTTTCATGTAGCATTCTCTTTTGTGTTGTTGGTTTTTCTTCTCATCATTGATTCTTTTTTGTTTGTTTCCTGTTCTCCTTTTCTTTCTGTTGCTCTTATCCTTTTATTTGTCTTTTTTGTTATGTTATCTGTTTGATAGGTTGTTTTCTTTTTCATGTTCCCTTCTTTCTTTTTTGTTGTCATCTTTTCTTTTGTTGTTGTTGTAGTGTTATCTTTTTGTTGTTGTGTTAGTTGTTTTGTTGTTGTTTTCTACTTAGGGGGTCACAGTACTTTGATGCTTTTTACAATCACTTAGCCATGATTTTGACCATGCTGATGTAACAGTGCTTCATTTATCAAACCTTAAATCCAAAGGTTAACGATCCTTTCATAGATACAAGACACTGGTGCAAGATGTTTACATTCTTCATTTGCACTCGAAGACTGTTCTGATGATATATAATTGTGTTGTCTTTAATTTATAAAAATTGGATCCAACTGCAGTGTAAAACAGGCTCTGCAGTTTAAAACTGGGACGTTATCTGATAGACACATTTAGAAAAAGTACACACACACACACACACAAGTGTCTGTGTGTTTTTGGTGTGAGATTGCAGGATGCTGAGATGTTGATAAGTCCTCCTCCTCTCATGTTTCCTGAAGTGTCTGTTTGAGATCAGATCCTGAGTTATCGAGGCTGATTAATATGGGCGGTGTGAGGTGTGACAGGCTGAAGGATGGGGCCCTTCAGCCACAGTCATTTCCCCTTATCTCCATCAGACACTCAGCCGCCTCACCTCCTCGTTCACCGCCTCCTTCAGCTTGGATAGGAGGTGTATATGGCTGTATGATAATGGTCACTGAGGCCACAAAAAAGCCAGTCAGCTGTCAGTGTGATCTGATTCAGAGACATTGAGATGCCACTGGCATGTTTTGGTTGCTCAGACTGGTTTGGTTTTGTGGCATTATATCAGTGACAAGACACCATTCATTATTCATACAGGAGTCCAGGAGGTGATTAGAAAATTCAGTCCAGACACTAAAAATAGACTCATGTTGTCTGTCAGCTGAATTTTTATCCGCTCCCTGTGTGACTGAGCTCAGTTACAGGCTGAGCTTCCTCCTGCTGTCATGGAAGTGTTAGAGCCTGACAGAGCCATAAAGCAAGAAACTAACTTCTTATAAACAAAAACAAATGCAAAGGGTATGTAAATAGAATTGTTTCAGAATTCTAAGACGCGTTCCAAAGCCTTAACTGCTGTTTGGAGGAGAGAGGATCCAAGAGAGAGGAATCTGAGATGAGATCCGTGGAGCAGCCTTTGCAAAAGTTTCTACCTGACAAAAATACATTATCTAGGGCTGAGAGTTCAAAGAGATAATTAAGATGAATTTTACAGCTATGTATAGATTCTCCTAAAAAAAAAAAACATGCAGACAATCAGGCTCGCCCACCACCCTGAATGAAGCACATATTTAAATCTTGTACTAGTGCCAGACTAAATCATCAATCTGCAAGGGTACTTAGCTCTAATCCATTTAACCCCATTCAAAAGCAACAAAGCATGTAAATAGCTTCAGTTCAGCAAGGTCATGCTTTTATAAACAAAGCTCTATTCTGGAAATGTGAAGGAATCTCAACACAATCAGCTCTCAGAGAAAACTTGTTCGTATATCTAAACAGTTTTTATTCAAGTACAGAACAATACTGTGTGTTGATTTTTCTGACAAGACAGTGAAATAATTTATTGGCTGGATGTAAAATCTGAGCACGGCAAAGATCAAAATCGAAAATTGTCCTTCTCTTCTCACTGTGCAGGAGTTCAAACAGTTCAGCCTGGCAGAGATTAGGGGCATTTGGCAGCCTTACTGTTTTCTACAACAGTTCAGACCATCTCTCTCACCAAAGGAAGGAACCACTGCTGAAGTACATGACAGCAGCTGCCCTTGACTGACACGTCTTCACCCTTTAGAAGTCCAACTCGGTCTAACTGCCACACATCAACATGACAACCATTTCTGTTGAAAATGTTGGCGAATAATATATTTCTTGCTGACGTGTTTCTCTGCATTTTATTCCAGCATTGTGTTGAAGCTGAGGCCAGTGGCTGCTGAGAGTGGTTATTTTGAGCAACGTGGAATATTCTTGCTTTTTTGCATATCCTGACTTCCTGACTAAAGACTTATCCTGAAATGCTGGTCCCTTCCTCTCTCTTTTAAATATTTCTATCTATCTATCTATCTATCTATCTATCTATCTATCTATCTATCTATCTATCTATCTATCTATCTATCTATCTATCTATCTATCTATCTATCGTCTAGAGACTTTGGTAGGCATTATTATGGAGTAGTGAGAGTGCCGAATTACAAAATCAATCTATATAAATAAAATAGAAGAAATAATGTTGCTAAATAAAACAATTTTAATCAAAAAATAAATCCATAAAAGGGCTAAAAAAGTATAAATTTAAAGACAAATGAATTAAATAATTATTATTGCTTTATATTGCTTTTTAGATGCACTTTGTTGCTCTTACTGTGCACATTACACGTCACATTGTTGTTGCTTTAACTGCTAACATTCTTTCTTTCTTTCTTTCTTTCTTTCTTTCTTTCTTTCTTTCTTTCTATTTTGTGATTAATATTGCTTAATGTAGCCACATTATTTCTTTCTCTTAATTATTTGATTTTAAGTATGGCTTTCATAATGTGATTTTGCTGCTTCTGTGAAGAACTTTGCAGCACGGGTTTCTATTTGTCTCTACAATTTGTGTTGTTGAACAAAGAGGCACGTTATGACTTTCCGTTTTTTTTTTTTGTTTGTTTGTTTTTTTTTTTGTTTTTTTTTTTGTTCTTATTTCGATGCAGTTTTTAAGTGTTTCTCAAATTTTCAGACCAGGGACCCTCCCCCCGCCTTACAGAAAAACCTCACAGACCACCAATCTGAGTAACCCTGGAACAACAGCGCAGTTAAGCAACTGATGTATGCGCTGCACTAACGTTAGCTTTCACGGTGCCCATAGTGCTCACTGCAGCTGAATCATTTTGCTGCTGCACCTTCTCCTGGCCAGTGTATCATGTCCTGTTTTACTGATGGTTAACAAAGAGATGTTTCAAGACTGAAATTCTTTGACTTAAATACTGGGCGGCTGTTGAATCGTCATGTTCAACATTAACATCGTTATCATTGTAAATTGAGCTCATCACTGCTGAGTTAGCATTATAAAAATATGCAGCATGGCCAATAATTTACACATCTTTCGGGTAAAAAGGAACAGAAACCACAGAAGAAGAAGTTCTGCTATTAAGCATCTGATGACATGAGCAAAAGAAGCATCCTGTTTTCTCTATATGAAATAATTCTGCCTGATCATTTCTTTTCTTTGTGTTTGGATTAACACAAGGCAGCATCTTCATGTTACTGCAGTCAGACGGACACTGACTTCTTTTTGCCTTTTTGGATCAGCTGTAAGTATGTTTGTTTGTGTTTATTTATTTATAGCAAATAGACCTTTTAAAATTAAAACGTTTATTTACTTTTTTTTTAATTTGTAGGATTTTAATATGTGTCAAATCTTAATCGACTGTTTATTGTGTAATGGATAACAAAAGCATGATTTTGTTGAAAGATAAATTTTGAATTGCTGGTTGCACAGCTGTTAGTGCTGTTGCTTCACAGCAAGAAGGTTGACGGTTTGAATCCTGGTCCGGGCACGGTGTGCCTATCTGTGTGGAGTTTGCATGTTCTCCCCGTGCATGCGTAGGTTCTCTCCAGGTACTCCAGCTTCCTCCCACAGTCCTAAAACATGCTCACTGGATCAATTGGTGATTCTAAATTGGTCGTAGGTGTGAGTGTGAACAGGATAAGCGGTATAGAGAATGATTGAATGAATGGTTCATGTGAAGAATAACAGATTTACTAGAGTCTCTAGACTACTAGATTTTTATCATTCTGGAAAAAAAATCCATCCCAATTTTTTTTGGTTAATTATTATTTGCAGTGAGAAAATACAAGACACTTGACAATATTTAGTCCATTAGCATGGGAACATGGACCCCTGCTCAGCATGTAAAGAAGCTACCCTACAGAGCAAAGATTTATATAAAGGATAGAGCTTTTGTTGGAGCGCAGTAAAACTAGCGGCCCAGTAGACTTGGGAACATCTCTGAAGGTTGTTTTTTTTCTTTACTGGAAACAGGTAGACCCATGATCAGGATGGATACGATGGAGATCGACGATGGCATGCATTTCAAGAGGGACCTCATGAAGGAAAGCCTCTTGACCGGTGGTACGGTATCAACCTGAAACACAAACCAAATATCAGGAATACTGAGAGGAAGGGACTTAAAAATGCTCACCTTTAGCAAAATGCTGGTTAAACTTATTGTTTTTTATTCTTATTTTTGAATCAGGTTGCTTTTATTCCATTGTAGAATTTTAGTCCATTGTGTCTGTTGTTTTCTTTTGATACAGTTGATTTTCAGAGGAGTAAGTCTCCCTCCAGATGTGTTTCTGTGATCCTGGGATTACTGTGTGTGGTCCTGTTGGCTGCAATTGTTGGACAAATCATCTTCTGTGAGTCATTTCTTTCTGCCACTAAAATTTCAAAACAATTGAGTGATTTATAAATTAACTCTTTTTACTCTGTTTTTATGTTTCACAGATAATAAACTCAGCGCTGGTTACTCTGAGTTAGAGACCGGACTGAGTAACATGACGACAGAAAGAGATCAGTTACAGCAAAATTACAAGACCCTGAGACAAGATCGAGATGAGCTACAGATAAACATGCAAAGAAATCTTAACATCTCACAAAATGAAAGAGACGAGTTACAGAGGAGTTACTCTTCACTGAGGACAGACAAGGAAACATTGCAGACTGGCTTTAATGATCTGAAGAGAGAAAAAGAGCAACTGCAGACCAATAACAGGGATCTGACAACACAGAGAGATGACATGCAGAGAAATCTCAACAACCTGCAGCGAGAAAAGAACGAGTTACAGACACAGTTCAGCACCATGAAGACAAACAGAGATGAGGTTCAGGGGAATTACTCCTCAGTGAAGAGTGAAAAGGATCAGCTGCAAACGCTCTTCAACACTCTGCAGAGAGAAAAAGATCAGTTACAGAGCAATTACAGCACTTTGTCAACAGCTAAAGATCAGTTAGAGAAACAGGCGGACAAAGTTAGAGATGACTTGACCAAAGAGAAAGAGCAGTTGCAGCAAAACTACAACTCCCTGAAACAAGAGAAAGATCAACTACAGACAGACTTTAACAACATGCAGATAGAAAAAGATCAATTACAGAGCAATTTCAGCACTTTGTTAACAGTTAAAGATCAGCTAGAGAAGAAGGTCAGCGAATTAAAAGGTATGATTTTGGTTCAATGACATCTCGTTGGATTGTTGTTTAGAGTGTTCTTGATGTTCTGGTCCATCTTTTCAATCTGCAGTCCGGACCTGTGAGTCAGGCTGGAGGAAGTTCAGTGATAGCTGTTACTACGTGTCAAGTACAAAGAGGAACTGGAACAGGAGCAGGATGGACTGTTTGGCCAAGGGGGCTGACCTCGCCATAATAAACAGCATGGACGAACGGGTGAGTGTAAAGACAGAAAGATATGATAAAACAGAGGGGAAAAAAAGGGGGAAGGAGAGACAAAAAAAAAAACCAAAAAAAAAACAGAAATAGCAGCCACTTTAATACAGAATGATCAGCTATACAATATATGAAAAGCTGTGCCGTTTCAGGTCCAGTGGGCGTAATGTAACGCATTAAAAGAAAAATAAAGAAAATCGGTCCCATGAGGAGAGTTTGGGTTATGTGGGAGGAGGGGGGGGGAGCAGGGACATTGTTCATCAAGCTGATGGCAAAGAGGAAGAATTTTTTTGTGGCAAGAGGTTTTTGGTCTTGATGGACCACAGCCCCTTATCAGTGGGGAGAGTCTCAAACAGTCCATGTGCAGGGTAAGAGGGTCGGCCACAATCTTACTTGCACACCTCAGGGACCTGGAGGTGTTCAAGTGTACTGACTGGTTGCAGTCAGTCACCCTCTCTGCAGAGCTGATGATGTCCCGCAGCCTGTGCTTGTCCTTTGTTGTGGCTGCAGCGTACCAGACTGTGATGGAGAACTAGATGATGGACTCTGAGTCAACCATCATGGTCTCTGGCAGGTTAAACTTCTTTACCTGCTGCAGAAATTACATCCTCTGCTGTTTTTTTTTATTGATGAAGGAGGTGATGTTCAGCTCCTATTTAAGGTATTGGATGATGACGGTCCCTAGGAAGCGGAAAAACTCTACAGCGATCACCATGGATTCATTGATGGTGATAGGTCTGGGTCCAGCTGCATTTTCCTCAAATCCACAGTTATCTCCACTTTCTTTAGAGCATGAAGCTCTAGGTTGTTTTCGCTGCACCAGGTCACCAAATGGTCAATTGCCTATTGTTGGCAGACTCATCCACACCAGCAATGAGTCCAATGAGGGTGGTTTTGTTTGCAAGTTTGAGGAGCTTGATTAACTGATGACTGAGAGCACAGCTGTTATTGTACAGAGAGAAGAGAAGACAAGACAAGAACACAATCACAGGTCTGAAATCATTTGGTCCTGTGGTTCTTGGCTTTTTGGGGACAGGGATGATGGTGGAGGACTTGGAGCAAGCTGGTACATGGCATGTCTTCAATGAGTTTTAAAAAATGTCTGTAAAGACTGGACATTTGCAGAGTAGGGGGTTTCAGGCTTGTGAGTTGTCGGAGCCCTTTCCAGATTGAGCCAGTGTTGGGGAAATTGTATATACATGTTATCATTATGTAAAGGAAAACTTATATACACATCTTATGATTCATGTAAACATGTTATGTTCATATAATCACATGTAACCTTGAAGTATATCTAATTGATTTACTAGCCAGGATGTCTTAAGGGTTTGCTGTCTAAAAGGTTTACGACCTTATTATGTGTTACGGCCTTCATATGAGAGGACTGACTGTCTTCCTCTATGCTTGTTGTTCATGGACAGCTGGCCAGACCTTGATGACTTTGTGTGAACTTCTCATTTCCAGCCTAGGAGGGATTCCACTCTGGATACTGAGTGGCCCAGAGGAGATAACTTTTTCCACCTCTTTACGCCAGTGTGTGAGGACGATAGAGACTCTTTTACGCACATACACAAATGCTTGTGTCTGTTACTGTGTGAAATGTATTATCATGTGACAAGGAGGTGGACACCAAGTTCCTATAAAATGTACACTGAAGAAATGTTCTCTTTAGCGAGAGGAAGTTGCCTTTGTTGTGAACTTCTCGCTCCTGCAGTAAAGTTCATTGAACGAAACTCTATTCTCTGTTCATCATGCGTTGCCTGTGAGTCAGGGCACAGGAGAAATTTTCCTGACAGCCAGCATCTCTAGCTGAAAACTGATGTTGTAGTTTCTCAGAGTAAAGATGCGTGGTATCTCTGACTGCCCTGTTAAAGGTGTATTTAGCCTTTATGAAACTCTTTCTGTCCCCGCTCCTGAATGTATCCTCCTTTTTCTGCCTGAACCATCTTGAGTTTTGCTCTGAACCAAGGCTTGTCGTTGTTGTAGCTTCATTTCCCTCTTCTACATTGCTTCACAGCACTGACAAAGGTGAAGGCACCCTTAACCAGAATATCCAGTAATTCCACGGATTCAGCCAGCACCATCTCAACATAATAAGTAGTACATAAGTAGAAAAACTACTAACTGATGAAATGATTCATGTTCGTTTCTAATATCGTCACTTTTTTGTTTCTTTTTCTCCAAACAGACTTTTGTTGCTGGGCTGGTGCCGTCAGGACAAAACACCTGGATTGGTCTGACAGACGATGTTCAAGAGGGGATTTGGAAGTGGGCGGATGGGACCCCTGTAACCACAGTGTAAGTGTTTCCATACTGAACCAACTCAGATCACATGAGATCATGACTTTGAAAAGAAATTCAAATTGAATTCATACCTTAAACTCTTTGATATCAACTCTCTAAAAACTGTATTTCAATCAGGAGAAATTTTAGACACACATTTCCATCACTAAGTGCATCACGTTGTTCTTTCTAGTCATGTTTCAGAACAGGAACATGTCGGACATGAGGCAGGAAAGCCTGTTTATTTCTCTCATATCTTACTCATCAGGTACTGGGAGGCTGGGCAGCCTAACAGCAGCGGAGGAAACCAGGACTGTGGAGAAATGGTGCAGAGAGGAGAGTGGAACGATGAAGATTGTGCCAGTGACAACATCTGGATCTGTGAAAAATCTCTAGGATGAATAGTTAATGATAGTGTACATGTATCATAAGCCTGATGTTATTGCACGTTTGATTACTGGGATAATTTTGAAAGTGACCAAAACGGATGTCAGGAGCTTTTCAAGCACATAAACTTTCCCCAGGAACTAGGAACTTTTCAGGAACTATGGGCTTTCTGACCTAAACAGCTTTGGTTAAAATTTAGTTTTGGGATAATTGATCTACCCTTGAAGACAGCCCTGTCTGAAGGGTAGTACTATCCAGATTTCCAGGAGTATGGTGGGGCAGGCTTTGGGGGCGGCTATAAGCTGAATGTTTTTGATTAGTAGAGCACCCACAGTGATTTTAGTATTTTTTTTTATTTTTCTCCATCTTCTGTTTTGTTATAAATACTCACTGACATGATTGAAAGCACTTAATCTACCATCATTCAACATTATTGATTATTATTCTGTATATCATTATTTAGATGATATCACTGTTTAATGGATACAATGTTAATCACTTAATTTGACTTTGATAAAAAAGGATGTGCTATCAATGTTAATTTTCTTTTTTTTTCATGGATTGTTGTTGCAAAATGATGCCTGCTGACGAATAAAATGCAAATAAATAACTAATTGTGATGATATGCATTTGAAGACATGATGTGGTACTGGAACAAATATTTGATGTACCATACATACTTTTTTTTCTTTTTATTTGAAAAAAAAAGTCACTCATTTAGAGAAAATAGCATCCACTACATCAAAGGTAATTTGCTTCATCAATGAAACTGGCACAACAGCTCTGATATCAACGGCTCTACAATCCACTTCTGTTACTTAGTGTGATGGAAAGGAATGATTTACAACAACCGATTCACTTTCTACCACTGTACAAAAGTGACACACACACAAAAAAAAAAAAAAATATATATATATATATATATATATATAAAAAATCTTCAACCTGCTGAAAGAATACACATTTAGTTCTAAAGGTTCAAGTCATGGAATTAAAACATATATTTGAACTACCAAGAGGAACTTTAAAGTTCCTTCTCTGTTTGGTATTCACAACTAATTACACATAATTGAGATCAGGTGTATCATGTGTCCACTGGTCTTCCTTAAGATGTTCCTTCAGCTTTGTTGGAGTCCACCTGTGGTAAATTGAGTTGATTGGACCTCATTTGGAAATGCACACACCTGTCTTTATAAGATTCCACAGGTGACAGTACATGTCAAAGCACAAACCAAGCGTGAAGTCAAAGGAACTGTCTGTAGACCTCAGAGACAAGATTGTCTACAGGCACAGGCAGGGTCCAGAAACATTTCTGCTGCTTTGAAGGTCCCAATGAGCACAGTGGACTTTTAGAAGTTCAGAACCACCAGTCTAAACTGAGCCATCAGGGGACAAGGGCCTTAGTCAGAACCAAATGGTCACTCTTCTAGAGCTCCAGAAGTCCTCCGTGGAGAGAGGACAATGTTCCAGAAGGACAACCATCTCTGCAGCAATCCACCAATCAGGCCTGTATGGTAGAGGGTCCAGACTGAAGCCACTCCTTAGTAAAAGGCTCATGGCAGCCCACCTGGAGTTTGACAAAAGGCCCCTGAAGGACTCTCAGACCAGGCTCTGATGAGACAAAGATTGAACCCTTTGGTGTGAATACCAGGCGTCATATCTGGAGGAAACCAGGCGCCGCTCATCAGCAGGAACTGGGAGACCAGTCAGGATTGAGGGAGAGATGAATGCAGCCTCAGACTGGGGCGACGGCTCATCTTTCAACAGGACAATGACCCAAAGCAAACAGTTAAGATACCGGAGGCGAGGCTTCAGGACGACTCTGTGAAGGTCCCTGAGGGGCCCAGCCAGAGCCCAGACTTGAATCTGATCCAACATCTCTGGAGAGATCTGATAATGTCTGTGCACCGATGCTCCCCATCCACCCTGATGGAGCGTGAGAGGTGCTGTAAAGGACCAAAGTGTTCAAACATAGGTGAGCCAAGCTTGAGGCATCATTTTCAAAAAGACCTGAGGCTGTAACAGAACAAAATGTGGAAAAAAAAGTAAATACTTGATTCACTTTATTTGGCTTTGAAAAGGTTTACATTGAGCTGCCTTTGCATTGCTTTGTTCCTCTTTGTCAATATTCAATAAACAGCTGGTTAATTGGTTAAGGATTTGCTAAATTCCATGTGTTAAAAGAATTCAGCACAGCTAATACAGTACACATGTAGCAACGAAACTGTCTGACCTCATCATGAAGTTAGTCTGTGGGAAAGAAGGAACAGAAACAAAAGAAGATGAAGGTGCAGAGCTGAGATGATCATAACTCCTCTCACATCAGACGTGAACTCAGGTTTGTTTCTTAGAATAATTGTGGCCTGAAAACCTGACCTGAGATGTCAGGAAGCTGGTGCGTGGGAAAAAGGAATAGAAACCACAGAAAATAAGGATCTGGGGTCCAGGATCTGGTGACCCTTAGTTTGTTTCTCAGAATAATTTTGGCCATAAATTACCTACAAGTGTGACCTGGAACACACTGTTCTGACCAAGCACGGTTAAATTTAAGACAAAAAATTTGATCATGTGAGGAAAAGGAGGGTCATGGTTTCTGCACAATAAATGAAACTGATTGATCATTCCTTTCCTTTGTGCTTGTTGGTATGTGAGTTGAAGCACCTTGGTTTTTGACATCCTGGATCAAAGGTTAGTGCACATTTAGACTTTTTTCTCTTCAGTGATTGAATATCATACCATGACTTTATTTTCATTCCATTTTTAGTCAGATTTCTGCTTGTAGAGTGAGTTTATCTCATTAACTCTTAAACACTTTGTTTACCCTGAAGAAAATTCAACATTTGCTGAACAAATCTCTCATAAGACTTAATTAGACTTAATTCTTGCCAGTTTGTGTGTTTTGGGATTTTAACCAGTGTGCGAAACAGCCGGCTGCAATTGGAGAGGTTTCAATGTAAATATTAGACCTTACTTGGTTCCATTTTTCTCAATCAAAACAAATTCTGAAGAGCTAACTTATGAAAAAGTGAAACAAATATTGTATATGTGTTAAAACAGGTCATGATCAGGATGGATATGATGGAGATGGATGACGGATTCGTCATGAGGAGAAATCTCACAATGGAAGGCCTCATCACCAGTGGTACGGTATTAACCAACTAATGGGAAACTGATATCCTTGTGCAGTCATAAAATTACTTTTACTTCAACTTAAAGGCCCTGTGAGGACTTGGGAAGTAGTCTTGCTTTTATATATTTGCCTGTTAATTATCTAGGCTTTAAAATGAAATTACCAGGATGGGACATCTCTTTCTTCAGACATGAATCCATAACTACAATTAAATACATAACTTTGTTGCTTTGCATCCTGGGAAAAGTTGTCTAGAACTTAGAAACAAGCACAGACTTTGGCAAGAGTCTCATCATTACAACAGTGGGTGATCGTGCTTCTGGGAAACGGAGTCTTTATCCTGGAAAAAAACTTCTGCAATCAATGCCAAACGGATAATCCTCACAGAGCCTTTAAAATATTTTTGAGTGTAGACTCTTTTCCATTGAAGAGTTTGGAAAAGTTACTCTTCTCTCAGTCTGAAAATGTGTCTGTTGTTGTGTTTTGATATAGTTGATATTCAGAGAAGAAAGTCTCCCTCCAGACGTGTTTCTGTGTGTCTGGGATTACTGTGTGCCATCCTGTTGGCGGCAAACGTTGGACAAATCATCTACTGTGAGTAATTTTCTTGTTGTCCCATCAACTTTCTTCTTCCCTTTCTGAAAAAAAAAATCTTTCAAGTTAATAATTTTGTACTAAATTTAGAAGCTGTCCAGTGTAACGTGCTGGTTAAATTTGAAAAGAGATTTAATTGTGTGCACTGTTACATCCCAAAGTTTTTATTTTGTACGCAACATTTCGTGAAACTAGTGTGATTTGCATTTCACAGATTTTATATTCAGCCATCCCACATCAGCAGACCAGATGCAGGCTGCTTACAGCACTGGGTCGGATCAACAGTTTGAGGCCAGACTGAATAACCTGACTACAGCCAAAGATCAACTACAGCAAAGCTACGACACACTAAGACACGATCGAGACGAGTTAAGGAAGAGTTACGATGACCTGCAGAGAGAGAGGGCTGAGCTACAGTCAGATTTCTCTTCAGTAAGCAGAGACAGGGACGAGATACAAATCCAAAACATAAATTTGACTCAAAGTAACACCCAGCTTCAGAGCAGTCTCAATTCAGTGAGGAGTGAAAAAGACGCTTTGCAGACTGGTTTTGATGCTTTGAAGAGGGAAAAAGAGCAGCTACAGAGCAGTTACAGGAATTTGGCAACTGAAAATGAAGAGATGGAGAAGAAGATTGACACAGTCAGAGGTGAGATGACTAAAGAAAAAGATCAGCTACAGGAAAGCTACAACACCCTGAAACAAGAGAGAGATCAGCTTCAGACAAACTTTGACAACATGCAGAGAAATCTCAACAACCTGCAGCGAGAAAAGAACGAGTTACAGACACAGTTCAGCACCGTGAGGATGAACAGAGATGAGTTACAGAGGAGTTACTCCTCAGTGAAGAGTGAAAAGGATCAGCTGCAAAGAAGCAAAGATGCTGCGCAAACTCGTTACAACGCTCTGCAGAGAGAAAAGGATCAGCTGAGGATGGATTACAGCAGTTTGTCAGCAGTTAAAGATCAGTTAGAGAAGAAGATTGACAAAGTCAGAAGTGACATGACCAAAGAGAAAGAGCAGTTGCAGCAAAGCTTCAGCACCCTGAAACAACAAAAAGATCTGCTACAAGCAAACTTTAACAGCTTGCAGCGAGAAAAGAACGAGTTACAGACACAGTTTAGTACCATGAGGGCGAACAGAGATGAGTTACAGAGGAGCTACTCCTCAGTGAAGAGTGAAAAGGATCAGCTGCAAACACGCTTCAACACTCTGCAGAGGGAAAAAGATCAGCTGAGGACAGATTACAGCACTTTGTCAGCAATTAAAGATCAGTTAGAGAAGGTGGTCAACAAAATTAAAGGTAAGATTTTTTCTTTCAAAAAGGATGATTTTTTGACTCTACATTTGTTTCTTTAGTCCTCTTTATTGCCAGTTTGTGATGTTCTCCATTTTTTCAATCCCCAGCCCGGCCCTGTGAGACAGGCTGGACGAAGTTTGACATCAGCTGTTACTCTGTGTCAGCCTTGAAGAAAAACTGGACTGTAAGCAGAGACGACTGCATCACCAAAGGAGCCGACCTGGCCATCATAGACAGCAGAGAGAAGCAGGTGAGAAAGACCGGCATGAATGAAAAATCACAGGTTTGATATGATCTGTCTTGAACCCATTTCATATCATGGAGGTATGCTGATCGAATGAAGGTTTCATTCTTTGTGTGTTTCACAATAACAGGTCTTTATCAATGAACTGCTAGATTCAGGAGTAAATGCTTGGATTGGTATGACAGACAGTGATACAGAGGGAAACTGGACGTGGGTGGATGGGACCCCAGTCACCACTACGTAAGTTTTGTAAATCTGCTGAGATTATGACGTTTAATAAAATAAACAAGCCTCTGAAACATGCATATTTAAAGAGGGGGTATTGTGCTTATTATGAAACTTGATCCTGTCCCTCTGGTAGCTATACTTGACTTCCAGCTCAAGAAATCCCTATTTTTCTCACAGTGGTGTTTTAGAAAACCCTTTTTTCAGCCTCTGAAACACTTCTTTAAGTTCCTGTCTCTTTAAGTCTCCCTACTCTACAAACTCCCTGTCCTCTGATTGGCCAGCCCCCTGGAAGCCTGCTGGGAGAAGAGCTCAGGGCAGACCATAGTTTTTGAGGCCAGTTAGGAGATCCTTATGCGATGACCTCATCATTTCTGCAAGTCTTGTGGAGATCTTGTGAAGATCATTTTGATCAATGAACGGAGAGATTCAGAGATTTGTACAACACATGTAGAGCTTAGAAAATCTGCATATGTTCAGTATGAACATCCAGCACTATAACTTAATATGCATTTTCTGCTTTTTACTATATGGGAAAGTATAAGGCCCCATTTACACGACTACATTTCACCTTAAAAACACACACACAAAAAAACCCAAAACACTGAGAACAAAAATTTGCATTTACACGGAAACACTGATGGACCGAAAATGCTGTAGTATGCATGCCAGGACTGTAGGTGGCGATATAACTGTAGAGTCTTTTGGTAGCCCTACGCTGAAGAAGAGGTGGGCTGATCATCTGGCATATATAAGTGTCTTATCTTGAGTGCAGAAGTGGTGCATCAGATGCACATTTTGTTGAAAAGCAGTCAGCAGATTTAGCAGCACAAGCACAACACGACACGGGAGTCGTTGTTGTCCGGTTCACACATGGCAATAAAAGTTCCCACAATGAAAGAGGAATGGGTGGCTTGCTGTTTACATGTCAACAGTGGCTGCAGCATTTCAGAAAATTTCCACTCTGGGGGGCGTTTCAAAAAAGAAGCCAAAACGCAACAACACTTTTGTGTTTCATCCTAAAACCACTGTCGCGTAAACGGGGCCTAATACCTCCTTTTTAATGCCCACAAGTTAATCACAGATCTAAAAAATGAAAGACTATGACAGGACTTCCTCATGAAACCTCATCCCTCTGATATCTCACACATCAGGTACTGGCAGGAAGGGCAGCCCAACAGCTATGAAGGGAACCAGGACTGTGGGGAAATCGTGCAGACAAACCAAATCGGAGGATGGAACGATGATGGCTGTTTCGCTCAAAATGTTGGCGTCTGTGAAAAATAAGATCCCACTTGAGTAAATGTCAATAATGAGTGTAATGGTAAAGGCTGGTAAAACTCTCTGCTTGGGACAGCCAGCCTTTTCTCCCAAAGACTATTAAAGGGACCACTCACACACATTGTGATCAAACATAAAAATGATTTTCATACCTCAGTGGTGTCTCATCACGTTGTTTTTATAATGAACTCTCAAGGTTTTCAGAACCAACATTACAATTGAGAAATTGATTGATAGCAATGATGTATTTCAATTTTTACAAGATTTCAATTATTTCTTGTATAAAGCCAGATTAATGTCTGTGTTGAGTGTATTAAACAACCCGGGCTAGCATGATTGGGTAGCATATAAATAAAGATTATGTCATCTACTGCTTTTTTAATAGATTATAATAATAGTAATAGAGATCAGTTGGGTATTATCTGCATAGAGGTGAAAACGCACACTGATAAGTCTTAGGGGTAAAGGAGAAGAAGAGTGGTCCAACAACTGACACCTGGGGGATCCCACAGGTCAGCATTACATGACATGATTGTGAGCTGCCAGCGCTTAAAGATCTGTCATGTAAATATGAATAAAATGGTCAAAAGAATCATAGAAAGCATTCATTCATTCATTCATTCATTCATTCATCTTCTATACTGCTTATCCTGTTCACGGTCGCAGCTGGCTGGAGCATATCCCAGCAGGAAGAACATTGGCCAAACCAGGATTCAAACGTTTGGCTTTCTTGCTGTGATGCTGCAAAACAACAACAACAACAACAACAAAAAACAAAACAAATATAAACTCCAGTCACAGTGACAACATTCACAGTGTCAGTTTTCAAAACTACCAACATACTACTTTTGAATATGGTACCTGCTGCATACTGCTTTTAAAGTCAGTATGACTCTTCTATTGGATCTGTTTTGTAATGTGCTATGCTTAGCTGGTTTGTGGTTTTCGAAAGCAGAAGTAAAGCTAATAACAAAACTGTTAGAAGTGTATTTAGAGTAATTCCTGCAGTTTAAACAAACATAGTTCCTCAAAAGTCCCTAAAACCTTGAAATTTTTCAAAACTATAACTAGGAGACATATAGAAATATGTTGGATTATATTTATATTGGTTGTTAAAAAAGCAGGTCACTGAATGTATTGTATGGTATGACTATGTCGAATCATCAGTGGTTATGTTTTGTGGCCCACTTGGAAAATTAAATCCTTTTGGTCACATATAAACCTCTTTCTGCCTCTGTAAGTCTAACTGGACCAACATGTCTGATGGAGGCGCCTTGATGTTTTATTTTTAGTCAGGCGACTTAAAGCGTAACCTCACCACCCGCCTGTGTCCTGAGGGGGAGTCCCATCTCACCACTCCACCACAAACGGTTTGGATCAGACTCTTCTCTGGGAGGAATGAAAGGGCTCTGTGCAATTAATGGTTCAGATGCCCCCTTTAAGAGCAGCCGCACTCAATGAGACAGCCACCACGCCCAGGACGAGCTGCATGCCAGAGCGTGGTGTCTCTGCCCGCTGAGCACATCTGCTCCAAGTCCATGCTAGTTATTGTGTCTTCTTCTGTGTTATGTAACATGCAGCGTGGTGTAGCTGCAGAGAGCTTTGTCAGCACTATTTATCCGTGCTTTGTCATCTGTTCAGGGTGCAACAGGGTGACGAACGGAGGTGGAGACAGTAGAAGTAGCACCTGTGTGGAATGATGCAATGCAGTGAAACAGCTCTGAAGTAAATGCTAACCGTCCTACTCAGGTGATAGAAGCTTTAGTCATTTCTGAAGTTGAGGTAGTTTTGTAATACTGTTTTTAACAATCTGGTAAACACACATTTACATTATGCAACGTCTTTTCATCCAAGGAAAGTGTACCAAAGAAAATCTTTATTGGTGAAAGCAGAAAACTCAGACAGTCATATCTATAAAGCGTTTACATAACTAGGTTTTAGTCCTTGTTATAAGGTTTGCTGACAGTTACCAAAAGTGGAACATTTTCAGACTTTCGAGTGATAATCCAGGATTTTTGTAGAGGTTTAGCTGCACGAATTACTGATCAGTTTGGCGGAAACAGTGTCTGATCCAGCCGTTCAATTTTCTCAGGTAATTTTTGTTTGTTGTGTTTCAATCAGAGGGTTCAGGAACTTGTATTTCCTGTTAAAACAGAACTAAATTAGTCCTGTTTATGAGAAAAAAATACAGGTAATTGCAATACACCACCAGACCAGTAGAGAGCAGTAAAACAACAACAACAACAAATGCCTTTCAGCAAAACTGACACCATCAAATGAGACAAACAAGCCGTAATGCACTGCAGTTAGCCTGTTAGCATGGAGGATATTCAGCCTGTGCTGGTTTTGATTGTGCTTTATTTCACTGCAGATGAATTTGTCGACACTTGAAAGGAGACAAGTGTCATGGCTGACATTTCAAAAACTCAAAAAAGCTTTGACCTCTGAAACTGCAGACCACTCTGCTGTCTACACATTCACCCAATCAGGCTCAAAGAAGACCATTGTTTAGGGGTTATTAAACCAAGTCAATCACAGCTGGGGCTCATTTTATTATGGATGGACGGAGGGGGAAATAAAAACACTGGAACTCTGGAAAGTACTACCTCCAAGTAAGGGCTGTTTTCACAGGTCAATTCATCCCCCAGAACTAAATTTCTACCCTAGTTCCGATAATTAAAATGAAGTTTTTGAGAAACTCTGACCCAGACACTCGCCTTGATTTCTTGTTGTGAGAAAATGTTATATTTGCACACTTTTGATATTTGCTTTCAGAAGTAATCTGGCTGCATTGACAGTTTCATCGAGGAAAATCGCATAAAGTTATCAACCAACTTCAACTTTTCAAAGTGACTCCCTCAAATGCCCTGTTGAATTTTTGACAGGCCAGGAGTCAAAGATATTTTCAAAGAGATACTTATATAACACGAAGCAAGCACACTCTGAAGAAGCCGGGGACAGAAAACGTTGACAGTTTGAACAGCTGTTTTATTCTGAGGACATGTGATGGGTAGAAAAAGAGAAGTGAAATATTTTGATGACCTTTTATCTTTTTAACATATCCGTATTGAAAGTGAAATGCTTCTTTTAGCCCTGGATTAGTTTGCTCTCATTTCTTAGAAAGTATGTGACTTTATCTTTATTTTTTTTCCCCACTTAAATTAATCAGCAATGAATAAAACAAAATTGCAAGTTTATTAAAGGCATACATTAAATTTGAACTCATGACAGAAACTGTCCTTTTATGAAGCAGTGAAAATGTAAGATTGGCTGTTACAAATAACTTATTGCCAAGAAAGTTCCCAGTTCTTCAGGTTACACTTAATATTTACATCCCAATACAGTAACTTTTACTGATCCTTGTTGTTTCATCAGTAGAGCTGTGGTGGCTTGCGGTTGCACAGCAGTGGAAAAAAAAACTGGCAAGGACTGGAGGTGGAGCAGAGAGCTAAATGTTCAGACATGCAGAGAGACATCAGCAGCTTCTCCAGTCTGAGGTCATGAGAGGGTGAGAAGCGACACAGCAAACATATCATACAGTAAAGTTGAAAATGCAGCATGACAGAGATGATACAGGCAAGACACTGAAGTAAAATCTGCAAAGATTAGATTGAAAAAGCTGCAGTACAGTCATGCACAACTTTTGGTTGGTGCTAATTTTTGATGACCTCAAGAAAAACAAAGCCTTCAAATTATTTGCATTTTGTTTCAGGCCAGCTCATGGCACACTGTGGATCTATTAGGTGGAAAATAACAAAGACTGAAACCTGACACCTACCATGACCATTCATTCATAGAACTCATGAGCTTTAAATAGTTTATTATTGCATTCAAAATGTGCAGTTAAAGCATGTTATAATACATTTTAGAACGTTTTTGATACAGTTTCATGTTGCAGATCTGCAGAATGATGGCCTGTGAAGTTGTGGAAAAAAAACTGTGCAGAAAAAGAAGTGTTCAAGTGGAACCTGAGACTGAAGACAGATGCATTGTTAGATAATTTAAAAAAAGCCCTCTGCTCACAGCGCCTGCAGGCAGGAGGACCTGGCAAAGCAGACAAAGCAGAGGCAGAGATACGGGTGTATTTTCTGTCCGGCTCACCTGCAGGTGTTCCTGCACAGTGTCTGATTCAGACATCACATTTTTGCTGCCGTTACAAAGCGCTCCCGCTCAGGGTCTCTGGGACCACACAGCTTTGTTTACCACATTCTTCTGGCAGTCAGGACCAGTTTGATTGACACCTGTGGCCTGTGAGTCAGAGGTGCAGGCCCGGTCTCACCCCCGCCAATCTGTTCTCCAGCTAACACCGTGCTCTGACTCTCCTGTCCTTTCCTTTTTTTCTCTACTCTTTTTTTTATAAGTCATCCTCTCATCCTTTAAGGTGGGATCAGGCTGCAATCAGAGATTTGTGGTATCGTACCTGCAGAAGTTTGAACTTTTGATCATTCGTCTGTTCAGATCAGAGGTGATGTCAAAAGGCTGTTGTCACTTCAGGTTGGAGATTTCTCTGATGAAAACAACCAGCATTCAGTTTAAGCTGAGAAACACCTTTTATCTGCTTTCAGTCTCTTCCTTTCCCATCACCCTCCACCCATTTCTCTCCTTCTTTCCCTCCCCTGGTGTGCTTTCTCTTCCCCTTCTCTTCTCTCCAATCCTCTCTCCTTTGCATCTCTCTTCCTTTCTCTCTTTTATTTCCTCCTCATCTTTAATCCGTTGCCTTTGCTTTGCCTTCTTGTTTCCTGTCATCTTTTGCATCTTCTTGTCTTTCTCTCATACTTTCCACATGATCTTTGCTCTGTCCTTGTTTCCTTTCCTTCTTCTCCACTCACTTTTGCTTATCTATTCATTTCCCCTCTTCCAATCTTGCCATCATTGCATTCTATCATCCAATGATGATCTCCTCTATTTTCTTTTTACACGTGACAAAAATATTATTTATATTTTACATCCGTACCTCTGCTGAATGAATTTCATCCTTGTCCATGATTAAAATACAGTTACAGGCAGACTGTGACAGAGTTTTCTTGCACGTATAGCCTACATTTCTGGAGCTAACTTACACCTGACCTGATTCGCGAATGTCCCCATACGCAGTGTGCCAATGTTGATTTAGTGCCATGGATCATATTTTCACCAATGAGTGCAACAGAATGAACGTGTCCACTCTGAACAGTCTTCTCTTCATTGCTCTTAATGGGCCAGACGTGTTTGTTCCCTGCAGAAGGGCGAAATGCTACAGATGACGCACCAACAGGATAGCCAAGAAAGGCTGCATGAAGTCTGACAGCAGAGCAAACTGTGAAATTGCATGTTTTATGTCTTGTTAGTTTCCATTAACGACAAATGATCAGCTGCTTGAAAAGTAATAGGGTCTACTGTAAACCTAAAAAAAAATAAATAAATAAATAAATAAAAAATAGGCCTTTTGAATGCTTGCTTTTTTATTCAGGATTTACACCAAATCAACAAATGACAAATCACACCCCGCGTTGACTTATTTATAATAAGTGATTCTTTGATATCCTTAACGGTCTCAAACAAGCAGCAACCTCCAGCCTTAAAATATAATGTCTTTGGAGGAGTGCTTAAAACTGCAGTTAACTGAGCGTCCACTAGAGGCTGGCTGCAGAAGCACTGGAAATCACATCAGACCAATTAAAAAAAAAACAAAAAAACACAATAATCACATTTACAGCATTTTCTTCTTCTTCTTTTGTTTTATTAGGACAAACTACTGAGATGAATTTTTCCATAACTCCTTTCTGCCACGGTTTAGGACAGGGGCAGGCTGCAGCATATCAGTCGCACAGTGGAGAAGATGATTGGCTCCCATCCCTTCTGGACCTGTACACCTCCAGAACCCTGAGACGAGCAAAGAGGCTGACCCTTCTTACCCTGGACACAAACTCTTTCAAACACTCCCCTCTGGCAGGAGGCTGCAGTCCATCAGGCCCAAAACCTCATCAACAAGACCCCTGACCCTCACCGACCCCTGAGAAACATTTATCATTTATTTATTAGGCACAACTGCTTATTTGCACTGTCAGGCTCAACTCCCACTTTAACAATTATTCTGTACATATTTGAATCCCATTTTCTCTTCTTGTACATATTTTATTATGTTTTATTTTATTTTATTTTAGTTTATTTTTGCATGCAGACACTTTTTTTAATGATTGCACCAACAGACCTGCCAAATTCCTTGTAATGTAAAAACTGCGTGGCAATAAATCTGATTCTGATTTCTTTAGACTATTAAACATAAAAGCTTTGCTCATATAAAAGAACGGCTGACTTGCCTGACAGGTGGACACTTGTAGCTTCCTGCAAAGAGGCTAAAGACCAGCCTGAATCAAGCCCAAATGAAGCTAGGTTGAGTATAACATCTGACCCCCATCAACGATGGGCTTCAAAACTCTGACTCAGATGCAAACAGGTGATGTCACAGAGACTATGTCCATATATAATTTAGTCTTATAACAAGTAAAGATTGATAGTTTCTCACTCACAGAAGATTCCAGACTCACTAAGCAGACCTATGTCGCCATTTTTAATCCATATAATATATGTTTGTACTTTCAAAATAAAAGCATGTGTGTTTCAGAACAGACAGTAAAGTAAGCTATCCTTTATAATCTCCTGTTGCATCTCTTCTCTAAAGCTTGAACATAAACTGTATCATAAGAATGCCCAGTAGTTTACAGATAACACTGTTTAAAGAGTTTTAAACTTCATGCATGCTAAGCTGTCACGCAAAGCTTGGAGTCAGCCAAAGAGGATGTGATTTAGTTAGAGATCAAGTTCGAACAAAAACAAACTACTGCCAAGTTTCTATCTGTGGTCAGAGTTTGAAGAGTTAAAGTCCTCCATGTTGCTCACAGCACAAACACAGGTAGGCGAGGAATGGCGTGTCAGCACCACTCAGTCAACGCTCATCTGTCCACCGCCCTCATCATCCTGGGGGAAGCTGGAGGTGGAGGTGGAAGTGGAGGTGGAGGGGGCTGGCTGGTTGATGCTGGTGACCCGTCTTCCCACACGGTCCAACGAGTCTCTGACAAACTGAAGCCTGGAGGGGATCGAACACAAAGCCCCCGCTCATCACAGAGGTCTCTGTTCTCCACCATCTGATGGTGTTTTTGTGTAAACAGCCTGAAAGCGTCTCCTTTAATTATACATAAAAAACAGGAGATTAGTGTGCTGACAGGTACCTGAATGGAGCTAATTGTGAGTCATTTCATAGAGCAGCAGAGTTGAAAATGTCTGCTGGCATTCATCCCGAATGTGTCCATTAAAAACAGCTTTGAACCGGGCTCACTAATGGAGGAGGAATCTGGCAGTAATGTTGGGAAATAAGCAGAGCTCGAACAATGATCCACAATCTGCTGCAATATGGCCAACAAAAAGAAAACCACACCTCTGGGTCATTTAAACCCCAGACTCGGATGTTATTTTATCAACGAAACTCTGATTGTTTGCCCGAGTGGGAATGTAAAACCTGATTCAATTAGAGAAGTGTTGCTCATTATGAAGTTCACCCAAAAGTCTTGTAAATTTGAGACGCCGTACAAGCTGCTCTGATCACCGTTGTTTAAAACTGTACAGTAATAGTTCAGCGTAATTTTCACAGCCTCTCCCACCACAACCATCTGCTCCTTTGAGTTGTTGTGGCCTGGGGTCGACATGTAAACACTCGAGCGCATTTCTGCACTGCAGACAAACAAGCAAGCGTCCCGATCAGTGCAGGAAATGGGTCGGAACTCACCAGTGCTGCATTCCTACACCTCTGATTTTTATTCACAAGCGTTCACTTACTACTTATTGCGTACCGCCACCTCCTGGTGAGTACGTATTGTGTTGCATCTTCTCATCGGTATTAGATCAAAACATGACAGGATTATATCAGTCATTGGATGATAATCTGTATAGTTAGCCAATCAGAGACAGGGTGGGGGCGTGTACATACTTCACATACTCATCTCTAAACAATGATTCCTAAACCCAGCATCCCTCCTCTGTCTCTGAGCCTAGCTAGCTGCTGCCGTCACTGCTGAGCTAGCTGCGGAGCTAATGAGAATGTCAGTGCTAACAACAGCACTGAGAACACCTACAACATCCTGTCAGGCTGTCAAGCTTTGCTCCATGGGCTCAGTGCACCTTGCTGCTGGTTATGAGGTCTGTTGGTTCACAACTTTGAAACTCCACTACGTATGCACTTCTCCTATTATTTTATTACAGTTTTATGACAAAGCTTTTGAAGCTTTTGATAGTGAGTTTCAGTTCAAGGATTCCCTTGTTGCAATTTTTATTGTATTTTTGTATTCATGTTATCAGTGCATGCAGGACAGATTCCTCATTTGCTATGGGCATTCATTTGCAGAAGGGTTATTTCAGGAAATATTTGGGAAGATTCAGTCTAATTTGTTTCAACGTTGTTTCAATTGAGCTGAACAAAAGTAGGCTTTACAATATCTGTGAAAATTTAATTTGTATTATTAACTATATATACAGATTTCTTATTACTGTAACCAACTAAACATTGATGTAGCTGCAAGCTCTGGAAATGTGTGTCATGCAATAATCAGTTAAATATCTACTAAATAATGGTTCCTGCATCTTTTTTTGGTCCAATTCAGGCACTGGTCCCGAACATCGCAAAGGTGGAGATGGCATGAGTCGGGGAAGGAAGAAAACTAACCTGTTTGTTTTTTCAGCTCTTCTGACTGCTGATCTGATTCTGATCTTTCACTGTTCCATGGTTTAAAAATGCAAGCGAAAGACATCAGCATGAAACTCCAATTCTTAATCCAGATTTTTAAGCAGCATTTCACGTCTGTAAGAGCTGCTAGATGAGTTAGATGTCTGCTGTTTCAGTCTTCCGCCAACATTACTGATTATATTTGAAATAATAATGAGTTGTCTTTCGTTGTACTTTGACTTATGAATGTCTGACAGCTGCACACATTTCATGCTGCCATTTTAAAGTCATCTTTTTGTCACAATCTGTAATGGACCGCTCAATTTCTCTGAGGGATGACGCCTCGTTCTTAACCCCGCTTTTAAAACACTGATTTTGTGATCGATTCGAACTCTGACTGAGCAAACAGCTGTCGATGTGCCAGAATCCTGCCTTGTTGCTGTCTTTGAAAAATCTCTAAGATTTGCCTGGTGATTCATAAGTCTAAAGCCAGACCACTTTGTCTTTGCAAATTGATCGCTGCATTGCTGATGCTGCTGAATTGTACAAACAGCAAACAAAGTAACCAACTGATGATGAAGTGGAATCTGCAAAATTATGGTTTCAAACACTCATATCAAGAATTCATGTCCGTCAAGGCGAATAAAGTTACTGGAAAGTTCAGCAAAGAACTTCTGATTTATCCCTGATCTCATGCAGCAAGAGAGTAATGAAGCAGGAGAGTAATGAAGCTAACTGTTAATCCCAGTGTTGCTCCATATTCACACATCATTCGGTCATATTAGTCTGTATTTCCACGTCTCTCAGGACATGTTTTTGGTTTCTTGAGTTAAACCTGGTTTTCTCTTATGTGTAAGTCTGTGCGGCCTTTTTTTCTGTATTAACAACATTTCTAGAATGTCCTGTAATCATCTGTGACTTCCCAACACTTAAAGAGGAAGCATTGTGCTTTATTTTAGAAAAATACAGGTTTTTTCTCTCAGATTCAGCAAGTGAATTGGGTTTAATTGCCAATTACATCTACACAAACAAGGAATTTGACTTAGTGTATTGGTGCTAAACAAGGATACAATGCACAACTAGAAACAGTTTAAATAATACAGAATTAGACGATATACAGTATATAAAAGAAACTATAAAAAGTTAAGATATAAAATATGAAAATATAGAAAATTATGAGCAAAATAAGACAACAATGGTGCAATGTAAGAAGCTGTGCAATTTAAAGTCCAGTGGGTGTTAATGTCACACATTAAAAAGAAAGAAAATCAGTCTCAGAAGGAGAGTCCAGGTTATGTAGGAGGAAGGGGGAGGAAGTAGACTTGGTCTTGTTGGAAGGCAGCCCCTTACCAGTGGATTGAGAGTCTCAAACAGTCCATGTGCAGGATGAGAGAGGTTGGCCACAGTCTTATTTGTTTTATTTAACCTGGAGGTCTACAGGTTGTGGAGAGATGGAAGGTTGTAGCCAAAAACCCTTCTTTCAGCCTCTGTCTGAAATGCTTCTTTTTAGCTACTGTCTCTTTAAGGCTTCCCTACAAGCCCCCTCTCCTCTGATTGGCCAGCCCTTTGGAGGCCTGTTGAGGATGGACCTTGGTGTTTAAGGCCCATGCCTTTAACATACCATGAACTAGTTAGGAGATCCTTATGTGATCTTGGAAAGCAAAATTCTTGCAACGATCTCGTGCTCTTTTTAGAAACGGAGTGTTTTGATCAGTTCACAGACAGATTCAGGGATTTCAGCAATGTATGAATATGTAGAGGTTTGAAAATCTGCACACGTTTAGTCTGACCATCCAGCATTGTTGTTTTACATCCATGTTTACAATATGAGAAAGCAGAGTACCCCCTCTTTAAAGACTCTTGGTGATGATGTTGTGTACATGGTCTCCAGTTTTTTGCTGCAGGAGTTTGTCTCCTGGTGACAACGTGTGACGGTGCCACTGCTGCTCTGCACCAGTGCTCCTCCTCAGGATCCGCCTTCAGGCTCTGACTGTTGGGGATTTAAGATATCATGTCATCACTCCTTTATAAGTCTGCATGGAGTGGCCAGGGCATCAGATAAACAATGATATGGTTCATTATGAGATGTGTTGTGATGTTGCAAGAAGCTCAAATAGCATCATGAGGTTTGAAGTTGAAATGTCAAACCATCGTTTCAAGGCATGCTCATTGTTTATAAAATTATCATCTGCTTATGAAATCAAAGGAGACAAAAGCCAAGATGAGCATGCTTTCATTGCTGTGTGTTCATGTTCGCTGCTCTCAGACAGCCTCAGTCACAGATCATTTGCAGGGTTGACATCACAAACCAAAGTTCATCACAACAGCTTTGATAAACAGCTCCAGTTTGTGTACAGGGAAACACAGACTCAACGTTCTGACACAACAGACATCAGGGCGGATACCATCGACACCGCATTTCCCTCAGACAATTTTTTCTTTATTTCTTGCAATCTCAACAGCAGCAGAGTGGAACCACAGTGCATTATCCAGCCTGATGAAAGCTGAGATACGGGGGCGAGTTCAGCCGGTTTGTGGGGGTATTGGTATTCCACTTCTTTGCACACGCTGTGAAGTCATTTATGCTGAGGGGAAGCACACGTCGGACATGAAAAAAGATCTTCAAAAAAAGCTGTCAAAAAGGTAAAACCTCAATGCGTTGAAGCATTTTAAGGACACAGAAAATCAGCGTGTTAGACAGTTATCATGCTTAAAAACTCATGCTTGTTTCTTTAAATGGTCGTTTTTGTAAAAGGTATTAAAAAATACAAACGCAATATGATATAAATGCTCAGCCCCTTAGCCCTGATCATAAAGATACTGTAAGAGCAATGCATGCGAAGGAGGAGATATCATCAGTTCTGTGTTTGCACAGTGATACCTAATACTGCTTTAGAAGGAGGACATTTATCCCCTGGAATGCTGGAATGATAAAACTGGATTTATGGCCAGCATTTGTGTGCTGGGGGCACTGTAAGACACACAGTATTGAAATGTATTTTACTTTCATTGTGTGGGCATGTAACACGAGTACAGCTTTTCACATATTGTTCCAGGCTTGTAGACAAACAGCCTTTATTGTTCATATAATTTATTGATGGTGATATGAAAGGCCTGGACTGGGTTTTTCTGGGACTGGAAGAAATTTTTCCATTTTCTTGGAGGTGATTTTTTTTTTTCTGGTCCTCTTTTAGACAGAATACCAAAGAAAGAGGAAATGCAGGGAATAGAGAGTGAATATCACATGTGAGTAGTAATTATCAAGTTTCTAAACTTCTTTTCAGAAACCAATTAGCTGGCATCACTGAGACAACATCTGAGTTATAGACCATCCACTATCATTCAGTGGTGGTAGCATAAAACACAGTGTACTTTAACTTGTCTTTAAAGAGGGGCAATGTAACACTTTTCAAAAGTTTTACATGCATATAAAGAAACAATGCTGGATGTTCACACTGAGCATACACAGATTTTCAAACTGCTGCATATTCGTAATTCTGTCTGTAAAATGATTAAAACACTCCGTCTAAAAAAGCACGAGGTCTTCCCAAGAGGTTTACTTGCTGAAATTATAAGGTCATTATATAAAGATCTCCAAATTAGGTCATTACATGTTTGACAGGCAGGCCTCAAATGTTGACCAATCAGAGGAACGGGTTTTTGTGGAGCTGGAGCCTTAAAGAGACAGCAACAAAAATTAAGTGTTTCAAACAGAAGCTGATTTAAGAGTTTTCTTAAACACCAGTGTGAGGAAGAAAAAAAAAGCTGCTAATTAAATCCATCAGAGCACCAGTGCTCCCATTTTACATGTGCTCTTTAAATCACCCTAACTCTTCAACCATGTGGGCTTGTGAGAAAATTCTTCCCAATCACAGGCAATAATTGTTGAAGCTGTTCTCATTTCACAAGTGCGACCAAACACGGATGGCATGTTTTCTGACTCTTTTAAGGCCAAAATGACTAAAAAAAATAAATAAAAAAAAAGAAAGAAAAAAGTCCAGGTAGCCAGGTAGTTAAGCAACTACAGGGATACCAGAGGGACAGTGTGAATACTAAAAAAAAAAACAAAACAAAACAAAACAAAACCCTCCCTCTTTAACACTTTATCTGCTGAGATACTGAGATAGCACTGGCATTTTATTACCTTGGCTGGATTTTTACTGTAACTCTTTACTGTAACTTTTGCTCCAACAAAAAAAATTCAAATAGCGTTGGAAACCTACAAATTTGCGCTTTTCATGGATGCATGATTCATTACGGTAATCAAAAGCATGTGATGTAGCCCCGTAAAGCAAAACAATGTCACACAACAAAATATCGCAAAAATGCTTTTAGTTTTTGCCCAAGTCAAGAAATGACAATGAGCTGGGAAGCTGTGTTTTCCATCAGTGAGTGTTCTGTCCCACTAAACTCCCAAAATATCGATTTTTTTTCTTCTTTTACACTACTAATACTTCCATACCATGTGTAATAATCATTTACCAGATACTGAAAAAACTAAGTTTTTGTACAACAGGGAAAAAAGGGGCCAAAGCACTCAGATTCAGGACGTTTTCAGACCATTTTACAGCCATAATAACAAAATTCTGCCCAAACTATTTTAGCTTTAAGAATATTTCTTATGCTCAGTGAAAGCTTTGAGTGTTAAATTTCTAAGTTACGAAATGCTTCAAATCAAGTTATTCTGGGCCAACCACAGGAGGGCGCTCATGTTACCACTAAATCACAGAACATCCCCACAGTGTGAGGATTGAGCTACTTCAACAAAATATGACAGAAGAAAATATGAAGAAGTAATAAATGATGTAAGTATGAGAACAGAAATGAGTTAAAATGTAGACAAATGAAATTATTAACTTTGCTCAGCCAGCCAATCACAGCAGCAGATGTCATGTCAGTAAAAGTCCATTCATCACTTGAAATGAAGCGTACTTTGAAAACATTTCCTCAGTAAATACAGCAGTTGAAATCTGCAATAAAAATAGAAACCACCCTTTTTAATAATATTTCCATGTTCTTTTGCCTCTGAGTTGTATGAAAGGAGACGTCTGTTGAAGCCGTTTAGTTAAGATCAGACAAGATTGTTCAGCAGCATGAAAACATCCCTCGCTGCTTCGAACAGATTTTGTTCTTGGCTGATAAAGAGATTAACTCTCCGAGCATTAAAATTCCATGTAAAGTGTGTCTGGGGGTTTGTCACTATGCCGACAAACACAAACTAAAACAGCAGAGGATGCAGGGAGACTCAGAGGGAGGGGGGAGGGGGGTGCTTACAAAGCAGGCTTTTTATTACCCACAAGCCCAGTGTCTCCCAGGGAGCAGATATTTAATTACAGACATGACGAGGAAGACGTGAGGGAGTTCAAATGCAGCAAAAACTGTCATCCTCCCGCCCCGAGTGGAAATGGCACTCTCACCACACAGCATGCTGTACAGATTAGCTTGGGGTTGGAAATTACAGAACATCTCTTAACCTCAGTGGAACTCTCTGCACGAGCTCGCCAACTTTCAGGACGAGCTTCCTGCAGCTGAACAAAGCTCCCGTTTCCATCTCAGACCTTTCACCATGATGGCTGTTCACAAGCTTATCAGATAAGAGGTGGGCCTCACTTTCCCTCATTTCCAGTGGGTTGAATGTGATGATGCAGATAGATTTTTAACCTGATTCAACTCTTTTTCTAGCACCAGCTCAAGGCCTGAGTGTCTTTTGATTTATATTTTAAAAGCCTATCCCAGGGCACTTCATAGGCAATGGTGCATTTGATACCACTGTAACCTTAGAATTGCCTACGATGTTAAATTTTGCTTAATGGGGTGCCTCAGGGATACGTCCTCACCTCTGCTCTTCTTTCTCCCACCGTGACACCATCTATGATATGTGATCTCTGAATCGAGGGACACAAATCACGCTCTCCCCTCTCCCTCGTGGGAGGTACACTATAATTCCCCTTCTGCAGCTTTTCTTCTTCTTCACATCTTTCATAGATGAGCGAAACACTTTCAGAGCTATTATTTTTTGCCTTGACAAACATGAAATCTACCCCCCTGGTAATAACAGGACTGCAGGGGGGGCATTTAAAGAGGTGGCTCAATGTACAGTAAAAGATTTACACACTCCTCCTCAGACAGCTTCAGGCTTTTATCTGTGTGTGATACACAGCTCTCATATGGCCACAGAGGATCTCATACTTGACTGTACAGAGCAGTACGCTTCACATCTGGGTAAACAGATAAGAGGTGAATAATCTCTGCCTCATGAGGCTTTTGTCTCACAGTATTCTGGATAAAGTGGTGCTCAGATAATGCTGCTGTTACCCTTATTTAATCTAACATTCAAACAATTATAAGAGGTCAGTATGGTGTTAATGCTTACACATTCAGCATAATAAGTGAGTAGAATGGAAATGTGCATGATTCTCAAAGTAAAGCTGGAAAACAGCCCACCAATGTCAGTCAAATGAAGAAAAAGCAAGACAAGGCTGGAGCAGCATCGACATTACTTTGACTTCTGATCTGCTCTGCAGTAGTTCCCGCACACTGCAGTGAAAGCTGGGTCATAGCTAGGTGATCATGAGGTCTTCATCTTCTGCTGCTTCTTTTAAAACAGGAGACTATACTGACTCACTTAAAATATGTAAAAAAGAGCAAAATCTGCAGTGTGCCAAAAATGTCTGGATGTCTTGCAGATTCGAGAAAGTTGTGCCACTGTTATTCATTTTTTTTCTGTCTATGGCCTTTTAAGGTGCTTTTCACCCACAAACAGTAACTATTATTATTTTCATTTTTCAAACTATAAGTTGATGCCACGGAGGCGGTTTTGCTGTTAGTTTTACTTCCACTTTCAAAACACCAATGACAGTGATAGCATTTTACAAAACAGGTCCAATAGAACAGTCATAGTACCCACCTGTTTCTCCAGAAGCCTATGGGTGTTGACTTCCACTTTTGGTTATCAGCTTCCGGTTGCCGCAGCCAGCAAGCTAGCTCAAAAAAACTTGCATGAAATCATTAATGCTAGACAGGGCTCAGTGTAAACTGTTTTTTAAAACATCCGCACTATGACTCAACCTCCGATTTTTGTTCATTTTGTCGCTTTCTTGCTTTTAAAAGCCGGTTATTAGAGCAAGTATGACAGTTAGGCTAACATCATTAGCTTTGTGGTTTCCATGGCGACGTAACCAAAACGCTCAACCAGACGAGCAAAACTGGCAGTCCCAATGAACTATGGGTAGTCAGGAAAAAGGTGGATATCTGAACTTCAAAAGCAGACTACAGTACAGTTTACAGTAAGAGATTTGATGCCATACACCTTGTGCCCTGTGGGGTCAAAATGACCCCACCTGGTTTTACTGTTATTTTCAGCATACATTAAAAAAAGGCATTAATTCTGCATTGCACCTGATTTTTCCCCGTCTTTTGGGGGATTTGGGGCCGATAGACCTTTTTTACAAAGAGGAATACTCTGTTTTTTTGACGGCCAAGAATTTCATTTGAGGTTAAAATGACCCCAGACGACAACACGAGGGTTAAATATCCATAAAACAAATGTCATCATGATGACGGATTCGTCCCCTCAAGTCCAGACATCAACCCTATCCACCAGATTTGGTCGAGTTGTAAAATAAAGTGGACATTGATCATTTCAAGGAAGGTCTTTGTCTTGAGTTGCAGAAGGCATGGGATAACATTTGTTTTGAAACTCCCAGGAAATAAATCAACACTATTCCAGAGACGTGAGCTGCCATAAGTGCTGCATCAGGTACATCAGACAAACCAAATATTAAAGTTCAAAGTAGATAAAAACAGAAGAACTCACTTAATCTTTGTTGGGCTCAGAGATGATAGATTGATATTTCCAGATCTGTCATGGGCTCTAATGATTAATAATATAATAAATTAAATCAGCCAGACATCTACAAAGAAGGTACTCAGACACAGGTGTGAAAATGGTGTGAAATGTAAAACTCACTCGAAAAGTCACGAAACACACAGAGGCAGGAAGTAAAACTAAACCAGACATACAAGAAACAAGAAGTACAAAATGAAACAGGAAACACTAAAGAGGAAACATGGACGATATTATACACACAAGGAACACAGGACAGGAGATTCAAGGTGGTTACCTGGTTAGAGAAAGCCTCAAAAATATCATGATTAAGTTCAAAATATTTGACAATCAGAGAGAAATCTGATCACATCGGATTAGCTTATCTTAGTTTAGCTCAGGCTAAAACTTTCAGGTAGGGTAGACACAAAAGAAGTGGGGAAAAAAAGAAAAAAAAGGCTTTTGTATCTAAAGACTAATTCACCAAATAGCTGTAAATATTTATTACTATCATTGATTTTAAATCAAAAATAACTACCAAAATCTTATCGTTTGTGCAAATTTTATAGCCTTCAGTTGACAAAGGTACTTTCAGAGCACCAGTAATCTGGATTTTAAAAGTAAACTGGTCTTGCAAAATAAATCCCAATGAGGCCTAAAGAAAGTCACCTGATTTTGGTACCCTGGACTTCATGAAATTAAACTCAATTAACATTAAACAAGCTTGAACTCAAAGTCTTCTAATGAGATCACGTTATAAAGTTGAAGTACTGCTGAAGTATGTCCCTGCAGTCCTTCACTAGGTGTCCTTTTTTTTACTCTCTTCAACAGACAACATGCACAGCCTTTAATACTGTGTAAAAATGAACAGTAGGCAAAATTTAGCCTCAGTCGTAACAGTAATCCGGCACATAAGCCTCCACAATGAAGCAGCTGTTAACTTTAAACTGCAGAGATTGCTTCTGTTCCATTTAGTGAATATTGTTTCCAGAGTAAAACACTTCACAGTATTACAGCTCAGTCCAGGAGGAACCTCTGAATTATCTGAAAATAAGACCAATGCATTGATTCCTCACTCCACACATGGCAACGCTGTAATCCAGAGGATGTTTCAGATATGAACTCATCTGAAAGGGCAATCAGGCCAGACTCCAGCGAATTACCTGAAGAGCTTTCAACAAGTGCTTAAGCCAAGATACCATCAGTCTGACTGCAAACTCAGTGTGCCGTTCACCTCTCCTATTAGCCCGAGTCATTAAACCAACATCATAAACCCTCTTAAGTACAGTTTCCTGCCACAGGAATATTTTCATGGCTGCAGAAAATGGTGCCCCTGTTGATGTGGTACATTATACCTTCATTTCACTTTTTTGCCAAGTCATTACCTTTATTTGTGATGGGGGAGCCAGCTGATGGTGTGAGGTACATCTTTAACGTCCTAGAAAAGTAGAAGGAGGAACTCACAGCTCTGTAGACAGAAAGTTTTACCATTTTCCATTTTCCATTACCGACATCTGAAGAGTCCCCTTCAGTCTGAGGAAGAGATTATAAACAACACGTTAAAGAAGGACGTTATTTCTGTTTAAACCATGGGAGCGAAGCACAGAGAAGAGAAATTATGTTTGAAGCTGGTCTGTTTGGGCTTAAACACTCTTGAATATGAAGTTGTTTGACTTGTGTCTAACATCAAAGACCCTGGACAGCACAGTGGCCCAACACATTACAGAGTGTCTTTAGAGAGGGGCTATTCTGCTTTACAATATTTTAAACATAGATATGAAGTAACAATGCTGGATGTTCAAATAAAACGTGCAGATTTTCAAACCTCTACTTATTCATTTGTTATAAAATCCATAAATCTGACTGAACGGTGATCAAAACACTCTGTTCTAAAGCACCAGGTCTTCAAGAGATCTGCTGAGACGATGAGGTCATCACTTAAGGATCTTCTCAATGGCCTCAAACACCAAGGTCTACCCATTTCTCCATCCACGACAGGCCTACGGATGGCTGGCCAATAAGAAGAATGGGGGTTTGTGGAGCGGGGAGCCTTAAAGAGACAGCAGCTAAAATGAGAGGCTGAAATAAGGGTTTTATAAAGCACCAGTGTGAGGGAAAAAAAGGATTTATAAAAGCTGTAAATTATGTAAAGTTATTATGAAGGCACCAGAGGGAGAGGATAAGACCTAAAAAAAGAACAATACGCCTCTTTAAGTCTGTCTCTTGGGTTCTGCAGGGTGTCTGTCTAATGAAGTTAAATAATTGAATGCACATAATCGACTATTGGAAATGGAAAGTATGAGACCTTATCTAGTAGAACAAAGCTTTGGAGGTCTGCTTTAGGGGCAGGCTTTGGAATCTGATGGCGCAGCTTGGAGGCAGTTCAGGGTTAAATGTCTTGCACAAGGACACGTTTGCACGTGGACAGTTGGCTCTGGGATCAAATCCCAGTCCTTCAAATTTAGAGACAAGAGAATAATCATCCACAAATGTTTCAGCTGGCAGCGGCTGCTCACAGGAAAAAAGTTTGTGTTGAAAGCAAAAGAGGTGAAGCATAATCTAAATCAGTCCTCCTGACAGTGATGTAATGACGGCTATGCTTAAATTAATGCCTGCAAACAGACGTGCATAGAGCTGCAGCCTTTTTAGGCGTCCTTTCCCAGCTCAGACTGTATACCTGCTTCACAGGTTGTTTGTCTTACTGTAAATAAAGAAGCTAAAAATAGTTAGCGATCACTCCCAGAGGCTAAATCTTTGTCTGATGATGGACGGTGGGTGTTTCACTACTAGGTGCTTTTATCAGGGACTCAACTATGTTTTTGATGTCAGTTATGACTCTATTTTCTATGCATAAATGGGTGGGCATAAATACATGTCTGTTCACTTTCTTAAACCGAATGCATATGTTGGGTTTACGTTCAAATACATGAAAAGTCTGCAAGGGATTCTCTATGACCAGACAAGCTCCATCAAAAAACAGGCCACAGATTTCATATATTTGTCCAGAATGAATCTGTCCTCTGCACCTCCGGGTGTTTGCAGAAACTCAGACAAACTCTCAAACCTCAGGACGCTTCTTTGAAAGGGCAGCCAAAAGAAGAGGGGGTCTGGAGCGGGTGTGAAATTGGATAAGAGGTCTAATGAACAGCAGCACACTCCACACTCCTCTCTTACTGCTATTTGTCACTGTCCCTCTCACTCCTCCGCCGTCTCAGCTCAGAGTTTCATATGAGTTTCAAAGGATTCAAAGAGAGCAGCCTGCTTCATTTCCTTATCTCAAACCGGGATCAACTGCTCGAGCGAAGCAATTTGCCGTGTGTGTATTATGGCGGCTGCCCTGTGTGTGATCCCCATCTGTATCCATCACAGGTCGGATTGTTATTGAAATGACTTCAGTTACCTCAGACAGCTTTCTTTGTGCTTCACGGAGAGGGAATCTGTCCTCGGAGGTATTTCATTATAACTGCAGGAGGAAAATTAAAATGAAAGCAGACACTTTCATCGCTAAATCACTCACTTATTAGGCATCAGCGACTTCTGAAGACACTGAAAACTTAATTAAAAAAAACTTTTTTAATGGTTTTTGTTGGCGTAAAGCTCTAAATCAAACACCATCCTGTGGTTTAACTTTGCTGTTTGGCTTTAAATTGATGTTTTATTTGATGCATTATTCAGCAACAGTTTCTTGGAAATGGAATTATAAGAGTCATATGACTAGTATACGACCTTGTATCTTCTGCAATTTCTCAAAGACATCACAGTAGCTTAAAAAACGGATAAGCAAATAAAAAATACAAGCTTGCCTGTTTTGTTTCTAGACAAAATCATTAAAATAAAATAAAACACTCATATTTATAGTCTGACAGCAACGCTTGCTGCGCTCTTTTTGGGTCATTTTCCGATAAATGTTGTTTACTGGATTTCCAGGCCTGTGTCCTGAAGAATAAACTGCTTTAAAGGGAAATGATTTTCAAAATTAAATTCTGCTTTGTAATGCTTTCAGTGATATTGTGGAGTCATTTTTTAAATGATAGAACAGTGACACCTGTGGGCCAGCTGGGGTACTGCATGTAGAGTGCCAGGCTGTTGCATTTGTGTTTTCACAGCAAGATTGCACTGCAGGTTTGTTTCTTTAACTTTTGTTGAATAAAGACGAGGTTAAAATCTTTTCAGGGAACATAAAAATAGTTTTTTTTTTTTCTCTTAAATATGTTTCAGGACAGAAAAAACGCACAGGAAAGTCTTCTCTCAGGGACTAACTGCTGTTACTACACTAGATAGTTAAATGTGACCAAACATTATCAGTTATTTGCACCAAAGTAAATAAATCAGACCTTGCTTTTATGGATCACATCAACATATTCTGCTGCTTTTTTTATAATTATTATTATCAGAGTTAAAAATCAGAAGAAAATAAATATTTTCACCAAGATTGTCTCCATCTCAATACACACTTTCTCTCTGCTGTAAATGCAGGTGACACTTATAAACTAAATGTATAGAAACTTAAAAAAAAAATGGTGCTACTGACTTCAAATTGTTTTTGAAAGATGCATTTGTTGTTTCTTCTTTATTAATACGGACATTAGGGTTAGCTAGTCATCTGTCTCATCAAACGTGTTATTTTGCATGAAAACCACATCACTAAACTACATCTAGACTGGTCATAGGCTGCTTGTAAAACACCAAAGCTCTGTAAGTTTTGCAGAAACTCAACAACTCATACAGCTGCAATCTTTGAATGAGTGTTTTTTAAAATGATGTGAAAATATGAGAGTTTAAAAAATACATTAGAGGACACAAGACGAGGTTAAAGTTGTGAAACAAAAATGGTTCAGGATACAGGATAAGAAATATTTGGGGCTAAAAATATTTTTTTGCAGGTCAGAAAAGTCATCTCAAAACAAAATCCATAAAAAACAATCCTGATATATTCTCCCAATATCGCCCTCAAATGGAGAACATTTTCTTTGGTCAGAAGGAGAGTTTGCTGAGTTTTTATGCAGCATGTAACACTGCAGAAAACTGACCACTTATCATCTGGTATCAAGAGATTACTGAGGGACAGGTGAGCTTTGATAGGAGAAATTCCTTTAGCATGATCAGAGGGGAGCAGTGGAGACTGTGAAGGAGTGAACAGGCTTGCAAACAGCAGGTTCTAACATTAGACTCTGCAGTAAAGGAGTGGCTGTGAAAACTGAAGCAAGTTCACCAAATACAGCCATGCTTTTGACCTGCTGTCAGAGTTAATGCTCAAATATTCACACACTCGTCATGAGGAAGGAGGGCAGTGTTGGATGCAGCTGCAGACAGTAACCTCGTCGTGGCTCAGTTTTTAAAGCCTGTTCAATGAAGCCGTGCTCGTGTTAAATCTCAATGAATTTCAAGTCCAAACCTGATCATCAGTTTTACATCCTTCAGCTCCTTTTCTGTGCACTTCTCCAAAAACAAAACTCAATGCATGACTACAAAGTCCTGCAGCCCTTCATCTCCTCACTGACTCCTGCATTTGATCTTTACGACCCAGCATCGACTTCACAACATGTTGATAGATTTTACGAGGGTAGGCACTGTACCCCAGCGGAGGAAGCAGCCTTTGATGCTCTGAACTAATCTTATAGAGGGAAATTTTGCAATCCTCTCAAACATCTGTCTGCCTGGACCACTTTCGGTTATCGACAGAGCCAAAGAAAATTTCATTTCACTTTAATTTAACATCCTCATAAACTTGTTTTTTGCCCGCAGCTTTCTACACAGCTTCAAAGTAATTACCCTGACTCATCAATAAGGATTGATTCAAAGATGAGGATCCTGCTGTTTCAAGTCAGTTTCAAGTTTTACGTCATAATCTAGAAGTTTCATGAGCTGGAAACACACACAGAGACTGCTGCAGAGAAAGTTCTGATGCCAATTTTTTGTGGAATGGCTTTGCTCCTTTTTTATCCACAGGATGGAAAGTTGAAACTTCAAAGAAAGCTCCTTATTACCTTTACTTAGCTGTTGAATATTTTAGCACTCCATCCCTGATGATGAGCTTTCCTTTTGTCTTCCACGCACTTCTTAGTAAAGTCTGTTATTTCCTGTTTTATTTTGTAGTTCTTGCTTTCTGTTTGACTTCCTGCTCTTTTGTGTCTCCCTCACCTTTGATCACTCATCAGTGTCACCTGTGTCCTGTGTCACACCTGTTTCTTGTTATCTTGTGTGTGGTAGTCTTCATGTGTCCTTCCTGTGGTCCTCCTGCTTCTTCATGGGGTTTTTTTGGATGTAGTTTTCTGGACATTTGAGTAAGTTAAAGTTTCATTCTTTTACCTTTTTTGTCTTTTTGTTAATGAATTTTTACAAGTCTGTGTTGGTCCTCCTTTGTTTGTGTCCCAACATGTTAAAGTCTAAAAAGACTCAGGGCAATTATTTTAACCAAAATATCAATTCATGACCAGCTGTTCTTCTTTAACTTTATTGTGCATCTGAACTGATTTTCTGTTTTATTGTGAAGTTCTTCATTGTGTTTCATGACTTGTTTCCCCCTCTTTCTTGAATTCCTTGTGTGTGAACTATTTCCTGTTTTATTTTGAAATTCTATCTGTTTCATGAGTTGTTTTACTTCCTGCCCTTGAATTTTCTTGCACTTTGATTAGCCTTTACTCTGTGTTTGATCTTTGTGTGATTACATGTCTATTGTTGTCTGTTTTCATTTGGCATTTGTTGAATTTTGGTTTCTTTGATTCAGTCTTCATTTTTTTTTTTTTTTAAATATAAAACTTTAGTTATTAATTCCTTCATCCAGTCAAGTCTTTGAACTGTTGCTTTAACTGCTTTCACACTTGGAAAAACACTTCCTGAGTTTTGAGGTAAAGTCAGTGAGGGCTCATGGGAGACATCTTTAGGAAAATACAAAGGATGAGAGGCAGGGGGTTGATGATAATATCATGCAACTGGTGTTCTGCTGACTTTCGCTACTTGGCTGAAAATGCTGACGAAGGAAATTGAGACATCTATCTATCTATCTATCTATCTATCTATCTATCTATCTATCTATCTATCTATCTATCTATCTATCTATCTATCTATCTATCTATCTATCTATCTATCTATCTATCTATCTATCTATCTATCTAATAAAGTAACAAGGATGGATGTTCACACTAAAGGTGTGCACATTTTGCTGTAGAAATCCCTGAATTTGTCTGTAAAATAATCAAAATGCTGCGTTCCAAAAATAGCACCAGATCTTCATGAGACTTGCTGAAATGATGAGGTCATTGTATAGGTAAAAGTTGGTTCATGACACCCTGGATGGATGGGCCTCAAACACAGAGGTCTGCACATAGCTCCACCCCTAACAGGCTTACAGATGACTGGCCAATCAGGGGGGAGGGGGTTTGTGGAGCAGGGATTCTTAAAGAGACAGCAGCTAAGACGAAGCTGGAACAATAGTTTTCTAAAACACCAGTGAGATTTAAAAAAAAGGGGATTTTGTTGGAGCTTTGAATTATATAAAGCTACTACGGGCACACAAGAGGGACAGAATAATGATAAAAACAAATCACAATATCCCCTCTTTACGCTTTCTTGCTTGTCTCAAGGATGACAGACACATTTTCCAACTGCCTATTCCTGCAAATGCATCAACTTAGGGTGAATCTCCTGGCTGTTTTAATCTCAAACAGACCTCACTGTTAACATATGAAGAAAGTCAAAGAGTTGTATCATTGAAGCAGCAGCAGCAGCAGCACCATGAAAGCAGCGGATACCGAGACAGACTCATAAATCTAAACCTGAACTTTGCTGCTGCTCCTTCACATGTTTTCCATATCCCTGCAGACCATCACATCTCTTCAACATCCCGACTAGAGCGCAGAAAATTGACAGCATGTGAGGCCATCAGTCAGCATGAAAGAATTAAGTCAAACATGACAACAACTCTGTATTTATATCAAAAGCATCCTGAAAGCTCCTGGCTTAGCTGCCGTAATCGCGTTAGCTGAACGTCTCCTGTGGGAAAGTAATCTACTTTGATGCTCTGTCTGCTACCAAAACATTGAATCTGTGTCAGGCTGAGCAGCTACCACAGGTCCAGCCCGCTCCCTAATTCAATTATAGAACATTAGTCAACTCATGTCCTCTTTAACAACCAGGCAGCCAACAGGCCTGATTATGGAAGCTACAAATTGTCAAACAGCAAAGCTGGATAAACATTTCCGTCCGTCAAAAGCAGCAGGGTTGTTATTGCATTCTGTAATGTGATTTTTCAGGATGGATGATGTGCAGCACAGGAGTTCACTTTCAGATTACTTACATCAGAGTGTTTAATCAAACTTCAGCCCGACTTTTCAGTGAACTCATTCAACCTGGAGACTTTATCAAACCTGTTGAAATGGGTAGTTTTGTTTTATACCTTAAATAGATTTTTTTTTCTCCAGGTGCTTCCAAGAGTAGATGTGAAACCTTGTTTTCTACTGAGAATTCAAAGGAATACAACATTGTGGGAACTTTTAAACTTCAAAACTCCAGTCTTCATGAAGCAGAAAGCTGAAATATATCATATACCGTTTAACTTTGCATTTGCTTTTTTATTTTTGAACACTTAATTTGATAAGTGAGAGTATTTTTCAGGAGTTAAATATTTGAGCTTTTGTCAAACTTTTGAGTAGTTTCACAAGTCGACAAGGATGATGTCAGATTGGATTAAAAAAATGTACAACCGACTTTTTCAAACTTCAGGCGGTAATAAAATGAGTCACAAAGACTGAAGACTATTCATCCTATTTTTTCACATTTAACTGCTGTATAACCTAAAACTTTATTCCAGCATGTTGCTATAAAAAAAGTTTGCTAAATTTTTCTAAATTGTTTTGAGCATGTTCATGAAATTTATTCTGGATCAAAATCATCCGGATTTAGTAATGCCTTTATTTCTTTGCTATTCAGGATCAAGTAACCTGTCTTAGTTTTATGCCAGTTTTTCAAAGCAACATTGGACATAACATATCACAATTTGGGCTATCAGCCATGTAAAGAACAACAAGCAGAAGAGCCAACATGGTGTCACTTTAAGTGTTTCTTATTTTCAAACAAAACAAGATGTGCAGTTGAGTGTTTAAAATGAATTCTGAAGAGAAAGTTTGCATGCTTTAACTACTTGCAAGTGGAACCACAGGGAGCATGCAACATAATACTTGTGCATACTGTCCTGCTCAACTAACAGGCACAATGTCCGTCTCTGTGATGATGTTTATGATGCACCTGAGCCTGATGAAGAACCAGATGAGCCTCTGGCGTTCTGTCAGAATGAGGGGCTGACTGGACGTGTAGTAACGGATGCAACTGTAAGAATTATTTTTGACAACTTCATCTCTGATGATTGTTTCTTTGAAATTAATATACAGCGATGAATGACACCAAAAAAAGAAAACATTATTTTTGTTTATGATTGAAGTCTGTTTGGGGGATTATTTCATGGAGACAAGCTCATATTTATTTCATTTATTACTTTACTATACACAGAGGCTTTGTGGGTAGCCTGTGTGTACTTTGTTACTGTAACGATTAAACAAGTCAAATGAAAAAATATAAATAAATGTATATTCAATACATGATAAAGATGTTGTATTATTTGACCGATCTTAAAGTTTTTTGTTTATCTAAAGCCTACTGAGAAGTTTGAACAACACAAACTGAAGGTCTGATCCCGATTAAAACTAGGATTGGATTACGTGATCTAATCAGACTTCAGATTCCTTCTTTCCCTTTTGAACGATCCATTATCAAAATTTGATCCAATCTAATAACACAAATCCGATCAGAATATCTTTGAATAACTGGCCCTAAAATAAAAAACAACTTTTCCATTTTGAGCATGAGCTCAGTTTATAATGACTCTTTTTGCCCTGCAACTGAAACTGTAAACAAGGTTTTATAGAACAAAGTATTTTCAATGTGTCTGCATGCCTATTTTTACTGATTTATGGAACTGATATTATGGAACAGATTTCATGTGTTTCCAATGGGTGGGGATGGTTTTAATGTTGTTAGTCTCTCACAAATGTTAATTTTCTATGATTATGGGAGGAAAAAATAAGCTTTCTTGGATTTAAATCTTCATGAAGTTGAGTATAATGTTTCAGCAGTGAAACAAAGGGTCAGGTTATATCATAACTTTCTTTTTGTTTCATATAATTTACAAAAAAATAAAAAGCATGTTGTATCTATTAGCTCCTTTTGAAGTCTGCAGAAACACTGGTGTTCATGTCTTAGTTGGTCGTTAGTGAATTCTCATCAGGTTGCTGCTTCATCGCATGCAGGATAAAACTTTTGCATGAGTTTAAATAGTTTCTTACTTTTGTATTTGGTAAATCGCTTATAACTATGTGAGTCCATCCTTCTGCATGCAAATGTAATAAAAAAAATTACCTAAAGAAAATAAGTCATTCTACAGTATTTTTCATAGATACAAATATTTTTTATAACATCCAGCTCCTCGGGAGCTGTCTGAAATGCATTTCAAGCTGGTGTACTACACTTTAACCACTAGAGGGAGGCACTAAACCATGTTTGGTGAGTTCCCTGCACCTCCAGTTACATGCAAATATTTTCCCATCACTTAGAAATAGTTAATTTTAAAAAAATCACCAAAATACTGATATTTATGAACATATAATATTGATTCAAAAATATTTATTATGATTATGATAACATTGTTTATTGATAATCATCCACTCTGATGATTGTTAAAGAAATAGATTTGTAAAACGGTTTACAGTCTTTTTTTAATTATAAAAAAAAATAAAAAAAAAAATTTAGAAATAAATTTAAAAAAAAAATATAGCATTCAGAATAAAATAAGAATAATTTCTTCTTTATTTTTGGACTAACTTCTTTTAAGAGATATTAAAACTACTTAAATTAGGCTTGATTTTGACCCAATTATGATGTAAAGTCAGATGATCATGGTAAGAAATAAGCGTTTTTGAATATTTCTGTCAGATTCCTTCACTGTGAGCATGCTTTAACACTTCGTGAAGTATTTCTGTCAAAGATTTCGTGTTTTTTTCTCCGCTGAATGAGGAACTTTCCCATCCTGAACCCATTAACACCGCTTTCTCTCATATTAATGTGTTATTGAGGTCATTAGGAGCGCTCAGGGCATCGTTACCTGTCGTGTTTGATTGACATCCTCTTCCACAGGCGGGGACAGCGGAGCTGCGCTGCACAATAGAGGGGGAAAGGCGGTGGGAGGGCGGGCAGGAGCCGCAGCGTTATCCAATGGGATCAGCGATGGGAGGGAGTTTGTAGAACTCCAGCTTTGTCCTAAGTTACTGGGACTTCTGAGCACAATATGACTGAAGCGTCTGCACCGTTATTCCACGGGACGGTGCGTCGGCTCAGCCGCCTGCTCACGCTCTGCGCCGCTTGCTGCGCTCCAACTTTGGATAAACTTTTTTTTTCTCATTATCACCGCATGTCCACGGAGCCAGCAACTTTTGCACTGTTTGTTCAGGCATTGGATTGTATTAAAAATGCGTTTTGAGGAGTAGGAATGAAACTGGAAATCTGTCTCTCCATCCAGGAGGTTTCGTTGCATTGAGACAGAGCGCTGTGCAGGACAAAACAACACTTCTGGAGTACTTTGGAGCACTTTACAAGTGTGGATACTCTTCAGCTGAATCTGCTCTGCACGTTTACAGGAATACAATGCTTTAGTGACTCGTCCAGCCTCGGTTAAGTGGATGCATCATAGGCATGGACTCTGTCTGAGAAAGGTGGACTGGCTAACTGACCATGGCGCTCACAGGTAGGGGCTTAGGCCGGTTTCATTTGGTTTTACTGCTCTTATGGACTCTGTCGCAGTACTCAGCATCCAGCCAAGTCCGTCAAGAGTTTCAGGTCCTGGAGGAGCAGCCTATTGGCACCTACGTGGGCACGATAGAGACCAAGCCCAGCTTCACGTACCGCTTCAGCGAGAACCACAAACTTTTTGCAATTAACAGCACCACCGGAGTCATTTACACCTCCTCGGTGATTGACAGAGAAGTTTTGCAAAGTGATGTCATCAACGTGGTGGTGCTGTCCAGCCAACCCACCTACCCCACGGAGGTCAGGATTGTAGTTTTGGATATTAATGACAACTCCCCGGTGTTTCCAGACGCGTCAATTGTCGTGTCTTTCAAGGAGGACGCGAGCAGCGGCAGGCAAGTGATCCTGGACACTGCTACAGACTCAGACATTGGGAGTAACGGAGTTGATCACACTACTTACAGAATAGTGAAAGGCAACGAGCAGAGGAAATTCCGCTTGGATATTACAGTCAATCCTAGTGGAGAGGGGGCATTCTTGCACCTTGTTTCAACTGGAGGCTTGGACAGGGAGGTGACTCCTTTCTACCAGCTCCTGATTGAAGTGGAGGACAAAGGAGACCCGAAAAAGTTTGGCTACCTGCAAGTAAACGTCACAATCCAAGACATAAATGACAACCCTCCCATGTTTGATCAAGATCAGTATCAGACCAGTGTTTTTGAGGATGCAGCTGTGGGTTCTAACATTTTACAGATCACAGCATCAGACCAGGATGAGGGAGCGAATTCTGAAATCAGGTACTATTTAGATGAAGGATCACCTTTTCAAATAGACCCTAAAGCTGGTATAATTATCATAAAAGAGGGGTTAGATTATGAGAGTAAGAAAGAGTACTCCCTGACCATTCATGCTGTAGACAACGGGGTGCCGTCTCTGTCAGGAAGAGCAGAAGCCACAATCAAACTCTTAGATGTGAATGATAACGACCCGGTGGTGAAGTTTAGATACTTTCCTACGACTTCTAAGTTTGCCTCTGTGGATGAGAATGCACAGATTGGCACGGTTGTCGCCCTGCTCACTGTCTCAGACTCAGACTCCCCGACAGCTAATGGTAACATATCTGTGTCAATCTTAGGAGGTAATGAGCAGAGACACTTTGAAGTGCACACGTCTCCTGTGCCCAATTTAAGTCTGATCAAAGTTGCGAGTGTGTTAGACAGAGAGAGAATCTCCTCGTACAACCTGACTGTGTCTGTGTCAGATAATGGTAAGCCCATCGCCAGGTCCTCTTATGCTAGTCTGGTTATTTTTGTAAATGATATCAATGATCACCCGCCTATATTCCAGGAAACGCTGTACAGAGTAGATATCAGTGAAGACATACCAAAAGGCAGCTACATTAAAGGGGTTTCTGCAACAGATGGTGACTCTGGGCAGAATGCCAACCTGCGCTACTCCCTGGTGTCTGGAAATGCTTTAGGCTGGTTCTCCATCAGTGAAAACAGTGGTCTGGTAACAAGCGCTGCCTTGCTGGACAGGGAAATAGCATCTGAAATTGTGCTCAACATTAGTGCCAAAGATCAGGGGCTGCAGCCCAAGATTTCCTACACTAAACTTGTAGTCAACATCACTGATGTGAATGATCAAGTGCCCACATTTACACAGAGCACGTTTCATGTTTCCCTGGTGGAGCATGCTCCTGCCGGCACCGAGCTGGTGGTGCTGTCCGCCTCAGATGACGACCTCGGGGCCAATGGAACTATCCGCTTCTCATTTGAGGCAGAGACTCCTGCCTCAGTCCAGGAGCTGTTCCGCCTGGATGCCGTGTCAGGGCGATTAAGCACAGCCGTGGAGCTAGACAGAGAGGATCAGGCCTCCTACTTCCTCCACATCCAGGCTGCAGACGGTGGCAGCCCGCCTCTGCACTCTGTAGGAAAAGTCAACATCACCCTGAGGGATATCAATGACAACAGGCCAGTTTTCTACCCTGTGCAGTATTTTGCTAACGTAAAAGAGAACGAGCCCGCAGGTTCTTATGTAACCACAGTTTCAGCCACGGATCCAGATTTGGGCAGGAATGGCACAGTCAAATACATCATTACAGCTGGAGACTCTTCAAAATTTCGTATTAATAGCAACACCGGGAAAATTAGCACTCTTGTGCCCCTTGACAGAGAGGAGAAAACAGCTTACCAGCTGCAGGTGACAGCAGCAGATGGTGGCGGTTTGCGCTCACACATCCAGGCCATAGTGACTGTGACTGTCATAGACACACAGGATAACCCTCCAGTCTTCAGCCAGAGAGTGTACAGCTTTGTCATGTTTGAAAATGTGGGCATAGGGACGGTTATAGGGACTGTTTCAGCCACAACTGTGGATTTAAACACAAACATTTCCTATCTGATCACCTCAGGGGACCAGAGAGGGCTTTTTACAGTGAACAGCGCAGGTCAGATCACAGCATCGAGTCAGATAGACAGAGAGGAGCAGGGTTTCTATCAGCTTAAAGTTGTAGCCAGAGCTGGGGAGATCACAGGAGAGGCCTTTGTTAACATCACTGTGAAGGACTTGAATGATAACGCTCCTCATTTCATTCACGCTGTGGAGCATGTGAGTGCAGTGGAAAACTGGAGCACAGGTCACGTCATTTTCCAGGCCAAAGCTTCAGATCCAGACGAGGGGACGAATGGCGTGGTGGTTTACAGCCTCAAACAGAACCCCAAAGGCCTGTTTCACATTCATGAGAAGCACGGCCTCATCACGCTGACCGGGCCACTCGAGGTCACCACCAGCTCTTACGAGGTCGAGGTCCTCGCATCAGACATGGGGGTTCCCAAACACACCTCCAGCCTCATCCTTATCATCAGCGTTTACGACGTCAATGACAACTCACCGGTGTTTGACCAGCTTTCGTATGAGGTCATCATTTTGGAGTCTGAGCCCGTCAACAGTCGCTTTTTTAAAGTGGAGGCCACAGATAAAGATTCTGGACTAAACGGGGAGATAATGTACAACATAGTCGGAGGAAACACAGGAGATGTGTTTGGGATTTTCCCAGATGGACAGCTGTACATCAAAGTAGAACTGGACAGAGAGATTCAGGACAGATATAACTTAGTGGTTGTGGCTAAAGACCGAGCTGTGGAGCCGCTCAGTGCGACAGTGAATGTCAGTGTGATCCTGGATGATGTGAATGATAACCGTCCCCTCTTTAACAGCACAAATTATGTGTTTCATTTTGAGGAGGAGCAGAAGAGAGGCTCACTGGTGGGCCGTGTTTTTGCAGAGGATAAGGACTTTGGCCCAAACAGCGAAGTCAGGTACACGTTTGAGACTCCGCAGTCAAACTTTGAGCTCAATGCCATCACAGGGGAGTTGACCAGTACTCTGCAGTTTGACCGGGAGTCACTCATGAGACAAAGAGGCGCCGCTGTGTTCAGCTTTATTGTCGTCTCGTCAGACCAGGGACTACCAAAACCCCTCAGAGACCAGGCCAAAGTGCAGGTTTACATTCAAGACATCAATGACAACCCGCCTAAATTCACCAAAGACATTTACCAGGCCTCCATCTCTGAGTCTGCTCAGAACATGACACAGCTCCTCAGGGCCTCAGCGTCTGATGTAGATGAGAATAAAAATGGATTGGTTCATTATCACATCTCTGAGGGCAACGAGGAAGGACAGTTTATGATTGACAGCACCTCTGGACAGGTTACTTTGGTGGGAAAGCTTGATTATGAATCAACATCCTCCTATTCTTTAAAAATCATCGCTGTTGATGCTGGTGCCGTGCCCTTATCCTCCTCCTGTATGCTCAGTATAAGCATCCTGGACGAAAATGACAACTCCCCCTCCTTCCCTAAATCCTCGCTGTCTGTGGACGTGCTGGAGAACATGAGGATAGGTGAGCTTGTGGCCTCCGTCACTGCCACGGATGCAGATTCAGGTCAAAACGCTGACATTATGTACAGCATCACAGCGACAAACAACCACGGCACGTTCAGCATCAGCCCCAACACGGGCAGCATCTTTCTGGTTAAGAAGCTGGACTTTGAAACTCAGTCATTTTACAAACTGAACGTCACTGCGAAGGACAACGGCAGACCGCCTCGCTCCTCATCCATTCCTGTAGTCATCCATGTCAGGGATTTTAACGACAACCCTCCTGTGTTTGCCCCGGGTGACATATTCAAATCCATCCCTGAAAATCTCCCCATCTCAGCCTCCGTCATGACAATAACAGCGCACGATACTGATGCAGATATTAATGGTGAGCTGGAATACTCCATTGTTCAGCAGATCCCCCGAGGAAACCACTTCACCATTGATCCGAGCTCAGGGCTTATATATACCAACAAGCTGATTGACAGGGAGTTTTCAAACCTGTTTGAACTGACCATCAAAGCCACGGACCAGGCAGTGCCTGTTGAATTCCGCCGCTTTGCCCTGAAAAACGTCACAGTTTGGGTCACGGATCTAAACGATAATGTCCCCACATTTGTGTCCCAGAATGCTCTTGTTGCTGAACCCAACATAGTCATCGGCTCCATCCTGACAACAGTGCTGGCTTTTGATCCTGATGAGGGGGCAAACGGGGAAGTGGAGTACGAGCTTGTCGAAGGGGACTCAAACACCTTCATCATGGACAGGTACAGTGGAGATATCCGCCTCGCCTCCCAGCTGGTCCCATCTCGTCTGATGTACACACTGACTGTGTCAGCCACGGACCACGGCACCGACCGCAAGACTTCCAGAACCGAGCTGACCATCATCCTCCAAGGCCTGGATGGGCCTGTTTTCTCCCAGCCAAAATACATCACGATCCTGAAAGAGGGCCAGCCGCCAGGCACCAACGTCATCTCTCTGGATGCTTCGAGTCCACGTGGCTCGGCGTCCAAAGTGGAGTATTTCATCGTGGCAGTTCGAAGCGGTGGGAAAGCAGTGGGACGTCTTTTCACAATTGGCCGCCACACTGGAGTGATACAGACGGCTGCAGAGCTGGACCGGGAACAAGGCGCTGACCTCTACCTGGTGGATGTGTATGCCATCGAGACGGATGCCAGCCAGCCCAGAACGCAGCGTGCTGAGGTGAGTACACTGCTGACTTTTCTATCCTCTACAGGTATTGGAAAGCCGCCTTGTGTTTTGCTCTGTGCGCTCTGCTTGGCAGGCAGAGGCATGAACTAAAACACTGGCATTTGTCTGAGACATTTGGACGGAATAAGTGTAATTAGATCAAGCTTTGAACTGGGACTGTCCAAGTCACACATAAAGCAGAGCCACCTTTCACATTTGTCCTCATATTTATTAAATATCTTATACTCAAATCACTCTGCATTTTATAAACTCATAATTTCTTGGAAATGCATCTGAAAGCTTTGTTTATCCAAGGCTTTTGTTTTTTGGCATGACAACTTTATTGTTCCCCACCCCAGCATCATACGAGCTGCAGCAGTTCATCTCCACTGTGCCTCCTATAATATGTGAGCAGTCTGAGGAGGGGGAATAAGTGCCGTATGTCTGCTGAACAAGCTGCTGGCTTGCTCTCAGGAACGGAAATTTTCTTATCAGTGGATATGTCGTGCACAAATCAAAAAAGGACCACTTTTTAATTTCCCCACTGTAGACATAAATCATTCAGGGCTGCTGTTTCAGGTTCACGGCCTGTGATGATTTCTGCCGTCTCTGTAAAAGAAATGAAAAAGAAAGTAATTCATAAGGTCTTCCAGTGCAGGTATGCATCATCAGAACCAGTATTACTTTGAGCCGTTGAGCCTGGGGCTGTTTTGGCACTGGGGGTGGTCTCGGGGTACCTTTATACCACAGAGACTGCTCCACAGGCAGTAAGTGACCATTAAAATTGGGTGACCTCTTAAGACTCTGTGAAAAGACGACGGGTCAGAGAGAGTGAAACTTAAGCTTGCATGATGGGATGCACCTTTTTTTAGGCTTTCTCTAAAGAAAGACAGGGTCTCAAGTGTAATGTGGGAACTCTAAACCCGGTTTTGGGTGACTGAGGTTGAGCCGCTCGTCAAATGAAAAACAAATGTTAGTGTACACATTTGGATGCTGTGTTGTTGCAGGCTTCATGAGTGTTTCAGTAGACGAACTAAAAAAAAAAAAAAGAAGTGAGAGCTACTTTTCTGTTTGAAATGTGTTTTGTGTTACTGCCTGAAGAGTCTGCAGGATGCCTCAGACAGTTGTAATTGATGCCTTTTCAACCACTGCAAATATTGAACCTGAAACCTGATACAGCAATCTGATTATTTGGAGACAATCTCACATATTATTGAAATCAAGGATTACTTGGCGAAATCGTGTTAGCTGAGTTAACTTAAAGGGGATGCTTGGCCAAATGGGAATATCAAATGTTCTCTCACTTTGCCTGCAGCGAAGATGGCAATCTGCTTTCCTGCACACTCGACTGTCGAGCTAATGAGAGAATATAGTGCCTCGCTGCTCCGTTCCCAGACCTTAAACTTTAGATTGGTTTCATGCTAGGTTTGAACTTTCTCACCCCTTGGAGAGATTACTTTACCACACCACCTGGCTGAGTATTCATTCATTTTGAGAAGCGTGAGATCTAATAACTTGGAAGAATTCAAATGACCTTCCACATTTGGAAATAAGGGCGAGGGTTTTTGCTAAAATGAAGCGGGCAGTCTCTTTGTGGGTGTTTCTTTTAATGGGGAAACTGAAAAGGTCATTATTTGTAGCAGTAGGTTCTCAAAGGACAGCGTGGTACAATAGTATAAACCTCCAGACATAGACTAATGTTTTTCCAGTGCTGTGTTTATACACCAGATACCCGGTAGCAACTGGGGAATTATTTCCACCCCGAGGTTATGACCCCTTCACATTCTGCATTTCCCATTTTCCCCATTGATTGGATGCATGAGGGAAAGCTGGCATTTTTCACCACATGCCATACACCATGTGTGATGTTTTGGAAACACTCAAACAAAGAGAATTCAGCTTGACATGCTTTATCAACGGTCATGATCTTAAACAACTGAAGACCCTGCTGTGTCTGCAGTGGAAAGGGAGTACAGAGAGAGAGAGAGACTGAGAGAGAGGGGGGGATTCTGGGATTTTTCCTGGCCCTCTCAGCACCGGAGAAAGTTCCATTGTCAGTGATTGTTGATTCGATCTGTCATTTCAGGACTTTATGTGCATTTCGTCTTGCATCTGGGCCCCGTATGATGTACAGAAATTGAGTCGATCATATCTGGTTATTCAGCTTCAGCAGCAACTAAGACTTGATTCGAAATGCAGTGCAAATGACTTCACTGCTGAAAAACTTTCTGTTTCTTCCTCTCTGTGGCTTACACAGACAGGGAAGCCAAAATAAAATGTCTTGGCAGCAGATTCAACCATTGTTGGTGAACCCAGATTCCATTCATAATCTGCAGGAGGATGTTTTTTATTTCGCTCTAATTCTGGATCCATCACATCCTCGGTGTCCTCTGTGAGAGGTGAAAAGAAGCACCTTCCTCAGTCTATAAATCACACAGAGTAAATCCACTCTGAATCACCCGTGACAGACCTCTCTGCAAGGGCTGAAACTTTCGTATTACTATTACGTATTACTTCCTCACTTGGCCACAAATTAATGGGTAACGTGACGGCAGGTGTTTCCAGTTGGCTGCAGAAGACAAAACACCTGCAGGAGGGAAGTATGCTGAAAGATTACAGCTGTTTGAGAAATGCAAATGCATTTAATCAAGAGTCAAACAAAGTGAATGTAGCTTACAACACTTGCAACCATTATTTCAAATCTTTGACATTCAGGTTTTTGATTTCCAACTTTTAAAATCAGATCAAACCAAAAATCAGAGCCCGGATGGAGACAACAGTCTTATTCTTAGGTGTTACGATTGGCTAAAAGATTGCTCTGAAAGTCTTTTTAAGCAAATGATGGAGGAGTTAGTCAGGTGACATTTGACAGAGATTGTCTTTGAAACCAATTTCTTGTACCAAATGTTAACGGAAACTTGCAGTGCCCAAGTAGTGGCTGTTTATGAATGCATATTTACCCGTTTTGCGTCTTGAGCTCAATCGCAGAAAGGCTAAGAGAAGTGATTCACGGTTTGTAGTAGTTTTTAGTCATTTGCAACCAATTTGCATGAACATAGCTGAAGTTGCGAATGTTTTTCAGCCAACTGAAGAAAGAAAACAAAAGAATCATGGGAAATAGGGAGGGAGAATGATCAGGAAATGTTTCTCTCTTCCCTGTTGTTGCCATCTCAACTATCTGTTTCTTGTCCTCTGTCCTCGCTCCCATCATGTGAACCCCTTTGGCCCCTAAAGACCGGACAGCTACAACTGTTTTCTTAAACTGTCTGTGAATCAAAATGAAGTGCAGTTTTTTATACTAGAGGCCCCCAAGTGCCACATCAGTCCATGCCCCCGTCTCTTAAAGGCATTGTTCACTCCTTGAGTGTAAACACAGTCGAAGTGTTCAACAGGCCTTCCTTTGTTTTGCCTTTGCAGATAAAGTGTTGCGCTGCCCCGGCCGTAGATCGAGAGTCTTTTGTTATTTTTTCGTCTGTGCCAGCGTCTCGTCTTGGCAGATTTAGGAGTGTGTATGGATGCCCCTGTCAGCCAGCTTTCCTCCCCTCTCCTCAGCAGTGACAGGCTGTACGGTAGAGCTGTTTGGAGTTGTGAGATTGAGGAAAGAAAGGGTGTTTTGGGAGGGTTCTGGACATGTCAGGCTGTGTTATTGGGAGCTGTGGGAATGAAGGAAGAGGTGGGGTGGAGGGGAACATTTTTAGGAGGTCTCTCAAAGAAGTAACATTGCGAGGAATCATGGGAAGGAAGAGGCTGGGTTAAGGCTCCTGGTCACATCCTAAACAGGTGGGAGCTCAATCTGCCTGTTGGAGCTTATCTGGACTCCAGATAAAGAGCTGCATGTTGATCTCTGCTGCTGTTCCTGGTTTGACCTTTAATAAACATCCTCTTCTTGAAAAGGCAAAACATCTTCTTGAGCATACATCTCTTACTTACTAGCAGCCCTGTGAGTAAAGCCATCAGTTAACGTGTTTTGCACATTTATGTTAGGATTTTAACTTTTTAAGTATGTAATCTTTAAATTTGTTTAACTTCTGGGGCCTCTTATACGGTATTTAATGAAGAAATACACCCACAAAAAGAGCTGCTAGTTAGCAACAAAAGCAGCAAACAGCAGGAGGGGGCATCAAATTCATTATATATATATATATATATAAATATATATATATATATATATATATATATATATATATATATATATATATATATATATATATATATATATATATAACCCACAGGAGACATGTCTGTAGTGTCTGTGAGCAGTACTGAAATAAAGTAACAAACAACAAAAGTAAACAGCTGATGGGACAACAGCATAGTTTAGTGGTATAGTCTAGGTTGTGCAGCTCATGAGGTTAGCCCTTAAGTGGGCAGCCCCGGTTCGAATCCAACCTTAGTTTCCTGCTCTATCCACTGGCCTGTCCTTTCCAGATAAAACCTCAAAATAGAAAATGAAAAAGGAAGAGAATGGCATATAGTCATAAATGTAGCTTACATTTGGAGCAACATGAATGTTTGGATCGGGCTTTCTTCAGATTAGCTGAAAACCATGTTCTAATTGATTTTGTCTGTAGCGGTTGATAGCCTAGCCTCTATGCAAGAGCTGTCCCTTTAAGAAATACTTAGCATTTAGCATTTAGCATTTAGCTAACCGTGAGGAATGGATACTCCACAAATCATAAACTGCCTTTTTACAGCTGCTGTAGTAAAACTTGAGCTTATCTCAACACCTCCTGCAGACTGTTGTAAAAAACAATGAGAAGCGGAGACTGTTGCAAACAGCTATCACAACTCAGCCCTACTGCCAGCCAGTTAGAGTCTGGCTTTGTCCTATTGGCAATAACCTTCAGTCCATTTTTCTTTTCTTTTGGTTACTCTTTTTTGTGTGTTTTCTATGTTTTTTTGGGGGGGAAGTGAACCTTCTTCAACTTGAGCCAGAGGCTAGAGAGGGAGTCAGCCCTCTTGCTGTAAATGTTTCCAGGACGAGAAGGTCACATACAGCTGAACAATTCGATACGGGTGCTGGTTTTGTGTTTGTGTATTTGTGTCTGAAAGTATGAATAAAAGCTGAAATATTGATGAGTTTGGTTTCCAGAAAGAGGTCAGACAGTGATACCGATACCCCCTTAGCGAAGCATTGAGTACTCTTTGATTACATTAAAATCATTACATGTTTGAATCATATGTAGGCTGAGTGATAAAATTTCATGATCCTCCGAAGAGACATTTTACAACAACTGGAAGACGAATGATGCAGAACAAACGGCCTCCCTGTGTGCTGTAATTCATGGTCTCATTGTGATTCTTTGACAGTGTCTCTGCAAGCACACACGTGCTTGGGAAAAGGGTGGTAACAGTCCAGTTTGGAGGCTGTAATTCACTCTGTAATTTGGCCGGACACGGGCTGTTGAAATGGTCATCCATGAGGTGAGCATGCATTCGGCCCTCCTGGTAGGTGGTCGCTCCGGGTGAACCTGCAGGCGGGTGATCCAGTGCAGGCGAGTCACCGCTGGGTCGTCTCAGAGCGCCTGTCTGTTTTATGAGACAATCGCTATAAAATTTAAACAAACATTCAGTCATGCATAGATGCGTGCGAGCGAAAGCTGCCAAGAGCATGCACACCGGAGCCACTGGCCACAGTCTCTTCCCAAGGGCAGAGGAACTGAAAATGGCTCCCACAGCCAAAACAATACAGTTCCATTTAGAGTTGTGTGATTGTGTTAATGTCAAATAAGATCACAGGGTTACTTTGTGACTTGTATCCTGCTGACTCAAAGTGTTCTGTGATGAATTCAGCGGTTTAAATCCAGCTTTTATTACATAGAACTGCTTGTTAGTGTTTGTCGTGTTTCATTTATTTTGTGGCACAATGCGTCTTTGTTTAGAGGAGTGTTGAGCGGTGGCGGCTGCTCTCCAGCTCATCCAGCCACTTCAGATGAATTTGATGTCACTTCTGCTCTGTGTTTTTTCTTCTCTAGCTTTGTGTCTAAAGTTGTAACAGTCGCTGCAAAAGAAACCGTGTCACATTTCAGACTTCTTTTCTTAAGCCGAGAGCAGAGATTGGTGCAGAGTGTCAGGGTTTGAGCCCAGTGGACAGGAGCAGGGCCATAATGTTGTGCATGTTGTGTTGTATCGAGTAAAACAAGCATCACATTGAAAATCAAAGGCAAAACTAAGTTTATTTTAGACACAAGCCACAAATTCTTAAAGTCGCTCGTCAGGATCTGTCAGGAACTAAAAAGAAAAGTGTGATTTTAAAAAGTAAAGATTCTTGGAGCCAGTTTTATCCCTGTCAGAACAGCTGATCATAACATTAAGTCTAGCCTCCAACAAGTCATACTTGTGAAGTTAGTGTTGGCCATCCAGATTTCAAAGGGGGCCTGTGCCACCCCTGGCCACCTATTTAGCTACACCCCTGGTGGGGTGAACTCCCAGACTTTCAAAATCCACGAAATTTCCCCCACTGTGTCATATCTGTCAAAACACAAACAATGAATTCCTGTAACAGGCGTTTGATGATCTGTGAGAGACATTTAGTCAGGCGGTCTCTCCAATGTGTGTCTGTCACTGCAGGTGCATTCAAGGATCATCGTAAAAGTTAAACACAGTCTTTGTTTTGCGTGTCCAAAGCACTTTATTTGAAGCTAGAGAATAAAAATTGAGCCCAGAGAGAGTTTGGTTTTCAAACTTGACTTGGAGTAAGAACCACTTTCATCTGAGTGACCTGAATGACCTTCACTTACTCTAATCTGCCAAACTTAGCACTGCTCTGGAATCATCCATGCAGAGTCATGCTCGTCGTGCCATCTCCTGCAGCACACTGAGTTGTCCCTGTGTGGTCGCTCCACCCTCCTCTCACTCTAAACAGGTTAAAACAAAATTATTCACACACTCTATCTTTACGCTCAGTTTGCCACTCCTTCTTGTTTAAAAAGCGAATGTGCATGTGTATTAAAAGAAAACTCTCTGCGGTCGACTGTCCGCAGCCTCCTGTCTGCCTCATGCAAAGTCAATGCGAGACCTCGGGTTAGAATAATAAATGAATGTGGCCAGAGCCGTGCACGCTCTGTGGAGTTTTGCATCATCCAGTTTATTTTCACATCAGAGATACATTTCTCTTGTTCTGTGACTTTGATTGTCACGCTTCATTTGGGGAGGGGTCATTCCTCTGTTTTAAGCACACATGCTGGGAGCAAATGTGCGACTGAAATAGTTCTAATCCCCGCCGGGAATTTGTTTTAAGGCGTGATCAAAAGGGAGACTTTTTTACCGTTCCCTTTGCACCATTAGGGGATGGATTTCTGCAATCAGAGAGGGCCATCAGAAGCTGGGATCTAAAGTTTCCAAGCTTTAGTGTCACTCAACCGCAGCGAGGTTGATTGGGAGTAGTTGAAACGGGACCGATCAGGTGAAGTGATGATTTGGGTCGTACATTTTCCCCCAAACTAAACAGTGCTGCACGGGGAAATAAATCTTCGCCTGAGTATGACTCCATCCTGGAGATTTCTTCATCGTTTCTCTCCATGAAGAGCCCATAAAATATACCCGAGTCTGTCCAGATATGAAAAAAAGTTCCAGTTGTTTCACTTGTAAAACGGAGGGGAGTCAGAGAGAGAAAAGAGAGAGTGGAGGGGTTGATTTTGGCACGTATTCCCTGCGGTAATAATGGATCCCAGCTACAGAGTGATTTGTTCTTGCACGTGACTTACCAAGCTCTCTAGCGTCAATAAACAGTCAAACACATCCACATGCAGGGATCCACGCAGCAAATTTCCACTGTTTTCAGAGCTCAGACCTCACTCTGCAGCCTCGTTGACCTGTCTCTCTCTCGCTTCTGTTCTTTTACACATCGCACTTCCCGCTGGCCGTCCATCACCAGCACCTCCTGAGTGACATTTAGAGCAGTCGCCTCCCTCACAGATCCTCCTGCCTCCAGGGACATCAAACGAGAAGGGGAGAGAGGATGTGGGCTTCTGCATGGAGTGCACTTTTCTCACGTGCGCAGAAACTTCAGCTTGCCTCATCTCCCCGGTTTGTGGTTAGGCAAGCGACCTCGAGCAGGAAGGGGTATCTCCAACAGCTCGGGGAGATAATTTAGGAGAGATGGAGGGAGGGAAAAAGAGGGAGGAAAGGAAGGGGGGAGGGCTGGAGCAGAGCTTTAGTGTCAGAGGCAGGAGACAAGCAAAGATAGACTGGCACCAGAGAGCGAGAGCCCATGTTATTGTTATCTCCCCTCTTATTTTATGAGTTTTCCATCAGGAGATCCTCTGCAGCTCCTGCACTCCACTCTTATGAAGAGGTTAACCATGTTGTGATTGCAGAAAACTTTATTTTGATGTTTTTTTCTCGCTGAGCTCGTGTGAGAAGGACAGACTATTTCAGCAGCTTCTTCATCTCTCTCTGCTGCTCAGGTCTGAACACAAAGAAGACGCCAAGCCGCAGTGGATGTGCAGCTGTTTTCAATTTCAGAATTGAAATATTTCAGCTCTCAAAATGTCCCTGCTTGACTTTTTCATGGCATTTGTTTTTCTTGTTGTTGGATTTTTAAAATCATGCATGAGACCGTTCGCCCTGGTCCTGCTCCTGTTCCTCATTTGACAGCCTGTTGGCCTCTCCTCCAGACTTGAAAGTCCACAGACTAACGCAGTGTGATCTAATGGGTTTTCCCCTTATTGAAGCAGCTTTTAATCTTTTGTTTTTCACTCCTCCATTCGCTTCGCTGGGAAGACATTATTGAAGTTCTTGTATCTGAAACTCCTGTGGTGGGCAGGTCATCTTAAAGTCCCGCACTGAAACCAATGCAGCATGGATTCCAAAATTTAAAAAAAAAAAAGTAAATCATCTTAAAAATGTTTCAGTGGAGGGATGTACTACCATTTAACACAAGGCTTTGGATAAACACCATGTATCTTCATTGTGGAGCATCCCGCTCTGAAGTGGTTAGCGCTGATAGCACCAGCTGTGACGAACCACTATGACGTGTGATCTTTACTTTAGAGGACGTATTTTACTTCTTCATAATTTCAAATGTTGGATGTTATTGTGACTGAAAACGTTTCAGAGTGTGAACTAAACTTGTGTCGGAATAATCCGAGGATGACACCAAGAATGACATCAAGAATTACACCAGAACCACACGAGTAGGGCTGCAAGTAACAATTATTTCAGCACTTCATTAATCTGCAGACTATTTGTTACGACGAATCGTACATAAAATTTACAACTTTTTTCTCCAATTCACTTCATTAAAAAACTAGTATTTGTTTTAGTTCTGCCACACTTTGCTTATGTTTATGTCAATGTTTTGAGACTGCAAGAGAGTTACTCGATTTCTGTCGATTTTATCAATGCACTGTTGCAGCCCTACACACTTTTTGCTCAAACGTTGACATCACTTTTTGGTGAATTTCCTTTAAAGAACATAAGAAATGTAACCCTCACCAAATTGAATAATCCTGCTCTGTTCTCGGGAGTTTTTTTTTTTTTTTTCAAACTTTTCAAGTCAGAATCAGACAACTCTTCTTAAAGGGCTCAACAAATTTGTTAGACTACCAACTAGTGTAATTTGGCCACTGCTGAACCTGATTGGTCTGAAGGGAATCTGGAGTACTGGAACTGGTGGACTGGCCACGTTAAAGTCCAGACTTAAAGTTTGATTCTGGGAACAGTTAAAAACTATTTTGAACTCAGAAACAAAAGAGATTGTTGAAAAGTGCATTTACAGTACCATCGAGAATGTAATCTGCTCCTACAAAACATTAAGATTTTGGTTAATATATGTGAAAAAAGAGCGTTTTAGTTGTTCAAGTTTGTTACTTTCTTAACAGATAACATTTTTTTTTACAGTGAATACATATAAATTAGCTGTATTTACAGTTCATGGCTGAGTTTCATAATCTGTCGTTTTACATAGAGAAACATGGCTTCACTCATTACATCAATTTGGTAGCATGGCAACAGTGGAGGAGGCTTCTAGAGTGTTAGTTAAAGGGAGCTTGAGACAGTAGCTGAAATAAAGTTTTTCACAAAGAGGCTGATTTATAAAGTTCTTTTAAAACACCAATGTGAGAGAAAAATGAAGTTTTTTGAGCCGTGAACCATGTAAAGTAACACAAGTGATAATAAGTAACAAATCCAGGGAAGTTTCAAAGAACAGTTCACTAACTTTGTGAACTTTTTTTATTTACTTAGTATTTTTTTAATGACCCTAATTGGTCAAGTGCTCTGCTTCGGCTTTCAGTTCTCTTTTGACGTGTTTCTGTTAATTATCCTGAAACAATAATCTTAAATGATAAATAAATAGTACTTTTTTTCTCAACAGGTGCCTCTATAAGGTGTTTATGTGCACTTTTGTGTCCTCAGGAGCACCTTGCAGAACCACCCTCAGCACACAAGCCTCTGTGCTCATTAAATTGCCCGTCCACATCATCCTCCCCTGGGTCGCTTTGCTGAAAGGCTGTGGTCGTTTGAGCACGTAGCCGAGTGGAACGTCCCAAGAAAATAGCTTGTGGTCACCGAGACAATAACGGCAGAGCATGGGGCCTCACTTTGCAGGATTATTATCTCATTCAGGGAGATTCTTGGATCAGAGCGGGCTCGATGCTGGCGCTGCTGCACTCTGTTTCCAAAGCAGTAATCCTGAGGCATCTTAGAAATATCAGGATGCTGAAACGCTCAAACATTTCCATCCCTGTGCAGTTCACTGTGTGGCTCTGCACGAAAGAGAGCAAAGGCTGGTCCTTGACAGCAAACAAAACACTCTGTTTACCCCGAGTTTGAACAAGAGATGTGCTTTGGGGAGCAGAGAGCTCAGAGAACTCCTGGCTTGGAATTGAGAGTCATTTTGGTGAAGGCAGCCTTCCTCTTGCTCTTGTCGGGGTGGTTTAATTTAAAGCAGCTGGTGAGAGTTCTGGGCAGCGGCGTACGAGTCCAGTCAACGTGACTCAGACTCTCTCTCTCTCTCTCTCTCCCTCTCTCTCTCTCTGTACCTGAGCTGCTCTGCATGGTTCTGTTGTCAGGAAAAGATATTTAAGTCGAGCTGCAAATTAAAGAGTCGGACAGTTTTGAGCTGTTAAAAAGTAAAGCAGAGGCTCAAGTTTCAGTTTAATTCTTTTATGATGTGCTATTTTGACCTTTTTTTTTCCTGCACACTCTGTGATTTTCTTATGCAAATGGTTAAAGTGCCTTTATTTTTCCATGCAGGCTCTATTGTGTGTAGAAGTTAAGGTGTAATTTATCCAAATCCTGCTCTGAAACTTGACTGTATGCTATTTTCTGGCAAACACTGGACTATTTTTACTGTTTATGCATTGCTTGAGGTTGTGTGCGAGTCTGTGTACACACTCCCTCATAATAAGACGTGCCTCCACCTTAAAAACAGGCATCTTTCTTGCATACTTTTTGCACAATTTGCCAAATCTTGGCAACTTCTCCTACTTTTTTGTCTTAGTTATCCAGCTTGGTGTCTTTGGCAATGGCATGTAGCGCCCCGAGATGAGAAAAAAAAGCCCACTGAACAATGAATCATCCAAAAGTTTGTCTAAACTTGGCTGGCCTGCTGTTGACAGACAGATCGTAATGAAGTCTCCCTCCCAGGACATTGTGTTCCTGTGGTCTTACATGGAGGGTGATCAGATATTACATTATGGCTCTATCTCCTCCAGGGGGGCTGCTGCTGCTGCTTCTCTTCCACTGAGGGCGGCAGGCTGACTGCAGAGGCCTGTGGGTGGGAGGAAGAGAGATGAAGGGGTGGTTACAACAACAACGCAGCACACAAGTTCTCTCTATTGGTGCTTTTAGTTCCTGGCGAAACATTCTCAGGAACTACATGGTTCCTGTGGCTCATTGCTTGTCTGCGTTTCCACTGAAGGGCTGAATAGATTATCAGGATTATACGGTATCAGGGCTCATTTACACCTGCTGCTATTTGTCTATTAAATAGCCGTTGAATTCTCTGCCTCTTGGCACTGGCACTTTATCCGGCACTTTATCTTTTTTATCTTTTGTATCTTGCATCTTTTTTATCTTGTTGCTGGAATATTCCCAGTGGGCTTCCTGTCCTATGTATTTATGCATTTGTTTTTTAGGTTATCATCAATGTTGTTTATGTATCTGTATGTCCTGAGCTGCAAAAAAAACATTCCCTTTGGGGACAATAAAGATACCTTTGACCTTTTATCCTTTAGATTACACAAATCAGGCCAGATTAGATGTATGGAGAAAAAAAAAAGTATTTGCAACACACCACCAGACCAGTAGAGGGCACAGTGATGAATGCCATTCAGTAAAAACGACAGAAATCAAAGACTATCTGTGTAGCACTGCTGTTAGCCTGTTAGCACAGAGGATATTCAACCTGTGCTGAATTTGATCACGCTTTGTTTCACTGCAGATGGATTTGCTGATACTTAAAAGGAGACAAGCATTAGAGACAAAGCCGTCACTGGTCAAAGCTGCTTCGAAAAGCTTGAAACAGCTTTGACCACTCTGCCATCTAAAGCATGAAGACGACAGAGATCGACCAGTGTTTGGCTTAAAAAAACAGCCTGTTGATTGAGGTTTCTGCAGTTTTAGATTATAATTAATAACTTATCTGATGAGGACAGTTTGACATGCAGATAAAACTCAACTAGGATACATTCCTGAGGACTTTCTCTGTGTTTACAACTTTATGTTGCTGTTGTAAACTGGAAACCTACTGACATGTTCAGCTGAGGGTCACCAGTTTACAGGCTCTCTCTTTGAATGGAGCACCGGGAGCTGACAAGAGACACATTCATACTATCAGGCTCAAAGAAGACCATACCAAGTCGGTCACAGATGGGGTACATCGGAGAGATTGGGAAATAAAAACACGGTGGGTGCTCCACCAATCAGAAACGATAAGCTTGCAGGCCCTGCCTCCTAATAGTCCTGGAAAGTAAGTGACAGCCGTTTTAAGTGGTGAATCATTTACTCCGAAACTAAATTTAGACCAAAGTTTCTGCAGTCAAAAAGTTCCTCAAAAAAAAAAAAAAAAAAATCCCCAGTTTCCAGTTTTCAGATGAAAAAACCTTTTATCTAAGATTTATTGAAACACAAAAGTAATTTCCCTCCAGAATCAAATTCTTAGAAAAAGAAAAAACATTCTAAAGTGAGAGACCTAACAGCTCCATTTCCTCTTGACTGAGAGTATTCTTAAAATGAGCCGGTTTGAATTCAAAAACTGTTCCCACAGCGTTGGCAGATATTTTTCATGTCTTTTAAAAGCAACATGATTTTAAACAGAAATCCCACTGTTGTTACACGTCACGTTAAGTTATGTTTGATGACATTTTTAGCGTTGTGTGGCCCACAAAGAGCTCTGGATGCTTTGTTGCAGCTTAACCCCCCTTTATTCTGTGATTTGATTCAATTTGCTCAAGTGTTGTCAGAATTTGGAGCCCAACATATTTAAAAGTAGGCCATAGCTTTTATGAATTCAGGAGCTCATACCCTTAAACCTTGTGCATAATGCAGCGGCAGTGTCAAACTGCTCTCTGCAACAGAAGAGAAATTAGAGTATTAGAAGGCAGCAGTAGCAGAGAGAGATCTCCTACGTGTGTGATGGAGGAGGCTGGCGTGTTCACTGTGCCTGCGTGTGTTTGCATACTGCCTGAAAACCACTGCAGCCATCCAGCACGCCAGCTGCCTCAGCGCTAATCCCTCCTGTAGCAGATTTACACATGATCTTACTGAGGCTTGGTGCCATTTGTTTCCGTTATTTGATAATGAGTAAGTGATCCAATGGAAAGCAACACTCTCAGGACCTTCCCAGTGAATCATGTGACCTTCGACCCGCCCTGGCAGATCTCGAACGGAAGCGCTGCCTCTCGTCTTGGCAGCTAAACAACAAGCAATGTGTGTGTGTGAGTGTAAGTGTGTGTTGGTGCATATAAAGTGTCTCATCAGGCCGATAAATGTTTGGGGTATATGTGTGAATGAGCATATGTGTGACAGGGTCCTACAGCGCTGTAGACTGGCAGCCCGGGTGTGAACTCTGCATGCTGCTTTTATTCCTCTGACGTCTGACAAGGCTGAGGCGCTGTTGGTAATGATGTGGTTATTACTTCCCATCATGCATCGCTGCAGGCCGGGCAGTAAAACAGTGCGGTATATTCACTTTGTCCTTCACTGATGGAGGCTGACACTTTGATATGCTTTCATGAAGTGTTTTTACACTTATCAACACACTTGATTTATCGTATCAATCTTCAGCGATCTTTGGATATTGAATATAAAATAACAGTCATGTTTCTATATTTTTAAGGGTGTAAACCTGGGGGTGTCCAATTTTTTTCCAAAGAGGGCCACATTTTATTTTGTGAAAATGAGAAACTATTTGTTGTTTCTCAAAAAATATGTTACAAGGTGGCGTCAGACTCATTTTCTCAATAAAACCTCACCTGTCCTTTAATAGTCTTTTGATACCAGAGGATAAGGGGTCAGTTTCCTGCAGTGTTACAACCCACATAAAGGAAGGAACAGTTCCTCCATTAGGGGGCGATATGGGGAAAGTGTGTCAGGATTTTTTTTTTTTTTTTGGCAGGATCAGGGTCAGGATTTTATCAGGATTATTTCTCATGAATTTTTTAAGTATGTTTTGACCTCCAAATAAAATTTTAGCCCAAAGTTCTTCTTATTTTAGTCAATTCTTCTCCTTTTATTAACTTCTTCTCATCTTGTGTCCTCTAATGTGTAACGTTGAACATACTTTGGCTTTGTTTGTGCACTTGAATTTAAACATAAATATGTACACACCGTTAAAACATACATATACAAACATACATACAACAAACACATGCAATATGTCAGTCATGAAAGCATCCCTTTGCATACACAAGTACATAATATAATTAAGTAATCAGTTCATGTGATGAATGAATCAGAGGGACAACTAAAAGCTTTTGGGGTCTTTCAGCTCGTTCTTTTGATTTGAAGGTCCTGATTCAATCGCTGCACCTCAGCACTCATTTTTCCAACAGCAGATTAAATGTAAAACTATTTCATGACTTAAATAAAAACATTTTATTCTGAAAACATTTAGAAGTTTGATTTCCATGAAACGTGTTGCAAAATGTAGGGAAAAAAACCCTCTCAGGGACACTATGAATAAGCAACTCGATGAAACAACAGCAGCAATTATCTCCAAGGTCCATTTTAGCATCAAACTTTAAAAAATGTCGTAGGTTGAAACTGTCGCTGTTTTTGTTGGGCATAAATTCTGTTTTTACAGTGAGAGGTTTTCTTTTGAATCCGAGTATCCTCTGTGGGATTTAAGCTCCCCTCATGGAAATCAATCAGTAAAGGGGCATTGGCGTCACATTTCCAATTGTCTTTGAAACTCAAGATTTATTCTCAGGGTTTATACGAAACCCCCGCTGCTGAGTTTGCACGAGCCCTCTCCCTGTGAACTGTGAAGACACTGAAGCTGCCCCAGGCCTGGAGTAATGCCAGCTGTGGTCATATGGAACCAGTTTGATCCCCCGACTGTCAGAATGCCCCGTCTAACCCCCAAGTGTGTGACTCCATATGCAGGCTGTGAGGACCCGGTGCTGTTTGGTATTAACACAACAACCACGCCGCTCTCTCACAAGGAGCTGGATTGTAGATCTGCCTTCTCGCCTCGCACTTGGGGGTGCAATGACCCGGAGGGCAGGTTTTGAAGAGTGGAGTGGATTTGACATTGATGCCAAGTAAATATTCAGACATGGATACTTTGAGTTGCTTTTGGTGGCACCAGAGTCAGAACATCAAGATTTGACAAGAGCCTCTGCTGTTTGGTTTCATTTAGTTGTTTTAAAGTTAGTTTACCCTGAAGACAGATTGTCCTTTGCTCACCTCACCTGTCCTTCAACTGTCTTCTGATACCAGATGATAAGTGGTCAATTTTCTACAGTTACGTGCTGCTTTGACATCAGCAAACTCTGATTCTGACCATTCTCCATTAGGGGGCGATGTGGGAAAAATATGTCAGGATTCTTTTATGGCAGGATCAGGATCTGGATTTTATCAGGACTGTTTTTACATATTAAGCCCAAAATATTTGTTTTTATGCACCATTTTCACCCTTTCATTTCAACTTTTATCTTGCATCCTCAAATGAGTTTCTTTGAATTCTCACATTTTCATTCATTCATTTTCTGTACTACGCATGCATGGAGAAAACATGCAAGCCCCACACAAAAAAAGCACACCGTGGCCAAACCAGGGACCTTCTTGCTATGAGGCAATATCACTAACAGCTGCGCTACTGTGCAGCCTCTAACATTTTCACATCACGATAAATCCATTCATTTAAAGACGTCAGCTGTCAGAGTTTTTCAGTTTCTGCATAATTTACAGAGATTTAGCTTCATACAAGTAGCCTATGAAGCAGTTAGCATCACTTAATGTCTCTCTTCTTCCTGTTTGGTTTCATTTCAAGCTAATCTCTTGGATATTTAGTGAGGAAACACTCGAGATGAAACTTGCAGAGAATATGAGAAGTGGCAGATTTAGTACTGTTTAGTACTGCTTCACTTCTAAGCATGTTATTCAGGTTTCATACTGAAGAGAAGAATGAGAGCCAGCATCACTTACTCAGTGACTGAAAAGCTTGCGTCTTCACGTTTGACATTCTCATCCGTCTCATTAATCCTCCTCAGCTCTCGAATTTAAATTCATATCATTATGACACAAATTAGCCTCCCGCTATCATAACCCCATTGTCGGGCTTGTTTACACTGTTGTTTTTCTGCTGCTCTGCATACATCAATTCGCTGCAGCGTTAATTAATTCTTGCACCGAAATTAACTCAGGGGAAGTCCCGAGATGATTCATTTGGGCGTATATTATTAGGACCAGCCTGGAAGATCAGAGGCTCCTTTTAATCTGCTGCACCGATGCTAATTCAGCCCTCCCTTTCTCCTTCTCTCAATCCTTTCCCGTCTTTTTCAGGTTTGATTCTTTTCTATCAGAAGCCCCCCCCCCACACACACACACACATCCATCCTTCGTGCAGTACGTGTGGGATGGAAATGAGCTCTGTGCAGTTCTTTAGGGATGGGTTGGATAGATCAATTGACGGGCTAGATCCGGGGGGGTTGGATAGAGACCCCCGTTTGGAGGCTCTCTCTCCAGGTCTCCATTGAGCAGAGATTACATCGCCGGTTGGTGGCTGTAAAATGCGGCTCTCCCCTGGCAGACACCAAACGGGACTCACAGGAGTCTTTTCAAACCTCACTATTGTTAGCGAGGGATTATTCTTGGGGTTGTTATCCCATTATGCTGTAATGGTAGCAATTTTCTGCTTTGGAATTTGGCTTTTTTCAGGGAGGAAATACATGCCAGAAAGTTTTTGAATCAAGCATTTATCATTGGTAATTTGTAAAATGTGTTGGTTACAGACGACTCTCTCAGTTATGATTCAAGGTGAAATAAAAAGGTGTTCAAACGTAAAGGCATGTCTTACTTCAAGAGAAAATTACAAAATAAGACATGAGGCAGGTCTTAAAGGATTGTTGGTGTAACAGAAGAATTTCTCAGCACTGGAGTCAAATTCTTGGAATATTTTGCGCATTAATTTTTCCTTGACGTGAGCAACGTTCCCTTTCTCTTCTGCAACGGGGCATCAACAAGGCCTTTCAAAGTAATGCTCTTAACAGGTCATTAAGCTTTTTTTTTGGTTTTTCTGTAAGTTTGCCCAAACACTAAAACCTTGTGTCTTTCACGTCTGATTAGTGACACTTTAATAAAGTCGTTTAAAGTTCAGCGGACTGAATTTTCCACCTTTTCTAGTGTTTCTATGGTCACGGGGAAACGACCCGCATTCAGGCCTCGATGCAATCTTTTAAATGCAAATCCTTTAAAAGTAACTGTGTAATTCTGTCTGTGGGGACTCTCCCGACTTGGCTGGGAGAGAAAGTGTTTTTTTATATAAGGCAACCACGGCTGTTTTCCTTTCTGTCTTCTTGATCTGACAGCAATTGACTAAGCCAGTCCTTAAAGCGTGACAAAAGCTTGGCAAAATCTTTACATTTCTTTTCCTCCTTGCTCCCCCGCTTCCCTCCCTTTGGTGGACTTTTCTTGGATGGGCCGAGGTGGACAAAGCCTGTCTTCTCTTCCACTTGATTGGGTCAGAAGGCTGAAGTTAAATGTTTGGTTCAAAATTGTCTTAGCATTCCCGGCATCATGTTTTTCCTTTCTTCGCTTTTATGGCGCTCGGGGAAGCTCGGAAAACTATGTCGAATCGGCCACAATCGAATCATTTACGGTGGGCTCACAGCGAAGGAATTAATGCATTTTATATGAGGATGCCGAGTCTGAGGCAAAGTCCCCTCAGCAACATGTGAGAAAAACTCCCACTCTCTCTCCCTCCATTACTCTCCGTGCTCTCTCGCTCTCTTTACTCCCTCTGTTTTACTTATTGAAATTATAGCTGTCACCCACTTCACAAGGAGGAGAGCCAGGGGAAGCAGGTCATTGACTTGATTTTCATGGGAAGGCTGATTCGGCCTTTCAGGGTCTGATAGGTCCAGTATTGACAGCCCTTTGCGGGAGGGGAGGGGAGCACGCCGCCTTCATTGTACCCACGGTTTGCTGAGGAAAAACAAGAGAGCGCCAGGAGGACAAAGAGCTCAATGGGAACAGTAGCCCCTGTGTCCCCCTTGCCTCTGACTGCTGCTGCTGGGAGGCTTGTGTCTTCCATTCTGGCCTCAAGTGCTGCTCCCACCCTCTCCCAAACAGCCCGCCACCCCTCGTCTCCCGCTCTTTTTTCATGCTGTCAAGTGGCTGCAGAGGTGTTGCCGTTTCATTCTCTGACCCCTGACACCCTCCCTCTGAGGCCCATCGGCCCTGAGTGCAGAGGTTGTTTGTCATCTTCATTTGCAGGAGGGTGCTCTTCACTTGGATCAATCAGAGAGAGGACTTGGGGCCTTGCTTGTGTCCTTGAAAGATGTTAAAACTTGTACTTCTGTCAATAGAAGGCCTGCAGTTTGTTGCACCCTGTCCTTTCTGGGGTTGACTGATATTTTCCTGTCAGTGCTGATACACATACTGATTTATTTGTCATTCATGAGACCAATAAATGAACTTTGGAATCGGTATGTGATGACAATAAAAGTGAGAAAACACTTTAAAGTGCTCTTTAAGTTACAGTAACGGTTCCTGAAGGAAGAGAGGATGAGGTTTCCGAGCATGATTTCTGAGAGCAGTAACTGATCTGTGGAACTGGTATGTAATAACAATAAGAATGAGACATTTTTTGTCTGAATCTGAAATTTGAAATATTACAAAATCTAAACACAAGACTTTATATTAAAAGTCTTTGAACCCTTCAGAGCGCCTGCGCTCCCATTGGCCAAGTGCTCTTTAAATTACCGTAACTCCTCAAAAGTTTGGACTAGCAAGAAAATTCAAACGGCTCCTTAAAGAATAAAAGACGAGCTTCACAGTGTCATCCAGGGTGTTACGGTTCTGCATAAAAATCCAACAACGTTCCAATCACAGGTGATGCAGGCTGTTCTCATTACCATAACTTTTCAACTATTTGGGCAAGCAGAAAAAATCAATTGATTCCTCAGAGAAGAGGGGATGAGCTTTATGGACATGATCTCTGACTCTTTTAAGGCCAAAATAACTACAAAAGTCCAAAAATCCACCAGTAGAATTGACTGGAAATTACAGATTATTTTCCAAACGCCAAAGATCAGCCATGATATTGTCTCTGATTCCTTCATATGACACTTTTCAGATCCTAAAACTGACTTTGAAACAACACAGCTACATATTTGCAGCTATGAAAAGTCCCTCCTCAACTTGCTCGCTTCAACTTTTGTAATTCATTTCATCATTAAAGTATTTTTCAAGTTAAAAATCAAAAAATCACTCATTTCAATTCATTATTTGTTCATTTTGTATGTCATTTATGATACTAATCAAATAGTTTCAGGGTTTATTTAGTTTTGATTGCTCACAAGAAATATTTCGGAGATATTACCTTGAGTTTTTATGGAATTATATTTCATTCTTTGAAGGTTTTTTGGTGAATCAATCAGTCTGAGAACAGCTGCGAGAAATATTTTTCTTCAAGAAAAAGGACAGATCTTGCTTCTTACTGCTAAGCTTTGCAAGTAAAGCAGCCGCCGCTCAAAAAACATTCTTATAAAGCTCAACTCGAGTCTCTTTTCAAGCTCTTGTTTGTTCAAGTCCATGTCAGCCGCCCATCAGAGTGTGTAGTACACCATCAGGGTTTAAGGTTATCAGGTCAGTCTTATCGAGGCCCCTCTTTGATGTAAGCCCTGGCTCTGTTTCCCCCCTGATAAATTCTCTCTGTGGGCTCAGGCTGGGCAGGTGTCCAGAGTGTGTGAAGGATAGAATCGTTTCTGGTAGTGCATGTTCCAAACTAATATATTAGCCTCTGATAGCCAAAAATAACTTCAGAGCTGATTTAAGACTGAAGAGTGTGTTGGGTGCTGACTCTGATAAGTGCAGAGCGTCATTGTTTGGCTGTTTCTGTGAAGCTTCAGACACAGAAGTCAAAGAGAAGTGTTGGTGTGGGACATTTAGAGTCATCTTGTTCATCTCACGGTTTAAACTGCAGACCCGTCGATGTGGGACTACTTTAAGCTGCAGAAAAAGGGCTTCGACATGAAGCTTTTATGAGCAGGAAAAAAGAAATACAACTGCAAACGCCCAACTTTAACCCCTCGTGACTTAGCTTCCAACCTTTCTGAGCACTTTCTGACCTCTGACCCCGAGCCCTTCTTTAGCTAACCCAGGAAATTGTCCCGTCCCCCCCCTGACAGCCATTCAGTGCCTCCCCTTCAGCTCCATCTTTCCGACATTTGGTGAAAGAGTCGTAATGAGAACACAATAGAGAGTGTAACGCTCAGAAATCATGTGTGCCGTTGACAGTCGGCCATCACAACCCATGAGTTTTAGTTTGAAGACATCAAAATAATGATAAGCCAACTGGTAACTATTAGGCTGTTTGAAAAGTCAGGCCTGCATCTTTCAAAGAATGTCGTGAGTGCACGCATTAACATCTTGGTTCCCTTCAGATTTTTTTCCCCTTGCTTTCTTTTCTCTTGGTGACCACAGTGGATTGGCATGGCAGACTTTATAGAGGGACTCGATCCTCCTCACGTCCCCCCCTCCCTCCTCAATCTAATACTGGCTCCTTTTGAAGTGTGGATTTTCTGGAGAAGTGCTTCGCAGCCCCTCCTTACCGCCCCACACCCAAATCTGTCTATTGATGTATCAGGGCCTCGGCTTCTTTCATTCGGGGACATGGACTCTCGATTTTTAGCCGTGAGCTCTTTATCGTAATTTACTGTATCAGGGGGTGCTTCTCTCCTGGTATGTTGGGATTGAAAGGAATGGTCATGTGCTGAACTGATTAAGAAGTCGGTGGTGACCCTAGGTTAAACCCTCTGAGGGGGGGGGGGGTGCGCACAGGAACACAAAGGCAGTCAAAGTGAGCGGCGTGGACGGATAGAGGTGGTAAAAATGGGTCACACAAGAGGTGGAAAAAACAACATCTTGTGGCACTTTGTGAAACTTTGCAGAAACTGAAGTCAAGGATGCTTTTAACCCCCTCCACCCTGAAAGACTCCATTAAAGTCAACCTTTTAATTGTCAACTTGTTTTTTCTTATCTTCTTCCATTAACTTGGGGTTACCTCATTCCTGCCCCCCCCCCTCCCCGTAGCGCCTCACTCCTTCTCATGATTCGAGGCACCAGCAGACTGTTTTTGTAGCTGGCTTGTCTCTTTGGAGGACCGGAGTAAACTGAATGGTGACAGCTTTGCCTGCCAGGCGAGTTGTGGGGTGCAGCGTCTGTATTGAGTCTAGGCTTCAGTTTTCTCCCCCTTCAGCCCCCCACCCCTCGGGGTTTGATGAGAATCAGACAGATTTAGCTGAGGTTTGAGCGAGCGCAGAGGCTGACCGGTCGGCCGGCTCTCCACGCTGCTGCCATGCTAATAGTGGCACAGCCTGGGACCGCTGAGATTACGTGTTACCAGGCCGAGATGTCACAAGCTCAGGGGGGCTTTTGTTGCCTTCAAAGGGACGCCCGCTCAGCCTTTTCCAGCCTTGCTTATCACACTGACTCAGATGAAACAATGCAGGGTGGAAATAGGGTAAAAGAGTCATGAACTGTGACACACCAGCGCAGCCCAAATTTCTTTTTCCATTCCACTTTACAGCCGATCAACAGCACTGTCCCAGATACTCTGCAGGATTTCCGTTTCCCTTTTAACAATTAATTGAGGGCTGCTGTCCTTCCCAGCTACAAAGAAACTTAAAAAGCACTGACCCGTTTTGATGCTTAACTTAACCCAGCTGAGTGGAGCTGGCTCCGGCAAACAGATGTAATGGCATATTGCATTTAATTTGGAAAAAGAGTGTTACGGGCTCTTTTCTTTGAGCCCGAGTCGCCGTTAAGAGAAGGCGGATCGGAAACTCTCTCTCTGCCAAATCGGTGTTCAAAGTCGCAGTTTTTCTGCTCCAGCAGCGTGACAGGAGCCTTATCGGACTCTGAAAGATTCCACGCCACACAAGTGAAGATGTCTCAATGCTGTCTTTGTTGTGAACTCTGTCAGTCAATGCTTTGTGAAAACCGTGCAGAATGGAGCTAAGTGGAATTAATGAGTGAATTTTGCCCCCGAGACCTGAGCTGCCTCTGTCTTTGTTTGTTATGCTGAGTGTTTTCACTGCAGCCCTTATTGCCCTGGCATGGGGCTTGCCAAGATCTCTTGGGCCCAACAGGTAATTCCCAGGCATTTCCCCTTGTTTGGCTTAGAGAGAGAAAGTAGAGTCTACCCATTCTGCCCAGCCGTGTATGTTTAAGTCATTAGCCAGTTGGGAAAACACAGAAAAATTAAAGTTGATGTGTTCAAGAGTGCTGTTAGTGTTCATTACTTCGCTCGGGAAAGATGTCTCCCATCCTGAGGCATGAATAAGAAGAGGAGTTCATACTTTTTGCATGCATCTCAGTACGTTCATTCTGAGTTTACTTAAGGAGAAGTTGTGTATGTATTAATCGCCAGCTTTTCCATTTGGCTCTGTGTACATCTGAAGGATAAACAAGCACTTTCACGATCTGAAATAAAGGATGACCTCTCTTAAAGTAAAACGAAGTCTTTTATTTCAGCTGTCGTCTCCGGAGTTGAATCAAAGTTTTGTTTGTGTGAAGCTTTTGGCCGTATGGAAAGTTCTGGGTGTCTCTTGAGATTTTGCTGAGAGCTAAACATGCCGATCTTGTTGCAGGGGGACACTTCTTACAATCTCTAGTGTTTGGTGTTACACAGAATTAAGTACTTTCTATTTTTTTCGTGAAGAATGCAAGATGTGACCAAATTAAACGACCCCCTCCAGGATTTATCGTTTTATCTTTGATTTTGTGATCTCCCCAAAGCTTTTCCTGCTGGTTTCTGCTGCTTTTTATTGCCTCTTTGTTTCCTTTGAGAGGCAATAGTTTCCATTTCTGATGCTCTTAAACACCAAGCGGAAATTATGTGCATTCTGACATCTATGAGTGAACTCAATTCGATTTTTTTTTTTGTTTAATTTTGAACACTGTTTGCTCAGTTATTTCTCTTTCCTTTGTCGTCGTCTGCAGTTTGAAACAGGCGTTGTGTCACAGAGCATCCTCATTCATCCTCACTCATATAAATTATTTACATCTGTGTCCCGATTTTTTCACATTCTTGGGTATTTTTTTTCATTTGTGGGCAAAGTTTTTGAAATGCTCCTTTAAATTTCTTCAATTCCCTCAATTACAAAAAGATTTAGATTCAGAAATTGTACGTCCAAAATGTTCTGCGTCTAATCGTGACAAATTTTGATTCCTGACACCGTACATCAAACACTTGTAGATTTATTGTTATCTGCTGGTGTGTATGCTCGTGCACAAGGCTTTTATTGCTGCTTTGGAGGTCTTAGTGGGGATCCTCTCGGGCCCCAAAGGGACAGCGATAAAAGCCTCGTGTGACACTGATTCTCTGGCCTTTAGAGGATTTTGGTAGCCCTGAAAGGACACTGTGATAATTCAGGGACAAGCCTTCCCCGGTGGTCTCCACACTGGCATCCCTTAATAACTGTATTAGCAATTAAGAGACGAAGCTGAGCCTCAATCGCAGCCTGTAGCCGTTTGTCCCTCTGCTCCCTCATCGCGTCCATTTAATGGGCTGTGAGAAGACATCATCCATGTACTCTTTAACCCTCGTTCATTATGGTCTCACCATAATAGATAACAGACTGTAGATAATGTCACATGACGATAAAACACCATACGCAGTGTTTATTTTCAGCCGCAGTCCCTCGACAGTTGTGTAAGATAATAAATGAGTCGATCGTGGAACAGCTGAGGTTTCAGATACGGGAATTTAACCCCTGATTTCAACACCTTCAGCGTGTTGAGTGATGTGAGGCCCGGGGAAGGATTTCCTGAGGGATTCTGGGAAACATTCTTTTAGAAAGGCATTAATGCAGTTTAATTGTGACTAATTCGCAGAGAGGATAACACAGCTTTCATTTTTTTTAACCGTGGTGAACCTCACATGAAGGTTTCTAGTAGCCTCCCTCTCGGCTGTGATGATCTCTCAGCTTATGTCCTTATGAAGTCCCCCCCAGGGTTTGGAGCAAGTTCGCATGGAGCTGCAAAATCCACATAGGGCTGTATCACAATCCAGTGTCTATATATACACATGTATTAGCAATTAACTGAGTGGTTTATTCATGCAACCTGTTTGCTGAAGCTTAGTCCTGAGGCAGACGGCCCAGGTTCCAAACTTTCAGGGATACAGAGGCCCGATCACAGTATTCGGTGTGTGTCTAAGACTGATCTGTCCAATAAAGACAAAAGCAGCCCTCAAAAATCTAGATATACTTTGGTTGAGTTTGTGCATCTTGAATACCATGATACATTGGGTCTCATGAGTCCCAGTAAACATAGATAACTCTAAGTTAATCTCTGAAGTATATGATGCATGTTTTCATAGCAGTGTGAGCTTTTCTTGAGAAGAATCATCTCAGTGAATTTCTGTTTTACAGCCTGTAAATTTTTCTGGACAAAGCTCAGTTTGTTTTGTTTCTCGTGGAAAGAAAGATAAACACCCCGTGAATCATTAAGCCTCAAAAAACAAAAAAAAAAAATGCACCACAGAAGTTTGGATGATTTGGACATTTTTTTCTTTTCATTTCGGCTCTTTGGGCCACCACGGCTCTTTCTCCTCCTCCTCATCCCCCAGCGTCTCTCAAACTCTGTGGTCAGCAAACGTTAAGAAGTTATGGATGAGCATACTGATTCCTCAGAGGAGTGACGACCCCCCCCACCTCCTTCCTCGACTCTGTCCTAATAGGAAACAGTGGAGATTCATCCTCCAATCGGCTGTCCACCCCCGGAGGCCCATGATTGGGGATGTGTATGGTGGGGAGAAACCAGGGATGACAAATAAAGGCTGAACTCTTGAATGGCAAGGTTCTGCTTCCCGTGGCTCTGTTTGCAGCGTGGACCCCGGAGGCCATAGCCCCTCCGCCCGGGGGGTTGTCAGTTACTGATGGCACTGTTGTTGGTTCCAGTGTGAAGGGGGCCGAAGAAGCCCCACCACAATCCCGCTTGTTAAATAGCATGAATTAATGAAGTGGCGGAGCTGGGAACTTCCTACCCCTGAGCGACTTGGGGAGAAAAAGAGGGCCACTTCCTTAGCATTTCTATGGGCCCCCAACTTCTTTTCATCCTGTCGGCTTTTTCTCCCCCACCAATCCCCCTCTCTGTTTCCCTCCCGCACCCTCAAAAAGTTCTTTTTTTTTGAAGTCCTTTAATCCTCAGGATTTATGCTGGGTTGGGAACAGCAACTGATAAGTGGCCTCAATAAGCAAAAAATAAGATGGCTTTTGCAGAGTTGTGTATGTTAATGCAAATGTGAACAGCGGTCATCGCTAACGGCACGGAAAGTTGAGATGAAAGAAAGTTGCAGATGTTCATGTTTGTGTTTCTGCTTCTTTTTTTGGCACATCCTGCAAACTACTTTTTTTTCCCTAGTAGCTCGATTTGAAGCCTCTAGAAATGTGGCTTAAAATAGTAAAAATGCATATTAGATATGAAAGATGAGAGGCTCATTAAGCGTCCTCAAAAATCAGAGAGAGAAAGACGATCATAGATGCTACAAAATCAATCACAAAGGGTTATTTCTCAAGACTTTTTTTATTAACATCTGCAACTCATGGACAATACTTCTCACAGTTTTTAAATTGTCATATAAAGTTCAAGTTATCAAATCAGAAAAGAAAGCAAAGACCATCAATGTGAAGGTTTTATATATAAATAAAAATGTTGACTTTTTGGTCTAACATAGAATTGATATAACATAATGATTATTTTAGAAACTCCCACAGACCTGGTTAAATGATACAATAAAAAAAGTTCATTAATGAAACGTGCTTCACTCTAAAAAACTTCAACAGAGCTACGTTTCTGTTGGCTAACAGCTTTTTACTTCCTGGTTTGTATAATTGTGCATTTGAAGTGTTGCTGTTTGACTCATCTTTCTCAGTAGCATCCTGCATACTTCAGCGGTGAAGGGGTTGCTTGCTTTTCGAAGGCCGTTTTCTGGGTTACATACGGTAATGCAGTAAATATCTCTCTCCTCATTTTGTACTGAATAATTGGACACATTATTGTATAAGACGGCTCATTTGACTAAAAATGATTTAATATTGTTGTTTTTTTTGTACTAAATTCTACAGTTTATAGTTGAGTTTAACCACTCTTAATTCAATGCCAGTAAAAAAAAAAACTTGAAGGGACTGAAAGTCTTATTTTCTTGTGTTTTGATGCCTATTATTTTACATTTAACTATACAACATGATTTGAAAGGTTAACAGGGACTTAAACTACTTTTACTACACTTCGTCTCACACCAGCTGAAAGACGAATGTCTCTGCTCTTCAATTTAAATGAAATCTTTAAATATTCTTTCAAAAGACTCCACGGGGAATCCAAAACTTGCTTAAGCTGCTGGATTCCCATGGTGCAGCGTCTCCACTTTTATCGCCACCCTGCCTTCTTAATTTACATTATTTATGAAACTCCTTCAGATTTAGTTACAGCCGTATTAGTCTTTGTATGATGTCAGCCGTCTACACACCTGATTTACAGATCGGCAAAGACACAGTAACACTTTTATAGAACTGTAAACTGCTCGGGTGATGCTGATGGATTGCAGCAGCAGCACAGTACCTCTAGTGTTGCATATAAGCGCGGGGAGGGGTCGGTGTGGAATCACCTACGATACTGAAACCAGGACAATATTTATCAGCCCCAAAGTGAGACAGCTCGGAGACAAACGACACCTGAGGGGAATGCCGTCTTCTTTGGTCTTGCTGTTTCACAAGAATGCTGCGTGTTTAATGGTCCGCGAGGCTCATACTTGCTGATTTAATGCACACTTAAAAGGCAAAGTTCACACATAGACTGCTTTTAGAGAAGATGCACATGGATTCAGATGTGTTGACACCTCTTTGCTCTTTCATTTCGAGCAAACGAGTCAATTTTATGGAGACAGATTGGCCTTTGGAGTACAGCCTCACCTAGACCTGGCTCATCTCAAAGTCCTCCGCAGAGGTCCCCGCAGTGAATCATTCAGACGCAGACCAAAGCTGTTTTACAGATAACACACATCCCTTTGAGGTGGAGGCTGGTTGGACGCCAGTTCCCTAATGGGAGCGTGTTTATACTTTGAGTTTTTATCTGCAGAGAAGGGCCCTCCGCCGTACAAAGGCTGGAATTCTTCTCGTATAAGCTTGATACCGCGGCTCAAAGTCCTGTGTATAAATAAATGAGAGAAACAATCAGATGAGGTGAGTGGAAAGGTAGCAGTGCGTCCGTGTCAGGCAACTAAAAGGAACTTCGATTGTATCTGAACTTGCACGGAGGGTCCACTCTGCCATGAAGAAGTGAAGTGAGTGTAAACATGACCTCAAAGTTTGGGAGAAAAACACTTTAAAGACTGTGATCCTGAGCTTTGATAAAGTGGTTTCCATAAAGCCTTTTTTTTCCAAAACAGCAGCATTCACACAGAGGCTCCCGCCTGCAGAATAACTGATGCAGACGTTTCGATGTCTGGCCGCACCAATTGAATCCAGTTATTATTGAGTGATTATAGTCGCCTGTTTTCATAACGTGTAATCGTGCTTTAGTTATTGAGTGTTATTTCCAGTGTATCAGATCTATTTTCAGCTTCATATAGAAGAAACAACTTCCCAGTGTTGTTGGCAAACCAACTCCCACGTATGAAGTGTTTCTGGGCCAAAATGGAAGTCTGAGTCACTTCATTTGCAGAGTCAAGAAGACAGGCTGTATTTTTGTCTATTTATAATAGTCACAGAGATAAACCAACCAACCAGGTTTGTAGTCCAAGTAGTTGGTTTGGAAAAGCAAAACAAAACAAAACCACATGCTTATTTGGTTGTAAATCAAGCTATTGTTGTGTAAGAGAATTTGTATCAAATGTTTATACTAGTTGTACAAAAAGTCTCGTACATAGTCTGTGTAGGATATGAACGCAGTCTCTGCCAACCTAGTTTTGTTCCAGTTGGGACGAGGTAAAGAGGAGGGCCTTGAGTCTACACCACAGACAGCTACAAGGTGCCAAAATACAAGCCAGTCTCAAATGGATACTTGAAGTACTCTGTTTTTTTTAATACTTCTGAATGGGCGTCATAATTTAGGATCTGAGGTTACCATCATCAACCGTATCCTGTTCATCCAGTCCAGTGGTTTCTAAACAGGGGGGTCTGAAACACTGATGGGGGGTAAAAATATAAAGTAAAACAGGGGTTGAATTTTATATAAAACCATGCAAAGAGAAATGTTTTGATCTGTTTTCCACATTTCTTGCAGCCAAAGACTCCAGAGGTGACTGAAGCAGAATAAGGACGAGGGCTGAAAATTTTGGGGAACCCTGTTCATCCTCACATTAAAATATTATTTAATTGCATTTTTTTAATGCTGTCAGATGTGCTGGTTCACAGGTTCATAGTTCCCCTGCTTTTAATTTAGATAACATTGCTTGACGTAGCGAGACTTGTGCAGCGTACTAAGGCCTCCAAATTCTTTCTTCTCTCCACATGACCGTTTCTCGGTTTTGTTCATGAGATCATCTTGAATACATTTCCCATGTCACATTTTGTGGCACTCCTGTCCTTTCACAGGTGTTACATGCTCCCTTGTCTCTTTGGAGTAGCAAACTTGCGATTATCCATCGTGTTGGATTATTTTAATCCATAAAAAGGACACAAAGAGCTCACAAACCCTGATGATGACTGTTGGAATAAATCAGTAACAATGGTTTTCTGATACTTGAAGCACTGGTTAAGATGGAAAGATTTATTAACTTAAATAGTAATCTATTTTATTCATTTTGGGAATTAGCTACATAGAAGTCCTGACTTTGAGTGTGATGTGTAACTTTGTCCCTCAGGCTGGTCTGAAATTAAAAGCATTGGGACTTAGTGTTTTAAACAGCTAGCTCTGTGTTTAAAGGCACCAAACAAGGCGTCACGTCTGGTTTCCAGCTTGTCTCTGTCATATCACAGCAGCAACCCAGAATGAAATAATGAGCAGGTCACAGACTCTTCCCATGGACAAAACACTGGGAAGTGACCAGCTTCAAGCTGGGTGCTGGGCCCCCTCCCTGTCTGGCCCCCGGGCGACATTGCCCATTATCTCCATGCTGTATTTCCCTGTGAAGGAACCCCTGCTAGGCTGTCTGACTCTCATCCCTTTCTGCAACAAAGAGCAGAGGAGCTGCAGGTAGCAATGCTAACCCGGGTCCTGTTTTGTTTTTTTTTGTTTTTCTTCAAGAAAGGCGTGGGAGGGCTTCAGTGAGCGCCCCTTTGAGAAGTTTATGAAATTAACCAATTAGGACCTGCAGGGTGGAGAGATAGAAACAAGAAAGAGGAAGAAAGACCCCTCTTTTCTCTCACACACACATCACACACTCTCCCAAAGCCCAGCATGGATTAATCACTCTGTCTGGGTGTATGAATGGTCGTTCACATGGCTGAGGCCTGTTATTTACAATTAAGTAGTTAGACAATAAAACTCACGCCATGGAGTCTGCTCGCTCCTTCACGCCTGGCGCTCACTGCAACACTTTGTCCTGCTTTTCATTTTCTTTAATTTTTCTTTTCTCAGGGTTTTTCTTTGTTACTCGTCTTAACGCTCCATCTCCTCTTTATATTTTCTCTTCCTCTCTCCGTATTCTCTTTGACATGTTTTTCTCCTTCACGCTCTCCAGTTTTATTTGAACTTTCTGTCATTTGAAACATCTCTGACTCTTTGTTTCTGTCTGGCTCTGTTTCGAAACTCTTTGCTACCTTTTTTTTTTTTTTTTTTATTCCTCTGAGAAAAAGCAGATCCAGATAATGAAGCGAGGAAAGGTCCCGGCCCATTACCTTCAAATGGAGGGGAGCAGCACTCTTGTAGAACTCGTATGTTGATGTGATGTTAAATAGACGACTAAATTTGACATGAGGTTTTTTTTTTTTTTGCTCCTTTTTCTGCACCTATGACACAAAACAAGTTATTTTACATTCTATTATGTGGGTGCCTTTATTATTTCCCCCATGTTTACAAAGAAACATGTTAACTTTGAGCATACATTTCTCTTTGTGGAAGCTTCTGAAGAAAAGGAAACATGATAGTGAGTCCCCAGCTGTGCTGTCAGTGCGACAGCAGCACCAAGAAAGAAAAGAGGGAAAAACTGGAATTTGAAATTAGTCAGGGTCTGCAGAAGACAACAATAAATAAGACACCATCTCCTATACAACCTCTGCAGTTTTCTAGTCCGGTCTTGGTTTGAGGCTCTGGCTCTTTGATGGCAGCAGGGTGTCTGTCAGCTTTGTAGATCGTTTTCCACCTTGGTTATGGTTGAACAATTTAAAAACAAATCACCTCAAAACAACCAGAGATGTCAGGTTTTCAGCATATAGTTACATCATATCATAGAGAGCGTTTACAGGGCTTGTTCTCACACAAACAGGAAACAGAACAAACTCCTCAGGTGATTCAATTTCTTAACTTGAGGAGTGTTTCTTGTGACTCGCGTTGTGATCTTTAAGTGGAAGGAATGTCAAAACATCATGAGCACTAAAAACGCTAATTCAAGTCACTCCAACTGGCGAGTGATGTGTGATCACATTTGAGAGTACACGTTTTTAAAGATTAGGAGGAAATGTCTCCTGACTTTTAGTTCAAAGTTTGTCATCTTGGCTAGCGGAAGTAAGTGATAGACTACAGGGTGGGGTTTTCACCACCATGAGCCGAAGATCTGAGTAGATTATGCTTCATTGCACTGGAGATGGATTTGTTCACAGTTGAAAGGAGATGAGCGGTAGCAAAGCCGTTTCAAAACCAGCCTCAACCGGCAAACACCGGACCACTCTCAAATCTAAAGCATGAAGACGGTTTGAATAAGTAGCGTCCTGATCGACAACTTAGAGTGAGATGCATCCCTTTTAAAATGCTCCTGTGTGTCTGGAAAGTACTACCCCCCCCTGGCAGGGCTGCTTTTTCCCCTTTATTTAACCAGATGAAGTATCATTGAGATTAAAACCTCTTTTTCAAGAGCGATCTGGCCAAGAAAGGCAGCAGGACTAAGTTAAAACATTAGAGACAGACAAATTGCGAGATACACCTTTACACCAAGTAATCAACCACAATAACAGTCTGAGAGAACTGATTATATAATCCTTTAAGATTGAAATTCACCTAGTGTGATAAAACCTGGCAATTTCAAGTCATTTTGCAACTCATTCCAAGCTGATGGAGCTGCATAAACTTTAAAGGGTAAGTTTACTACCAAGAATGAAATTTAAAAGCTAGTCCCTGCAGAAAAGCACCTTGGAACTTGGATCTACATTCAGTTAGTCATGAGGTAGAATCAAGCTGTTTGAATGAGAGATGTAGGTTGTTATGAAGAATTACTGTGATTGCCTTTGTCTCTCCACATATCGTCCTTTAGTCGGACTTACAGCAGATCCACTTGTTTCCCACTGAAGTGTCTTTAGAAAACTTCCAAGAGTTTGGAACTGAGACCAAATGACAGAAAATGGAAAAACAATCAGGCTCACAACAGCTTTAAGTGGTTTTCAACTGTAGTCTTTGTTCCAAGTTGACTTTGGTTGTGAAAAACACTCAAAAACGAAACCACGACACATGGTAAGAGTGCACACACACACACGCACACACATAAAATTAACACTTTGCACAGTCACACTCACTCACACTGAGCCCTGCAGACATCAGCGGTCAGAGGACAATCGGCGACTTGTGTCCAGCATTATGGTTACTCATATCCCCCCTGAGAGTCAGCATTTACTACAAAACAAATAACAGGAAGCTGTGCTGGCTGCGCCGCGAGAATTCCAACAATCCCCACCCTTGTGTCTCGTTCCTTCCCTTCTTGCGCTGACTTAACTTTATGACCTCCTTCAGCCTCGTGTCGCCTCGGTCAGATCTGGCCTGAAGTGGTTTGACACTGAGCAGGGCCTCTGGGTATTGTTTGCATCACATTGTGACACAAAAGGTTGTTTGTTTGTCCAGTTTTTGCCTAATATAGACAAAAAGAACAGGAAGGAAATTCTTCAGAGAGGTCAGGTTACAATAAAGACAATAAAACGGAGAAGACATAGTTCTGCTGAGGATTGTTGCAGGGTCAGTGGTGTATGAAGCAGTTTTCTTGCCTCAGCAGCATTTTTTCAAGGTATTTTCTCCTCTGGAGACATTTGGAAACTTGGTGCCATCTCAGATCGTCCTTACACAAGGAAATTGTAAAAGTGGTGTGTTAAAAGACGTGTTTAACCCCACAGAGCCCAGTGCAGCGCTGGTGCAACAATTTCCATTTTAAGTTTTGATGTATGGTAGATTTTAAACCAGATAAGATAGATGGATTGTTCCTTTTGCATATAAAATCTGGAGTTACATGTTCATATTGTGTTTTCAACATGTCTCAGAGCGCTGCTTCCTTCCACTGATGTGTTTGTAGAAATCCAGTATAAAGCGTAAACAACAAAAACATTTTGATCCAGACCGAGGTTGTTGACATTACTTCCTATTTTGAATACAAGTCATCACATTTCTTACATGACATTTCTGTATGTAGAAATATATGTGGAAATTTTTCATTTTTTATGGTTTGATGCACTTTTTAGCAATTTATTTAGTTAATCTAGACACAAGTCCATACAAAAGTTTGGGATAGTTATCAAAGTTTGGGATATATGGGTTGTTATTGATGTAGAGCAAGCATTAATACCAAAAAATGACATTCCAGCATGTAAAAATGTAAACGTATGCTGAGTTGAGTTGAGTTGAAAAAAAAAAAAAAAAAAAACGTTAGAGGACACAGGACATGATTAAAGTTATGAAATGGTGCAGAAAAATTGTTCAGAATGCAGGATAAGAAATATTTGGGGCTGAAAATGTTGAGGCAGGGTACACCCTGGACTGGTCGCCAGTCAATCACAGGGCTGACACACAGAGACAGACAACTTGTCACGCTCACACTCACACCTACAGGCAGTTTAGAATCACCAATTAACCCGATGGGCATGTTTTTGGACTGTGGGAGGAAGCCGGATTACTCGGAGAGAACCCACGCAGAAAGGCCCACCGTGCCCGAACCGGGATTCAAACCGACGACCTTCTTGTTGTGAAGCAGCAGCACTCAGTATGAAACATTGTACTCTCTAACAGTGATCCTCAAACATGCACCACCGTATGTACATGAGAATATAGCTTCCAGCGGTGGTTTGGTCGTAAATCCCACACACTGGTTGTAAAGCTGATTTACAGACACGATGGCCACAGTCCATTACAGTTTGAACTAAATCTGGAGCAGCTCTATTTGCTTTCCAAATCTGGATCCTGGAGAACGTTTAATTAGTGTCAATAGTGGTTTAATTATCCCATCTGTTTTCATGTCAAAGGTTACGGGTTGCATGCTGCACTGCATAAATACACTTGAGGAATGCATGGAAAAGGACAGTGATGTAGTGCTCTTAACTTCAACAACCTCAGGATGAGCGAGTAGATCTTTAGCGTGCAGGAGAGGATGTTTTATTCTGTATTTATTCAGCTTTTATTGAATGTTAACAAAGAGCAGGTCTGTTCTGATAACCAAAACACTGGAGCATGGATTGTAAAGTCTCAAACTAAAGCAGCGTTAGACAATGTTGTCAAGATAGAAATAGGCAGCCAGGCCAAGAAGAGAAGGCGGGGAGGTTTGGGGAAACTGATTACAGGCCTTCGATTTGGAGCCCACACTTGACCAAAGAATCAACATATTTACTGTATAACATTTCAAGAATAGATGAGAGCGCAAAAAAAAAAAGGTAGAACGAAGAGAGTGTTTAACAGAAAATAGCATCACTCTCTGGGGTTGCCAGCTCCTGAGGGTTTGCCAGTAAGAACATCGAGTGGAGTCTGGAGCAAACTGCGACGCACTCCTCGGCTCGGATGGATTACATTTACAATCTCTGCTGAACTCCACCCAAAACATAAAAACTGTCACTATCCTGGAAGCCGTGGCTGCACGATGCAAACACTCAGCCTGCATCCCATCTTTCAGTATCTCCTTAAAAACAGACTTTTAGGGTATTCGGGGTAAAGTTTTTTATCTGCTGTGCATTAAGTTTCCTCTGCCCTCAGTTTGACTTTTGGTGGATAAATGACATCTGTAATCTGTGTTTGTTTTTATTCCTGTGTGTGTGCGTGCTGAGTGTAGGTGAGATAATGCAGAATACGTCAGCCAGGGCTTAGATTAGCTTTAAACCATGTTGAGTGATTCACTCGTGGGTTATCTTAATACCATAAGATAAGGTGGACAGTTCTCAGCCTCCCTCACTCTCACTTTTTCATTGCATTCACTGCCGGGGATCCTACCTGAAGTCTGTGAGCATGTTAATGTCAGAGATGGGAATTTGTCATAGCTCAGATAGTTAAAGTACCCCCGAAGAGGGCTGGAGACAGCCGTGAAATTCTGATGTGCTGCACAGAATCACGCCTGTGGATGAGAAACTTTATCTGCATGGATGTCAAAACATCATTCCAGAGTGGGATATATTCTGTGTTTACACGATTTGCATCCAAGAAACCAGAGATTGAGTCAGGTGTAGAACTTAAACTCAAAGTTGGATTTAAGGTGACATAAACGAAGCAACCATTTAATACCATAATTATTAGAGTACACATTTCATAACCACATCCGGGCTCTCCATCCTTGTGACACTATAACTCTCTGCTCTTTGACACTTGTTTAATGTTTCTGTAGCACTGATAATTATTTTCTTTGAAAAAATCATCATAACTCTGCTTCATTTGTTGATTAACTTGTTCTACTTTGGTGCAACTTGATTCACGGTGTCTCCTCATCTTACATCCCTCTGGCATCGTAGCAGTGAGTCACACTTGGTCTGAGTCCATGCTTGCTTTACAGATGAGTTGTTCCATCTGCTGTAATAAATATTGACATTTAATTGCCCAACCCTAAATATTAGACTATTCCACTTTTTTAAGGATGTATGTTGAGGAGAAAATGTCTCATATTACAGTCAGTACGGTAAATGGAGGAATTTGGGTGTCGTAGATTGTTTCTTTGCAGCAGAGCAAAGTAAGTTCGTAGCGCACATGAAAGTTTGCCAAATCCTTTCTGCCAGTGCCAAACAGCGTATTCTGCCAGTGTTTTGGGGAAGACGCATTTCTACAAATACACATTTCCTGACTTTTTGAGCTAAATTTAAAGCTGTAGGTGTGGAAATCTGTTGAATATGCTCATGCTTTTTAGTTAAAGAAAGACTTTCCAGCTAAAAGCCCCAAAGGCAGCGTGTAATTCATGCCACCATCACATTACGTGGTGGTCTTTTGTGTTTGAGGCATGAAATATAGCTCAGTACGCTAACTTTCACTGACCAGCCTGAAAAAGGCATAACCAACAACATACGCAGCTCCTTCCATTGGATAATTGTGCTCTGAAGTCTTCTGATGCATGCTAATTAACATGACCTATGCAGTAACATAAATTCTCTGAAGAGCGCAGAAAGTCTGCCGTATATGTCAGGCAAACATGACTCTCCTCAGCGGTTTCAGCCAACGATCTTCTCTCCAAAGACAAATGGCAATTCTGTAAAACCACTTATTTTCTTAACCCTGGCCAAAGTGTAATGAACATCTGCAAAACTTATACATCTCAATAAGATTTTCCAAAAGCCTCTGCACAGTTTGTTTGACATGACTTCAGCTCATTTCTCTGTCATTTTTGCCCCCAAATTCACATCGTGCCCCTAAAAGAACTTTCCCTGGCTTGCTCTGCCCAACAATGACAGACACCATTCATTAGTGTCCAGTATTTGTCCGAGCTGTTCGGTCTTTTCCAAACAAAGAAGATGAAGAAAACACCCATGAGTGTGTAATGGTCTCTCCAGCTGTTGATGCACTAATTGCAGAGGCCTGCGATCGCTGCGTTTCTGTCCTTTAGCTCGTGATAGATCTCTGAGAACGGCTGCGAGGCGGCACCCACGGTGTTAGCGAATGAAGCTAGCATATATCACTCTCTGCTTTTGATAAATAGTTTCCTTTCCCAAACACAGCTGCCTCGTCAAGTTTGTGTCCCTCTTTTTCCACATCTTAACTGCTGACCTGAGGAAAACCGAGACATGGGGGATAAATGTTTGTGTCCAGTCCCACCTGAAATCACTCACTGGTGTATGGAGAAGTGCTGCACAGGTTACGGTGTGTGTGATGTATTACCCATATCTGCAACTGCAAATCATCAAGCAGTAGTTAACTTTTGTTGACATATCTTTAAGCCCTTAAATCATTATTTGAGCAACTTTAATAGGAAAAGCTTTTGCTGAAACTTAACCATCTCTTAGAACAGAAATGACCATTTTAACTGACTTACACCTACATTTACAGGCCAGGTTCCCTCAGTGTTACATCTATGAAGCAATATGCCAACATACTGAAATTCCTTTGCTCGTCGGGCCCCTCTGGTATGCAGTATTATCCCCTGGATGTAAAGTAAAGCACTTGACGCCATTTGTCATTGTTCAAGAGATTAATCCGAAGCACTTCAGAGCGCCACAGGAGCTTTATTAACCTGGCAGTTTGCATGATATTGCCTAATTACTGCGCTACAGTGAACCACAATGATGTGAATGAACACAAATACTGTTAAAACCATTTGTCGGGGACCTTTGATCACCGCTGAAGGGCTCTGTAGTGGCTTTTAATTCAAGGGAAGTGCTCTTACACAACAGAGGAATATCCAGAGGTTGTTCTGCGTACAATAATGAAGCAGTTTATTACTGCTGAGTATCGTCTAGTGACCGTGTGGTGCCGTCAAGAGACATTAGAAGAAAAAACAAGGCTATCTCTGAGATATGGAACAAACTTTCTAGTCAAAAATTTAAAATGTACTCTTTCTACAGTGTCCTGACCCTCTTTAAGGGTCAACAGGGTGTTGTGGGTCGCCAAAAAAATGAATAAATATAAATATATATATATATATATATATATATATATATATATATATATATATATATATATATATATATATATATATATATATACACACAAAGGATAATACTTTTATTTTTCTTACCCAAATGCCAGATTTTCTACTTCTAACAAGCTATCCAAGCATTATTTTTGTCTCTAGTATCATGAAAGAGACATTTTTCTGGTGAATACGGCTCATATTAAGCCTAAAAAGACAAATATGTTTAAAAAATAAGACACAGACACTTGCTTAGAGTTCAGTTTTTGCAGTTCTTCTCATGATATGAAAAAATTTCCAAATGAAAAAAAGACCAACTGGCAACCAGACTGAGCATGACTCAGCTACAAAAGAGCCACAAACCCAGAATGCTGCCTGGACCTCTGAAACATGTCAGTATGAGCCAGCATGCACTGAGAATGGCTTCACAACAGCCAGTAAGAATAACCGTCAAGTGCCAAGTTTGTTTTTAGGGAGGACATGTAGGACAGTTTCCAATAAAAAAATGAAAAAATGAGCAAATAAGTGCTGTAAGTAAAAAGTAGTGACTATGCTGAGGAGGTGTATGTTGGATTTTTGGTATTTACAATCCTTAATGTACCTGAAATTTAAAACGTTTCGCAAAAGGGATCTCCTGGAATGTCATGAGGGGGTGCTTTGCATGGCAAAATATGACAATCTGTCTAAATGGACTTTCAATTAGGGGCCTCCATGTATGTATGTTTTTTTTTTCCAATGTCAGTCAAACATGATGTACTTTATTCACTGATTATCTTATATTTTTTATTGATGCACTTAAACCAGTAAATACTGAAACTTAGAGTGAAACAAAATTTCCTCTTGTTGCAGATGTGTTGTTTTAAAGCTGTGTCTTCCACTCAAAAAGCACCGTAATAGCTGGCTGTATGTATGCATACCTTCTTCATTCTCCCTTTTAATCAGTCCTCAATGAACACTGTGTGGCCCAAACGCCCTGCTGCTGCATTGTTGTGTTAAACATGATGAAATGACTTAATCTTGCAGTTTTCCTTCAGAACGGGATTGTCACCTCAGCAACGTATTCACAAATCTTTTCCTTCAGCACAGTCTTCATCCAGATATGCTGCCGGCTGCAGCAGATTTTCCATCGTGCGAGGTGATAAGAGGGACGGTGAGGGATGTGAAATGTATATAAAGTCTGTGAGAGTGAGAGTAGTGAGTGAGGAATAGTGTTTAGTCTCAGCGAATGAAAACAGCGCTGGCTTCATCTGCTAACGCTATCAAACGAGCCTCTGTCTGCTCACCTCTCCCACCTCTCCATCCGTCTTTCAATGGATCCGCCTGTTCACACGTTTCTCACACTGATCTCTTCTCACTCCAGATCCCCAGTTTAGCGGAAACAAACAAACAAAGAACTGTGTCATTCTGCTGAGATTACGTCAAAATCTTCTCACGGCGAGACAAAAGCCCTCCAGTCCGTTTGGTGTTTGCTTCACGTGACCATGTTTGCCTTTGGAGTAATGAGCCCGATCACTGAAGGTACCCAGCAGGCCAGAGAGTGCGTTTGACAACTCTGCTCCCCGTCTGGCCAACCTTAATCTGGATTAGTCGATTTTCTTTCCTTGGATTAACAGCTTGTGGCTCAATTAAAAATCACGCAGACCAATGAGTTTGAATCGTGGCATTACAGAGAGTTGTATGAAGCTTGGAGCGTGACTGAAAAAGCTCCAAACTCAGTGCTTCCTCTGTGGACAGCCTCCACTCTTTAGCCAAACCATCTGGCCTGCGGAGATTTTTTTGGCCTACCAAGTTTTAGGGCTACCGTGCAATGCAAAAACATTCCTAGACAATGTGGAGACATGCAGAGAGGCGGGAGCTAAAGAGTAAGAATGAGTGTCTCTGAAAGGCAGTTTAGGGCCTTAACTATGAAAACATTCCTCAGACATATATTTCTTTCCCTGATTTAAAGCTCTGTAGATAGAGACAAAGAGACATTTTACACCAGATAAATCACTTTGCACAGAGGCTCTGAGTGAAAGGAGGAGATTGAGCTCCATTGGTTAGCTTGATAGCTTTCTAAAGTTAATCAAAGCCTCAAGTTTTCAGTGTTAATGAAGAAGTCTGTGAAATCAGTGAGTGATGGAAGACATTTTTTTTTCTGGAAAAATCCAGCGAATTCACCAAAAGGGAGTTTGAATGCACAAGTACACAAAGCTTATGACGACAAGCTGACATTTTAAGACATGAACTTGTGCAAATAACCAGAAACCCTCCTAAACCAAAGCAGTGCACACAAACCACTAAATCTGAGATTTAGGTCATAATAAAAATAAATAAATAGATAAATAAATAAATAGAAAAATATGTCTAGACAGAACAACTGCTCCATATCTACCAGAATAATAATTATTATATACTCTTGTATTGATAATTATCTTATGTAACAGTTTGATTATATACCCTACTGTGAACATGAAATCTGTTTAAACTTCCTCTTATTATTTACTCTCCATACTGAGTCTTATGTGTCTCATTATCTACACAAAGTAGAAACTGGATTCAGAGTTTGATCAGTTAATATGATTTATTAACAGTCAAACCTGGTCAAATGAAGTTGATACAGAAACATATTTATTAGCTAGCAGCCACAGATGTCGCTGGTGTTTCAGTGTCAAGAGTGTCCCTGTTAACTTACATGTTTGGCTGAAGGTCAAACATGTAAGTTTAACAGGGTCACAGTAGAACTTGAGCCCATGATGGAGAAACATTTCTGACAACCAACGACAGAACATTTCATTTGTTATCTTATTTATTTTACAGTTTTAATTCAGAGTTTTAAAAGCACTAACTCATCTGAATGAATGGAGCTAAACGCTGCTTTCATTGCTAAAATGTTGAATCTTTATGATGACTGCAGGTCTAGTCTCTTTGCTACTTGTAGGAGATTTCTAGCTCCGAGCGTTATTGGTAAATGGTCTAAAATCGCAGGAAAACATCATAATACTATCATGAATGAGGAAAAAAAACTCCCGTTGTAAACAATAGTTCCTCTCGCAAAAGCTACTCACCAACTCACTCAAGCCACAGCTCCTCTCACTGCAGACAGTTCACCTCTGTGTTCCTCTGAGCAGCCTCCAGGTGTGAATGTACAAAATGTGAAGCAGACGACCTGACTGTCTGCTCAGCAAAACCCTTCCTGAGGTTGAAAGATTTGAAAGACGAGAACTCAATGGTTCACTGGTGGACCGAGCTTCACATCAGATGGAAATTATATCACCGTAATGGAAAATAAACCTCCCGCTGTGTGACAGTCTGGTGCTAAAGTTGAGGAATGGACACTTTACAGTAGCATTTATTTTGTTAGAAATAGCTCATTATTTTTCTTCGCTCTCCAACTATTGTTTGGAAAGGTGGAAATAAACACTGGTGGAGCTGGGATGTCAGAGAAACCTCAAATGGACGAGAAGCTCTTGCAGCCGATGGTGAAATAGAGATAGAGACAGAGACTAATGCATATGAAAGCAGAATGCATGGAACCTGATGTTACCAGTTGCTGCAGTCATTTTGTTGCAACCTTTCATACGTCTTTGCTTGATTTTCGATGCTCCTGAATAATATTAAATCCTATTGTGAAGCTCTGAAAAACTCAAACTGAGAGCTGTGGCAGAGTTTCCTCCTGTACAACTTCCCCTAATGATTTATAGATCCTGTTTTAACAGGATGTACCAGCAGGAACACAAAGAAAGATCTGTTTTCTGATTAAACAAGTCCACTAATTGAAAAGCAGGAAGACAGGATGGGTAGAAAAAGGAGTGGTTTTATTAATCAGGGTGCAAAGCTAACAGCAGGACAGCTGTAGGGCTGACAGTTTTCATCTGTTATTTGATGTATTGTTTTAAGATATAACCAATTTCTGCAAACGAATGTTTTTCGCTTTTAATTCTGCTGCTTTTAATGCTGCAAAGTGACCAGTTACCAGGCTAATATGCTAGCTAGGGTTGACAACAAGGGAAGCATCACATCTGCTATAAATCAACATGTTTGCATTTTTATTTGAGAGTATATTTTAGAGTTATAAACTATGTCCTAGCAATAGAAAAAAACACTTTTTAACCAGAAGGTCAGGGAACTACATGGAGAAAAAAAAGTAATTGTAACTCACCACCAGGCCAGTAGAGGGCAGCAAGCCAAAGATGAAGGCCACTCAGCAAAAATAACACCATAGAAGGAGGCAGACATTTATTTGATTATGGATTGATTTGTTGACACTTAAAAGGAGACTGAAGAGTGATAGTGAAAAAGCCGTTGCAGGTCAGAGCTGTTTTAAAAAGCCCAAAACAACTGCGACCTGCAATACACCAAACAGCTCTGGCGTCTAAGGGATGAAGACAGCAAAGAGTAACCCTTTGTTTTTCGGCTCAATAAGGAGCTCCCGTTGACTGACGACCTTCATTGGGATGCATCCTTCTTAAATGTCTTTAGATCATCATTAAATACTTGTCTGATGAGCAGATTTTGACACTTCTGTGTTTCAACAGCTGTTGTAAACTGGATCTCCACTGACACGTTCAGCTGAAGGTCTCCAGTTTACAGGGTCACTCTTTAAACTGTAACACTGGGAGCTGACAGAGACACATTCACACTATCAGGCTCAAAGTAGACCACTGTTTAGAAGTTATTAAACCAAGTCAATCACAGCTTGCTGTCATCAGGTTGAAGACGATCAGCCTGCTGGTCCTGATCCCCAAAGTTCCTGGAACCTCTTTTTCGGGGGACAACTGATTTATTATGTGACTGAGTTGACTGTATTTGGATTTGAGGATGTGTACATATTTGTCACTTTTATGCCAGCTCATGTGTCATTTCCTAGGGTTAATAAACATCTCAGCTCCAAGAAAATATAATTTTCTGTCTGTTTTTTGATGGGTTAGGCTTTTAAGGGTTTAATCCTTCATCTAGGCTCCAGGCATTGTTTTAAACCCCTACAATAACTTATTTCTATGAATTCCTTCCTCACTTTCCATTTATCATATCTGTAGTTCCTGGCTTGAATTCTTGACCCTGGCTCTGTCCTTTTCTCCTCATTTTCCATGAGCTTAGTTTTTAACCTGCTTTGGATTTAGTGCTCCCAGCCATCACTCATTTTTTCCTGTAGCTGTAAATTCTTGAGATTTAAAAGATAATTCAACAGTCGCAGGAACCCTGAGATCTCTGTACCCATGGCTGAGGAAGCAAATCTGTCATGGGGGCGTTTGACATTTGATATCTGATATTTGGTAAAAGGTGAGAAGAAACAAAGTATAAGAGGGACCAAAAAAAAAGAGCTGAGGGCGAAGTGTCGTGTGGGGCTTCATGACAACAAAAGAAGAGGATTAGAGAAAGGGAGAGTAAAGAAAGAAAGGGAGAGACAAGAGGCCAAATTGTCTTTAGGGCCTCACTTGTCTTTTTTTGGTCTCTCAATTGCTGCCCTCATTCCCCTTTTCCACTCTCACCGCCTCTCTCACTCCCATCAAGCCAAGTGGTTGGTTTCAGCCACGCATACCGCGCCGTAGCGGACTAGGGGGTGTGAGACTGGTGGAGGTAGAGGTGGTGACTGTTCCTGTCGTTGACTAGATCATATGTGACACTGTAAGCCCTTTTACCCCGGCACAGCCTTTCTTAAATCCTCTTCTCCACACTGACTGACAGCAGCCAGACGTCCCCCAGCTCAGACATTCAAAGCCCCCCCCCCCCCTACCACCACCACCACCACCACCACCCTTCATGCCCTCACGCACGGGTAGACGTGCGGCTGTCAGAGCAGCGTGTCGATTTTTTGACGTCATTTTCAGGAACAGCTGTGTGGTTGTGACACCAACACAGTTTGTGGTTTGTTTCTGGAGAACCGAAAGGCATGACAGTGTAATTGTCGGGGACTCGTCGATTTCATCCTGTTAAATCTGTCCCAAACGCTAACGGGAAACCAAAAGCAGATTTGTTTTATAAGAGAACAGGATGAGGACAAGGTCTTGGCCTCTTTGCTTTTTGTTTGATAAGATGTTTATGTTGTTCAGTCTGAACATGATGTCTTTGCACATTTTTCAGTGTTGTGTAAATGGTGAATTAATATGTCACTTGTCATGGTTGTGTTTGTGTGTTTGCCTGAGGGTGGACTTGTCTGGATTATATCTCCTGTGTTTTATTCCCATGTTTTACCCTCGATTCTAATGCAGACTTGAGTTTTCTGTTGTTGCTTTTGATGTTAGACTAAACTATTTCCTCTCCAGTAAGCACCAACATTTATTGAGATGTCTCTTTGTTTGAATTAGCTTGTTTTACCTCAGAAAAAGACAGCACTCTTCTTTGTGTCTGAGTATTTATTTCTGTCAAACTCCCAAATGCCCTCAAGTCCTTCTTAGCCGCCGCAGAGCGTCTTGTTTTATTGGTGAATGTCTGGAGGATTTATCTGAACAAGAAGTGGTAGAAATTAAGCGCAGAAGTTGTCCGCTTCTCTTTTGTCAAAGCTGCTGCAAAGGTCAGCTAACAAATGACACCCCTGTGCTAAACTGCAGGTTTTGACCCCGGAGTAAGCAAGAGCTCCCACAATGCAACTCCTCAGAGGAATTAATCATCACCTCCTGACCTTTCACACTGACCCTTTAAACCCAGGAGGAAAACTAAAGGTGTTATGGATGATAGTGGAACCGTAGAGAAAGGAGGAGGAGAGTGGGAGAATATGAGCTGCTTCCTCCCTCCCTGGGCGTTCGCACAGCCTTTTATGGGCTGACAATTAATAGTTTCTTTAGGTTTCCTGAACAGGGAATTGAGAAGAATTGTCTCTTGGCTATTCAGCTGCGTTCAAGCGTGCCGCCAGACAAAAAGAAAAAAAAGAAAGCGATTGGCTGCGGAGAGGATTTCCCCATACGGGTGTTTTTGAAACATTTCCCCTTTGTTTCGCAGACAGAGGCCCTATGGGACGACACCCCCCCATAATCACACACATTCTCTCACACACACACTCATACACACAACCCAGTGAAGTGACCATTTCATACGCCAGAAACCTGCCAAAACAGAGCCACTTTAAAATAGAGATCTTTCAACAGTTCTTCTTATTGCGATCTGTTTAGCAATGAGACGAGTGAGACAAAACAGATCGTATTGCGGCAGACGTTTGTTTGTTCCAAGGCAGAAATTATATTCGCTCATTTCAGTAGCCACAGGACGACATGCTATACATCAGTCGCATTGGGTTGACAGACAGTCAGGCATTGATGTTATGGCCAGGCTGTAAATCATGGAGAGAGTGCCTCAAATTACGTGGAACTCCAAAGGAATGAGGAGTGAGGCTGACGCTCCATGGAGAAAGTTCTGGATCTCGTCCATTTAATGCAAAGGATGAGGCTGGGAATGTCCGTGAACAGTGGGAGATAATGAAATGTGCAGGCAACATGGGAAGGCCATTGATGTTTTTTTGTTTTTTTTTAATCCGCTAATGATGTCCCAGAATCCGTCTTTGGCCGCAGGATTTCTTCCCATGCTATTCCGTTCCACGGGGGTTGAAGTGCATACAAATGGCTTGTTAATTAAGATGGATGGTACTTCTAGGAGGCACATCTTCATGATAATAAAACAAAGCTGAACGTGGAGACTTGTAAGACCTCCTTGTAGCGGTGGTGGTGCTGCCTGTGGACCTCTGTCATGGTTAGAGCACCCCTCCTCCAGCTCACACACGTATGAAAGAGCATGTCATAGCTGACCGTGTGATTTCTGCACTGTTTTGTACTTTCATACATTTGTATCCATGTGAGAGAAAAGAGAAGCAAAGTATTGCCTGGCCCTCCAGTCTGTTTCCATGAATGGCCCCAGCAGGGGGAAACTGTCCCTCATTGTCAAGTTATTTGGCAGAAGTCTTTTTCACCCCACCTCATGTTAAATTCATCAACATTTCTCCGTCATTTTTTTTCCTTCTTTGCCCTACAGAGTTTCTTTGGGTCAGGTTTTCTTGCCGAGCTGGTTTCTGCTGAAGCCTAAATGACCGAGGCAGATGTATGGTGCATTAAAAAAGAGCTTTCATGACCAACTGGGCAAAAAAAAGGTTATTTTTTCGGATCAGAAATGACCAAGTTGGCGTGAAGCAGTATATTTAAAGGCTTGATGAGGCTGACCACTGCATGTAAAGTAAAACTTCATTAATCATAGCCGGATTTAAGGAGAGAGAAATCAGAGACAGGCTGAAAGATTGATGTTATTTGAAATGTACGGTTAGCGAACCAGCCAGCGAGCCTCCTGACAGAGACAAACGTGATTCGTAATGAATTTAATTAAGTAATAGTAGTTTAATCGTAACATATATCATTATATCCACAGAAAACATCTAATCACATAGGAGTTTAACAAGCTTTTTCTGTTGAAACAGTCGAAAACACCAACTTAAAGAGCGGGTATTGTGTTTTCCCATACTTTAAACATGGATACAAAGTACTAATTCTGGATGTTAAGTCTAAACATATTCAGATTTTCAAACCTCTGCATATTCATATATTGTAAAAAATACAATATGACCTCCATTAAGAGGGCTGGCCAATCAGAGGGAGGGGGGTTGTGAAACCTTAAAGAGACAGCAGCTAAAAATGAAGTGTTTCAGAAATAGGCTGAATTAAGATTTTTTTATTTTTTTTTATTTATTTATTTATTTTTTAACTGTGAATCACATAAATATACTACAGGGGCAGCAAAGAAACAGTACAGAGCCTAAGAAAAAGCACAATACCCCCTCTTTAAGCATTCAAGACCAATGGGTGGAGAAAATGTGTTAGCTGTCTGGCTTGTCAAACACCTTGGAAAAATGATACGAGCACGCTTACCGAGCGTCTTTTTGAGCATGTGGCAAATGAAAACAGCTGAGAATGGCAAAAACTCAAAAAGACACAATAGCGTTGAGGTAGAGCTGCTTTTTGTTAGGTTTCCCTGAACATATGCAATAAACGGGTCACCTCCTTTCTTTGGTTGCTAGCTGGTTACTGAGTCTTCTTCTCTGTCTGTCCTCTGAACCACTGTTTTCCCCACAATGAACAAAATAGTTGCAAAATAAGGTCCAAAGAGTCCAAATCCTTGTTTTAAATGCCTTTTATCCCTCCACTTTTTGTGCTAAACTAAGTAAACCGCTTCTTACTTTGTATTTGTACAATTGAGGTTCTTTCCTACAGAAATATTTTTAAAAATCAGATCTGAGGTTGTGCAATCCAAACTTTAGTCCTCTGTTTTCACTTCAGCTATTTTTTGTCTGATCAGCAGAAGCTTTTGGTGGCAGTCAGGAGCATGGGTCAGCCACAAGTTTGACTACCAGGTTACTCCCCTTTCACACACACTCACACAAACACATCCTACCCACCCCCACTCTGCTGCTCCTCCTAACCCTAATGTTTGGAGCATTTTTTTTTTTCACATAAACAGGGGCTGCAGGGGGTTCCTGGAGCTTCCACACAACAATCCAACTTCTGTTTTGGATTAGAAGTGATTTCTATACCATCATACGTATATCCTCGGCTAACAGTCCACACATTTGTTTGAATGTAGTAAACAGTTTCATCTTTTTTCAATTTTCAAATTGATTTTTTTTCTTCCCAGGAGCTCTGCCAATGAGTGATGTATTCAGTTCAACCTCAGTTCAGAGTTAATAGTAAAACTGATTTTTTATGACATGAATGGAATCTGGCATTCTTTACAGACCTGCACAGCAATCTTTCTTAACAATGTGAAAATACATTACCCTCCAAAGGCCAAGATTTCTGTTTTTTCTCCTTTTTAGATCTAAGAGCAAACAAATCTGAAAACCCTGACCCAGTCATCAGCTAAGCAGCGAGGGAAAGTCTGGGAACAACATTTCTCCTGATGGTATCTGAACCTCCAAACATCACAGAGTGAGGGAAACCAGATCCAATGATGTGATAATCAAGTTATTCCCAAACATCATTACAGTGGACTAATTATTCAACCTAGATTTCTTGGTTAAGGAATTAGCTGATGCAGGGGTGGGGGGGGGGGGGGGTGTCACCACAGACACAACGTCTTTAATAATCAGGTCAAATCCAGACTCAGATCATTCACTACTGGATGGTTTGTCTGCTTTATGTAAAGCTCCCACATCTATCACAGACTTTAAAGCCTCAAGACGAGCTTCCAGAGGTCTGAGAAACCAACGTCAGGCTCAGAACAAGGTCTCTGATATCTGCTCTATATCACTCAGATTAAGTCTATCTGATAGAAAGCTGCTGACATTACGTACCGAGCCATGTGAAAGAGTTTCTCTGTCTGATACAAATAATTACGATGGCTCCAGACAGACCAAATCCAAAATGCATCTGAAAGAGATCCACATATTCTGGGGATGTCCTGATTCAGATCTTAGAGCTGATCTAAGTATGTTTAAAAAAAGAGGTGAGTGGCATTTTAACCAAACATCACATCCGATTGTCCACATGAGCCATCGCAGAGCTCCCAAATGCTGATTCGTCAGTATAATGGAGCGATCTGAGTTTGCCCAGCCTCGTAAACTTGATGAGAAAATAATAAAATAACAAATGGTACATTTATTAATGTGGAACACCAACCAAATTTATGCTTTATTGCAGAACACGTGCACAGCCAGACACGCTACAAAAACTAATGGACCTGCTTTAACTCTCCAGGGACACGGATTTTCCAGGTGCTCTTTAAATTACCGTAACTCCTTAACCATTTGGGGTCGCGATAAAATTCAAAGAGCTTCTTTAAGAAGAAATGAGCTTTACGGCAGTATCCGGTGCATTACAGTACAGCATAGGAATCCACGTCCAATCACAGGCAATAATCGATGCAAGCTGTCGTCATTACCGTAACTCTTCAACTATTTGGGAAAGTGAAAAATTCAAACGTTCCTGAGAGAAGAGAAGATGAGCTTTCATGGCCTAGTTTCTGACTCTTTGAAGGTCAAAATAACAGAAAGTGAAAACAGCCCAACAGCAGCATGCAGTATGATTGTTTTGTGAGGCAGTAGCAGTAAAGCTGTATTCAATACTACAAATTTGTTACAACATTAAAAAACTCGACATGCAGTGTCGTTCACTAACAAAGGAAAAGTTGCTTTAATGAAACGGCACAATCTGTGCCTTAAAGGAAAAGATAAAAAAATAAATACCCCCAAGAGAGCATTAAGTAAAGAAAAACAACCTGAAATAGTTTCATTAATGTCTAATATTTCTGTTTTTAGCAAATCTTGCCTGACAAAGAGAAATGGACATGTTTTAATTGTACACTGACCAAAACTTCCAACGCAACACATACAATTTTGAAATATTTGGTGTACATAAAATGGGATATTGGTTTTGAGTCATGACACATCAACTACAAATAAAAAGCTGAGAAAATTATTTTGATTTTGTCGTGTGGGCAGCTCGTTCCGCTTGATTGCACATTGTTTAGAATTTTGCCTATCCCATCAGGTTGAGTAGAACTCTCTCACCAATCCTTCCATAATTTGGTCAATAAATAGCTATAGCAATGGGCAACTTTAATATTCCTGTGCATTGTCCTGGGTCAACGTGTGACCATGCTGTGCCTAGGTCAAAATCAGTGAGAGCGAGCCGTTGGTATGCTTACTGGTGGAATGTTGCAAAGACGGGTTGCAAGGAACCTTGGCGTCCACGTGTTGACCATATCACGTCTCTGGAGCTGACATAATGAAACAGGAAGCACCAGAGATCGACCACGTGCCCCCAGACCACGTGTCACCACCCCTCAGCAGGATTGCTTTATTCACCTCCAGCACCTGCGCAATCGCTTCCTGCCAAAATTCCGACAGTTGTGTCAAGCACTCCAGGAGGAATGGGACCGCATCACACAGGCTGAAATTCAGCAATTGATTGACTCCATGCATCACAGAATCAAGGCTGTGTGTGACGCCAGAGGAGGCCATACAAGATACTGACTTCAGTGATTCAGAATTGCACCTTCAACCGATGCAATGAATTTGAAACCAGGAAAAATCGGTTCCTCATTCCTGACTCTGAAACTGTGTTTTTGATTTGAATCTTAATATTTGTTATGTATTGTTAAATTTAGCGTAAGAAAATTACGTGTGTTGCAATAAACCCAAGTGTTGCGTTGGAAGTTTTGGTCAGTATAATACATCAAGGCCTTTTTTATTTATTTTTTGTTCTATTTTTGTTCTTTGTACACAAAACAAAATAATTGTGCAGATTGTGCAACAGTTATCTCTGAAAACTCAAATATCAGATCAGTATGGGCAGATGTTCAAGACTGAAAAATCAGACCAGGGGCCAAACTGCTGAACAGGACATCACCTATATCATATTTTTTGTGTATCATTAGCAGGGAAGAAGATATACAGATCTTTGTTTTATGAATGTTGCCGTACTACATTGAAAAACAACATTTCATGTCAGATCGGGATTACCAAAAGCACAAGTACATGTAGTAAAAAAAGAGTCTGTTTCATTGTGTCAAATAATTGATGAGCAATATGTCAAAGGTCCAGTGGCACTGACCATGACTTCTCTCTTACAGTTTTGGCGAGTCCAACGTGTGATTTATCAGCTTTTGGATTCAAGTTGAAGCTTTTATGTCCAATTTTGGGGACTTTCCTTTGTCTGACATCAGCTGAAGAATAAACAGTTTCTCTGCAGTATGAGAAACAGTCTCCTTTGTTCAAAAAATGTGTTGCCATCAAGTTAAACTCAATGCATATTTTGTAAAGTTGACTTCTTATCATCTGTCTTTGAATACCTTGTCAGAGCTGTGCAGGTTGTTTTCTGTTCCAGCCATAAAGAGTAGATTTTTTCCATATAAGGAATGTTTAAAATCTGAAAATCTCAGTGTTTTCATCTGTTTTAAGAGTGAATAATAAAGTGCTGTGTTTCTCACTTTCTCTTCTTTCCATGGTCTGCGTGCTTTCAATGCAGTAATTGGAGGTAATTGAGGAGAAAGCTGGGTGATAAAGACGTAGACTCACGCAGAGTCAGTGGCACCAACATGGACCCTGATAGACGTCTCATTCCTGTTACGGTCTCTTTCCATTTTTTAAAGAAGTCCTTTAAAAAGACAGAAAACTTGATAAAAAAGAAAATACATTTCTTTCCCTTCTTCTTCAAAGCATACTTTTCACAAACAGGCCAATTATTTTGTTATTTACCTTTCATCTCAACAGAAGGAGGAAATTCTTGTTTTGATGTTCTAACCTTATAATCCAGGGATACGGCGCACGCTGCCTTTAATAGGCTATGGTAATTTCAGTGATGGCTTTGAATTGTACTCCAGCTTCAAGGAGAGCTAAATCTTGTCTCGCCTCCATTAGCTGGGCTCTGATCTTGCACACGGTCTAATTAAACTTTCCATCTAACTCTCAGGTAGGGATAATAGAGGAAGAGTTATGGCTTCGTTTCGTGAAGAGGAACTTGAGTTTGCTTCACTCTGGAACATTAAAAATGACAATCTGTCATGATGTATTTCCTCTGTCCTGTATGGAGAGATGTTGACGTGTCTGTAACCTGCACGGAGTGATACCTAGGGTCCAGATGACTTGCTTGGGGATTCGTTCAGTTGGATTATGTACTTTTATCCCACCAGAGGGAACCTCCTTGGTAAAGTTTTACAGAGGGCTTGAAGGGGCCTGCTGTAGACAAACAATCTCTAACAGTTGGAGAAGTGGTCCACCGAGAGGACAGCAATCCCCCTTTATTGAAACCACTTGTCCGACATTGTCCCTCCTCGTGTTGGTTACATAAGATCTAGGTGCTTCTTGATGGTTTGCAGACCCTCCTGTTGTGTTTTGTTTGGTCTGTCTCTTTCTCTCGCTCGCTCCTGCTCTTTTTTCTCTCTTTCCATTGCACAGCAGAGTATTTCTGGGGGTTCTTCAGGGGGATATGATCGCATCCTGACTTCTCCCTTGCACCGTGCGTTGAGGTCTGGCTGACTTCCAGCTTTGTCTGCTCTTTCCCGAGCACGTTCCCATCTCCGGCACGCTCAAATTCTTGTCTCTGGAGCGCGCTTGCACTCTGCCGAGCCTGATGACTGCGGTTGGAAGATGAATTACTCTGCAGGCATTTGTTTGACAGATCAAGCCGGTCCTGATTGTACACGTGTTAAGGAAGCAGCACAGAAGAGATTACTTTGACCTTGTCTTAATTATTTCACGTGCTTCTTCTCTTGTTGAAAGACACCGGCAAGTTGGCACATCCACGAAGTGTCTTTGACCTGCAGAAACTCAAGAGTTCCCTGTCATAAATCTGAAATCAAGAGTCTACGATGTTCTGCCCAAACAACCAGGAGAGGTAGAGAAGGAAGTAACAAAGAAGTGGTCTTTGTCTGCACATCTCCGGAGTTGCAGGAAATGAATTATGTTGGATGTGGTATTTTATCACTTCACAGTTCCTCTTACATACGGAGCATTCATCAGACCAGGGTTCATCACACCATAAGGTTTTCAAATTAGGCAAGGCAAACACAGACACAGGCCCAGGGCTTTTTCTAGACGGTCTGCAATCCATTTACAAAGTTGAAAGGATGACAGGCTTCTTCATACGATATATTGGATCCTAAATGGTGCAGGAGCTTTGGGGAAAGACAGATTTTCCAGTGCTGATGGACTTCGTTAAAAAGGTCTAGTTTAATGATTCTGCAATGTGGACGAAGTTCATTTCAAGGCTTGTTGAAGCAGTTATGGGAACATGCTTACTGACCTGCACAGGTGTGGATCTTTGAAGGTTTCAAGTGAAAGAAATATAACCTATCTGTCTTAATATGAAACTTGTCCACACCTAAGCTGAGCTGGGAAAGCAGGATTCTCATGTGTATGCACTTTGTTTGGAGAGTTTAATGAGCGGTTGAAGAAGTTTGGGGGTGAACTGGTGCAACCTCCCTGCCTGGATATGAGTTTCCTCTTCGCTGTGCCTCTTGAATCGTGCAGGAACTTATTAAGAGTTCATTGAAAGCCCCTTGCAGTTCAGCGCTTTGTTGAAACACTTGTGGGAATATGTTAGGCCATCCTGACTGACCTGCCCGGGGTGTGTCTCCTTGAAGCTTTTGCAGTCGGCGGTTGGAAAGGATGTAACCTCTCTGTCTGAATGTGAGGCGGCTCAGTTATGACTCTTTTGCTCCTTTTTAGAGACACAGAAATCTGAGCTGTTGTATTTCCCTGCTCCTGTTGGAACACTCTGCTAACCAGACCAAGCTGCACCAACCGTCAGCTCTTCTCAGAGCTCCATCTCCGTCACATTCCACAAGGCCCAATGAAACCCAAGATAACCATCATGTCACTGTAAGCAAACAAAGCAGATTGGATTAGCTTGAGCTGATTATTTATTGTATGTCAATGGATTTCACGTGCTTTAAAAGTTTTGTAACGTTCTCTTTTATGGCATTGCAAACATTCATGTGCCAAGCATGAGCAACTTCTTTAATTCTGGCTCTTACTCTATGATGAAGTGTTATATTTGGAACAGCCACGTGATCCCAGTTCGTAGTCATCATCAGTAAAAAATGGATGATGCAAAGTGGAATCATTCAATCTTCAGAGGTTGAGTATAATGAGAGTTGGAAGTCGGTGCTTCCCCCGACCCTTGACCCTGACTCGTCAACAGCGTCCAATCAGATATTCTATCATCGTGAAATGATTATTTCCTTCATGAGACGCACCCTGCTCCACTTTTTACGATCTGATGAGCTCACCTTCTACTTCAGCAGCCAACTGTTGCATCAGTCGGAGAGGTTCCTTTTTTCTGCATGATGTGCTTTGGAAGAATTGTTTTACTAATGAGGTGAACTCGAACCGGTTGCTTCAGAGGTGATCAATGGAGTGAGCATGCTCAGTGTGACTCATGTGTAATGCAAACCTGTGGTCACTTAATTAATCAAGCGCTTCACTGCTCATTAAACAGGACTGAGTGTGTAACTGACAGCCGACATGGGATTGTGCTTAAACAATACACTCCTGCGGTTACCCGCCCCCATCAGTCGCTTTGTCTGCAGGAAAACTTGGCACGTTTGCTGTGTGAGAATTTTTAAAACATATGAAAACCTGTGCTCCTCTTGCTCTCCGGGCTGCAGGTGATGCTTTTACCTTTAGCTGCAACAAGATTCTTCTGACATCTGTGCGAGGGAAGAGCTATTTTGGTGTATTCTGTTACTGCTCAAAAAAACGTCTCAACTTCGTTTGCGCGGCATCCAGGAACAGATTCTCATTAGGATGTCTTCATATGGAGAATATGAATCAATGCAAGCGAGACTTTGATGGTTGTGTGTGCACAAACACCTTTAAAAAGTTCTGCCTGGACGCTGTTGAAATCAATTTGCACTGCTTTTAGCGTTGAAAAGACTAAACACCAGCATGTTTTCCACCAAATGAACTATATTCTGGCTGCTCTGGATGCACCACATAGCTCTCTTTCATCAATTTTCTTCAGAGCCGTGTCTTTGGTTTTAAGAAATTCCCAAAAGATCTGCAAAATATTAAAAATCACATGGGTATTTTTACTGGGAAGACATTTTTTTTTTCCAAATTCTTTTTATTTTCCAGTGCTTTGAGTGCAAAACAATTAAAAAACCATTCAGCACGGACGCTTCAGATGCCTCAAAACCTCAGCTCATAAAACAAAACATCACTAGATTCTAGTAACGCTGGTGGAAACACGTGTCTGTGCTGGATATGGATGAGCTGATGTTTTGAATTTGAACTCTATGAGTTGATTATGTAACATAAACTCAGACAACCCACCTGTCATTGCTGCGTTTGAGCTCTGGGAATGTTTAAAGAAGATTAATTTATCACTTCTGACTTCAACCTCTTGGACAAACACGTCCCGTCACTTTCATAATCGCCGGTGCTCTCGAAGTACTTGACGGATGAATCATTCATTCGGCCTCATAAATAATCAAAACCTTGGCAGACCGTTAGCAGCACCGGCAACTTGAAACAGTAGTGTGTGAAACACAATCTTTTACCTCGTAAAGTAATGTGTTTCACCTGACTCTTTCACAGACAGGTACAGGGAACAAAACCGCCTCCCCGACTCCCCTCAACTCCTCCTCCCCCCTCCACCTCCTGACCTTGCTTCCTCTTCCTCCTTTCGCTGAATTTGTTTCCAAAGCTCTTTGATATTTCTGCGTCCTCTGGGAGCCTGCAGTGCAAACTGGAAGCATGAGGCGTAATTATTTCTCAAAACTGCACTTCTACCCTAATTAGTTCACTCCTAAGAAGTGGGCCTTGCATTATTTACACATCAAGGGGACACACAGGGCGGGAGATAAATATTCATTGTTTGTTGACTCTGCCCTGGTCCCTGGGCTCAAGTGCAAGTCGAGTGGAGAGCCGACACCATTGTGGCTTGTTTATGCGACTTCTGCATCGTTGGTGCCCGGGACATAATTGTCTTGTTCTCGTGTAATTATCTCCACTCATGCAGACACAGCAGCACCAACACAGAGTCAGTTTAATAAGTGGACAACAATCTCATTTTGGCAAAAGTGGATCAGCTGAATAAGGGTCCATTGATGAGATTGGTTGTAATTGCGGCCTGCGCAGACTCCCCCTGCTTGTGGTCGTAGTAAACAGCTAACGTCATATTTTATTCATCCAGACTGCGACACCGTTTCAGCCATGTCTCCCTCTAGTTTTTTTGTTCTGGGTCATCTTTAATGAACTCTGGAATCTGCTGCAGCTGCTACCAAGAGTTTCCTGCTACTGTTAGCTCCAAAGCAGATTTATGGGACATGTGAAGTCTGCTTTTCCTGTCAATAGTCGGGTATGAATAGGCCGCCGTATCTGACCCCCAGCATTGGTGGTTGAACGACCTTGAGGCTATTGTCTTTCTGAAAGCGCCTGCTGGGAAACTCACCCATTGTCGACTTTTCACAACTGTTCCTATTTCATCTCTCCAGATTAATGTGTGCGTAGCAGAAGGAGTGGGGGCACGTTGTGATGCCTGGCACGAGAATTACCATAATCACTGTCAACATTAATGGAGATTCTATCACTGGAGAACCTAAACACGGCTTTTCCATATTTATAGAGTCAATAAACAGAGAATGCACAGCAAAATGTCTGTTATGATTTAAAGGCGAGCTGTGTTTACTGGCTTTGAAATTCATATTTGGGTTAGTGGATGAGGCAGAGGGGGTAGAAGTTTAAGTTGCCGGGTGTGAATGGAAATGTAAGACTGCCACAGCAGATGAAGAGCATCTGGAGACATAACTTTATTACTGTCTGAGTCTCAGGGGTTTCCACTTCCCCTCAGTATCTGATTAGCTGAGTTTGTGTCACAGCTTATTGGTTGGTGTCATGGTGATTCCTATTCGAGCTTTGCTTTAAGATTTCTGTTGCTCACGTCGGTGAGTGGTAGGATTTTTTTTTTTTTTTTCTGTAGGTCAAGTATTTGTGAGGTTGGTCATTGTCGTTGGCTCAGCGCCTGTTTGCTCTTGTTTTCCCAAAAGTGTGGGATGGGATGGAGGTCGGGTCACTATGCAGGCCAGTCAAATTCTTCCACGCCAAATCAGGGAAGTCATTCCTTTATTGGCCTGGCTGTAAGAAAAAAAAAAAACAGGCATTGTCACGGTGAAACAGGAAGCTACCTTCCCTAAAGCTCACTATTGTGTTGAATGTTTTTTTGCAGCAGTTAGATTTCCCTTGATTGAAACCAAGGGGCCTCTGAAACCCTGAAAAACAGGAGCATTGGGAAAGACATACTTTTGGTCATCTACTGTTTCAACCACTATCTTTGACTGTAAAGGGAGCTCTGTGAATGCGGTGAGAGAACTGATGGGGGTCCTTACATGGTGTACTGTAAAATGAGCAAAAGCTAAATATGCTGTTTTGATTTACTTAAAGTAAAATCATTTAAATAAAAGTGACTCTAATCATAGGTTTCTCTCCTGATTCTGCGGGGTCAGTATTGCATTTCATCAGAGCAAGTCTCACTACACGGAGCGACTTTTATCCTCATGGGGGGCCTGCGGTCCGCTGTGATGTGTTTATTTTGGTTTGTAGGACATAAAAGTGGGAATCATTTTGCTCTCCTCTTACACTCAGAGCCTAATGTCATTCTGACGATTACAGGGACGCACTTTCCAGGAACTCCAGTGACAGTAAATTGTCTCAGAGCTATCATGGACTATCTTCTAGAAAGTTTCTTTCCTCTATTATCTGCCTGAAGCTCTTCAAACTTGAAAAAAAGGAAAGAAAATATGGTCACCCTGATCCCACTAGTTCCAGTTTGATCCAATCTGTCATGTCTTTTCCTTCCAGAACAAATATTTTCTGTACAATCTGATTCTGAAGATGTCTTAATATAGTGACTGTAGCTGCCATGGATGGATAAAAACTTATTCCTCTAGGTTTAAACAGACGATCTTTAGATGAAGCTGTATTTCAGTCTGTTTAGCTTATGGCCATTACAGTCCATACACTACGCCTCACTTCATAATTTCACGACTTTCCCTCTCTTGGGTATATGATAAGTTTCCCCTGCCTCTGCAGCTTCTTCATCATGTGAAACTCAAGAAAACTTGACATTTCTTCCTTTCTTTCCAGTGATGTTAACGGCTGTAGCAGGCCCAGTTTGGCAGAGCGCTAACGGAAACTCTGGTGTTTATTCTTCCTCTGCAGGTGGAGATCACGCTGCAGGACGTCAATGACAACCCGCCTGTTTTCCCTAATGACATCCTTGATGTGACCATTGAGGAGAACGTCGGAGATGGCTTCAGGATAATGCAGCTAACAGCCACGGATGCAGACGAGGTAATAGCTCCCAAAGTTTCTATTCTCTCTGACAGTGTTTTTGTACTTCTCTCTGCCCGTTTTCCACTCCGCTGCTTTCAGAGCTGATATCCTGGGAGTGATATGGATTAAAATATGGTCTCAATTTTTATTCCTACTGTGCAGAAACAGTTTTCAAATGACTTTCGGGGCCAACTAACTGTCAATACTGTCACGGCGCTAAGTCGATGTGAAGTGTCTTTACACATGCCAGGAAATTGATGATATAAGAGCTGAGATATTCAGAGCAGGAAGGCTTTGGAAACAACATTAAGACCGTGGAAAGTGTCTGAGTTTGCGGAAAGTTGATGAACCTGTAATTTTTTATTGTACATAGTAAAAGTAAGGGTGGTCACACATTCATCAGAAGTCTAATGGACTATGTTAGTAAAGCTGATTTTAGAGTACTTTTTAACAATAGAAGTCACACTGTGATTCATACCAAAGCAAATTAATTCAATCAAAGGATGCATCAGAGTCAGAAATACTTTATTAATCCTGGTGGGTTGTTTAAGGGTAGCTTAGAGCAGTGGTTCCAAAAGAGAGGGTCGCAAAGTGCTTTCTAAAATAGCATATTCCAACCATTATTGTAAGGACATAAACAAAAATATGGGTAACATTTGATATAAATCCATGCAAATAGATAACGTTTGATCAGTTTTCCGCATTTTTTTGTTGAAGACCCCAGAGGTGACAAAACCAGGATAATGTCAGTATCACTGGAAGCAGATTAATTTAGGAAACACAGCAATATGTGACCATAGGTAGCCTGATTTTCTACAAATCAGATAAATTAAGTTTCTTAGACCTGTTTTGGTTTCTGGTTTTGGATTGGCTAAACAGGGTATTTTCAAGGCAGGGGGTGACCAGAGTTTAGGAGTCAACAAGCTTGGGAACCATTGGATCAGACGACTACTGTAAAGTACAGTTATAATCAAAGTAACATGAATCGTGTGAGCTGAGAAGGAATTCTAAAAGACCTCAAATAACTCTTTAAAAAGTTTTATTTGCATGAGACAATCTGAGAAATTTCTGAGTTTCAAAAAAAAAAAAAATTATAATATTATAGCGAACAAAACCCTGAAAATTTCCAATTTTCCTGAGCTAAAATTCCCATGGAAATTTTCAGGAAACTTTCCTGAAATTAACCAGAAATTTATCATCCCTTTGAAACCTAATTTCAGTCAATGGTGCAGTAACATTAACCCATGAACTTTGTCGTCACCCTCAACAACAACAAAGTGTTTGAGACACACTGAACTCTCTTCACCTCCACACAGTAACACTAACACACTGACTACCACTTTGTTCCCGTCTGCCTCTGCGTAATTCCTCCCTCTGACTCACACAAACCCACTCAGGACCTCCTTCTTCTCTCTCATGTTGACGTTATCTGAGCCGTGTTGAGGCCACAGGTGTCACAGAGCCCTGAGGAGAGCAGCCAGCGATTGATTATCAGGCCTGCCGCTCCGATAGTCCCCGTGCTGTTCCCACAGTTCACATTACATCACAGGCATCGCTCTCGATTAGTTAAAGGCTCCATCTTTAGCTGCTTTAGGCAGGATGTGGATATTAAATCCTGCAGAGAGCGAGACACAAGGCCTGCCGGCAGGGTCTGCGGTCCCTCAGCCAAGCCAAGGGACACAGTTGAAGTGGATGGAAAAAATTGAGCCATAGAGAAAAGAAAGATTAAACAGACAGAATTTGAACTAAAAAATGAATAATAACTCATAAAGCCACACGTCTTTTATTGCACAGCTGTTGCCTCACCCTTTTTCTTACTCTGAATGTGAGAAAAGTCGAGCAAACTCTTACTCTGGCCTCTTTTTTCTTTTATCACATTATATTGACTGTAAATCGAAGACCTGGAGGCAGGTCAACCTTTTCAGTCGGGGGATTTTCAGGACATGATCTGACCACTTTTCTCTTTTTTAGCGCCAAAGTATTCACAGCTTTGATCTTGGAAAATGTAGCATATGGTACTGAAATCACAGCATCACCCTCATATCTGGATTTAAGAGGAGTGTCTGCCTGAGCTTTTGTGGAAAACTGAAGGATTGATTTTTAAATGCGACATAAACGCAGAACAGGTCTTACAAAATGATCAATGCGGAGAACTTGAGCTTTTGAGAAAAGCTACATTTTGTTTGGAGCCAGGGATTCGAGTAAGAAAGAAAACATCGAGACACTTAAAGAGAATGTAGACGAGCCTTTTAAGGAATTAAAGATTCAAGAGATGTTTACTCCAAACTTCAGAGCTGCCATGAATAGGTTTTCTAAATAGAAGCCTGTACTTCATCCAGCTCTCAGTCAGAGCCAGATACAAGGCCAGCCAAGTCTTTGCCCACATCCTTACGCAGGAAACTTAAGTTGCGCTGACACTAAGCGTACTGAACGCATTTGGAGCCCTTGTAGAGAAAGCCACATGTGTGAGCCAGTGTCGAGTAGCCAAGAGTACAAGCTGTTGGCCAGCTGACGGAGCTGAATTCAGACATCATAATGATCCCATCCAATTTAACAGTGCTACATGTGGGATTCATGTGTGAGGGTATTAAAAACGCTGCTTCTACGCATCCGTTTTTTGCTACGCCTGAAAAAGAAGGAAGAGGTTGTATAAGAGTTGAAAGAAAGTCAGTGAAAACTTTGCTCTTTTGTGTAACGCAGGCTGAAAATGTTTCTCACTTCATTTAACAGAAATACGCTGCCTTATGTACTTTCTGAAAGCCAGTGAATGTTTTATTGGAAGTCTGACCTGATGTGGAAAATATGTCACAGGTAAAAACCTTCTTAATGATGAGAAGTGCAGCAAAGGGTGTTTTAGGGGAGTTTTCTTTGAGAGTAAGCCTCAAAATGAGCAGTAATGCGTTCCAGAAGCCTGTGCACCCACTTTGGCTGTATTTCTGTTCCCTTTTTCGCTGTTTTCAACGTGTGCAAAACAGATTAAGAAAGCAGCAGCCTCATCTCTGCCTTTAAAAGGATCTGTCTTTGAGCTCGCTGCCACAACACGTTACTTGTTTATAAGACGTCTGTGTTATGATTGGCTGTCCTCCTCCGTGCTGTTACATACAGGAAGCTCGCTATCCCCGTCGGCGCTGTCTGCCTCGCACTTCTCACTCCTCACAGGAGCCGCGTGCTCCCAAAAACCACTCATCTGCTAAATGAGTTTCCTTCTGCTCCCGTCTGGTACACTTTGCTCGCTGGAACGCCACTGTTTAATTGGTTGGCCCACCCCCTCCTCCCGACGACCCACCGTGTCTTTGGAGGGCTGTAAAGTAGTCCCGCTCTTGAGTAGAGGTCAAAAGGTCAAAGAGAGTGTGAGTGTACTTGTGTTGGATCTTAATTAATCATGCTAGTCTGGGACAGAGGAGAAAGATGGGAGCAGTCAGAGGGGTTTGTGTGTTAAATATCAAAGTAAAGGTGCTTTTCATGGCATATTTCAGTCTGTGTGTGTGTTGGATTTCGGCCTGGACGGACCCCTTGCTTGGTTCCCCCCGCCTCCGCTGCTCTGCCTTTGAACCCTATCAGAAAATTAATTGGCAAACGGCGGGTGTTGGGTTCCGGACTTTGCAACCCAGGTGGTTGATGGGATTGCCAGATTTGGAGTCACTGATTGATGACAGCAGGGTCCTTAGATGAGCAGAGCCTCACTGTCCCTGTCTCTTTAATTTTACTGGGCCTGGATCTCCGACTGGCTCTCTGCTAATGCAATGAGAGACAAGGTCAAGGAGACAGAGGTTTTATCCGTCATAAAAACAGACCAAGGGAAAGAGATAAGAGCCAGTCATGAACTTGGCTCTGAGTTATTGACTGAGCCTTCCAGGTCCAGACTTTTTCATCCTTAAACATTTATGCACAAAGTCTGTTAAAGAAAGAAACAACAGGCCGAGAAAAAATGTGGAAATGTCCTTTACGGCCAATAGACTCTCAGTGTGCTGCATTCACATTACACATATGAACACTGGCACCACTGATGTGAATCTGCAAGAATGATTTCAGATAAAAATCCCTTCAGTATTGGACTTTGCTCATGAAAGGAGTGTGTTTTAACGCACAGGAAACATTAATTAAACAAATATGACTGTCTTTTCAGAGCATCAAAAGCAAAAAAAGGAACAGTGTAACTTTTTCTAATTTTCTCTGTTCAGCAATGATCCAAAAAAGTTGAGATGTTGAATAAAATGTTATTCAATCAATCAATCTTTATTTATACTTTTTACTGCCGCCTGTTTGTCAGTGCAACTTTAAACACCAATTATCCAATGCACAGGAAGCTGAGGGTTGGTTATCATTGTCACTGAAAAATCTTCCAAAAGGAGGACATGTTGTCATGGGACGAAGATGCTAAGCAGCTTGGAGAAGCACAACAACAACAACAAGGAGTTTAACTTTATGCTAATGTCGTAAAAATAGCATCCCACAGAAAGCTGGGAAATGACTGAGGAGACGTTAAATGTGTAACTAATGTGCTCAGAAATCATGTCTCATAAAGCTGGCAGATTAGGAAAGACGTGAAAAGTGACAGCGTGCTGCTTTAAACACATCACGCCTCGATGTTACCTTCCAGGGATGGAGAGTATAACCCCTCATGTGAGCTCAATTCTCCACCAGTGGAGAAAATGTGTCAGTATGCATTTCCAGCAGCAGCTTCATCCAACGGCTCTTTACCTAAGCCCGTCTATTGTCCCACAGGATCAAACAGCATCCCACAAACATCAGACATAGCTGAAAGAGTCTTTTTAGCTTAGCTTTTAACCTGCTGAAACCAGAGCTCAGCCCCGCTGAATAGATGTTGCTTTTTGATGTTGCTTTTCCTTTTTGGCAGAAGACACAGAGTCAGACAGTTGTCTGCTCTCTTATTGTCCTCAGCACAAATATAAACGTCAAGCTCTGTCGTCAGTCTCTTTCAGTCGTCCTCTCCTGTTCCAAAGGTTCTCGCTGAGGCCATCACATGTGTTATGGAGCTTGTACCTGTCCGAGGTAACAGGGGATCTATTAGCTGCATTTATAGAGGAACAGTATAGCCTCCAAAAGTTCAAAGACAAAGCCAGTCCCTCAGTGACGTTTCCATTTATCTCCTGCTGTGCAGAGTGACCTGACCTCCTCTTCATAAGCAGTATGCTCGGAGTCCATTAAAGGAGGAATCAGGAGATTACGCTGTTTGAAACACAGAGCCAAACATTTCAGAGGTAGAAAGTTTGGCAATTTTTTTTACCAGAGGTGTTAAAAGACAAATTTATTAAATGAATAGGAAAAAAAGAGCAATTTAGAGTCTTAACCCCAACTTTTATTGCCATTTAGTCACTCCAGCCCAAAGAATTTTCTTTAAAACATCAAATCTTCTTCTAAGATATTGAAAAATTACATATTTTATTCATATAAAGAAAAGACAGTTTTTAGTTTAGTTTATTTAAGTCACTTTAATCACACTGAAGTGAAAAATTTACACGTGAACAAACGTTAAGTTTATGCTATTGCTGCATTAACACCAATCAACGGAAGAAACCAAAATGAAACAAAATGAACTATATTGATGAAGTAACACACAAAAAGGTAAAATACTTATATTTGCAGTGCTTCAGATGTCATTGGTTGAATTTCTGTATAATTTTATGTTTTCTCAAAGAAGTATCTCTATCCAAAAAGTCATGTCAGTTCAAGTCATTTCTTCTACTTTTCCTCTTGGTTCCTCCACCTTGATTTGGGACCTGTGTTTCTGAATCAACAAGTCCTCCATTCATTGGCTGTCTCCGTGAATAAGTAAACATGGAGGGTTTCCTTCATGCAAAACAAAAAGGTGGTTTGATCTGGATGCACGTCACGCTAGCATGTGCATTCGGCAATCTGATTTCCTGTCCGATAAGGTCACTTTGAAGCTTGTCATCGGGATGCTCTGCCTGAGAACTCGCAGTCAGTTCAGCAAGTTCAGCGAATTACATTTAACCTACTGGCCTTGTTTCCTCTGAGTCATGAGATGAAACATGAATGATCCTTGGGGAAAAAAAAAATCTGTTGCAAGCAAATGCCTTCTGAAAATGTTTTATTCATTTACTTAACACCTGTCTTGACTGTCCTCACCCCAGGGCCCCAATGCTCTTGTGACGTACACCATCATCAGCGGGGCAGACGACAGCTTCCGGATCGACCCAGAATCCGGCGACCTGATAGCCACAAAGAAGCTGGACAGAGAACGGCGCTCGAAATACTCCCTCCTGGTGCGAGCGGACGATGGGAAACAGTCGTCTGACATGAGACTCAACATCACCGTGAAGGACGTCAATGACCACACGCCGAAGTTCTCCCGTGGAACATATTCGTTTGACATCCCTGAAGACATGGCAGCGGGTAAGGTCATAGTGCATCTAAAGAGAGCTGGATAGAACGATTGGACCATAACGATAAATAAAAGCATCCAGGTCATAAACTTATAAAACTCTACGTGACAGCCCAAATGAATGGATCAATTTTCCATTTATGATATGAAGTGTGAATGTTTGTAGCTCCTCTCAGATCCTGCAGGTGGTTGTTTGAAGCAACATCGACAAAGCTTGACCTACCTACTGTACCAAGCTTATCTTTACATTTTTACATATGTGTCGCATAAAACTTTAACTATACATCAATACAACCCTTATATCCCAAACTTTTATAGAATGTATAGACTTATGTCTAGAGTGAGTAAATAAAGTGCTAAAAAAGTGCATTAAACCATTAAAAAATGAATATTTTGCACATTTTCATACAGAAATATCATGGCTGTATCCCTCAAAACTGTAAATGTAAAAAACATGTTGATTTTGTATTCAACGTGGGAAGTGATGAGAAAAATTGCTGTCTGGATCATAATTTCTTTGGTTGTGGAAGTAGCGCTCTGGGACATGTTGAAAATGCAGTATGGAAGTGTAACTCCCCAGATTTTATATACAAAAAGAACCATCATTCTATCTTATCTGGTTTTAAAATATACTGCCAACCAAAATGTTATACAGGAATTGTAGTGCCGGCGCAATGTGTGGCTCTATAGGGTTAAAGAGAGGAGTCATAGGGTCTGAGAGGCCTCCCTGGTTCATAAACTAAAAGAATCTCTGAGATGAAGTCCACTTGAGGCCATAAAGTTCTTTAAAAAAAACAATAAAATTATTTCAAATTCAATACGAAAACTAACAGCCAGCTAGTGTTAAGATTTTAGGACCTGAATTCATTGCAGCTGATTGACTGCATTTTAGGGTCAACCAGAAAATGTAAAGATGTGTTATAAAAAATCTTCTACTCAATGCACAGTGTGAGCAAACATCAAAATGAACCACAGGTAGAAAAAGAGCTGTTTGAACCAAGCAGTAAAAATTTTTGATTCTGCTATAAAATTCTGCATTTTAACATGAGTCCCATCGGGGTTTCTTTGGCTTTTGGGGGCAGCGCCAAGTGGAGACTCGAGGAACTGCAATTTATCTAAATCAGCTCCTCTGCTCCTCCATCCGCTCACTGAAATAACACTATGTTGAAAAAAAAGATAAGATGGCATAGAGGTCTCCATCTTTTTTATACTGTATGACTAAAAGACAATAAAATGAATTGAATGCAGTCTTAAAACACATCACTGTTGACCCAGACAGACAGTGTTTTGTTTTCTGCTCGAGTTTATAGACTAAACCCAGACATCTCTGTTAAGGTCATTGAGGCTAAAAGTATGGAAGAAACTTCTTTCAAGCAGTTTATGACAATAATTTATTTGTCTACTGTTGATGTTCTCCAAAACCCTTGGTATCTTCCTTCCTCCTCTTTCTCCTGGAGGGGAAAATTTCAGCTTTTAATGGGTCAAAGGCTCGGTAACTGATATCCGCTTTATATGGAAATCTATCGGCACCTGAAGAATTTACCGCAGCACTGACAGACGACTGGCTCAGCTGTTTCTCTCTCAGTCACAAGTTAGAACAAATAAAATAGGAGTTCAAAGAAGAAGATATTTCAAATATGATCATTTTAAATACTGGTGCAGATAAGCGTTCATCAGCTCTCTGCTTAAGATTAACGGAGCTGTGGTTCCAGAACAGTGGAGTCGGCTCCAGTAGAAAGAAAATCTGTTATTTTAGTAACTGGAGGAGCTTTTACTGACTCACTGCTATTAATAAGCAGCCATAATAACCCCCTGCAGATTTATTAAAGTCATTTTGTTCTGCGCGGCCGTGAAGTCTAATTTCTCGCCTCTGTGTTATGACCTGTCTGATTCTCACAGGCTCCATCGTGGCGGCGATCCTGGCCAGCGACTCTGACTCAGGGGTGAACGGAGAGGTCACTTACTCACTGGAGGAGGACGACGAGGACGAGACATTCCTCCTGAACCCGGTGACGGGAGTTTTCAACGTGACACGTCCGCTGGACTACGAGACTCAGCAGTACTATATTCTGACGGCGAAGGCGCTGGATGGAGGCGGGCAGTCCAGCACAGTCAGAGTGTACTTCAACATCCTGGATGTGAACGATAACGCTCCGGTTTTTAACACCAGTGTGTACAGCACATCTGTGTCAGAGAGCCTGCCACCTGGATCCAGCATTGTTACTGTTGGAGCGAGTGATGCTGATGACGGTATGCTCATTTGGGATATGATGGAATAGAAAAGGAAAACTTCAGCTCAGACAAAAATTATGACAACAGAAAAATATTTTCAGAAAGGAGTTCCTATGAGGACTTTATAAGTGATCTCAATATAGTCACACTTTTATAAATTTGCCCGTTGATTATCAGCGCCGGTGTTAAGAATATCAACTCTCCATTCATTTGCGTTTCAAACTTAGTGCACACCTTGGCAGAAAGAAATAAGTAACCACTCCAAAAATATGTCAAACTTTGCTGCAGGTCTTATAGAATTCTTTGGGCCCCTCATTTTCTCTCTCTTCAAATGACCCAGAAAAACTTCTACTTTCCCAGCCCTGTCAGGTTATTTAAAAAAGATCTGCTCTGTGAGAATGTTTTAAAGCGATCTCCTTTTGCACATAGTAAGTCATGTCTGAGTCAGCTTCAGGGACTTTATTTAATGTCGCCCTGTCATTTTGTTATGATTTTATCGGTTTCATCGAAGCTCTCAAAACTACTTTTTATTTCAAGTTTTTTTTTCTTCTCATGCAATCATGACTTGATGAAATCTCCCCTCTGTATGAAGAAGTGGCTGGAGTTATTTCTGCATTTTCAGGTGGTCAGTTTTGTGTTTGTGAATTGCCATGTGGTATTTGAATGGTCGCCGTTACTCTCCTCGGCTGTAATTACCGCCTCAGCCAGGCCTAATGTGGTTATTGTGACCTACATTCCTGGGAAATATGCTGCTTAGTCCTCCACCAGAGTCTGGCTTCTTTCTCTACTGTCCACATAATCTGAGAGCGTCATCCTCTCAGATACGACGCTGCTGTCCTCCACTGTCAAAATAAAACGCTGCCATTGTTAGCACTTCCTAATCCTTGACCCCCCTGACCCCCAGACTTTGTCTGAAGACGGCGTAGCCTAAACTTGGATGGAAGTAGCACTCCAGCTTTTGATAAGGGATTACTTGTGTACTGTAAATACATGCTGGAGTGTGGGAAGGTGCAAGCATTTTCCACATGAATACCCCGTTGAGTTGAATTAAAGACGCTCAATTTAAGCTCATTTCAACCCCCCCGGTTCCAGAGGAGTGCTGCGGATTAGGCCAGATTTCAAGGTTAGGTAGTTTACAGCATCCAATCACTCTGTCACACTGCAGTTATCTCATTTATATAAATGATTCAATCAGGAGGGGTTTTTCCAAAACTGCACAATTGCACTATCGGTTTTGGAAGTGGTTTGCAGTGCTGTTTCTGTTTTGATAACAATCAGTCATGCTGCATGAATGGATCGTCAGCTTGGAGGAGCAGTAAGAGCTCTCGCTGTTGCACATGCACAATTTGTGGAAATGGATGGTGATAATGCATATAAGTACCCAATTCAGACACGTAGAGATAATTTTAAAACCACATCTTGAACAATGGGACATTTGACCTCTACCGTCTGTGTGTTATCTGGTTGTATTTTAATTCAAGGTCAGTAAACAGCAGATTAATTCTTTGTGTAGAATGTCAGAAAATAGGCTGTAACTCTCAGGCCATACAGAACGAACAAAAGACAGCCTCCAAATTAATTTCTTTTCCACTAAACATTCCTCCTATTTGCCCAAATTAAAGTTCAGTACTGAGTTTATGTTGATCGTCCATTAAGGAGAAACAACACACAAAACCAAGGGAGAAACTGAAAGTAATTAACGATGTTTTGGTGTGCTGTGGTAACAATAATGTGTTCAAATGTCTTTTAAATGCCAGGGTTTAAGAAACCAAAGTATAACTTTCATTTGTCTGGTTTTCTCTTGGCATGTGTTTCAGGCCCAAATGCCCAACTCCTGTACAGAATCGCATCTGGTGATCCCCAGGGCCACTTTGTCATCACCAAGGAGGGACAGCTCCAAACCAAAAAGGCCTTGGACAGAGAGACCCAGTCTTTCTACAACCTAGTGATCACAGTCAACGACCTGGCTCCACCACCCATGACCCGCTTCACGAGCACGGCCCAAGTGTCAGTCATCCTTCTGGATGTCAACGACTGCCCACCGACCTTCACCTCTCAGAAGATGACGTACATCCAAGAGAACACGCCAGTGGACACCGTCGTCTTCATCGCCCAAGCTACAGACGCTGACAGTGGACCTAACAGCTACATCGAGTACTCCCTTAAAGGACCGTTTGGGAACAAGTTCAGCATCGGGACCATTGATGGGGACGTCAGGCTGGTTGGGGAACTCGACCGAGAGGAGCTTTCAAACTACACGCTCACAGTCGTAGCGACAGATAAAGGAGAGCCCTCGCTTTCTTCCGCAATGGATGTGACGATGATCGTTCTGGATGTCAACGACAACACACCAAGCTTCTCCCAGAATATCTACGACATCGAGATCGAGGAGAACACCTTAACTGGGACGGACGTCATCCAAGTATTCGCTAGTGATGCAGACGAAGGAACAAATGGGCAGATTCGGTTTTCCATCTCAGGAGGAAACACCAACTCTGATTTCAGGATTGATTTGGTTACAGGAGTGATCTCAGTGGCGAAGCAGCTGGACCGTGAGACACGCTCGTCTTACTCGCTGGTGGTCCAAGCGGCTGATCGAGGCAGCAGCCCCAGAGTGGACCAGGCAACAGTCAACATCGTTCTGCTGGACGTCAACGACTGCTCCCCTGTGTTCGAGCTCTCTCCTTACACCGTCAACATCCAGGAGAACCTGGAGAACCTCCCCAAAAACATTCTGCAGGTTGGTGTGTTTGTTTTCTCTCCTGTCGACACGTTAAGCAGTTTGAATAAGGTTAACATTCACAGACAGGCTGGACTTCCTGAGTGAAGGGAACACAGTGTGTTGAATGACAGTTCTAAGAGCTTAAATGAGCTAATGCCTTAACCAAATTTGTTGTAATTCTAATTCAATGAGTGCATGTACATGAGCTGTATCAAGGCGCTCAACCACTCACTGTGGTCTCGTTCGTTAAATGCCATAAAAAATAGCTGACTGAAATGATAGAGAATGATATATGACTGCAATTTGCTCAGTACAATTAGGGCTTGATAGGATTTCACTGAAATATGAAACTTAGCTAAATTGCATGCCGGCCAATTAACATCCAAACCACCCTGATGAGTAAATGAGCCGAATAAAGCAGACAGAGGAGAAGGATTAATGTGAAGTGACAGCAGAATTTCTTTAGCCTGTATATGTTGTGAGGAAATGAGGGTACAGTTTTGTGGTAGGAAGGGGTCCAGACATGGTGCCACACAAGAACTCACATGTGTACGCTAACCTGGCCTCGTCTGTCTGCGGCGTGCACAGCAGGGAGGGGGAAAATCAGGCAGGGTAATAGTTTCATTCTCAGAAAGCATTAAATGAACGTCAGGGTTTAGTCTCCAGAGAGATTTTAGAGAACCCATTTTTTGGCGCGTTGTTGTGGATTTCCTGGGAAAATCTGATTGGGCAAAGTGAGTAAGTAATGTTCTCCCTTCGCTCAACTATTACCTTCGTGGTGCTGCTTAGCACTGTGATGGATGGTGGCTCTGCTCTCGGCTATTTTTGGTCAAAGCTCCTGAAACAATCTAAAATAACCTCCGTCTCTTCCAGGTTGTCGCCAGAGATGATGACCAAGGTGCCAACGGGCAGCTGAGCTACATGCTAAGCGGTGGGAACGAAGAGGGCGCATTCAGCCTGTCGTCCAGCGGTCAGCTCAGCCTGACGCAGACTCTGGACCGTGAGGCTGAGGGGAAATACATCCTGCTGATTACAGCCACCGACTCAGGTGAGACCACGGAGGAAGCCGCGAGGGCGTCTGATAACATCTTGAAATGATTGAAAATGATTTTAATGATGGCTTTGCCGTGTTATGCTTCCCTTTATAGGGCTCCAGAATCTGCTGTTTATGTCTCACACCACATTTGACTAGTTAAACCCGATGATGCGGGATTTTATCTGCTGAGCACAGACAATTCTGTCCTTTCACAAAGATTGTTGAATCTCAGCAAAGCTAGAAACGTATTTCACAATCAGCCAAGCTGGAAAACAATATTCTTCATAAACTAACAGCATTGTCAACAATCAGCATGTTGATTTCTCAGAGTGCCCTTTTCTCTTTTTGTGGCACAATAACCTAAACACTCTGGGAGTTTTTAGCTTGCAAAATAGTGGGTGTTTTGTGACCTATTCCCCAGAAGTCCTGTCAGCGGGTTCAATTGAACATCATCCTCTGTTTATTTGAATACGGCGGTAGAGCTTGTTATAGCCAGATAAAAGGTTAACTTGTTATTGCATGGAGGCCAGTTAAAGTGCAGTTAAAGGAGTACATGCGTATCCCTGTTGAAGCCAAATCACATGGTATCCCAGTTAAGTATATGTTTCCCTGAGCTGCTCTGGCACGGCTGTCATGGTCTGAGGGTGGTTCTGTTTCATTCCTGCGCTGACCATGTGACCGTTCATAATGCTGTGTATTTTTGACTGTGCACAGACGCTGGTGAGAATTGGGACCATGTTGCATGTTGTTTTGAAGAACTGTCTCGTGCTTCTACGAAAATATATTTCTGAGGGAATCATTTGCATATTTAAGGTCGCTCGAATTCTAGAAAATCAAGCCTAAAGTACCAAGAAGCTTTTTTACCCCCCTGTTTCTTTGTGATTTGTTAAGATCATCTTGTGTCGTATAGCTCTCAGACATTTGTGCCACATGGACAAAGTTGCCCCACAAGTGAACGTACTAATTAAGATACGATCCCTTTCTGTTCATTTCACAAGAGCTCCACATTTAGATTTCTGACAGCACATCCAAAATATTTTGACGGAGAGTGTTTTAGGACATTGTTGAAGAGAGGCAGAGAAAGGAGATTTGGTGCAGGATATCAAAATATCAAAAACCCCATAATCATAGTTCGGGCCAAATTACCCAGAGGCATTTTCTCACATTTTTGAGGCCTCGGCTGAGACAGATGGGGGAAATGGTTCTCCCAGGCGCTATCTGGCAGGAAATGGTGAAGGTGGACAGTGCAGACATGTCTGTGAGCCTGCTGTCTACCATGGCTCGTTTGCAACCGCAGACATCCATCTTTAACATCTTACAGTCTGCCTTTATCTCCTGCGCTCTGCCATATTTGAGGAGTTTAACTCCAATAAGGGAGAGAAATAAGAAAAGTGAGGAAGATTTATCGCATTGAGCCTCCAGTCTGTAGAATAATTACTCTCCCAGACATCATCTTTAACTGTTCTGTTAAAAAAAAGGGTTGAATTGTCATATATGGCATTTTAAGAGAGCCAAGTTATTGCTGCAGCTTCCAACACTTCATCTCGAGCAGAAGAGATCATTTTGTGTTCTACCACAAGTTCTACGTGACCAGCAATCACACAAATGTGCTCCTAGAGGAAATGAAGGACATCTTTTCTTTTATCGAGGCTCGATGCTGTGTGTTTGTGTGTTTTCTGTTACTGAAGGTAAACTCTTTAATCAGAACTCTCTGCTTCATTTCTTCATAAAACTGATAGAAACAAAAGGCAGCACATGGTACTACTGGTTCCTTTAGCATCTCCTGCCTCTGCAGAATTTGGCAAACGCCTGCTATTATTTTGAAAATCCCAGCCCTGCCTCCCCCATGAAATGTGGCATCTATACAAGATGCTTAGCAGTGTTTTACAAGGCGTCTCGTTGAGAGCAAACTCGCAGATCAGACCTGGAATATTTCTCTCTCTCTTTCTCTGTTTTTTTTTTCTGCATATGGAAAGTTGTTTCAGCATTTCTGAGTTAACTAGTTGTGCAGATAGCATGAGACATTGGCAGCTGCAGGGCTGGACACTGATCGCTAAGCTCAGGCCAACATCTGGGATCAGCTGCAGGCAAATCAGATTTGTAGGCCTCTGCTTAACAGTGTTCAAGTTGTGCACACATCGAGAAGAATGTGAAACAATTAGATTACCAACAGGACCACAGTATGATACGTTTGCCACTCAGTGTTTATTGGAAAGTTTAAAGAGGGCATCTGTGGTTGAAGAATGTGTTTGTTTTTATGAATCTGGCAGCTGGTCAGGTGAGGGCTTTTTGCAGCTGATTAGCATTTTATAAACACCAAAGTGTTTTATGGAATTCTCTCCATTTTCCAAATAATCTTCTGCTTTTTCGGTGTTCAGAAACTTAATAGCTTTGGGTTGCATGGACGGAGTTCAATATCAGGACTGTGTGCAGAGTTTTCTCACTAAAAAAGACGTCACTATTGAGCTGAAAAAAAAAAAAAACAAACTCCCTTAACCATTTAGCTTTACGTTTTTATGTGTATCATGTTTGATGAGGCATTGTGCAGAAGTTTATTGTTTGCATTGATGTTGTTATTTGGATTTTTAGGTATTTGATAATTTAATTTAATATTTGTCTCTTGCAATCCTTCTCTGGTTTTAAACTCTTGTTGGTCTGTTTTGACTGCAACATAATCCTTCAGTGTAAGTTTTTCTAATCGAAGAACACCCACTTTAAGTGCTCATAAGTGCTTATTTGGCCCCCGACAAGCTCAGATATTAATGTAAAGCATCTGGCAACTTTAAAGAAAGATCCCAAGAGAAATATAGTTTTCTTTCTTTTTAACCAGACAAAGTGGATACATTGCAATCAGCTGTGCAAAAACGTTTAAAGAGGGGGTATTCTACTTTCCCATAATTTAGACATGGACAGACATTAGACAGTAACAATGCTGGATGTTCAAACTCAGCATGTGCAGATTTTCAAACCTTTACGTATCCGTATGTTGTAGAAATCCCAGAATCTGTCTGTAAACTGATCAAAACAGCACAAGATCTTCACCAAATCTTGCTGATTTGCTGAAATAGCGACATGGTGTAAGAATCTCCTTGGGCTGGCCTTAAACACCAAGCTTTGCCCTTAGCTCTGCCCCCAACAGGCCTCCAGGCTGGCCAATCAGAGTGAAGGGGTATAGAGGAGTTGGGAGCCTTAAAGTGACAGCAGCTGAAGTAAGGAGGCTACAATAAGGCTGTTCTGAAGAAAAAATAGTGTGAGGAAAAAGATGATTTCTTTGGGCTGTAAATGTGTATTAAGTCTTAAGGAAATAATGGGGAAAAAAGAACACAATACCCCCTCTTTAAGGTTGACAGGAGTTCTCTTGTCCTGGGAGGTGAAATCACTGTGTTTGTTGACGGAGTCTGGGGGCTTCAAAGAGAACACTTAAATGACAGCGTAGATTTCAAACAAACCATCTTACTTCTTAGAAAAACCCAACTCTGCAGAGACTTTTACACAACTTTTATTAGCCTAATAAGTGGGATTTAGTGGATTTACTTTGGATGAGAACACTTGACCAGATTGATTACATTGCAGCCCTTTATGACTTCTTCCTGCTGAAAGGATCTGCTGTCGCAATTTCAAAACTCCTGCTCCTTATTCCTCAGTTAAACCCCCAAATATGTCATCATGGATTTCAAGACGTTCAAATTACCCTTTAATTTGAGGAGATTAAGTATTTTGTCCTACATATAACGTGCTTAGTGTAAGGTTATGTGTATGTTTGCACGTGTTTGTGTATGCACCAGTTGTGTTTGTGTTTGTGTGTGTCTGTGTGGTGGTGAGAGTGTCCTCCAGGCGCATTGACATGCACCGTGTTTGGTCACATTTATTAAAGAGAAGGCACAGTAAATCCCTCAGCCCATGCCTATTATGGCAGATACAGACCACATAGAAATCCCAGGTCTTTCACATGCCTCCAGCACATTGCTCCATGGTGCTGTTTGTATATGGCCTTTTGGCTGGTGGGTGAGGGGAAGATCTGGTGGGGGGGGGGATAAACCACCGCTTAGCAGATAAAGAATTTTAATGGCCATGCCTCTTTAAGAGCAGGATCTTTTATTCTCTGAAAATGGCTCCCATGAATCTGGTGTTTAAAGTCTTCTTGAGTTTTTCTTCTCCTGACTTCATTAGCTGAATACGGACCTGTCAGCCCTCAGTCTGCTGGATGAGAACAGAACACAGAGAATTAACGTTAGCATATAGCTATTCACTTGAAAGAAAGACAGAAAAAAGGCCAAAAAAAGTCCTGACAAACACTGATAAGGTGCCATTAATACTTGACATGGGCATCGCTCGATCACTGCCTGACACTCTCCTCAGTAAATCTTTAATGGGGTCCGTTTCTGAAGGTTTCAGCCAGTCTGCAGTCTAGTGGCAACACAGGACTCAGCCAAATAAAATATCAGGTTCCTCAAATGAACTTTAACAGAGCAGTAACATTCTGGATCAGCTCTTAAAAAACTTTGCAGTAACAATGCGGTCCCATGGAGTTTTTTCCTATCGCCTGTTTTCCCCTTTTCCACTCCCTGCCTGGTACACTTTAACAATTGCTGGATCTGAACGTTTGTGTAAATAGCTTTGGTAGGTAATGAGGTTTTTTAGAAAAAGATGGCGTGGGTTGGAAGATTAGTGCTTCAGCCTGGCATCAACTGAGTTTTAAATAATGCTTCTTCTGCTTTTTGTTTTCTCTGAGAAGCCTGGTCAGCTCCAAAAACATCCTCATATTGTGTCAGAACTACATTTCTCTTCATAGTTTTGATTGCATCTTGTGATGTCCATGCTTGAGTCTTTTTCGAGGGTATGTTTCCAACTTTAATGGGATTCTTATCGGCTGGTGCTGCTGCAACATCATCAAACTGAAGCAGTCTCTAGATCAGGCACATCCAAGTTCAGACCAGTCGTGGCCTGAGGTCCATTTCCATCTTTCATCTTTGATTGTATTAATCATGACGTTGAAATTAATCACGTTCTAGATTATTCATTCACTTACATTTTCTGTTAAGTGCACAAACAAAACCAAAAGCTGGACTGTGCATAGGCTACTTGAAGTTAAAGCTCTGTACATTCTTTTTTTTTGTTTTGTTTTGTTTTTGTTTTGTTTTTTTGTTTTTTTTTTGTTTTGTTTTGTTTTATTTTTCCTCTGTACATTCTGCAGAAACCGAACAAATCTTACTGCTGATTTCTTCAAATCAATGAATTTGTCATGATGTGAAAATACGAGAAAAAAAAATGTTATTTGCAGGTGGAAACAGCCTGAATGATAAAATTCAGATCCCGCTCCTGCCATAAAAATAAATAAATAAATAAATAAATGAATAAATAAATAAATAAATAAATAAATAAATCCTGACACACTGTATTTTCCTCCATATCGCCCCCTAATGAAGAACATTTTCATTGGTCAGAAGCAGAGTTTGCTGATGTTTACGCAGCACGTAACACTGCAGAAAACTGACCACTTATCATCTGGTATCAAGAGACACCTGAGGCACAGGTGAGGTTTCATTTCATCAATCTGTGATGCTGGAACAAAGATGTTTGACCACACAGTGATGAGAAATAGTTAACAAATAGGGCATTTATATGACTCTTGCCCTCTTTGAAAAAAAAAAGCTGATCTAAATGGTCCACACATGCGCTGCTACTCAGTTATTTCCTGATAGTTAACACTGCATCATAATTTGACATATTATTTGCTTATTATTGCTCCAAAGTCACAATCCAGAATTTTACAGTCAGTGCATAAATGTTTTATTATATTATTACAAAAGTGACTCTGTCAGTGTGTTTTTAAACTCTGATTATGATCGGTTGGTGCTGCTGTGACACCATAAAATGGAAATCAGTCCATCATCGGTCCACATGTGCACTGCTACATAGAGACGTCCAAATATTTAACAAAATGAGCAATAAAAGCACAATGGTAATAAAAACACAGAGCCAATCATGGGATTAAATGATGTCTTTTTGGCTCTGCTTCTTGTGGGAAGTGTATATGATTGCACTCTCTTATATTCCAAATTTATGCAGCCCATGTATGAACACTACAGATTTATATAACGACAGTTATCACTGCCAGTGTGTTTTCCAGCCTCTGCTCTGGTTATGATCTGTTGGTGCTGCTGTGGCACCATAAAATGGAAAACAGTCTCCAAAGACTTCACACATGCACACACACAAGTTAAAATAGAGATTTCCAAATATTCAACAACAAAAAAAAAAACAGCAAATAAAAGCACCATTGTAGTAAAAACACAAAAGGCAAATCACTTTATTAAATTTCACCGCAGGCACTAAAGTTTGAGAAAAAGCAGCGCTTCATTTCTGTCAATGTGCTTTCCTGCCTGCATGCAAACCGCCAAACCCCTATCCCTAACATATGGGGGAAAAATTATGCAAAAGCGTTCAGCCCGACACTCCATAAATAACCTGCGAGCTGTATAACATTTGAGGTTTAATTTGACAAATGCCTGAGAGATTCTCTGTTATTAAGAATATACTTTCCCCTCATTCAGGCCGCAGCAGGCTCCGAGTCTTCTGCTCAGATATCTCTTTCACTCTCCTGCTTGTTAACTGTGAGAAAACCTGTGTTTACTCTGTTATGTTTGGCAAACTGTGCAGTGGGACAGCCCGCACCCTGCACTCAGCTCCTCTGAGACCATTCATGGGTGCTGGACGAGGTCGCATTAAAAGGAGCTTTGTCGCAAAGCAACAGGTTCTCAGAGGCAGAAAAATGTCAATTTTGCCTCAATGGCAGCCGGTTCTCTCTCTCTGTCTTGGTCTCTGTCTCTCTCTCTCTCTCTCTCTCTCTTCCTCTCTGAGTAATGATGTGTTTTATTTACGCTGTCCTTGAAGAGTACAATCTAACCACAGTCCATAAAGCGTAATTAACCATTTAGCCCTAAGCTTCAGGCTACATATGGGCTGCCTCATAAATTCACACATTCATCCATCTTCCCTGAGTCAACCTGTCCTGAACTTCACTCTTTAATGAACCCGCTTGTTTGGACATCCCAGCTCTCTCTTTGTCTGCATGTTTATCAGTAAAACCTCACTGGATATATACTGAAGGGAGATTATCTCTTGTGTCAGCAGAGATACTCAAACCAGCATCTTAGAGCAGCTAAGTCTGTGAAACTCAGGGCAACTCGCAGCCTTTCCCAGGAGGAGGGTGTTGCTGTTCCTCCACTTTGACCCCCCTCCCCTTATAGCAGCTGCAACCATCAAACAACAGATAGCTTAATCGTTATTAGCATGTGTATTTGTACCTCCCTCCAGTTCAGGAAGTACCCGGCACCTTCCTGGAGGTTAATGTGATTTGTCTGCTGGTAATGTACACTAATAAGGTACTTAGACCCCGCCATATGTTTATGCTAGACAATACTTTCTGGGCTGAGAGGCTTACAAACAAAACTGTCTGTAGTAAGGAGGAAGAGGCAACAGATGGTCAGCGGGTCCTGAAAGCTTGTTATTTTGGACGCCGCTTCCTCAGGGTTATTTTGGGTTCTTTGCGTTTTCTCCAAACGTGATCCGACACCGCAACAGAGATCTGAGCTCAGATTTAACCATAAAATATGAGCAGACAGAGTTGAATATCATTCCCACCGCCACTCTAACAAGCACTTTGAGTTCCCGGGGATTATTGTGAAATATCAAAGCTCTGTTTTGCTTGTCACTGCCCCAACTGTGACAGTCTCAGATCTGAGGGGGAATGTGCTGCGTTTAATTAAATGGTAATTCCTAGATTCAATTAAAGCAAGGGAGGAATCCTCATGTGACCCAAGCGCTTTGAGCTCACCGATGGATTTGGTTGCTTCGCATGAGTTGTGACACCCTCTGCTCCATGCTTTATTGTGATGACTGCTCAGAAGATGAAAATCGTTATCTGAATCCCATCAGTCTGATGTGATCCCACAAGGAGAACGTCTTTGGGACCGGGTTATCACCAGGTCTTAGTTTGTCTTATCCTCCGCGATAGTCACACCACCTCATAGATCAGAGGCTCCACTTCAGCTCTCTAGAGCAAAACCAGCTCATGGAAACACATTACCACTATGTCCACTATTTTCTTTACTGATTGAAGGGGCATGCTTCTCTGGAGCCAAACCCCAATTCCTCTTGTGCAAGAATAACCCAAATGAATCAAACGCACACACACACATACACACATACAGTCCTGAGTGGCATGCTCTTCTGCAACAATTTTCTAGCCACAGTAAAATTGCAGAAACAGTTTATCTTGATTTTCCCGGGATGATGTTGAGAAGTTCTCAGCGTGAGCTTAATTTAAGTGATTTGATGTTGAAATCACGGTAGAGTTACGTCAGGTCAGAGTGGTTTGCTTTCCTAAGTGACCGAAGATTAACCCTGGGAATAAGATTACGTTCACAGCCCGAAGACAGAGATGAGGTGGTGCCTTGCCAAATCCGGCCAATGAGTAATCTTTAAATGAGACGTTCTGAGGGTAAATAGATGGCAGTTTTTCCATAATCTAGTTCTGCTCAAAGCATCACCTGAGAATGACAGCTTTGACCATAGACTGCATAATATGTGGCATAGTCTCTGTGACATCACACACTTAGTACTAGAATTGTGCCAGCCTAAATATTGAAAAAAAAAGAAAAAAAGAGGTAGCCTAATGGAAACACCAAAATTTTGAAAAACCTCTCAAATTTAGATTAAAAGTTATCATGCTTTCATGAGGTGGTTTTTCAGAAATTTCGATAATGAAGTTTATAAAAGTGCAATGGAAACGCCTCACCAGACATACTTGTCACAGGTTGTCAGCTTGTATAGAGCTATGGCCACTACCTTCTTTGCTGGTAATAATGGGTCTTGTGCAACTAGATCCTCGATCGACTCGCACAGTGTGTTGAATGTAGGTTGGGTCATCCTGAAGTTTTGGATCCACAACTCATCTGTGAACTCCTCAGGCACAATCCTCTCCCAAAAGTCCCCAGTATGTCGCTGCTGCCACATGTACGGACTCTGGCGTTTATAGTTAAATGCCCTCTGCCTTCGTTTGTTGACAAAAAACAGTAATGCCCACCAAAGACAGCTCTGGCTCTTAAATGGTGATATCCACAGTTACCTCCGGTTACAGTCCTCCTCAGAGCGGAGGCTGTTAGAAAAATTAATTCAAACTGCCTCAGTTTGAGTTAAGGTGAGTAAAGATGCAGGCTGTAAAACTCATCTCTTTGGCTAGGTGTGTATGTGGTTTCTGGTGTTTCTGCACACTTGCTTGTTAGCACCACATTTTTTATTTGGTTAAACAAATTAATAATGTTTTTAACTATTTTATTGTGAACTCTCTGTGTTTCTAAGTTGTAGTGCAGCCACCAGTCACTAGCTGAGCTGAACTATAACGCTCTACTTCCTGGATGTCAATGAGCACAAATGACGAACAGGATTTAAAAGCATAGTGTGGTTTGTTAGTATTTAATGTATAAAATAGAGATAAACTCATGTGCATGCTGTGGCTGGTTAAACTGGACCAGAACAATAAGCAACCAGGTGATGTGGACTTTAAGCTGCAGAAAGGACTGAAGGCTGGCGGTTCTAGCTCTGCTAACCGTAGACACATTTTGTATTTTCACATTGTTTACCCCAACTCTCTGATCCAGTGTTTGTCCATGTTTTTATCTTCAGACCAGTTGGCTTGTGGTTTTTAAATTTCCGTTTGGGAAATTAGCCGTTTCAGACATTACGATAGTCATCCAAACATTAGTCCAGTCTTTTAAGATGTGAGCCTATGAAACGTACTAATTAAACAGGCTCTGGTTGTGTTCTGCTTTATAAAAAAACAAAGTTTAATGTCTACAAAACCACTGCTGCGAGAAAAAAAGAATAAAGGGTCCGGGGACTGGATTTACTGATGGAAAAAATACTTTTCAAACCACAGAAGCATGGCAGCAAACGGTAGGCAGCTGACTTCCCGCTACAAATTTCCACCAGCTCTCTTTCCATGGCATAATGATGTCATTCTTCATGTAGTCGTGGGCCAGATTAAGCGATGCCAGATTCAGGCATATTTTCTCTCAATAACCCCCCCTTTACTCACTCCTCGGCCTTAGCATGAGTCTGCAGTCGTCTAAATCATTGACCCTGACACTCCTCTCTGGGCTTTGCCAGAATCCAGTAAAGACTGTTTGGAGGAGATGCTGGCATTTCTCAGCACTCTTGGAGAGCATTCTTGTGCTGTTGAGTCACTTCCTCAAATAAGAAATAAAATTTTTTAAAAAACAAGAAAAAGGAAAAGGATGGAGGTTATTATTTACAAAAAAATGCTCCAGGTTTTCTCGTCTTAGCACCAGGAGGTATGGTGTTGTAGGGCGGATTTAAGAATCGGAAGCTGACCCCATTCTCAGCTGCAGCGCTGAAGCAGCCGTCTTTTGAATCTGAAAAATGTCTCACCCTTATCTTTGCTATTCGAAACAACTGTCATTTACATACATTTACATACCTGCTAAGATATAGAGTTCCTTGATGACTAAATCTGTCAGCCCAGGCGATGTAACAAGAGAGAGCTGGACTATTAACACATTGGACAGCAGGTTTGGGGGGGAAACAGCTGCCAGGGGTTATGTGATATCAGCAAACCCCAGGAGGCGAAAGAAGGCACGTCCTGGAGTTTGAAAAGAGACGCGTGACGCTAAGAGAAGTGATCCACCAAAAAAGATGTGAGAACTGCTTCGTTTAAACCCCACGCTTGTCTGGGAAAAAAGGGTCAGCACAGGTTCAGGAGCATCAGGGGGGGCCGGGAGGTCTAAACTAAGGAGGGGGCGGAGCGTCTTTACAGAGGATTAGCTGGGGACCGGTGTCCTGCACTTCCCTGATGGTGACAATAGAAGCAGTGCAGGTCAAAGGTCAGACAAGTGGTGACAAGAGGTGCTTTTTGGTTCTCCTGTTGCTGTAAACAGGTTGTGACATCACATCCTGTGCACACAAACAGGGGGCTAGCCTCGTAGCTGGTCCTGCTTCCGTTCTTAGTGAAACAATGCAGCTCTAGCCGTGCAGCAGAAGTTGGTGTGAGTGCAGGAAAAATAGAGCAGCTGGCCTGATTTCCAAAACTAAATATTTTTTCATTCACTCAGCCTCTCGATACGAGCCAAAGGCATTTGTAAGCAAAGCCACTTACCTCCCGGAGCCACTTATCAGCCTGCACAGAACTTCTTCGAATAAACAAAAGTCTTAGCGAGTTGTTGACTGTCTAACATGCTTTAACCTGGCAACCGCAGCGGCTTAAAGTGATACCGACACCTGGCTGACTTGGACCGCTCCACAATTAAGAGGATTGCACAGCGTCGTGCTTATCGTTTGCCATGACAACCCCCTGAATGATGAGTCACGTCAGCGTGTGACACCACAGGCTCAGGGACAGGCGGATTAGAAAGCCGCAAATCAAGTATGATGCTGATTGAGTAATCCTACAGAGTGCATTTGTTTGGGCGTTCAGCCACGTTATGGTGCTTTGATTACATAATAGCGCTGTGATGACACAGTATAGGCTACATGCTACATACACCGTACACCGCAGTTTACATTTTGCACTTGGATTGTGTTCCTGCTGCTGTTAGGTCTTTGCATTTGCCACCAAATTTGTCATCAGCTGTTTCTGCATAAACGGCCACCGATTTTTGATGATTGTGTTTAGAAACTGTGTTCTCAATGACAAATATTTTTAAAGGTTGAAACATGTTCACCTCAAACTTCAACACTGCCTATATTTGGTCGTAAACATCAGCGGAGGCTTTGAGAACATGACTCACTTTGGTAATGAGTCAGTAAAGATTGGTGTTGTATGCTCTTCGGGCCTCTTTGGGATGAAAAGTTGTTTACTGTTACCTCTCTTTGTATCATTTATTCTCTGAGTGGAATTCAGCTCTGTTTATCCTGAACGTTAGCCACTTCTGTTCTGACCAGAAACTCTGGACGCATGACAGGCTTCAGGTCAGATGTCTGTTTATTATGGTAGAGCCGGGCAGTGAGGACATCTTACAGTAAACCAGCACAAATCTCATTTTGCAAGGAATCCCCTGCCCTCCTGAAAGAAGCTGTGGTGGCCTCATACCCCCACGATCATCTTCAGATTTGTTGATCTTTGGGAGGACATTTCTCTGCCTCATAGGGAGGTCACAGTTTGGTGGCAGCATTTCAACAGCAGCCGCAGCTTCTCTAGGGACGATATATGTTCTCGCTCTGTGACACTCTGTCAAATCCTGTGTCCTCTCTTTGTGCTAAAGACTGAAAATTATAAGTGGATTTCTATTTTTGTGTTGTTTTCATTGGTAATTGTTTTGGCTGGGGACTTCTGGTCGTCTAGTTTTCAGTTTCCTTTCTTCTTCCAGGTCTGGTTTGGTCGTTTTTAGCTAGTTAAGGGCTTTGGTGCTGGAACCAGTGGTCCACTGAATGGCTGACCCAGCACTGTCTCATTTTTTGTTTATTTTGTCCTGTCCCTTTTTGTTTTCTTTAGCTGATTTCCATGTTTGTTGAATATTTAGGTCAGGTTTTTACGTAAAATAAATCTTAGGTTTCGTTGCTTTGGTGTGGTGTCACTTTTATATGTTGTGGTCTCTTGTTGAGTTTCTCTTTTCCTCCAGATGATCCAAACAATAGCCTTCATTGTAAGCCCCTGTGTCTGTTTGGGTAGCAATATTAGCATGTCCTACTCAACAAATTTTATTTATTTATTTATTTTTTTTGTAGCTAAAACACGCTTCATGTTCATATTGGGTAAACTTACTCTGAATTGTAGACCAAGGATGTGCATACTTTGTTGACTAAACCCCAAAGTATGATTGAAGATCTAAATGCTGGTCATATGTTGAGTATGGAAATGCTTTTTGTAGTCTTTATTTTGTCCTTCTGGTGCCACTTTTATCCTTATTTTTCTCTAACGGGCATTTTAGAAGACCTGTATTTCAGCCTCTGTTTGAAATGCTTTGTTTTAGCTGCAGCGGTCCTTCAGCACCTGGTGGTGCTAGCTCTGCTAACATTAGCCAAACTTAGCATAGCAATCTGGAACAAACTAAAACAGCTCAAACGAATCAGTGGTTTCTGGACTGTAAGTGTTGGTGTGTCTCGAAGCAGTCTCAGTGCTGCGTTTCCTCCTTGTTTCCCCGTACATACAGCGCGACAGAAAGGAGTCCATTTATCAGCAGCTCTGCTCTCCAGAGGCCGCTGAGGGAAAAGATAAAGCATCTTACTTTCAAATGAGAAGAATTGGCTTGAAACATAATGAGCATGTTGGCCTGATTTGATCATATTTAGAAGATAATCCCTGCTGGCTCAGCAATAGAGCCGTAGTGTCCCTCAAGCTTTCCTTCCTGACCCTCTGCCTCCTTAACACCCTGGTTTCTCAGATTCTTATGTTTGGACTTTGCACAGAGAGCATTTTAGTGGCCACAGTCCAAATGTTTTTTATTATCTTTTATTAATCCCGGCCCCCACGGTAGGTATTTAGTTCAAGCATCTGATGTTTTCCACAGCTGAGTACACAGGCACAGGAGACTCAAGCTCAGGATTGTGTATGTTTCTGTTTGCTTGTGTTATAGTCGACTCATCCACAAAGATTCCTGAAGGGAGGAAATACATGTTAGAGGTGGGAAGAGTTCCTCATGTGGCTGCAGGTCTCTGCATTTCTCAGGTCTCAGGTGAACTCACTGTGAGCATATGCAAATAGTTTGCATCTGAAAATACAACCAAGCCTCTACAGATGTCCCCAAATCCCTTATTGTGACTTTCAGTAACTTGTGTTTGTTTGGAATAAAGATCAGTCCGTTCAGCGCTCCATTTGAGAAAGGATTACAAAAGCCAGCTGAAGAGAGGCACATGTCTGATGTATTTTTTCTCTTCAGGTTTTTCTGCATTGCAGCTCATTTTCATCTGCTATTGATTTAAATCCGTCCCCTAAGGGTGCAGCAAGCCCCGTTTCGTCACCCGCTCTGAGAGAAAAACGGTCATATTTTTGCTGAAAATAGCACTTCTCCTCGCTCAAATTCCACAGACTAACTCACTCTGCGCCGCGTACCTTAAAATAGATACCTCGCTGTGGAAATTAAATCTGCAAGTGTCCAAGACCCCAGGAAGGACGCCTGAAAGATTTGGTTTCACAGACATTGAGCTCTTTTGATGTGTTCTCTGCTGGTGTGTGTTGGAAACCCAAACCGATGGCCAGAGAAATTTGCTCGGCCTAACTGAAGGAATATTATGGCTAAGCTGTTACTGGACTATGAATTGGTTCAGTCTGGACCGGGCTGCAAATGACAAGTCATGTACAATAAGTCAAGTAACACAATGCTGCTGTGTCCCTCTCACCAGCTCGCTGTCACAGTTTCTCCTTCACCTTTATAGTTAACAGCTGTTCACACTCCTCCTTTTCTGTCTTTTCTTCTCTGTCCAGGTTCACCATCGCTGAGCGGAACAGGAACAGTGACAGTTCTGGTAAACGACGTGAACGATAACGTCCCTGTTTTCACGTCCTCCACCTTCCACACCACCATCATGGAGGATGCTCCGACAGGAACGGACGTTCTGCTGGTCAACAGCTCTGATGCAGATGTGGGACTCAACGGTGTTATCAGGTAATCAAAGGCCTTGGTTATCCTTTATTAAAAGAAATGAAATGCTCAGAACTTCTCGGCTTTAACAGTTTGGAATAACACAATAAAGAGCGCTCCTTTGAGGTTTTGCTGTCTCTCCCATGGTCAACCAATATTGCTCATATTGGCTTTCAAAAATATTAATAATACACATTTTCCAATATTTTAAAGAGGGGTTGTTCTGCTTAGCCATATTTTAAACATGGATGAAAACTAACAGTACTAGATGTTCATACCAAAGGTGTGTGGATTTTCAAACTGCTACAAATTCCTGTCATAAAAATCTCTGAATGTGTCTATACTCTGTAAAAAAAAAAAATAGCACAAAAACTTCACAAGAATTGCCAAACTTATGATATCATCACATAAGGATCTTTTATGTGGTTCACGTTAGATGGGTGGGCCTCAAAATCTAAGGTCTGCCCATAGCTACACCCTCAACAGGCCTCTAGGGGGCTGGCCAATCAGAGGGAAGGGGGTATATTGAGCAGGAAGCCTTAAAGAGACAGGAGCTAAATTGAAGCATTTAATTAAGAGGCTTAAATAAAGGTTTTCTAAAACACCAGATTGAGAAAAATATTTTTTTTGTTGTTTTTCAACAATAAAAAACTACAACGGGGAGAAAAGGAACAGTTTATAGGAATAGTAAAAAACAATCTAAATATCCCCTCTTTAAACAACAAAGGCAGAAGACTTGATAATGTCCTGGGCCTCTTATCAGAAAACAAAGTGAAACAAGTCCTGAAATAAAAGATTTTGTCCCCAAATTTTAAAAGATTCAACTTTAAAAACTTTCTTTTTTGACCTTACTTCATAATGAAAAAAAAATATTGCATCAAATTTCAAGTTTAGACAGAGTCAAAGGACTAATTTAGCAAACTAGAATCCTGCACGCTTTAATGAAACAATAGATCCGTGTATTACCCTGCTTTGCAAATGTATTTAAACTCTATACAGACAATTCAATCACTCGTGTGCAGGAGAATAAAAGCATTTTTCACAATCCACAGGAGATCAGTGTCACTCAGTACAGTTCCAGTATCCGCTCTGAGTAATCAGGTCACTTTGAGTCTGCTTTGATTCCCTGGTGTGAAAAAAAAAACCCTTTCAGGGCCATGCAGGACTGGGTTTTGGCTTTCCTCACGCCTTCACTGAAACGTTTTACCTCATCACCAGCTCTGTGAAATTCCACAACGATGTTGCAATTGTTAACAGCAGTTTAGGAGCTGAGTGTTGAGTTTTAGTGAACAGCCAAAGTCATTGTTTGTGCTTTAATTCTCAAGCTGGACAACAGCTTTTTCACACTCACACACCCCCACACACACACTTGCTCCATGGGGGAGCTTGTAAGAACTTCTGGTCGGTCTCTCTCATGCTGGACCCTGACTCAAGTCTGACCCCTCCTTTTTCCTCACAGCCCCACTGGGTGCACATTGGGGGGTACCGCAGCGCGCTCCAGTTTCCCAAAACACTATAATGAGGATAATAATTGTCTATGACAGTACGAGTTGTGCCCATCAGGGGTCCCAGGGGGGGCTGAGGTCCTTAATAGAGACCAGAACTGGTTACCTTTTGGTATTTCATTTGGATTTCTCCCAAACCTGGACTTGTTTAGGGATTATGTTCACACCACGAACATCTATGCACAGTTTGTGTTGTTGGATGCAAACATTTTTGCATCCCTTGTTATTCGACATGTTGTTGTGTAATTTGTTTTCCCATCTCTGGAGAAGGAATCTGTCTCTGAAGCCTTTTCAAAATATGCACTGGTGTGTACATGTATGTGTCAGTTTACATTTGTGTCTGAGTCCTACTGGAGACGGGTGAGATACTGAGTGAAACATGATATAAGACTGTGGCCCCTCAGTGCTGATGAGATTTATGTTATATGATGTTATTTATGTGGCTGTTATTCTGCGTTGTATAATTTCTTTATTCTTCCAGTATAAACACTCTTTTTGCCTCAGCCTTGTAAATTAAACTGAAGATAAATGAAATAATAGAGTCTGGAGTTCTCCAGCTTCAGCAAAAACAGGAGCCTGATCCACAGGGGGGTCTCTGTGGGCAGTGAGGCAGAAAACAGCGGCTGTGTTTGATGGAATATGAAGCTGGAGGACTCGATCGGTTAACAAAGTGATGTTATGTCACACCAGTGCAATGCAGTGACCACTGTGAAGCTTATTTTTCCTTTTAATGTCCTCTTTGAAAGATTGAAACAGTGCCCTCTAAAGACCACACTGTGACAGTGCTGATAAGAGCCCCACTCAGAGTGCAGTCAACAGTTTGCAGATACAGTCTGCAGGGAATGAGTCATGTAACACCTGACAGCTAGTGTTTACATTAGAAACATCTGAAATAACACATTGAGCTCACTAATGTGCACATAATGCAGAAAAGAAGTGGCTCCATTTAATACATGGTAATAAATTGGACCTAATGTCAGTCCAGTTCTTTTGCATCATTTGACTGTTCAAAAACTTGATCAAAAAAGCAAAACTGTGTAAGTACATGCAATTAAAGACAAATGAAAACATTAAATTTATATTTTATATATATTTTTTTACCTTTTTGCAAAAAATGAAGAGAAATTGCACTGTAAAATTGCACCGTAGTATTTAATATGATAATACTTGGATATTTTTAGGTCAAATCAAAGTTTGGTATAAGATTATATAAAAAACAGACCAAATATTTTCATCCAGTACAGATTTCTTATCAGTTTTCTTGCCACACACCATTTGTTTTCAACCAACCTTTCACTAAAACTTCTCTCTCTCTCTCTCTCTCTCTCTCTCTCTCTCTGTCCTGCAGCTACAGCCTGAGCGGAGGACATGGCCAGTTTTCCATCAATCCAGCCACAGGACAGATTATCACTAGCTCCCTACTGGACCGAGAAGAAAGGGCCTTTTACCAGCTGCTGGTTGTAGCAACAGATGGAGGGCAGCCTGAGGGCTTGTCCAGCTCTGCCACCGTGTCTGTTACGGTGGCTGACATCAACGATAACCCCCCTCGCTTCCATCACCACCCCTACGTCACCCATATACCAGCCTCAAGTTCAGCAGGTCAGTGCCTTTAAAGATGCTGGAAAATAATCTTCTTGTACCTTTTTGAATGAAATTGTGTGGGTAAGAAATGTATTTATAAGCAGATTGAAGGAGTGGCTTCTTTTGCATTTTCTGCATTTCTGCAAACCCAAAATGGATTAAAAAACTCATTTCTGTTTCAGGGTCCCTTGTCTTCGCTGTGACTGTTACGGATGAGGACTCTGGCTCCAACTCCCAACTGCACTACTCCCTGGTCGGACGCAACTCTGAAAAGTTCAAGATAGACCCAGTCAGAGGTGCCATCACCGCCAATGAGAGGCTAACTGGAAGCTCAGAAGTCACCCTGACAGTGCGGGTGAAAGATGGCGGAGCTAACCCCAAAACGGATACAACCACAGTGACCGTCCGCTTCGTAACTGGGGGAAACTTCCCCGTCATCAAACTCAGGGAGCATGCATTCACGTTTCCTGAGAGCCAACCAACCAATCACATTGTCACAACAGTTTCTGGATCTTCCATGAGAGGTGGACCGCTGTCGTATTACATTGCAAGCGGGAACTTGGATAATGCTTTCCACATTGACCAGCTAACAGGAGAACTGTCGATCAGACACGCACTGGATTATGAACACATTCAGAAATATGTTCTGTGGATTGAAGCTAGAGATCAGGGCTTCCCTCCTTATTCCTCTTATGAGAAAATTGAAGTCACAGTTCTGGATGTGAACGACAATCACCCGGTGTTTGATAAGGATCCTTTCCATGCTGATATACTGGAGAACCTGTCACCTCAGAGAGTGCTGATGGTCTCTGCTGTGGATCTGGACAGCGGGCCGAATGGACAGCTGGAGTACGCCATCATTGATGGCAACAAGGAGAGCAGCTTCAGCATTAACAGAGGCACCGGTGAAATTCGAACCACCAGGCCACTAGACCGAGAAAAGGCAGCTCAGTACGCTTTGAAAGTCAAAGCCACTGACCGCGGGCTGCCACCTAAAAGCTCAGCAGTCAGAGTGCTAATAAATGTACTGGATGTGAACGACAATGCTCCAAGGTTTTCAAAGATCTTCAGTGCTACGGTGGCTGAAAACGCCCCAGTTGGTTACACCGTCACCAGAGTGACCACCACGGACGAGGACGCAGGTTCAAATGCTGTCAGCAAATATTCAATTACAGATACCAGCCTCCCATTCAGCATCAATCCAAACACAGGAGATATAACAATAAGCAGGCCTCTTAACAGAGAAGACACAGACCATTACATAGTCAAAGTGTCTGCACATGACTCCGGTTGGACTGTAAGCACGGACGTCACCATATTCATAACGGATATTAACGACAATGCACCAAGATTCAGCCGTCCCTCTTACTACCTGGACTACCCAGAGCTTACTGAAGTGGGCTCTTTGGTCACTCAGGTGTCTGCCACAGATCCTGATGAGGGCTTCAATGGCAGAATCTTCTACTTCATTCGGTCGCAGTCAGAGTTTTTCAGAATAAACGCCAGCTCTGGGGAGATATTTGTGAAGCAGCAGTTGAGATATCAGAACTCGACTGGTAGCATAAATATCAATCGTCACAGCTTCATCGTCACAGCCTCAGACCGAGCTGTCAAGCCTTTAATGAGTGAGACGACAGTAATAGTAAACATTGTGGACAGCAATGATAATCCCCCTGAGTTTGATTCCCAGAGCTACTTCACTCCTGTCACTAAGAGTGTCAAAGTTGGCACCAAACTGATCAGAGTTGTAGCTCATGACAAGAAAGACTTTGGCCTTAACTCTGAGGTAGAGTATATAATAACAGGCGGGAACAGCTCCAGTAAATTCAAACTAGACAAAACAAGTGGATGGATTACTGTAGCATCCTCTCTTACATCAGATACAAATAAAATATTCCTCATTGACACTACAGCGACTGACAGAGGAAATCCTCCTTTGTCAGCACGAACTACAGTGCGAATAGCCGTCACAGAGGAAAACCACCACACGCCTGAGTTCTCACAAAGCCAAATCTCAGCTACAGTACCTGAAAGCCTTGCTGTGGGGACAGCAATAAGAACCCTATCTGCCAGAGACAAAGATAAAGAGATGAACGGCCTGATCACATACAATATTACTGCAGGGAATGACCAGGGTGTGTTTTCACTTAATGCTAAAACTGGAGTGTTATCCCTTGCTCAGCCTTTGGACTTTGAAGAGAAGCAACAACATGAGCTGAAAGTTTCAGCAACTGATGGTGGTTGGATTTCCAAAACAAGCTATGTCTTAGTCACAATACATGTGACGGATGTCAATGACAACCCTCCCGTGTTTGAGCCTGAGGAGTATTTCCCTATTGTGCAGGAGAACGTTCCCAGTGGCACTACAGTGGTCAAAATGAACGCCACAGATCGTGATTCAGGAGCAAACGCAGTCATGGCTTATGTGATACAGTCCTCAGACAGTGACCTCTTTGTTATTGACCCGAACTCGGGTACCATTACCACCCAGGGCTTCTTGGATTACGAGGCTAAGCAGGTCTACCATTTAACAGTAAAGGCCTTCAATGTCCCAGACGAGGAGCGCTGCAGCTTCGCCAATGTCAACATTCAGCTGAAGGGAGCCAATGAATACGTACCCCGCTTTGTCTCCAAACAGTACTACTTTGAAATCTCTGAAGCTGCTCCAAAAGGCACAGTGGTCGGGGAAGTGTTCGCCAGTGATCGAGACCAAGGAGATGATGGAGTGGTTTACTACCTCATTTTTGGGAAGAGCAGAAAGAAGGGCTTCGGCATCAACAAGACGACAGGCCAGATTTATGTCACAGGTACTTTAGACCGTGAGAAAGAGGAAAAGATTTCATTAAAGGTGTTGGCAAAGAACGCAGGAAGTATCCGTGGAGCAGATATCGATGAGGTTTTTGTTAACATTACAATTCTTGATGCCAATGATCCCCCTGTTTTTACTCAAGAACTGTATGATGTGCAGATCAGTGAGGGTCTGTCACCTGGTGGTCTTGTTACCTTTGTGAGTGCTGAAGATTCAGATTCTGTTCCAAGCTGGAGCAGATTCTCTTACACTATTGCTCCTGAGTTTGATAAAAATATTTTCACAATCAACCCAAAGACCGGCCAAGTGTCTGTGGCTGCAGAGCTCGACAGAGAAACAACTCCGGTGTATAATCTGACAGTTCTCGCTGTGGATACTGGCACGCCTCCTGCAACCGGAAGCACCACTGTGATCGTCAATCTGGAAGATATCAACGATAATGGTCCAACTCTAACAACAGTCTATGCTGAGGTTATGGAGAATCAAAGAGCGGGCTCTGCAGTTACAACTCTAACAGCCACAGATCCGGATTTACCGCCCAACCAAGGCCCTTTCCTATTCAGCCTTCTCAGCTCTGGATCTGCAAACAGCTACTTCAATCTGAGCCCAGCTGGAGTTATGACAACCAGTCGGGAGATTGACAGAGAGCAGATTAGTGACTTCTACCTCTCTGTCGTCATCAAAGACTCTGGTGTGCCTCAAATGTCCTCCACCGGAACAATTCATGTCAAAATTAACGACCAGAATGACAATCCCTCAGAGTCCAGATCCATGGAAATCTTTGTCCACTACTTTGGGAACATGTTTCCTGGAGGCTCTTTGGGAGATGTCAAACCTCAAGACCCTGACATTCAGGACAGATTCCATTGCTCTCTCATCCCTCCATCATCTGGTCTATTCAACATTCCAACTGGAACCTGCACCCTCAACTCTAAAGCCCGTTCAACAGATGGAACTTTTGAACTAACCATCCGCAGCAGCGATGGAGTCCACGGTTCAGTCAGCAATACAGCCAGGGTCCTTTTCATGGGTTTCACAAACGCCACAGTAGACAACAGCATACTGATCCGGCTCCAATCTCAGGGAGTCAAGAGCTTCCTTACCAACCACTACCTCAGTTTTTTGCGTATTGCCAACTCTCAGCTAGCAGGATTGGGCACAGGGGTGCTGCTATATGGAGCATTTGAACTCAACAATCAGACTTTCCTGATGGCAGCTGTGAAAAGAGGCCATGGACAATATGTTAACCCCAGTGGCGTGGCAACATTCTTCCAGAGTATCAAAGACGTTTTATATAGACAGAGCGGGGTGCAAATAGATGCGGTGGACCATGATCCTTGCACCCGTAACCCTTGCCAGAATGGAGGCAGCTGCAAGCGGCGTCTCAGTGTCGGGCCTGATATGAAGACAGAAGAAAGCGTCCCAGTGATCCTTGTTTCCAACCACCCCCTGCAGCCCTATGCCTGTAGCTGCCGGCCTGGATACACAGGAGCTCTGTGTGAGACAGACATAGACGAGTGCCAGCCTTCGCCCTGTCACAATGGCGGCACCTGCCACAATCTGGTGGGGGGCTTCTCCTGCACCTGTCCTGAGGGTTTCACCGGGATGGCCTGTGAGAGGGATATCAATGAATGCCTTTCCAATCCATGCAAGAACGGGGCGCTGTGCCAGAACTTTCCCGGTGGCTTCAACTGCCTCTGCAAATCCGGCTTTGCAGGTACTATACACGTAGGAGTAAGATTTTATGTCTGACCACAAAATCACTCATGTCAGGCTTGGAAAAAGACATGTTGGGACACACATATACACTAATGTAGTCACACACATGGCTTTGGGTCCAAGGAAAATATTTGCTTCTGAATGTTTCCAAGAGGTGTCGTAGCCATAGCATACAAGCATGTCTGCCAAAAACATTTTGCTTTTCTTATTACCAGTTGGGGGGTATCAGCTGCGATGCGTATCAGCCTGCCATGTTTGCTTTAATAAATAAGATGAGGCGAAGCTGACCCGAGTAAGGACATGAGTGCAGACTCCACGCAGCTCAAACAGTATCACGTTTCATTATGTGTTTTCTTGTGCATACAGCTCTGACCACACACAGATACATTTGTGTACACAGACGGATTTCTTAATCAAGGGTTTCTCATTTGGCTCTGTTTTGGAATGTAAGACAAATGAGCAGCTTTATAAAAGATCCAATCAGGCCTATTCATTTGAAAACATAATGAATACTCTGTTATTACCCTCAATAAAAGAGGGGTGCATTTCTAATGCAACGACTAAGAGCAATCATTTGACTCCTTCATGTCATCCAGCTGCTGATTCTAGCATCTGAAAGCAGTTTCTAAGAGGGTCATGGCAGGTCATTTACCTCACGTCAAGTCATTACTGTCCCTTTTTATTATGTGGATAAAAAATGAGCTCAAATCTTTAAATTTCATCCAGACAAATGACCCCCCTGAAGAAATGCACCTATTGACTTACAGTAGTTTGTACGGCCTCACGGTGAACTCTCAACTTCCTGTTTTCCCCTGGCTGCTTTTTGGCAGCAGAATTTATCTCCATTAGGAAACTTGTTGCAGGATTTACAGCCTTAAACATATTTGCAGACGTTCATTGTCAGTCTTCATGTTTTGTGCCATGCACATGTGCATATTCAGTCACGTAGCTTATGATTTTTCACCTTACAGCTCATTTGAGTGTTCACTTTCATGGATATGTTTATATGCCATGTCTGTTTGTCTCTGCACTGCAAAAAAAAAAAAAAAAAAGAAAAAAGAAAAAGTGCCGTACCTAAACACAGACTGATGACAAACTGAGTTCGAAAACCTGATTGTTATTGGTGCAAAGAATCTGCCAATTTTTATGAGATCATTTCTTCACATGCAACTTTCAAGATGTTGTTTTGGATAAAGTGATGTCATCTTCGACAATCTTATTCCAAAATATCATCAATAAAAAAAAAAAAGAAAGAAATGAAAACAGGTAAAATTTAATCTTTCTGCTCCATATTTTATTACTTTAAATATATTTAATGGCTTTCTAAAACTCAAATGATTTGGCATTTGGAGTCCAGGTTTTTTTTTTTTTTTTTTGCTGTGCATTTGTCAGCTGTGAAGTGATGAAAGGCCTGCATGACTTGGCCTGTGGGGAAAGTGAACAGCATTTCCCTCTGGGTTTTTTTCCTGTGTTGTCTGCCACCCCATCCATTTTAATTTGTGTTGTCCTGTGAACCCAGGCAGAACGTGTGATTCCATCATCAATCACTGTGAGTGTAACCCTTGTTTTAATGGCGGGTCCTGTCAGAATCGAGTGGATGGATATTACTGTCATTGTCCATTTGGTGAGTAATCGTAGGAAACTTTTGAGGGTAGAAGGGAGGCCGAGTCAAGTGGAAAGCAATCTGGACAATTACTGACATGCAGTCATCCTAAAGAAAAGACTGATGCCATTATATATCCATGATTTCTTAAACAAATGTGGGCACTGTCATTTAATTTTATGTCTTCATTTGTCATGCTGAGAATCCATTTTGGTTTGTAACTTTTTAAAGATACAAGATTATCAGAGAGAAGGAATACAGAAGAGTCATTCTGTAGATAGAGATTCTGTTTTATCTGTAGATATTATTATTATCAGACTTGCACCGTGAATCATTCATTGGCTTCCTCTCTGAGTCCTCACTTAGTCTGTTTTTGTCCTCAGGGGTTTTCGGCAAACACTGTGAACTGAACAGCTACGGCTTTGAGGAGCTCTCCTATATGGAGTTTCCATCTTTGGATCCCAACAATAACTACATATATATCAAGTTCGCCACCCTGCAGAGCAATGCGCTGCTTATGTACAACCATGACAATCAGACGGGAGACAAGGCGGAGTTCCTGGCTCTGGAGATCTTCGAGGGACGGATGAGATTCTCCTTTAACTTGGGGAGCGGAACGTATAAACTGATGACCATGATCAGAGTTTCAGATGGGCAGTTCCACACAGTCATCGCCAGGAGAGCTGGCATGGTAAGACATCTGAGCTTTTTATCACTCATACTCCAAAACCTTTCACTTTAGTTATTTTGAGTTTTGTTGCCGAAAAATCTGCCACATGGTCTTTATTTAAAGAGTGGCTGCACTACCAATAGCATTTATGTTCTGAGCTTTTATGAAACCTGCATCTAAATTTGGCCTTAAATTCTATTTTTCATCATCAGATGAAAATCTAACTCTCCAAAACCATGGGTAGCTCAACTCATGGTTTCAAGGTTTGTAATTATATTTTATTGCTCGTTGTGATTTAAAATGTGAGGATCTAAAATGTCCCTGAAGTTTGAAATTCTGTCTCCTGCGCTCTGAATGAGAGGCTTCTTGCTGCCAGCAATGCAGTGGCAAGGAAAGAAGGGGGGAAAAAACCTGAGCAGGCCTCGCTGTCAAAGCCTCTATAATGTAGCTCTCCTGCTGGACTTCAAATCTGTCATTTCCCACCGTGCGCTGAGAGTTTGAAGGAAACTGGTAAAATCGTTAAATTGTCAGTTTTGAGATGGTGCAGAGTGACGGCATGGAAATGAGTACAACACCCAGTTTAAACTATAGCTTTGTCTGGATAAAGTGCTAAAAGAAGAGTATGTGAAGGTGGCAACAGTGACAGATTTGTGCTTCAAATGCCAAACGCTGGTCTTTCGTGAACCCAATAATTGTGTTGTCTAGTTGTTGTGGGTCATTTCAGTGGTCATATCTGAGCTTTTTTTTGTTCCTGTCTCCTGAACATCGAAACCAGACAGAAAACGCAGACACAATCATCCTGATGGCTCCAAGTAATCAGAGGGAGCTGAGAGTTCATGGTTATGTTACGATGATCATCGTCCTAAAATGATTTTAGTGTCAAAAACAATAAATGACCCAGCCTGTGTTGGCAAAGTGAGTTTCAGAATTAATAGAAAGGGTCAGAAAGACCTCCAAAGCTTTCAAGTATCGTCTGACAGAAACTGAGCCTCTCTTGGCGCTGGCCTGTACGAATTCATTCCCAGGTATCTGTTTCTAGAGATTATTAAAAATATAAATCTTCATCAGGTGATGGAGGATGGGTTCTAATACTGTGTTTGGCTGTTTTCAAAACTGCCAACTGTGCTAGAAGTACATACTGCGGTTTGAGCAAAATGTAGAATGTGAAAAAGAGTGAAATCTGCAGTGTCCCAAAATTCCCCCTAAAAGAAGCCTCATGCTGTGTCTCAAATCAGATACTTCCTGTAGTAGAGTAGTGTTGTCTCAGTTCAAACACTGCAGCTTTACACTTACTGGAAATGACAATCGCATTTCACAACCGCTCACAGGTGTTCTTCTGCTGTTCATTTGTTGTAACTGTCATCCATCGTTTGATCAGTTTCCACCCTTTCCTCTATGTAGCCAATATGGCAACATTACATTTACAGTGAAATAACACAAAAGATGAATTTTGTAATTTATTTATGTATTTTTTTTTTTTTTTTTTTTTTTTTTGGGGGGGGGGGGGGGGGGGGTTATGCCTTAAATCAGAGATAAGTAGTTAGTGAATGGAGCAGGGCATGCAGGAAAGATGCTGCAGGTTAGATTCAAACCCTGGCCGTCTGCAGCAGGCAGCGTAGACCGCTAAGCTAAACCAGTGTCCTGATTCTTATCACTTCTAGTCTTAACAGAGGTAATAACCATCTTTTGGGTAACTGTTCATTTCTATAGAAGTTATTAAAGTCTGTATAACCTTTTTATTAACTTCTCTCAAACCACAAGTTGCTGCTATGGAAACAATTTTTCGATTAGCTTTACTTTCGTTTCCGAAGCCAAAAACCATCAAAGCCAGGAAACAGATCCATTGGAATACATATAACAATCACCTCAGTACAACCAGACAGTGCGCCAGACTCAGGTCAAACTTATTTGGGAAGAAACCACAGAAAGACAAGACGTAACCCTGAAACAGACACACAGGAAGCAAATCACCAAAATAAAATAGGAAATACTAAAGACTCCTCATGGAAACGCAAGGAATATTCAAAATCAAAGGCAAAAGACCTTAAAAACTACAAACTACACAAACCTTTTGGACTCCACAAGTACTTGAATAAAATATATAGCTTTTTTAGATAAATCTGTTTGATTTAATGTCAAATATTTTCACACACGTTAAAACAAAGTTAATACTTTTCAAATGTCTTGAGCTGACTTGTCAAAGTCTCAGATAAGAATTCAAATTTTCTTGAAAAACAAAAGCAAAATTCAAACTACAGGATAATATTTCGATGTTTTGATCACAACTTGTCTATTAATCCGTTCGCCTCAGTTGTGTTTTAAACGGTGAAAATGGAAACAAGCCTAACCGTTTTGTGCAGGAGGTTTATTGGAGAATTAAACTTAGGGTTAGGGTTTGATGACACACGAATAAAAAATTACTGTCAGTTTGCATCTGTCTGGAAACATTTGCTGCTGTTAATATCCACATAGGAACTCTGCCAGTGAATTTGCAGTCATGATTTTCCGTCTCTGCATGAGGTTTGTAAATTTAGTTTGATGGATTAGGACTCACTGTAACTGGTTAGCAGCCGCGGCTAATCTTCAGTTTTTTAATTGTCTGAATTGTTTTGTCCTTGAAAGCATCTCAGAACAAATGTGTAACAAACAGTTTTCCCTGTTTCTGCACCACAACACAGAGCGATGCTGTGGTCCCGTCATGACATTAGTCATGGAGAAAACAATGCTCTCCTGTGGCGCTTGCTTCACATCTCCCTCCCTGTATTAGCCAAAACACACACAAAAAAACACTCCACTCAACTTTTCGTGTTACATTCGGTATTAATTTCCGAGGAGGTTTCTGGAGAAAGATATTTTCTCCACCACAGAGTGAGACACTTGACAGTAAATGCAGTGTGCTGTATTTAAGACCGTTGAGGCTTTGATCACAGGAAAGACATTAATAAAATGTTCATGTGGTTCTGACGTTCTTTATGGCGCCTCTGAGAGTCACGAATGTGATCCTCCTCGCTGTTGTCACCATGTTGGCGTGCTTAAGTGTGTATTTTATTCTGACTTGTTCCTCTGTGTGTGCTCGTGTCTGACTCATATGTGCTAAAGAGAAAGAGAGCCTGTATACGAGTGTGTGTGTGTGTGTGTGTGTGTGTGTATGCGCTCGGTGGGGTCATGCTCTCCTGGATGATTTGTGTCAGAGATCCGGGCCAGTGTGGTCCATGTTTACTTAAGATCCAGGAGAGGTGGAGCACGATTGCCCTGGTTTTTCAACACTTTCACACACTTTTCCGGGCTGTTTCCTTACCAGCCCATTTCTTTTCTTCCTAGTGGGGTCGTTCCCTGTCAGCACAGAGAATAGCGCACATCTGGTCGAAAGCTTTTGCACGAGTAACGGGAAGCAGGGAATATTAGCTGTAATGTATGGCATTTCATGCCACTCTTCCATCAACCGCTGTGATGAATTGATGTCAAATAATTTGTCTGCGTGCCATTTGGAGGTGAAAGCAGTGAGCGAGGCTTTTTGACATTTAAACTTGTGAAGATTATGGAGCAGCACATGAGGGGAAAAGTTCACCTTCCTTGATATGTGCATGCAAGAAAAAAATAAATAAATAAATGAAAATATTGTAACGGCAGAAAGTCAGATTCCAACCAAGATATGATTTTAGAGTTTCAGTTTCCACTTGAAAGCTACCAGTTTGCACCTCTAACACCTTGTGTTTAGAGTTTAAGAGTCTTTGCATGTATGGGTTTAAATGATCATTCTTTAAAGAGGGGTGTTCTGCTTTCCTGTGTTGTGAACATGGGTTGTAATAACAGACTAAACGTCCAGTTTTTAAAACCTCTGCACATTCATATGTTGTAGAAATCCCTGAATCTGTCTGGAAACTCATCAAAATTGTCTGTTCTAAAAAAAATATGCCCATAGCTCCGCCCCCTGATGAGCCTCAAGAGGGCTGACCAATCAGAGGGAATGTGGTTTGTGGAGCGGGGAGCCTTAAAGAGACAGCAGCTAAAATATAGCATTTCAAACATTTCAGACACCATTATGAGGTATAAGAGATTATTTTATAGGTATAAATCAGTGTAGAGCTACTACAGGCCACCAGAGGGACAGAATAAAGACTAAAAAAGGACAATAGCCCCACTTTAAAAAGTAGAGGCTACAAAAGTGCTCCTTTCTTTGCTGCTAGCTATATACAGCATAAACTGTAGACAAAGAAAATAGCAGCTAACCTGTGTTTCCTCAGCTGATAGGAGCTCTAACTCATGGCTGTTTTTAAAACACTGAGCTTTTCTGGCTCCACCTCTGAATCTAACTGGTGGGATAATTCATGTGTTTAAAGCTTAGATGAGCTACACCTGGAACATACAGTTAACCATGGCAGCGTCACTGACCCAGTATCAGTAGTTCAGTCCATCCCACGTGTCGCAGATTACAGAGAGGCAGCAGCAGAGTGACTGGTATTAATGGAGTGTTTGATGGGTGACCATCGGCCACAAAACAACAGCAACTGACTAACACAGCTTACTGCTGTTTGCAACCAACTATGTCAACCACAGCCGAGCATTGGAGGGCTGAGTCTCCTCCAGGAACAATAACCCAGAGGAGCAGAGTGACTCTACAGCTGTTGGTTCACAAAACAGACACTCGTGACAGGCATGTGTTTCTGTCATCATGTAGGCTGCATCCCTGACTGTGGACCTGTGTGGAGAGGACCAGGAACCAGGCTACTGTGCTGTGAGCAATGTGGCCGTGCACACTGACTGGTAAGTAAATCACACACACACACATACACACACACATTTAGTACCACAGATGTTCTGTTTCTATGATTTAACTGTATACATTCAATTAGTGTTGACAGTTTCCGTTCCAGGTCTTGGAAAACTCAACATGTAATGAAGTTTTCGCATGCCTGGTAGAATAATGGAAAATTGCACAGCAGTGGTCTTTTCTTTGCTCTCTGAATGGACATGTTAACTGAACTTTACCAGCTGCTTCACCTCACGTCATGGAGGCTTTTTCCACTGATTCAAAAGAAAACTATCAAAAGGCCATGCACAATGTTGGATAGTAATACTAAAAGCTGACTACCGAGCTGAGTTTATGTTGAAGCAAGCCTTTACACGCAGGCCCATCGATTTCTTCAGTGGTGGTTTATAACAAAGTTACACTGCCAACTACTGGCCTGGCATGCATACTGAAGTATCCTGGCAGGAAGAAAAGTTTAGTGGACTGTAGCGTCCAAAATCCAAATATTTATGTCTGAAATCAGCCCTTAGGTAACTTTCACATAAGATTTATTTTATCTGAACAGAGTATGAATTCTTCCATGAGCAAAATCTGTAGTTTTTTTGGACACTGTGTGTGTAAATCCTGCTGTGACAGAGTTCATTGTCCATGATAAAAATAATTAAGTGCATGAAGTTATTAAAATATGCTTCTCTGCTCAGTGTTATTGGCGTGATGTTGAGTTTAATTTATTGTTTTTAAATAGGAAGTGATATTGTTTCCAATCTTGTGGTTTAAACAGGGAGGAAATATTAACTGTGGAATCATTTCTTCATTTTTTTTTTTACTTATAGAAAAAAATCTGTTTAGTTTTGTTATGCCTCGTTCTTTTCAAGTGTCAGCAATGACTCAGAGAAGGATATAACAGCTGTTTAAGCATTGAAGTTAAAAATCTACGCCTTTGCATTAAAAGTCAGAGAAAAAGAATTTCTTTCCTCCACAAGACTCCTGACTCTATGAAAGGACAAGTTTTTTTTTAAGACAGACAAAAGACTTTTTTTGAAGGAACTATTTTTTTTCTAAGCCACAGAAGTGAGAATATTTTACCTGCACTTTGAGTAGACATTTTGGTCTGTCAGTTTAAATCACCGAACCCTTATAGGAAAGCTAAATCTGGGCCTGTTAGCTTTAAATCAGAAACAAAAATCGACCACTGAAATCTGCTCAGTCAAAATCTTTTGAATAATAATGATGAGATTCTGATTGTTAATTTTACTTCGATGGTCTCTTCCGAACAAGGCAACACTTGTTGCATGAGAATTTGTCCACTTTTGGAGGTTTCTTGAATTTTTAAAGCTTTAAACAAAGTTTTTCCTCATCCAAATCATGGATGTCAGACAAGGACCATGTATGTTTTCTGGGTTAAGACCACATTTCTGATTTATTATATTCTGTATAATTTACACTGATATCAACGTGTGTTTTTCAATTACTGCCTTATTTTCAAGGAGTCCAGATGAACTCAAAATGCTCCTCATGTGATGTAAAGTTCTCACACATTTTTGTTCTCTGAAAACACATAATTACTCAAATTTAGAATGAGGTCATCTGTTGTGAGTATGGGATATGTGGTGCAAAGCTTCCTTAAATCACTGCATGATCACTAACCTAAGACAGAGACGGCGCTCAGCCAGGCCGTGTTGGCCAAAATGTGAGACAGTATGTGTGATTTTGGGCGTGTATGATGTGTGTGTGGGACAAAGGGTGTCAGGATTGTGTGCAGACCTGCATCGTCCGTATGTGAGATCTTAAATGTTTGAGCGTATTTTGCTCTCTCTATGCATTGAAGTTTGTGTGTTCCTGATAGAGTGTTGGCATGTGTGTGTGCAGGATCCTGGATGTGCAGCCCAACAGGCTCTCGGTTGGAGGCGTCAGGTCAATAGAAGCCGTCCTTCATCGCCGCGGTCAAATTGCCACCCACGACTTTGTCGGCTGCATCATGGAGTTCGCCGTCAACGGGCGCCCGCTGGAGCCCAGTCAGGCTCTGGCATCGCGCGGCATTCTTGACAGGTCTGCACAACCCAGAGATCAACCCCTCCATGCCCTTTTCTCCTGCTTTCACCCTCTCTCCATCATCTCCCTCTTCTCCCCATCTGTCCGTCTTCTCTAACCTTTCGACTCTCGCTGTGGGACATCTGTTCACACTCCCGAACCCTCGGGAGAGATTTTAAAAGATGTTTTTTTTTTTTTTTTTTTTTTTTTTAAATACAGATTTTGATGGAGGAAACCAATTGCTGAATTCCGAAGGATTTTTTTTCTTTCCATCATGCTCGTGAATAGTGAGGCGAGGACAGATCCTTTAATATGCTAATCCTCCTGAGGTTCTTTATGGGTTTTTTTGTATTAAAGCGTGGGGAGAAGAAATCACAGCTCATCTGCTCCCCCTTATCCTGGACTTTCTTTTCCAGCAGAACCCCCTCCGGCAGCTGACTCGTCAAACTGACTGTCTGATTGTTGATTTGTGTGTCTGTAGATGTCCGAGACTGGAAGGAGCCTGCACCGCCAGCCCCTGCAGACACGGGGGAACCTGTTTGGACCACTGGTCCTGGCAGCAGTGCCAATGTGTAGAAGGCTTTACTGGCAAATTCTGTGAGAAGTGTAAGTATGAGCCTTTGAAGTGAGTTTGAATCGCTGAGTCTGCATTCACAAAGGAATATTTTATCATGATTCTTCCCTCGTGAGTCATCAAACTGCAGCGTGTAGCTTAATATAGACCACATCCCTGCATCATGAGGTTCTCTTCAGCCCTGTGAGGCCAACATCTACCCTGTAAAGTGCTACAGTATATTTAGCGGAGTTGCTAATAATTGTTGCCGTATTTGGTCCCAGATTTCCAATTTTTCATGTGACAGCATAACTTCAGAAATATGGAAGCTCCACCCTGAATTGTTCTCTGTCATTTTCTTTGATTTGTGAAACTCTACTGGTTGGTTTCTTTCATGGTGCAAGTGAAAAAAACTTTCTCAGAGGAATGCACAATTTCAGAAAAAGGAAAACACCACAAAATATGACAAATGAAAGAAAGATGCATGTCTTTCGTTCTTCTTAAGCCAGCTCTGGGGGTTCAAATCGCTAAACTACCAGTCATCAAGCCCTGAGGGTCGAGGTCATTATTGTGGATTTTATTTATTTATGACACGCCAAAGCTCTTTCAAAGCAGCATAAAAATGTTTGGTTGTTCTGTGGTCGGTTGTCAGAAATGATAGTCCACTGTAGACCCAAGTTCTGACTTCTTAAAGGATCACAACCGTTACAGAGCAACTGGTGTTTCGGAGTTAAGAGTGACCTTCAGCCGAGTGACCACTTAATAGGTTTACACTTCACACTGAAACACCAGAGACATCTCATTACAAAGCTTAACAAACCATTGTCCTCCTCGAGTTAGAAGGAGGGATCTTGTTTTTGTCAAAGCTGCTTATGTTTTTCCACCTGTGAGGTTGAAATGACACTGAAAGTCTCTTGAAGCTCTGGACTTATGATTCTTTACACGGTTTGTTGAACTTTTATTAAAATGTTAAATTACAACACATAGGACGTCACAGGATAGATAATTAAAAGATTTCTGTGAATTGGAAGTCGCTTTCAAGGTTTATCATGAAATCCACACAATATGTTGTAAAATCTTTGGGATTTAAGGTGATATAGGTGTGGATTTAGTCCTTGCTGAAGGGCACTTACCGTCATCCTTTACTTATGTGAAGGTATTTGTAACCGCTGTTGAAAAAATAAAACCTCATCTGTGGTTATGGCAGTAGGTTTAGGAAACTCATTGGTCCCAGAGCGTTCGCCAGTTTTTGAGTGGAAATAAAACTTTTACAGCCGTCTGAAACTTCGCTAAAGACAGAAAGTCCTGATAACCATCTTTTCCCCTCAGACATGACAGCAGACACCGCCCTGTCCCTGGATGGAACCGGCCGTCTGGACTACTCCATGAAGCAGGGTCCTAAACGTGACATCCTACTGAGACAGGCTCTGCAGGGGGTGACCTCTGACCCTGCCGGCCCCAGCAGCTTGGAAGTCAAGTTCAGGACACGCAGCAAGACTGGCACCCTGCTGCATGTGCAGGAGAGCAGCAACTACACCACTGTTAAGGTACGAAAAGACAGATGTGAAGAAGGGGAGGAAGATATAAAAGTCTGGATGAGTTTCTCTAAATCTTTGGCTGACATCTGGACTTTACTTTAGATTTATTTCTGAAATGAGCGACTCTTTCCATTTCAAAAATCACACCAAGGTTTCTGTCTGAGGGTTTAACATCATTCCACGAATTACCAATATTAGAAACATCTCTCTTTGCTGGGGGGCCAAACACAGTTTTAAAAGGTTGTCTGACATCCAGGGTTTTATTTTTGCGCGACACTTGGACAGTTATTATGTTAGATTGGTCTTCATGTCCATGTCATCGGCATAGAAGTGATTATGAATCACAGAAAATGACGATTTATGACTAAAAGTTGGCATTAGTTGCAGTATTCAGAGAACTGGCTTAGAGAAACGTAGCTTATTGTTTTGTCCACACTGTTACCATGCATGGGTTTGAGTAGTCTATGCTTCAAGTTGAAATTTTACAATAAACAAATTGAATAGGTGCTCTGCAGCAAATCTCAATTCACAGGAGAAAAGTGCAAATCCAATGGAAGCGAACCATAAAGGATACATGTACAGAATATGAAATGCAGCCATAGAACACAAAATAATTGGTGCCTGGTGTGGCTCAGCTGTTCAGGTCTCACACCGTACAAAGCTATCCCTGAAACAGGAGGCTAAGGTTCATATAACCCCTGTCTCCATCCCTCACCTTGTTTATGTTTCCTGCTCTGTCTGTCCTGTCTTCACTAATAAAGGCATAAAAATCTAAAAATACAACTTTAAAAAAAGAACAAAGCTAAAGAAGCGATGGTCTTCCTCTGAATTGTCCCCAAATGTTTTGGCTTTGTCGAATGTTTTTTTTTCCTTTAAGTCTGTTTCCATTAATGATTAATTACATCCAGCTTGCATTGCAACCAAATGGATCACTGATGTAGAGAGTAATTCTTACTTTTTCAAAACCTTGGAATGAAGCTGCTTTAATCTGACAGACTCGGGTCCAAGAGCCAAAAATTTGGGCTTCTAGCATCTCGCCCCTGATATCACGATTCCAGATACCAGATGAATAACCTTTAAAGGCCAGTTTACGGTCCAGAATTTTGGGAACCGACTGATTGTTGTCCTAGACTCCAAATGGAAACTAGAACCAAATGCGTTGTCCTGTCCTGTCTTGACGTGTAAGAATATGTGTTTTAAATAGGCCTCTCATAGAGATGATCCCGTCCTTGCAGGTGGTACTCAAAATCAAAGCACAGGAAAGACACTTAACCCACTCTTTTCTGCTACATTCAATACATCACTGCTACATTCTTGAAGAGACTTTCCAGCTGACCGTTTGTATCAGTCCCCATATTCTGCAGACCCACAAGGTCACTGGATAACGTGAGAGCCATAACTAGCTCATGATCATGTCCCCGTCTTCATCAGTAACAGCAAAGCTTCGGCTCATCTCTGGTCTGAGATGACAGAGAGGAATCCGGCGGTATGGCCACCAGATGATTTGCCTCTTTACCGAAAGCATTTGCAGCCAAGCATGTTTGTTTGTGCAAACACACTGACACTGTGCTGAATGTCTGTACCTCAGGACCTCAGTGTTGGTGTAATGCTGCGCGTGCTACGTGAGTATCACATGAGTTGAGGCCACAGTATCGGGGTCTTTTTCAGCCTCTTTTCAGCAAACCTTCTCTGACTGATCCAGAGGGGCTTTAAAGCTCATTTATTCTCTTTAATTTCCCTTTTAGACCCCCCTCCATCAACACCACCTGCCCTTTACACCTCTGGTATCAGGCTTTCCCTCTTAGGACTCTGTTTTCCCACTCTGAGCAGCCTCTGGTGCTCATCGCAGCACTATCTCAGTCGCAGAAAGTATTATTAATACCACAAAGCCTGAAAAAGGAGAGCAGCAGGGGAATACACGCTGTATATGTACATGTGTTGGGAATCAGAACTCTATATAGTAAAATATAAAAAACAAGATGTTTAATAGATAGAGCTCGTGATTGGTTTTGCAGGTTTGCAGCGCTCAGTGTTCTTTGGCTTGCAGGACTTTCCGCTTCTCCTATTCTAAATCAATTCTTCCGGAAGCCACTTATCATTGCTGATTTTTGAGGTCTTTGAAAAGGGAGGAGAGCAGGATTACTTTTCCAGCAAAGTGGGGAGTACTCGTATGAGATTACCATACACAGTTTAAACCACAAATTTGCTCTCTATGCCAAAGTGAGCATGATTAATTTCTTTCAAAGACACACTCCGTCCTCTTTTTTTTTTTTTTTTTTTTTCCTGGAGAAATCCTTCAGAAGTGGGCGTTTGAATAATGTTGTTTTCTCTGAATTTGTTGTCAGCAAGCTTCTGATCATCATCTGGTTGAAAAACATGCACAAGGAAGACGAGTCCTGAGGACATGATTCACTCTGTGTGTCCGCAGAGAGAAAGATTTATGAGCATCAAGCCGAGTTTTGTTTTTGGGTTCGACCTCAACGTCAGACGCACAAAGCCGTGCGTTGGTAGAGACAGAGGGAAGTCTTCATGATTCATGCTGATATCATAACTCACTGCTCTCGTCTGAAAAACTTCATTTTTAACCCCAGTTAATGTGACTCCCTTCAGAGATTGTAATTTATCACTGGCATGGAATTAAGAACTCTAACAGCAACCAGCATCCATCAGGAGTCATGGGATTCATCACGAATCTTATCCAGTCTGTCAGCTAATTTGTAATGTATGGTGTACTGCTTCACGTTGATACTAATATGGAGACATCTTATCTTTGCTTACTTAACTTTCAGATAGATTGTTGTCGAGGTTTGCACACATGCATAAAGCAGAAATGAATGCACAGTTAACCACACATAAATCATCTGTGTGGAGCGTTGGTTGTGTTCATCCTCAAGATGTTAACACAAAGCAGTGTTCAGATGAGCAGTGTGGGGATAAGAGGTAGAAATTAAGCCTGGTTTCCACTGCTGTGTCGAATTGTGAACCATACACATATAGAGGCCTACACGGCTACACCAAACAATGCCGGCTCCAAGCCTTGGGATTGGTCAGTTGATTGAACTGAAGGTGTTTCTTGTATTTATAACATTTCCAGAATCGTTGTACATCGTCAAACAGATTTTTGAAGCAAAAACTGCCGGCGCGGCCATATTGGAAATGAGGCGGGCTTTGAGTCTCCACAGTAACAGTCATAGGTCGCCCAGCAGTAACGTGACAAACTCGCGATCTTCACCCCCCCATGCAGTGCGTGCAGTTAGCAAAATTAGCAATTTAGACAAACATGTTTATATCGGCTGTGAAAATGGCTTTTTTTGGCTTGGTGTATATGTGACTTACAGTACTTCTGAAGCCAGCCTCAAGCGGACACTCAACAATTGTAGCACATCTTCATTGTCTCATATTTTCAGACCGGAGGTTGCTGCTTGACAGCAACATGTATCAGCTTCAGTATAATGTAAAACACACTGAATTGTTTTGATTGTTTTGAAAAGTAAACTGAAGGTGATCTGACGATCTTATAGACCGTACTGCCCTTATGTGTTTGGGAGGAGAACTGTAAAAGTATGTGGTGCTCATGAGTCATAACTGTGCTTGCCACTATGGCAGAGAGTCAACGCTAAGGTACGGTATAAACCAGGCTTTAGTGGTCACTTAAGCAGAAATAACAATAGTTGGGAGCTTTGAGGACGCAAATATAGACCCCTTTACAGCCAACTTCATCAAAAAGATGTGCATGCATCGCAAGTTAGCATTCTTTAAACTCTGAATTAAAACTGCAAACAACATAAAATATCTGGTTGTTCTGTGATCAGTTTTTAGTCGCAATACTGTACTGCAGAGTCAACTTCTATAGAGTTCTGACAGGATTACAGCCGTTACAGAGCAACTGGTGTTTAGGAGTTTAGAGTGACCAGGCTAATTGACGACATTCAGCTGAATGCTGATTGTTGGCCAGTCATTAGTTAACAGGGTGACACTTTACACCCAAACACCAGTGACGTCTACTGCTGTGAGTTATTAAATGTGCTGATGACTGATGATCGTCTTCTTCTTCCAGCTGAGAAACGGAAACATCCACTACATCTCAGATGCTGGCGTCGGGGGAAAGGTGGAGCGCACCATCGGAGAGGCAGTGTTATCGGATGGCCAGTGGCACACGCTACAGCTGGTCAAGAACAGCTCAGCCACGGTGCTCCAGGTGGACAGCAGCCACCCCAAAGTCATCCAGCATGCTACCCAGGACTTTGGAGGTCTCAGTGTTTTGACCTTTTCACTGGGAGGGATTCCACCTGGACCAGCTCAGCAGAAAACGGCAGCAGGTGAGCCTCAAGGGTGTATTAGTTTTTTTATTTTAAGAGCTGCTGAACTTCACTGATCTGATGATTTCAGAATCTAAATTCTTTCCATTGGGTTTTTTCCTGACTCTCAAGAAAACACTCCTTTATATTTTAGAACAGAACAGCACTTTATTGTAATTGTTGTGAACAACAAAAGGCATTTTGGCATCTTTTTACAAATTGGAGCCGGTAAGAAAAAGTACAACAGGTTAAAGTTTTTTTAAAATATCATAAAAATCAAAGTGCATTCTTTAAAGACTGCAAAGCTACCCTTCTTGCTCAAACCGTTGCTGTATGTTCACTTTTTAAACTGCATGTGAGTGTGTTTACTTGCTGCGTCAAACACACATGGTAAAGCTTTCAAAAGCTGGCGACTGACCTCGTTTTTACCCTCAGTAAGTTACTACATGTTGTGGAAAACTCTTCTCCATGCTATAATTGTAGATACACATGCAGATACTGCCCTGCACATGTGTTTAGCAGAGTATCGTTGGGCTTGTGAGTCCTTATAAATCCAGAATAAACTCTTTTTTTCCCCCTTAAATGAATAAATAGTGTGCTGTGCAAACTGCTGACCATATTTGGTGGCCTTCCAACACAACTCTGTGAAACTGGCCTGCTTCTGCTGAGATTCTCCTGTTATTAATTTACTGCTGTTGAATAAATGTTTCTTTATCAGGGTATCAGTTATGTGTAAAATAACTAATATTGATATAATCTGACTGTGTCTTGGAGCGAGTGGCCCTGAGGTCTGTTGGTGTTTTCTTCTCATTTCTGTGGCCTTTCGTCTGAGGTTAGACTTAAATCACTAAAATCCCTGCAGTTGATTTGAGTAAAGAAGAGTTAGGAAAAGGTGAACAAGAGGGTGTCCAAGGGGAGGTAATGTAGTAAATTAAAGTCTTTCAAGGGAGGAAGAATCAGAACTAATGCTCTGGACTAATATGGAAAAAATCAGCAATTTGAATAATTTACTGACCCAAAGCATTCACAAGAAACAAAATTCTGCCTATCTGTGGTAGGCTGCCCTTCCATGAATGTGTGACTGAGGAGTTTTGCTCTGTTGTGCACTTCCTTTTTTTCAAGCTAATGAAAAGGCACAAATGGATTTAATCTGCATGGGGATAAATTCAATAAAAATCTATTTACCTCGCTGAAGCAGTGCTGTTAGGCAACACACGAAGCAGAGGACTGAATTAGACACAGAGACATTCATCCGACCCAGATGTATGTCTTGAAGCTATAATGTCTCAGACCATAGACTCTCTGTTAGACAGTATTTCATATTCCTTTCAAATTGGCCAGAGTAAGATTTAGCCTGTTTTTAAAATGCTGTTTTTAAGGATGTGCCTTCCACCAGGAATTTAGACTTTTTCATGTTGTCCTAAGCTTGAACCAATTATGAAAAAACAAAATTCCTTTTAGCTCCGATTATGGTCCCTAGATCCTGTTATTTACAAGGAAGCAAACCAGTCTTTGCAGACTTTCTGAAAAGCCATCGCTGTGGTGGTATTCTGAAAATATTCCCCTCCAGGCCACATTTGTGTCCTCGTTTGCTGCTGATGCCTGTTTTGTGTTACACTGAAAGTTTCTCTCTCACTCATTCACAGGTTTTGACGGCTGCCTGGCTTATGTGAAGTACAACAGGGAGAACCTGCCATTTACCGGAGAACACAGCCTTGTCACTCTAACGAAGACCAGTTCATCTGTCAAGATCGGCTGCAGGGGTCCCAACCTGTGCGAGAGCAGTCCTTGCTGGGAGGGCTTGATGTGTGTCAACCAGTGGTATACCTATCAATGTGTCCCGCCTGGAGATTGTGCTTCTAATCCCTGCCAGAACCATGGGAGCTGTGTGCCAGACCCTCGTTCAGGTTTCACCTGTGTCTGCTCTGAGTTTTACACAGGAAAGACTTGTGAGACCTTGGTGGCTTGTTTGGGAGTCCAGTGCCCTCAGGATACTGTCTGTAAAACAGCCAACAACGGCGGGTATGTCTGCAGCCCGAGCCCCACAACAGAGACGATGGTTCTTCCCATCTGGGCGGTGCCTGCTATCGTTGGCAGCTGTGCCACCGTCCTCGCCTTGGTGGTGCTCAGCCTGATCCTGTGCAACCACTGCAAGGACCGCAATAAGACCAAAGTGCCAAAAGAACCCAAGGAGAAGAAACCCAAGGAGAAGAAGAAGAAGAAAAAGAAGAAGGGGAGTGAGAACATAGCCTTTGATGACCCGGATAACATTCCTCCTTATGGAGATGACATGACGGTACGAAAACAACCGGAAGGGAACCCAAAACCAGACATCATTGAGAGGGAGAACCCGTACCTGATCTATGATGAGACTGACATTCCCCACAACAACGAGACCGTCCCCAGCGCTCCCTGTGCCCCATGTAATGGCCCAGAAGCAGATATTGAACACTACGACATTGACAACGCCAGCAGTATTGCTCCTTCAGATGCAGATATCATCCAACACTACAAGCAGTTCCGCAGCCACACACCCAAGTTTTCCATCCAGAGACACAGCCCGCTGGGCTTCGCCAGACAGTCTCCTCTTCCCCTCGGAGCCACAAGCTACACCTACCAACCTCAGTACACCCAAGCCCTGCGATCCACCCCACTCAGCCACTCCCACTCAGCTTGTCCCACCCCAAACCCTCTCTCAAGACACTCCCCGGCCCCATTCACCAAACCCTCCTCCTTTTACCGAAACACTCCAACAAGAGAACTCAACCTGGCACGCCGAGAGGGCAGCCCACTGGACCTGCACAATGACATGTGTCAGCCACCACCTATGTTTAACTATGCCACCCGGCTGGGGAGGCGCAGCAAGAGTCCGCAGACCATGGCCAGCCACGGCCACACCTCAAGGCCTGGTAGTCGACTCAAGCAGCCCATCGAGCAGATACCCCTGGAGACGGGGCCTCCTGTGGGGCTGTCCATTGAGGAAGTGGAGCGGCTGAACACTCCACGTCCACGTAACCCAAGCATCTGCAGCGCTGATCACGGGCGCTCCAGCTCAGAGGAGGACTGTCGCAGGCCGCTGTCAAGGGTGCGCAACCCTGCTGATGGCATTCCTGCCCCAGAGTCCTCCTCAGAAAGTGACTCACATGACTCCTTCACCTGCTCGGAGATGGAGTACGACCGGGAAAAGCCGGTCTCTTACAGCTCAAGAGTCCCCAAGCTCTCCCAAGTCAACGAGTCAGACGCTGACGATGAGGATTACAGTGGGAGGCTCAAGCAGAGGAGGTACTCAAGCCGGAGGGCAGAAGGTGGGCCTGGCATTCCCCAGATGCCTCCTACTGACCAGCACTACACCCTGCCTCACAAAATGGGCCAGCAGGCTGGGGGTTTCAACTGGGACAATCTGTTGAACTGGGGTCCTGGTTTTGGACATTATGTTGACGTGTTTAAGGACTTAGCCTTGCTTCCGGAGAATGCGGCGGCGAAAGACATTGAAATGAACAGTGGGGATGGCTCTGTGACCATACTCAATGAAGGAGAAGCTGAGCAATATGTATGAGACTATTTATTACAGTGGTGTAGAATATGGTGATGTTCTCCAATTTCATAAAAAGAAGGAATACTGTATATTTCAAGAGAACTTTGGACTACATGTTTTTTTTACACTATTCAAATAACTAGACGACTTTTAATGCAGTAAGGCAGAACAATTTTATCTGAAACACAACAAATTCAGCCACCTTGGAACAGTTTACCAGTCTTATCCATGTCCAACTTCAACTGTACAATCGTGCATTCATCTCTCTGTGGCCTCATTACAGCGTATCCGTTGACACCAAACGGCTCAAAAATATAGAACAAGAATAATCCATGTCTGAATTCCATTTAGTGACTGCAAAGCTCCTTTGACGTTATCTTGATCAAACATTTCTGCTTTTTATTAGCAATATTGCCTCTCCCTCCATGAAACTTCTACAACTTCACAGCTGAGAGATAAGACAGCAGATAACATTAACACTCACAGGAAGAGAATTCCAACGAGCCGTGGAGCAAAAAAAAAAAAAAAACTCCTGCTCTCTCTCTTGCCTTTTTAAGGGTAATTTTTTATTGACTCAAAAGGAAGCATGTGTGTTTGATCTGAGTGCACCTGTAGGTGACAGGACATAGCTCTCAGTATGAGACTAAGAACACTTTTGCACGCAGACCCCACCTTGTTATGATTTCTTTTCCCTGTCTATCTTTAATTTGGTGTGTTTTCTTACAGAAGACTGGCTAAACGCTCCAAGAGTGGGGATTAATCACGTTCCCCTGCCTTACAGACATTTGAGGATCTCAGTACGGGGGAGGGCTTTTCCTCCTTTTCTGTTTTTCTGCCCTGGGTTGAGTTGGTGATGAGGTTTTGGCAAGACAGTTTGTCACAAAATTGCGTATTCTGACCAGCCAAGTGTTTCTCGGGCAACTATGATGATGATGATTATATTGATGTATGGAACCCAACTAAAACACTATGAACTTGTGTACATTTTTTTAATCCATGAGGAATCATGGAGTCATTTGTTGTTGGTGTCTTCGTCCATTATTTTGACATGTATGGTTTCTACATTTTTGTACTGTTTATTAACTTAAAGTACTTAAACTGTGTTTTTATGGATATTTTCATATGCTGAAATGTATGTTCTTACTTTCGGGGAAAGTAAGATTGAAGACTTATTTTTTACATTTGTTACAAATGTAACATCAGTATTTTCCACTTTTGATAAAACTATAACATGCTGTATGCTTTGTACCTGTAAAAAGCCAATAACAGAATAAAAAAGTATTTATTTAAATGTTGCTTGAGAAACTTCTTACTTCCTTGAATGTAAGAATGGATGTCATACATGTTCACAGAGTATGAAGCCAGAAGAAATAGAGCGCCCCCTGGTGAATGGCTGCAGTATAGTTTGTGACACTCCAGTGAATCATCATGTGCGGTTAGCTGATTTTGTGCTGCAAGAGGAATGTTGTAAAACTGGCAAAGTGTTGGCTGCTTGTGTTTTCCCCTTAAAATATTTGAGTTCCTTTTTCATTAGCATAATTAAAGCTACGGAAACTTAAAGAGAGGGTATTCTGCTAATAATGTGTTGTGCTTTAAAAAATCTCTGAATCTGTCTGTATAAAAAAAGTCAAAACAGTCTGTTCTTAAAAAAAAAAAAGCACAATTTTTTTTTTTTTTTTTTTTTTTTTTTGTAAATTTTCACAAGACTTGCTAAAATTGTTAAGTTATTGCATAAGGCTAGGCCTCCACAAGGCTAGCCAATGAGAGAGAAGGGGGTTTGAGGAGTGGGGAGCCTGAAAGAGACAGCAGCTAAAATTAAGTGTTTCAGACAGGGGCTGAAATAAGGGTTTTTTGAAACACCAAGGAGAGAAAGTAGGGAATTTTTTTGAGCTCTAAATCATGTTAAGCTACCAGGGGATACCAGAGGGACAGTATAAAGCTCAAAACAAAGCACAGTACCCCCTCTTTAGAGCTTTTGGATGTCACAAATGATTCCGAGACATTCTAGAAATATTTTAAATACAGGAAAGATGACTCTTAGAAGACAAATCACAACATTGTTTCGAAGCATAGTTACACTTGGAAAGAAGTGCATGCCAGGCTATGCACATGAGGCTTCTGTGTCAGAAAAGGGCTGCATAGACCTGATGTACACTACAGTGATGATTCAACACAGGAGTATAAACCAAGCTTGACTGGAAACACCAAACAGATACAGATACTGAGAGAAGGAGAAATACAAAGTGATATGACTGAATGACGTGTGGATACAGAGCAGTCCTCCTGCTTGATCAACACTGAGCTTTATAATCCTCTCACTGCATGAGATCAGGGATGAATCAGAACTCTTAGCTATAGTTTCCTATCACTTTTTTTGTCTTGATGGACATGAATTGAAAGCTACTTTGGGGGTCCCAAAGGGACAGGATGAAGCCGAAGAGAAGCACGATACCTGCTCTTCAGACTTTGGCTGTTTCATTTTAAAGATCTTTGTTTTTCTTTGTGAAGAAAGGGCAGCCAGACAACGTGCTGCTGAAGCTTTCTTAACTTGTTGATCATAATCATTCATCACTCACATATTGAAGCATATTCAGGACTTACAAAGAGCGCAGCCTAGGTATTACTATTGTTGCTCATAAGAGAAAACACAGAACGGCATAATCTGTAATTTGAATGCATGTGAGAGTGTTTCTAAGGTTAAATTACTGCCCATACGGGTGGTAAGGTGTTCTATATTCAAGGCTGGCTCTGTGCAGTCCTTAAATAAAACCAAATCTGAACAAAATATTTCAAGAAAGCCATTTCAGGACCTGAATGAAACCAAGCCATTCGTTCTCAGAGCCAAGCAAAACACCAAGCAGACTGCAATGCAGCGCTCTATATTGCTTTCAACAATTATTTACATCTGGCTTGTTGAGCAGAACCTCTTTTTTTATTGTAGTTCAGGGATTGGGTATGCAACATGCTTATCTTCTCCGTCATCGAGGGGAGAGAGGCCACGAGAGAAAACGTGGGGAGCCGTGAACCCAGCGAAGAGTGACAGGCCGAATCTGGGTGAATTGCTGGAGAAGGGCCTCAGTCCTGCAGAGTGCTCTGTTGACCGAAGCCTCTTTAGGAAGGCTGCGCCACACCGACGCTGAGACAATAACAACATTCACAATGGTAATGAGAGTGTGGGTGGTAAATAAGAGATGGATTCAAATAAACCTGCACAGCATTTCGTCTGGTGGGACATGGCAGGGTATGAAAGATATCAGGCAGAGGCACTTTGGAGCGTATTTCCCTCCTCCCCCTCTTCCTCCTCCTCCCCATAGGTGAGCTGGACAGGCTTGTATACACAAAGGGCACATTGTTCTACAGTACGCTAAGATGTAAAACACTCACGAGGACTGACATGAATCTGTCTTCCTGATTTTCTTTGGGGCAGGGAGGTGGGGGGTGTTTCATTTTTTTTTTTTTTTTCTTGGAGTGCTGTTTTTGGATATTGTCCAGATGGCTGCTGGACTTCAGCAAACGGCAGAGAGGCTTATGATGTGTTTAAGATTAAGCGTAGAGGATATCTTGAGTGCAAACATTGCATATAACATTAAAACACAAAGTCCTTTACATGACAGACAACATGTTTCTGTGGGTGATATTTCACCCAGCACCGACTTTCTGTGGGAAAAATAGAGATGGAGAAGGCTGACTCGTTCTTTTCTCAGCTCTAAGCAAAAAAAAAAAAAAAAAAAAGAAATGGAATAGAATGATAAAAAGTTTTGATATTTAGCTCTATATGTTGTAGAAATCCCTGTATCTGTCAATAATTTGCTCAGAACTGTGCATTCTTTACAAAAGCACACAGTTATGGGAATAGCAGCTCTTTTCAGTGTACTGAATCAGAAGAATCAGATCAGCAAAGTGATTCAATCAGAAGATTTATTCATGGAATCGTTCAATACTTCTCCAAGGCTCTGAATTTAATAAGCTGAAACACGGCCGAATGTTCAATTCTGCTCACAATCGTAACGATAACAGCTGGTGATAAATAATGAACTGAGAATTTAGGCATAAAACTACAGTTTGCAAACTGAAAGCAGTTAAAACAATCATGTATATTTTCCCACTCGCTGACTGTCTGACTGAGATGAAGACTCGGAGGCGGTGCTCCCCTTCAGAATGGATACAGTCAGCATTAAGAGGAACGCCCACAAAACGTCATATGAACAAACCGCTTTCCACAATGCCGAGGAGCTGTTGTGTGCCCTTTTTGTACCACAAATATGATTTAAAAAAACGATCTTAAGTTTTATACTTTACCAAACCAAAGCGCAGAGCCGAGGAGAATAACACAGTGGCTTCAAGCGATCCGACAGGAGGATGAGTTTGATCACCTTTGAGATCTAAAATCAAAATGTGTACAGTAGTCAGGACTTCATTACAGATGACGCAACTGTGACGTGAAGCCGACTGTATCTATGTTCAATGAACGCCAGGTGGACTGAAAGTGAATGTACGAGACAACTGAAGTTGAGAAATGAACGACTCTTTTCAGTTAGTGATTCAGTTCAGTTCTTTCACCCTGATGATTTATTTGTTTTAAACAAATCGTTCATGAATGACACATCACGAATAGCAATATCTACGCAAGACTTGCTGAATATGAAGTCATCGCTAAGGGGTCTATTAACTGGTTTATGACACGTTGCAAGGGCAGGCCTCAAACACCAAGGTCTTTTCATTTTCCAAGGTCTGCCCATAGCTCTGTCCCTGACAGGCATCCAGAGAGCCAGCCAATCAGAGGGAAGGTGACAGCTGAGAGCCTTAAAAAGACAGCGGCTAAAACAAAGAGTTTCTGACAAAAGCTAAAATAAGAGTTTTCAAAAACAACAGAATGAGAAAAATATACAGCTTTTTTAAGCAGTAAATCATAGAAAGCTACTACAGAATCACCAGAAGGACCGAATAAAGCATTAAAAAAGCACAATACCCACTCTTTAACTGTTTATGTAAGTAATAAAATAAAAAAAACTTGCCACTATGCACAATGCCACATGATTATGGTTCTCATTTTGCCGCGGAGTAATCTCATAATCATGTGTTTGCTTCATAAAATCCTGAAGATGCAGAGTTCAGATGGGAGAGGAGCCGTTTCCAGAAGTATGGAGCCAACATGTCAGCCATAATGTGTTTTGCAAGGTGTGAAAGAGCCGTCCTGCGTTTTCCCATGGAGCTCCCACAGAGTTTTTTTTCATTCTCTCCTCCTTGAATCTACAGATGTCATCAAAACATAATTCCCATTAAGCTGATTTCCATGTTGACCTAAGAGTTTCTGCAGTATTTACAAAAGGATGTGGCACCGAGCGGTGATTGACTTCCATGAAACAAAGTTCCTCCCCAAAAATCCTCCCAAAGGCTTGTTCATAGAGATTAATTATTCTGAGCCCCAGTGTCCTCACGCAGCTCCAACATCTCCCGAAGCTTCACTTTAATGACTTATAATTAAAAACACATTCAATGCTGGAACAACATCACTCTCACTGTCATGGTTTGATGTTATGAGATGGTTTTAATAAACTGTAGATGTGCACCAGAAGTGGAGAGGGTCTGTTACCTTGCAGAAAACTTTTAAAGACTTTATAAAGCGTGTGCAAATTCAGCTGTTCTGTGTAAAAACTTGCTGCTGTGATGCTAAACTCTGATTGGTTTAGAGGTTTGGCCCTTATGGTCCCAGTTTCCTTAACATTTTCTATCACGGTTTAACAATCAGCTGTTATATCCAATAAAATATACTCTTATTACCCTTTCTTCTGCTCAGTTTCATGGCCATTTGCAGCAACAATTGTTGCATAACTGCACAGCAAAACAATGATCTAGTATATTAGAAACATAAGAATTCAAGGCAGTAGATGTTTTTTTTTTTTTTTTTTTTTTTTTTTGAGGTGTAAAATTAATCAATTATTTATGTTGAAGTGATAGTTTGAAGCTCTTTAAAAAATGTAAGATTAAATGCTGAAATAAACTAATACCAAATCAATTTTAAGTGTTTGTGTGTTTCTGTGTCTGGATTGGACTCTTATTGTTTTCCCAGGGCAGGGGTCACCTGTCTCTGGTACTGCTATATTGGGGGTCATGAATTAAAAAATGTAAGTATGTCATCACCTGACTTTTCTATTCATTAGATCACAAAGTATCAGCACCGGAGAGAGGGAGGTAAAAGGGCCAGGGTACAGAACAGGATTACTATTGCAATGACGCATCATCAGTAGGGTAAAACTAACCTGTCTCACGACGGTCTAGGCCGAGGCAGCTGTGGAGGCACAAGGTCGTTTAAACTTCCTTTAATAGTCATTACACAAATCACACAGCAGTGCATTTAGGAATGAAATTTTATTGCATTGGTTTTCTGAAATGTAACATGCAGTGTATGGAGTTACGTTGTTAAAAAACAATGCAAGTATATAAATATAAATATGATTATAAGCGCTATATATACAGCACTTAATGCAAATTCAATTAATCCCTGTGAATTCTTGGCGACCTTGCATTTTTGTCAAGTCACTGCAACTTATTTGCAAATTTGACCAAACATGATCGTTTCATCGGCGCCGTCAAGTTTCTACAGTCATAGCAGTCAGTCCCCCGTGAAACTCACTTCTTTGTTTGTTAAGTTGCAGATATATCTGACCAAAATGCCTCTGAAGGGCCATCCAGATGAAGACGGGTTTAGGTGTATCTGCAAAAGTTTTTTATCGTATGCATGTTTCATCCAAACCGACCCGGAGTTTTGGCTGCCCAAATTCAATCATTTGTCAAACAGGGTTCCAGAGTGGATAAATCTGTAACCATGCATCGGTTTGGTTCCATGTTGACAAACTATCCGGTATTTTCTGAACTGAAGACTAATGACCCCACCTCTCACTTACTTCTTATATTCACTGCCGTCTCCGCACGAGCCGTGTCATTCTCTGTCTTTGTGGCAGCGTCACAGCGCCACCTACAGCCCTGGCATATGTACTATGGCGGTTTCAGTGGGTTTCAGCGCTTTCGTCTGGACGCCCATATATCTTGTGAGGGTTCCACATTTACAGCAAACTTTTTTGATACGAGAAAGAATGAAACCGCTTTCAGCTTTGTGTGGAGGTAGTCTGATTCACTTACAAATATTGCAGCTAAAGGCCGTGCAAGTCTACAACACTCCTGCTGCTTCGGAGATGTTTCTCCTTGCATGTCACTGGAAATGTGAGCTCTACCTGTCTTTATCCCATTTGCCCTCTCTCTCCCAGTTTGATGGAGTCTATCTGCCCAATTGAGTGGTTCGCTTATCTTAACCAACTCTACTGTGATGTTGTTGAAGCCAGTTGAAAGCTTTGTTTCCTTAACAATTGTACTTTCTGTTTCGAGTCCTGTAGGCACGTCTTGCAAATAGTAACTGGGTAACTTCTGGTACTCTGTCTTCTGGCATCTCTGACCTGTTTTCATTAAGCTTCATGGTTGATTTACTAATCCCTCCCAGCACTTCTGTCAGGCACACGAACACAAAATATTCCATCTCAGGGTTGTTATGTGTCAGGTTACAGCCTTCACACCCTTCACCCTCAGTAAAATACACCCAGCAGACCGCTCAGTATGCTTCCCCTCATTACCTGCGTCTTCATTTGGCTCTGCAGCCTGACGGACAAATCACCGGTTCATTCTGAGGGCTTACATGTGAAACAACATTTACACTCCACAAATTATCACCCGGTCTCAGCGCTGCTCTCCAGTTCACATCTGCACCAAAGCTGCAAGGCTAAGTGTTCTTTAACGTCGTGTGTACTGCAGCCAGACGGTGCCTTTCAACACACATGAAAGCCTCACAGAGAAAGAGAAAGATAGATGCGTGTGAGAAAGACTATGACTGTGCCTTCTTTGGAAGAAGCGTCCGACTTTTTTTTTCTATCGATGATTTTCTGCGGTTTTCAATACAGCGTGGAGAGGGCTGGGATCATGCCAGCTTGGGAACCTTTATAGGAGTGTATTCTGGATGCTTAATAGACAACACCTCCGTCATGAGACCCCGTGCCGGAGTGTCGCTGAGCTGTAAGGGAGTCGCTCCGTCAGGGGCAGAGGCAGCACATCTGTTCCTGATCCCATGTGTGACATTCTGCTGCCTCAGCCGTTTCAGAGCTCTGTTTTGTTTGGTAATTTGGGGGAGATGCTGCTGACTTAAGTGCTGGTTAACTCACTGGGTGTTAAGCTGTCACCCCCGGGAGAGAGAGAGTTTTCTCCAGCTGGTCCCACCGGCTTCTTCTTCTTCTTATATTCTGACAAAGCAGATGTCTGTATTGTTTGGATTAGCTGAATTAAATGAGACACAGCGGGATAAATTTAAGAGATCAACACATGCCGCTTGCAGAAATTTGCTTTGTAGATACATTAAACCAGCCGGAGTGAACTCAAAGATCTGGTTTGATCATTTTGAACTTTCCAACTAGTTAGTGGACTTTACGAAAGATTTAGGGGTAGCCCACATTCAGTAACATTTCATAAATGATAGTTCACCGTCAAATCAAAAAGACAGGGCCAAACCCCAAGAACAGAAAATACACAAGATCACACACAAACACACACCAAAGAAGTCCTCATTTGCAGAAATAAGCCTGACTGGCTATTTTAATGTTTAGTTTCTTTTAGTTTTCAGCCGACGTGAACGTTTCATCTGCAGATGATGAGGCTTTAAAAGACATGGTGTAAACTAAAAATAGTTCTATCTTCAGTATGTTCCTGAACATGTGAGGATTGTTGCAGTTTATCGTAGACGTGTCGCAGGTCATGACCCACAGGTCTGGTCAGGACGGTAGCTTTTTCTTCTCTTATTGTGCTGAGTTAGGGAGAAAATTACCGTGAGCTTAAAACAATGTGAGTTCTGCAGCCAAGAACTCACTTCAGCAAAACAAACATCCGTGATGAAGTGAAGGAGGCTTTCGGTGTTCAATCCAAGCCGCAATCACAAACCATCAGCAGCAGCAGAGGGGGAGGAGGAACGGTGACTTTTGGAAACATAGTCTGGAGAATTTGCCTGAATGGTTTGTTAGAAGGAAATAGTTAATACTTTCTTTATGCCTTTTGGATTATGTGCAAAGTAATGTTAGACTCCTGTGTCAACGCTTTATGCTGTGTTTGTTTATGTTTTATGCATTTGGCAACAAGAAGAATCTCCCCCGCAGGGATAATGAAGATGAATGAAAGTGAGATGAGCTCAGTGAGTGAGCAGAGCTTCAACTCTTTATCAAATCTGCCCAAAGGAGATTTTCCTTTTTTTTTATTTTCCGAGAGTGTCTTTCAGCAAACTATCCTGTGTCTCCTTTAGAATTAACTTTTTTTTTGTTTAAAATGTTTTAAGAAGACAAAAGTTAGTGCAAAAGTTAGTTAACAGTAGGAATCAGGATGAGGTGAAGAAATGGGTCTTTATTCCTCTTTACAGGCAGAGATGGGGTGCCCACCTGTCAGTCACATCATGCCCTTATATGAGCAAAACTCTAAAATAACAAGTTCTAAATAAATTCACCTCCTTACAGTGTGTGCTGATATAAAAATGAGCTATTCAGACCCAAACTGGTTTTTGAACCAGGCTGTAAAAATGTTCATTTCTGATGTAGGGATCTGCTTTTTTCTAATGGGTGTGTATGTGGTTTCCAGTACTTCTGCCTCAAGTGGACACATTATGTACAGCAGTTTTAAGCACATCTGCACAGGCTTCCTATTTTAAAGACCTTGAGAGGACTTTCTAAGTGATCTTGAGAAAGTCTCACTCACTCACTCACTCACTCACTCACTCACTCACTCACTCACTCACTCACTCACTCACTCACTCACTCACTCACTCAGTCACTCTCTTTTAGTTTGTGTATCAGAGAGTGTCACTTTTTGGGACATTGGTTTTTGTTCAGTTTGGAGAGCAGATGCTCTTGTATGGGAGTTTCAGTTCTTTTGTACTGGATGTGGGACTGACTCCTGGTCCCAGCCGAATTTGCTCTATTTCCCCACCTTCACTCTCTCTCTCTCTCTCTCTCTCTCTCTCTCTCTCTCACTCTCTCTCACTCTCTCTTTCCCCTTTTCTCTCAAAATGTCTTTTAACTGATAAATAAAACAAAAAACATAAAAATATAAAAATATAAAAACATAAATAGATAAATAAATAAATGATTGAATGAATTCATGAACAAACAAACAAACAAACAAACAAACAAACAAATAAATAAATAAATAAATAAATAAATAAATAAATAAATAAATAAATAAATAAATAAATAAATAAATAGCCAGCTTTAGGGTGGAAAAGGAATCTACACAGGCTGCAAAAACAGATATTTTTTTTAAAGATTTAACCCTAAATTGGGCACACACTGCAAAATGAAAAAGAAAAAAAATATACAAAAATTATAAAAGTCTTTTGATGTCCTCCAAAACTCTCAGGTTGAAATTTTGTTTGTCAAATTAACAAAAGGAACCATGGGGTCTAATTTTACAAGTAAGAATGCAACTTTTGTCAGGTCTTTCCAAAAAGAGACAAGAGAACTGAGATGTGTTTCAGGCAGATGATGGGAAGAATGACCATGTGTGATGCATCTCAGAAAGTTTGGGACATCTTGACTCTGACTGGCCATCATGGCAAAGGTCAAGAGGACAGATTTTTGCTTTTTTTCCCACTGACTGTCTGTGTAATTCCACTGAAAAGACCTTCAATCTGCTTTTGGTTTAAAAACTTTTAAATTCTCAAAACTTCAGCTGCATGAGCTGATTCCACATAAATAACCCTGAAATCAAACCCCATGTCTTCTTAATGGTTTTATATTTGAACTGAGGTAAGAGAGTAAGTTTCACACCCTGTAATTATTAAGCACACTTTGTCTTCTTCCTCACAGCCTGAAAACGACATCACATGCTGATAGAAGTGACGCGTCCTTGTGTTATGAAACTCACACACAGCTGCTCTGCTCTAAATGTAATTACCACATATTTCTCTGTTTATAAAACCCTTGAGTGTGTCTGTGTGTGGGTGTGTGTGTGCCTGCGTGCTGCTGCCAGAGTGTGACTTTGTGTGAAGCACGTACATCGCCTCTCTCACACACACAGGTGTATTCACACACAGTAAACAGCTCACACACTGTACACAGAGAAACAGCTGTGTCTGCTCCCTCTGACCCTCCTGTTGCGTCTCATGTGTTTCCAGGCTCTAACCTCAGATGCTTATTAGTTATGATGCCTGCAGGAAATGGCAGAGGCTAAATGTCACAATCCACAACACCAGCGTGCAAAATCTGTTTCCTAAATTTAAAATTGGCTGAGCACGGCGGATAGAGAGCTGGCAGCGGATCTATGGAAGTGCGCCCGTTATTATGCTATGGAACCAAACAGAGTGAAACTATCCACGTCACTGAACGGGAATTCTGAACGGAAACACAGAAACATCTGAAAGGATGGCTCGTTAAAACCATTAGCACAGTATGGACTTCTCATCAGCACAGGATGCTGAGGCTCATTCAGGGATCCACATCAATTACTTTAGATAAAACTTCTGAACTTTACCATTGTGACCTATGATTGCGTGTCGATGCTTGTCATTGTGGGTTACATAGTTTTGTAAGCTGTTCCTGTTTCTGCGCTGACGCAGGTGTGGCCTTTGATTGGCCAGTTCAAACAGGATGGCTGCTCCCTGATTGGCTGAAATTCACTGGTTTAAGCCTCAGCTGCTGCGTCCTGCTCTTCCCTTCTCTCACCACATCCAACAGACCAGCCTGTGTATCCTGAATTTGTGACCTTTGACCTGTGATCCAGGTGAAATGATGTAGAACTACTTTTACTTCTGTCTCCTTCATACTTCAGGATCTTATTGTTTGTTTCAAAGCTCTGGACTGAGATGGGTAAAAAAGCGTTTAAATTTGCTTCTCTTACTTGAACTGGATTACAGGGGAGGCTGTGGATCAGTGATAAAGTTGTCTCTCAGTTGGATGGTCGATCCCAGCTCCTGCAATCACATGCAGAAATGTCCTAGAGCTGAGCCCCAAATTGCTCCCATGGGGGTCGGATGAAAGACGTGGTCAATTGGCATTACCAATGTTTCACATGAAAATCTGATACAGCACAATAAAAATGATGAACATAATTTTAGCGGTTTACTACACTGTAAAAAAAAATGAAATGTAAAATGATTTTAAACCAACTGACCCCAAAAAATTGAGAGAAAACATTGATGTCTATGGCATACTGGCTTCTTAAGTCGAACAAAAACCATCTTATCAAGCTTATAAATGAATTATTTCAAAAGTACTTTACATGATATTTCATAATAACTTATTTTATCAGTACACTTGCATAACTTCTAGGAGTGTGAATTATTTAATACTCTGCATGCTTTTGCGGTGACAGCATTTGGCAATTTACTGGGACTGATTCTTTAGTTGGTTAAAACTAGTAGAAATGTCAAAAAATACTATGACATCAACAGAAATGCAAACTACACATTTAAACACACATCCAACATGTTGTTTTGATAATTTTAAAAGCATATTTTTAATTTTGACATCATACCAACCCTTGTTTTTCACAATCCCGGTCCCAAGCCCTGATAAATGGAGAGGGTTGTGTCAGGAATCTAACCAACGGAAGAGCTGTGCTAAATAAACATGTGGAACTTTTTTATTTCTTTTTTTTTTTAACGCTGTTTGCAAATTATTTTAGTCTTTGCAAGCAATTCATGTGTTCTTGAAATATGGAATTTTCTGGATTTGTCAGGTGAATGTGGTTCAGATTTCATCTTAGAAGACAAATCTTACAGAAAATATAGATTTGCTTAGATTTAAAACAATCCAAACAACAAGGGCTGTCAAAAGTTTAATTATTATTATTATTATTATTATTATTATTATTATTATTATTATTATTACATCTCTTTCACTAGTTTATTGGGAAGCATCAAAGAATGGGGGGAGGGGTGGTTGCATTTGAATTCAACTACATCATAGGCTCCTCATTTTTAAGCATAAACTAATGAACCAGAGATAGAAGAAAAGTGAAGCCAGTTCACTTTAAAAGGAGCCTGCTCCTCTGGAATGCAGTCGACACATCACGACCGAGAGGCGTTAAGATTCAGAAAGACATTCCCGATGTTGCTAACACCTGTTGGGATTTTGGGTTTGAATAGTCTGCACTCTCTTGCTTTTCACCCTCATGACAGCCTCGCGTGTGGGAAACAAAAGTCACGTACGAACAAACGGCTCTTTTTAGGTCTGAAGGAATGCGTGCACACTTGGCAGCTGACAGGATCAAATTAATTTCAACAGAAAAAAAAAGAAAAGAAAGAAAGAAAGAGGGAAATGTTCACTGCTTCATTGTCTCTCCTGTGCTCATTGGCTGCTTCAGCGGCGGGTTCTCTTTGGGTTTTCCCATGCCCCGCTATCTTTTCTCAAGTCTTAATCTTTTCATTCTGTCAGGCCCGCTCTCGGCAGCCTCTGCTCCGTTTCAAAGGTCTGGGCTTCATGCTAATTGTCTCTCAATGGCACGGTTACCTCCCACCTACATAATGCACCTTGTTTCCTCCACTCAGTCTGGGCTGCACCGTTTTGCCTCATTCAAATTCAGGAGGGAGAGGGACTGTAAAAGCAATGCCGCGGGCTGTACGGCCATGCAAAGCAGAGACCAAAAGAGGAGGAGAGAAGAAATGATTAGCTTCTCTGTTTTTTGGTGGAAAATTTCTGTGGGTGGGCCGACCAGTGGGACACTTTGAAGGATGAGATGTATGAGATTGCTGCTGTGTTACAAATCTCTCTACAACAAGTCCTCAGAGATGACTTTTATCACACAAATAGAGACAGACTGTATTGTGTTGTTTTTACTTCTGGAAAGCTCAATGTTGGATTTTAAACATGAGGGATTTGAATGATTTGCAAAGAATATGAGTCAAATAATCTAGAAAAGACACCAGACAACAAACATACAGTAAAAACAATATTCAGATCCCAACATCTTTAAATAAATAACTTGAATGATGCCATATGAATAATTTTCCAACACATTTTGCATTAACTTAGTCTGAGTGATGTTATCCGTTCATTTCAATATACTGGAAATGCTGTCTTAACTTTCAGTCGACCTAAGAGGCAAAGAGCTGGAGTTGAGGCAGGTTTTTTAGCCTCTAGCTAACAGCAACAGTTTCTGTCAGTCAATTCAGCCATGTGCCTGCTCGTGCAATAATTAAAACCTTCAAGACTGATGAATTTCTTACTCTTATTTGTAGCAGGCTATAAACATGTTTAACTTTGCTGTAAAGATCAGCTTGTTTGAATGGGTGTGAATGGGTTTTTCAGTGCTTCTGCAGCAAGCCTCTAGTGGACACTTGAGGAACTGCAGTTTTCAGCACTTCTGCATCAGTTTCATTTCTCATAAGCAGAGGTGGCACACTTGGATTTCACTCTATTTGGTCCCTGGACTGAAAGCACCGTGAGGACTATCCATTTGGTGTTGATTATAGTGACACCTGTGGCCAGAATCGGTAATGTTTTCCAGGATAGAGACTGTTTCCCATGAGACGTGAGACTCTTTCTGAGGCAAATCAATGGAGAACAGAACTTCTTTTTAACTCTACTTTACTGAAATTCTACTACAACTTTTCTCAGGATGCAAATCAACAAGGTATTTTATTTATTTCTAGTTTGAAAGGTGACAACTATCAAACTTTGTAAACTCAGTTTGTATTTTAGTGTCCAGATGGTGAGCAGATTGTCTATTTTAAAAAAAAAAACTTCATTTTTTTGAGTTGAAGTGCCAATCAACAACCGCACATATTGTATCTGGACTTATTTTTGACACAATTTAGCATTAATGATTTCACACCAGTTGTTTGGAGCGAGCTTGCCAGGGGCGGTCAGCCACATTGTTGCAAGGCAACATGGGTAACTGCCAGTGGAAGCAGTTATCTGTCAACACCCGTTGGCTTCTGAAGAAACAGGTGAATATTCCTTAAATTAATTTTACAAAATCATGGCCCGAACTCAGCCCATATATAACTTACAGCTGTGCTGCGTAAACTTTGGATTCGGGTAACTTCCTGTATCTGAGTTACAAAGCCAGGAATGTCAAAATGTCCGCATTTTTCTGTTAGCATTTGTTACAGCTTCATAACACACACACAAAAAAAAAAAGAAAAAAAATCCCATACTGTGCTTTGGTTTGTGGTCTGTTTTCTCATTTTGGTTGATTTTCACTCAGCTCTCTCTTTGTGTTTAGAGCTCTCCAAATAAAAACATTGTCCATGTTGCTCGAGGAATCAGAAATGTGATAAACGATAGTTATAGACTTGAAAGCACCTTCTTTTACACTTACCCAGAGGTTTAAGATGTTTCTGTAAGCATAATGACTTTAAGAAATCAAAAGGAGGTAAAGAGTTATAAAAATCGCTTTCACATACATGAATGCACAGCCTCCTCTTGGGTTAAACGGGAGCGCAGTTGAGAAAGGCGCACATGAATTGTGCTAATTGTGTCCACGTAGACCACAAATTGGCTGTTTTTCTTTTGCTGGAGAGATCTCCACTCAACCCAGGACCAGGACGACAGGCATGCACCATTAACATCTATTCAAGTACACACACTTTGATCTTCACTGAGCGGGAGAGAAAGAGAGGGAGGGAGAAGGCAAGGGAGGGAACACCGGGGGAGAAAAATAAGGAGAAAAAACATCATCAACAATTCAAATGTGCCCAATTATTGGACCATAAATAAAAGCCTAATTAGCATAAATTGCTTCCACATTGTTTCTATTTTTACATCTCTTCTCTTTTTGTGTGTGTGTTTCTGCGTTGTGTGTGTGTTTGCAGGTTTCTGCAGTCTGAGTTATGATGGAGATGCTTAATTTCAGAGTGAAATTGCAGCGCTAATTAAAAGTGCTGCACAAATATTTGCTTTGTGCACAGGATCCACACGTGTTCCTGTTTAGGAGGCATTTCGTGTTATCTCACAGAGAGCAGCTGATGTCGATACGATCACAGCGCCGCGATCCAAATCACCAAACTGTCAATAAAGCATTCGTGACCTTTCAAACAGAGGACCTCGGTGTAAACCTGACGTCATGATCAAAAAGCTTGAACTGTGGGTTGTTTCTTTTGGGCTTGGCGCATTGGTTTAGGAAGGAAAGAAGCAGGGGGAAGCACTGCAGTTTCACTTGTTGAGATTTCCAGTCATCCTCTGGGATTCTGCTTGTAAAGGGTGGCCTGTCTGCTCTGTCTGCTTTGGGTTATGAAGTCACTTTTGGAGAACAAGATGACAGGAATCAGGTCAGATCAGGATTCTTTCCCAGTGTCCTCTGAAATCTTGTGTCTAATCAGAAAAACCAGAATCCTCATAAATGGAAACAACATTTCACTTCTTCTCTTCCTTCACCAACCCTCAATAGACATCCAGGCCAGGCGGCATCAAACCGTCCATTTACAGGACCTGCAAACTGATTTCCTCCACCTCTCTGCCCGGTGCGTTATGATGATGATGAAGTTTAAAGATGGCATTCCCACGCAACATGAACACCACTTCTCCCCGTCTCAGGGTTGAAACCTGTCCTTTCCTCTCCCACACATTTTCACCACGTCAGTCCAGAGGTTTCTGCATCTTTTGTTCTCCTGTGGTTTTTAGTTCAGCTTTTATTACACGCTGCGATTCATCCTCTCCCCGTTTATAATTGCCAGTTTGAGGCTCAGAAGGTTAGAATAATAAGCCATAACTTCTCCCAAGTTCTAATGTTTTCCTTGGTCACCGTTGATGTCATTCAGCCATTAAAATGCCAAAAAAGTGACTTAATTATAATTTCCATCCAAGTTTGAGGGAGAAAGGACTCTGATGTCCAATAAGTGTCCATACTGATTAGTTAAAGGTTTTGGGTGGTGCTATTTTTCAAGCTGAATTCCAAAAGAACGAGAAAATATAATTTTACAAATGAATAAATAAATCAGTTTTTAGCCATTTCTCATCCTTTATTCGGAAGCAATTTAACAGAACCGAGTAATCTGCTCATCTAATAACTGCATAAAATCTTCTGTTTGGCTCGTCACATCAGATAATTAAGATCCAGGGTGAAGCGAAAATAAAGAGTGAACAGATGACAGTTTTGTGAGGGGGATTTGCACATTTGCTTCATTTATTGGATTCAATCATCAAATGTATTCAAACTGAAAATTTAATTAAATTTTTAGTGCACAAGAATACTTTTGTATGCTAAAAACCTTATCTGGGATTGTGTCATTAAAAGACACTGATCGTCGTCTTTTGTCACGTCTTCCTGTTATTAAACTTTGCACACTTTTAACTGCACCAGTAAAAAGAAGAAAGGACCGACTGCAAATTAAAATTTCTAAAAGTGATGAACCCAAGAAAACTTTTCAGCTGACTTCAATTTTTGGTTTCTTACTTTAGTTTTCATCATCCAGCCACAGTGACACACGACACATGGTTATACCGTTGGCGAAGCTACAATGGGGCTCAATTCAGTGCCAGACAGGCAGGGAAAACTGAGGATTATTATGTTAATGATTACTTACTAGGACAGTCTGTTAAAGTAGCAGCTAGCTGTTAGCAAACTGTTGAAAACAACCAGATTGAGTCTGTTAGCAGCAACTCAAGAAAGGACTTCTGTAACTTTATGTAGGTCTTTCTCTGATTGACACTTTTTAGCTGGAAAGTTTTTACTAATTTTGTTGAAGGATTATGCTTGAACAAAACTTAAAGAGGGGGTATTGTGCTTCTTTTAGGCTTTAATCTGTCCCTCTGTTACCCCTGTAGTAGCTTTCTCTGTCCCTATTTTTTCTCACACTGGCGTTTTTGAAAAACTTTATTTCAGCCTTTCATTTTAGCTGCTGTCTCTTTAAAGATCCTTGCTCCACAAACCCCTTCCCTCTGATTGGTTAACTCTCTTGAAGCCAGTTGGAGGCAGAGCTATGGTGTTTGAGGCATAGAAACACCATTCCTATGTGATAGGAATATAAAACTAGGAAGCTTGTCAAAGGAGTGAAAGTAAAAAGGAACAGCAGGATGATGTTTTTTTTCCTCGCTGGATTAGATTTTTCACACTCAGAGCATTTGGTTAAGGTTGAGAAAGAGAAAAGTCTATGATTAAAAACGAAATAAAAGCAAACAATCGTTCCTAACCTCAAACAAACTGATCGTGTTGTCATACTTTCATGAAACACGGGACTCTAAATGTGATAATGGACCTCAGAGTTCAGGTCCAGGTCTTGGGAACAATTTGTACCAAAATAAATGTCATTGCCACAAAGCTGTGTCGAGGATCTTGTGTGTGAACCCTCTGAAAACTCTTCTTCACATCATGAGATGAAAAAAAAAAAGATGGCAGAGTTGTCTTTGTCTGCAGCCCAAAGATGAAGTCAGCGTGAGTGGGAGTCGGTGTGGTGGTCAGTCACGTGATCAGTTATGGAACGTTGAATCCAGACTGTTGATCAGTCAGAGAAAACCAAACATGGCTCTTCTTTCTCATCAGCCGCCATGAAATCATTGGCAAAGAGAGGAAAGACTCAGCTGTAGAAGAACGCTGAAGTTCACTCTGCCCTTTAGAAAGCTCCTATCACGGCTGACCTGCCACTGAACCTCTCCGTTCTGTCTCGGGGTTCCTGCCAATGTAAGCAGATGCCTCTTCAGGGTTCACTTTCAGTCTCTTATTTATGCATGGGATGATAATGCTATCCTACATGAGACGAGTCACAGAAGAGTCAATAACTAATGGAATTCATGCTAAACAAGCACTCCTCTTCCCTCTTAACGTACCACCCAGGTTTTGTGCTGATTCGCTCACCTCTGCTGAGCGTCGACTCCGAAGCCCACACAGTCTGCCATGACAGCTTTAGCTCAATTACTGCAGGTCCTGCTGGATTGAGCCCTTTATATCTCCAGCTGGGAAAGCTCACTCCTCTAAACTCTGAGAGCGGGGAAAGCTTTTGGAAAGACCTATAAATGACATCCAGAATAAAAAAAAACTCACTCCCTGCCTGTCTGCCTCTGCCTCTCTCTCTGTGGCTCCATAATGGACGGTTTTATAGTTTGAAAGAAGGTATCAGGCTCTGTCAGGGCCTGCAACTAGATACTTTTCATCTGCAGACGTTCTGCAAACTATAAATCTAAAGCTGAGCTTCAGGAGTGATTATTTTATTTAAAAAGAAAAAAAAAGAGAGAAAACTATTACAGCCATTCAGAAAGACTGCGTTGACAAATTCAGGACTCAGTGCTTCACAAAGTGTTGTGAGCTCTGATATGTTTCTTACATATCTGCCATGACACGTCTCACATTGGTGTGTGTGCTGGAAGAGGATGGAGACAGTGGTACAGGAAACACTGGCTGTCAGTTTGGTTATCATCTGCACAGAAACTTAACTGATTCAACGATTGTTGTTTTCATTTTAACCTTCACTTTGACATCTGTATTGTTTTTTTTATTTCTCAATTTTTGAACAAGTCGTTCATCACATCCCTCTGGGAACTTTAAAAAGACACATACCGTAAAACTCTACTCCCACTTTGGATATTTATTTATTTATTAAACCATGAAGAGACGTGTTGAAATCAAAAATCTCTTTTCCAAGAGTGTCCTGACCAAAACAGGCAGACAGACACAATTACAAATATCACACTCAAAACTTCACACATCGGACCAAATATCTGCAGACAGAAGCATCTGCTTCCAAATCATTCAGGATCCATTTAAAAGCATCCTGTGAGCAAGGTTCACCAAGTTTAGAGTCTTTCCGTAGACCGTTCCAGCTAAAGGGAGCATCAAACTTGTTATATATATATATATATATATATATATATATATATATATATATTCCGCCCAAGTAGTCCTGACTCTCAGAACAGACAGTATAAGCTCTTACTGTTAACAGTTTCTGTTTAAGGGCCCCTAGCCTGATACAAATTTTGTTACGACAGAAAAAAACCCACAACACTCTAATAAGGACCCTTATCCCATGAAAAACATGTAAGAAACATTTAAGCTATTTTGAAATAAAGTGCGTGTTATACACAACTTTTTTTTCTAGGTTTTATTCTGCTCCTCTGATACCCCGTAATAGCTTTACATGACTTTCAGCTAAAAAAAACAAACAAACAAAAAAAAAAAAACCTATGTAAAGGTTTGAAAATCAGCACGACCCGATATTAAATTCTCCATTTGCCAGAAAACAGATGGTGTCTTATACCAGAGGTAGCATATAAACCAAATTTAAGAAAATATTACTATTAAGATATTTATTTTTGAGGACACCTTAAACATCTTTTGACAAAGACATATAGATAAAAACCTTGAGTCAGGTGTTTTTACAACCACCATCTGAATCCAGCCCTTTTTTTCATATCTTAAGACGGAGCCTGTGAGCTCTGAGTCTAGCTCTCAATTACATTTTAAAACTTAATTTACAGTTATTGAAAAGAACAAATGACTTTATTACAGAGGTAATTTCAAGGATCCTGGGTTAATTTGATACCATTTGCTGGAAATACTGCCCTAAACTTCAGGCATAGTCTCAATCCAGCATTTTAATACCCCTTTTACTAATTTGAGGAGAGATGATGTAGCGGCCATATTCAGCCGGGGTTCAGTATCTGAAGTTATTAACCATTTTATCTGTTTTATAAAGTTGATTAGAAGTGTTTAACCTCCACTTTGTCCATTTTCACAGCAGTGAATTAGTTTGTCTTGTACCTCAGTGTTACATGGTTTCAGCTGTTGAAGTTATTTCCATTTAGAAATGTGATAGTCGACGTCAGAAGGTTGTAACAGAGGCAAGTACACTACAACATGAGTAATAAATCAAAACACTGGGAAATCCGGAGAGGTTAATCTCTGATGATTACATACCGGCCTGTTTGCAGTGAATGCACTTTCAATGTGTGCAAATGTCAAAGTAATTTCCAGCACCGGTTCATATTGTAGGACGTTATTATCATCTTTACAGCACATTGTTTAATGGCAGCTGAACGTTCAGAGATGTTTTTTAAATAACCTGCACAAATATGCAGCCTCAGTAATGCTATAATTAAATCCTACTGTACAAATTGTTTGTCAGATTGGCTTATAAGTGCTCTGAGAGTATAGGCAGCATGTGAGAGTTCATCGGGTCACAGGAGAAGACTTTCCCTGAATATTTCCAGACTATTGAACTCAGTGGTGAGAGTCTTGTGAAGACCCTCCAAACTCTGCACCTGGTTCAGATTCTCCCCTCAAAATCTGCTTTCTTTGGACGTTGCATCTTCCTCTCATTTGATTTCAGCTCTTTGTGATACAAAATACACACTGATGGTTGAGAACCGTCTTCAGGGATGGTGAGGTGAGTCGAAGAGGGAGGGGAACAGGCTTCTGGGCCATTTGGAAAATAGATTTATTGAGAGCTGGCAGCAGGTTGTGGAGCGTCAAAGGAGCTCTGAATGAGACTAAAAGAGCTGTGCAGTCTATTAAAGCAACAATTATAGGATTTATTAATGCTTTTTTTTGTACCCACCACTTGAACCAGTCAATCTTGGACTCTGTCCAGGTCTTTTTATGAGACGGATCAAAGAACTCATGGCACCACATTTCCTCACATGGTTCCTGTCTCTGCTCAACAGTGTCAGCAAACACACCATTTGATGGATTTGATGGATGCCTTCAATGCAAACACCCACACAGGCCCAAATCTCCATCTGTCCCGCAGACAGGATGGTCTGTGTTTTGGTTTTTTACGACTTAGCGAACGGAGGTGGCTCTGAGGTTATAAGATAGCAGTAAATTCCTGCGCTTCATGCCATTATCTTGAGTGAGGGCATGTGTAATGGATTGTGATAGCTTTACTGGTTCTCCAAAGTCTTCTCTGGCTAAAGGTATGGAAAGCTACTTTTGTTGGCAAAAACAAGATAATTCATCTGGGACGTGAGGATATTCGAGTAATCAAAGTTGGAGACAGAGGATGCCACAGTCAGCGAAACGGCTTCAAATTCAGCAGAATATGGACCTGAATGTTTTTCAGTCATAATCTGCATTGATCCAGAAAGGGTTTAGCTTAACTTGCGTGACCTTAATTCTGAAGCTATCCATCCATTACCCAACCTGGGGCCTGTTTCAATCTTTTCCATCAAATCAACCTCAGTAAACTCTGTTGTCTATAAAAGGTAGGAACATGGGATAAGAAGTCCTCCAACATATATCACGAACAAACCACAGTTTCAACTCACAGCCAAACTCTGCTAGAAGACTCAGAACACAGTCTGCAGAGGTGGATCAGTTTCATCCACAGCAGTCGTCCTGAGTATCTCCTCCATTCTGCTGGGAACTGCAGTGGAACATCATGTTTTGTAATAGATGAAGCCTCTTTTGTTTGCTACTCTTGCGAATCTGGAGGGTTAATCTGCTCACAGTTGTCATTTTCAGGGGGTGAAATCTTTGAAGATGAGCTATCACCCCACAAATGGCTGCCCAAAAATGGTTTCCACCATGTTGTGCCATCAAGGTTTTCCCCAGTTGCAAGACAGGTGTGTACTGTGACTGTGGAAGTCGGTTAATGTACTCTCACAAATGGAGCCAGTCTGAAAAACTGTTCAACTACACTTGTGTTTTCTGTTTCTGTAAATCAGGTAGTTAGAATTACGGTGCCCAGGAAGCAAAAAGAGAAGAAATCAGAGAAGGAAGGTCTGTACGTGGACATGGGATCCCTTCAGAAGTCATAATGTTAGAAAAGAAGTCTTGAGCAGCAAGTTCTGTGTTTGTATCTGATGCCTGCACATCATCTAAGACTGTATAAAACATGGAAGTAGTCTCCATGAAGTCACCCGTCTGTTCCTGAAATAGTCAAATGAAGCCAGTCATTGCACAGGGTCATCTTGGATATGACGCAGACTTTTAGTTTCCTTTCTGACAGCTAACAGCCTCTGATTGGACAAACTCATAATCCTAATATCTAAACAGCTAAGTTAGAAAAATATTCACACACCGTACAGTGTGTGCTGATGGTGAAATTAAAATTTCTTACTCAAGCTGTTTTTTTGAACCAGGCTGTAAATATGATTTTTAATGCCGTAAAAGTCTGGGGTTTTTTTTAGCTTGGTGTGTACGTGACTTCTGCTGCCAGCCTCTAGCGGATTCTCAATGAACAGCAACTTTTAGCACTTCCATGTGGGCTTCATTTTTCTCTACCGGATGTTGCCCCTTGATTTCATCCTTTAGAGCTTTTTCTCAAATATCAGCACCATCTAGGTGGTGCTGTTCTGGACTTTTGGCACATGTTCCAAGACAGCTTCAGCTGACTTTAAGTCCTGAAAACAGTTCAAAGAGGGAGAAACACATTGTTATACATTGATTTGTATGTTTCATATATTAGGCACCTGAATAATGACGCTTGGGAGCTAAACATTCCGAATGCTCCTCATTCCCTGCACTGAATGTGAGTGTGTGAAACGTAAGAGGTGATGCTGGTGGACTGAGAAATGAGACTGCTGTTAATGACTCTTAATGGCCACAAATGAACCCACAAAAAGCACGTTTCAGTAACTCTGTTGATAACTTGAAGGATGTACTTCCTGATTGAAAGACTGCTGCTTCATCTCCTCAAGGTAACTCAGCTGGTTTTTGCTGACTTTGATGTTGTGTTTGTTTGTTTGCTGGGCTTTGCTAATGAGACTGATGAGGCTTAATCAGCCTCTGTTAGATGTTGCTTATGAGCTCATAGGCTGTTTATTTCTGCTTCCATGTTTTACCTTCACAGCTGTATAGCATCAGCATGTCCACTGTGCTTTTTTTCTAATATGGCTGAGCTCACTTTAAGGTACTTGAGCTCATGCTGTTGGAGTCTTCATGTTTAGTGGGTGTGAGGTCATTTGTGTTTTTAGGAGGGAGTTGTTGTTGCTACCCTTTTGGAGCAGATTATATGGAAGATGTTATTGTAGAGTTAGTAAAATTAGGGATGTGGGCACGCCCGCTTTCTTGTCCTCCACCTGTTGACATAATTCCCAAACAAGTGTGTCCTTAAAATTCACATTTTATGCAAAATCTGAAAATATGTCTGTGGCTGTGCTGCTGCTGCTTTCATTTCAGCCTGCTGCTGCTACGCTCTCCTGTTGCTGGCTTCTCATTGTTGAACGCCAAAAGTTTTATCACCTGAAACTAAAACTTTTTCTACATTTAGCGTACTAAAAACTCTTATGACATAGAAAGGAAAGCACTCGGGAGTTTTAGTTCTTGTTGGGTTACGGCCACATGGCGGCGGCTTGAATCTAACATCTACATTCTTGCGTTATATTGCTGGCTGTATACTGTTTCTGCATTGGGATGCCTACCAAGTGAATGGTCATGTTGTGGCTGTTGCTGTACAGAGAAACTCTGGATAACAGTCAGTCCGATGAGGTTTATGAAACAGAAGCTTGTTCAAATGTTTTACGATCCCTGCAGTGCTGAACTGGATGTGCTTCATAAGTATTAAATCAACATAAATACCTTTAATATCGGTCAGCTGATTGAAAGGGCTGAAGTCCAGTAACTTTTTACGGTATGGTATTATGTTTTACTGAAAGAACACACGCTTTACTTTGATCAAAACCCAAATTTTTCGGCAACAGGTAAAGGTGCATAGCACCATAATGCCTCCTTCTGGGCGAAAAGTGAGCATTTTGTCTTTAAAGCTGATGTGTTAGAAGCAGGAAAATGGGCAAGTGGACCAAACAGTGATGGTAAGATGATTTGGTCAGAGTATCTCCAAAACTTTCGTTCTTGTGGCATGTTCCTGGTCTTTCAAAAATGGTCCAAGGATGGATAGCCAAGGCTCACTTGCGATGTAAAGCCTGGCCTGTATGGTCTACTCCAGTAGAAGAGCTACTGAAGCTCAAAATTGCTGAAAAAGTTAAATCTGGATCTGATTCAAAGGTGTCTGAATACACAGTGTGTCACAGTTTGTTGTGTTGGGCTGCATAGACCCAAACCTAAACAGTTTTAGGTTTACAGTTGCAGCCAAAATGTTAAGAACACTCAGCATCTTAAAGAAGTTGATGGAGTGGTCGTAAAACTACCCACAAATGATAGTAGGGAGGTTAAGCAAAAAAAAAATCAGCTTATATCTTGTGGAAGTACAGTACCTTAAGGTGATAGAAATAAACTTATTCTAAGACACAAGTGAGATCACACTTTGTATCGGACAGGGTTTTTTTTTTAAAAAAAAAAAGGTTGCCAATTCGCCGAAAATACTCAAGAGCCCATATCTCTGGGCTACAAAGACAAATTTGGTCTCACTGTGTACATTTCGGGGGTCAAGGAATCCAATAAAATAGGTTTCAAGTTCAAAAATCCCAACAGTACTCCCGTTACCATGACAACTTGGGGGTACATATGCACATTTCCCATAAAAAAGTGTGTCTTCAAAGTGACCTTTCTCATCTTTTCCTTAAAGAAACTTAAAAAAACGTTGTAGTTTAGGAATGCACCTACATTACATTTGTCCAAAGTATCATGAGATTTCAAATAGTTAGGAGTAGCCTATGCAGATCAGTTGCAGTTCCATCTGTACCAGGGACAGCTGTTGTTGTCAGTGGTGACAGGTTAACACTTTGAGGTTCGTATGACTTTCTCATTGAATAGAAAAAAAATGTTTTAAATGTTTTATAGCTAATAACTACCTAGTAACCAATTAGCTTAATTATAGCAGGCTATCTAGTAACTACTTAGCTTTATTATAACAACCCATAATCAACAATAGCAACATCAGCCCTTCATGGAGCACGCATCAGTATTTCACAGCACTTCTCTTCAGAGAGACCAACAGTTCTCCCCATCCAAACAGTATTCTTGCTGCTACAGTGGTACACTGGCCAACTCTTGTGCTAAGTATCTCAGGTCTTAAGTTACTCTTCGAGTTTTCCACAGTGTTTAACCTCCGTTGTCTTTCTGTTTCTTCCAGTGCCTCCTCGACCCTCCTGCCTCACAGCCCAACCTCTGCCCCGCTGCCATACTCTCTCTCGGATTCGCATCGCCTCTTCGAGTCTATCACCCACTCTATGGATCACAGCCTCACTCCTGGATTCTGGATTCATTCATTACCCCTGCACATTGTTCAATAAATCTCCTTAAACTGCTTCTTCTGCCTCCACTTTGCTTTTGGATCCTGTTCAATCAGCTGGTTAATCAAACCGTCACATTAACTCATTTTCTTTCTAAAAAGGAACAATGAAAATGGTAGACTGGATCCCTCAGTTATGGACCTCAGCCCCATCCAGCAAATTTGGTTGGGTTATAAAATAAAGAGGACAGATCTATTAAGCATTCAAAGGAAAGCCTTTGGCTTGAGTTATTAGTGTTGAAGCTCTCAGGAAATGTATTGATGCTATGCCAGAGACATTAGCTGCTGGAACTGCTACAAAAGGTGGACAGACCAAATATTTAAGTTCAAAGTGGATAAAAACAGAAGGACTTACTTCTTCTGATATTTGTTGGGCTCAGAGCAACTATCACCATGTTTCATGATCATGATTTGGAGGCCAAAAAAAAGGTTAATACTTTCAGATCTATCAGGTGTTCTAACAATTTTGGCCACAACTGTAATACTCTCAGCTTGAATCAGAGATTCAACTCAAATTTCTGCACGTCCTGTCAGTATTTCAGGATGATCATAATAGACTTTTTTGTGAGTCTTGGCTTGATAGATTTGAAAAAAAGAAAAGAAAAGACCATAATAATTAAATTAAAAGAAAAAATACACAGGTAGGCCAATACCAGTGGCTGGTGTACTCATTGGTGTAGGGGCTGCTACAGAGCAAATTTTGAAAATCTGAACATGTTGAGGTTTCCAACTTGGGAAATGAAAGAAAGAAGAATTATACAAATCTTAGGCTTTCCAAGACGACCTCGCCAACCCTGGAGGTTCTTATTAGAGTTTTTGCCCTTAAATGCTGGATTAATCCATACATTTTCTAAACTCTCACCTGTGCCATCTTATTTAATGTGTTTTCTCTGTTTTTAGCCGAATGGGAAATAACACTTCATGTCTCATAGTCCATTTGCTGACTTCTAGACAAAACAAGCAATGTGCCTTTGGCTCTGCTTAGTTTATTATTACCATTTGTCTACTTTCTCTTACGAATAACAAAAAGAGAGATGTACAAATGTCCTGTTTTCATAACCAACGCCATAAACTCAGGTTTTTTTTAAAGCATTCTATGAAAACAAAAAGAAACCAACCCTCACAAAAAAATAAAGATTTACATTAACCATAAAAGTCACTTGAACTTTCAGTTATTTTTTCAAGATAGAGGCCAATTGTTTTCCAACCAACAACATAATTGACAATTTGTCTCAGCTCTACTTTCCAAAGCATTAAATTTGAGGGTTTATCGTCAAGCAACACCAATAAACTTTCCCCACAGTGCTCTCTGCCTCTGCGTCTCGTCACTCTGCAGTCAGTATCAGCTGTCTGAGAAAACAGAGTAATTAGATCATCTCCACAAACACATCTCCGAGCCGAGGGGCCCAACCTTCCACTTAGAGATGAGAGAGACGTTAAAGGACATGCAAGGCAAGAGGTCGACCACAGCTGCGCTGCACAGCGCTGTGGTCCAGTAATTGAGGAGTCTTTGGCTGACACTCAGCCCCTGAGATGATTTACTCTGTCCTGATGGTTTTCCTGACTCCAGGACTCTGGCGTCAGGGACAAAAGGAGCCTGTGTGGACACTCACTCAGACGGGTGAGACGTGAACAGAGCTGAAAAGGAGTGAGGCGGTCAGTCTGTAATTCGTGCTCTGTGCAACTCACTGATGAGGAGCAGCCATGAAATACTTCCTCTTAAGTGTGTCCGACAGCGCTGCCTGTTTGTGAAATCCGCAGCCAGGACTTTTCACCATTGACGAACTTTCCAATCCTGCTTAGAGTCTCAAGTGACTTCAGGGATCCAGATCCTGTCCTGGTCGAGGACCTCTGGCTGCTGATTTGACTTTAGTAGTTCCACGTCAGTTTTTATCAACTTGAGTAGTGCAGTGTTCCCCGTGTCCTAGCAAAGGCTCTCTTCAGTAATCTGGTTTGGTGGTAAGAGGCACTCCACCAAGGGAGCCCAGTGTGTATATTCAAATGTGTTGCTGTGTGGTTTCTCTCTGTCTCTCAGGAGTTTTCAGCTGGATAAGAGAGGCAGGACATTAGAGAGCAGCCAGGAGGCCTGGGTTTTCCTGGCACACAATGGCAGGAAGTGCTGCCACACTATAAATGGAAGCTGAAATAGTGGCAAAACACAGTCAGCAAGGCCTTTCTGCCACCAGCCAACAGGCTTTCTGGGCTCTCACTGCTCTTTTTCCAGCATCCAAACAGTGATAGTGAAACTAAATAGACAGACGCACCAGGAAAATCTCACATTGGTGCCAGTAATTATTCAACCCGTAACTTATAAGTGCTGATACTGACACATAGTTTAACATGAATGGTGCCAAAGCTTGTGATCTGTGCCCAAATTCTGCATCATTTCAGCCACTTTCTGCCATAAACTTTCTGTGGATTCATTGTTTCCGCCACAGTTTGATTCTTGTGCAAATGGAAAAGTTATTACAAGTCTGAAAACCAGTTTAATGAATATTTTTCGGCGTGGGATAAAGGCTTCCCATGGCACAGCTTCTATGTTCACTTTTCAAACTGGCGACAACAACCAATAAAGTCTTGTTGAGTTAAATCTCGTCTGTACCGCTATTGTATCGGTGGTTTCACTGCATTTGCTGATATCTGCTCTTTCCAACATTGGCTCAACACTTTCAGTGGTATCCAGAGTCATTTGTTAGAAACCGGTTTAAAGCATGTGTTAAATCACATTTTGTTCTCTGCTCTTGTTACATTTATGACCAATGAGAAGAGTTCCAGTTCATTTCCTTCCCAGAACAAATAGGTAGCTCTGTACTTAACTTCTGGCTGTGATAACTAAAGTCAGTGTACTACATTGTGATGTGGTTATAGAAATCATATTTTTAAGAGTTTAAAAGCTTGAATGTTTCCTTCAAATAAAAGAGTTCAAGCCTTTGATCTGGTGAAGGGAAAGTTTCTACAAATGTGTTTACATGGGCTTCAATATCCACATTTTTAGCTGTATCCAAGTTTTGATTATAGCCAAGAATCATGTTTACAAGCACACATAGAAAGCTTGTTATTCATATTCATTCTGATATGATAAATATTTGTGTATCAATTTCTGATCCATGTATTTCATCTGGGCAGGTGCCTGTGATTTTTGTTGTTTTACAATACAAACTTTTTTAGTTTTAAAATTTAAGTCAAATGAGCCCACCATTTCTTACAATGAGTAACAGTAAATATTTAAAGAGGGGGGATTAAGATTGTTTCTGGGCTTTAATTTGTCCCTCTGGTGCCCCAGCGGTCACTTTACATGATTTAGAACCCCACAAAAATCCCCATTTTTCTCCCGTTAAAAAAAAAAAAGTATTTAAGCATTACTTAAATGCCTCATTTTAGCTGCTGTCTCTTTAAGACATCCCTCTTCTTTGTGATTCGCCAACCCTCTGGAGACCTGTCAGGGGTGGAGCTATGGGCAGACCAAGGAGCAACATCCAATAGAGAAAAATAAAGCAGATACAGAAGTGCTAAAAGTTGCTGTTCATCAAGAATCCACTAGAGACTGGCTGCAGAAAGACCGGAAGTCACGTACACACCAAGCCAAAAAAAAGACTTAAATGGCATTAAAAAACATATTTACAGCCTGGTTCAAAACACGCGCTGAAAACTGCAAGGCTGATGAACTGCGGTGCTCATGAAGAATGTGTGAACCAGGGGTTAGGATTATGAGTTAGTCCAATCAGACAGTCAGCTCAGCTTATGTGACTGATGGACGCCTTATAGCTGTTAGAAAGGAAGTTCAAAGTCCACGTCATATCCAAGATGGCCATCTCCAATAAGTGGCTTCATTTGACTGTATCAGAAACAGACGGGTGACGTCACAGAGACTACATCCATATTTTATACAGTCCATGGAGCAGGCCTAAGTGTTTGAGGTCCCATCCCTCAAACATGTAAGGAACCAGATGAAGATCTCATGGTATTTTTTTTTTTTTTTTTTTGAACAGACCATTTTGCTCAATTTCCAGACCGATTCTGGTATTTCTACAACATGTGAATATGTAGAAGTTTGAAAATATGCAAGTTTGTTCCGAACATCCAGAATTATTGCTTTATATCCATGTTTACAAATCGGGAAAGCAGAATACCCCCCTCTTTAAACATGACGTCACCCCTGAGTGGTTTCAGCCTGTTACTGCCACCATGTTAGGTGGTAATTGGTAAGATATTTCGGTGGCACAAAACTTTCTCTCTCCATAAAACAGGCGCTTTTGTTGCTGATACCATGTTTGTTTGCTGAGTCTGTGCTTCTATCTTTGTCCTCCAAGTAGCAAAATGGGTTTCCTCAAAACAAGAATAAAGGCTTAACCCAGTTTCTTACATGATTTGCAGAAACACGAAAAGAGGACGCTGAAGTCCAAGTTGAAACAAACATTGAATTACAGTAAGATGACTTAATGAATAAGTTTTAAAATCTGATAGACTCTGGTTACACAGGTTAAACATGACAACCTGGAGAAAAGAGATCATGTTCAAGGCTTTGTCCTGAGCAGTTGAATCTAATGAGATGAAGGAATCCTGAGTCAAACAGAGTCCAGGGATGAAATCAGCCGACCTGGAAGAGATGAAGATTGTCAGCTTGAACAAAAACCAGAAATACTTGTGAATATATGCAGCATTATTTCATCCGGCTCTGCAGATGTGTTCAGTCTCAACAAAACTTAAATAATCTCCGAGGGGAAAGTGGGTCACTGCAGCATGAGAGATATTTCTTAAAGAGGAAGCAAAAACACAACACAGAGCAGATTAAATACAGCACACACACACACTCTCAAACACACACTGTGTCAGTGTAATGCTGCTGACAAAACACAACGCTCCAAAGTTACTTACAGTATCTTTGTTTACTTTGCAGTGGCCCCGTCTTACGGCACGTCAGCTTCTCTGTTTAACAGTTTAAGGTTCATCACTCCTGGAAAACACATCACATCCTTCACCTTGGAGAAGTCCTCCCTGTTCTGCTGTGTGGCTCTTCCCCAGGAGTCCATGAAAAACTTCACAACCTCCCCCGAATGTCAAGGTTAGGCTTAGTGAGAAGAGCAGGCGGGAAGAGGAGAGAGGGAACCGAGAAAACATCGCTCACACTCTGAGATCTGTAGACGGCATTTTTGTTTGTAACATTCAGAGGCCAAACATGAATCAAGACTGGGCGAGTACTTGGCAAAAACATCAGACCAAACTCCCTTTACCAGAGCTTTGAGCAAAAGCAGAATTATTGGTGAACATTTATCCACGGGGAAAAGACTAAAGGAGATCAAGTGAATGAAAGAGAGAGACTTTTGAAAACCGAAGACAGACAGACAGACAGGCAGACAAAAACAGACTGACACAGAGATGTCAGGGGATCATTCTTACAATGCCAACAGTAATATAACTTATTTCTTACTATTACAGCTGTGACTTTTAATAAAGTGGGACCAATAATGTTTATAGTAACACTTTAGAGTGTTGGATATCAATGAAAGAGTATTCTGTGGCTGCTCCACAAAGCCTTGTAACTGGATTATGTGTTGGTGGCATAAGTCTGCTCTGCTTTGAGTGGGAAAGTCTCTCCTTCACCCAGGAGTCCACTTTTCATGCCCTGTGTGAAAACAATAAGTTGGGACTGACTTTTTAAGCCAAAACCATAATCCTTAGAAAACTGAAGCCTTAGTTCACATTCAACACACCAAGAAAACTAAACTTAGCACAAAAGGTGCAAGGACAAGGAAAGAGAAACAGAACGAGACTGAACAAAAAATAAAAGTTTGAGAAAGAAGTGGCATTAACAGGTTAAGCTATCAATGAAGGTGAAGGAACGCAAAGTTAAACTCAACAGCTGAATGCAGAAGTGTTCACAAGCTATTAGCAGTTCTGTCATCATAACAGACATAGTTTTAATGCACAAGCAATCCAACCATTGGGATTTTAGTCATTTATGAAACCTGAAGTAAAACTTAACTTAAAAAGATGCTCCTGGATCCTTATTTCGGTTCAGAAAGCTGGCTTCTTGTCTGTTCTTCCTCTTCAAAATAGCATATAGACAAACTAAAAGCAGACTGAAAAAGACTGAAAAAGACTGAAAAATACTGAAAAGACGGAAAAACTGCAATATTCACTCAATTTAAACTATTTCTCATCTCTATTGTAAGGCTGTTCTTCTATCTGGCTTGAAAACTCCCTCATTCATTGCATAGCTGTTAGCAGTTGTTGACGTTCATGTCACGTGAAAGTCATGATTACACCACCCCTGCAATGAAATAATAAGAATAGATAAAAATATGGAATGTGTGGGGAATAAACCCCTTATCACATTTATTCTACATTTATAGAGTTTCTGGGAGGCTGTAAAGTCATTTGAGATGCGGGGAGATGAAATGCATCATTTTAAGAGACAGAAATCTTTAAAACTCAATTGTCAAGATTAACCTCTGACCCCTGTGAAAGCAGAGATAAGCGATCATCTCCAGTACCTCCTACGACTCCAAACTTGGATGCGTCTCTGACGATGAACTCACATCTCTCACATTCCTCAATTAAAGTTCCGATTCGGTCTCTGTCACAATAAATCATCGTTGTTTCCTCAATTTCACAGATTTTAGTATTCACTTTCTCCTCCCGTGAAGTCAAATATCACATTTGCGATAGAGAATTATTAGAGCGTGCCAGCAGCTCTTCCTGAATGTAGTTGTGAAAGTTTCGTGCATTCCTCCGCAGCAGAAACACATTTTGTCAAATTGCTGTAAGACAAGCGAGTAATTGTGCATTAAAAGTAAATCCTTTGGTCAGTTTTTCTCACTTCAAATGAAAAAGTGATACTCCACAACTCCTCCAGGGAATCATGCAGTAGAAACCGCCTCACCAGCTGTGCAGAGGTGAATGGAGATGTTTGCATGATGGATAACATCGAAGGTAAATAGAAAGATACATGGCTGCATTATGCTGCTCCTGTCTTCTTTACACTGAGAGAGATGTTAAAGAATCCATACATTATGTTTGGAATAAATGTGTTTTCTTTCTGAAACTGAAGGTTACTCATGGAATTCAAAATGACCCCGGGGACTCAAACACTCCTGAACAGAGGAACGTGATTTGAAAGTTATTTAAATGCTATTATTTGTGGCTGTAACTCAGAGGTGTGAGTTGTGGTTTCTTCTGGCCACTTTTTGGCTGGAGTAAATCTCACTTGTAGCTTCATGTTGAGCCAAGGGCGGGTCTGGGTTAGTGGGTCAGCCTGCCAGGCGGGAGCCCAGCTGGCACGTCAGCCTGCTTTGAGATAATGTCAGCGCAGGAGAATGCTAATAGTAACCGAGGACCTGACGGAGAGCTGCAGCCTGTTAAAGCAGCTGTGTGTGAGTCAAACCTAGCCCAGACATCACGGGACATGTTACCTCAACCAATGTTATGTTTTGCTTCACTGAAATAAAAAAAAGTGTAAACAAAACTATGCTGAGAATATCAGAGAGCTTTCAGTTACTTTCTCTTTTGCAACAAAATTAATCGATGCATGTTCAGTTCATTCAAAGATTTCAGTGTTGGACTTGTTGTCTATTACTCAGGCTTTAACACCAAGAATCTCATGCAAACAAATGACAAAAGGATCCATAATAACACATTATTGTTTTTTTATTTTCTACAGATCAACAGTTAGGCTTCGACTCTGGATGAGTGGGTCACTACACCAGCAGGTCTCACTGCAGTAAGTGAAGTTTTATTGACACAAGTTGACAACAGAATTGCCAAAAATATTGGGATAAAACACTGTTTAGAAAATAGTTGATGCTGAAGGTTGTCGACTTATAAACAACCACCTGTTAGTGAAACTGAAACAAGTCTTCACCAAAGTTTAAATATCAATAAAGTAAACTAAACAAAGGGATTAAACTCCAGCAGTTTTATTTTGGATAGAAACTAAAAAAGCAGCCGGCCAACATTAAAAAGATGAACAACTATTTTTTTCCACATCTATCCTTAGACTAGGTTTAGTCCTGCCAAATCCATCATGTGCACACATTTAATAAAGAAAGCTTTATTGTTGCATGTCAGATTTAGCAGCTTAAATGAAAATAGTACACCCCATTTTGGTCAACTATGAAAATAAAATCCCACAAAATTTGGTGATGTCCAACTTTTGGCACCTTTTTGCATTCTGTGTTTACACCAGCACCGCCATCAGTGACCAAAGCATGCTGGGTACATAGCAGTGCAAACCATTGCAGTCTATTTTCCAAGCTCTTCTCCTCTTATTAGATTATAATTATACATTTAAGGAAAGTAACGGTTTACTATGAAGTCAATAAAAGCTGCTGAGTGATGAAAAGACTCCAGTTTAAGACCACAAACGACATCCTTCGATGACAGCTCTTCCTATCACTTTGAAGCAGAATTCACCAAGCGTTGGATTGTTCACCCACTAACAGGAGCTACACATATGCACAGAAACTGAACATTGCTGAATGCCTAATGCAGATCAGTTATAACCTTTGTACTCCTGAAAGACGACAAAACAAACTGCATCTTACAGACCAGTATAACTTAAAATATAGGTTTTATGATGACCTACAGTTTTTTAGGACCCTGCTCTCCACTAGCAACCTCTGGAACCTCTTTATACTCACAACGACCTTCATTCACTAAAAATGTGTATGCACAAATATGTGAGTAAACCATGTGTACGAACATTTGAAGCACAAATCTTGAATTTTTATCAATAAATTCTTTCTTGAATTTATTCTTACATATTAGTGAATGAAGCCCAGTTCTGCTAGGTGTCACTCTAATGTATCAGCAGTAAAGGTTTGTGGCCAGAGCTGCACAAGTCAAGTACCAGAACATGCACAGTTTTCTGTTTTTCTTCTGAGAGGAATGACAACCGTCTAAACCTCCACACTTTACGATGTCTTTCTTATTTTCACAGCCGTTTAAGAGCTGCAGTTGTGAAAAACGTGCGAAATTAAGACTTTGCTCCTTCCACCCTTGAAATTACTAGTAAGATCAAAATTGTCAGCTTTGTCAAAATGTGATTTCTTGATTTCACACCGTTTTCAACCAACTTTCGACACTGAAATCCCGGTTAGTGCTCAGAAACAAAGAAAGCCAACACTTAAAGTTGGGCAAAATCTAGAAGTTTACATTTCACCCCTCCCCTTTTTAACCCTCCCCTCTTTCTCCTCTCCTCTTGTGAGATCAACACCATCTTGACGCCGTTCATCAGCCTGATTGTATATCAACACTCAACACTCAATGCATGAGACTGTGATTGGTACAGTTTCTAACACTGTTTGAGGAATCTTGGACAGGCCGTGGAATGATAATCATTACGCCTGGTGTGACTCACTTAGAGTAAACATTAGCTTTAGCCGCTGTGTATTTCTGGCTCTTTGCACCTGTTTGCATGTCACAGACTAATTCATAACTCCTCAAGCGCTGCGTTGTGTAAGAAACACATCTCAGCCTTGAACAGCTCCATATGGACAAATACACTTGTTGAGAAGGTTTTCTACTCACCATGAAGAATTAGCTCCATACCACTGAAGCTGTAATAAGCTGTGGATCTAATTTGAGCCATAAATTTTGCCTCGCAACAGCTTGCAGCGAGGATGGACATTCAACTGCAGAGCTAATAACTTAATTACTGTGACACCACATGCTGCTCGCTTTGAGGAGAGCCATCTCCAGTATTTCACAGGCCTTTTAAAAGAGCGTGTTTAGTCAGCTTGTAAGAAAACCCGGGACATCAAAAGCTACCAGCATGTGTAAGCAGTCCGTTCTAACGTGACTCGTGTTACTTAACCTGGGCTGGTGCTTGTTTAAAGCCTGATTGGGCCCTTTGCGTCTCATTATACCCGAGCTTGTTTCAGTCTCCCATTGTTTCATTCTGTGCCAGACCATAAAAACGAAATAAAAAAAAGGTTACACTCGACTGGAGTTTTGTCCCAAATGTGTTCTGAATTCTCACAGACTGGATTAAATGATTGGTAAGAGTGTGACAGCCACAGACAAGGTGTTAATCTGAGTATCCTGCCATGTTATATCCAATATGATGACACATTAACAACTCCACCAGAGCCTGTGTTTCTTCTGCTTTAGAAATTAGAGGTACACAATTTGCTGTTCAAAAGATCTGATGATTGAGTGAAAACTAACAGTTGGCACTGTGAGAAGTGACGCCATAATGCCGTCTTGATGGGCACTGGCACACTGCTCTGGTTAAACCCATGCATGCGCAGAAGCAGCCCAGCAAACATACTGGTAAGGTGTCAAAGTTCCCTTAGGTCATTCATTTCATTTCATTTATTATGTTTATTCAAACAAGTTAAAAGGAAAGAAAAAGTGAAAAATACACCAAGTGATTCGGCAGAGATATAGAAAAAAAAATAGACAACTCTATAATAGCATAGCTAATCATACCTTGTTGGAATTAGTGCAGGATGAAGTTAGGGTTAGGTTAGGTCTAGGCCTACCCCTTTATTGATGTGCTTTTATAATTTAATCTGTGAAAACAAAACAGAAGAAAAGAAAGTACATCACCAAAAAAGGCAAATTTCTTATTCTTTTAAATTTTACTTTCTATTTCTGTCTTGTTTCTCTCTCGTTGGTCAGTGCAGTTCACGGCAGAACAGAGACTTGTGTTGATTTGAAGCAGACACTCAGTTCTGGAGATGTTAATATGGGAGATGTTATTTTAACCCCAGATGGGTCTTGGCTGTCACATGCAGACATGTAGTAGAAAAACAAGGGCCTGAATTTTTATTTTATTTATTTATTTATTTATTTATTTATTTATTTATTTATTTTACAGGCTTTATTCCACTTCTCAACTTTTCCAAAGTCAAAGTAGAACCACATCCCAGAGATCAAATGTCTTGGATATTATTTTTTTTTTACATTTACAGGAATCCTTTTGACATCCCTTTGGTTAAAGTATTATGGGGTTGGGCTTCCTTAAAAAAAAAAAAAAAAAAAAACTATATTACAAACAGTTTGTGATATACTACATGGTTGTGCTGCCTTCTTGTGAAGTAATACATGTCTTTTTACAAATGTAATCCCGGCAACCAAAACTGAGCTTATTTTCAATGAACCCTATTAATAAAATCTGCTTGACATATCCTAAAACAACTTTCTATAATCATAGTACAAGAAAAACAAACAAAAAAACAAAAAGCAAAACATGAATTGCTTGCAAAGAGTGAAAATATCTGCCATAAGTAAACTTGTTTATTTATTCATTTATTTTTACCACAGTAGCAGATTTGCTTTTATTCACTGAAAGAAAATCAGGTCGTCTTTTTGTCTCTATAGGACCTGGCAGATGAATGTGACTTTTTGTCCATGGAATAAGGAGGTAACACTTGCTTACTTGTATATCGTTGAATATGAAAGTCATTTCTTTATAAGAAAACGCTGTAATAAAAGAGGCACTTTAACTAAGAATTTTTAAAATCATTAAAAACTTTCATAATGGTGTGAGAACAATTTTGTTGTCAAAGAAAGGAAGATAGATGCTGCACTTTGCCTTCACAATACCCATTGAGTTGTTTACATATCCTCCAATGGCAGAGTGCAGCATCTGCATTTTGGGGGTCAAAGGTTACATTATGGTGACCGTTTTTCTCCATAAATAAATTTCCTTTGGAAAAGACATTAAATGAATACATTCATATTGTTTGCCTGGCTGAGCTGAAAGTATCAGTTCACTATTCTCGGTTTTACTGTTTGCATAGTTACAGTGATTGGTCTTTGTAGGGCAGAGTAGAGGGAGCTTTAAATCTTTGGCATCACACTTATTGCTCACTGCCAACCATTTAAACATGAAGTCTATGTTTTCATGTTATTCAACTGGGAGTGTCTTTGAGGTTTAGGGCTCTAAGCTGGGTAAAAGAGGCGGTAATGGGCTGGTCATACTGTACAAACTGGGGTTGCTTCTACACAAATTATGGGCTAAGGTGAAAAAAGATCTGGATTATTGCTCATTTCAGATGACAGTAATTTTGTAATACATTTAGGAATCAAGGACTCTGAGTCTGGACTTCAAGCAACTCTCCACTCTCGCTCGTCTGTAAAGTTTCCACAAGTCGCTGATGGTTTTGGGGGCCATGTCATCTGCTGTTGGTCCACTCTGTTTCCTGAAGCCTAGAGTCAACACAGACATTTACAAGGAAACTTTAGAGCATTTCATTTGCTTTGTGGAGATGCTGATTTCATTTTCCAGCAGGACTTGGCTCCTGCCCACAGCAGCAAAATTACCAAAAGTGGGTTAAATGGAAGCAAGCTGAGCTTCAATAACACCTCAGCAGAGACACGTGATGATCTCAACCATCCCATGCCACACTGATGCAGGAATTAATGCAAAAGGAGACCTAAACAAAGTACTGAGTGAATATAGAAAGACATACTTTTCAGAAAGCCAAGATTTCTTTATTTGAAATATTTTTTAATGGTCGTTTTTTAATATTCACATTTCATCAGATACTGGATTTTGGGTTTTCATTAAATATGAGCCATAACCTTCATAATTAAAGTAATACATTTGTGAAATATTCCACTCTGTGTGTACCAGGGTTGCAAAATTATGCGAATTTTTAAAGTTGGGAACTTTCCATGGGAATTTCTAGAATTTAACAGGATTTTTAGGGATTTTATGTTAACTGCATTTTCCTGGTCCTATACATATATAAATATTAAGCTCAAGCAGACATGCATGCAAACATTCATAATGCAATATTTTTAAATCCAGTTGATAACAAGGAAAAAAAAATCGAAAATAGATTTTTGGAAAAATTTACTGAAGTTGATGGCAACAAAATCCTGAAAATTTGCAGTATTCCTGAGCTGAATTCTCATGGATATTTTCAGGAAACTTTCCTAAAATTTACCAGAAACTTTTCCAACTCTTTGCAATCCAAGTGTGCACTGGATCTATATGATATGTCAGTTTCACCTTTTTATTAAACTAATGATATATAAGAAAATTATAAGACTATTCTTCTTGTAACTCATGGAAAATGGTTTAGTGATGTCTCATTGAACTGCCAAAATTTACTGCAAGATGTTACACTATGACTTAAAATATGTTTACAATATGCTCAAAAAAAGGTTTACTTAGACTCAGGGAAACTATTTTTTGGCAATTTTATGCATCCTTTCATTTTATTTAATGATATTTTTAACATTTAGAGGGTAAATGGTAAAGAAAATAGAGTCTTACTATATAAAGAGGAGTGAAATGTCCAGACGATGTGTAAACACCTTCCTGCATCATCACATGGCAACATCTTCATTATAGTGAAAATACTTGGGCACTTATTTTCACAGATGACTGAGCTCGTCATGGTGATGCCTTTCACTCTTTTCAGTCTCTTCAGGCTGCACAAAGCGCCGTCCTCTCTCAATAACTTTGAACTCGCCTCAAAACAACTTTGAAACGCTGGTTCTCACACACGACAGCCCCAGAGGTGAAATTAGTGAATTGAGCTATAGATCGAGAATCCAAACCCCCTTCTTCCCCCGAACCCCCGGAAGAAAGCGCTAATTAGCTCAGATGTCCGGGCAAATCCACACCCCAGTGCACCCTGGGAGGTGAGAAAACAAGATGTTGTTGTTAAAAATTCTCAAAGGAAGGACATTAAGTTTTACATCCAATTTAGTGCTCGAACCAGCTTACCTCAGACTGAAATCTGGTCATTAAAGCACATTTTACCTCATGCACATGAGACAACAGCTGAACAGTTTTATAATCATAAACTCATAACACATTTTGAGGAAACTCAGGGATTCCCTGGGCTCTGGCAGCACAGATGAAGCCATGCGGAAGCTTCAGCTCCTGGACTGGATCCGGCACAGCGACCGCTCTACAGTTGATTTTGATTGCACTGATCAAAAGAAGCACCGTGTCTCGATATTTCACCAGAGGCAAGGAACACAGGACTTCAAAGACCTCCGCACTAATCCCATTTGGATTATTTAATTAAGGACTCAGGAGTATTGGAGACAAAACAAGAGCATGGCTGTCACATCCCTGAGTGACCTGTAGGGAAGGATGCAGGTGCAGGCCTGAAATCAGAGATGTAACACTTCAGACTGCTTCACCCCCGACTTATAAACACCACTGAACAAATGCATGTTTGCATGAGATGCTGCTGCAAGGTTACAGATTTTGGCAACGGCTTGCTCTTCCCATTTGTTTGGGTTCATTGCACAGGTTGCGCTTTGTTCATTTAATTGTCATTCCGGGAACATTCCCCAGCTTAGTTTAGATTGGTTCATGATGGTATAAAATTGTGGAAAACCAGGGCAGATATGATCGTAACCGGGCAGCAGCCACATTTTATGTTAGATGTGGAAGTGATCACAAGCTGGGCTGTTATTAGCTTCGGCCCTGGGGGAGAGAGCTCCTTACTTTACCATGTCTGAGTCCAAACGCTGACCCAGAATGCTTGGAACGGTACAGATGATACAGTATGTGGGAATAATGTGTAACCAATTTCAAACTAATCATCTCTTGTACTAAATTATGCAATTCAACTGAGAATCTTTACTTTATTGAAGAAGTGACTGGATTACTGGTGCTTAAACGCCTCTTTTTAAACAACCTAATTCAACCATAACTTTATGGCCTTCTGGTGGACAAGAAGAGGTTTGATTGGTTCATCTATGCAGTTGCTGTGCACCAAAAAGAAGCATACATTTTATCTAACAGAGCCTGTGTCCATTCATGAGATTGCTTTTTTTTTCACTGGTAGCACCTATGACCTTGGTTTAAGAGTGCTTCTCAGTGGCACTTAGTGTTAGTTCCAAATGTGGTTTCACAGCAGACATGTCACTAGTTTCTACTTTATATGGTCCTCATCCATCGTTGTAAACCAAGCTGACATCCAAAGTCCTGCCCCTTCTAAATTTTGATTGGTCTATGCACTAGTTTTGTCTTTAATGGTCCTAATTCATCAAATGCCCTGCAGGACTTTTTCCATAGCTCTCTGTTGTTGTTTTTTTAATCAGTGTTGTTCAGTGTTGATGAAGACATGATTCACATAACTGTCATGTTTGCTGCTTTCAGAGGACTAATAGGAAAATTAAAGGACCGTAATTACTAAAGTACTGCTTGGCTCTTTGCACCCTCAAAACCTGTGCACACCATAGACTGTATAATTAATGGTCGTAGTCACCCGTCTGTTTCTGAAATGGATTTTTGAAGCAAATCGGCCGGCCCAGCCATATTGGAAATGAGGCGGGCTTTGAGTCAGTAACAGCCATTAGGCACCTGTCAGTCACGTGAGCTGAGCTGTGCCTCTGATTGGACGAACTCAAGATCTTTATATCTTCTCAACTGCCCAGTTAGAAAAAATTCCCCCCCTGTACAGTGTGTGCTATTAGTGAAATTAGCGATTCAGACAGGATATGAGGCTGTAAACGTTTATTTCTGCTGTGAATTTTTTTTTTTTTTTTTTTTTTTTTTGGCTTGGTGTGTTATTGATTTCCGGTACTTCCGGAGCCAGCCTCAAGCAGACTACAGATTTTAGCACTTCAACAATGTCTGATATTTTCAGACTGGAGGTCACCGCTTGATACACACCCAAAAGTCCAATGGACTGCACTGCAGTGCATAAAGCATCTCTGTGTATGAGTGTTGTTTGCATACACTGAAATAATCCTTGGCTCAATTAGCAAAGGAAACCCTTTTCTATTTCAATATATGGAGCAGATAGTTGGGGCAAGTGATGCACAATTTCTGGTGCTAAAAATGGTCACAATCCATTCTTAGTGAATTTCCCCTTATGGTAAATATACACCAGATGTATCTCCACTCCAGCTCTGCTCCGTCATGGCACCAGATCAGGCAGGTTTCTATTCAAGTCAATGTGTCAACTCACAGTGGATCCACTCCAGTGCAGTCCGACCGCATCCCTGCTCCAGCAGGTTGCAGCGGATACATAAGCCACCCAAATTTCCTTGATAGGGGAGCTGTGTCAATTCATGATAGGGCAGATCAAAAAAGACAGGAAGTCATGCATAGAAACCGCCTTAGAATGCCCATTGACTTTCAAAATAAAACAAAAGGTGTCAAAACCATACAACGTTTAGCTTGACTAAAACAACAGACATACTGAGTGGAACCAGACCAGGAGTCAACAGGTTTGAGGTTCTACAGCTCAACACGAACCAGGAGAGGATCATTACCGGAGTCGGTCTGTGACTCCAGCTGTCTGGTGTCCTGCAAGGTCTCAGAGTGAACACGCAGAGAGTTTGATTAGATGTATGAGAGAGCACGCAATCAACACACAATGGAGTGGAGCCAGAACTGAGTCAGACCAGCATTTGGTGTATTCCTGACGTGAGCCCATGCTGCGACTCTGTTGGTAATTTTGTAGGTTGTAACTGAAGACTTTTCTCCAGTTACTATGAAGTAAGAACTGAGGTTTTAATAAGTCTCACTTGTTTGTCATACTGCCAGTTTTTATGGTCACCTTTCTTCATACTGAGCTGGCCATATCAACGATTTCAAGGCATCTTTAGTTGGGAATTACTCCTCTATGATACGGACCTTTTTCTGATCAGTGAGAAAACCAGCAGCTGCTAAAGCTTCTGATGGCAAACAGAGGAGAAAAACAAAAGAGCTGTGTGCACCAGATGGAGAAAGTGTTAACATGAAGAGTGATGTCAGACTGTACGAACAGGAACAAACAGTGATATCACTGGGCTCTGATTATCAGGCTACTGATCAAATTCTATCGCAGCAGAATCTGAGGATCAGGCTGTTTGATTACAGGCCGCGCTTTGAGTACATTCAGAACATCTGCTCTGACACTGTGGATATGGATAAGAAATATTAAAAAACAAACTTTTGTGCCTCAGGTTTCCTGAGGACAGTTTCCTCTGTGTGTGTTGGGAAGATACTCATCTGCTGACCGGATTGCAGGACAGGAATCAATCACATGGATTTGTTGTGGGATACATCTTTTTAGATTTTCCAACCATAATCCCAAATAATGTGCTAAATCTCTTCCTTTTTGACTCAAGGTGAAATCACTTGGATTCAGTTTCAACTTGGATGACCCTGAAGGTAATTTTATTCTCATCCTAGAGCTTTACATCTTCAGATCTCAATCACTGATTTCATTTTAATGATGCCTGTTCTTGACCTCAAGTGTTATGATCACTCTGTACAGGAAGGATGTCGGAATAGACCAAAGCTGCATCCTGCACTGATGCTTCTTCAGGGGTGCCAGATGAATTTTATGCTGATTCTTTGCTCCACTGCTCTCGGGATTAAAACCACTGAACTCTGGGTCATGCTCAAACCAATCCGACCTTGAGGTCACAGTCAAACCATCATTATTACTGTCAGTTTTATCAGACAAAGACCCTGCTTTGACTCTTTGTCTTGGATTAAAAACACATTCCAGCATGAGTGCGGATGCTTGTGGGCACCGTGTGGATACAAGAGAAACACTTTATGGAGGCCTGTTGTTACTTATCATGGCTTTGGGAAACAACCAGCTTTCTGTGTTTAAGACTAAACAAGAGAACAAGAAATAAATGCAGGGCTCCAAGAGTTCAGGAGGTTTGCAGTTCCTTCATCCCCCCAAGGCCTGAAACATGGAGTCCAGAGGCCTGTACTACAAAGCTGGATTTTCCCTTAGCAAGGTAACTTCTGGGTTAACCCTGGATGTTCTGTCCTATGAAGCTGGTTCATTTCTTAGGGGATAAATCACTGTGGTGACATATGCAGATATTACAGGTGCACCAGATAATAAAGACAATAAAAACACATTACCCCCTCTTCATTCTTGTGCGCCATCTCGATAAAGAAGTCAGAGATAGAAGCACTGTGAATGAAACGAAGTAAGGACAGCACTTACTCTGCTAACCTTTCTAGAAAAACAGATCTACAAAAGGGTTTCATATTTAAGCTTTCTGGGTCAGCTTCGTAACTATGGGAACTGTGTGTTATATCCACCACAGAAGCAACAGCCAAACAGCTGGTTGAGACAAATAAGGGCTTGTTGGAAAACTGAATCCATTCAACACTCTCATTTATCCTCTGCAGGATGAAATAGCATTTTGTTGTTGTTGTTGTGCTGACCCATATGGACCAAATTTGTGAATATGATGCTGTGGATGTGGATCGCCTGTACACAGGAATACAGCAGGGCTGAGATTGATCTAGTTTTGGAGCTTTTTGGAGCATTAATGTGAAACTTTCTGTTAACACTGCTCCCTCTTTTTTCAGTTTGATTTACAATTCATACATAGTTCTTGTTTTGCGACACTTTAGTACGCTTTATGCTCATGTAGTATAAACATCTTTGAGTGTAAACATTCATACGCTCATTTCAATAAATCAATCCGTTAAAACCTTGCTGAATATACAAACATATTGTAAATATGCTTGAAAAGAGCTACAGTCTCATCTGCTCTCAGCTTTCTTTATCCTCCTTCATTGGAGGGAAAACTCTTTAATGCAGTTTAAGTGTTGGTTCATGTCCTAAAGCACGGCTAAGTATAACAATAAGCCGAGCAGCTTTGATGTCTCCATGAGCTTCAAAGATGAGAAGTTTTCCCTCTTAATCATTAATCATGCCCTTGAAGCCTGAAAGTTTCTCCAGTGAAATGCAAAAAGATTTTCTGTATAATAAGGATGATAATGTGAATTCATGTAGGCCAGGCCCCCAGCGGGATTCCCAACAAATAAAGACAGAACAACTGGACGCTGATTGGAGTCCAGCTCCAGCAAAGGAGACGTAACTGAATCCTTATCGCTATAAACAAAGCAGATGGATATTAAAGATGATATAAACACCGTTGGCTTTATCATGGATGGGATCTACAGTTTTTACAAAACCTTTAAATAAAAGCATGCTCTTATGACATCTGCTTCATACACTAAGACTAACTCTGACACTCAATCCTCCGCTTGTGTTAGCTGGAGATCTCTGTTAGCTAAACATTTTGACATTTAGAGTTCAGTCGGTGATATAAAGCCATCTTCCGTCTGAGTTTGCCTGTAACATTTTTCCACTTCCCAAAACTTTGCTTTCAATGTAAAACAAACCCAAAGACATGAAAGAAAATCTCACCCGAAACAGCGTCTCCAAACCCCCGAGGAAGGTTTATTATCTGTCGTTTTTTTATGGGTATTATTAGCATAAGGTCATTATATTCCCAACATTGTCAAGAGAAGAATCCGTGCTCCTCCTGGAAGTAAATATAACACTATAATTTGGCTGATAAATTTGGAATCATCCAGAACTTTAATCAGATTAAAACTCTGGGCTGCGTTTGAAGTCTGTGGAAATGAGGAATCAATTACGGCGCTCACACCCATTTATTTCTGTGTTCCTGGAGAAGTGCAGTCACTTTAACCGTGTCAGGACTCTGTGATTAATTAGCCACGGTGCAGACACACATATCCCAGAAAGCCCTGCAGCTTGTTAGCACAACCTGCCAACTGCAGTTAATGTTTCCACCTGTTCGTTCCCTCCCATCTCATCTGCCTGGTGTTCATCACAGAGAGTTCACTGCATTGCATTTGTTTCCCAGCCCAGAAATCACAAAGTTGTGAGTTATTTTGGCTACTTGGCCCTCAGAGCGATGGCTGTGAGTCAATTTCAAATCAAAGTCTTTGTTCTGTTTTTCTAATCTGTGAATGAAAAAGACTTATCAAAAGGAAATCAGAGTTTTTATTCTACCTGTTTCAACTCACAGTCTACAGTAGTTGTAAGATAGATACATGCTTTCACATTGGAGTCTCCAAACTCCAGAAAACGTTGCTAGATTTGTTGCTAGTCGCTCTTTTGAAAAAGTCCCTCGAAGGGACTAAAAACTTGCTTTATGTAGCCACAAAGTTGCTAAGTTGGCAACGCTGCTGAGTGACAGGGAGTAAGAATTGAGTACGAGTAAAGGCTGGCATGTGTTCCCCTGCATGTACTGACGTTTTTCAACAGTTACTGCCAGGCTTTCTGCAAAGGCACCAGTGCAACATGTTCAAAATGTAAATGAATTATCAAACAGGAGATGGGAAGGGCTCAAACTTTAAAGAGGGAGTATCATTTTTTTGTTTGTTTTTTCAGTCTTCTTATTGTTCCTCTGGTGCCCCTGTAGTAGCTTTACATGATTTACAGCTCAAAAATAGTCTCTATTTTTCTCTCACTGGTGTTTTAGGGACCCTTATTTCAGCTTCCATCTGAAATACTTCATTTAAGCTGCTGTCTTTTTAAGGCTAACCCCCTTCCCTGTTATTGGCCAGCACTCTGGAGGTCTGTCGGGACCGAGACCTTGGTGATTGAGGGCTGTTAGAGCCAGATATGTAACAGCCACCCAAAATGTAATAAAACACAAAAATGCAATAACTGGTTGTTAATGTAGCAAAACTGCTGAGCCCAAAATGTAATAAAAATATGTAATAAAACCCAAAATGTAACAAGGGACTAAGCCCAAAACATAATAACTCTTGGCCCAAAATATAACACATTGCTACATTTTAGCTCAGTTTTTACATTCTTGGTTTTATTACATTTTTAAAAAATGTATATTTCAGATCAGCCAAATCAGGCTCTGCAGAGGATTTTCCCTCTAACATGTCAAGTGATGACCTCATCATTTCTGAAGATCTCTTTTTAAAACGGACAAAATTTGATCATTTTTATAGATTCTGGGATTTTTACATCCAGTATTGTAACTTTATAACCATGTTTACAGTATCAGATAGCAGAATATCCCCTACATTGCTGATAATGTCACTCTTTGCAAGATGCTATCTAACTCTAATATAAACCTCTTAATTGACTAAATCATGAGGTCTGAGTTGTTTGGTTAGTTTAAATCCTGATTGGTGGTTTGCAGGAATCATTAAGTTTAGTAGACACCTGTAGTGATCCCACACAACATTATTATTATTATTATTATTATTATTATTATTATTATTATTATTATTATTATTATTATTATTATTATTATTTTAGCAATGAAAAAGTGAGGCCTTTATAATGAAGTCCAGTTATTCGTTAAGTGACATTTCAGTCAGATTTTTGACTTCTTCTGCTTCTTCAGCAATCCTATGTAAGGGGCGTTGGTTTGCTGAACGGTTAGGTGTGAAGTGAACACTATCTACACATGCAGTAGTCCTTATCACAGCAGTCATTGGTTTGACTCCAGGCCTGGACACTTTGCTGCGTGTCTTTCAACATTTCCCGTCCCTAAATAATCCACATCCACAATCCAAAAAATGTCCAATAAATAACCTTTTAAAACAATCCCCCCCTCGATTAAAAGACAGTCTATATCACCGCGTCACGATCCGTCCTTTCTGCCTTTGTTTACATTTCCTCTCCGGAGTTACAATCCAACCCTGCATTCAAAAGATATTCTCCAAACTGAACCCTCATACTTTATCAGACATGACTCAACAATGCCTTATTTTTTTGAGTGGCTCTTTGCTTCCTTGGAATATGATGAAGAATGTCCTGCTGGGTCATATCTTCTATTTCTGGCATCTCTGCACTTTCCTGTTTTCCTGACTTATTGTTGGTTAAACATAAAAAAAATTGTCCCACACAGCGACGGGCGCTGCCAAAGGTTTAAAGATTCTGACCTGTGGTTGACTGTGAGCCTCTGTGGACGTGTCCCTCACCCTGTACACCTCTGACACCCCCCACACACACAAAACACACACACATACACAAAGAGTGAGTGACCATGATGAAAGAACATTAATCCTTCAAATTGACAATCGGATTACAGTGTTAAAGAGCATTGCCATCACTTTTCTACTTCCTGCGCCCTCTGTGTCATCTGAACTGTTTCAAATCCTTCAAAGGAAAGACTCTGTTGTGGCAGGAGGTGTCCCGCTGGGCTCGTCCTCTGAACTGTACGCTGACGTCTAACTCGAGCAGACAGGTTAACTTTGGCAAAAATTAAAGTCGGCACTACTGGAAGCTAAAAAAACGAAGCGTTTCAGGGCTCTTTCTTCTCCTAATTGGTGATTGTGGGACTAAAAGCAGTGAACGCGATGACTCATGTTTGAATTATTCACACGAAGCGGCTGTTTCTCTGCTGTGACAGCACCGCGCTGAAAAGGAAGCAATAAAAATGTGTGGGTTACCACAACACCTGTCCATTACTGCTTTATTTCATTTTCAACAGAAGTTAAAAACAAGTCCGGGAAGGTTCGATGGTTTCTTGTATCGTCAACAAATCTCTTAAAGATGAAAACATGCGAGGAGCTGCTGGTAAAAAGCTTGATTAGCACATGGTTTATATTACAGTGTTCAGTTATTAGTCATTTATATAGGAAACAAACTTCACATTTGTAATCATTTATTTAGAATTAGTTATTAACTCCAGAGTGCTCCTGATAGTTTCGTGTAGAGTGGCAGAGAGTTTTAAAGACTCACCAATATTTTGTGGCTGTCGTCAATAATAATAAAAGATACTGAGGATATTAACTCTATTGGTGTCACTGTAACACCAGATTTTTTTGCCCTTTTGATAGAAGAGGACATATCCAAAACATTGTTTTTTTCCATTAATCCTTTGATGGTGGATATGCACAGTGGTGAAGTGTTAAGCGCTGTTGCCTCATAGTAAAAAGGTCACCGGTTTGAATCCCAGTTTGGGCAAGATGTGCCTTTTTGTGTGGAATTTGCACGTTCTCACTGTGCATGAGTGGGATCTCTCCAACTTCCTCCCACAGTCCAAAAACATGCTCATCAGGTTAATTAGTGATTCTAAATCGCCCGTAGGTGCGAGCGTGAAAGGTTGTCTGTCTCTGTGTGTCAGCCCTGCGATTGACTGGAGACCAGTCCAGGGTGTACCCAGCCTCTCATCCCAAGACAGCTGGGATAGGCTCCAGACACCTGTGACCCTGAACAGGATAAGTGGAAGAAGATGGATGGATTTGCAGGACGGTATTTGCAGTACTTGTGCTTTTTGGTAAGTTCAACATCACATACAATAAAACCTGAGGCCTGATTTACTAAAAGGATTACACAACTTTTATTCAATGACCAATGCAAAGGAGCCCCCCAAAAAAAGAAACATCAGCTAATTCAAAAAGTACGTGCCAAGGCTTAAATGCAAAACTGTGTTGCAATAAAAACAATGTAAATGTTTTAGTGATCAAATCATCCCCCTGCTCCCCTAAAATGACCTGAAAGTCACATATCTCTACATGAAGTTTGTTATATTCCTCTAATTTCACTGTTATTTGAATAATCAGGAGTTAAATAAGCCCAGAGTTGCCTGAGGATCAACACCTGCACATAAAAGCTGTGACATCACACACCATAGAGTGTTTTTTTGTTTATTTTTTGATGTAAAGGAACTGCGTTTTGCACACTCACTCCAGGAAGGGAGATGATATAAACTGTCAAATTTGTGTCACACAGAGTTGAGATGCTCACAATCAGGTGCAAAAACTGGAGCAAACTATGTGGATGATTCTGCACTCGAATCCACCTTTTTCCTGACTACCCATAGTTTATTGCGGTTGCAGGTTTTGCTCCTCCGGTTGAACGTTCTGTTTACATCGCCATAGAAAACACAAGCTGATGGCGTTAGCCTAGCTGCCATACTTGCTCTAAAAGCTTTTAGACTCCAGAGGTGGAGTCATAGTGCAGATGTTAAAAAAGAAGTTTACACTGAGCCCTGTTTAGCATTAATGATTTCATGCGAGTTGTTTTGTGCTAGCTTGCCGGCGGCTGTAACCGGAAGTCGATAACCGCAGGCAGAAGTCAACACCCATAGGCTTCTGAAGAAACAGGTGGGTATCATTGAAGCCGATCGCTTTCTGAATTAGATCACGAGACAGAGCAGAGCTAGGTTTGATGCACGATCCAAGCAGTTGCAATACATTCCAAGTGAATCCCCCCCCCCCCCCCCCCCCCAGTTACATCAAGAGCTCATCGTTCTTTGATAAGAAACAAGACAATGATTATGATCGACTTAACTCGACCTAGACACAGGCATGAATGAGGTGGTGCTGAAGCCACACAGGAAATGGATACATCGCCCCCTGTGAAAATAGTTAACTTAAAAACTGACATTAAATGCTGAGTGTTTAAGGGGACTCCTTTTGCTTTTGCAGCCAGCCTCAAGTGGACACTAAGGGAACTGCATTTCTTTTGCCTTTCCACATCGGCTTTATTTCTTCAACACAAGTAAATTATCCATCAGTTAGAGTTATGAGAGGAATTCTGGTTTTATATTTATTCTCTGTAAGCTCTGTCTCTGGTTTCACATGCTTCTCTTCCACTATGTGCTCCAGCTGGTTGCTTTAGGTGTTTATCTGCCTGGTGTAGCAGAAGCACACAGAGAGAGAAATGGAATTAAAACAATGCTGCTTTGGGTGGGACACCAAACAATGAGATGAAACTGGATTATATAAACCAAATAATTCTTCTTGAGCTTTTTTTTGGGCATGCATGCTCCACTTTTTTGCACATCTTTTGCAACACGAATGACAGCTGATGTGCTGCAGACATTCTTGTAGGTCAAACGGTTTGAGTTGGACGGACGTGTGAATTAACACCTCCAGTGTGTCTATAAGAGTCACAGGCATAACCGCGCTGCTTTGAGTCATCATTTATCTTAGGAATAAGCCTAACTCTAGGTTTATTTATGCCTTTATAATAAACATTCAGAAAACATATAAACATGCTCCACCATAAATCTAATTTTGAATCTCAGCGAGCCACGCTTTGCCTCGGTCTTTCCTCTCCATCTGAACCAGATGTGATCCTGGAACAGTAGATCCAGCAGGACCAAACCCTGGAGGATGTTTCCCCGTGACTCTACACGTTAGAAACATAAAATTAAGACGTTAAGCGGGGAACATACTCTAGAGGCTGCTCTCATGCATGTACGGTTTCTTCTCTCACAGGGATCTCATGACATCATCACTGAGTCGATTTATGCCGCGAGTCCCTTCGCTCACCGCGCTACTGCTGCGGACGCACACGGTCCCACATGTCTCCTTTTACACTGGATCAGCCTTGAACTGAATCTGCAGAGAAGATTGCTCACATAGCACACATATGTCATCTCTAACCATTCGGTTGACTCCTCTCACTGTAATGCAGTCAGTCAGAGGCCTGATCCAAATTCCTGCAACTCCTCTCCATGTCAGATTTTTTGTTTTGTATCTGAATAAATTCTGTAACTCTGACACTTCTTGATACATTTTTACACACACAAAAAAAAATCTCTTTTAGCAATGCAGCAGGAATTTTTTTCGAAGACTATCTGGAGCTCTGTAAAGAAAATGAAACAGTGATTTTTTTTTTTCTCAACAGAATGTGTCTGAAAATAATCCTCAGACTCATACATGTGAGTCAAATGTGGAGTAAAGTTGAGGGATGCTTTACTTTGCTTTCTTGTGTAAAGGCAGACAGCTGGCCATCAACATGAAGGCCTGTAACACAGGAGAAGGGGATTTTCTGAAATTCAACACTACAACCTCATATGTCGCAGTGTTTGCGGATAAACTGGACTCAAGTTGTGGAACCTCGCATAAAACTTGAAGACCAATCTGAGGAGATTTAGATATACAAATGACGAGCCCTTTTTACCAAAATTAAAAAATAAAAAGGAAAACATTGCTCTCGTTTCTCTTCCTGCTGTTTTCATAGAGCTCAAATCTTAAATCTGACTCAAAAAATGATTTACAAACAAGATTTGTGCAAGCTGTGAGAAGATTTAAAGGGACAGTGTCACTGAAAGCATTTTTATACTAGCAGGGGCCTTTTTTTATCAAACCAACACAGTTCAACATGCACCTCTCTCTCTCTCTCTCTCTCTCTCTCTCTCTCTCTCTCCCTCTCTCTCTCTCTCTCTCTCTCTCCCTCTCTCTTAAAAAAAAAAAAAAAAAAACTTTGGGTCCTTTTTTTCTTTCTAAATTTATTAAACAACATTTTATCTCAGGCTTTTTAAAATCAAGGTGTGCACAAACTTCCAATATCAAGGAAATGAATAAGGAGGCCTCACACCAGATCCACGATCCAGTTCTACTTCGTCCTCCCTTGTCCTTCAACATTCATGGGCATTGCCAGGACATGCAAGTTGTGTAACTGAGGGGTTTCCCACCCTAATGATGAGTCTCTTCTCATCCATGTTTCCTTTACTGGGCTCTAAAAATCTCCAACCTGCAGACTCCTGGCCTGGCTCTGCTCATGGTGGTTTGATGTTGTTGTAAAGTGAAATATGATCTGGTGTTGACACCTGTGGTATTTTTATTTTGAAAGTCAGCCGGATGCTTTAATATTGTTTCGCAGCCTTTATACATCTTGATCTTTGCAATGATGCAGCAAATAGAAGGCTTGCATATCTGATGTGAAGGACTCTGACCTGCTGAGCCTGAACACAGCGGAGCAAAGCCAGTGTACTGTGCCGTACATTGATGGAGCAGAGACAGAATGGACGCTGGCCTGGTGATGTGATTTGGCTGCGGTGCAGACTTCCTTTATTTGGTCTTTAAGTTGGTTTGAGGTCAAAAGGTGACATGTTTGGAAACATAGACCCTTTCTACTGCACTCCAAAGTTGATCATTTGATGGGTTAGATGTTATCTGCTTTTTATGAAACTTGAAGACAAGGTAGATCCATGTTGTATGCAGGATAACAAAACAAACAGACAAAAAAAATGTTTTTTCAAAGCAACAGGTTTGAATCATAATTCCATATTTTGAAAGAGAATATGAGTTTTGCCTCATACCTTCCATGCAATTTTTTAAAAATATGCTTCATGCGACTGTTATTGGTGCCAGAGCACAAAGTCATAAAAGAAAAATATTTTGTGTTTCCCACCATCAACAAAACCATCAAAAGCAGCGTCCTGGAGGTTCAATTGGTAGAACACATGCAATGCAATCATTAAGACCCAGGTTCAAGTCTGGTCTGGGTATTTGTTGCATGTCTCTCTGGTTGTTTGTTTCCTGCTGCTTCTTACTGACATATATTTACTTTGGAGGTTAAAAGGCTGAGCTGCGCTGCAGCAAAATGATTTGATGAGATGCTCTTTTGCAGGAAGCTTTTCTTCTTTCACATCAGGGGTAAAGCATTTTACATAAAATACGAACAGTGGAAAAAAAAAAAGAACAATCATAAGCCTCCAGGTTTGTCCGACGGTTTCATCCAGACATGTCCTGAGCTGAACTGATTAGCTTTATTGTTTTCCATCCCCAGTATTCAAATCAGTCAGTCAAGTGGCTGAAATAAAGCCCATCGAAATGCAGCGCTGTCCTCTGCATACTCTCCGGTGTGTTGTCCGTCTGACCGCGTGTTTCAGCGCTCTGCTCCCTTAATGACAGCTGGGCGGAGTGTGTGAAAATCAGTTTAATTGCGGTGGTGATTGACTCTGTTTGCTTTGGCTGGTCCAAATGACCAAAGCCGCTCTGCAGTGGATCATGTTGCTCCGTTCTGGTGATCATGAGTGTTTTCCAGCAGACAGAGCTCTTCTCTCTGGATGACAGCTCAGAATAATTTATAAAGTCATATTTTTCTTGTTAGACTTTCACTCATTCTTTATTAATAATTTCAGATAATTAACTTCATCATTTTTAATCCAGGCCTCCAGTGTTTGGGTGTCTGGAGAAAAATTAGAGGTCTCAAATTAAAGACCGTACAGCTGTTATTTTATTAAAAAGATAGTTACTCAATATTAAGGTGAATAAAAACAGAGATCTGAGCCAGTTTTTAAAACAGAGAAGCTGCAAAACCTCTCATTAATCCATGATTCACAGCATTTATTCGTGATTAACTGCTATTCAACATGTTTCCATAAGAACAGCTGGTCATTTATTACCTATAGTATCTACCATCCACACTTCAGATAAGACATCATTCCTTCACTTTGTTTTTTTGGCATCCTTCAAGGTTTGCTTCCCTTAAACTCTCATCTCTCTTTTTCCGCTCACTAAAGGTGACACATCAGACGCTTTATCAAAACTTTAATCCAGTCTCTTGTCGTCTACATAGATTTAAACTTCCTCAACATGTTTCATTCTAAATATTCTACAAATTCCACCAGAAGAGGTTTTAAACCAACTTTAAACAGCTCTTCTCTAAACGCTCAAAATGAGCTCCAATAACCCCGCCCCTCTCCACCAACGTAAATAGAGCATCTTGCTGAGTCCAAGTCGTGAGCATACTCGAAACATAGACTGTATAATTAATGGACGTAGCTTCTGCAACGTTACTCATCTGTTTGTGAAACATATTTCTGAAGCAAAATGGCCGGCACGGCCATATTGGAAATGAGGCGGGCTTTGAGTCTCCATAGTGACAGCCATAGGGCGCCCGGCAGTCACGTGAGCTGAGCTGTGCCTCTGATTCTTAATCTTAATATTGTCTATCCAGATATACAGATGATTATACACCAATTTAAGCATCCATTTTAACATGATTCCCCATTTCTGTCTGGTCAAGACTACACACTGCTCCTCTAAAGCCATCCCGATGTGGAGAATAGCCAAGATATTTAATAATAGCCGAGACCTCCAAAAGTCTTATTTTTAAAAGGCACGAGCCTGCAACAAATCCATGTTTAACCTCGACAGTCCTGTTTCCTAGATCAGCAACATGACCTCAGCGTTCTATTCTGAATCTGTGTCTATCCAGGCCACTTCCACTGTGAAATCAGAGCAGCATGTGTGTGAGATGTGTGTCAGTAAGATATGCGCCCAGAAAGCTTGCCGTCATTTATCAGTCTCGGCTCAGGGCCGCTGGGAGAACGAAACTCGACCGGACACCGGAGCTTAATCCGCACAGGTGTCTCTCTGCAAACCGCCAGCTGCTCCTGACATGCAAGCCTTCCATTTAGGATCCGTGGGTGTCGTGTGGGGTAATACAAGTCAATTTATTGATTCAGGGGGATGTAGTGGGGCAGGGGTGTTGTTTGGAGTTTGGGAAAGTCTTCGGGGTGTGAGGATTAGACTTGTTAAACTCCTCAGGCTGAGCTGACCTGTCCTTCTTTGAGACCATTGTACAGTCTCTTTGTAACTCAACCTGGCTTTAACCTGAAAATCTGGGAGAGATTTAAGAGCATGCTTTGGTGGGTAGTTCTTCCCAGGATGTTCAGAAACCATAGGCTGTATAATCTATGGACGTCGCCTTTGTGACGTCAGCCATCTGTTTCTGAGGCTGAGTTTTAGAGCCTATTGCCATCAGAAGCATCATTGGAAAGGTAGTGTGAAGTGAAGAGTTGGGCTTTGAGCCTCCTCAGTGACAGCGACAGGATGCCTGTCTGTCGGTCAGGTGAGTTGTGAGAAATATTCAGTATGAAACCAACACCAAAATGCTTGTCAAAGCAACTGTCTGATCTTCCTGGGAGTCTCCTTGTTTTCACTCAGTGTACCTGTAATCTGTAATCTTGTCCAGGACGGTAATTTGGTTTAAGAAGTGACTTGCTTAGCACTTTGTTAAACTTGCAGTGAAAGGTTGGGAAAATAAAGTCATAAAGCAAGTTGGCTTCAGGTAAACTTTGTAAATTAGTGAGCAAGACAGAGTAACAGAAATTCTCTCACGCTCCCTTTGCATATATCTCTGACTGACTTGATCCCTTTTAATGTTTACAAAACTGTTTCAAACGTACTCAATCATTGCTAAAAATCATTCTTAAAACTCTTGACATGCTATAAAAAAAATAAATAAAGGAGTTATTGACATGTGATCTCTCTTTTTGGCCATTACAATACCTGAAAAGGAGTTAAAGAAAAACAAGAGGGATTCGATGATTTTTCCTTGAGGTTGTTTAATAGAGTGAGGATAACATCGTGATCCAACAGTTATGCAGACAGACACAGAAGTAACTGATCACAGATAATACTAGTAAGTAAATCACAAACAAAGCATTATGAGATACAATGAAGTTGGAGATATCTCTTTAATATCTCTCTATGTGTATTCAGGAAGCCGTGGTCTTAAACAACATATTGAGCCAGAATTTGTGCAGCCTCAGCTCCACCAACTCTTCAGTGACCATAAAATGCTCCATGAACAGTACATGTTGAAACGTCGGACATGTGGCATACAAAAGCAAACATGTGCCTCTCAGCCTCGACATCGTTCTCAGTTCAAAGTAAAGATTAATAACCGCAGGGATAACTGGTCCCTCTGCAAAACTCCATCAGCTCACGCTCAACTGATCCAGCACAGAGGAATTGTAGTTCGGATGGTCTGAAAAACTCCTACAATGCAGCAGTCTCAGGGGTCCACCCACCCACCCACCCATCGTGCTGTACAGTAGCCCAGTGTTGACCCTGCAGCAGCTTTGTGTACAGAGAGTCATGTGCTGTTAACATTTCAGCAGGTTTTATATCACTTTGGGGAGAAACCACAGATGCATACGGCATGTCGTCTGACCTCTCCTCTGCAACTTTAAATCACATGTTGTGTTTGATTGTGGTTCCAGTGAATATTAGTCGCAGAAATTCGCCACATCTGAAGATGAAGACCATGGAGTCTTTGATGTCAAATATTTACACAGCATTTTTAGCGTCTGAGGTACAGAGTCTACACGTAATTTGTTTCAGGGTTCAACTTCAACCGCAGCTCATGGCCGCAGGATATTCTCTGTGGCTACCAAATATGAAGTTTTACCACCGCATCAGGAGCCTTTTCTATCCAATCATGGCACTCTAACAAATGTCTTGATTCTTTTGCATCACTCTAGTTGAATAAAATTAATTAGATTGCAGGGAGATGCTCTGGATCTTGAACCTCTCAAATCGTAAAGCTCCTGGCATGGCGTTGGTGGTGGTCCATGCTGATGTGTCATTGTGTATCTCAACGCTGTCATTTGGTTGCTCCTGTTAGAGATAATGAATAGATGAATAGTGAGCTGGGGGTTGTGCTAAATTGAATCCAGACAGAGTCACCCTGATGCAGAGCGTGGATTCCTGTTATCATTCACATCAAACCGAGCATTTCCTTTGAAAGTTAAACGAGGTGAACCAGATTTCTGCAGAAATATTTTAGGGGACATTTATCTTCCTCTTCTTAGGGATTTGCAACTGAGCTCTCCTTTAAAAAACACAGGTGTAGTCAAAAAAATGCAGTGATGGTGGAATTTTTTTTTTTGCAGGTGGCCTCTGAGATGCAGCGCAAGAATGTTTACAAAAGTGCTGAGGTACAAGGGAAAATTCCATTTACAAAAACAACTAACATCCTCCATGAAGAACACTCACAGGACAGAAGAAGAAGAAGAAGAAGAAGAAGAAGAAGAAGAAGAAGAAGAAGAAGAAGAAGAAGAAGAACATCCAAAATACAAAACAAAGGTGAGCTGTTACTTTAACCAGAAAATATTTTGGCTGTTTATAGTCATGTAGCCCCTCCCACTGGGTGTTTTTCAACTGTTTAAATTAAACCATTTTTAGCATATTATTTGCTTACGTTTGTAAAAATGACTCCAGACAGACAGACTCCGTGGCAGACAGAAAGAAAATTCATCTCATAGAGGGAGCCCAACATCATGGCAGGGAGAGCCTAACATCATCACAGTGATAAAGCCCAACATCCATCGCAGATAGAGCCCAAAATCTATCGCAGAGAGAGCCCAACAACCATCACAGAGAGAGAGAGACCAACATCTATCGCAGAGAGAGCCCAACATCATGGCAGAGAGAGAGCCCAACATCATGGCAGGGAGAGCCCAACATTCATCGTAGAGAGAGCCCAACATCCATCGCAGAGAGTGCCCAGCATCATTTTTCTGTTTTGGTAAAAATAGAGCTTCCAAATGAGCACCTTTAGGGACTTGATGAAACTGAAGGACAGATAAATGCTGGTTGAGTCTACTGCTTCATTGACACTGCAGGAAAATAAAAAGTTTGGTGAAGGACGGTGCTGCTTTGTCACAAACCACTACTCCTTCAAACAAAAATTAGGAAAATATCCCATTTTTTGTCATTATTAATACAGTTCATGCTTTAAGTTAGTATTTACATACTTTAAGTTAGAAATCAACAACAAGATACACTCTGCTGGAGTTGACTGGATTGCAGGACAGGATGTTGCTTCACTTTTCAGAGACTGCCCAGGCCTGTTGTATTCAACTACAACCAAACACTTCCCAGTAAAACAAATGTGACTTTTATGCTTCTCTATTGTAGCATTTATCTCTGAAACTGTGACACCAAAGCTACACTGAGGCTGATGTACGATGGCAGACTGACTCTTTCATGCAGAAAGGAATAAAACACATTTTGACTGCAGAGAAAGGATTCAGCCTTTCCTGTGTTTTTGCTCCTGATTTATGCTAACATGGAATATTTCTGCCTCTTTGAAACCAGAGAAGCACTCATTTCACAGAGTCATTAACTCAATCTGTGAGAGGCCGTGCATGAAGGGGTTAACTACACAGGTGGAATGAGAGGCGGAGATGAGAGTCACTCAGAGCAGAGACGCACTTGTCTCTCATTAACACGCGAACCCTCAGTGACATTTTCTCGAGTGCTTTCGTATCCACCTGCTGACCCTGACTTCACTTATCCTCTCTCAAGGGAGCCTGCACACACACCAGGTGTTTCCCGCTGCACGTGATGAATCTCCGCTGTGTAGAGAGTCTCTGTCTTTGCTCTCCTCTCTGACGGAGCCAAACAATGTGTTTTTGACACAGTTCTCTGAGACTAAGCTGGCGTGCCAAGGATTTCACATGTTTCATTGAAAAGGCCTCCTTCCTGATCAGGGTTTTATCCCCAGCCCGCAATATTGCAAGACTAGACCACAGGAAATCCCGGGTAAGCATGAGCACACAAGATCTATTCTGCTGGAAGCTTTATTTTTGTACAAGGAGGTACCACACACGTACAGAGCAGAGGACGGCGCGTGTGTCCGCATGGCATTGCATGCAGGCAGGCATGCGTTTGGTGTATAATGAGTTCATGGGATCACGGCTGGTTTGGATTCCGATAAAGATGTTTACTCTTTCAGAAAGTATATTTGGCTTTTAATTTAGCTAAGCCTACAAAACTACCTGATCAAGCCCCTGATTCACAGCAGGCTTTGGAGACCTACAGCACAGCGCTCACGCATGGCGGCGGATTTAACTCCTCCAATGTTGATCTAACGTCCCAGAGAGTGTGAGGAGCCGCTGTGTGTCGAGCGGCTGGAAAAGCATTAGGACTCAATCTTTAAAAGACAGAATAACAAAGACAGAGAGAAAAAGATGTAAAAAAAAAAAAAAGGTGACAGATGAGACACCTTGAGACCAGACTGATACCAGTTTTTGAGAGGTAAATATGTGAAGGTTAAATAATGTTCTCTATTGTACATAAATTCTGATCTGGAATGATAACAGATCTGTACAGGAGAAAAGTGCACCAATTTTTCATGACTGTAGTTGGTGCTGTATTTATTTTGAAATTGGTAAAAAGTAGACCACATGCTGGAAATCATGTCAGCATTGATAGGCGGAATGGTAAAATGAGTCAAAGGAGTTATAAAGCGACTTCAAACTTGGTCTTATCAGACATTTCTTGTTACAGAGGGGGTACTGTGCTTTTATTAGGCTTTATACTGTCCCTAAGTTGCCCCGTAGTATCTTTTTATTATTTACAGCTACAAATAAAATCCATATTAAATATTTCTCTCTCAAACTGGACTGCTTCTCAGACTCCCTCAAGGAGGTGGGTGAGAGGAGAATGCGAGCAAAGCTTGCACCCATCATGGAGAATCCCTCTCACCCGCTGCATGAGACTGTGGGGTCCTTAGGGCATTCCTCTTAACTGCAATAAGATTTTACAGCATATCGTAACAAACCTGGACTTACACCTTTATACATCCAGTATTCAGAATAACATCTTTTTTTTTACATCATCTCAGCATTCATTGTTCATTGCATATTCTTGTAATTATTTTGTTCTTGTGTAATAGTGATAGTTTTCTTTTTCATCTATTTTTTCTATTTCTTTTTAGTTCTTATTTTAAATTTCTATTACTATTCTACTTTTATTACTGCATTTTTGCACTTTGCACTGATTGTTGTGAGCTGCTGTTGAGACAAAAAAAATCCCCCCATGGGGGATCTATTCTATTCTAAGCATCTATCATAATAATTCATCTGATCCTCCCTGAAACTCAATTCGTCAGCACGTCCCTCTTCCTTTACAAACCCTCTGAGTTTCCAGACTCTTCAAGTTAAGATCCTATCTCACTGGTTATCCAGGTCTACCCACAAGGCACTGGGAGAGGAAGTGTTACAGACACAGCTATGATGAGGGGCTCTGGGGTGGAAGCTTGTGTCCTGTAACACTTTATAATGTTGTTCACACTGGAGCCATCAGCTTCATTTCCTCACAAATTCACACACACAAACACACACACACACATGAACGTGTCATCATGCTCATTAGATGTGGTGAAGGGCCTTGTGTGTGAAGCTCACTCTTTTCATGTGAGGGGACTTTAAAGCAGGGCCCAGACATTAGGCGTAGATCAGGCGTTGGTGCTGACTGCTCATGAAGTTAGAAACAAAAGTTTTTTTTAAAAAAAGATTCAGATCAAAGAATTTTTTACTGCAAAACCAGATTCAAATATCACCAGCATTATGTAAAAATGAGGGGATTCTCCCCACAGAAGAAACATATCAGACTTTTGCTTTGAAAAGCATCCCAGAAATACTTTCATGCTTTCATATTTTTCATAGTTTTAATGCAAATCCAGCTGATATGAAACCAATACAGACCACAATATGTCATTTTTCTGTGTGTTTGGGCTGAGATATGTGTGCGGCTTGCAGAAAAACTTGATTATGCTCTTGAGATTTTCTGGCAAGCATGCTACATGCGAGACTAACAACAACAGAATGAACAGTCTGACCTGCTGAAATTAAAATCAAACATCTTATTTATCTGTCACATGCTTCCTGTGTTGGGTCAAAGGGTAGAGTTTGCTGTAAAAGAAAAGCAAGACCATGGGTTTACTTTATGAAACTATGTTGAACCAAGCCAGAATAAGATTTTCCACAAGGTGTACCATCATGCCTTGACTGACACAGTGATATTGATCCACAGATGTACTTGTATGGCTCTCTGAAAGGGGAAAACAGTTTCAGAAACAGTCTGGCTCCACAAAATCCTCTTTGGTTTAAAGCACAGACATATTTTCCATTTATTCCCCAATAGCTCCATTTCCTCACTGACCTCCTGTCACCCCCCCAGCCGCCCTGTGCTGTCAGCGGAGGTCCATTCATACCAACACAAGCAGGAAGCCTGTGTCCTCATCACAATACCAGCTGCTCCGTGTTTAATTTATCTGATGTTTCCTTTCAGCAAATTTAATTTGAGGGAGATTCAGATAATAATCCACGGACTGCTGCAGCTCCTCTCAGGCTGCAGTCGAGGATCGAGCGTCTTACGGCAACAGGAAGTGAAGAAAACCCATGGCCTCCATGAAAACAGCCCGGTTGGTGGGAAAATGGAAGCTCCCCACAGAAGCTTGTATAAACAGGAAATAGAATACCTTCGTCTTTTCCTCTTTTTGCCTCTGGTTTACAAAGAGGGGTGCAGCTCGTAGGATGACCCGAACTTTACCGCCCGCGTTTCTGCGAGAACAGACCTGGAAATAAGAAAATGTAAACAGGAATCATGTGGCTTGTAACAGGACAGCAGGAACAGCGTCAAGATGTTGATCCTCTCTGATCATGATGGTTTTGTACAAACGTTCAGAGACTCACAGACTGCACAGAGCACTGGTGTAGAGTTACAGCTTTCTGTTTCTGACAGTACAGAGGTGAAGAGTTTGGCCAAGTTTTCACTGAAACCATCCATCACAGATTCATGAAGAAAGATGGAGCATTGTTATAGAATACGTCGGACTCCTTTTCTGAGATTGAATGTGCTGCTTTGTTTGGCAAAAGAAAGACAGAGGGCTAAGGTTTCTCCTGAGTGTCTGTGTTGGATGCTGCAGCAGTAAAAGTGGGAAAGCTTTGGGGTTATGTGGTGCATCATGTCCCAAAATATCCCTCCATGCTCTGCTCGGATAAATAGTGACAGAGTTATTACAGAAGTTTCTGCTCATTAGGCTCCCAGCTCTGACTCTGCTTTTTATCATAACAAGAGTGGTATTTTTACATAGAGCATATTCCTGTAGAAAAAAAGTATCACTCATCTTTTCGTTGTTTCTGACATACTTATCTGTGTGATTCCTTCAACTGTGTTGAAGAAAATGAGTATCTGACGACACAAAAGTTTGTTAATATGCAAGTAAAATAAAGTGCAACAATCAATAATAGACCTGATACTATGTTAACAAGAGTCATCCAGGCTCTGCTCTTAAAATATGAAACCTGTGGGGACGTGTTCAAAGCTGCAGTTCCTTGAGTGTCCACTTGAGGCTGGCTGTAGAAGCACCAAAATCCACACCAAGCAACATGTTTATGGCCAGGTAAAAAATATAAAATAAAATAAAATAAAATAAAATAAAATAAAATAAAATAAAATAAAATAAAAAATAAAAAAAGCTCTTCTCAGACTTAAAAGCTTTGCTCGTATCAGGGCACAGCAGACTTGAGTGACAGGTGTGTCTCTTTATCTCATCCTAACCACAGACAGTATAAGACATAGACATAGACTCCATGACATCACTCATTTGTTTCTGATGCAGTTTTGAAGCTGATCATTGATGGAAGCCACATTGTGTGATCAGTGTGATTTCTTTTTGACATGTTTTGTCGACAAACTTCTTGCAGTCTTCCTCAGGAGACTCGTGTGATGTTGTGACCGGTCTGTCAGCTGATTCATTGAGGTTTTATCATCTTACCTGAAGCGGCAGGACAACCATGCCCACTGTTATCTGACAGTTTTAGGAGTTTTCCCAGGTGTATAACAGCATGTAGCCTCCCTCAGCCCAGTTTACCGTCCTCTGGGCTCGTTTCCTGATCTCACAGCCTCACTGACCTTTTGGACAACAGGGGTCAGGTACGATAACCAAACCTCTATAAATCAGCTGACAGACCAGGAAGACTGAAGGAAGTTTGTTGTCAAAACATGATGGTTAAAAAGAAATCACTCTGATCTAGTTATAATACATTTTCTATCACATAATATGGTATCAGAACAGATTAACCTTTTCGGTCATCCTAGCTTAGTCCACGTTTGGTTGAGGTGAAGAGTCAGGCCTTTAGCATCTTTGCAGACACCTACAGGGAGCCCACCTCTAAGTCAAGTCAGCCATGCCCTTATATGGGCAAAACTCTCAAGTTACATAACTTCAAGAACTTGTAAAAAAAAAAAAAAAAAAAAAAAAAAAAAAAAAATACAATTAAAGAAAAAAATACAAAGGAACTAAAGAGAGACAAATTAAATATTCAGAGACAAACATTTTTAACAAGGCTGTAAACATGATAATTAACCCCTTACTGCCTGAATCAATTTACATTTACCTTAAAAAAAAAATAATAATAAAAAAAGTTTTGTGTATTTTAGCATCCTTACAGATGCTTAATCGAATGGAGATTGTAAATTTGTTTGAATGGGTGTGTATGTTGTTTCTGGTGCTTCTGCAGCAAACCCCTAGTGGATACTTAAGGAACTGCAGTTTTTAACACTTTATACGTCATATTTGTATACCTGCAGTTCAGTAAAGCCTTTTCAATATGGCATATGACAAAAATAGGCTTCAAAACTCTGAAACAAAAAACAAACAAACAAAGAGCGATGTTATAGGGATTATATTGAGATGTTATACCAATCTATGATATGGACACAATGACAAACATATGGTAACAGAAATGGTTGAAATAGAGAAACCAACAGACTTTTTTTCCTGCTCTAACTGTCCGAGGTTGTAATACAGTTTCTTTGAAGTTGGAAATTATGAAATGTTCAGTATAAGCCAAGAATTAGAAGCCAAGCATCTATATTTCGTTGCCAAGATCTCACTGCTGTTTTTTTGTGCAATGACAAATAAAGGGAGTCTAAAGTCTAAAGTCTATAATGAAAAAAAACAGATATTGTTCAGAGATTTGGCTAATCTTTATATTCAATGGTTTTGTTTGCTTCTTTAAGTCCTGTATGGTTGTGCATTTCTGGTCCAGCTCCCGTGTCCTTCAGGCAAACCGCTCTGATTCTTTTGGAGCGTTCTGGCTTTCTGAGTTTCAGGCTTTGGTCTGCACAGCCGCTCTTTAAAAGCATGTGTTTCAAATCTTTTGGTATGATTTCTCCCGCTCTTTCCTTCCTCTGGAAAATGTCTAATTTCAGTCCGAGTAAATAAATGCGCCACATTTCCTTTGGTGTTGCTTTCATTTCACTAAATACAGTCGTGTGCGCCGACTCCCTGACTGAAACTAAAACAGACAGTATGTGTATGAGTTTCTTAGATTGCTGTTGTCTCATGTAACCGTACCTCATGCCAATTATGCAAAACTTGTAAACACGACCAGTAGGATAATGATAATAAGAAAAATATGCCCCAGCTCTCTTTGGACTAACAAATATCTCAAATGAATTAGAAGAACCTCAACTCTTTCATTACCAAACAGGAGAAACCAACATAAATATCCTCCTTTTTGTCACATTATGTTTTGGAAATGAGCTACGACAGAAAAAAGACCTTAAAATGGACGAAAAGACCATAAAAGCCTGTTCACATCCTGTCATTTGTCTTCAACTAATTGTTCAACCAGCAGTTGAAAAAGAACGCTTAAAACACGAACATTCGTCTTCATCTAGAGGCGTAACTTTCACACAAGGACGAAATTATGCCCTGCTTTTCATGTGAGCTTCAGTCAAACACACTTCTAAATCATGAAGCACTTTCTCAGATGTCCCTCCAGAAACTAAGGAAGCATAAGTGATAAAAAAGATGGTAGTTCAAGAGCTATTAGGCTACAGGATGAAGAAAAAAAGAGACGACAAACATGTGCTATTAATGAGCAACATCTGCAATCTTCTGAAGATGTTGCCATTCAAGCCGTATGGATGAATCAAAGACACGTGCATGGCAGAGGGTTATTGGGGCTGTGAGTTCAGCCAAACGCTGCCTGGCACTTTGTTCGGGATCATGCAAAACAAGCACGGTCTGCTGAAGAGGAGTCAGTCATCACGGGAACAGCTGCTCAATGATTTAATTCTAAACAAGACAAGTTGGTTTGGTAAACTACGGCCGAGCCAGAGTTGGTTTCTCAATCCTGCCCCCTCTTCCAGCCTTCAGTGTTTGTAATGAAGCACATTAAGTACATCAACTCTGTCTGCATGAAGTCATCGCTGAGGAGGAAAAACAACAGACTTTTTTTTTTTTTTTTTTTTTGTAGTACAAAAGGAGGCAGTTTTCCAAACCTAAATGCAAAGCTCTAAACTGATTGTTTCAGTCATTTAAAGGGGGTTATATGAGGCACTTATCAATAGCAAATGTACCACTGTCAAAGTCAGCATGGCTCCTGTTTGGAGAGTTCCTGCACAGGATTTTGCAAGTTCTTTGGCAAGCAGTCATGAGTCCAGTGTAGGTGAAGCCATTAAAATGAGTCCTACATAGAGAAACCATACTAACTTTCTGATAATGAGGTGAGGTTACGAAAAATGCAAAGGTGTATCTTAGTGTCCACAGGAAACATTGTGACATTGCCACTGTCAGAATACAAATTAAGTTGGTTGGGTTGTAATTTGGTCTCTTTCGAAACCAACAGAACTGCTGACTCATGAGGTGCAGGCAAGGAAACACAATATGAGTTATATCAAGTTTGTGCTAAAACAGAGAGGGTGCTTTACAGCAAAGCAAAGTTTTGAAAAAAGTTTGAGAGTCACCCCCATGTTTTACCGCCATCTGAGTTGGAGTTTGGTAAAATTCTCTTAATTATGGTGAATGAGCTCTCTGCTACACCAAACTCACCACATCTGATGTTGTGTCACTTAAGCTTATAAAAACTGAATCAGCAATGCATGTCATGAAAAAGTTACCAAATAAAACTTAACACCCTTGTAGAACATGACTGCATACTTTAACTGTCGACTGTTTAACATCCAGTGAAAGATGCAAAATACATACTTGTGAAATGATTGGAGAGGAGAGTTAGCATCTTGCTCATACAGCAGCAGTTTATTAAAATGTGCATGTGCTAAGCCCATAGCTGCAGCCTCTCTAGTCTGTTTTCAATGGAGTTATGGTGCCCTGTAATTTTATAAATATGTTATACCATGTGTTAGAAGACATAAGTAGTAGGAACAATTAATTTTGCAACAATAAAATGGGGTCATTTTTAACCTACTTCAACAACACTGTGAACTTTATTTTGAAGGTCAGTCAGTTGTTTTAACATGGTTTCAGTGCACAACTTCCTGTCCTTGCAAATCGATGCGTCGTACATCTGATCGGTCTTTTGTATCTGATCCAGAGGGCTGCAAACTGCCGGAGCTGAGATGTTGCCAGGACGCAGCTGAGTGAGGCCAGTGTGAGTTAACACATTGACTTGAATTGAAACCCATCTGATCCGCTGCCATGATAGAGCGAAGACTGATCTGGTGTGGTTTGGCCGTTGAGGCCCAAGCTAACTGGCATTCTTTTGAGTGAAACACTGACTTGACAAGTACCTCATACAACCCCACTTCAAAAAAAGAAAAGGAACCATCCCTTTCAAATGAGTTTTTTTCCCAAATATTGGACTCTTCAGTGGCTCAAGTGCCTGTTTCTTCTGACCCTGTTTCCAGTGGTGCAGATTAGCTGTCATGTAGGAACTCTGTCAACTATTTTCTTAAATACACGTTCATTTTGTTGGCTGAAGGCTGAAAATGAGAACCTCAGATGGTCAAAACTCTCAGATATATGGCTGTAAAATAGTTGGCAAACCAGGAAGTACTCCAATTAAGAAGATGAGACCAACAAACTTCTGCCAGTGGATGCTTTGTCACATAAATGGGTTGTTGCATGGAAAGTGCATTGCTATTTTCCATTCCATTAGCTTCTGGGTTATTATCTGTTCATTCCCATGAGCTGAAAATCCTGCAGACTATCAGTCCATCTCCTGCTGAAACATGGTTGACGTTATCTGGATTTATTATTTCCATCTGCAGCTTTTATGTCCATCATAATACCTTCATGTCAGAGATATGAGCACTTTGTGTCTTTGTGATGGTTTGCCATGAATTCTTTTAACAGCAGACACAAGAAACACTTAAGATCGTCCTCCAAATGTATATATATATATATGTACTCAAAGACGCCAATAAAACCATGGACACACCTGGTTCTAACAAAGCTGGAGCAGCTTTAATGTGCTTATCTCGCAGGTTTTATCCAGCATGTTTCAGTTTTCATCCTCAGGAGATGGCCCATGGCTGAAAAAAAAAAAAAAAACAGGACAGGGTTGGATTTAGACCGGGAGGAGCAGAATCTTGAAAAGGAGGACGCCAGCTGTGATAATCTGACTCTGGATCCCAATCTGCAAGCCAAAGCACAACAGGCGAATAGCTCAAAGCGGCATTGCAGCTCTGAAGTGAAAAATGTCACCAGCTCATGACGTGAACTTCTCATATTAGGACCTGATCTGGTTTTTATCAGTGTTTGACTGAAGCTGACGGCCTCTCTTGGCTTGCCAGTAAAAAGCAGATTCCTCATGTGACATTTAAGATTTGCGCTTATGCAGTAGCAGCGACGGATCAGAGGTTTGGGAGGGGTTGTTGTGAGATGGAAACATACGAACTGAACCTCTGGATCTGCTAAAGTGGATTCATGTCCCGAAAAAAAAAAGTGGCTTTGTGGCTCGTTCACAGAAGGCGTTCATGCATAGGGACAGTTAGCGTGACAGCTAGTTATAGCATTGTGTTTTGAATCAGATGTTTTCAGCAGAGAGACCACAATAACTACCAAAAATGGGATAATGGTGCATATTTCATTTTTAGTATTTTTATGAGAGCTGAGGAATTGCCAGTATGCTTGTTCAATAATCAAAACAAGGCACCAAACATTAGGGGTTTTATAATGTTTCCTGCAGATAATAAAACGGGCTGAAAAGTGCTGACTAAAGCCGCTACAAGAAACTTTTATTTGTGTTAATTTTGGATGCAACTGATTTTGAATACTCATGTTTTTCTTCATAACATTGATGCATGCATGTTAGGAGATGCACGCCACAATGTCAACAAGGTGCTGGAAACCTTCCCTGAAGATTTTGTTCCATGTTGACATGATAGCATTACAAAGTTGTTGCATATTTTTGGGCTGAACATCCATGATGAGAATCATGTTCCACCACATCCAGAGGTGCTCTACTGTACTGAGATCTGGTGACTGTGGAGGCCGCTGGAGTCCAGTGAACTCATAGTCGAGATGATTTGAGCTTTGTGACATTGAGCGTTATCCTGCTGGAAGTCTCCATCAGAAGATGGGTACACTGTAGTCATAAATGGATGGACATGGTCAGCAACAATACTCAGGTAGACTGTGGACTTTAAACCAGGCTTAGTTGGTCTTTAGGGTGAAGTCACACTGGCCACCCAAACCGTGCTGAACTCAAGCACGATTGGCCCCTCCGCAGCGCTGCTCCATCACTGGGCAGTACGGCCTCCAGTCACACTACTCCAACATGAACCAAACTAGGCACACGCATGGCCCACCGTCATCACCATGAAGCGTCTGTTTAAATGGAGTGTGGTCTCATCAGAGTCAGCACAATGAGACACAGAGAAAAGGATCACAATTTTAGTGGCTTTTTGGGTCATGGCAAGTTGTTTTGGTCCAACACAGCTCTTTAAAACCCATGTTATTGTTTAAAATAACTTTCGAGAGGAGTGGATGCAGCGATCATGTCTGCATACTCATGCATGAAGTGTTCTTTGCTGAAACACTGTATACTTATCCATGCTTTGTTTACTTTTGGTGAGCCCAAGTCTGTCCATCCTCCTCTGACCTCTGACCTCTGGCATCAACAAGGAACCAGAGAACTGCTGCTCACTGGAAATTTTCTCTTTTTGGGACCATTCTCTGTGAACCCTAGAGATGGTTGTGTGAAACTCTCAGCAGTTTTTAAGCACTCAGACCAACAACCGCACCACATTCAAAGTCTCTTAAATCACCTTTCTTCTCCATTCTGGAGAAGTCTTCACCATGTCTACAGAGCTAAATGTGCCGAGTTGCTGCCATGTGATTGGCTGATGAGAGATTTGGTTTAACAAGCAATTGAACAGGTGTTCCTAATCAAGAGGTCACAGGGCGTACATCTCAAGAAAATTTTCCTAATATTGCAGGAAGCGAGGGAGGAACCTGTCCTTTTACATTCTCTTTCATAACAAGTTGAAGAGTCATCAGTGTAAAAAAAATAAAAAGAACCATAAAAAAATGTTGGCAAGAAAGTCTCAAAGCACCATGCAAAACCAGACTCTTCCACTAAGCTTCGTTCAGCATCTGTGCTGCCAGCACATCCAGCTGCATTTTAAATTCAGCATTTTGAGGATTTTGGTGGAGGATTACTCCAGTGAAGCTTTTTAATAGCCAGCAGAAGAAGAATGTGGCTGAACTGGCAAACTTCCAGCTGAGGATATCATTCAGCATACTGGTGTAGAATTAAAAACTTCATGCATACTCGGCGAATGCGTTTTGGGATGAATGCAAAAGGAGGATGAGGTAAAAGAGCAACAGCATAGCAGTCTGCTGTAAATCAAAACCCTCATGAAGGTATGCATTTAATATGACATGCAAGAGAGTAGCTGCAGAAGTATCATCCAATCCAAGCTAAGATCAGGGTGTTTAGTGCAGAGTATGCATGGCATAACCTATAATCCTGCCTGTAACCTTATAAAGCCAAAAACTACAGGACGTCTTGTTAGAGACTCAGGTTTTAACCCCTTCTCTCATGTTGTTTTCCAGGATAGTGTGATTGTTGGATGAAGTTTATGCTGCAGCAATATAACGCACCAGGGGAGCTATAAGTGCCCAACGTCCAAAACGCCCTGAATCTTTAATTCTGACATGCAGCCTCCTGCTTTGACTCTCTGTCAGTCCTCCTCGTCTCTGTGAGAAAACAGAGCGTTGGCCACTGAACAAGTTCCTCTACAACGTCAAAACATCCAAATCAACCTGTCCCAGGTGCTTCATTTGCCTCCTTCCTCTGAGTGGCCCACATCCTCTCACCCCAGTGATCTCCCCGTCAAACGTCTTCACCAGACGCGCACAGATAGAGGCTCTGCACACACAGCCAGAGAGCGCTGGTGAGGAAAAGTTATCACTTGTGCTGAATGAGAGAGCTCTCGCCCTTCATACTTTGCAGCGTGCGTTATTAAAGCACGCTCTGAAAGTGTGATCCAGCGTGAAAAAAATGCTGCTGCTACCACATGCGGTGGCTTAAGTCCAAGGCAAACACTCCCACCGGTGTGTACACCAAGACAGATGACTATAGGACTCAAAGCCTGGCTAGCACAACGTAGCCCTTTTCAGTATTTATTTTCACAGTTCAAAGCACTGGCAGCAGCCCACTTAGTGTCTGCAGTCCAGTCCAATGCACCCCTGATTGCCACACTGAGGCTCCGCAGCCCACAAAGTCGTTTACTGTAACTTTTGCCAGCTACTAACTCCACATCTGCAGAGCTACGAAAAAAATGGCGCAGCAGCATCCAGGAGTGAGGGAGGGGGTTTGAGAGAAGGCTTAAAGGGTAGGGGGTAAAGGGATTCCACTGAAACCACTCTTTGCTGTGGGTTCAACGGCTGCTTTGTGCAGCTTGGCGTGATCACATAACCCACATTAAAGCGCGGGGTCTGTTACTCAGCAGAGCAGTGATAAGTAATGTCTCACAGGCCTGCGGATCCAGGCGCAGAACACTCTGCCTCTGCACTAACATGATACTGCTGTCCATGCATACGTAGTGCTCGACTCTATAAAACCTCTTGATATTCAAGCTACTGTATGGAAACGCGAGGAGGTTACGGTTGTACAGGGATGCAGATGTTGGATGTATCGAGTTTCTTTGGATACTGCTGACTGTTGGGGAATTGATAGGAGTGATTTCCACCATAAAGGACAAAGGTCGAAGGATATCTGTGATGCGTTGTGGAAAAAACATTTAAAAAGTGAGCATCAGAGGGGGAACTAGGTCATTGATCACATTTCTTTTGTCTTCAGAGAACACAAACACTTTATTTCACTCTGTGTGCTCAGAATTCATCCACAGCTTTGTCGTTTTGCAGGAATTCAGCCAATGATGACAGTCAAATCCAATAAACTCTGACCCAAACTTCAACACAGAGCCCAGGCAGTCCTGTAAGTGAACGTCACACTGTGTACACATCTTATTTTGAAAGGCAGCAGGAGAAAGGAGAAGAAAAACAAAACAAGGCCCTTGAGTTTACAGTCATTGGCATTAATATTTATTGCCTCTTTAATGAGTAAACTGAGAAACGACGACTTCAAGATCCATTTAAAGTTTAAGTCCAATTTGGCCTCTAATGGGAGATTTGCATGGACACAATAAACAAAACACAAAAGTCTACCAGAAACAGAAAATCACACCAATGCCAAGAATATCTTATGCTTGGATGGGAATGACTTGAGTCCTGTCCAGTGGATTAATTTAAAGAGTAAAATTAAACCAAATTATTGTTTCTGCTTCCAACCGATTTTATACATTTGGTATTTTCTGACCAAACACTGTATTCTGCGCTTTGCTGACTTGACCCAAGAGAGCTTTTCAGCAGCGTGTAACGGCCATGAGACCAAACTGAGGCAGGCCAATACATACATGCACTGCGTTTTTTACTGCCTGGCTTCTTCTCATGAAGTCCCTCCGCTCCTCGTTCTCTCGATCCGTCTGGACTCTGTCAGACACAAGTTGTTAGCTCGTCTGTTGCATGTGATCTGAGGTCTTTTATTCACAACAAGCTCATCAACCTGAATGGTTTGGATCACCCCTCTGTGACTATTATTCAAGGCAGGAACACCAGAAGACAACACGGGAAGTTTTCTCATTCCTGAGCCGTTCCGTTTTGAAGACTCATCCAAAGCAAGTAGAACGGAGAGTTTGAAAATTAAACACTGTTAAAAGACAGGTTCAAGGAAAAGTTTCTTCTTTTCTCACATGATGTATGTACTTTGGAAGAGGTTTTCATTCCTGCTTTGAATGCGGGTCCTGTAGCAATGCTGACAATAACAAAAGTCATGGAACAGAATTCACACTTTTAGAAAAGCAGATTCATGAACTTTGGCTGAAGCTGGATGAAGCTGAGCTCGGTTCGCCAAATAAAGCAGGTGTCCCATCACCAACTGCCAAAATGAAGAACACTCAAGGAGCAAGGAAATGCAAAGAGAGGATTTTGTATGTCATTGATCAAAACTCTGGAAATACTGACCCAGTTCGTAAAGTGTTTTGTTCCTTTAGCAAATGAAGCATTTTAAAGTGTCATGTGAGGGGTCTCACATGTTGAAATTCGTTAAAATCACAAAATATTACAACCTCAGGCTGAAGCAGTCCTGATCTCACCCCTCCTGATGAGTCAAAGTGCCAAAAACAAGGGAGAACTTCACAAGCTAACCCTGGATGTGGAGCAAGATCTGCTGTGTCAGGAGACCGTTTCGACACTTATGAAATGCGAGCAATGAAAACTGGTGTGGTGAGAAACTGGCCGTGTGACCGACAAACAACAACAAAAAGATCACATGTAGGAGGCATTAGTACGTGCTCCCATTGCCTCCTGTTATCAAGCCATGATAAGAGAACATTTCAAAAGGGTCAAAATCCCTGCATGATGGATGACAGTTTCTTGGTGTGTGAGTAAACAAACAGATCAGTCAGAAATCTTAATGAAGTTAAACAGTTGTGCATGTCAGTGATAAAAAGTGGTATTCAGGCTTGTACTCAACAGATATTGTTTTAATCAGGAACAGCTTTGGTAATATATCTTCCCAATAACAATTCCAACACATTGCAGGCAGAAAACTATAACTCTGTTTTGGATATTTTAAGATTTCACACATTTAACAAATGTGGCTGAAGTTATGTATTACTGGCATGGATTTAAAGTCACAATGCTGGATGTTCAGACCAAACGTGTGCAGGTTTTCAAACCTCTACATCTGTACGAGATGCTGGATGATGATGTCATCACATAAGGGTCTCCTGACTGGTCAGAGGAAGGCCTCAAACACCAAGGTCTGCCAATAGCTCCGCCCCCTGACAGGCCTCCAGATGACTGACCAGTCAGAGGGAAGGGGGGGTTTGTGGAGTGAGCCTTAAAGAGACAGCAGCTAAAATAGGCTGAAATAATGTTTTTCTGGAACATCAGTGATAGCAAAATTTCAATCAAGGAGAGACTTAAACACCTGTTCAAATTTGTGAAAAGATTTAATGCAACAATTTTTTAACATTACAGATTTGGCAGTTAGACCCCATCAAGCATAAAATAATAATAGGGGGTACAGTGACATGAAAATATGAATATCCCACGATGGAGTCCAGACACTGGTGGTGGTAGATGGTCTTGAGTAGGCTGTATCTGGATGACTTGAAGAAGACTGGAAGCTGAAGAACTGCGAACTGAAGCAATGAAGACTGGGGGTGCCTGGGGAGGAGGAGGGTTGTGACCTGAGCCTGAAAGACAGCTGACAAGCAGAAGAGACAGTATTTAAATTTTTACAGCTAGGTGATGATTGGCTTGCGAGTGATGCCGAGAAGATGTGGTTGGATAGACAGAAAAGTGACACGCCCCTTAATCAGCTGATGAGAGAGAAGCGGGAAAGAGTGAGAGAAGGAACCAAAAGAGTGAGAGCAATGAAACGACTTCCTGATCAGAACCATAAAAGTGAGAGCATTAAGACAGTCTTCCTGTTTCAACTTACGCTTAGCTTTATTTGGATTTTTTTTAAATCTGTAAATCATGTAAATATGCAATGAAGGAACCAGAGGGACAGAATAAAGTCTTGATTACGCACAATACCCCCTCTTTAATGAGCATAGAGTGAGAGATGACATCCAGTAATTAGACAGCAAGAAATCGAGGTCTATAGCCTTTGTACTCTGAGGTTCAAGGTTCTCTATTGTCATGATCCCACTTGAAAGGACATTTGTCCTCAAGATCAGCTGCATAGCTGAGATAACCCAGTGCCCCCACCGTGTGGTTGTGTGTGGTTTTGAGACAGACATGAATCATGAATTAGAGTCTCCCGTGGAAGTTTATCCCAGATGGACTGTCACAAAATTTGGTCCATATGTCACCGTTTCCTTCACTGTGATGGACAGACCTCCTCTATGGGGTATCAACACTCCCCACCCCCCATTTAAATTTTAATTTAAGAACACATGGAAGTATAAGACTGCTGTCTTCAGACACATTTGGTCTGCAGCTTACAGTATAAGCACAGCCTCATGGAGGATCAAGCTACTCGTCTTATTTACCTCACACTGTAGCTGTTTGTATGAATATTACACACAAATAAAGACTCTTCTGTTGTGTAAATAAAATGCATTTGTTACCCTGCCTGTTCTCACTGCACAGTCTCTATCCAGTTTGTTTTAACGATGAATAAAAAATGAGTCAGCCTGAGCAGCACACCCTGTTTAAGTGTGTACCAAACAAAGAGCGATGACTACACCAAACAGAACACATACAGTGCGCCTGCATTTTGTTATGAGCAGCTCAACCACGTTCACTCATCATACCCATAAACCATCCTGTTTGTGTTTGACACGCAGTGCTGGGAAACTCAACTTCCCATCCCTTGAAATCGGATTGCCCAACAGGATTATTTCATCACCAATTTATTACCATCTAATCCTGAGCTTTCTGTGCTGGCATCATACTTCTCTCCAACGAACAGGCAGAAGAGGGCGGACATTGGGTAGAGGCTCCATCAGTCAGTCTCTGACTGATGGGGCTCTTCCTCTGTTTTCTCATCACTTCTCTGTTCTTTTGACTCATATGAAGGATGGGTTTCCCAACAAGTCTGTAATTTCAGTTTTTTCTTTGAGGTTTGGAAATGAATAACAAAAAGAAGCAGTCAGAGCATTCTCCATACATTTTTGCTCTTTATGATGGTTGCTGACAGCTCGGTGGACCAATGCAGGGAAAAAAGGCCCCATATAATAAGCTCAAGGGCTAAAATATTATGGAAAATCAGAAAAACTAGAAGTCAAGACATCTTGCTTATGAGAAACATGAATTCTTGACCTGGAATTATACTTTGAAAGTTCAACCTGATCATCTCAAGGTTTATTATTTTTATTTATTTATTTATTTATTTATTTATTTATTTAATTCCTGCCACCACCCCATCCCCTCTGGTGGGAACTAATTCAATCTCCCTACTGAACTTTTTTTTTTTAAACTCATTCTTTTCTGTTGTCTTTTCTATTATAGGACTAACTTTACATGATTTACAGCTCTGACAAAAATACCTATTTTTCTTTCCATGTTGTTTTAAAGAAACTTTTAGTCTGAAATGTTTTGTTTCAGCTGCTGTCTCTTTAAAGCTACCCGCTCCACAAACCCCCTTCCCTCTGACTGGCTAGCCCTCTGAAGGACTTTCAGGTGTGGTATGATGGGCAGACCTTAGTGTTTGAGGCCTGAAACCTCCAACATGTCATGACCTTGTCAGGAGATATGTGACGACCTCATCATTTCAGGAAGTACTTGTGAAGATCTCGTGTTAATTTTTAGAAAGGAGTATTTTGATCAGTTTACAGAGAGACTCTGGGATTTCTACAACATATGAATATGAAGAGGTTTGAAATTCTGCATATTTAGTCTAAACATCCAGCATTGTGCAGTTGCTTAATTCATGCACTCTTAAACTAACTTTGGACCCAGATGGGGATATATATGTCACTTTTATTGTCTTGTAAGTTTAAAGTAAAGCACCTAATATTTACCATATAATGGTCGTGAAACCACATGACATCAATCTATCTGTTGAGTCTGCCTGAGGCGAACAACAGGATGCGGTTGGCTCCAAACTTTGTCAGATGAACCTATAAAACCATCTTATAGGTCCGCAGTGAGTGACAGCTGTGCAGAGTGTGTGTAATTTTGCATGAAGCCACCAGCCCACCCACGGCAAAATACACAGCATCAAGAGCAGAGCTTTCCTGTTTCCCCTTCAACAATGCCGATCTTTGTTAGTGAGAAAAGCTTTGGTTACAGAGATCAGATAGCATGTGTTACATGTGTGGTTTGCAAAAGTTCATAAAGTCACTTTTTACATCTCACAGTTAATCAACAATAGTCCCCTCCCACAGAAATCCCTGCTGAGGGGCTCTGGATTGCTCACAATGGGCTCATTCTGTTGATTTGGCTCTGTGATGCACTCATGTGTGGAGCAGAAGTAATTAAGTAATTTATTTCAGATAAAATGGCTTTTTCATAATGTTAAAGTGCTTTAAAGTAATAAAAAAGTCATGTGTTCAAAATTAATGTTGTGGAAGTTCTGACGTATCGGAGTAAAAGTAATGCATTATGCAGAATGACCCCTTTATGAATGTTATGAAGGGAGCTCATTTTGAAAATCGAATGCATTTAGGGGACTGGATTAATTAAAGAAAAGTAAATGGATATTTCCTACCAGGAGTTATTGCTTTCCTTTCAATTACTTTGGTTCTTGTGTAAAATTCCTTATAATTTTAATTCTTCAGTCAGTTCATGCTCAATTTCTGTTGAATAATCCAGGTCGGACTGGAGTTAATGGAAACCCATAATCTGGTAACTCATAATGAACTGGAAATACCTGCAAGGGTCTCCTAAGTCTTTAAATGGTTCCTTAGTCTGGTTCAGGAGGCAACAGTCACGGAGAAGACTGCTGACTGACCAGAAGACAGTCCTTGACCATGGGGCAACATCCGGTAGAGAAAAATGAAGCCTATGCTGAAGTTCTAAAAGTTGCTGTTCATAGAGAATCCACTAGAGGCGGGCTGAAGAACTAGAGAGGATGTGTACGTACACATCAAGCCAAAAAAACAGACTTTTATGGCATTAAAAAGCACATTTACAGCCTGGTACAAAAAAACGTCTTGGGTCTGAAACACTAATTTTGCTATCGGCACACACTGTATGGTGAGTGAATTTTTTCTCAGCAGTTTATTAGATATTAGGTTTACGGATTTTTCCAGTCAAAGGCTCAGCTCTGCTCACGTGACTGACGGACGCTCTATAGCTGTCAGAGCAAAAGCTCAAAGCCTGTGTCTTATCCAAGATGGCCCTGTCCAATAATTGGCTTCATTTGACTGTATCAGGAACAAACCGTTGGCATAGCGGAGACTACGTCCATATTTTATACAGTCTATTTCCTTGACCTCCTCCATAAGGAGGGTAAGACACTAAAAGACACTAAAGGTTGCGAAAGTAAAATAAAGTAAAGGAAACATCAAGAACTTCCGCCAGAGACAGATCAAGGAATTTAACTACAGCTGTCTCATTCCTCTTTCAACCCACCCCTGAACCAGAGACAATGTCAGAGAAGTCTTACCTGGACTAAGGAAGAAAGGAACTGTACTATTGCTCAGTGGTCCTAAGTTCTCTTTTCAGATGGAAGTCATTTTTCATTACTTTTAAGGATCGAGGACCCTGAGTCTGGAAGAAAGGCTCAGAATCCAAGCTGCTTGAAGTCCAGAGTAAAGTTTCCACAGTCAGTGATGGTTTCGGGTGCCATGACATCTGCTGCTGTTGGTCCACTGTGTTTTCAGAAGTTCAGGGTCAATGCAGACATTTACCAGGACATTTTAGAGCACGTCATGCTTTGTCTGCTGAACAGCTTTACAGAGATGCTAATTTCATTTTCCAGCTGGACTTGGCTCCTGCCCACAATGCCAAAAGAACCAAAAGCTGCTCAAATGATCATGATATTGCTGTGCTTAATTGGCCAGCAAACTTTCTGGACATGAACCCCAGAGGGAATCTATGATACGTTGTAAAGAGCAAAATAAGAGACACCAGGCCCAGTAACACAGATGAGCTGAAGGCTGCTAGAAAAGCAACCTGAGCTTTTATAATACTGCACCATATTGGTGCAGTTGGAGCCCCAACAGAGTGCTGAGTGCATTTAAATTAACATTAAAAATTAGTTTTTATAGAAATGATATTTTGAGATATTGAGTTTGGGTTTTTCATTAACTTAGAGCCATAATCATTACATTTAAAGAAAAAAATGTTTGAAATAAATGAGTTAATACAAGTCTGGGTCTAAAAATGATGAAATTATTATGACATCATCAACTGGAAGTTGCCTCTATGACTCTTTGAGCTGAATTAATGCCCATAATATATAGCCTCCTCTCTTCGTGACTACTTTTGGGATTTTTCTTCATACATAAATAATTTTCCCTCCAAACTGAGAGCAAGTGTGGTCAGTGAAAAGACTTCAGAATGGTCCAGTCTTAAACAGTCATAATACAGGAGCATGACTTCAGAAATCATAAAACCCCCACTCACACTCCGCTTACATTACTGTCATAAAGCAGACTCCCAAATGTGCCTGAGCCCCCCAACTCGTCACAAAGCTTCTTGAAATGCTGACCCCATCTCGTTCCCCTTGTAGCACCATGGTAAAGCTTTGGCAGTTGACGAGCCCAGGACTTGGACAAACCACAGCCTTCCTGGGGACTGTTATGATGTGTAAGTTGTTGAATTCATCTACATGTGTCCTCAGTGTTTGGTGCCATAAATACTGCAGAGAGGTGGAGCAGACCCTCGAACGGCCATTCATCATTCCCACAGTTGGTGCTGTATTTATGACGCCACACTGGAAGGATGGCGCCCGTCCAGTGGATGATCTAATGACACTAAATCCATGCTGATTGGCTGAGTTAAGTGGGTGCTGACAATACTGGCTTTTCTCCATGGGATCATTTAATTAGGGATACTCGTTTCATTCAATAAGTCACGCAGAGGAAACAATTGAAATGGGCTTGATCGGCCAAAGAAAATGTAGATTGATTACAAGTGGGCGACTTATGTGATGTTTAAGCGAAGAGTCTTTAAGCGGTTTTTATGTCATTGATGGAGAGTATGTTTAATATGAATGGATCAAATAACTCAGTGCCATCTGAGGAGGGGCCCTCTGTGGTACAAACCTGCAATTATTACTAACTGCTTCATAGAGCTGCTCAAGACATTGTTGTGGTTCAGCTTCAAATTCCCTCGCTGGTTTAATGTCAGCACTCGCCTCAACCCCATTTCCAGATGCAATAGGCAGTTGTTTTTAACAATCTATGAAAAACGCCTCTGTACACAAGTCTTTGAGTGTTAAACAGCAGACAGACAAAGGTTCAGACTGGCTGGTAGAGTGAAACAAATGTGGTGCAGCTGAAGAGTTGACAGAGACCAAGCAGAGTGAGCGCTGAGTGCTTCGATTTGATGCCAAAGCGGGTCTGGTTTTTCTTACTCTGTGAGAAAAATACATCTTATAAGTAAGTGTCAGAAAAGGTTGGGACTGTGGGAACCCAAAATGACCTTTAACCTCTCCGCTTGAATCCAGTGTTAAATGTTGTGGGTCAGTTGGATCTCGGCATAAAACTATCCCGTCATACTACAAGAAAGTTAATGGTTTTTACTAAGTTTTTCATGCAGTTAAAGCACATTTCATAACTTTAAGACAGGATTTACAAGGATAATTAATCAATTTTGTCACATCTTTTTTTGTATTGATATTTTGGCACAGAATTAAACAAAAGTTACAAACAGCTTACGTAGACCATGGCAACATTTGGTGCAATAACAATTTTGTGGAAAAAAAAATGTTTTTGGTGCTTCAATTCCACAAACTGATGAGAGGATGTCTGACAGTGATGTAGAGCTGGAGGTAAAGAGAAGCCAGACTTTAAAGAGGGGGTATGTAATGCCTTCCCAAAGTTAAAAATGGATTTAAAGTTACAATGCTGGATGTTCAGACAAAATGTGTGCAATTTTTCCAATCTCTACTTATTCATGTTGTAGAAATCCCTGAGTCTGTCTGTAAACTGATCAAAAAGGCCACAAAAAAATAAATAAATAAATAAAAATCTACACAAGATTTGCTCAAATGATGTCATGGCATGGGGATCTCCTCCCAAGTTCATGACGCATTGAAGAGGTGGGCCTCAAACACCAAGGTCTACCCATAGCTTAACCCCTGATAGTCCTGCAGAGAGCTGGCCAAGCAGAGGGAAGGGGTTTGTGGAGCAGGGAGCCTTAAAGAGACAGCAGCTAAAACAAAACTTGAAATAAGGGTTTTCTAAAACACCAATGTGGGTAAAAAATAAGTATTTTTGAAAGCTGTAAATCATGTCAAGGGATGGGAGCACCAGATGTACAGAATAAAGACTAAAAAATACAGGATAGCCCCTCTTTAATGATATTTAGGGGCTCATTAAGTAAGGGATAACTTCCAGCAATTAGCATGGAAGGGAGTAGAACTGAGGTCCTTTATTGTCACTCCATGATTTGGCTTGAAAAACATAATAATACCTCCTCTATAAAAAAGACAGGAGCAACAGGATATGCAATGCAATGCTAAGAATGAGGTCTTAAGATATATGCTGGTGATATTTGAATCTGGTTTTGCAGTAAAAACTCTGTGATCTGAATCTTTTCAGATTTTTTTTGTCTCTGAATTCATGAGCAGTCAACACCAACGCCTGATCTACGCCTAATGTCTGGGCCCTGCTTTAAAGTCCCCTCACATGAAAAGAGTGAGCTTCACACACAAGGCTCTTCACCACATCTAATGAGCATGATGGCACACACGCACGCTCGTATTTTTGTGTGTGTGGGTGTGTGTGTTTGTGTGTGAGCTTGTGAGGAAATGAAGCTGATGGCTCCAGTGTGAACAACAGTATAAAGTGTTACAGTACACGAGCTTCCACCCCAGAGCCCCTCATCATAGCTGTGTCTGTAGCACTTCCTCTCCTAGTGCCTTGTGGGTAGACTTGGATAACCAGTGAGATAGGATCTTAACTTGAAGAGAAGAGTCTGGAAACTCAGAGGGTTTGTAAAGGAAGAGGGACGTGCTGACGAATTTAGTTTCAGGGAGAATCAGATGAGTTATTATGATAGATGCTAATCTTCAGTCGCACTCCTAACAGCGGGAAGTAAAACCCTTTAGGAGTTCACATGCAAACATTCAGATGGATTATTTCCACTTCTCCTCTCTGCTTTGGAAGACTGGACACTGGTGGAAATAGTCATGTTTGTTTCTTAAAGCAGTACTTTGGCACGAGAAACCATGAATCATAATCATTTTTCACATTTTTTGTAATTGTGCGTATCATACTCACTCCTTTCCCTGTGTATGAATGTGTTGATGTTTTTGCTCTACTCTGAGGGTACAATTATTTATACTTTAAAATCTTGTGGTCTTCTTTCCGTGTATTTTGAAAATAAATGTTCCTGAAAAAGACATCCATGCTTCATACATGTGGAATTACACGCTTTCGGAGCCACACGGAAACCACAGCTTTCTACTTTTGGTGAAAGCTCGACTAGATCGGAGAAATGCTCAGGCTGAGTGCTTCGTTTGAAACCACGTTTTTTTGTTTTTGACAATAGATGATTTTTTTTATACTGCTTGTTTTCAGAGTTCCTGAGTAGATCAGAGCTTTTAAGTCACAACTATCAACCTACCCAGTGACCTTGTTTCCATCCTCCACTTACCTGCCAGCTGTTAGCAGATGCATCATCTGTTTTTCATTTATTTTTAGGCTTTTATTCAGAAAATAAAAGAGCAGAAGCAAAATCTTGGAGGAGAGGATGAGGGATGACATGCAGCAAGAGGACCAGGGTCAGATTGAGAGCCTGGCTGCTCTCCTCTTCTGGACATGGGACACATAAGTTGTCACTGGGCTTAAACTGGTGTCCCAAGATATATATAAACTTGGTGGTGAGAGCTAATTAAGTGGACTTGCATTTATAACTGGTTTCTTTCCATTGCACAATAAGCATCAACATCTCAATAGACCACAAACATGCCATGTCCTTAGTTTGGGAAAGTGGTTAAATTGCATATTTTATCCTATATATATATATATATATATATATATATATATATATATATATATATATATATATATATATATATATATATATATATATATATATATATATATATATGTATACGGGTTAAAATTGATATAAACTTGTGCAAACTATAAATGTTTCATCTGTTTTCCACATTTCTGTGTTGAAGACCCCTGAGGGGACTAAATCAGGATGGTGTCAGTGGAGGCAGATTGATGTAGGAAACAGAAATATGTGCATAAAGGTAGTCTCATTTGTTAGCCTTTTTTGTTCTTTTCATCTGATATTGGCTTGCTCTAGGGGTGTATCTCCACAGCAGGTGGTCGCTCGTATTCAGGCACTGTTACAGGAGTCACAAGCTGAAAAGTTTGGGAGTAAATGCGACTGGTAGACTTACTCTTAGGTTGTGTCTGAAATCACTCACTCATTCCCTACTCACAATATAGTGAATTAGAAGTAGTTGACTATATAGTCCACCCATTCAGCAAAATTCAAACAACATTTCAGACATTACTCACTCACTTGCTGGCCGCTGACAGTGACCTAATGACTAAAAACTAATGACTAAAACACTGTTCATGGACGGCTGGGAATTTACAGTTTTAGTTTTTCTCAGATGTTGTAAAACAGCATGGATTTCAGTGATCACTAATATTGTGCTTAGAGTATTTTTCCACAATAATCAAACTTAATAAATAAATTCATTACAAATTATTTCCAGTATATAAATTAATACTAATTATATATTCACACCACAACTTATGTTGTGTTTGAGTTAAGTGTTATTCTTTGGCGTGGCTGTGTCCAACAGTATGCGATCAGTAATCAGTTATCATGTGATCAGCCATTTCTTCTGTTTAAACTGCAATGCATGATGGTATATATTGCTTGTACAGTGAACATTGCTCATACACTACTTTATAAAATGCACTGTGAGATACATTAAGTGGAATGAACAGGGTATGATCATCCTCATGATCATCATCATAGGGAGTGATTTCAGACACAGCCTTAGACTTTTTTTAGCCTTAGACTAATTTGGATTTGTGTGTATTTATTCATCTAAATTTATTCAATAACTTACTTATTACCTTCAGTGCTTATATATTTGTTAATTTGAGAATTTGTTTATTAATGCATCCCTTTCTGGCTTGCTTGTAAAACCAGGAACAGATAAAGCATTGCAATGTTTTGCATGCTTTTCTTCTTCTCTTTGGCTAAACTGCACAAGTTACATTGCAGTACCATTAGATGCCAGAGCTGCGTGTTGGATTAAGGCTCATTTCAGCGGGGTTGATTACTTTTTGGGTTTGTTTTTTCTTTGTCAAACAGCTTGTGGCGCTTTGTGTTCATCGGCACCATCTGGAGTGGACTCATCAGTGAATCACAGAACCATCTTACAGCCCCTGTGTAAATAAAAGACCAATGGGACAAACCTGGTGGTGAGTCTCCTGGTCTTTCCTGGACCTCATGAGTAGATGGAGATTAACTGTCATCTAAATGTTTGTCTTATCATTTTGATCTTTAGCTCTTGTGAGAAAATTCAAGTATTTGTCGATTTTGGTGGCCCCTGTGGACAAAGAGATACTTGCACACATTTGTCTCATTTCAGCTAAATGTGAAACTCAGTTTGACTATTTGCTGTGGAAATTCTTTTTCTTTTTTTTTTTTTTTTTTTTTCCAGTGCTGGGAGTCGTCTGGTCTGACACCCCCCTCCTCACAGCGGTTACAGGCTTTAAAAATCACAATTTGGAACCATCAGATTTGTTACTGGTTGTTTTGTTTGCTATTTTAGATCATTATGAGGCATCACTCTTAATATCAGTCTGTTTCATTGCCAGTTATAGAATCACTTGTTGGGAAAATTGCAAATATTTGGGAGATGGAGACGGTAAAACTTAAAGTTCAGCATGATGAGCTGCTAGTAATGGCTTATCAACCAATAAGTACAGGCTCCTAAAAGTTCAAATCAGGATCAACTGAAGCAAAGTGTGGAGCAACACGACAGAAAAAGTTAGCAAACATCTCACTGTTGTTTTGCGAACTAGTGCAAAAAAAAAAAAGGAGTCTCAGGAGGCTCTGTGCTCCACATCCTCAGGCTCCGATCACCTTCGGCCACAACATAATTACCGTGATGAAACGGTGATAATGAAAGAAAGCATTTGTCAAACCTTTATTGAGCCAGAGCACATCATAAAGAGGACTGAATCCAGCACAGCTCAGTCTCCAGGCGAGTTCATCCAATAATGAGCAGGAGGAGGGGAGGGGGAGGGGGGTTCTCCAAGCTAACAAATAACATCTGAGGATATCTGAAGGTTGTCTCTTATTTTCTTGTTTCTTCTTTTTCTTCTCGTCTATTTCTTTTCCAGAGAAGATGACTGGTACTCGTAATGTCTTCCAGCTGCAGACCGCGCTCCCTCCTCCCCTCTCTCCTCCCTCCCTCCTTTTTTTTTCTCTTTCTTATCTTTGCATGAGGTGAAGTTTCCACTTGCAGGACCCCACTGCTCCCTCCGTTAGACGCAGACGGGGAGAAGTCGAAATTCCTTCTCTTGGATTTGGTCTGCAGGAGTCATCTACCACATTAAAGGAGCATCCATCAGGATTCTCATATCGGAGTCTGACACAGACCCTGATAGGCTCCCATATCTGCTCAGCAGTCAGGGTATTTTAAGATAAAGAAGTGTCTGGGTTAATGTATGTCACTTTACGCTCTCTGAAATGATTGCTTTCACTTTAAGTAGTTCCTTTGCATGGCCGAGGTTTCTGAGCGATGACCTGAGCCGGAATGTTTGATGCATTAGGACGTGCACCACCTGGCTCTGACATACTGCAGCCATCCAGAACCCAAACCACAATTTATTTCACAGGCCCAGCGCTGTAGAGATGGAGACGTTATGGAGGTGTTGATTCAAGTCTGAGAGCCTGTGAGTGTTGAAAAGGATACAACAGGCTACCAAAGACTTTCCCAATTCAATGTCAAACCTTGTCCAGGTTTTTGCACCAGAAAAACATCGTCTACAACTTTGATACAAACATCAACAAAAACCCCTCAGTCCTGCAAAACCAGGTCTAGACTTTGATTTGTATGTTTGAAACTGTCAGAAGAGAAACCTCCCACATTTTGAGGCTGTCATTGTTTGACAGTAACTTTCACATAACTTTCATCACTTAAAAAGCTTCAGAGGCGCTGAATCCTCAATGTAAAATGGGCATCGAGTCTTTTTCATGCAAAGACATATTTACCTTCACGTTCAGCTATTTGAATTCAGAAAAGTAACAGACTGTGCTGAAATGATGTGGCTCAGAACTCTTCTCATTTTCTGCTCTCCTGAACAGAAGGAGACCGTCACAAAGCCAAGAGAGAGAAAACTCAAACACTACCGAGGTAAAGTCTTTCCCTCCACTTGAAGAGTTTCCTCCAAACCACAGAGTTTTGTGTTTTTCTTTCTTGTTCTGATGTTTTCTTTCAGTCTTTTCTTTTTCCATATCTGTTTCTCTGAACTGTAAACAGGCTGTGGACTCATTTGCGGGGGTTATATTCTTAAGCATAACTATGACAACTGCAACGAACAAATATTTTCCTTGTTTGAACCATGAGGTTATGCTCTTAGTATCACTTAAAGCAGTCCCTTCAGAGGATAAATGTGCTGGTGTTTGTCTTGTTCACTTTCTGGCGTGTGTTTCATGCAGTTGGTATCAGTTATTATATTGTTTTATATTTCTGCAGACCTGTGTCATCATCCTGCTCTGCTTCATGTCCTCTTTGTCCCCTTAAAGGGCCAGACATATATTACAGCTGTCTTCTTTTTACTCATATTGTCCTCATTTATTTAGCACATGTTTGTTTGACATTCCTCACAAGTGAAAAGTGCAACATGAAACGCTTGCACAAGCTTGTCATGATTTACAGCTCCAAAAAAAAAAAAAAAAACAAGTTTCTGACTGATGTTTTAGAAAACCCTTATTTCAGCCTTTCTGTGAAACACTTCATTTTAGCTGCTGTCTCTTTAAGGCTCCCAGCTCCACAAACCCCATTCCCCTGGAGACGGAGCTATGGGCAGACCTTGGTGTTTGAGGCCTGCCCCTCCAAATGAACCAGATTGAAGATCCCTGAGTGATGACCTCATCTTTCATCACATCTGGAGAAGATCTCTCTCTCTTTTTATAATGGATCGTTTTAATCCATTTACAGAAAGATTCAGGGATTTCTAGAACATGTGAATACGAAGAGGTTTGAATATCTGCACACTCTAAACATCCAGCATTGTTCCTTTGGATCCATGTTTCCACAAGAAAGTAGGATGCCCGCTCTTTCACAACGCTCTGAAGAGAAACAGTTATTAAACTGTATGCCGTCTGACCACAAGCAAACAAAAAGGAGACTCAGTTTGCTACACAAGCTTGTAGACATAAATAAAAGGAATACATAACTCCAAATAAAGGCTGATGTCACTGAAGGTTTCCCGGGAAAAAAAAAAATCAATAAATAAAATAAGATAAATAAATACATAAATAGAAAATTGTCAAATGAAGCATTGGATGGAGGATTTTGTCCAAATGCTGTTGTACTTGTTTTAACAAATGACCAAGCTCTTTCCTCCCTAATACCATTTAATTGTTCTCTTACTTCATTACCATGAACCTCTCCAAGTCCACATAAACAAACACTCTCCACCACACACAGAACCACAGATGTTTGTTTGGTGCGCCAGGCTCTCTGTCCATGTTTGAAATTGTTTGGATGTGTTTGGAGAGGTTTGCCTGGATTCGACATTTGTAATGCATGTCGTTGTAGTTCGGTCATTTTGCCATCTTTCAAACACAGAGATCCCCTGATGGGATTCATAGAGTAATAAAAAGAATCCATAACAGGACAGTGACAGAAAGCAGATGCTGCTTTTCCGGTCATGTTGGAGTAGCCTGGTAGGTTTTAAAATTAATGACATTAATTTAAATTGGATGTAATCTTGAGAAATGTTGGTCAGAACCAGACGTCTGAAATGTTTCATGTGGTGAAGTGTGTTTGATTTGAATGTTTGCTCTCGTCACACGATGATGACTTTGCAAACAAAGGCTGGATTGAGCTGGATTTGTGTCTCAGCTGTCACTAAAACCATTGATAAAGTCTGTCCATAAAGGCTCAGATCCACGAGCTGTGATGCAACAATAATTAACTGCCAAGAGCTTTAAGAGGGAGCTGACAGCTCGTCTTAAATGTATTGTGTAAAGGTACAACTTTTGGGTCATTTCATGATGACAAAGAACAGTAACATATCAAACTTTTTCCTTCACTGAAGGCAGCATCTGAATATTACTGGAGTACTGCTGAGGTCAAAACTGAGATACAGGGTCCCACATTTTTAATAAATCCGGACTGCATTACCAAAATTTTCTGATGATTTTCGCAAAACTTTAAATAAGTTGTTCAGAGAAACCTGCAGTCTCATCGCGGGATTACTCCGAGAAACACTGACCTCACAGTTTTCTCCAACTTGTCAGTTTTCATCCAACTTTTTCACTTCATACCTGTTTGAAAAATATGAAAGTATTCAGAGAGTAACTCTTTTTTAATACACTGAAGGGAGACTGGAGAATTCTCTGCTGGGTTAGCAAACTGAGTGATCAGTCATCCAATCTATTCCTGATTAAAAAATATTTGTTATTGCTGCTGTAATTGGACTCACCGCCCATGCTGCTATTTAAGCAGTCAGGGCTGCTGTGATTAATTAAACTGTGAAACTACTTCTGGGAAGTCCATTTTTGAGGACTCTTTGGAAACACAGAGGAAGCAGGGGAAGATTTTTATGTTGCAGAAGTCACCAATTAAAATAAATCTTTTTGTGGTTTATAGGAAATTACGTTGTGCATATTCTCTGATTTGCTGAAGTTTACGATCCCAGATTCAAAGAATGAAGATTCATGCACTCATTGGCAGCTGTTATACAAATAGCAAAAAGCTTTTCAGGCTTTATCTGTAGGGAGAGATACACAAAAAAAAGCTAATATGAACAGTCTATGTAGCAGTGGTGGAGCCAAAAAGTGTGCAAAATAACCATGAATCACAACCGTTCATGTACCAGGATGTGACCGCAGGAGCAAACTCTTTCCATGCTGCTGTGCATCTTCGTCTTCAAGCACGAGCGCACCCTCACCATGTACGGAAAAACAAACCAGAGCCTCATCTCTCCTTAAATATGAAAAGGAGTCTGTTTGCATCCTGCAGAGTTGCGGACAGATGTTAATGTATGGCGGGCTGCTCACATGCAGACCTGCCAGCCCGCTTCATCTCGAAGAGGGTCGTCTCAGTCTTGTGTTGCTGTGTGCAGTGAATGCAGACCTCCACCGGCGCTTGGAGCCAGCCCCACGGCTCCAGATGTTGTATGAAATGATGAAGCAGGGGGGGGGGGACACCAAGGGGGGAGGGTCTTGCACCATTAAAGATACTGTGATGTGGGCGATGTGAGGAACGCAGCACATGAGTGCAGTCAGTCCCATGTCTGCTTTGGCAAGAGGAAGCAGTAATGGCTTTAAGGCATGACGGCAAAAAATTAAAACCAAGAGAGAGAGAGAGAGAGAGATAACTGTTGTCGTCTGGTGTTTGACCTTTTTCATTTTCATGCTCTGAAATATTGTTTCACTCTGTTTATAATAACTTCAGTGCGGTGGAGAAAATGGATCATGTAGCCTAGAAATCAATCAACTCGCTGCAGCGATGGTATGACACATTTCTACCAGATACATTTGTGCAGCTGCTGTTGTTGGCACTTCCTTCGCTCCACGGTGTTGAGAATACAAGATCAGCGCTGGCAAGGGAAGGCTACACAAGGCATGTCTGACCTTTCTCTTGTTGATCTGCAAGTTCTGGCTGCTTCGAGTTAACCCAAAATAAATCAAAGCACTTCCAGCTGAGGGGTTCTTCAGGTTAATCCCAGTTTTAAACTATTTTGGGACACCTGAAATGTTTCTACTTCTTGCTAACAGCTGGAGTTTGAAACCTGTCAACACGTCAGCTTCTGAGTTGCTGATCTTTGGGCTGGTGTGCCTCAGTGGTGACCCAATGTTTCTACTCGTAGTTCATTTGATAAACGCACTCAGCTCTGGCATGCTGATGCAAAATTTGGCTGCTCTTATGAAGATTCAGAAACAAGGTACGGATTGTGGAGAGGAAGTTAATGCAATAAGTATTTCCATGATCAGCGCCCCAGAACCATTTGTGTTCCTGAGCTCTTCGAAGCATAATAGGTGAAACACTCGCCCTGCATGACCCGAACGCAGGTCTGCGTGTAGTGAAACCTCGTCTCTCTTTAAGCCAGCGATCTACCAGACAAGGCGTATTTTCAATAAACAATTTAGAAAGTGATTAGTGGATATGCGATACGTCTTAGTGGTTGCGTGCTGAGATCTGAGAGGATTACGCCCAAACGGAGACTTCAATGCAGCAGGTTTATCTCCTGTATCATCTCACGGGGTCATACACGTAACAGCAAGCATCTTGAATTGACCACAGATGTGTCTCACTAAATGATAATCCTGTCACTGACGAGTGGGGAAGGCTGAAGACCAGTTGATTAAACTGGGATTATGACAGGGTTTGAGGGCCCTGACAGGATTAGACGACTGTCCAAACTAATGACACCAATAACGTTTGATGTAATGTAAATGTTAATATTAGTCAGATGTTTTTGGGACAAATTGACGCTGGAAAAGTCCAGGAGAGGGCTTGACCCCTCGTTTCACCCCCTTCCCTTGACATAAAAAACTGTCTCATTTTAAGGATGTGTGGACGGAATTAAACTTTTCTCAACAACATCACACTGTTGGGTTCATTTCAGGAAGGATTTGCAGTTTCCCTTCTGTCTTAGCTGCTCATTAATAATTCAGAAACATGGCTCTTGGATGCTTAAAAGCAAGGTCATGTTATTTAAAAACAGACCTTTGATGAAAATACTCGGTAGTAGCTGAAGTTTGCACAATTAACACACTTAGTTTGGTCACGATTTTGACTGAAGTCTTCACTTCAAACCACAAACTGTTTGTTTTGAGTCATTTTTTTTTCTGTAGCAGGGAATTTTCCTGTGCCAGACTGAGATCAGGAGTTTAGGTGTCCTGATATAACCGTTTCTTTTAGTGATTTCTGCAAAAATCAGTCACTATGTGTGGTCAGACATTCTTGTGCCATCTTTATAGACTCAGGAAATCAAAGCTCACCAGTCCCTCAGGTGTCTCTTGATACCAGATGATAAGTGGTCAGTTTTCTGCAGTGTCACATGCGGCATAACCATCAGCGAACTCTGCCTCTAAACAAGGAAAATGTTCTCCATCAGGGGGCGATGTGGGGAAATATGGCAGGATGTTTTTATGTCAGGATCAGCATCTGGATTTTTCTGAGGGAGAATGAAAACAAGAGGCAGAGGAGTTTTCAGTCACACTGGTGAGAAACTGCGACATATGACGTATTTTGACAGTAAACTGTTTTACATTTATTTTGCTACTGGCCCTCAATGTCAATCCCTGGAGATGACGTAGATCACGTGGTGCATCGCTCTCTCCGGTCCGATAATCTGGATGAAATCCTGTAGTGTTTGCTGGTCATTGTTTTTATTATTTTCAAATCTTGTACTGCGTATGTGTTTAAGATTTGACAGAAGATAATTTGTTAAGATTCCTTATGTGTGTGACACAACCTTATTTTAGAGTCATATAAGATTTAAAATCCTGTCATGTGAGCGAGGCTTAACTCAACATCATAGAATGTCTTAAAGGAATATTACACAATTTCAACGGTTGACCTTAGAAAAGCTGATAGTCTTTGACTCAAAGGGTTGCAGCAGGTTAAAAATAAAGAGGGTTTTGTTTGTGACAAAGCTTGTTATAACCTCATAATCGATGATCGATTGATGAATAATCCTATTTTACTTTCCTCTTTTTGAAGTCTCTGAGGCGCTTTGTGTGGAATATAACCCGACTGTACACACATATGGAGCCCTGACACTGATATGCTATTGATTAATAATCCTGTCGATTGGTGAAGACAGAAATCAACGTTTGGAACTTTTTTCTTCCCAGATTAATTTTGATGAATGCCGCGGTTATAGAAAAAAAAAGATAAATTTGGAGTTTGGTTTCAAAGGAGAGGTCACAGATCTGTTTTCTCCAGAGTTTCTTTCAAGCAGGTTGGTCGTGTTTTGTGTATATCACTTTCAGTTTCATGCAAAGTGCTGTTCATTTTGGATTTGTTTCCTGGACTGTCACAGCGGTGTTCAGTGAGGCGGATTGACCCAAATATTTCCCGAGTGTTTCTCCGCTTTTTAAAGCTGCTCCTGCTCACTTGGAGGCTCAAGGAGGACGATGAAAGGTACTTTGAGTTAAAGGGAAGAGCTCAAAGTAATAATAATAAAAAAGAGTCAAGACTGCTGCTCTGAGCAGTGCTGGACATTTATCTTCTGAGTCTTTTAATGCCTCACAGGATGTCAGGCACTGTTTTGGAAAATCACTTTAGAAACTCTAGATATTAAACATGCAAAACATGATAAAGTGCAAAATTAAAGTGTGCTGATGTTTGGTATTTATGTCGGTGATATCACAGCCTTGATAATTTGTCATGAGCACAATGCTCCACAGATGTTCTGCTCATATCTGTGTTCATTTCACCCAACCCTTTGACTGCTGTTTGATCAAGTGATCATTGGACAAACTTGCAGAATTTTGTCAAAAACACAAGAATCTAAAAACATTTGGTCCTCATCATTTCAGCCCGAGGCAGGCTGATTTGAACGAGTTATTTTCTTTGAATGTGTAGATACGACTGGCAGGCGTTCCCTTACACCACCCAAAACAAAATGACCAGGAGCTGCTCTGTTCGGCTGACTAATACAGAGCCTACAAGTTGAAGTTTATTTTCAGAGAGGAACAAAAGCGCACACACAGCTTTCATGATGTCAGATCCCCTGCATGCACCCTAAAAGGCAGTGGCTATCAATAAAAAGTTTCCATCCTGGTAGCTCGGTGATTGGAGAGAGAGTCAACACAGTCACACCCGAGCTGAGAACAGAAAGCTCCTTCTGCAGACTGTGAGGCTAGCTGTTTGATATTATTAGCAGACTCCTGCTCTGCTTTCAGACCCAGCCTTTGCTTCTCAGCTGAACCCTGAGATCACGCAGAGAGCTGCAGATATAAAAACCCAGAGGATAATGAACAAGTGGGGCTGGAAAAAAAAGAGGAACTGTTGTTATCTTATGACCTCAACTGGCTTTACAATCAGTGTTTGGTTTTCCCTCCTGAGGAAAAAAAAAAAAAAGGTCAAACATGTATGGAAAAGGGGGGATAATGCCGGAAAACCCCACGCCCTTTTTGGAAGCAATTCCAGCAACCACCATCTGATAGTGCTCGGTTTGATACCATCACACATTCCAAAACCAATAAATCTGAGTCGATCTGCAAAGACCAACCTGTCTTCTTCTTCACAAATCTGCTTGTTATCATCACATCAGTCCCAGAGAAGAAGGATGCATGAGTACAATTTTATGACATTAATTTTGTTCATATAGATGTTTGCATTTTTTAAGATTTCTGTTAAATCCAAAATTATTGAAAGAGTAATATGAGAATCGGTATTTCGGTTTAGCAGGAGAGGCTTCACTGCTCTAATCCCATCTATATGATGTTGCATGACAACTCAATATAAACACACCTCTATTTCATTTCTCCATTAAACTAATCAAACTGAAGATCAGTTACTCATGAGAGCTGAACTGGGAAGTTAAAGAAGGGGTATCCTGCTTTTCCATATTGCTAAATAAGGATTCAACTTTAGAGGGGGGGGGGGGGGTAGTACTGCCTGGGTTAGAAAGAAAGAAAGAAAGAAAGAAAGAAAGAAAGAAAGAAAGAAAGAAAGAAAGAAAGAAAGAAAGAAAGAAAGAAAGAAAGAAAGAAATAGCACCAGATCTTCAAGAGACTTGCTGAAACGAAGAGGTAATGGCATGAGAATCTCCTAACGCTTTCAAGACACGTGGGATGGGCCTCAAACACCAAGGTGTGTCCAAGACAGGCCTCCAGAGGGATGACCAATCAGAAGAAAGTGGGTTTTTAAAGGAGGGAGCCTTAAAGAGACAGCACCTAAAATGAAGCATTTCAGACAGAGGCTGAAATAAGTTTTCTAAAACACCAGTGTGAAGGAAAACAAGAGGTTTATTTTTATTCATTCATTCATTCATTCATTCATTCATTCATTCATTTATTTGGAAATCATTTGAAGATACTATGGGGCTACAAGGGGGGCAATAAAGACTAAAGAAAAAAAATGCATACCCCCTCCATATAGTACTATATGTGAGGTGAATTAATGTCTAAAGAAATTAGTTTGGATAACAGTAAAATGAGGTTGAAGATGGATTTATAGTTTGGTTTATTTGTGTGTAAATACACCATCACAAATCACTATCAAACTCGTTTGTTGTCATTGTCCAAGATCATTCATGCCCTCTGCAGACTTTGACTCAAAATCTTGTTTTGAGTCTTTCTTTGCACCAACTGGAGTCTTGTTTCTCTGCTGTGATGCAAAGATGGTTTTATATAACACAGATGTACGGTGGTGGTTATTCCATTCAATTTGAAACACAAACAAAATCTGAAAATGAACAAGGCAGTGAGGATAGGTTGGGTTTTTTCCCCTTTCCTTTATTTAAAGTGACCTGGAGAAAGACATCTTGAGCCCAGCAAGTTACTCCCTTGCAATCCAGGGTTATGTGTCTTCGCACGGAGAACCAGTTTCAGGTGAGCTGGACAAACTTAAGGTGTCAGGGAGGTCTAGTTTAGGGATTTCCAAACTTTTCAGCCCACAAACCCCAAATTAGTGGTGCTAATACAGAGGAACAGACTAACATACCAATACAAAAACAAACCAAAAAGGCCTGAGAGACTTAATTCATCTGATTTCTAACAAAATCTGTGTACCTATGTGCACATATTGATGTGTTTATCTGCCTATAGCAATAGTGAATGGTTCTAGTTTTGGAAGGCATTTCAGGACCCCCATCAGTGTTTTGTGACACCCCAGGGGGTCTCCAGCCTCACTTTGGAAACCACTTGTGTAGTTAACACCACAATAAATGCATGCATAAAACTTATACTTACTTACTTATAATGTATCATGAGGCTCCCAGGGAAACAAATTCCATCTGTGCACTTTTAATTCAGATGAAAATAAAGGAAAACTTGGCTTGATTTGAAAATATGATGTTAGATGAAGCTTGAGGTGCTTCTGCAGACACATTAATGCTACAAACGCATGTCTCAGCTGTATATTGCATGATATTTGTGCCTCATCTGAAAGGGAACAGCAAATACTCTGCTGAGATGCAAAGAAAGATTTAAACTTGTGAAAGTCTAAGCTTCTGATTTGGTAAATCTCCTCAGCCAGCAGGACGTGTCTCTTCACCTTTCTACACTTAAGCCGTCTTAGAAGAGCTGCGTCTGTAGGAAAGTTTCCCTGGTGGCTGCATTGAATCCAGGTGGACATTAAAACATAAGCCAGAGGTAAAAAGTTTTGACTTCAATGCGTGTATTACTAAACTCTTGAGCTTCATTTCTCCTGAGTTTTTGGAAAAGTAGCCCAGGTACTCAGTGCAGACCTCATCCATCTGCAGCTTGGAGATATAACCGACACTCTTCATATCAAAAGTCAATTCCGAAGTCCTGCTCAATGGGGCTCACTTTGAGCTGTGGAGGTTTCTCCGTCCCCCCTCCTCTGTATCCTGTCAGGCCCAGAGCCAATACGGATTTACACCTGGCACTTTGGAGATGAAAAAAAAAGAAGAATTAGCTTTCCCAAGTTCAGAGTCCAAGGCTGGAATGGACTTTTTTTTTCATCCTATTTCCTTTTCCTCATATCACATCCGGCTGTCAAATACCATATTATGCAAAGCCGTCTCAGGAACTGGGATGTGCACATGGTGGATAAATCAGCACATTTAAGAGCAGCAGAGAAAAAGCTGCTGGGACTGTAAGTTGTTAATATACAGGTCTGACTTTCAGCAAGGTGTAGACGATTACGTTTCCTTCCCTGAGGTCTTGTTTTCTGCAGTACAGACTATAGGAAGAGAAAAACAGACATAAAGTCATTCCTGTGTTTGCACTTAAAACTTCCAATTAGGAAATAAACTTTTTTTCAAGGCTTCATTCAGGAAAACAAGTGTAAAGCATCAGCGTGTGATTTTGTAGCTTTTGGCTCTTTTCAGAGGATTGCAACTCTATTTTCTTTGGAAAAATGTCTCAGATAAATACATTAGTAAGACGATAGCATTGTATTTAGACATGTTCTCAGTGAGTAGAGACTCAGGGACCGGTCATCAAATACTCCCAGCTGATTAATAAGATTTAAGAAAGCTGCTATTAGGAGAAAACTTGTTCTCAAAGGTTCCCACCACTGGAAGGAATCAGGACTGCATTTGTAATCACACGCAGCAGCAGATGCTGCATCAATCGCTTACACGTATAACCAAACCAGAAAGATGGAAGTGCTTTCGGAAGATCCAGCGACACCTCAGGAAAAACATCCACCCACTCGTGGCGGTGCAGCACGCCTGTTTTCTACCTCAAGTTTCAATACAGAGACACTTCCTGTGCCTGAACCTTGTAACACGCTGGGGTTTGTTTCCAATCGGTGCCAACATCAACTGTGATAGCAAGACTGCAAAATAATTTCCTCTCGATGGGCTATCGGGTTACGATTTAACGGTGCTGTTGTCTCCATGAGCTGAGCAAGCTCCTGGAGGATGCTGGGAGTTTCTCTCATGAGATGTACTCCCGGTCTCTGAAAGCCTTATCTGAACCTGCAGATGCAATAAACTGCTACTTGGAAATAGTCTGCGATGATGTGTGAAGTCCTTAAATGAAGCTCAAGGTTACAGAAGTGAAACCTGGAAAAAACAGGGCGTGACTGAAAGCTGCAGAGTAGAGAGAAAATCGACTTCTTATGAGGATCAGTGAAAAGATCGACATGTTTCTTGGTGAAAGATGTTGGTAATTCTTTTCAGTCTTTGTTATCAGTGCAAGAATAGAGTAAAGGTTTACCTGCCCGACATATTTTTAATCTGGCTGCAATCTGGTACACAAGTCGAAGCAGTGACATGTCAATTACCACAAAGCAGATCGAGTGGGACAAGAAGTCATGCATGGAAACCACCTACAAGCACCATTAACCTTCAAAGTAAAACAAAACATGTGAAAACCAGATGATATTTAGCTTAAATACAACAAGAAATAAACAAAATGACCACAGCCAGACCAGGAGTCAACAGGTTTGGGGTTTTGCCAACATGAACAGAAAGAAGTGTTGCCATCTCCTCAGCAAGGATAGAAGCTACTGGCTGTCCTAGAAGCTGCTTAATGGAGTCATAACCTAATTCGCATATATGTGTGTGTAATTGTAAGAGAGGAGAGGGATGTAGGAAAGAGGGATAACATCATTGGAGTGGCAAAAAGTGAGTTAAAAACACCCTAAATAGGTTTAGATCTGACCAGCAGCGGCTTCACACATGCTAAATTCATTTGCAATTTGCATCTAGAAGCAAAGGGTAAAGCATATCCTGTTCTGGCTGCAGCTGGAGAGAACTGCTGCATGAGGGCTGGGCTGTCTGAGTGCTTTAGGAAGAAGGAGGGGCCCACGGCAGCACCTGCTGAAGCAGCAAGAGACCCTGGCACTGGTTCAAATCAAAGTCTCCAAAGACCTTCAGAAACACTGGAGAAAGTCGTTAAAGGTGTCTAAATAATTGCTAAGTATACAAACAAAGTCGTTTAGGTAGCAATACTGATAAGGGAAAGCTGATGATATGCTTGGTAAGCATGGGGAGTCCTCAGTCTCCCAACTAGCAGTCCTGTTACGTAATGGACTCAACAGGCAGCCAGTGTGAGCTGGTGGATGAGAGTGCACACAATCGACATGCAACGGAGCTGAGTCAGACCTGACACGGATCTTGATGATTTCCGGTGTTAAAGGCACAGTTGGTAGTCACGGACAACTAGCATGAAATTGAATGTAGCATCTCCTCAGGACTCTGTTTAGTCCTCGGCCTTTCACACTCAGAGCTCCTCCAAAACAACGCCCCTGCTCACATGCACAAGCGCCACTGATTCACACAATCATATGATCAATCGGGGTATAGATAGTTTTTCCTGCCATTCTCTAGCGTACTTGGATCCCTCTTGGTTATGCGTGTTGAATCAGGGCTAGTGCACTCTGGCAAAATGTACACGCAGGAGGTGGGCAGAACAGCAGGATGAGATTTGATTGGTTTAATAAATTGGATCCCAAATGCTAGGATTGGCTGGTATTTTCTCAGGTTTACTCCTGCTGTAAACAGCAGATATTTTTTGCTCTATTTTTAGAACACATCACGCATTGATTGCTATTGGAAAATAAAGATCATTTTAACCAGTATCACAAAAAGTCTGTCTAAATTTGATTACCAACACTGCCTTTAAGCCTGGTTTATATTTCTGTGCTGATGCTATGCTGAAGATGCAGAGACAGGTTTTTACTCTACGTACTTCTGCATTTATGAGTCTGTGTTGTTCTGCAGTACTCCTCCAAAACACATGAGGGCAGTGTGGTCTGAGTGAGCACTTGTTTCTCTGTGTTTTCTGCTTTTACACAACAATTTTGAGCATATGATATATTACAGCTGATATGTACCTGTTGCTGTTTGTCTCAAGGAAGGAGGCGGAAGAATGTAAATTTATGGCCGATGTGTACAAGAACACATTCACAGTAAAGCTTGCATATACATAATGAGCTTCTTTCAAAACTTAAAGTTGGATCTTTGTCTCAATTAAAAAAAAAAAAAAAACTTTGATCATGTTTAACAAAAACCATCCTGCACTCTTGTAGTAACTTCACTCCACTGGCAAGAGATTAAAAGACCTTTTCTCATGAGTCTCCTCATGAGATAACTTTAGAATCAGACTGGTCTTTATTTGTCTCCTTTCTCTAATGCTCTCCAAAGTCTCCATCCCCACACACGCCAAGCAATATTGGCCAAAGATGAAGTGATCAGGCGACCTCTGACATGCAGGTATCCGCGGCTTATTGTCCTTCAGTCACTTCACCATCTGGTCCCTGACCTCTGAGATACTGGTTCAAACCCATCCCAGACAGGGAGGATAAAGGAGGAGCTGCTGTTCAGGCCGTAGAGGTTCTACGAGGTAAAACAACAACCTGGTGTTGACAGGAGAAATTCGTGCTGCTTCAAAACACTTCATGGCTGCAGGGGTGAAGAGAGAGAGCGTTTTTATTATTTATGGCTGGGGAAGAGTTATGGAAGCAGACGGAGGAGTCCTGAAATCAATTCAACACATAATCAGCTCTGGATATTTCATATTTAAGTGAGAAAGAGGAAAAGTTGGAGAAAGGATCGCTGATAAATCAAGTTTTCTGTAAGTTGCAGGTGTTATTTGGGAAGTGGTCACACACTAAAGTACTTTTTAAGGCTTATCGATGAATATGGAGAGGGAACAAATCTCTTTCTTTTGATGCTTATAATCCTGTCAGGAAATAAGAAGACACTCTTGTGATTCACGTTTTAAACTGTGACAGTCCGCTGCTCATAAAGCTGCAGGTGCATCAGTCAAGGCCAGACACGCCAACCTCTGCTGAGAGGTTCACGGCAACAGATTGTTTCTGAATCATCCGCAAACCCGTGTTTATTCCATTACTACAAATGATTTAACACGAGCGCAGCAGTAGGCATGTGGACGTTTTAATAATCGAAGCTCTGCTTGGCTCGGTGGCTGGGATTTACTGATTTTATGAAACCATCAGCCTTGGTTTGACATCTTTCTGGAAAGACGTATGTTTTGTATCTTTGAAGCAGGTCGAGGGGAACCTTACTGCGACCCGTGGAAACAAGTCCTCCACTGGGAGCTGAAGGTTCCTCACCCGTACCAACCAGCAGCTCCACTCCCATGAAAAACACCCACAATGCCACACAGGTTGAAAGAGGCATAAAAACAACTCCTCTGCAAAGTAATATTATGATTGTGCTCATAAAGCTTTCACTCACTTTGACAGACACAGCCTGGTCACACAGGGAAGTATTGTCTGCCCTGCACAAAGCAATGGTGACCCCCCACGGAGGAACTCGTTCCTACCAACGAGCTGATAAGTGATATGAACTGTGGAGTTTATGTTTGAGCTCCTCGCTGCTGTGCGCACAGCTTCCCTTCACTGCTCTGTGCAGAATTTAAAGGGGCAGTGTCCTCTGTGCTGGGAGCTCTACTTTTTCGCTCATGATGGAAGTTTTACAGGAGCTTTCTGGAACATACAGTGAATTGTTTAATCATTAAATGACGTTTTTTCATGCTTTTAAGGTCAAGTAAGGAAAATACAAAAACTTTAGGCTTTAAAAGAAAAATTTGTGAGTTAAATTTTATAAAACTAATTTTCAGTATGTGGTGATTTTGGCACCCCCTGTTGACAAAGCAGCATGCCTTCTGTAGTTGCTGATTTTTTTTTACCTCAAATAAAAAAAAAAAAAAAAAAACACTTTAAAAATCTGTGGCGAAAGGTAAACTCTGATGCAGCAAACGTTTATTTGTCAAGTAGGCTTTGTTTTCGTAAAAAGTAAATCTGCGTGCATCTTCTTGAGCCTTACCTTTCATTAATGATTTCACGCGAGTTGTTTTGAGCTACCTCGCCGGCGGCTGTCAGCCATATCGTTGCAAGGCAAATGGAAGTCGATAACCACCAGCGGAAGTCAACACCCATAGGCTTCTGAAGAAACAGGTGGATAGGACTAAAAGTTAGCTCTACTCTCTATCCCCATGGAAACCACACAGCTTGTGATGTCATAAGGGGTCCTGAGGTTATAAATAGGACTGGTGCAGTTAGGGTTAGGGCTCAGCATTTCAACACCCAACATTTGTTACAAGGAAATAACCCCCCCACCCTTGCAGTTACTGGCTGTATCAGCAGCTGTGTAACACATGGAGCAAAAACAAATGATTTAACATGTGCTTCCTGGTTGTAAACAGGTTGTCATCAGGTATCTGATGTTTTAACTCCAATTTAGAGAAATCTTCACCAAGCAGCTCAAGTATCCAGTTCATATCGGTTTCGTGTTTGATTTAGTTTTTGGCCTAAGACTGAACGGGAAGAGTATTTTAATGTTGTGAGTAGAAAAACAGGCCTCTGGTCATCACAATGTATCAGATATGATTGTAAATTGTGCAGTTTTTAGGCAATATTTGAGGAAAAGAAACAAGATAAAATGTTCTGTTGATCCATATGTGCTCCCTTCACGTGATATTTACTATGATGTTCAATCCAAAGTGTAAGTTAAAGATCGGACTGAAGCAACTTCTCCATATTGGAAGACAATATACAGATGGAAGTGACAAAACTACATGGATCTGAGATCCCAAAGATTTTAACCTATATAAGCCGTTTGTTGGGAATATGACTGATCCCTACTCTGACTTATAAATCATCCATCTGTTAAGGTCCGAGAATAAGAGCTGAGTCTTGATAAATCCGTGTTATAACTGAAGGATTGTTTCTGTGCGGCCCAGCCCTGAAATAAAATCACTTGCATCACATCTCAATAACTGTTGACAGCTTGCCGTAACATCATCTCCTCTTAAAGTCGTCAGGTTCAGTGTTGAAGGATTTCGCATTCGGTAAAGCTCAGGTTTTCGCCGCCAATCTGTCATTTCGTTGAAACTTTATCTCTGCTGTTGGATGATGTCACTGATTTCGAACCACCCCTGTTTCTCCTCTCCGTCTGCAATCATTCAAAACAAAAGCCAAGCTAAACTGGAGGGTCTTTAAAAGTGGCAGGTCAGGCGAAGAAGATCCAAAAGTGAGAGATTCACAACAACAACTCCACATTTGCCTCATATGATATTGGTAATCCCCCTAAAACCCGCCAAGGGGTTCGACACTCACACGCCAAAACCCGCCTGTAGGTGGTCTAGTGTTTCTGACGGCTCTGGCTGCTTAGCTTGGCCTGAGGTGCCAGAGGTAATTCACTGGGCATGGGTTCGTGTTTTTCATTTCAGCACAGGCTGTGCTTGAGAACAGCGTTCCTCACATGCATTGAGATGACACAAATGTGTAACATAAACCTCTTAAAATGTATTCTGTAGCTCAGCGACTCAACAATCAACAGTTTTTGTTGTTTGTTTGTTTTATTTTCGTTTGCCAGACGAAAAACAACCCAAACATTTCTCTACGTTTACTGAAATGTTTATCTGACTTTGTATGAATGGAAGTTGGCGAAGACTGGAAAACCTCCAGGAGCTCCTGTCACACACAGATTTGCAATCTTTATTCTAACCGCCTCTTCTTACTGGGGGACATTGTGCAGAAAGACACCCGATCATTGATTTAGAAGTGTGCCAGAGCAGTGTGGTGACCTCCAACGCTGCAACATCGCACTTCGCTCGCGGCAGGCAGACTCTGGTTTTTGCTGCGTATCATGTTTGCTGACTGTATAAATGTTGTAATTGAAATGTAAAGCAGGCTTCCCTGGTACAATATTTACACAAAACTCCTCACATATGGCCCGAATTGTTGGACAGCTGCTATCAATTTTAGAGCACAGTGTAAGAGACACGTGGAAAATGAATTTTAAATTAGGAAGGAGGGATGTACAGTCTCAAAATGTAAAGATTTTAGAGTTTAAGTCCCAAATGTACTGAGTTATATACTGACTGATGGTACTTCAGAGGCCTGCGCTTCATTTACAGATGACTGAGCAAAAGCAGCTCAGTAAAAGAAATGGAACTGTCAATGACTCTGCATCTCTGTTCAGTTCATTCAGCCTGGGTCAGTGTTAACCTACGAGACGAGGGAGCTCAGGGAATCCCAGAAAGATCTAGGCTCAGCGATTTTAATGGGAAACAAAGATTCAAAGTGAGTCACATACAGCTAGAGGGCTGAGGGACACAGGAGCTCAGTCTAAGCCTACTGCTTGATGTGTCCATGAGCTCCACATGGCTCTGTGCAGAAAACATGACATCATTTTAGCAGCCTTACCCCCTGGTGCAATCCTTTTCAAGCAGAAAGTTTCTGTTGCTCACATCTGAAAATTTCTGACTTCCACAAGGAGATGCATGGAAATATATATATGTATATATATATATATATATATATATATATATATATATATATATATATATATATATATATATATATATATATAAAACAGCCATCAGTCTTCTCTGGTTTGTCCTTTCAAGTCATAAACAGGCATCAGTATCAATGTCAGCATAGCTGCCAACACTCACGTATTGGCCGTGAGACACGCATTTCATTGGCTTCACATGCTCCCGTGATCGGCTGTTTGTTGCATGTTTTCTGTGAATTTTACGAGAGAGGTGCAGGACGTGCTCGTCCGAGAGTTAAATAGAGAGCCAAGTGTATTTTTTTATGTGGTTATGCCCAAAAAGTAGGGTGTCTCACGCTTTGTCTAAGTCAAAAGTTGGCTGGTATGATGTACCTCTGATTGGACAAACTGACGATCTTAACATTGTCTAAACTGCCAAGTTAAGTTCAGTTTTGCATGAACTGGTCCAAATAACTTAAAGTTCTGCTGTAGCTGTTAGGTCAGTATACAACCTATGGAGAAAAACGTGTGGCCTTCAGAGGGGAAATGAACTTAGCAAATGAGCAAAGTGCTCCTAAAGTAGAAGTGAAGCTCATGGTTTAAGAGCTCCTTTGTTAGTGCTGTTTGTGTTCCAGGAAAACATGTTAAACTGCAGCCCTGCAGACCAGTACTGGTACATCTGATTTAGCTTCTTTCCTAACTCGTTCTGGAAATGCTTTGGGGGGTCACCACTAAATCAGGACTAATCATCTTGGCATGGACCACATGCCTGTGACTTCAAACATTTCCATCAGGAGAGGTTCTGACTGTTTAACATTGTGGCTGCATCGTCGTCTCTGCTGGGTATCTGCTCACTAATATCTGCCTGTCAGTGTTGGCCGTCTTTCTCCTCTTTGTCCTTCATGTGTTTGGTCTCACAGCTGCATGCAGATCTGAGTCACGTCAGGACCCCTCTTTTACAGTGCTGTGGAAATATTCAGATGATCAAGAACACATGACTGGGAATTAATCACTGGAAACCTGTGGGGGTCAGCTTCTTGCCAGCTCATCTAAAAATTGCTGTTCCCCACGTCTCATGCCACGTATAAACTCCGAGTGAAGCATTATTCAGATTATGCAGAAGCTCTCATTAAGAGGTTTTCTGCAGATTCAGAGGGGATTGGATCACCTCCTTTAGGCTGTTGTGCCCGTTTTCTACTTTCTGTTTTCTATGAGTCAGCACCACTGATAGAGAGATGATGCAAAGATATGTACAACGCCGTACCCTCGGTTCCCTTCTCAGCTACACCGTTACAACATATAAAAAGTGAAAACTTTTCACTGATGCCATCATGTGCAGGTTCTAATGCCTTTGCAGTAATCCATCGCCAATCCTCCTGTTTCCTTTATTCCTGTAAACTCATGTATTAGTATACAGTCTCTGAGTGAAGCAGAAGTGGCTGCAGGACCAGTTCCTATTAAGCTCTCCATAATGAATGCATCATTTTAGGTCCATTTTGGTGTAAAGGGTTTGTGGAAAGTGATGGCTACACATGGATTTCATGAATCAGCACATAAGAAGACAAATTTTGGGCATTTGAGCATTAATTTTAAGTTTATAATGTTTTAAAATGTGTGTCCTGCTTATTTCTCAGTCAAAAATGGGGCCAGTACTTCAGTAAATGTACTTCATGTCTTGTCCCCATGATGCCAGGAGTCTACATCTCTCCTTCTCTAAAACTGGACTGTGAAGGGATCACTTTGGAAACAGTTTTTATAGAGCAGCTGAAGAGAAGCTGGACTCTGGACTCTTTAATCAGGAAAGAATGTTTTTCCAGGGGAAGAAACAGTTAAGACCAATTTCAGGCCTGCGTGTTGCTACTGCTTATTTGGCCAAAACATCTGTGATAGCAAGAAATGTAGGCCACAGCAGCTGGGAAGCCCGCGGCCCAGAGGACGGGAGGTACAGTATTATGAAGACCTTCAATCTCAGAGCTGAGCTGTGACTGATATTATCGACAAGCATCAATAATGTCCCACTAGGTTTTCCCACGCACGGATCCAGCACGGTGCTGTCTGCAGTATGTTGCACACTCTGCTTTGACGTCTCAAGGAAGCAATAATTTTCTCAATATTTACAATCAGCACGATGAGAATGAGTTTTATTATCATGTCAGAGCCAGCATAAATAGGACATGGGTGTGTGTCCAAGGCTTTGGTCTGGGTTATTGTACTCAGATGTTGGGGGGAAAAAAAGAGCCTGTTGTTCTCGATAAAGGGAAACATTTGGATCTCCTCAGGTAGCACATGAGAAAGGGTGTGACTGAAGTTCATTTTTATTGTTGGAGATACTGGCTGACTGCATCTAAGAAGCCTGCCTGGATAACCTTTATCCTAAAAATGATGAAAATCTTTAGGGGAAATTTCAGGTGCACTTTTGAAAACACGGCTGAAAAAAAGACAGTAAAGTTCAGCTCAATTTTATGGCTTAAACCATACATGCGGTTCAATTTGGAAGCTTTTTGAATTTACAGCTTATGTGCTACATTTTGACCAGAGGTTAGAACATTCCCAGAACTAAACTGTTCCTGAGGCCGATTGTTTGTCTGCTTTTCAACTATGGGCAGAAGACCTAGGTAAATTATGCAAAACAGGACAATCACATATGGAGAGAAAAAAAGGTAGTTGCAATACATCAACAAACCAGTAGAGGGCAGTAAGACAACAAATAACTGCAGGAGACAAGCTCTCGAGACAAGCCATTGTCGACTGAAGCCATTTCCAAAAGCCCCAAACAGCTTGGACAGGAGAAACAGAGGACTGCTCCCCCGTCTAAAGCATAAGACGAGAGATCAACTGGCCTTTAGGCTTAATAAATAAGCCCGATAGTCAGCGACTTTCAGTGAGCTGCATCCTTCTCAAACGACAATATTATGACACCGTATATCAAACTAAACTAGTATGCATTCAGAGGACTTCTTCTGTGTTTGAACAGTTGTGAATTGGATATCCACTGACATGTTCAGATGAAGGTCTCCAGTCTACAGGGTCACTCTATAAACTGGAACACTGGGAGCTGGCAGAGACACATTCACAAAGGAGGGGAAATAAAAACACTGCTCCACCAATCTGAGATGATCAGTTTACAGGCCACGCCCCCTAAAGTTCTTCAGCAGGGCTGTTTTCAGGAAGTAAATTCATCCCCTGAAACTAACTTTCTACCCATGGTCACCATTAGTCTGCTGGCATTCTTACACTACTGCCTGAGTTCAGCCTCAAAGAGTGCCTGAAATAACCTGAATGCTGTGTTGTCGTGTTCTTTTACCCGTTACAATAACACGGTACCCACAGAGTAAAAACTGAGACTTGGGAACATGGTTTAATCCCTTCAATGAAACCCACCAAGGTAAGTAAATACGAGCACTTGGAGGACATTTTGTAAACAACCCTCGGATTATTATAACCATAACTCAGAGGTAAAACCAAAATTGAGCAAACAGAAATGTGTGTAATATCAAAGCAGTGAAGAGAAGTCAGCAGAATAACATTGTGTACTGTGGTTCAGAGGTCGACCAAAGGTATGTAAACTGTGATGGATATTTACAAGGAGTCGCATCTGATTTTTGTCCCCAGAGTAAGTTTGGCTCTCTGTGTTTGAACTCGATGACCTTGAGTGTTAATTTTTATAGTTTTGCATTTTTCCGCACTTGGAATCAAAAATCCAAAAATTCAAAGAGTGATTTTCAAGAGCTGAAAAAAAGAAATAAGTTTATGTATGTCTTCATTGATCCCTCTGACCCTTACTGTCGTCTGAACCCCTTCAGAGATCTGCTTCTTTCCATGTGTCTCCTCTGCTCAGATCCCTTTTTGGCAGAGAGCAGTCTGACTGAATGAAACAAGTATTTATTAGGTCACTTTGTAAAAACTGAAGATCCGACCACAGTTTGGAGACTTGGATGTGGACATAATTGATCAGGAGATGTGTTTCCCTGCAACTGATTCCTTTGGAAGCCCATTTCTGCCAGGTGTAGTGAAAAGTATCCCTGATGCTGTAAGTCATAATAAAGACATAGGATGCCAAAGATTTGTTTTTAAAAAATCAAAATCACCCCCTGTACAGAGGGAGCCTTTAGAGAAATGAGGTAGTTTACTAATGCTTCCCACAATTTCCACAATTTGGAACTTTTAATCCAAATTGGGTAAAAGCAGAATGCAGAGTAGTGCTGGACAGCATGAGACAAGATATAGATCACAGTATATTTTATATTTTTGCTTCAAATACCTCTTATTCAGCCTTGCTAGAAGTTGTTAGATGACATCATCGTCTAACTTGTATGGAATTGTCATGGACACTGTAGGAGAGAGGAAAGATTGATTCATGCTTTTACGTCAGAGTCTTCAAACTCCAGAAAAAGTTGCTAGGTTTATCTGGGTTTTTTTTGGAAAAAGAGTCTCTACAGGGGTCTGAAAACTTGCTTAATTGGCAACACTGTTGAGGAGGCATTTGCTTCCTCTTCTTGTCATATGCCATGCCTTGGGCAAATCCCTGGAGCAAGATGACGCTCCTGAATCCAATAAAAATATGTCAAATGTCAAACGTTCTGAATGTGTTACAGTAAAACCATGATCCATGTCAGATGCTTTAAAACAAACAAAACAATTCATTAACAGAAAACAGGTTCCTCTCGTTCATCACTGATTATTCTTATTTTCTCCATCACTCTGTCTCCTAATTGTCTGCTGCACCTTTGCCCTTCCCAGCTGTTCAGCAGAGCTACAGCTTGGTTCATCTTGCTGCACCAGCTCAGTTTACCAAAAGTTGCCCACTCCATATTCATATTCATAAACGACAAAGACAATGAATTATTCATTTTTAACTTCAGAATGAAGCTCTTTTTTTATTGTGGTGGTGCTGCTTTTACTCAAGTTAATGGTCTCTATGTTTCCATCATCTATGAACAATTAGCTGTACGTACAAGACAGGGTGTGTTTAGTCTGACTCATAGCCCTCAAAGCCCCCCAGATGGATTAACATGTAGACCCATATGTAAGAACTGTACAGCAGATCATTTCCGTTGGTTAACAGCAGGACATGCTTTGTGGTGGTACAGACTGATTGTTTTGTCGTGAGAAGCAGGAACTAAGAATTCTTCTTGTCCATGATGTAATTTCACAGTAGACTGCATGTTATAGACAAAGAGATGATCATTGGTGACAGTCATCGACATGTGAATAGCTCCATAAACCACAGGAGCGACATTAATGTTTGTTGTCTGTCCCGCAGACGAAAGCTTCAACAGGCCTCTCTCCCCAGGGACTCTGGAGGCAAAGTGTCTGCAGCTAAGAGAGGGATTAATACTGTTTCAAACACAGCAGCCGCATAAATCAGCGCAGTATTTCATTAATGGTGTTTGTTTAATCAGCAAACAATGAAGTTTGTCCTCTAATCTGAAAACCCAAAGTTATGAAGGGATTTAACTTTCCAAGTAAGAAGTGACTCACAGTAGAGTTGAAAGGAGCATGACGTCGATGAGGAATGAGACACTTTTTTAATGATGTTGAGTCATCATGTCAGAAGTATGAACGGATTCTGATAGACTGAATGCGTCATAACAAGGCAATCTTTTTGTTGTCAGCCTCTGACTGGATGAACACTTGAGTTAACATTAAACATGTGAGTTAGAGCATCGGCTTCGACCATATAAGGTGTTTATTAGACCAACGATTTCAACATTACCTTACCTTAAAAATGTAAAAGTTCTACATTAATGAGCTGATTTAGAGCTGATTTTGCTGATTGGTGAGTTAACTGTATGTACCTGCAACACACCTAAAATTACTCAGAATTTCACCCACCCAAACACTGCGAATCCAGATGATAAGTCACGTCAGTTTCAGTCAGTACCATAAGCAAACTACTGGAAACAAAATCAAAACGTCAAGTAGTCTGACTCTCTTTCACTTCTCTGTGTCCATCCTAGACAAAAGCACTTCAAGATTAAAATAAAAAGTTTAAAGCAAGTTTACAAGTTTTTATGTCTCTTTATTTTTAAAGTGTCTTTTTAAACTTTATATGATATTCAAGATATCAACAGACAAAAAAATGACACCTCAAGTAAAAAGAAATAAAGTTTTTTTGCATAGTTTTATTGTTATTATTAGTGCTTAAACAGATTAGGATTGACCAGAGCCAGCTGTGACACTTAGACATGACACACACTAATCAAACTAAAACTTTTCAATCAATACGACTCAAAGTTCACACTGCACAATGAGTGCATTTGCTGGGACAAAGAAAAGGAAAAAGAACAACTGATGCGTCTGAAACAACATTTGATACTGTAAAACAACCAACAAGCAATCAGTGAGGTGTGTTTACTCTGTAGCATCAGTGATGTACGAGTGTGTGACTGAGTTTGTGTGAGGTGAGCAGTGTTGTAGTAGCATACAAAGCAAAACCAAACTTCTCCCAAAAGGAGAGAGTCATCAGATCAGGACTGCAGTAAATCTTTTATTCCTATGGGACGATGAACCCAGCTAGATCATCTCCGGTCCTATACTATCCTTACTCCAGGGTTGCCTTCAAGGGCTGTGGGAAAAAGTAGTACAGTCATGCGTACCACACTGTCACAGCATTGAGACGATATCCTTGTTTCAAGAAACAAAGAAATGTTTGCCTGTCTGCTTTGATTTCTGTTTCTGCAGTGTGTCTTTCAAACTCATACTCCATGTTTTGCACTCTCGTAATCTTACTTGCATTCACTGTTAAAATCTTTGCAAGCCAATTGTATACTGTGTGGAGCATTTTTAAGCATCCAGGCAAAAACTGTTGTAGAGAAAGAAGAGGGCACGTGACCACGCAGCAGGTGAGCATCCAAGCCAGCTGCTTCAAACTGTATTAAAATGTCTGCGGGGAGATATCTCAAGTAAATAATTGAAGCAATAAGCTTGACTCTATGATAGAAGCATGGAGATTTTTTGGAAGGCCCTTCTGGGTCCACAGGCCAACCATCCTTAAATATTTTCTCTCCACGATGAATCCAAGAACAATAAAGTTGTCATAAGTAGCTAATTCTTCATCCATATTTCAGTTCTGTTTTTCTTTGGGTTTCAGTTTTGTTTCTCAAAGGATCGGATATGTTACAACTGATTTGTTTGTTAAGGATATCTTCAACGGCTGTGCAAAATGAGTAACAAAGCTAACGCCTGTTTAAATCTTGAAGTGTCTCTGACCCGTCCTGACATAACGAAGAAACAGGTGTCCATCTTTGTCTCTTAAGTGCTGCCAAATGTTACCGTCTCATCATGTGGGAACAGACTGCTCAGAAATAGGAAGACGAGAGTTTCCTCCGGTGCAGGTTTTGGTTTCCAGATGCCGTCATTAGACATGCAGAGCCGAATAAACACATCCTCATGTTCTAACCAAAGAATGTTAATACTCTCACCTGCTGCCGTGCTTCTCTTTGATGGTGCCAGCATGAATCGGCTCTCTTGTTGGCAGGAGTCGTTACCCGATGAGGCCCCGTGCTCTGACTCTTGATAGGCCGTGTTGTGTGTCTGTGTGTGCGGGTCATGTGCAGGCTACGCCGATCAGATTACTATTTGGTCCGATACACAGAGGGCTTGACTGTAGAGTTAAAAGCTGACTCCCAAATAAAAACCAGGCTTTTCAGCGAGTCAGCCACTCGCTCACTTCTCCATCGTCACACTCAATTCAGGCCTTCATCCTTTTCTTTACCAATAATCACACTCACTCAAGCACTCAGTGCACACAGGCCGTAAAATAATAAAACTTCACTGGAACTTTAATGTATAATCAGCACATCGTTGTATGTCATTCGCTTTATTTTGTGCATTTATTTCATAAAGCGATGACATGCTCTTAATTCTTACCCACAATAAGGGAGAGATGTGAGCCACACCAGTGACTTTTCAGCCTCCAGTTGGGAAGGATAAGGGAAAAACAAGCCTGCCTCTTCAGACAGAGTTTATGTTAGCATCTCAGCTAATGCTGGCAGTGTTAGCCCAGTTCATTATGTGCTCAGGTTGTTTTATCAGCCACTGTACCTTGACTTGCGGTTGGTTCGTCACGCTTTGCTCTGGTTCAAAGCTGCCGACCAACTCAGAAGAGGAAGTGGAAAGGCTGTCCAGACAGACACACAACCCCAAAAACCACAGATGTAGGGTGCCAGTGTTGCCCCTTGAACTTCACATCTGTTGTGCAGATACATGTGCTGCAACCTTTTTTTCAGACCTGTTTGTTTGTTTGGGAGAAGCTTTGAAAATAAAAATACTGGAACAACTTTCCAGGAGCTTAGAGTAAGGATGTAAGACAAGCCAAGAAATGGATGCACAAGACAGATAATCGTGCAAATCAAAGAAAAGTACTTTTTGATGTCCCACAGATATAGTGCATCCAGGTTTTAGATCATGCAACAACTGTGCATCCAGATTTGCATTAGTAAGAGGGCACCAAAAATGTAAACACACCCAAATTGTTTTTGGGCCTATGCACAAGGAGTCAAATACTGAGTATTTTTCCAAGCTTTCAGCCTCTCAAACAGATTAATTTGTATTTATTCTGACGTGCAGAAAGAGGAAACTTTTTCTTTAGGTGTTGGTGAAGTAGAGTTAATGTGTTCGCCAATGGTGCAAGACCCCTAAGAAACCAAACATAGATGTCTGATTATTTTTCAGACTTCCCCATGGTGTTTTTCCTCACCTTAAACGTGTTATTTTAGTGCTTACACATAACCGAACAAACCGTTTGACATCTTTATGATCTGGGTCGGACACCATCTTGGTGCCTGTACTTTGTGTTTCTGAATGAGGGGATAATGAAGTGTAAAGACTTGTGACCTGCAGTTTAAAGAGGGAGTATTGTTCTTTTTTAGCCCTTTTTTCCCTGTCCTTTTGGTGCCCCCATAGTGGCTTTACAGGATTCACAGTTAAAAAAAAAGTCCATATTTTTCTTTTACTGGTGATTTTAAAAAAGACTTAGCTCAGCCCTGTCTGAAATACTTCACCTTAGCTGCTGTCTCTTTAAGGCTCCCCGCTCCACAAACCCTCTTCCCTTTTGACTGGAGGCCTAATTGGGGGTGGAGCTGTGGGCAGACCTTAGTGTCTGTGGCCTGAAACCTCAAGCGTGTCATGAACCAGTTAGAAACCCTGGGCTCATGAAGATCTGGTGCTATTTTGGAGCATTTTGTTCAGTTTACAGACAGAATCCAGGATATTTATAACATATGAATATGTAAAGGTTTGAAAACCCGCACACATTTGGGCTGAACATCCGGCATTGTTACTTTAGATCCATGTTTGAAATATGAGAAAGTGTAACAGATTGGGGGCTAAACCTTTAGTGGGCTGCTTTAAAGGACTGATCTTTAAAACAGAATATCAAGGCCCAAAAACAAGTGTGTGCAGAGAGAGAGAGAGAGAGAGAGAGAGAGAGAGAGAGAGAGAGAGAGAGAGAGAACTTACACACTGAAAGACATTTCCTGAAACCTGATGATATTATTTCATTCATCTCCTATACTGCTTATTCTATCCCAGCTGTCTTGGGGCGAGAGGCGGGGTACACCCTGGACTGGTCCCCAGTCAATCACAGGGCTGACACACTAAGACAGACAACTTTTCATGCTCACACTCACACCTACGGCCAATTTAGAATGACTAATCAACCTGATGAGCATGTTTTTGGACTTTGGGGTGAAGCCGACATACCAGGAGAGAACCCACGCATGCACGGAGAGAACATGCGAACTCCACACAGAAAGGCCACTGGGTAGACAGGGACTGGATCTTGTGACCATCTTGCTGTGAGGCTGCAGAGCTAACCATTGACCACCGTGCAGCCCTGATGATATTTGATTATTTAAATGATGTACTTAGAGCATATGGGCTAAGACTGTGGTTAGTTTCATATCAAGTTTTTATAATCAGGAAAGCTTTTGGGTGTGTAACAGGTTTTTGAGGATTGTTTTTATCAGAAAAAATGATCTAATTTTCATTAAAAAGGCTGTTAAATTGGCACCTAAAGGCCATGGAGAGGGAGGGAGGCAGAGAGGAACATGTAGAATAAGAGGGAGATCAACAGGAAAAAAATATCACCTGTAACCTTTTACTGTTTCATTATTAATATCCCATGTCCATTCCCTACACATTCGATGCTGTTTATTTCCAAGAACGTCTAAACACAAGCTTTACGAGTAAATTGATTCATTCAATAACTTCCTCTAAAAGAAATTCAAAATAAAAGCACTGTGTGAGGAGAGTCTTGTCAGATTAAAACAAAATGGGCTTTTATTTTGAAGACCACACATGTGATACATGATATATTTAATGTGTGGGACACGATCTGCCAATCCAAACATAAACATTACCAACATATGATATGGATATTGTCACATAGTCCACTTTGACTTCAGTATACACAAAAGAACAGGATACACATGGTGAGACAGGATCTTGTTAATGTTGGTGTTGATTGTATTTGTTCACCAGTTTTTGATCTACCTGACAGATGATCAGTAAGATTTAAGGTTGAAACGTGATCACAAACAGAGACTTGGAGTATCTCAAAGACCACCTTAGAGATTGGACAAACTCCTGAGAACCAGACTTTAAAGAGGGGGTCAAGTGATCGCTAATGGAGAACTTGGAAGCAAGACTTTACGTTTTATCATTTGTTTGTATTTTATTGCGCTGCTTTGTTGGAAGAATGATGGAGCCTTTTGAAATGCATTCAAGCTATCATCAAGAAGCATGGAGAAAAAAGGGTTTGTACTGACTTTTTGTGCAGTTGTGTCACTGGATGTCCTTCTTTTGGTAATAAAAGCAGAAAAATAGGCGTTCCTCACAGGAATGTTATTTCAAAAGTGTTCCTAATAAGTCCTTTCAAGCTCATTTTAAAGGGAGATGGTAAAAAATATCACAATGTACTGCTAACGACAAAAACCCTGTGGTGGATGGGTTTTAGAGAGAGAAGCCTTTTGAGGTTGACAATCTCGCCCCTCACTGCAGAAGAATATTTGCATGTAATACACATCATACATTCCTTTCCCCAAAACCACCATGACACATAGAGCTGCCGAGCTAACCCGGCTCTGGGGAGCAGTATTTTCCCATGGCTCAATCTGAATCTGGAGTCAAAGCGAGCACACGTGGCATTGTTAAAGTGGCAGTGATCTTAACCGTGGCGATAAACACGACTCTCCTGGCTCTGAAAACAAGGCAGCGGTAGGATCGATTAACCAGCCCAGGAATGAGTTCCAGCCTGACAGCGAATGCTAATCAAGTCTGAAATCTTTCGTGTTACGTCTTTTTTTTTTTTTTTCTGCTGACCTCAACTTAGAGAAATAAGAGAAGAAGCCGGGGAGCATCCGTTTTTAATCAGGGCTCCTGCTGGATTACTCCTCCTGGAGAGAAGAAAGAGCAAAGCGGGGATGAAATAGTTATAATAAGACTTGTGTCGGCCTTGCAGCTGCTTTTGATGATATAATAAACAGTTAACACAAAATTAGATCAGATATCCCCAAGGGAAAAGCTAATTACCTTATTTTTGAAATAATGATAATCTTCAGTAGTACATCTGGTCCTTGCTTAATGCCGTCATTAATTTTTTGGGTATTTTGGGCTCCTGAAGTCCATGTGCTGAATATGTTTGTATGTTTTTCTTGTAGTTTGTATAAAATATCTTGTCTAATTAATCTTAATTTGAGACGCTAGAATCAAAGCTGATCGCAGCAGGGAAAGAAAATATTTTCTTGCATCCATCATTACATCACTGCATCTTTTGGACCATGTCCGTTTGATCCTCTCTCCCCTATATTTAATCTTGATCTCATTTTGAATCTGTAGGAAATTACTTTAATGAGAGCATTTGTTGTAAGCAGTCCATATCAAACATTAGGTAATACACAATTAGAGGCTCAACTATACTTCTGAATGAGGTCAGCATACTCGTCTCAAATTTTGCGGAGTGATTCAACTCTCTGGCGTTGCCCTTGTTGAGGAGTTTACTTTACCCTGCTCATAAACTAAACCTTGTTACCGTCAGCTGACAGGAATAGAAAGGAATCGGAGGGTTACTGTATCTCTATTCTCGAGAGCCAAAAGTGAAGCAGCTTTTTGAGTTTTGCATCACATTTAAAGTCTGTCAAAAGTTACAGCAGACTTCTTTTTTTTTGGATTAGCCAATCACATGGCTGCAACTCAATACATTTAGACTTGTAGACATAGTAAAGAGGAACTGCTGAAGTTCAAACTGAGCATCAGCGTGGAGAAGGAAGGTGATTTAAGAGACTTTAAATGTGGCATGGTTGTTTCACAAACTGTTGATCTCCTGGGATTTTCACCTGCAACTATCTCAAGGGTTTACAGAGAGTGGTCACCAAAAAGAAAACATCTGGTGAGCAGAATTTCTCTGGGACAGACTTCCTTGTTGATGCCAGAGGTCAGAGAAGAATGGACAAATTGGATGGAGGTCTACAGAAGACGAGCTCAACATGTCCAACCTTGAAGCAGACGGGCTCCAGCATCAGAAGACCACACCAGATGACCCTCCTGTCAGCTAAGAGCAGGAAACTGAGGCTACAATACACACCAGCTCACCGAAACTGGACCAGAGAAGATTGAAAAAAGCTTGGTCTGATGAGTCTGGATTTGTGCTCCACATCCAGATTGTCGGCTCAGAATTTGGAGTAAACAATATGAAAGCATGGATCCATCCTGCCTTGGATCAATGCTTCAGCCTACCGCTGGTGGTCTAATGGTGTGAGGGAGATTTTCTCAGCACACTTTGAGCCCCTTAGTACCAACTGAGCCTGGTTTAAAGTCCACAGCCTACCTGAGTATTGTTGCTGACCATGTCCATCCCTTTATGAGCACAACGTACCCATCTTCTAATGGAGACTTTCAGCAAGATAACGCTCCATGTCACAAAGCTCAAATCATCTCAAACTGAACTTGACGATGAGTTCCCTGGACTCCAACGGTCTCCACAGTCACCAGATCTCAATCCAATAAAGCTGCTTTGGGATGTGGAGGAACAGAGATTCTCATCGCTCTTAGTTATGCTGCTATAGGTTTAGACTGTCCGGGGGGAACTGACACACAGGCTCCTGCTTCCCTCTCTTCTCTATCTGTCAGTCTAACTTCTAACCTTAATGTCCCATTAAAGTTATTAACCATGGATCTCTCTGGGAGTCTCTGAGTTTGTCTGTTAGGTTCCTTCGGATTGTTGCTGTGGATGGCCTGCTGCCATGGACCTGCCAGACTCCAGCTGCTACGGCTTCCTACAGTTACAGTTTCTCCGTGATCATCTCTACAACACAGAAATATGGACTCTGTGTTTATGTCTCCCTGTGTCTTTGGCTCTCTGCCCCCCCCCCCCCCCCCTCTTCTCTCTCTCTAATCCCAACACAGTCGAGGCGGATGTCTGTCTAACATGAGTCGGGTTCTGTCCGAGGTTTCTGCTCGTTAAAGGGAAGTTTTTCCTTGCCATTGTAACTTGCTAAATATTGCAAAGTGCTGTACTCATGGTGGGTTAAGATGAGATAAGACTTCTTATCTTGTCTTGATGTTGGGTTTCTGTTAATAAAAATTTTATTACCATTTACAGGTCTAGACCTGTTAACGCTTGGAAAGCGTCTTGAGATAACGTTTGTTATGAATTGGCGCTATATAAATAAAGACTGATTGATTGATTGATTGATTGATCAAGGATGTTTAGCCCCATGTGACAGCTTAAATGGATTGCAACTTTAGCTACCAAACATGTCATCTGATCAGGCACTGATCAAGCTGAAGTTAAAGGACACAACAATGATGCAAACCTTTGTGGAATCCATGAAGATGGACACTTGTACTGTTTGCAATAATCACACATACACACCCAAAACTGAGGCCTTTTGGTGCATTGGGCAAGCAGCCTGGATAGCAACATTTATGGTCATTTGACCCCTGTTCTTAGTAGCTTCACAATAATCCAAAGGTCACAGGACACAGTCAGATCAGTAGACACTAGGTTTGGCTCTTTGCCTCTACTGTTCAGTCTGGTTATCTGGTTAGCCCCTCACAGTTGAGTCTGTTAAATCAACTGTAAAACTATTTCCAGTCATTATCTTCCCCTTCAGGCTCCCCGTTTGTTGCTTTTGCTGTATGCTGATGAACAAAACACTTAAGATTTTACGTGCACATATGCTGTGAACCACATCTGATGAACATCACAGGTTTCTTTTTTGAATGAACACTGCCTGTGAAGTGCCAAAGTCTGGTTTCTCAGCTAAGAGATTTGGGAAATACCCGGTGAAGACATTGTTAGTGTCTGGTAATCTCCCACTAAAGACTCTGATTGTTTTCGCATCAATTCTCTGTCAACTGCTCAAAAACCACACGATTAAAAATTTGTCTACTTTCCAAATTTGGGCCAACTTACTTCATCTACCCATTATGTACCAAGCAAAACAGGAAGGATGAGACTTTCACCTCAAACTATTCCATCTGCAGATAAAACTCTTATGATGGATAATCTCATGGCTGCAGTCTCTTCCAGAAAACATAAATACTGCAGTACTCCAGCCGTCCTGTGGAACCCCATGACTCTTGGCATTCACGGAGATAAAAAGAATAAATTCATCTTAGAGCTCCTGTAAATAAGCCAACAAACCAACCAGGATGAACTGAAACAGCCACAAATCCCTGAGGATGCTTCCATTATCAATGAAACTTCATCTGGTTTTTACATTTCTGGCAGGCGGATTCTGTAAGTAGAAGACGCATCAAGCGAAAAGAATCTGAGCTGCACGAAAGGTGAGTAATAGCTCGATGAGTGTGCAGGACTTTATATCTAGTATTATTGTTGGCAACTCTGATTTGGATTATTTGTAATGCTTACAAACAAAACAAAGCTTTAACTCTGCTCCTAATACGCTGCAGTTATCACTGAAGGCTGCATAGTTTTTATATTTCTCTGAGACTTTGTTTACGACACTCAGAGCCTGCAGACAGAGTCAGTAACAGTTGTTAACTCACGTTACTACTTTAATCAGCCTTTCTGCACAAACACAAAGTGCAGCTTTAATGCTCGGATCAATTGGCCTTTCCATGACGTACGAGTGAAGAATTCTGCGGTTGGTTTTGCCCTGTGACATTCCAATAAAGTTAATTCAGACAAGATGTTCACATCCCAAATAGCAGTTTTACTTTGGCCTATTCAGCCACAAAGGTGAAGTAAAGGGGAAACATGGAGTCACAGATGGCAGGAAGAGGCAAAAATATGGACAGTGTTATGACTTTTATATTAGGCCAATATTTTTTTTTCAAGATTGCAGTCACTGCTACCAGTGGAGTAAGACCAACAAGTGCAGATTTCCAAAACCTCTAGATATTCAAAATCCCTGAATCTGTCTGTAAACGAATCAAAACAGTCTCTTCTAAGACTTATCAAGAGATCTTCACCAGACTTGTTAAAACGATGAGGTCATTGCTCAAGGATCTCCCAACATGACATGTTGATAGGGCGGGCCTCAAACACCAAGGTCTGCCCTTAAACCTGCCCCCAACAGGGCAAGTTTAAGGGCAGGGAGGGCTAGCCAATCAGATCAGAGTGAAGGAGGTTTGTGGAATAGGGAGCCTTAAAGAGACAGCAGCTAAAATGAAACATTCCAGACAGAGGCTGAAATAAGGGTTTACCGAAAAGCCCCACAGGGAGAAAAACAGGTTTTTTTTTCAACAGTTTGAAGCCTAAAAATGCCCGATACCCCATCTTTAACATCAGTTTAGATTGATGAATTCAACTCGAAACATGAGAGAAGGTAGATGCAAACAGGTGAAAAGATTTTGGATGAAAACAACGTAAGAACTCAAAACTCTAAACGAATACTAACCTTTGTTGGCTTAAAAAAGTACTATTCAACAAGTTGGAAGGAGCACACACTGAGCTGTCAATCATAATGTCATATTCAATATTTTTTTAAATCAAATAACTGATCTACACTCATCTTCCTTTCAGTTTATGACAATAACAAACTCAAAAACAAACATGGCGACTGTGGAGGAGGTATTACTAATTTACCTCTTGCATAAAAGACAAAAATGGAGCAGCAAGTTCCTCTCCAACTCATAAAGTTTTTCTTCATGAAAATTCCGCCATTGTTCTTTGTGTATCACTGAAGCTATGTATCTGGTAGTAACAGCAACACAGCCCCCACGGTTTTCCAGTGGTACTACTCCTACTGGGCTGTATCTGTAAGCTTTATGGCATAGGTGTCAAACTCTGGCCCGCGGGCCAAATTTGGCCCGCAGTGTAATTATATTTGGCCCGCGAGGCAATTTCAAATTAATATTAGAGCTGGCCCGCCGGTATTATACAGCGGCAGTGCTATAACACCGCATTCACCGCTTAATTAGCCTGTGTAAGAAGCTAATTTTGACATTTACCTCAGAAGGCTGCAAACAGAAAGGAGGCATTCGATTTTTATTAAATTTTATTTAATATGCCATTGATGTGTTTTTATTATTATTATTATTAGTAGTAGTATTATTATCATTATTATTATTATTAGTATTAGTATTAGTATTATTAGCAACTTGATTTTGCACGCCTGCACTTTTAAGTTATATAAGCCTTGCTTGTTCAATATTCATTGTTAAATCAAAACTTGTTTGCTTCCATATTAAAAGGTTCATTTGTTCCACCTTGGCCCGCGGCTTTGTTCAATTTAAAATTTTGGCCCACTTCGTATTTGAGTTTGACACCCCTGCTTTATGGAAACATGCAGAAATATGGACGAGATAAACACAGAGAAGGACAGAAGGCTCTGTCCATATCTGGATCAATGCATCAGTCTGGACAATGACTGACTATAAGCAAGGTTTTCAGCTGCTTTTAAAGTCCTCTCAGGTGTGAAACCTTTTCATAGATATTTGTTGTTTTAGAGATTGGATATTTAAATGACAATTACTGGTAGGCTAAGTACTGGTACTTTCAGGATCACCTCTTTCAGAACTACAACCACATCTCTTTTAAAATTATCCCCTAATGTGAAAACGAGATGCTGCATCTCAAGGGTTAATCCTAGATAAATTGAATTGAATGGATAAAAAATCGCATAAGGCCTTTATTTATTTATTTATTTCCAAGTCAGTGAAGTCACTCCTCATATCAAGCAGAGCTGTGTATCTCCTCTGTTGTGATGTTGGGGAAACCCTAGATGTGTATCTTTTAGCTCTGGGAACAAACTGACCGCAAACATGGCTTTTCATGAAGCGTTAGCCTTTAATTTTTCTCAACCAGTCTTTGACTTGACAGGGGGGAGTGTCACTCAAACATGGTTACTAAACAGTAACAACTGCGCTGTCATTGTGTACCAAGCACATCACAGAAACTGTGTGTTTCCTCTCTGAACACCACTCTCGAGCTGCTTTCTGTCAGGCTCTGCCGCCGCCTTCACTTCTCACAGATTATGTAGGATCTGTGAGTTGGGAGCGTCACATTAACCAGGTGTCATATTTACACGACAGAGGATAAAATCCTGTCAAGTGTTTTCTTTGAAGAGTCGACCTCGTACCTCGACCTCCTCCGCACCACATTATTCAGCGGATAATCTGACAATCATCAACGCCGAGCAGAGCCTTGAAGTGGAAACTGAGACTTTGTGCAGCTGGAGGTGTAAGAACAGTGATGACTTGACAGGTGTGTGTATGTGTGTGTGAGTGTGAGTGTTTCATGCCTGAAGTGAATATGAACACCTTGACCTAAACATTCATGTCACCTATCAGTCTGAGCCATTCATACATACAGCCTTTACACGTGCAGCTGACACAATGAGGGAGGAGTCAGATAAAGTCTATCACCAACACATTAACTAGGTTATGAGATTTGTAACGTCTTCCTTTCATAACTGCTGAATACTAGAAAACACATCTTCAGAGCAGAACACAGTGAAGAGAGGATGGGGTATGAAATGCTGCAGAGAACCACAGGCTGGAGTTGAACCAAGGCTGCCCACTTCAAGGCCTCTGTAAGGGGTTCAATGATTCAACAGCTAAGCCAAACCAGCACTGCTGTGGGATAACTTTGATTCAAAGACATGTGAGACTCTGTGAGGAAGCTTTGCTGAAAAAGTGCTAAAAAGTTGAGCTCACTGCTCCAAAGTTCAACATGTAGTTTATTACATGTAGAATATTTATCCATAAAAAGAAATCACTTTAAGAGTTCATCCTCTCCAGTATGAGGATTTCTTTCTTTTCTTTTTTTTGTGAAATTGTGGCTTTAAAAAATCATAACCCTCAATTTTTTTATTATTATTTTTTTTTTTTTCGCAATCTTGGATAAAAGGGAGTCTTAGACATGAAAACTGAAGTTTGTTTGAGTCCCAGTAACTAAACATGACCCTTTACAGCAAACTGCAACCTCCAGTGCTAAAAAACAATGCAGATTCAAAAGCATCAAGCAGTTCCTCAAATGTCCACAAGGGTCTGTGTCCTGCAGTGGGTCGGTCCGCATAGAGAGAAATTTATGCCTGTTGTTTTGAGCTAGCTTGCTAAAAACAACTGGAAGTCGATAACCCTAGGCAAATGTCAACATCCCTAGGCTTCTGAAGAAAAAGGTAGATAGCTTGATTTAGTATTAAGGTTGTTTAAACAAAAAAAAAAAAAATCTGAGCAACCAGCAACCTCCAGTCTAAAAATATGAGACAATGCAGAAGTACTACAACAACATGCCAAAAAAAAAAGGGTAATTTTTACAGCAGTGATAAACATATTCACAGCCTGGTACGACAAATGTCTCCTCTCTGAATAGTTCATGTCTCTTTCAGCACACACTGTACAGGGGTGAATTATTTTATAACTCAGCAGTGTAGAAGATATATAGATCATGAGTTTGCCCAATCAGAGGCACAGCTCAGCTAACTGACAGACAGGCACCCTATAGCTGTTAATGTGGAGGCTCAAAACCCACCCCATTTCAAATATGGCTCCCTCTGACAATTTGCTTTAAAACTTTGTTTCAGACGTTACAGAGACAACGATTTTGTTTTATATTATGCAGTCTATGATTCTGATAAATCTTAACCCTGTGGGACAGCAAAGTTTGTGTTGTATGATTTGCCTGCACAGCAAAAGAGGTCAAAATCAAAAATACCGGTGGTTGGGACACAATGAATGAGCTACTTGTCTCAGTTTCTGTCCTACTCTGAAATTAAGACTTTACATTGGAATTTTTAATACCTGAACTAAAGCCATAAACTCACAGTTCAGTACAAATTTAAAATCAACAGAATGCGAACAAACGAACCAACTAACAGAAAATGTCAATAAAAACAGAATAATTTTCCTCCAGGGTGAGTTAAGATTGTTGTTTCAGTTTCACTTCGACAGTCTGAGCTAATTTACTTGATGTACAGAAAAGGACAAAACTACTGTAAAAACTGAAATCAAATCGAACTCGTTAGACTCAGTATGAGCCACATTCACCTGACAAGTCCAGAAAAATGTCTTATGTCAAGATATTAAAAGACAAAAATTGTGTTGCTTGAAGTGAGTTATACAAGAACATTTTTATTTCCTCAAATGAAATATGTATGTTTTATTAGATAAATTTCACAGATGTTTTTTTTTCTTACCACACTGACAGATTTCTATACTCTTTACAAGCGTTTCAGGCCTCATTCCCGTCTTTAATATCTTGAAGTTGAACATTTTTCTGGACTTGTCGGTTGAACGTGGCTCATATTGATCCAACAAATTTGTTGCTAGAAATAAGACGTAAACTCTTGCTTGAATTCTTGAAGTTTTGTGGTAAAATATTGAGCCTATATTCACCCGATGGAACCCTATCTGAGTGCTTTACAATTATTTATTATTGTGTTAATAAGCTGTTCAAAAGACGCCACCCATGTGCTCATAGGCATTTCCTCAAGCTGCATTTCTCTTTTGACTTTTAGTGCTTCAACACTACCCTGATTCCTGTTTAAAAGGCTAATTTCACACAAAAATATACATTAAAGGGAAGCACCTTTACTCTAAATGTGTTCAAAAATCAAATTTCTGAAGGATATATTCATGTGAGATCACTTCGTCTGATTTTACCTTTCCATACGTGACCAGTCTGCCATGTTTTATTGGAACAAACTGGACATGTTTACGTCCTTTTTTAGTCTCTGGAACTATTTGGACCATTTGTCTTTAGGTGACGATTAGCAGCTTTGATTCAGTGAGCTGAAATTCAATCCGCAGGTCAACTCTGTCAAAGCTGAGCTGTGATTAATGGACAAACACTTCAACAGTCCCGTCTCGCAGCCCATGTGGCACTCGCCCCAAATATTCAGCTTAATCTACGGGGTCAGACCCGTTCCCAGAGGTCAGGGGTCAACTATCGTCTGAAATATGGCCAGAGCTTGTGAAGAGCAAAACGGCTGCTTCTCAGTTTACCTCCATTTGAAAGCCCATCGAGGGAGGCTCTCTGCAGGATGTGCGACCATAAATTAGTGTTCGTTTGATGCCACAAACATGACACAGCATGAAAAGTTCTCAGCCTCCGTGAGGGCGTCAGTGGCAGGCTGTGAGATATCTCTACTTGTGGGACGACTCCAGCATGATATTTATGTGGCCTCGCAAAAATTGATGGCAATTGTAATTAAGTGGTAAGCAAACAGATTCAATCACAGGGGAAGCAGAGGGAGGACCGTTTGGGAGGATGTGATCATGTTTGAAAGAGAAAACCAGGCCAAGGCCCCTCAGACTGCCGAGCTCTGCTGATCCAATCAGAGCTGCAGACAAAAGGAAGGAACATCTTTTAAAGCGTGTTTTATTGAAGGCCGTAAAACGTGGTTGGGATGGATTGTGCCTCAGGGGGGAATCAGCTCGAAGATTTCAGAGATAAATTTCAGTCCTCCCCTCAGGTAAACAAAAAATTCTGTCTTAGAATAAAGTTAACATCTCAAAAATAGCTTGTTTTTTAAACCGTGCACTGGCAATAAAGACAAAATCTTATTTTCCACTCATTTTGTTTTTGATACCTCAAACAAAAGCTAAAGAAATATCGTTGCTCAGTCCTCTTTGATTTTTGGTACACTTTGCATTACTCTCAAAAGGTGTAATTTAAGGCACCTAAGAGTTTTTGTATTGTGTTGATTCTAGCATCCCCTCTGGCCAAGATAGGTAGTGTTTTTTTTCTGGGATGAAGACTGTATTTCCAATGAGCACCATCACTGACTGCGATAAAGACGTGACTCTTGTCAAAGCGTGGATTTGTTGAAATACAGATCTTCTTTTGAACTTTACTTTTCTTTGTTCAAATTACCTTTTTACCGACTTTTCAAACATCATATCCGGATTTTAGCCATTTGGCTCTTATAGCTTCCACGAACATGCTTGTAGAGTTTCTCCTTTCAAAACAAAACTTCAACAGAAATGTTTTTGAGAATCCTGCTCCAGATCACAGAACATTAAGTAAAAAGAAATCAATCTGAAGAAAAATAAAAATCCTCCTTTCATCTCTGCTAAAATTTACCAGCAGAGCTCATAAACAGAAACACTGGAGTCGAGTGCTGCATCTTAATTCGGTAGTTTTCACCTTAAATCTGACCTGAATACAGTCGATACAATTCATAATGAAGAAGAAACACCCCTCAGGTCTCCCTTTACCCTGTAGGTCAGAAAGACACATCAGTATTAGAACGATACTATTTCAGAATCAGTTAAAAACTCCTGACAGTGACTTCAAAGGACTTTATTCTTGACTGTTTGACTTAAACCTTGTCTTTGTTGAATCCATTTCTGACTTCTGAACCTATTCCTGATTTGAAACTAAAATCAACCTCCCTTTCTCTCTGTTAATTTCGTGTTCTTGGCATTAGGTGCTAATAAATCTGCTTTATGCTTCACTTTTTGACTGAAGCGTTGTCATTGTGACTCCTTTTTGACTCTCCAATATCCATCCATTATTGCTTTTTATTTTCAGGATTTTTATGCTTTTATTCAGAGAGGACAGGACAGAGGATGGAGCAGGAAACAGGGCGAGAGTGTTGACGGGAGTGACGTGTGGTAAAGAGGCCCCAGGTTGGACTGAAACCAGGGCCAACCGCTTGAGGGCTAGCTAAAGCTACTATGGTAGGAGACCTAAACTCCTCTCCCATCCTTTGCTTTCTCATGTTTGTGTCCCAAGTGCTGGAGCCCAGCCCATTTGTCATTGGGCGAGAGGTGAGGTAACCCTTTACAGATCACCGGCCAATCAGAGGGCTTATTACCAACACACTATTTAGAAATACCAACAATTATTCTTCCCCCTTTATTTGTTTGGTTTTGACTTGATACAAGAAACTGAAAAAAAAGAAATATATGGACTTAATGCTCTTCATCCCAATTATTAACATTTCAACTCAATTCTTTAGACTCCATTCACAAAATCTGATGCAGGAAAAAATCCCTTCTTTACCCCTACACACTTACAATACATGCCATAAAAATCTAATTTTGTTGTTCTTTTGATATTTTTCCACAATTTCTTTCCCTTTTTTTCTCTTTTTTGTCTTGTTTTTTGACTTTGAGCTTGAATTTAAAAAAATGTTAATGCTAATGGGTTTTTTTTTTGAACAAACACTGGTTTGTGCAAGTTAAGGCTGGACTATTTTCTCTAATATTTTACATCAATCACGAACTGCAAAAGTTTTCCCCTGCACCCTGGCCCTCTCTCTCCCCTCCATACTCTTATGTTTCACCCGAGTGTGATGGAGTGTGTTTTCTTTGACTTTCAGTGTTGTGGTGAGCAACATTTTAACAGCAGCGCTCTGTTTATTCTCCCTGCCTGTCTGCATTACTTAGAGCCTGTTTTAATTTACAGCATCGCCGTCTTTTTTTTTTTTTTTTTTTTCAGGGATACAGCGAGCGTTATATATTTCCCCCTCTTGCTTTAGAAGAGTGACCTCAGATTCCTGCAGCGTTGTTTAAACAGGGAGTTTAGCAGAATTGGAGGCGATCCTAAAGCTCAGGAGGCAGTGCCATGATGAAGTCCAGACGTGACGTCCCACCTTATCTCTCCTGGGTGTTTCCACTGCAAACATCGCTCCTGCGTGTAAAAATGGAAGAAAAGCCCTGTTCCTAAGACTTTTTCCTTCCTTTAAATGGATTCCTAGCACCCACTCCTTCTTGTTTTCTTCCAGGATGTGACTGTTCTGTGAACAGACCTGGTGGTGACAGACGGGTTTGGCCCACAGGTGACACTCATGAGGCCAGACTGAAGCTTGATTTTCCCTCCTTTGCTCTCAAATAGAAATGAGGTGCAACTTTTATGGCTCTACCTTCTTTCTGCAAACACCTTCTGAGTGCTGGAGCTCACTTTTCATGTACTCAAAGAGAGAGAGAGAGCAGTGTGTGCTGCTGCCATCTAGTGGCAGAGCGATGCTCTCCTGGCAGAGGCTCCAGCAGGATGTAAAAACCTTCATTATCATCCTGTTTTAAAATAAAGCATCAAAATTACTCTCTCATCTTTTACCCTACATGCTTTTTAATCTTCAGTCTTTGAAGATGTAGTGCAGTTGACATTTTTGACTTGAATCCACACAAACATTTCCACTTTCCTGGCAGAGCACAGAAATGAAGACCAGCGAGGCCTTACTCCATCCATGTGCAGAAAATAGCACAAGGTGTAAACACAGCATATTGGATTTAGTGTGAGCATGTGTTTAAAGTCAGCATTTGGCATTTTAAAGCCTTCTCTGCTATGAAGTTGTATACCGATGTTTGAATTATGTTGTTCCGCATTGTGCCTTAGATTTATTTTTGCTTGTGCACTGATTAGATCGAGACCTGCACTCATTGAAAGCTTTCTACATCTTTTATCAGAAGGAAAAAAAAGCAATAAAGCAAATTATAAAGATTAAAACTGATAGAAAAGGAGCTTTTTTTTTAAAGTTTGAAGGCAGATCTGCACAGCCCACGAGGGAGTGATGTATCATTTCACAGCATCACAAGAACAACATGGGCACACAAGCAGATGTGTAGAAATGTAAAATGCAGCCATGACTCAGAAATAACTCAAAACTCACACAGCATGAGCTCTAACCTGTGTGTGTGTGTGTGTTTGTGGTAGCATGCTACAGCGGGCAGGACTTTCCATGCGTGGTTATAACTTCTAGGAAGACTTCATCAACGTCAGCGCAGCAGATCCACAATCCCTCATGCCCCCCTGCTCGTCTGCCACTCTTCATTTCTTAAACCAGGAGCCAAGAAAATGTCTTCACATTAAAAAGGAAAAGAAGGTAAAATTCTTGTATCTGTAGTTTCTGAGTTCTCCAAAATAAAGTTTGAGTCTTCATCTCTTTCATCTCTGTCCCAAGAAACTGTGCTGCTTAAGAACAGACGGAAGAAGCCTTCGTAGTTAGATTCAGTTGTTTAAACACATCATTTGATGCAAAGTGTTTGTTTCTTTACTTTCCAATCTGTAGTTAATGTCAAACAATCTCTTTGATTAGCTACAGGAAGACCCAAGAAGAGGTAGTTCTCCTGACCCATTGGTCTCTGGAGCCATCATCAACCCAAAAGTGAGAGCACACCACGATGGAAACGCTGACTTTACTTGTCTTCAGTAAGGAAAGAGTCAAAGATGTGGAGCTAGGAGGGTGTTTACCCCTTCAAAAACCATGGATGCACTCTGAGGCTCCTGTTTGTTCAGTGAATAAATCATCAGATTCATCAGATAAATCATCAAATTCAGCTGTTTGGCATCGGCAGAGAAGATTTGGCACATTTCTCATGGATAAAGCCCAGCTTTGCTGCTCATCCTACAAGTGCATGTTCCTTACAAATGAGGCACCATTTAAAAGAAACAAACAGGATTTACAAACATAAAAGATTTACTACCAAGAAACAGCAAAGAAATAATCTGCCAAACACAAACTTCTTTACTATTTGTGCCTTATTTATCTTTATCCATCTTGTTTTCTTGTACATCATGGATTACTTTGAATTTTCTCAAAATTTTGAATTAAAGTTTCAGTTTTCATCGCTGGCCACAACATTAGCCTTGGACATATTTAACCCCTCAAAACAGGAACAAAACAAAACACTCCAAATGTTTTTTTGAAGCATGCTTTAAAATTTGGCTGTAAAATGCTCATTTTCGCAAAAGTCCTAATGGGGTTCTTTGTTTTTTCAGAGAGACTTAAGACCTGCCTCTTTACCTCACTTTAACCCCTTACCTTCTGTATTAGCGGCTTGAGTGTAATTACCATAGTTCACAGTTTGTTCAATCAGAAAAATCCAAACGTGTTGGAAACCTGAGAATTTTTCACTTCCCAGTGATATATGGTTCATTACGGTAATCATGAGCATGTAACATAGCCGTACAAAGCAAAACAATGGAAATATTGCAAAAATGTCAAACGGTTTCTGAATACCGTAACTCCTCAAGTTTTTGCCCAATCCCAAAAGCTCCAGGGAGCTTAGAGAGAGAATAAAAATAATTTTGTTTTTGTGTTTTTTTTTTCGTTTAGGCTGCAAATACTTCCATACCGTGTGCAATAATCATTAGCAGATGTTAAAAAAATCAAGTTTATGTACTACTGGAAAAAAGGGGCCAGAGCACTCGTACACAGGACATTTTCAGTCTTTTTTACAACCATAATAACAAAATATGTCCAGACCATTTTTAGCCTCAATATATACTATACCTATACAATTTAGTTTGTTAAAACAATGATGCAACATGTACTCTTGGTTTCAATCAGCCCTGCCATCTTACAGGTGAAACTCAGGCTTCAGTCTTTATGGTTCTTTTACCTTTTACAGAAACACATTAATCAGACCCTCAGCCAGCCATCCTGACTGCTTTCTTTGAGTTTCTACCCATGTCAACATCTCCTTTGTCCTCGGTATCTTCATAGCAATGAAACCAAAAGTCATCGTCATAAAAGGAAGCTGAGAAGATATTAACGGTAGCTCAAGATTTAGCGTCTGAAGACAAGGGGGAAAAAAAACAACCAGGCAGAGATTGAAAATGGTAATCTGCCTTTTCACCACTTCACATGTTGATGGTCTTGATGTGTTGGAGAAAAGGCCTCTGCAAACAATTCAGTCCCCTGTATGAGTCTTTCTGATACCATCCACATTCATCTGCGCACAATGATACAGCTTAAAGCGAGAAAACAAAGAACCAACAGAGAAAATGTGAGTCAGCTGCACGTCTTCTAAACTGGCAACTCAAACACGAACATTGAGCAGTAGCTTTTGGATCTCATGTAGGAATAGTGAGCCATGCTCTTGGCCCGCACCGTCTCCTCCCTACATGTCTCCTATAGAAGAAACAGAGCAGTAAAATATTTTAAAGATCTTTAAATCACTTAAGCCGGGCATAAATCACCGTGCTGCCCTCTCTTAGCCTGTGGCACATTGGCAGCGATTAAGATAATACGCCTGAAAGCGGAGCACCAGCGAGCCCGTCCAAAATGGAACTGAACCTCTGCTGAATGTGGAAAAAGACAGCCTCGGGGCTGCAGCAGCAGCAGGCGTGGAAACCTGAAAATGTACTCATCCAGCTCTGAGAATGTGAAGTCTGTAAGCCTCTGTGTCTCTGAGTACAAAGGAGGAGGGGAAGAGGGGTTTCTTTATGAGGAGAGACATCACAAAACAGATTTGTTGCCATTTTACTGCTCTTGTTTTTTCACTTGTAGTTTTTACTTTCACGGAGCGGCCTGGCTGCAAGGCTTGGCTCCATGGGTTTGGCAACACAAGGGGAGAGTGGGAGTCAAATGAATGAATGAATGGATGAATGAATGAGGTCCCTGGCGAGGCCTTGGATCTGCCAAGTTGACCAAAAGGGCCCCAGGGCTGCAGAACAGCACCAAAATCATGACTCTCCTGGTAAAGGATGTGGTCTAGGGCTTGGATTAGGACCATCAAGGACATCCAGTTCACAGGATTGGTAACTTGGAGAAAGAAATCAGAGATCCTGACTGAAACGAACTGCTAATCACATGTAGCTCGAACTGAGGATGTAAAATGTGAACATCAGAGAACTTTACTGTGATGATGAGTTTAAAATTACACTCAAATGTGGGTCTTTTAGGAGCTACTGCCTTTTTATGAAGTTATTTCCCTTTGTTAATGCTTTAATAATCTGTCCTTTAAGTGCAGTGATCCAGTTGTGCTCCCATGGCTGTTTTATTGCGGAACTGGCTCACAAGTATCCAGATTCAGGCTACTCTTTAGATCCCAAAGCCCTGCACCAAACTGCTTCTTGTCCAAGACTCACAAAAACCTCCTCCAGCCAACATCATACCCACTTATTTATACAGCACGTCAATTTCAGTGCCACGGATGTCTGCACAGAGAAGAGGATAAGCAATTAAAAGTGCCGTTCAGGTCCTGAGGGAGCATGGCGCCGGGGTACCTGAGCAACAGGGAAAATTTACCACCCAGGGTCAGAGGTCAGGGTCGTACAGGGGTGATACTTGGATCAAAGTGAAAGTCAGCTGCTGCAGGAATAACACGGCTGAGGTTAGAAAGTGGGGTCATAATTTCCAAAGAAATGACTGGCGTAATGAGGTAAATATTAGGGTGTTTCACGGTGCCAGTGTATATTGTTGTTAAGTTAAGGTAATTACCGCCTCCCTGCCTCCTGCTGCTTCCACTAACAGTACCTGCACATTTATCACTCAGCAGCAGCAGCTGGCTGCAGACTGAGCTTAGCACAGCTCAGAGACGAGCAGCTGTGGCAGATTGATACTCTCAGCAAACAGGGGATTCAGGATAATGACATGCAAAGTCATGGGGAATAATAATAATTTGGGATGCATTTAAAACCAAATGAACTTAATCCAAGTTGATCTACTTTTTGAATATAGTTTCACCAGCAGGAGCATGAAGCTGACTGCTCTGTCTCCAGAAACTTACTTAAATATTTTTCTGTTCATCAGCATATAACCATCTGTATCATACCCATACTGCACCACTGGATCCTGATTTTCAGAATAAAAGTGTTCTTGTCCACCTGTTGCATTTGGCTGGTTTTAAAGTCTGAGAGTCAGTTACTGTTAGTGAGTCAGACTTTTGTCTGAAGTCCATTTGTCTGCAGTAAAACTAATCACTGACTGTGGATCAAAAATATGAATGTGTGCAGAGATCCTGTCAGATGTCAGGTAGGGATTTGTCCTAAAACACGCTATTAGTTGATAAAATCTTCAGTCCGCTATCCCCCTCCAGAATAGTAGGGTCATAAAGTGCAGTTAATCAAGTGATAGCGTCATCAATAGTCTGAACCCAAAGTTCTCAAATGCCTGTCAATTTGGCGTATTTACCTCTAAATGCTATCTGCAGCTACTACTGCTTTTTATTTTTTCAAGACCTCTTTGTTGTCATCTTAGCTTCTCTGATGACTGAAAGGTTTTTTGTGTGAAAACCAAGTGGTAATCGCCAGCTGTGAGAAATTAAGCCTATGCAGGAGTACTGAAAGTTGCAGTTCATCAAGTGTCCACTAAAGGCTGGCTGCTAAAACATCAGAAGTCACACACAAACACACATGCACACATCACAACAAATGACTTAATTTGTATTTAAGCATTTGAAAACATATTTACAGCCTGGTTAAAAATTATTATTATTATTAATAATAATAATAATAATAATAATAATAATAATAATAAAAAATAACTATTTAGGTCTGAGTACCTAATTTCTCTATCAGCGAACACTGTACAGGGGGTAATTTTATATATATTTTTTTAACTCGTTCGTTGGTCTGACTTGATGGACAGGTGGGCACCTCATAGCTGAAAAAGTCTGAAGTCCCGCCTCTTCACCTCATTTTAACTCATACTAAAGCTAGATCCAATTCACGATTTCCGATATAATCCCACTGATGACATGGTTTCAAATGTCTGAGTCACAAACAGCGGATGTCACAGAGACTCCATCTATACATTGTAAACAGGATGTTGAAACTTGAGAATTTTTATCTTTCTCTCAGAAATCTTTTTGCACATTTTCCAAATTGCAATCATCTTATCCTTCTCTGAACCGGAGAAAGACATAAACAACTGTGACACCACTTTACTCGTAAGCTTTTTGCAGCTGTGCCTCTTATTCTTTTACCCTTACGTGTCAGAGCCTTTTAAAAACAACTTTTTGGGATTCGTGTTTAAGTTGGACACCACATGTACAGAGGGAATCATATCCCAATCAGAGGCCCCTTTTCTTTAACGTCGCTCCTCACTCTCTTTACTAACTTCTGATCCTCTCTGAATAAAGGCATATGAAGTGTGAGAATAAAACTTCAACGGAAACTAAATCTGGTATAATCTTTGTTTGTTGGTTAAAATTTGTGTTATGTCAATATAAATAATGACAATAAAACTCCTGCTAACCAACCAGACCAGTGAGACACATATAAGTATGTATAGTGAGTTTGTAAAACTGTGAACACTTTTTTTTTCATGTCCTCCAAACTCATAAAAATGAAATCATGTTTTTCCCTTCAGATGTTCTAAGTATTCATTTACAACATGTTAAGCCTTTGTCTGATTGTTTAAGGTTAGGAAGGATTAGCTCCATGATGAAGTGTTTCAGGAGCCAGAGTTTAAGGCCCAATACTGTACACGGTTACTGGTGTTCAAGGCTGCTGTTTTCACGCCAAGCTGTCTCACCAAGTCCAACCATCCCCCTCGAACAATCCATGAATGTCCCAAACATTAAAGATAATGATCTTGTAATAAGTCAACAATAGAGGAAAAAAGATACCTGACTGGATTGTTGGCAGAGGACTCAATATTTCATCCTTCTGTGAAAACATGTGGTGCACAATTCTTGAGTATTCATACATTATAGCAGCCATCCACATAATGAGTGCAGGGATGACAACATGACAGTGGAAGCGCAGGAAGTTGAATTTGTACCAAACATGAAGTCTATGCACGCTCAAACGAAAACCCAAACTCCAACTGGCCACTTCTCAACCATTTCTTTGCAATGTTGGTGGTTACAGCCTGAGCAAACAAACAAAGTGTTTCACTGTATGATTACAGTCTGGACATGAGCTGTTGGCCAAATTAAGGAACTCTGAAATGCAAGAGTAGAGTATAATTCAGCCTTTAGAGATCCACCAAGGTCAAAAAGTTAAGGCCTGAGTGTGCTGGAGTAAGAGCCATCACAACATTCGACTGATTATGGATCCTTTTTGTTTTCTGTGGTAAACTTAATGAAACGAGACTCAGTAATGGAAAACAGCTCACCTATACTTCATTTTGTCAGTATTTGCGGTTGCTCACCCCATTTCTTATTTCTTTGAACACATGTTTAATGTTCCGCCACATCCCTGACAATAAAAAATCATATTAGGTTTTTCTTTGTGGTTCAACTCTTAACCATCCAATCTCCTAACCTTAAAGCCTTCCCATCTGACCTCATAGTGCTGCAATGTAATAACAAAAACACAATACATAAACCAGCCTGTATTCCTGCCTCACTGGGGCACCTGTTAGAGACAGAGTTGCGTGCAAAAGCATGGATTGGATTCAAAAGCAGCACAATCAAGCGCACAGATGTGATGGTTTATTATCTGAAATGATACTTGGCTTCGAAACCATTCATCACATTTGTTGAAAATTAATTTTGTGAAAGTCAAACCTTTTATTAAATCATGCTGTGATGCTGTGCAGATTCCACATATGGCTCCCAGAGCTCTTCACACGACTTTACATAGGTGTTACCACGTAACATGGCAGCACTACAGACGAAGGGGATCGCTCGCCAAAACAAACAGAGCGGCGGCAGCGTGATTTATCCGAGGTGATACATTCTTAATGCTTAATGCTCACACAGCAAATCTGCTGAGCGGTGCAGCAGACTGTTGTTTCAGAGACACTAATTAGGTACATTTGCTCAATTACTGAGGCATTCTGTTTTAGTTTTACTGTAATTAAAACACGATTTAACATCTTATTTTGAGCCCTTTTCAATGTCCCTGCAAAGACCTTGTTGTAAATGTGCAGTATGCTGTAAATCAACATTTCCTCACTTTGCTACAGGAAAGGTTTCTCATGTCAGGAGGACAGTTTAGAGGCTCCTGTGCTTTCAGTTTCAAGGCAACTGTCTGCACTGGATTTTAAATTTTGAGACCAGCTAAACATTTGACATTTGAACCAATAAGTTTTTGTTGGGATAAGTTAAGATTTTGAGTTCTACATACTAAGAATTCTGGAAAGTAAATGTAGTGTCTTTTTCATCCATACACACACTGATGACCCAGACTGTTATGGTGGGGGACTAACACACTCACATGTGAATGTTCTCATGTGCCTTCAGGAGCAGGATTCCCCGATTTTCCAATTGGGAGACAATGACTCTACCACTGACCCAAAGCTGCCTAACAAATTCAAAAAAACACAAATTAATCAACTGAAGATCAGTGAGCCAACTCTACTTTCAATACAATACTCAAACAAAAATATTCACCTTTATGTCAGTGTAATCCACACAAGAGAGGAGAAGAGGGAGATGGTGGCACATGTGGGAGAGTTCCGTAACAGGCCAAGAGCTACTGATGATGATAACTTTTTGCTGTCCGTTGATCGACACAGGCCCTCAGAAGGAGGAAACTCAGATGGAGTCAAAAGTATGAAAGTTATCTTTGGGGGGGACCTCTGTTTGGATGGATATGTCAAACAAAAATGCAGCTAAAACTCAGCACTATTGTACTTTTAATCTCTTCTTTGCTCGTGTAAACTAACCCCTATATGTATTCTACTGCATCTTTTTTCCCCAAACAATGACATCCTAACCATGCAGTTTTTGTGCCAGAATCTAACTCAACCTCAATTGTTTGTTGGTAATTTCTGCTCCTAATGCTCTGTAAATGTTGCATGTTGTTTAAGGGGTCGGTCACAGTGGGCTTGTTCTGTCCTTTAGGTACGAGGATGTATGGAATAAACACAGGAAGCAGCAAATCTGATGGTATCAAGGTTCAGTGTTTGTCCTTTTTTCAGCCTCTGTGTTCATGTTTGTTCCTTCTTGTGTTCTCCTTGGTATGTCAGTCTGCAATAGTCACTTCACAAAACGCTGACCTCTGATCAGAGTCAGCATTAGACTCTGAAAGATTAGACACAGTGAGGAAAATATTTAAAAAAGGGGCGACGAAAAATGCAAATACACTAAAATGCCAGGCAATGATTGTTTGAGTCCTTTTATTTCATGTATTGTCACTGTCTGTATGAATAAACCCCTTTTTTTTAAATCTAGCGATGACTCACCTGTGATCTCCTTTTGCTAACACACCCTGTTGGTCGTCTGTAAAGAGGGAAAGTGTTTACCAGACAGCCTACCTTTTGCTTATATCAGATGAGCAACAAAAGCTTTTTGTTTATCAGTCAATTCCTGGAAGCACATGTCTGATCTGTGCTGTAAAAAATGTTTCTTCCGAATGACTCAGAACTAATTGATTGAGCATGTTTAGGAAAAGTTTGAAAAGTTGTTGATCACTGAGCTGTCGCTTTTAGTCGGTCTGTGATAAATGGATTTGGCTGAGGTGCACCGGAGGGATTGCTTGATTGGCTTAAGTTGCTGATCCGGATCCTTGTCCTGTTTGTTTACCATACCTTTGGTGCCGTGAGAGGAAAGTCCGGCATCCAAGCTTTCCAAGCTGTTGGCTGAGCAAAGCTGATCTCACATTCTGTTTTGTCAGAAATTCTAACCAAAGAGGACGAATCATAAACAAACAAACTTTTACTGATGCTGCAGCTCGAGACAAGCATCAAGTGTCGATGGAGGTTTGTTCCCTGCTCGGCGTCTTCCAGATTTACTGTTGTGTTTATGCTGGAGAGAAATGCTGAGTGCTGTTCCTTCCTAGAAACACCCAGCTTTTATTTCATACTGACATTATGCACATTCACACCTGATTCACCCACTGAAACCACACTTTCATTCTCCAAGAAACTGGAGATAGAAGTTGAAAAGCGTCATGTGAAATGCAGTGCTGAATCTCACCGTTTATCTCTCGTGTCCTGGCTCTTTTCTGAGGCTTGAACTCACAAGCTCCTTTCAAAAATCAATCATGTGTCGGCCACGACCTGCTGCTGGTCATGTATAAACTAAAGCTGCAGAATTGGACCTTAACCACACACAGGCCTCTGCGTTTGCACATGTTGACGTCTCGCGGTCAGAAGCTTTTGTGCCAAGTTATTGTGTGAGCAGGTAAAAACAACAGGCCAGCAGTCAATGGCAGGAAACGAAGTCCTGGCAGGCCTCGCAGCACACAGATTTTCAACAGAGGAAGCGATGCTAAACACATAAAGTGGTGGAGTCATATTTCAGCTCCGTGTTTGTTGAGTCACACCGGCCAGATGAACACTGGACTTCATGACAAGAACCACATGACTTTCCAAGAGCTCATGAGATAAATATTAATAGTTACTTTTTGCACAAAGCAATGAAGATATGCTCTGATTCACAGTAACACTGGAGATACCTCTATTATTGTTAGTCTGAGCTATCCTCTCCTAAAGATGAAAAATAAGTTAAAGAGGGGATGTTCTGCTTTTTCATACTGTAAACATGGATATAAAGTAACAATTCCTGAATGTTCAGACTAAATGTGCAGAATTTCAAACCGCTACATGTTCACATGTTGTAGAAATCATGAATCTGTCTGTAAACTGATTAAAACACTCTGTTTCAAATAGAGCTCGAGACCCTCTCGAGACTTTCTGAAATGATGAGGTCATCACATAAGGATCTCCTAACTGGTTCACACTAGAAGGACATGCCTCAAAAACTAATGTCTACCCATAGCTACGCCCCTTACAGGCCTCAAGAGGGCTAGCCAATCAGAGGAAAGGGGGTTTGCAGAGCAGGGAGCCTTAAAGAGAGCAGCTAAAATGAGAGGCTGAATTAAGTTATTATTATTATTATTATTATTATTATTATTATTATTATTATTAATAATAATAATAATAATAATAATAATAATAATAATAATAATAATAATAATAATAATAATAATAATAATAATAATAATAATAATAATAATAATGATAATAATAATAATAATAAAAAAAAAAATCACCAGTGAGAGAAAAATTGGGATTTATTTGAGCTGCGAATCATGTCAAGCTACTACAGGGGCACTAAAGGGACAGAATAAAGTACCCCTCTTTAAAAACTATTTGAGAGTACTACAGTTCCAACTTTTGTATACAGGTAAACATTGCTATCATCTTCATTTTATTCAGATATTCCCTGTTCATCCAACACCGCAAGTTCTCCATCACAGCACTGGATCAAATAGGTGTCTATTAAAATCAGTGTGTCAACCAGCAGATCCATCCCGTTGTTTCCTCAGCTCGGGATGCCAGAGCAGCAACGTGTCAATTTGCACAAGGCAGATCGAGCAGGATAGTAAGTTGAAACATTTAGAAACATTTAATATTTCAAAAATAAAACAAACCATGTCAAAATCAGATGTTATTTATCTTGACTACAACAACAAACCAACATGAGTGAAGTCAGACCAGGAGTCAACAGGTTTGAGGCTTTTACACCCCAGTATGAACCAGGAGAGACTCATCGTTAGTGTCAGAATGCAGGGAACTCCTCGGTCTGTGATTCCAGCTGTCTGGAGGTCCTGATACGTGTCGGACTGAACACGCAGCCAGAGTGAGTGGATGGATGAGAGAGCACGCAGTCAACATGTAACGGAGTGGACTCTGAACTGACACAGATCTTGTGTATTCCCGGCGTAAGATGAAAACAGACAAGTTAGCATCATGTAACGCGAGCGACACTGAAATGTTTTATTAGACAGTCAGCGTGTTACAAAATACAGATATAGTTTACCAACCGGAGAGAGTTTAGGTCAAGAGAACATCCGCTCTGTTATGTTGAGCAGAAGCCTCTGCCAAAAAATGAATACCTGACAAAATGCCAGTATTATTGAGACTGTTTTCATCGTATTCATAATGGAGTATAATTTTGCACAATCCTGACATGATACACTACAATAACAATGACTAAATGACAGCATATCTGTTGTTCTTGGATTGTTATGGGTAACTTTTGAGATTTCTTCAGCGCAGAGTGTGTTTCCACATGGATGTTCACCACTAATGTTGGTCTTTAGCCATTCACTTAATGAAACACTGCAATTCTCAGTCTGAGAAAAAGATTTTATGGAGCTGTAATTCAGTGTGCGGGCATTTGCATTTGGACTACATGATCGGGTCAAACCCTACGCAGTCCTGGGATTGTCATGGTTTAGTTTTCTTGCTGGATTTTTCCAAGAGTTTGTCCTGGGAGCTGTCGGATTAGGGAGTGAACTTCCTGGTGTCAAAGAGACAGATAGTCGCTGTTTGAGTCCACGATTACAGCAGCGGGAGGGAAGCTGTAAACGAGAAAATAATGAGAGCGTAGAAGTGTCAGCTGCATTATGAGCATGACATTCACCATCTAGTTAATTATTCTGTCATCACTCTGGGCGCTGATTACACACGCACTAAATATGAGCGGGACTCTCAGCAAGTTCAGGGGGCCCGGCCACGACTCCCGGAAGACTTTACGTTTGTGTTTTGGCTACGAGGCCTTGATTGAAAGTGTGCAACTGTTCCAACTCCACGCTGTTTATGCGCTTCAATGTGCGGCCCATGTTTAGGCTGAGCTGAAAGATTTCTTTATTTTCCTACAGGCTCTGCCACGGTAGCTCTCATGCCTTCATGCCTCTTTGAATCAGACGGGTGTAGAAACTAAACGTCAATCAACAAAGTGCGCACTTGAAGGAAACAGATTTTCTTGATTCGTCGACATTCTTTATTTGGGCGTTGATGTCTTAAGCTGAGCGGGCTGGAAGCTGAACTAGAATCTAATCTAATCTAAATTTTCATTCGAGAAATCCACATCCTCGCTCCGACACGCTGATCTGCTTTGAGGCACCAGGTGCTGTAGCGTTCTAACAGGCGTGAAATGACTCCCTCGCTGCAGAGCTTTAAAACGGAGCAGCTTGAAGGTTGGCAAAAAAGGAAAGACATAGTCATACAATATGCTTGATGGTGGAGGAAATATACTGCATGATTTTACTCTTGGATTTCATCCTGATCTTTACCACAAGTGCTAATTAGATGCTATCTCAGTGCTTCGTTTCATTTTAATTCCATCATTTTACATTTGATTTGTAACACATGGCCGAGGTATTTGTCCTTTTTCCTAAAAGGAAGCAGCAGACTTTCTGCAGAGCTCAGAACAAAAAGTCAGTATCTTCAACTCTTAATCAACAAAATGTGTTTGTTGTTGTCTCACCAAATAAAGCAAGCTGTTAACACCTTTGACGTTTATGAGACGTGACTTAATGGGGAAGTTTAGCTAATGACATCTACCTGCTGCAGCTCCGATTGTCATACAGAGTCTGTGAAACCCCCAACAGGTGTCTGAAACTAACAAAGCTGACACACTGTGTTTATCTGGGCCCCGTCTTTGTAAATCCAGTATGGTGTAGCCCTCATGTGGTGTAAGCACAAGTAATCAGACCCAAACCCATCCCTCTCAGTCTGTCTCACCTCATAAATCCTTCAGGGTTGTGGTTCAGGTTTGCAAATACATTAATATGAGGAGGGAGAACATGCCGAGCGGTTTATGGTCGTCTGTCAGTGAGTTCATGGTGCAGATGAGGACAGGTGACAAGGAATTGTGTGAGGAGTTTTCAGCTTTAGTTTCTAGAAGCAGATATAGAAAACATCAAGGAATAAAGCAAATGGGTTCAATCTCATGGCAATACTACACATCAGAAGAGAAATCTGGTTATAAAACACTTTCCATGATGTCAGAAACACTGTTTTTAACCCACTAGAATTTATGCCCAAAAACACTCTTTGTTTTGATGCTTTGTGTTCACTTCCTGTTTTATTTTGTAATCCAGGTGTTGTTGTCATCTTGGTCAGTCTAACTTTCCTCCATTGTTTGATTTCCCACCTTTTTTGGTATACACCTGTGTCTTCTTTGTCATAAGCCCACCCTGTATTTTTATACACCCCTGTGTTTCACCAATCCTCTGTTAGATTATCATTGTCACCCCTGTGCCTGTCATGTGACCTTTTTGGTTAGATTTTGGATTGTGCTTTTGGATTTGTTTGCTTTCATGGACTGACCTTTTCATGTATGACCTCCTGAACTGTTTAAGTAAAGAACTTTGGCTACTATTCTTTCTATGACCTGGATTTTCCACCTGGTTCCCTGGTTTTGCCTTTGAATTGTTACAGTACTGGGGTTGGTTATGGAGTTCCACAAGGCTCAGTGCTTATGCAGACGACACTTGGTTCTATCTATCAGTGAAGCCAAAAGAAACAAAAGAGAGTGATGCAGGGAGACTAGCCCCTGCACCTGTCACGTCTGTGTTGGATTACTGACTGGGACTAGAATGGGGGGCTCATCTATCTGGGGTTAGCTTCTCTATCTATCCTTCCTCTGACCTACAAAGCTTGTAATGACAATGAACCATCCAAAGAGCTCATAATTGTTAAAATTACGAGTGTTGGCCATGGCAACGCCTCTGCCCAATGTTTGCGGTCTTTTGATACTGTGTACCATGGTGCATGGGTTGTAAGCAGCTCACCCATCATTGTGGCGCTTATGTTGAATCAGACCGGCCATCTCTGAATGTGTGTAGGTATACACACTGGTTGAGCTTCATTTACAGGTCTCTTTTGGAACTGATCCCTTGCTATCTGTGCTCTCTCCTCCATAGAAGCTATAGCCATTACAACCTTCGCTCCCATGATGTCCTAAAACTGTTTGTCCCAAAGATGATGACGGAATGGGCCAAGAAAGCATTCAAACATCCTGCTCTTGCTGATTGGAATGATCTCTAAGAAGAGATTAAGCTCCCTGGTTTGATCTTGATGATTGCCTTCCAGATAATCCTGAAGAATCAGGAAGCACTATCTGGAGGGACGGAACGTGAACTTTGCCCGAAATGTGTCTGTCCCTGAACCCATGCCCTGCCTTAGCAACTTGTGATGTGTATGATTGTATTTTGTTTGTTTTGCTTTAGTTTGTATTTTTCTTGTCCTGAAACATATGTTAAGTGTTTGCTGTCATCTTGGCCAGGTCCCTTTTGAAAAAGAGATCACCTTTTATCTCAGTGAGTTTTATCTGGTTAAATAAAGACAAATGAATGAATGAATGAATGAATGTAGTAATATGTCTGACTTGTCTTACAGACGGGCACCCTGTTGCTGTATACAAAGTGGCTACCTCCGTCCTAACTGGAATGAAGGTAGGCTGAGTCAGGCTTTTTTCAATATGGCTTCCAACAACGATGGGCTTCAAAACTTGCACCAGAAACAATGGGTGACATCACAGAGGCTACATCCATGAATTACGCAGTCTATAGTTATGACAAATTTTACGTAACCGCTATACTATTCAGGGTCACATGGCTAGAGTCAATCCCGGCTTTCATTGGGGCACCCTGGATGGGTCATCAGTCCATCAGAGGCCTGATATACCAACAACCAGATGCACTCACAGAACTACAGCCTGCTTTACAAGCATGTTTTGAGGTGACAGCATCAACCTGAACACACCTGGACAGTGTAATAGTAAGCAACTTAACCATACTGTATCGCCATTTCATTCTGTGTTTTTTTTATCATGCTGTGTGTTGATTTGTGGAGCTTCACAGAGGTAGAGTGACTTTGAACTCTACCGTTGCTGAAGTTTCTGTATCATATATGCCAGCTGGTGTTGTTAGCTAAATATTTTTCTGAAAAATGAATCTAATCGTTGTCTTCAGAGAAAGTCTGCTGGGTTAGCTACAACCTTGAAATGTTTCCTTCCTCACACAGCTCTCTGCAGTCAGCTCCTCTTCTCTGTGGGGCAGATTCTTGTCTGTTTCTGATTTTATTTGACAGATGGCATACTTTGGGTGAGCTGCATGAGTTGGATGATCCAGAGGAAAAGAATGATGTGTGAATGCTGCCTGTATCCTCGCAGAGGAGGGGAAACCAAAGGCAACACAAACTTTTTTTTTCCAGTGGCTCAACTCAACCTTCTAATTAAGCAGACATCGAATCTCCCAAGAAGTTCATCAATCAAAGATGTCGAAAACCTGAGAGATGTAGAGTCGGTCCAAATCAAACACCACAGGAGGAATCTCCTTCTGACGGTTCAGCCAGAGACTAAGAGGAATCCAAGGTGTGCTGAGTGTGGGGTTGTGTGTCCTTGTGTTTGTGTGTTTAAGATTATTCAACACTTTAAGACGGCTACTGCAGCCGCACGGTGAACGCAGAGAGGGAGGAGAATTCTGCAGATTAAGTAAAGCCTCTAGTCTCTGCAGGTTCAAGTTCAGGATTGTGAAAAGTCTGCTGACAAATCTGACATGTTGTTTATATTCATGTTTACTGTAGCAGGAATATTTCAGCTCATTATAGTAAGAAGAGAACTTTTCCCCCTGCCAACCCGCCGCTACTCTCGTGCAATGACTTATAAGCGATGGTTTTACAACCGATTGGTTTTTATACTTCCTGGAAGGCAAAGAGAGAGTGTGTGAGTCGTACAAGGAATGAGTGGGGAAGTCCCAAGCCCACAACACATACCAGATTCAAATCCAGCTGATAAATACAGCGTTATGACCCTGCAATCATTATATCTGACAGTGATGGATTACTACCATAGAGAAATATCAAACAACCACAGGAAAACACTTTCTATGAATTAAAAGCTTTAAACTCTCCCGCATTTACAACATCCGGCTTCCATTTCTCCAAACTCCAACACGACAGACTAAACTTCATAAAACAGATCAGCTTTCTGTACAATTAATAGTAAAGTTTTATCACACTGTCAAGTCAAAGACTGAAAAGAGTGTTTAAAAAAATAAAACAAGACATGCCTGTAACAAGATACAATAAAATCCACTAAGCTAAGATAATAAAACCCTGATTTGTGTTTGAATTAAGATGTTATTTGCCAATTTAGGCCTTACTTTGACCTTTAATTTATTCTTGTTGGGAGAATATGGCTTAAAATTATTAAACTAAGACTAGAAACAAAAGTAAAAACACTTTAAAGTTCAGCTTAAAGAGGGAGTATTGTGCTTTTTTAGTCTTTATTCTGTCATTCTGGTGCCCCCATAGTAGCTCAACATGATTTACAGCTCAAAATCTCTTTCTCTTTTTCTCTTGCTGATGTTTTATATCATTCTTAGCTCAATTTTAGCTGCTGTCCATTCCCTCTGATTAACAGCTCTCTGGAGGCCTGTTGGTTGCAAAGCTATGGGCAGACCTTGGTGTTTGAGGCCCTCAACCTCCAACCTGTCATGAACCAGTAAAGAGATACTAATGTGGTGACCTCATAATTTCTTCAAGTCCCATGAGGATCATGTGCTACTTTTAGGACTGAGTGTTTTGATTAGTTTAAAGACAGATTCAGGGATTTCTTCAACGTATGAATATGAAGAGGTTTGAAAATCTGCATTTGTGTAGTCTGAACATTTGGGAACGTTTTTTTGTGTGTGCATTCAAAAATATGAGAAAACATAATACCTCAATGTGACTCTTAATTGCCCTGAGGTGTGTTTGTGTGTGTGAGAGAGGTTGTCTGTCTTTATGTGTCAGCCCTGTGATTGGCTGGCGACCAGTCCAGGGTGTACCCCACCTCTCACCCTAAGACAGCTGGGATAGGCTCCAGACACCCGCGACCCTGAACAATATGAGCAGAGTAAAAGATAAATGAATAATACCCAAATGTGAGTTATGTATAATGAGCAGAATCAGAGTCCTGTCAGGATTCCAATATGCATAACCACCTCTTCACTAAGCACTATGCCTCATATAACATCCGTGGAGATTCACAAGTTCCAGAGCTTCTTCTCTTAACCAGACTACATCCTTCTACAGCGAGTTGTTTTGAAATGAAACTCAGTACTTTGACATCAGCATTAATTCTGTGTGAAACCTATTCAAGGTCTCCACACGCAGGTATTTCCCACCTCCATCAGTGTGCAGATTCCTCCTCTTTTTCCCACGCTTAATCGATTTCCCCCAGGTTGGGGATTTTACTGCCATCAGCCGTAAATCAGAATAAAAAACCTGCGCAGCTGAGGTTACAGGGTGCAAAAACTCAAGTTCAGCTTCAATCCTCTGCAGAGATTAAAAATTATGAGCTCTTTACACCCTCATGCTTTCTTTATTTCCAATCACAATAAGCCAAAAACTAAGCACTGACATTTTTAGTGTTAACCAATGAGCAGTTGAGAGCTACTGTAGATTTTGGAACATCACAGGTATTGGAGGCCAAAGGAGATTAAATAGATTCAGCATGATGATGAAGGTGTGAGTTTCGGCGTGTGTGGCCATCCTGCAGTTTAAGCCCTTCGGTGGAGCCTGTAAGAACACCTGCTTTACAAAAACAGCCAACACCAAACAGTTTTCCAAACCCAGTAAGTACTGCACTCATGGTTTACACTTAAAATGATTTTAGAGTCTCCAGCCTTGATATTTACTGCACTGTTAAGGGTGGTATTTTCAGCCACTTTGGAGGTGTGACTCAAGAGATGCCAGCAGTTGATATTTTCAAATAAGAGACTATTTTATAAAATAACTTCAATTAAAAATGGGTATTTGTTTAATTATGATTTAAAATATATGTGTCCAAAAATATGTTTCCAATGACCAAATCAGATTTAAATTGACTTTCAAAATATTACATACCAAAAATGGGAGTTAAAGAAGCTGTGAGGACTGTTTGTATTGGATTGCAGCGATATCTTTTGGCTGGACTCACTCACTGTCACAATTACATGACTCTTAGCTTAACAAGGCGCGTGTTTGTTTTGGAAATGAATGAAGATTGGATATGTTTTTTAAACTGCTTTTCTTTGTCCAAGACAACTTTTTATTGGATATAACACAACAAGGTAAGGTATTTATCAACAGTTACACAGCACTGTTGTTTGAAACATGACAAAAAGCAAACTTTGTCAGTTTGTAGTGTAGTTTAGCTATTTTAGTGCTACTCGCAGCCTGGTCTGAGACATACCTGTGCTAACGTGTAATGTTAGCAAATCCTTATGTCCTGCTCATCTACCAAGCAGAGCTAACGTAACCTCACTCCTCATTTTATTGACAGTTTTATCAGATCACTGCAGTATAACTGCTACATGTGGGTTGGAATTAACATTACCACACACAGTTTAGCCCGTGTTTAAGCCTTTAGCTTGTGCTCAAGCCTTTAGCTCATGGTTTAGCCTTTAGCCTGTGCTCTGCCTCTCTCCCATTTAGCTTGCTTCTGCTCTGACGTCCTTTTTCTGTCAGACAGTTTAGCTCCAGTCTCCACCATCACTACTAAATAAATCACAGATATCGTTTTCAGCTGAGAAAAACATAGATCTCTACTACTCACTACTAAACTTCGTCAGCCGGCATGGTGTTGTCAGAGAGACTTCAACGTGCCATAAATCAATCCGGTCCTGTCTGTCTGGAAACTTATCTTGTTCTTTAAAAAAATCTGGCTCATGACACGTTTGCTCTACCTCCAACAAGCCTCCAGAAGGCTGGCCAATCTGAGGAACGGAGGTTTATGGAACTTGGAGCCTTAAAGAGACAGCAGCTAAAATTTAGCATTGAAATAAGGATTTATGTAATCCCTGTGTGAAAAAAATAGGGGTAACAGAGGGACAGAATTTAGCCTTAAAAGCACAATAGCCTCTCTGTAAACTGAAGAATTGTACCAAAGGTTAAGTTAGATGACAAAACAGGCCTTCAGCAGTAATATTTATCATGATTAGCTTTGCAGATGACACAATTTTGTGATTCTCTCATCAGGTATTTTGTTGTTGTCTGGGTTACAGGACAAGATGTTGCTCTGATTGGGGTCCAGTAGCTCCATCTGTGCTCGCTTACCGTCATTATTTCCCCGCTCTCAAGGCCAGCCTGAGACAGACACAAACCTTTTTGACACAGTGTCAACAGGCAGAAGTGAAATGTGCCAGAACTCTAATTAATCTCATATGTAGTGAGTGATCTGTCCCTGCTGTCGTTTTAAAGGAACTCAGCCTTTTTCCATGAGTCTGAAATGAATCTATGCAACGTAAACAACAGAGCCGGTTCATTTTTTTGTCACCTCAGCATTTTGACTTCTTCACTTCTGCTGCCAGTTTTTAGATTGTTACTTCATAAAAGGAGAACATGGCAACACATTACAGGATTGATTGAAAGTTGTTTGACTTTCATTTTTACAGCTGAAACTTCTTTGATTGAGCCCAAACTGTACACTACTGTTTACCATACTTCACATTTGGTATGAAAGCATATGAGTGTTTTCAAACAGACGGCACAACGTGTGACGTTTGCATAATTTAGAGTAACTGAGGTACCTGGAAAACCTCCACCAAACTTTTGCCTCATAAACACATTTGCTGACAAGTTCACTGATTTAAAGCACCCAGAGGCTTCCTCGGGATTCTCAATTCTTCCAAGAAAACCTGAGAACTGTTTCAAGTTGGTAGGAGCACTGCTACCTTTTTCTCCTGGCTTCTGGCAGCAGAAAGTTCAGATTAGTCATCTGGAGCTGTCACCGCCGGCACGCCTCGCCTTTATCCAGCGTGTGACATCATGTGCACAAAAATTGATCCCAGCAGACATGTTGAACGGAGCCAATCAAAGCCCTGGATGTTTTGAAGCAAACAGCAGAATATGGAATATTGGAGCGGATTATTTGTTCCAGTTTAAATGAATTCATGTGTCTCTACAGATTGATACCTGCTGTTTCTGTCAGCCGTGAGAAGGAGGAGGGAGCTTTGATTCGGCTGATTTGATCAACTGATTTCGACACTGAAGGCAGAAATGATGCAGAAATGTCATTCCTGCTGCATTTTTTGTAATTTCACCTCAAGAGTTCAACAAACCTGACGATGATTCATGCGTTTTCCTGGCCGAGTCAATTACTTTAACACAAAATAATTTCAAGTACACAGCGCTGCACTTAATTTAGTGGCACACTGAAGGCTTGTAAAATCAGCTGAATCCAGCTGGCTCTCAGTTTTACAGCAGAGTCTCGATGCTTCAACACTTTAAATACTTTCTTATGCATTTACTGCTCCGACCTGAAAGAAATTACTGCACCTTGGGTGAAAATAATTAGCACACAGGAGCTACAAACAGTCTTTCTTCACGTCTCTGTCTCACACTCTGTGCTGCAGCAGGTCACGATATCACTGACAGCATCCAGCTGGAGTTTCAAAGTCACTTTTTCTGATATTTTAACCCCTGATCTCCTGTTGGCTGCGATGCCAATCAAACGTTTCACTCGCACATTATAAAACTCCTGTTGTACCCCAAATCCGCAGAACTTCAGCTAATATAAATAAAATAAACTTACACTGAAGGTAAAGTTGGCATTTGTGTTCTTCATTAGATGCAGGAGCAGCAGGTGGATTGGCAGCAAAGAACCGTTTTCCATACACTGGATGCAGACCTGACTCAAATCTCCTACGGACTCGAACAAACTGTGAGTGTGTTTACGCTCAGTGTGTGATTCTCAGGGCTGTCAAACTGGCAAATTTATTAGTAGACAGAGTTTTAATACCATCTCAGGATCTTAAACAAACAATAAATCTTCCTCAGGTATTTGCAAAATATTATTATTACCTTTGTTTGAATTTAAAGGTCACAGAAGGCTGGCTCTTGCCAATCAATCAAATATTTATACAGCTCCAAATCAGAGCTTTGCAGTTATCAAGTTCAAGGCTGAGGACTAAAGGTGACCGAGCCTTCTCTGTCAGAGCTCCTGCCTGAATGTTAGACTTTTTGTCCTTTTTTAAATCTCTTTTAAAAACACATTTTTATCTATGTGTTTTTACTGGAGCTTTTAGCTGAGTGTGTTTTAATCGTCGAAATGCTGCTTTCATTTTATTTTTAACTTTTTCTTTTAAGGTATCGTAGGCAGGATCTTAAGTTCTTCATCTCGTGTTGTTCTCTGATGTGGCCGGATGCTTTTACAGAAACACATTAAAAAAACGTAAAACAAATGCAGACATAAATCTAAAGATGTATAAATAAAACTGGAGCTCCTCTATAAGGAACAAGAACAGAAACAAAGAGTACCAAAGCAAACTGAGGTAAACTGCGCTGCCAACAGGAGCTTTGGAAATAAAACTGAAGTGCACGTCTGCTAGTTAAAGAGCAGCTCTGTACAGCAAGCAGTCGTGATTATTTCATCTGAATAAAAGGAAGAAAATGAGGAGAAAATGAGGACATGGTTATTATAATAAAACACATTTTGTAGCCCCTCTTATTAACATAACTAAAATAATTGCCCTGCATTGTTTTTATATCGTCTTCGGTCTGCCAAGCTGCAGCACGCTGTCCAAACTTCTAATAACCTGTACTTATTCTATACGCTTTTAATTTGAAAATAACACCATTAAAGGCCGTGTTGGTGGGCCCTTATTTTGGAAACTGCTTTAACTGAGCTGTAACTTTTCTTAAGCTCCATTTCCAGGCTTTCATTACTAACTTTGCTGTTTTTGACCAAATGTTATGGCAATCAACAGCAATTATTCATGAGGCAAATCCATGAGCGTAACGTAACAATTAACGCAGCAGAGCGTACAGTAAATAAACAAATTTAACACATGACCACACACAGGGAACCTAATAAGCTTCTACGTGATTCAAAGATAAAAATGGTTTAAGCTTTGTTTTCAGTGTTTCACTCCTGGGCTGTTGTTTTTTTTCTGCTTGGGACTTAAAAATCCTGCTGAACAAATAAAGTTATGATTATTACAAGTCATCTGGGGAATAATTGAAACAGTGTTTGTGTACGTCCGTGTGCTTTTTCAGGGCGTATAACCTAAATACACTCATTAGGCTCCTGCTGTATTTATTTTGTCATCGCACCCTCTGTACATCGGGGACTTTCTGCTGTGGCGTTCAGGACAGCTGGTCAGGAATTTGAAACCGGAGTCACTGCTGTTATTCCTCTTCAGTCCACGTTACCACTTGAGCCAGGTTTATCTAAGCTCCCCCGAATGGAACAAGGCCTAAACGTGTGGAAAATAACCTTTGACGTGTTCAGGTGCACATATCAGAGAGATGTGAGAGAACATAAACGAACCAATACCCTCCTGTCTGAGGGTCTCATTAAGGACTGCAGTCTAGCTTCAAATAATAAATTCAGTCACAGGTTAAGTCAAAATCCAGAGCATATTTGAGAGTGCTGCTGGATGTTTCACAGCCGCTCCGGGGTTTGGCTGCTGTTTTTGTAGCTCAAACATCCAACCTTCCTGAGCCTCTAAAACTGCATGTTCACCTGTTACCTGAGGTTTAAAAAAGAGCTTTGCAGACATGGAGGACACAGGCCAAAGCCATAAATTCAACACAGAAAGGACCAGAAATATCATGTAATATCAAATGCAGGACTTTTATTATGAAACAAGGAGTTCTTTAATGAAGACCCAATGTATTCACACAATAAGATGCCAGGAGCACATTGATAACACCTTCATCCAGTTGTTGTTTGGTATGACAGTTTTTACTTCACCTCACAGAATATCTTGTAACACAGTTTTCTTTTAAAGGCATCAGGTTGTGGATTTTAATTATATTGTTCTTTCTCGACCAAAGTTCATCTTGAATGTCCTGAAAGGCTGAGTAATTATTTTTGAGCAAATTAAAAAAATAAAAATAGACCATAATTAAATTTACAGAAAAATGCTCAAACAAATTGTCGGGAGGGATTGGAGATATTAGAAAAAGTTAGTATGTCAATGAAGGTAATGTAGCTGGCTATGATGTAAAGAGGGTGTGCTTTCTTTTCTTTATTTTGTCCCTCTGGTGCCCCCACAGTAACTTCATATGTTTTACAGATCAATTTTCTCTCACTGGTGTTTCATAAAGTCCTCATCTCAGCCTCTGTCGTAAACACTTCGTGTTAGCTGGCATCTCTTTAAGGCTCCCTTCCTTCCTTATGGTGCCCTTTTCCTCTGATTGGCCAGCTCTCTGGAGGAAGCTATGAGTGGACTTTGGTGTTTAAGGCGCCGCCCTGCAACGTGTCATGAACCAAATCCTGCTCTGATGACTCATCATTTCAGCAAGTCTCGGGATGAGCTTGTGCTATTTTTAGAACGTACAGTTTGATCAGTTTACAAACCGATTCTGGGATTTCGACAAAATATGAACATGTAGAGGTTTGAAAATCTGGACACGTTCAGTCTGAATATTCACGATTGTTTAAAATAAAGAAAACAGTACCTAAAAACATCCAAAATTATTAGAAATTTACATATGTGTGGAGGTCTGAATATTGTAACACATAGCAACAACGCAGGCAGACAAAACATGGAGCCATAAACCAAAGATTACCTAAAAGTGAAAATGAAGAAGGAACTCAAAGGGTCTGACTTTAAAAAAAGCTCTCTTTCAGGGGTCAGGATGCATAAATAAGGGACACACCTTAGCTTAGAAGACACTTTACACCATTAAACTGAGGCTGCACAGTTCATTAATATGATTTACGTTCATAATAGTCATGGTGTACAATAGTTTTTATGTTAACCTGCCACTGAGATCCTTAAAATGCAAATTTATGATTTAATTATCTTTAATTCCTGAGCTATATTTCTATTCTTGACTAATTTCTTGCCTTTCGTTTTAGGGAAACATGATTTCAGTGATGACATGAGCAGAGGTCGAGGGTGTTTTTATAACATGGGAAGAGCTGCTTTTTAATTTGCTAATAAAGAGCCATAATAAAGAAATAGTGAGGGTGCTTTGGTTTTTCAGTTATGAGCATTTTAAGGTTAAAGGAATGAGAGGGACATCTCTGCTTTTTCTGCTCCACTCTTCACCAGCTGCTTCACGGATTCAAACACGCCACCATCTGACCACAAGGTCACTCCTCTCAGTGCCGGCCTGCCGTGCCACAAGGAGAAACACTCAACCACAGACCCAAATGTAAATACCGCTCTTGTTAGTTTTTGCTCTGGCCGGGCTTCGCAGGAACTCAAGCTGTGCTAACTCGCCATTAGCTCCTGGCAGACGCAGAGACATAATTCAGATTATTAAATCAGTCAGGAGGGGGCTAAGGACTGTCAGGAACACTGCAAATATTACACCAGTCTGGAATAACTCCTTAATTGAATCTGTCAGGGTGCCCTCGTCCGGCTGTTAGACACATTTAACTCTTTGTTCAGAGGATTGCACACGCTGAGCTCTACCTGGTCGCTACTGACACAAAGCCGGACTGTTTCACATCCTACAGTTGTGGCATAAATAGATTTCATTCATCTTTTGCAGTGGTGTGAAACATCTGCAGAAAACTCAGGTGTGGCCGCTGTCTGTCAGGAGTCAGCGCTTCGTCGTCCAACCTGGAGTTTTACTTAGCCTGTCAAACTGAAGCCAATTTACAGACTCAAATTATACGACCGGCCTATAAAAATACAGGAAAGTCAGTGGGTGAGGGGGTGTTTGCCAGTCCGGGCCTCTTACTCGATCGCTGTGTGGACTGTCCCAACCACTTGATGAAGACAAAACATTTAACCTCAGTCCCCAGACACCTCAGGACAACAGTTGGGACAGAAAGACGGGGTTGAGTTTGAAGCTGCTGAAAAGTTGGCCGGGTTGCGTTTCATTGGACGCGAGTCTCAGAGATCAGGGGGATTCACTTCATCCCTCAGGATATTTTGAGATTAATTTGAAATCCATCTGACATTTATGTAACAGATTTTGTCCTTCTTTTCTTGCAGTCACACTATTTAAGGAATCTTCCAGTGTCGTTTAAGGAAAGCATTCCTTCTTTTCTGAGTCCGTAGGTCAGGAGTGTGCGCTTTTGTGTGCTTTTGTTTTGAATCCAGCCACAGGATATTTTAGGTGGTTTGGGGTTTTTTTTTTTTTTTTTGGGGGGGGGGGGTATTTTTCTACCTTCATTGGAGAGAAAAGAAATGTGGGATGCTGAAGGCACTGGAAGACATGCAACAAAAGGTCAAGGCCAGGAGTGAAACCAACGACCGCTGTGATGAGGAAACAGACTCTACACATGAGGCGTGTGCCCAAACCACAGGGCCAACATCGCCCCCGGTATTGGGCTTTTTAGCGGTGTTGCTAAAATCAAAAAGAGGAAATCTTTTTCCAAAATGACAAAACCATTAAACCTTAAATTTAGAGCTACCCAGAGAGGGAAGCAGTGGTGGACAGAGTATACAGCTTCATTACTGAAGTCCAAGTAGAGATACTCTGGTCAAATATGAGCACAGTACAAGCGAAAGTTTCTCCCTGTGAATTTATTACTTGAGTTAAAGTACCAGAGTGCTAGCGTTTAAAAATATTTATAAGTATCCATGGTACTTTTCTAAAAATCTAAAATTGTTTATTATCACTCTGCTATTCATTGATTACATTCATAATCCATCGTTTAATTTGTTCTCGCCCCTTCCTCTACATAGCCAATAAGGAAACCATTGAATGTGAAAAGTGTCCACCGTTCCACACTCAACTTTTTGCCCGTTTTGAGTGCGCCAGCTGAGAAATCATAGTGCACTGCGTTTTTTTCCAGGCTGTCAGTGTGAACGCACTTATGCACTCAAAATAGTGAGTGTAAAAACAGAAGTACGCTAACAGCATCTGTTTCCCATGAGCACCAGCACCCGCTGTCGTGAGGACGTAACTCTTGCCAATGTGTGCATTTGCTTGAGGAGACATGCCCAGAAAAGTGTCTCGTTTCAATTGCTTGTCAAGTGTCTTGAAATAAAAATAATGTCTTATTACAAGAAACTAAACAGGTACAATTTTCTTAACCCATTTGCAGAATTTTATTTTTACTCCTCACGAGCAATTTAGGCGTCATTTTTGTCTTTTAATATCTTGAAATAAGACATTTTTCTGGACTTGTCAGGTGAATGTGGCTCAAGTTAAAATAAATTACGATTTTTACCAAAAATAAGACAAATGTTAAGATTTTTTTATTCTTTTTTTTACAGTGCACAAACATTTTACTGTCTTTGGGATTGGATGTCAGAATAAAAAAGTCATCCGTTAACTTTAGAGCAAAAGAAGTGAGTAATGAGGGCCTTGATTGAAATGTAGCGGAGTAAAAAGTACAATATTTGTCTTTTAATTGTAGTGGAGGAGGAGTCAAAAGTTTCCCCTTGAAAATAATCCCCATTTGATACTCAAATAATGTAAGAAAGTATAGAACTTGTGTAAATTATTGTCCAGTACTCCAGATAAGTCAAAAGCTTCAAAAGCTAATATGTTAGCCAAATTTCCAACAAGTTGGGTTGCATTCAAAGTCAGATAAAAGATGAATCCTTCACACTCTTAAACTGATTTGCTCATCATTGCTGTTAAAGTAAGAATAAAGATGTGTATTTAAATCATTTATATGATCCTTTTTTATGTGTATGTCTTGTTATGATGCTTGTGCAGACTTCTGTTGCAACCCAAACAGCCACTTTGGGATGATAAAGATTTCCTAATTGGATTCAAAAACTCGTCCCTTGGTGGACATTTTTGACAAGTGATCCTTTAAAAGTCAGGCTGAAGTTCAATCAGAGCTTTAATTGAACTTGTCTAATTAGCCAAGTTATAATTCAAGTGTTTACTTTGCTTGGTTCAAGTTTTTAAAAAGGCTGAAGTTGGAATTTCATCCCCAGATGTCTCTCAGCTCTTGGCATAATAAGCGCCAGTCGAGGAGCAGGACTGCTGCCACTGGCTGTCAAACTGTCTTGTAACTTCTTTATTTATTTCTCATTCACACTCTGGACAACCTCATTGTTTACTTTGTGTTAAAAGCTGAAAGGATTGAATGGAAATTTGGACTCCAAGATCAAGCAGCACTGGTCTTTTTTTTTTATTATCCTCCCTGTAAATGACATTTGATTTAAATGCAACCAAAACAGATGTGACTCTCTTTATCTGCCGCAAGCGTCGACCAGATTTATGATGCAAAAACTACAAGTTGGAGGACACGAACTTTGAGCACGATCTGTTTTTCTGACACATTTTATTCAAATAAATCCAGAGGGACATCAAACAGCTTGACATCAAACACAGGCTTTCACAGCTGCAGAAGTTCACTTACAGGAAACGTCACAGAAGAGGACACTGAATGAAAGCACATCTTTATCATCTGATTATACATTCATGGACTCGCCCGCCATCGTTGCACTTCACCTTCAACCCCAATTCAAGCTTGTTAAGTCTGATTGAGCGGTGAGGAAACAACAGTGCTTGGGAATCCACAAGTTTCTGCTAGTTTGAGCGATAAATTAGGATTAAGCAGCGGTGCAGGGGAGGGAGGGTAAATGATGTCAAATTGGAAACAGGGTCCCTGGAGGTTCGGGAACATCTGTTGGGGTGTCGGATTACTTAAACTCTCGTTAGGCCTCGAGTTTACCTCGTAAGATGGTTGCCAAATGCCCCTCTGCTCCCTCCAGGCAGTGTCCACTGTTTTACAAACAAGGCAAGAGCTGAGGCCAAGACTTAAAGTGCTAACACCCACCTTAGCACAACCTTTCCCTGTCCCTAAATGCACTGCATGTTTCCCACAGAGCTGGAGTGGAAGGAAGCGACTGCAATTTGGTTAGATTGGGTACCTTGATATATTTATTTACCTACAATACCCATGAAAGAAGGTCAATTGAAGCTATGACCAATTTGCAGATACTTTCCTGAGCATGATCTTAAGACTACGGGGAAAAAGGACCAGAATTCCCATTCAGCACTGGTGGATCATAAGCTGGTTGTGAGCAGAGCTTCAAAAGGCAAAATGGAGAAACAGAAGCAAGAGTCAAACAGAGAGTGGATTGTTTAAAACTCAAACTGTCCATCATCTGATCAAAATCTGCACAGAAATCTGTGTCATGTCTTTTTCATTCAGGCATTCACACTATCATGACCTCTTAATGGACAAGGTGAAAAGAGATTTCTGTCTTTGAACCTGGCAGGACTGTTGAGGTCTCTCACAACACACCATCACTCCCAAGGTTGAATGCAGTAAGACAGTAAATTTCTCCAAAGATCTGGAGCGTTATTGGGCAAAAATAGTCAAGTGGTAGACCCCAAATTTTTTTTTACCCATACTGAGCTGGAGGATCTGACAGCTTGCCTGTGAAGACACAGGCCTATCTTCGGCCATTACTGCTGCTGACTGACAATAACCATAAGACGACATCTAAGAGAAACTGTCATCTTCAAAGGCCAAGTCTCCCCAACAACTCAGACTTGCCTGTTAGGACTTTGCAGGGAGCGACAAACATGGGACACTGAAAGTTGAAATTCTCTGAGGAGAAAAATTGTAATCTGGATGAACCTCATTGCTTCCAACAGCACTGGCATGATGAGGAGATCCCACTGGAGATGTTTTGCCCCCATGATGATCTGGGGGTGGTTGCTGTGCAGGACGTGAAACAGCAGCTGGCTCTGTAGAGATGTGGCGGTGGGCATCTCTCAAGTGTGCAGTAATGACTCAGTCTTTCAACAGGACAACCCTGCAGCTCACAACACCCACCTGATGAAGGACTTTATCCAGAGGAACAACGTCACTCTTTTTGGACAATCCGGAATGTTTCCCTAAACTAAATCCATCTGAGAATGTTTGGGGACAGATGGCGAGGGAGGTTTACAAAAACAGAAATCACTTCCAGACAGTGGATGACCTCCGTGAAGCCACCTTCACCAGTTGGAGCAATGTTCCTACCAGCTTCCTGGAAACACTTACATCAAGCAGTGATCAACAAGAATGATGGAGCTACTCACTGCCGAGTACTTGATGGACATTTTTAGTTCTGTTTTAGTTTACAAAATACATCCTGATGAATTTGTAGTTTCCCTTCACACTGTCGGGCGGAAAGGTAAAAGTCCGGGTTGTCACATTAATGACAGGACCGACTCTGACGCTCCTATTGCACTTGACAGTGAACTTCCGAGGCACAGAAGTATCAGGCGCAGGCCCAAGCAGACGCCGACTTCAGTGCCAAATGACTGAGCAGTCATTTGGAAAACACTGGCAACAGTCTGTGTTTTCATTTTCTGATCACTTTTTAACCTCTTTAGCATTTCTGCAGAGTCCCACATGTGTGAGAGATCCAGAAACAAGCACAAATCTACCTGTGCTGATGTGTTTAGACTCTACTGAAACGCTACTGTCCTTTGGATTAGGAAATAACAGGATGAGTTCAGTGAGAGCTGTCAGTTTGAGGGTGAAGGCGAGGTTATCCCTCTCTGCGTTTCTAAATGGCTCCCCTGAGAGCTGACCCCCCCTCACCCTAACCTCAGAGCAGCTCCCCTCTACGTCTGCTCTTTCTGACTCCTCTACCGATCCCCTCGATGTTTACTCCTTACATCACTTTTGTTTTCTCGCTCCTCCTCCCTTCCTCTCCCTCTTTCTCTGCCTGTATACTTTCTCTCCCAGTGTCTCCCTCAGCTTGGTGCTCGTCCTGCCAGGCCTGACTCTTTTGATTTGAGCGGAGTACATGTGGTTGAAATCTGAGGCCTGCTGCACTGCCAAGCCACAGGCCCTGTAATGGAGCACTGGCGCAGGAGAATAAACCATTGTTCTTGAGGGGTAGATGTAGAGAGAGAGAGAGAGAGAGAGAGAGAGAGAGAGAGAGAGGAGAACACAGCCTCTGGGGTCAGAGGGGAGCCCCATAATCTCGTTGTAAATCCTTCCCGGGGTATCAGGGGAGGGAAAGCCGCCTGGGAGTCATTTAGAGACACGGATGCAGAGAAAACTGTCCAGTCCTGGTTTCCTGGACTGTCTGAGTGCAGACTGAAACAACATCAACAAGAAAGTGACAGTCCTTCCTCTGGTATTAAAGAATCAGAGTCATTTGTTCAGTGGTTGGGCGAGCTGTAGCGCTGGCATCCCTGTAAAAACTTTAGTAACTTTCAGTCCATGCGGTAAGAAAAGCAGTCTTTAGCTGAGTGTCTGAAAAAGCAAAGCACTTGTTCCTTAAAAAGGCATTTACCTCCTCCAAAAGACGAGTATGATTACATGCATGTGTGAGTCTATACTGTTTTGATCAAGTTGATCTCAGTAGGGATTATTTTACTTTTGAATCCCTGTGAGAAGCTTTGTTTGTGTCAATCTTGGCACCCCTGTGGAGAAAGCGATACCTTTTATTTCTTTGCCACTCTCATCCCATACAAGACTCTTATACTGCATTATTTTGTACTTCAGATGTATCAACCTCAATGCATTTTCACAGTGGAATAACTAAAAATCCTTTTTTCCCCAGTTTTCCCAAAGTTTATTGGTCTGACATTGGTCTTGTAAGCTTTTTTCACTTTAGTTTTAATCAGTTTACTGTTTGGTATCACTGTTTACAAGGAGTTAAAGCCACCCTTCCACAGGTGCTTCAAGAACCTTCATAGACACATTTGACACTCACCAACCAGCACTTGAATTATCAGATCAATAAGAATAAAAGTTAAGGGAGTTTGTAAATAAGTAAGGATATGTTTGTCAAACTTTTGTTGCTTATTCTGCAACCAAGCTTCAACAGCAGATACAGAAAACTCATGAAAAATCTATCTTTAGATACATTTTAGATAGATTTAGAGGGCTGTTCATTAGTAGTGATTTTTTCTAATTTGCTTTTGCATTAGATCCCTTTACTGTTTGTAAAAAAAAAAAAAAAATGCTCATGTGCCGCAGATATTGCTGGTGTTTCAGTGTAAAGTGTGACCCTGTTAACTAGTGACCATCAGACACGTGCACCTGTCTAAAGCACTTTTATAATTTGTTGTCAAAGACATATCTGGTGAGTTTATTTTAACATTATAATGAGAAAATAAACTGGGTTGCATTTATGAATGATAAATCTTTTCATGTTTCAACATTTGTTGAAACCAGCCATCACTTACAACAGACCCATAAAAAAACAGATGTTTTTATGCCGCTTATAGTTTTAATCCAGAGTTTAGAGAACACTAACTCATCTGAGTGAATGGAGCTAAAGGCTTCCTCTGATGCTAAAATTCAAAAGCATCTTTATGATGACGCAAAAGGTTCTACTGCTTTCTGATATTGTATATTTTGGATAATACCATAGACTGTTCAAAATATGGACGTAGTCTCCGGGATGTCATAGGCCTCCCCCTCCACTCTGTGTTTCTGCGCTTCTACCGCAAAGACAAGTCTTACCTGTACAGGTCATTCGATGCGTTCTCTACCTTCTCTGTGTTTCTGCGCTTCTACCGCAAAGACAAGTCTTACCTGTACAGGTCATTCGATGCGTTCTCTACCTTCTCAGTCCAGTTGCCACTCGTCTGTCCCTGATACAGTCAAATGAAGCCAATTGTCGAAAAGGGCCATAATGGATATGACGCAGGCTTTGAGCTTCCTTTCTAACAGCTATGGGGCACCTGTCAATCACATGAGCTGAGCCGTACCTCTGATTGGACAAACTGGTAATCCTAATATTTTCTAAACCTCTGCATTAGAAAAAAAATTCACCCCTCCTACAGTGTGTGCGGATAGCAAAATAATTAATGTTTCAGACCCAAGACATTTTTTGAACCAGGCTTTAAATGTTTTTTGAAGCTGAAAAAAAGTTTGTTTGTTTATTTTCGGGTTTTTTTTCATCTGGCTTGGTGTGTATGTGACTTCCATTTATTCTGCAGTCAGCCTCTAACGGATTCTCAGTGAACAACAACTTAGCACTTCCGCATAGGCATCATTTCCCTGATACAGATGCTGCCCCTTGGATAACACTCATAATACTGCTGTTCCGAGTTTTTGCAGCATTTTTTTCATGTTGCGTTTGTAAGCTTTTGTGTTTGTTTTGGACTTTTGGATTTTTAAAAATATTGCATCATTTAAGCATATGCATAACATCCATGTGGATTTTCATTCATCCAGGTCATTGTTATTCTGACCACTCGAAAAAGGCAACTGGACTGTGTCTTCCCAACTCTACACAGTCCAGTTGCCTTGTTCGAGTTGTCAGAACATATGCAGAATGTTTGTGGAAGTGGAATGATGCAGATCATCCTTGCCAGCCACTGCAGTTTCAAAAGCTCAAAGGCTTTGCTGTTGGCTAAGATGTTATCCAGACTAACAAGTATAATATAATGTTAAATATGTAACTTTGTACTTACAAAAGTAAAGATGAGTGCAGAAAATAACTTTTAGTAGCTGTTAAAGTAATTTAATTGAGTAACAAGGACGACAATTCCTCCTGAAATGCAACAAAATCCATATCTTCAGACATTTTTGAAATAAAATATGAGCAGAGGTAGCGTTGATACATGTTCAAGTACAGCACATAAGTGACTGTAAATGAGTGAGGTGTATTTTCTGTGCCTGTACTTTATTCCAGTTGATTATTGGCTTACAATAATTGTCATGACTTTAATAAACGGTTTCATTTTAACAAGTGTTGTTTACAAGAAAATATAACAAAGAAACAATCTATTCAGTTGGATTATGAGCTGCCATAAAACAGTAATTTGACATACATGTGGACTCAATTTACCCCCATCCCCTCCCCCCTGCACAGCCTGACAAGTTGAGTTTAATTACAGCGTGTTTATGTGTGAGGGGAATGGTGAGTGTGCACATTTCTGTTGATTCGTCACACCAGATGTAGTCCACATCAACCCCCCCCCCCAGCCTCAACTAATAAAACCACTCCCAGTTTAGAGTTTAAGGGTTAAATCTGTCTGCAGAAGTCCTCAGTCTAACTCACTGGATGCTGCTGAATCATTAAAACAACTACAATGGATCAAGTGACCCTTTGCTCATTAAAATTTATGGAGAAACTCAGGAGACGGGAGTGCTGGAAAGCCGAAACTGTGTCCCCTTGAATCATTGGAGCTGCCAGCCTGCTGGGGCTCATGGTGCCACGAGGTCCTGAGGTTTCTGTCTTTTAAATTATTTCACAACAGAACATCAAGTCAGCACACACTCCATCAAATGCCACCATTGTTTTCCCTCACACAGCCATAAAACAAGAATATCACCCAGCTGATTTCAGGCTGAAACTGAATATGGAGATGTCCTCTGCATGTGATTGGACTTTTACGGCGGGTGTGAAGCTGTAATTTTTCTCTCACAGACAGGTTGTTTGGAGGCGTCAAACGTAGGTGATGACAAACCACCATGAAGCTGGGTCTCGTGCCCGTTTAAATTGCCACATAACCGTGTTTCATGTTCTCCCTTTTAGTATAAATGTGCTGAAGTAGTCATTCTAAAGGTAGCGCCCCAAAACACTGTGTTTATTTGTTCAGCAGTATTTCTCCTAGGAAACACAGGTCATGCTGCTGAAGAGTATAAATTTAAAAGTGAATAAGTATTGCATGCATCTCTAAATGTTTTAACTTTTCCCCCATTCATCATTGGTCCTGGCAGATAGATGCTTCATGCAGAGATTTCCCGTTTATGGTGGGTTGCACTCAGTTTTGAGGTGATTTACTGCCACCTTCTGTGATGAAGTTTGGGGAAAGTTGTTGTCAATACCACAAAACTTAAGTTTAATGGTCTTTTACATTCATAGAGTTGTGTGATGTTGTTGTAACGTGTCTGTCAGCTTTTTTTAGAGGTTTGGTTGTTCTACCTGACTCAGCAGGATGACTTCTAACAATCAGCTGAGGAACACAAAACAGCAACAACATGATACTCGGGAAGTACAATGCTGAAACTTTGTATATGTAGGTTCTTAAGTCCAGTGAAGATGGTATAATTCAAGCCATGGATGAAGGGGTAAAAAATAAAGGTCATTGCACTAACACCACCAGGCCAGTAGAGGGCAGTGAGAAAAGAACAAAGTTCATTCAGCAAAAATGATGGCAGAAGTCAAGAGCTGTTTCTCAATATGCGTACTTCAGCATACTTCTGGACCTACAGACTTGTGATACATCATTAATCAAAGCCAAAGTTCTGTTCTAATTCAAAGTCCACATCAAACAAGTTGGGTCAAAATACCTGGATGTGGACTCGCCCTGCCCCTTTAATCAAGTCTGCTGCATGATTATGTATACGTTTATGAAATTAAACTAGAATGCATTCCCAAGGACTCATTTTGTGTTTCAACAGCTGTTGTAAACTGGATATCCACTGATACCTTCAGCTGCAAGTCTCCAGTTTACAGGGTCACTCTTTAAACTGGAACACCGGGGGCTGACAGAGACACATTTACACCATGAGGCTCAAAGAAGACCATTGTTTAGAAGTTATTAAACCAAGTCAATCACAGTTGGGTGTCACTTTATTGCGGATGGAGGCAGCGGGAAATAAAAACACTGTGGCTGCTCCACTAGTGAGCAATGTTCATCTCAATCTAACATGCTAACTTGGCCAATGTGATGTATTGCCATGAAATTTCACACAGACATTCGTGCTCCTATCAAGATAAATTGTATTGACCTGTGGCCCTGAGACCTTCCATTTACAGCCATTATCAGGTCAAATACTTGCAAAACTAATGACTTTTGTAACCCCTTACCACAGCCATTAGTCAAGACTGAATATTCAAGAGTTAGCACGCTAACAGTGGCATGCTTTCTTTGCCATGAATCCTGACAGCTGTAACACTCCCTGTGCATTGACTGCATTGGTGCAAAGCTCAGTTCATGTGTTTTTCTCTGACCTTTACAAAGCTGGGATATTTAGTTCTATCTTCCACTGAGCGCTGTGGTTCAACGCTAAAGCAACACAAGCTCAGTATCCAAGATGTCACAGCAAGTTGAAGATAAATGGTGTGTTATAGCGAGCCACAGAGCTTTCAGCAGCTCCTCTTTACTCTGTTTTAACATGGGAGGATAAAGCAGCCACTGTGTAAAGGGGCAGCTGTTTCCTACCTCTCTGCATCTCTCCTGTAGGTGATGTATGAGCTGGCCAGGAGCAGAAATGGAGAGGTCCTCCAAGAGCTGAAGGCATGAGGTCACAGTAGCTGCCCACACCGCTCCATCGCTGTTATCCTTCGCCACTGTACAACAGGCCCAACATGTGTGAGGGATTACAGCGATGGAGGATAATCAATAAAATTAACCACACATTGGATGTGATGGATGCCGCCTCGCTGCCCTCTGTGCTCACATCATCATTAGTAGTCGTGCTGGACGTTGGCGATCCATCCCCATCAACAGTGAAGGTGTCAAACGAGGTGATAAAAGTCGTTGTAGCCGAAGTGCCGCAGCTGAGTTCACCCTTCACACCATTTCCCTTCTCGCTGAACCGTAGTTTAGAGCTCCCTCAGTGTCGAGGTCACAACAAGACACTTGACAAATGAGGGCAACAGGACCGGTTTCAGTTTACGACCGGTCAGAGGGACACCACATGGGCACAGTAGGACGTTAAGTGTCTGTCTTTGAGGCTCAAACATGGCACAGATTCTTGACTGGCAGAGTGGTTATTCACAAACATCAGGGGAGCAGGATGATCGATCTGACTTTAAAGGCTTCAAACGCTCTGAATGGACGTTGGCATTTATTGTGATTTATTTACTTGGTGAGTTATTTGTTGGTTCGATATCTGCCCTGCTGCCCGGACGACTGAAGTGTTTGTTTCTTGTCTCTTTTGGTTAGCAGAGACAGTTTACTGTCACTTTCCATACCCATTAGCATTAATTTGGCATTAGCGCTTGCTGTTTTTTATACAAGAGCATTAAAATTTAAATTCTATGAAATATAATGTCTCTTAAAATGAAGCAGCCAGGCTTTTATGAGCAGGCAACAGACAGAGTCCACAACACAGATTTTATACCTTGCATGACTATTGGTTAGCAATAATTTGTATTTAAATCCAACCACGCAGCTCAACTGCAACAGAACAGATCCAGTGCAAGTTGACACATTGACTTGAATGGAAACCTATCATATCCGGTGCTGTGACAGAGCGGATACAGACTGGAGACGCGTCTGGTGTATTTCAGCCATAATACGTGTTTACAGCTTTATTTTCCTCTAACAGTGCAAGAGATAGAAATAGAATATTCTTTCTTGATCCCCAGTGGGGAAAATTTTTGTGTCACAGCAGCAGCTCATCAAGACAGGACAAAATGTTGTTCATTAACTCTTGATTTATGTGCGCATTAACCAAACATTAATAAACGCTGAAACAGATCTTTTGCTCTTGGTAAAACATCTCATATTTTCCCTTCTGTTGGTCAGTTCATGTTGTGTTGCTGTAAAGAAACAGAGTCAGTCAACAGACAAACTTCAGGGAGCTGGAAAACAGTTTCCCTTCTTTGGGCATCACAGAGCCTCAGTGTTGGCTTTGACCCACTTATCTCCCAACAATCCTTTACTGGAATCAGGTCTGCAGCGGAGGAGGCCTAACTCACGACGGGACACCCAATTGGCTTGATTTATGAGGACGCTAATAAGGAGAGGAAACCACTTAGCTTCACATGTATCCCAGGATTAGGTCTCACTGTGAAAGGGAACATTCAGGCTCTCGGTTCCTGAGTGCAAACTGAGGCTGATGATGAAGATCTTGAGGGACGAGGTGAACACGGCTCGCCTGGCAGTGGAGGATTATTATGTGTCGACAACTTTAATAACAATCTTCAGGAAACTCGACCGGGTCCAATCACACTCTATATTTTAAGGGTGTATTTACTGGAAATTGAAGGTTCCTGAACATAAACGAGTCTAATTTTAGTTTAGAATTTTTACTGGACGATTTGTTACGTGGAGTTTTTAGTCAGTGAGGCATCCATTAGCCACACTATATATGAGAGCTCTGTGGGCATCAGGAGCAGTTTCAACACCAAAAAATGAGATTGTAAAAATGACTTACAGTATTAAATAGTATTCTGAAAAGGACAGAGGTGAGGCCGGTGACTTATAGAGAAAAAAAAAAGTAATTGAATAATATCACCAGACCAGTAGAGGGCACTAATAAGAAGACTAACAACCAAGACCATCAGCAAAGATGGCACCATAGGCGGAGATAGACAAGTCGAATAGCACTGCAGTTAGCATGGGTGAGATAAAGCCTGTGCTGGTTCGTGATTTATTGCGTTGAGATGGATTTCTTCAGTCAAATGAAAGGAGAGAAGAACTGCTTAGCTGTGAAATCCCTTCGACAAGCAAAACACGGATCGATCTCTGCCTTCTGATGCATGAGGACAGCAAAGATTGACCAGTGTTTTGGCTTAAAATGTGACCCTGTAAATTGATGAATTTCGGCTAGATTAGATCATCACTAAATATCTATCCGATGATGAAATATTAGTTTATTTTATTTTAACATTTCGGTCACAGAAATGCACACAAAAGTTTAGGCACAAAATTTCTACTTGAGAAATTCTCTGAAGCATCAAAATAAGGTGTGATGGTGTCCTTTGTAGACCTTAGGAGGGGAACTTATCTGATAGTTATTTTCAGTAAAAATAAATAAATGAAAGTAAAGTTTCAAAATGTTGAAAACACAAGTTAATTTGTGCCTGCTGTGTAAAACAGTCTATGGAATAACTCAAACCAGTGATTTAGATCATTTGGGGTAATTAAAAATGTGCATCTTCCAGCTTGTGATCAAAACTTTACTCATCAAAACTGATAATCAGCATTTATTTCAATAAAATTATGTCCTCTTATCCCTCCAGCAGCGATAAAACTTCACTCTGCTCCATTCATTAATCTTGAATTAATCCCCCATAGAGACACGTTAATCTCAGCAATAAGGAAAGAATCCAAGCAGACCACATAAATCAGAGGGTGTGGATTAATTTACGGCCATGAGGGAGGAAGGTGTTTGTGAAGAGTCACAATTTAAACAAAGAGGAAAAGCACAACTCAACACCTCATTTATTCAGACGTGTAAGGAAGAGATGCCATCCTGAAAACTTCATTATAGACATTATTACTTTGTGTCCCCTGCATTAACAAAGAGGCACGGCTCAGGAAGGAATGGTGTTGACACTGAAGACTCAGGAACTTTTCCTACCTTAAAAACCTACCAGAAAACTTCTGAACAAACATCTTCAAAGTCAGCAGAGAGATTCATACTCAAAGGTAGTTTTTTTTCCATGTGTCGTGCTGTTTCAAACACTTTGCTGTGGTTGTCTAAGCTCTCCAGAACTCATTACATCGCCCTCTGTGGTGAACCAGCCTCCACAAACCAACCAGAACGTAACCATAGGAAGGATTTACCATCACGGTCTGACCCTGACGTACAGATGAAGTCCGCTAATGACAGAATGTTTATCTTCTTCTCTAATCTGTCTAAACATCTCCTCGAGGTGTTATTGAATTCATCTTTCTCATGTCATGTTATGCGGTGAGGACATTTCTCGGTTGTGCATTGTGGTCAGAGTCGACCAGTTGTTCAGTTCAGCTGGTACACTCAGGTCTTTCCAACAAACTGAGCTCAGCTGTGTCATCACGAGGACAGCGGTCTGAACACATCCAAGAGTTTGAATCCTCTGTCATGCAAAAGTTATTGTTTTTCATTTATGCAACCAAAAACATCATTTGTCATTCAGGTTCGATTGGAGAGCTTCACGCACATTTATTTTGCGCATAATTTTCTTATTATTTGAACAAGAAGGTTTTCTTCCCATCCGCTGCTGTGTTCTTCTGTCTGTCTGTGGTTATTTCCCTTCACTTGAGTTTGTAGTCTAAGAAGGGAATTTGGAGTTGTTAAGGAGGGATGTGTGAGATATTTCTGCACCCCTGTGGGGATGTCAACGGTTTATTGTTATACCATTGACAGGCTGTGTTAAACACTTCATTCTGATTGGTCAAAACCTTATATAATAATAATGGTAATTCTCAACAGCAAAAGTAACGCCAGTGACCACCTGATCTTTAATGAAGGAATGACATTCGAAAGAACTTGTTGGAAATACTGAACGTAACATCAAAGAGATTGTCTACATTCCTTTAATATTTGTTATTGACAAAGATTAGCTCTCTAAACTGCTCTTGATGAGATTAAAGAGGGGGTATTGTGTGTTTTTTAGGCTTTATTTTGTTCCATTGGAGCCTCCATAGTATCTTCACATGATTTATCGCTCAAAAACTCTATTTTTCCTCTCACTGGTGTTTTAGAAAACCTATATTTCAGCCTCTGTCTGAAACACTTCATTTTATACGTGTCACTTTAAGGCTCTCTTCTTCACAAACCCCCTTCCCTCTGATTGGCCAGCCCTCAGGAAGCCTGCTGGGGGGCAAAGCTATGGAGAGACCTTGGTGTTTAAGATCCGTAACCTTAAACATGTTATGAATCAGTTAGAAGAGCCTTCTGTGATGACCTCATCATCTCAGCTAGTCTCATGAAGATCTTGTGCTGTTTTGATCAGTTTACTGACAGATTCAGGGATTTCTAAAACATATGAATATGTAGGGGTTTGAAAATCTGAACATGTTTAGTCTCAAAATCCAGCATTGTTACTTTATCGTCATGTTTACAATATGAAAAAGCAGACACCCCCTCTTTAATTAAGTCCATCCATTAATAATATGTGAATGTCTGATCCTCCCAGAATAGTTATATTTGCTGCATATGCTGCACTTGAAAGCAATAAAAACCACCAAATCTGCCATTTCTGTGGAAAGAGTTTGGCTCGAGAACACACCATGAAGTCTCTGTAAGTCTAATACATCATCCTGTCTGCACTTGATGTGAGGTCCACTTACCTCCAGTCGTGTACCTGCAGCGCTCTGTCAGTCTGCTCTGTGTTAACTGTCTTGTAACCCTTCAGCTTTTACTCAAAAAGTCATAATTCCACACGCTCCGGGCTTCACTCGCCAATTAGAAGTGATTATAAATCAGATATTTTAGCCAAAACGTCTGTTGGAAGCTGCAGACTCTGGAACTGGATTCTGAAATGAAAGTGGAAAATGTGGAGATGGGACATGGTCAGTGTCAGAGCACACAGCTGTCAGCAAGAAGACAAAAGCTCCTCAACTTTTAACTGCAAGTCAAATATGTAAGACATAATGTTTCCCAGACTGGAGTCTGCAAATGAATTTCTGCTGCTCTGGAAATCCAGATAGACACGTTTGATTTTTGAGGGAGCAGAGCTAAGTGAGGTATACTGAGTTTAGTTCATTTACAAGATAAATACTTTCAGAGGCACGGACCTCTTTGGCGGTAGAGTTAAAAAAATCCAGGTGTCGATAATCCTTTATCATCCTTTAAGAGCCTCATTCAAGCTGCACAATTACCCAAAGAAAGGTTCATCTGCAGCTAATGTTCACATTGATTTAAAGATAAACATTCTCCATTTTCAGCTTTGCATAAGTCATGATTTGTTAACGCTACCCAAACTTTTCAGCCTGCAATCCCCAAAATTGCGGTGCCTGAACCAGGCACTAATGGCTGGCTGGTTTCGGTTCCGTCAGATGTTGAACAAACCACAGTGCAACTGTTCAACATCTGAGTTTATCCTCCTTTGTCTTCCACAATATAAAAAGTAATCCCCAAAAGATGAAATCTTTTTAAAGTGCAAGAAATATTTGGAATGTGCTGAACGTTGATATTTTGGTTTTACGATCCTGGATGTGGAGTAGCAGTTTGATTAATTACAGGAACTTTCAGCCACTTTCAAAAAAAAAAAAAAAAAGAGAAAGAAAAAAAGGTAAAGAGTCTCCAACCTGCTGACAGAGAATCAACGTCTCTACTGTAATACCTGACCTGAAATATTACAGAGGAAATTGTACAGCAGACCCTGGATCAGCATCCAAAACAAATGAAACTCTATTAGTCAAGGGAGGCCAGGTGGGTTAAAATATGCTCCTTATTTGAGAAATATTGAAGCATAAGTTTGAGTCCTACAATGGAAATATGGCTCGATGTCAACATTAAACACCAGCTTAAAGTTTAATATGTAATGAAGTCATCAGGTTTCATAAAACTGTCTGGTTTTCTGACTGAGAAAGGAGTTTTCATCTTAGAAACTGTTTTTATTCTCATTATTGGAACCAAACCAACATTTTATGACATTATTCAAATACAATAACCGTCTGCTTTCTCCTCGTGATGTTTTCACATCTTTTTAGGTTTTATTGTGTTTTCAGGGTAATTTTACTTAATGGTCATAAAGTCAAGAAAGAAAATTCTTCATCCACTTTGCCACCTTATACATCCGTTATTAAAGAGGAGGTATCATTCTTCCCTATAGTTTAAAGACTGATAGACAGTAATAATGTTGCAAGTTCAAATTAAACATGTACAGCTTTTCAAACATCTACAAATTGATATGATGTAGAAATCTCAGAATATGTCTGTAAAATGATCAAAATACCCTGTTCTAAAATAATGTGAGATCTTCACAAGATCTTGCTGAATTGATAAAGTCATCACAAAAGGATCCCCTAAGTGGTTCATGACAGATTGGAGGGACAGGGCCTCAAACACCAAGGACTGCATCAGAGCTGTGCCCCCAAAATGCCTTGAAAGGGCTGGCCAATCAGAGGGATGGGGGTTTGTGAAGCTGAGAGCCTTAAAGAGACAGCAGCTACTAAGAATCTGTTTTAGATGGGTTTTCTGATAGATTTCTTTCTAGCTGTCAACCATGTAAAGATACTATGGTAAGGTAGGAGAAGCAGTCGGTCGGTGGAATGAAGTTAAGGGAAAGTTAAGCGAGCTAGCACATCAAATGGAAGCAAACTGATGGAAATGGAAACAGGATTCAGGATTCTTGCAGTTGTGATGCTGTTTAGATAAAAAAAAAAAACTATTCTGTGGTTGCTTTAATAATCTGATGTTTTGTGTAATATAGTGGTATTTTCATTCCCCCTTTAAGTCATTATGTCCTTTTAAAATGTCTTTTGAGTCTTTTTCTGGTTTTTGAGTTTGTTTTTATCTGCCTGTGGAAGTTTGACTTCCCTCTGTGGCCGTTTTGCATCTCTCCTGTGATCATGCAGCATCCCTGTATTGAGTCTCATGGTGAACTCTTTGTGGTTATTTTCCTGCTATTAATGTTCATTTGGATAATTTTTAGATCATTTTGCTTGTTTTGTCATTTTGTGTTTATTTTATGTTCCTTTGGAGTGACAGCTTCTTTTGCACTTGTTTGCGAGCTTTATGGAACATTTGACTGACTTTCCACCCTCATATGTCAACACTCCCTTCATACAGCAGCTCTGGTCCTCCATCATCGTATGTAAAGCACACTTAAACACCGAAACCTTTTTTAAAAACATATAAATGAAAGAACAGAGACAGACACTTTCAGTGCTGTAGACTGGAGGGAGTGACAGGTTGAGGATTTATCTGAGCTGAGATGAAACATGTGTTCATACTCCAAGCACTGCCAGTGCAAACAGATTTAATGCCCCTCTCTGTTGGCGAGTCGTAAAGAAATCACAGAAATAGCAGAGAGTCTGGAGGGAAAACCAAACACTCGGAGCGCTCTGCTCTGCGTTGGATGTATGGAATCTGAACCCACAGCTACGCCCATCGCTGCGAAGGGAACTGAGAGGGATTATGACATGCATATGGATTCCATCTTATTGTTTTGTGGCTTATTGGGTGTTTGTTGCAGGTCACGCTACTTCAAGAGTTTACCACTTCCTCAAGAATAGGCATTCATGACCCTACTGACCCAGGAGAAACTCACCACCAAAGTAAACTAAGAAGACCTCAGAGGACTCTGATGGTTGAGACAATTTTTTGTCATTGAGGAGAGTAAAAATGAAAGACAGTTGTCCTAAGATGATTAGTAGCGTACCTCTGACAGAAAAATAAAGAGCTGTGATCCCTCAGCTCCCCTCAGTAAGTTTCCGATATTTGGTTTAAACCTGCATCATGGTTGCCTGAGCACAACTTGACCTCCATCTCTCACTCACACTCGTATTCACATACAGTCTTCTGACCCAGATTTTGACATCTCGTCTGGAAACTCAAACCCAAATCTTATTGCCACCAAATCTGCCTGTTCTTGTACATCCCGCTGACCATATCTTCTAAGCGCTAGTTTCCTGTGGTTTACTTTAGAGCCAGGCTGTTACAAAATCAGATGCAGTGCTGCCGTTGTTTACGTTCTGCAGCCCAGCTGTACACCTGGAATTGTTTCAAAAATAACCAATTAATACGCTCAAACGGAGCTGCGAGTTTTATGCAAACTCAGGAATCTCGCAAAATGTCACTCAATATTTCCTGTCCGTTCATAATTTGCAGTTTTAAAATCGTGGTGGTATTTAGTTAAGCTCAAGTGTCTGTGTGGAAAGTGTTTTTGCAGAGATGGATACTGAAGCAGAGAGCATGCCCGCACTGAGATGATATTTGTAATGTTGATTCAAAATTAAACAGAGCACTCGTTCTGCACAGTCCTACGTCTATATGCCAATAAACTGCAGACCATCTGCGATGTAGAGCTGAATAAGCTCAACCTCCAGAGTAGACATCAACATATATAAACCTCCTCAACGAATGAAAAGAAACTAAATCTGTCACTTTGAGAAATGTAAATAAAAACTGTCAAAATTCATCCCAGCTGCAGAAATCCTAGCGTGCTATTGGCCGTCATGTAACCATCATTTGTGGAAACTGATCATTTTTGGTCAGCTCTCAGTGTGATCACAACATTAAAGATGTTTTCTCTCCTTCTAACATGGAAATGTGGGATTATCGCCGCACTATAGGATTCACCACAGACGCATTTTTGGGAATCTGAGAACATTTTTCAAATATCTGTTTTGGCTTTTAGAAGTTTTGGGTGTCATTTTCATGATAATTGCTTGGTTTTGTAAACCCTTAAAGCTCCTGTGAGGAGTTTCAGTTGGGCAGGAAACCAGTAGATATTAATGAGGCCTCGGTTTGAGCTGCAAAGGAGAAAATTATATGCATTTGTTCTTTGCAGTGACACCTGTGGTCAGGATTGGTAGTGTTTTCTTGCAGCTTCGTCTTGATAAAGTTCCATACACCTGCCTGTTAAACAGCAGCGCTCTGAAGGTCGAGGCCTCATCATCCCTCATGAGAAACGTTTACTATTGAGTCATCAGGGCAAACAACCCGGCCTCTGGGTAATGTACAGAGGCATGCAGCGGATGGTTTGTTGCAGGAGATGCGTGCTGACAGTTACACTGTCAAGACTGTTACTCCTGATTGTCCCCAGATGTTCTCCTTTGCATTTTATACAACATGTGATGCTGCACACAAGTTAGCGTTCGAGGTAGAAAATGGGACACTTCTGCCCATGTGCGAGGCCAAAGATCTGCTCTGCTCAGTACCTCTGCGCGCTGAAAGAAAAACCGGATTAGGAAATGCATAAAGGAAATGAATGGAGTGTGATTGTATAAAAGTGACATGTAGTTTTTTGCAGGCTCTCTGGAGCTGACATGTGATGTGGAAATGGGTTACAAGCCTAAGCAAACTCTCCTTCCTGGAGAAAAATACATTATGTGCCATTTAAACCCCTTCAGCACAGCTCCCCTCTCCTACAAACACACGCCCCTCCAGGGATCTGCAGCCCGGCATCTGTATTAGTCATTCTCCAGGTCAGTGACACACTGCAAATTCAATTTATCTCTGTTTATTTACAACTTCTTTCACTTTCAACCCCCAGTAATAGTCTTCTCATAGTTATTAGATCACTCACATGGCAGAGCACCAACAGATGGTGGTTCGTTGTTAATTCGCAAAGACTAAACGTATCTTCTTCCCTTGTTATTGGAGCGTTTTGGACCTGTGAGACAACAAATTTCAAACTTCTGTAAATGCCTCCAAAAACCAGTTTCTTATTGCATCAAATGTTAAAAAAATGGAAAAGTTTTGTCTCTCTTTGCTCAGAAGTGGAGTTTTGCTGTGTCGTTTTGTCCAGATAATAACACAAAGACCACTGACATGGAGTTTGTTTTGTGTTGCAATAAAATCAATAACAAACAATAACTTTCAGATTTGATTTGAAGTTCTGGAAAGTAAACTTGTTGAATGATTTTGACGGATACTGTTTTAAGCTCAGTTTTTTTGCATTATTTTGAAGGTGAGCAGCTATAGTGCAGTTACCCAGAATGGCCACTAGAGGCAGGCTCCTACAGCAAGTCTGTCCAAAGTGGCACCATCCAGAGCCAGAAAGCTGCAGCTCCTTGAGTGTCCACTGAGCAGCCATCTCCGTCTCAGAGAAATGAAGCCAATGTAGGAGTGCTAAAAACTTCAGAAACTTGAGTGTTTACTTGAAGCTGGCTGCAAAAGTTACAGAAAAAATAAACCCACCTACAGCCTGGCTCAAAAAATAACCTCAGCACATTTCTCTATCAGCACACCATACGGTAAGTGAATTTTCTAACAAAATAACAGTTTAGAAGATATTAAGATCACAAGTTTACCTAATCAGAGGTACAGTTAACCTGATTGACAGGTGGGCACAAGGGGTTCAAAACTAAACCCTGTGCCTTTGCATCAAACTCAACAGAAGCGAGGTAAGCATTTCCAATATGGCTCCTGACAATAAGAGGCTTGAAAAACTCAGAAACCCAACATCAACATGAGGCAGGACTTTAGCCTCTTTGCTAACAGCTACAGGGTGCCCACACATCAGTCAGGTCAGCCATGCCCTTATATGGGCAAAACTCCTACCTTGAATCAATGAATTTTAAAACAATTTAGCCCCCCTACTCAGACTAAAAACCATTTTTTGAACCAGGATGAATGTGGTTTCTGGTGTTCCTGCAGCCGGCCTCTAGTGGTTGTTCAATGAACTGCAGTTTTTTAGCTCTTCCTAAAAGGCATTTTATTTTGAGACCAGAGGTTGACACTTGCTTCGAACCATTCATCCATCCATTCTCTACACCACTTATCACATTCAGGGTCAAAGGGCTGTGATTGGATGAGAGGCGTTGTTCACACTGGACCACGCCTCTTCAGTTCAATCCAAACTCCTTTAATTTATCCCAGGCTTTTCTAAAGCGCAGCTAATCTAATTCTGGACATTGACTAACACGCACTCTCTCTGTGATGACATTTTCTTTTTCAATGTTTGGACAGCTCCACACTGCAAACAGAAAGCAGTAAACGGTACGAGGGCCTCAAGGTGGGGACAATTATCTCTCACCTCTGGAATGAGCATGGCCTCGCTAATCAACTGTAAGGCTGTTACCAAAGTGACTGTGTTTAAAAAATATTCCCAAAGAGTCCCAAAGAGTCAGCTGGAAGCGATTGGACGTGCTCTAGAGGTCACACAGGAACGACAACCTGTGTGTGTGCGCTGTGTATAATTGTTTTATTCTGAAACAACCTTGGAGAGAGGAGGTGATGAAGAGGAGGGGTAAGAGAAGCATTAAGAAGGCACTTGTTTTTACTGGCAAGTGCAGGAGACCTTGAAGGCCGCACAGTGATACCTCCCTGTGAAGGAAACCGTGGCCTCTACTGGCACCTTGGAAAAAACTCCACTGACCTCGCGGAACGCCTGGTTTTTAGTCGTAACACCCCCTCAATTTCATTTCACACTACATTAGTAATCTAATTATGTGCTGAAATGTTACACCGGCGGGGTCTTCAGGTTGTTGGGACAGAACTGAGAGCCTGGTGAGCTCACAGCATGGCCGCTCTTAGCCTTAGCTACCGTTGGAGGATTCAGTGATCTCAGATGCTCCTGCCAGCGTCCAACGTAAGCTGAGACCTCTGTTCATAAACTCAGCAGCCATGAGCTGTCAGGCAGCATTAGGACTGAGAGATGAGGACTCTGGGTCCAGGGGAGGCCAACATCACATCCCTGAGTGGCTAAAAGATCAGGCCCACACACTCGCCCACACAGCCAGCTCAAAAACAGGCCTCTCCATTCAGGCCACTGCCTGAGGGAGTAAGACCAGAAAGAGCCCATCACCCTGATGTGAACCATGGGAACGCCATCTACCCTCAACCCCAGCTGCCCTCCCCTTGAAATTAATTAAGTGTAATTTCAGCTACATAATGGGAAACCATACATTCAACAGCGACCGCAAAAGTGCTCAATTTTTGCCGCGTTTGGCAAGTCATCAAATTGTGTTTTTGCAAAGCAGACCTCTGTTTAACCCCACAGCACAGGCCTGTAACCCCCAGCTCCCTTATAATTCTATTTACTGCCAGATTATTGCTGGTATTTTCACACATTCCTCATAAAATGTTAATGTTTAGGGAGGAAAAGCTGCCTTTTGTGTTTGCAAACAGCGTGGAATTCAGAATCAGGACATTACCTACCAAGGAGAGCTATTGTCTGGGAGCAAGGTTTATGTTGGAGCTGCTCCACATCACCTCATGTTTGAGATTACAGCACAAACCACCCAGACTGCAGTATCCAAGAGGATTTTTTTTTCATAAATTTGTTCAGCATTACACAAAGAAACAGTGTTTGTGGTCTTTATTGGGTAGAAAGAATATGGAGGTGCCACTTTATGTGGTTTTTATTGATTTCAGGAAGAAATTAGGATGTTTTTTTTTTTTTTCAAAGCTACTGGACACTAAAGTCCACCCTGGTCCTCTTACTGAGTTATTAAGTGTTAGATAAATGTTTTAATTTAAATATAAATCATCATTTAAGTAACTTTATATGGCTGCTAATGAGTCTTGACTTCTGTTGTGTTTTTTTTGTCAGCCCAGGTTCAGAGCCAGTCTTCAGTGGCTTCACTTCAACAGCAGGTGTTGATAAAACTGTAATACAGATATCTGAAGCACTAACTCACAGTATCAAGACAGGATGGAAGGGCTAGCAGCCAAAGTACACCAGATGTGTCTCCGGTCCAGTTCTGCTTAAACACAGCATCAGATCTGACAGGTTTCTTTTCAAGCAAATGTGTCACCTCTCACTGGATCCACCTGTCCCTGCTCCAGCAAGTCAGAGCCCTCCACATCAGCAGTGACGCGTCAATTTGTTCAAGCAGGACAGGAGGTTGTGTATGAAAATCACAGAAAACAGCACGTTGACCTTCAAAATAAACAAACCGTGTCAAAACTAGATCATATTTATCCTGATGACAACAACAAACCAACATAATGAACCAGGAGTCAACAGGTTTGAGCTTTTACAGCCCAACAAGAACCAGGAGAGTATCCCCATTGGGGTGGGAATCTAGGGAACTCCTTAGTCTCCTGATTACAGCTGTCTGTCAGTCCTGCAATGTTCCCATCTGACACATATCTGGTGTATTCTTCATAATCTCACCACTCTGAACCAAGGCTATACCTTGTAATGTTTTATTATTAACAGAGTCCAAACATCAAGACAAGATAAGGGGTCTGATCTCAGAGAGTCTCCCTCTCAGACCCTGGCAGATGATTCCAGTGAGAAGAGCCTGATAGGTAAAGGCTCCACCTCCCATACTATGTTTCTTATTTTCTCCAAACAACAAATCTTCTTTAAAGAATGAAACAACGCCTCCTCTTCCTTCCTCTTTAGGTAGGGATACAATGCAGCATTGGAAATCCAAGGTGCTTGATCCTCAAAACAAACTTCTATGAGTTTCAGGAAGTCAAAGATCCTTTTTAAAATGGGTTCCCCCAAATAGGAAAGTTCTAACTAACTTAGCTGTCTTGCTAACTACCCTTGAATCAATTGAGTACAGGGTTTGGTAGCTTGATAACTGTGAGGTACAGATGGATCCACTGCACAACAAACTTGTTGTCAGAAAACCCTTTATCACTAAAGTATCAAACAGGTAACCTGGACTTTTTTTGTCTTAAAAGGGTCAGAAATCATGCCCAAAGTGCTCACCTTCTCTTTTATCAGTACCCATTTGAATTATTTTCACTTGCCCAAATGGTTGAGGAGTTACGGTAATGGGAACAGCTTGCATCACTTATCGCCTGTGATTAGAACTTCGTTGCCTTTAACACATCTTGTACATAGCAGGCATGTTACATCTTTGTTGCAAAATTAAAGCTTCACATTAAACCTTTTGTTGTATAATAAACTGAGTTAATGAACAGAATTGACCAGGGTTTGGGAAATGAGGCAATTCAACCTCAGAGGAGAGGGTTCAGAAAAATAAAAGTTCTCTCTATACGTCTGCCTTGCTACCCTCCACCATCCCCCTCACTCTCTCTCCTTCTGCTCTGTGAGTGGATGAAAACGTGATAAGGGGTTTTAGTGTGTGTGTGTGTGTGCATATGTGTGTGTGCATATGTGTGTGTGGCCTGCAGAGCTCAACGACTGCATACCTGCAGGCTGCTCATAGGTACTCTTAAATCTTTGCTCTAACATCAACCTTCTGTCAAAACATCGCCAAATATGTTCACCACGTGAATCACGCTGACTGGATGAAGAGGTTTTTGGAGTCTGACTCAACTTGTCTCTATTTGCGTTTCACTTCTCATCAGATTCTTGTTTGTTGCTCTGGTTCTGAGATGTTCTTTTCGTGAGTAGGAAAGGAAAACATTCAAATTGCTTTCCCTTCTTTATTATTGTCACCAAACGTGTTGTATTAGAGCTCACCACAGAATGCTCTTCTCAAGTGTCCACATACACGAGAGAGAGAGAAGGGCCAAAATCAGATCTGTCTCACACCCCAAACAGCATTCCTCATGGGTTCATCCCTTCGTCCTCACATATACATGACAGAGTTCAACCTGCAGGTGATTCTTCACAAATAAATACTGCCACGAAGGTCTGAAGATGAGGAGGTAGACTTTAAAAACCACCCCACATGGTAACACTCCCTGAGAGCTGTCAACAAGAAATGAAACTCTATGCCTCATGAACCCACCGCTCCTCCACAGACCTCTATTTGGTGCCCCTGCTACCGTCTCCTGTTGCCACAGCTGGGAATTCACCTCCTCATAATTCAGCTGCTCTTACCTTGATGCGGTAGGTGAGTTGGAGTTGGGGGGAGTTTTGTTTAAGCAGACTGAGACTAAGGTTTCCATCAGCTGCAGGCAACCTGTCTGATCTGTAAGGTGAATCAGGCAAGATGGAAAGGAAACTTGTGTTTGGTGGATTATTATTTGTTTGTGTAAAAATGCTTCTTGGCAAAAAAATATAAAAAATCTTATACTGTTCTAAAGCCTGTTTATTTCTCTTTAAATGAAGCCACATTCATAAGGAACATGCATTTGTGGACTGAGCAGCAGAGCTGAGTGTGTGGGTTGTGCCCATAAAAAGTTTGCCAAAACTTTTCTGCCAATGTCAAACAGCTTATTCTGCAACCCACTCTTGTTTGGTGGGTTTGATAAATGAAGTCTGATAAACCAAGACATGTTGGGAGCCTCAGTAACATGTGGAAGAACCATACACAGCTTGCACTTTAGTTTGGATCCGGTACTTGGGCCCACACAAAAAGAATTACCACAACCAGCTTGAAGTTTTCCTATCACATGGGCACTATCCAGATCAGTCAAATCCAGTGCTTAATTTGTGCCGGAGCTAGCCGGAGCGCGCTCCGGGACCTCTTGGATCGGATCCGGGACCTATTTGATCCGCTCCGGCACCTCTTTGATCTGCTCCATCACCTTTCCTGTCAATAAATAAACTGTGTTTTTAGCTGTGTTTTCTCTGCGCTTTAATCCTCTCTGAAGTGACGCCTGTTGGCTTATTTCTTATGCATTTTACTCAGAAATTAGGTAAAACGGGGGAAAAAGTGATTCATGCCGTCACGCGTTACAACGCCATGCGCATTGCGAAGGTATTGTTTCCGCATCGGCACCGCGCGAACGACACTTAACAGCCAGGTGACTGACAACGCTGTTACACTTGGCCTGCTAAAATGTCAAAGCGACAATCAAAACTCGCAAGTTTCTTTAAACCAGTCGGTCAGCCAGACCCCAAACTGGCCAAAGTTGTTCCGGGGGCAGAGCCCGGCTCCGCAGATACGGGTGGTGACAGGATGATAGCCGCTGAAGATGTGGTCTGTGCAGTGCGAGTGAAAACGTGATGTAAAGTCCCATCATTGTGTGGGCATGATTAGCGCATCATTGCTTCATTTGTATATCGGCGTTTTCCAATCAGCACCTTGGACAGTCACTGAGCGAGCTGCTTGGTGTTGTTTGTGCGTGTGCGTGAGTGTGTGTGTACACAGTTGCACCGTGATTGACACTTGACAGTGACAGACTGACACTGTTCAGGCTTTCTTTTTAAAATAATATATTCAGTCCTAATTCAATTTACCCTCCATCTGAAGGGAAAACATATGGAGTGAGGACAAGACATCCTTCCAAATACAGACCTTTTTTCTAATTCTTTCTTGATTTTTGATTCTCAGGCTTTTGTTAAATTTATTGTATAAATTTTTTTCTGGCGTGGTGCTTACATGACAGTGACACACAAAAAATCCCATTAGCAATAAAATGTGTTTATTTGCAATATGTCAGTTATTTAAATTGCTCATTCCAAATTGATTCCAAGTGTTCTGATGGGCCACATGGTGTGCCAAATGTTTCTGCAAATGTTATACTAGATAAATGCGGAAATTAAGGTAAAAAAGAAGATAAAAACGCGTTAAAACCCGAGAAAAAAAGGTTTCTTTCGGCGCACAATTTCGAAGGGGGACCCGGCACCTGATTGGGGACAAATTAAGCACTGGTCAAATCTGGCATGGTGATTCTTGGAGCAGATACCTACTGACCACTGTAGCAGGGCTCATGCTCAAACATGAGGTTTCCAGGAGCTCAAAATAACAGTTGATAGCAACATTTATGGGTGCCACCCACATACTCAGCTCTGGTGCTCATCCAACAAATGCATGTTCCTGACAAATTTGGCATTTAAAAGACAAATACACAAGCTTTCATTGCCAAGATTCTGAGATCCATTGCCAAGAAGCATTGTGACAAAGAAATAATCTACCAGAAACAAATTTCCCTACTTTTTGTGCCAGAGTGGTTGGGGAGCAAGGATTTTGCAACCCCCAAAAAAGGATGCATTCACTTATTGTGCAGATTACAAACTGGCTGCCATGTTTTGGACAGGTATCATGAAGATCTAATTATTTCAGCACACGATACAGAAGAGAGGGGCGGGGTTGGAAAGAGCTGATATGGATTTGGAGAGAAATGAGAATTTGGTTCAAAGCCTCCTCCAGTGTTTGAGTCATGGAATATTTAGACATGATGAGAATCTCTCTTTGAGACTGCACATCTTGCGTCTGCAGTGGGCATCTAGACTTCATGATAAACACTTTGTGCTGTTACAGAAGCAAACTGAAGCATGTGAATGCTCTTTGTTCAAAATCCATTAACTCATAAAACCCTATAAGAGCCGTAATGATGTTTTATAAACACCGAACACTTCTTCTCACTCAGCGAGACGTCTTATCTAAATTACTCCAAAGCTGACTCTCTGAGGAAATAGCCAAAATCAACAAGAAGCTATATACACCAGCGTGTCTATAGCTGCTATTGTTTCATCATATACGGATATGTGAACGCCACTTAAACACATATTTGACAGTTTCATGCCCTCTTAGTTTGCACCTCCTGACATTTATGATGAACAACAAAACTTTCACGTGTTGACTGTCGGTCAGTAAAATCAGATGTATTTGAGGCAGGAAGTGAACTTTTATGTCAGATGTTGAGAACCAGAATTTATATTCCGAGTTTATCCTTCATGGAGTTGGAGAATGCTGGACTAAAAGGCAGAATGGAAAAGGGGGCTTTGTTTTTATTTTTGCAGCTAATCAGAGCGGGGGGAGAAGCCCTATCTTTGAATTCCAAGTGCAACAGGAAGACCTGATTAGGTTTCAAAAGAAGTGAGAGGAAATTTGTGGTCACTGAAACCGATGTGCAGCGGCCAGCTTTGACCATAAATTGAACCTTTTGAGAGCGGCTCAATGAACCACATCTCATGCATTAAAATAGTGTAATGCATTTTATATCTCTGGCTGTGGTTGACTGATGTTTTATAGCAGTGTTGTCATTATTTTCCCTAAAATATAAAAACACAGACCCCTCTTTTGTAAGATAAAGCCAGCCTTGGACATATTAAAGGAAAAATACATCATTTGTTTAGGGTGACATGTGGTGGGCTGTTATTCTACGCAATTACATTAAAACCAACCTTATATATACATCTGGTCCAACTAATACAAACAAAGTCTGCCCGTTTAGGAAGCCACATGCCACAGGAAATTACGTTTGAGTGTTTACAAAATGAAGAACAGCACCAATGGAAGTCATGTTAAAAGTTAGCGGGGTCTCAATTTTATGTAAACAGAAATTTCATGGGATATTTGTTTAAATCTGACACGTTGTGAGTGATTGTAATGTCTTTGTGCAAAGCAGAAAAGCATTGATGAATTGTTCACCCACTCCGGCTCTGGAGCTCAAATCACACCTGTCCCTCAGCACCTTCACTGGCTCCTCATACAGCACCAAATCCACTTCAAGATCCTCCTCATCACCCACCAAGCCCTAATCAACCTCGTCTTCTCATACCTGACTGACCCTCTCAAATGCCACTCCCCTTCTAGGTGCCTCCAATACTCAGATACCAACCTCCTGACATCCATCAACAAGGCCGAGCATGGCGCCTTGGGGAACAGTCTTTGCTATCGCAGCCCCAACTCTCTCAACGCTCAAACCCTCCTTGTTCAAATTAAAAGCCTACACCCCTATTTCCCTCCATCTCTGCATTACTGGAAGACATCATAAGCAAAAAAAAAAAAACAAGACCATAATTACTTTTGATGAGCAGAAATATCTGCTTAGATGGTAAGTTACTTAAAACTAAATTAAGTATATAACAAGAATTTTACAAAGGCACTCTTATGTGCAGCTTTGGCAGATATATATATATATATATATATATATATATACATATATATATATATATATATATATATATATATATATATATATATATATATATATATATATATATTGTAAAGTGTCTTTTTTTCTGAATTTTCCAGATAAACATGGCTCATATGAAATGTGAAGCACATTATGACTTGAAGTCAGACCATTCTTACTTGGTGTAAGTTAGCCTGTATTTGCTGTTTGAACTGGGTTTATCACCAAGATTTGAACTTCAGCAGAAACATGTGATCTTTGTCCTGAATGGACCTTCTGGTTTTTGCCACTTCATCACGGGCCCATAATAAAGAAGTGCCCCGAGTATTATATTACTTTCATTTTATTTTGTACGTCTGAAGTTCTTACCTGCTGTTATCTGGGATTGGCTCCAAACCTCTGTGACACCGCGTTAGATAAGAAAACGAATGGATTGAATCTAATGCAGAATAATGGGCGGGTTAGTTCGGGTCAGTTAGTAAGAACATCCCTCACTTTACTGTCTGCCATGCTGAAACTGAAAATCATAAAGAAGTAATAATAGCCACATTTATCTTGAACCTTTCCTTATCAGATGGGCTAAAGTTTTCAAAAAGGGCCAAACTTGATCTTTATTAAGAGAAACTTTACGGGAAACAGGGTTTACCTGCGCTGAGAGGAAATGAAACTGCAGGGTTTGGTGCTGGTGGTGTTAGAAGGAAATGAACGAGGAGAGAAGCTGCTGACAGCTCTGACAGCGACACACTCTGGAGGACAAACATTCAAACATGACTTTTACCACCGTCTGAGTGTCATGTGGCCTTTAATGAAGCTTGATTATGGAGTCCGGGATGAGTGTAAGACTCTCTGCGGCTTTGGCGACATTTTCAGAGGACTTGATTATCTGATATACAGCAGTGTGTTTGTGATTTTGGTACCTGTGCGTGTGGTTTTTAACTGGCACAGATGAGAGTAAAAGTATTTCAGTTCAAGCTCAGTTTTTTCACACAAACGGAGAAAACAGTGCTTTCATTTTTCTCACTGAAGACTGGACTTGCTTTGTCAGCAGGGATACGATGCTGATTCACAGAACATCTCTCAGAGGCGGGGCTGTTGAAAACAGAAGAAGGGGACTTCGTTTTTCCAGCCTCTCCTGCGGGTTCTGTGTAACCCAACATGTCTAAGTCTAATTACTAAGACTGAAGCGCAGTCGATCTTTTGATTCTCACCATGAGAAAGTGGTGTTTCCAGGCCTCAATCCACACCCCTGACATGAGCACGCAGAGTAAACATTTATTCCACATCTCAGCGTTGTTTACAAACTAGCAGTGACTGATGGGAAATGAGGAACCATTCGATCCAACGCCCCTCTCATTACGTCGGGTCTTGGGGACTTTTTCCCAGGCAGAGCGTTTTGGGACTTGCCAAAATAGCTTCATAATTGTCGTCATGTCATATTGAAGCCTATCAATGTCCAACCAAAACCAATAACTGACGTCAGCGGCTGACCAGAGTCCGTACGTAAGGGATTACATAATGACGCAGACTGAAACTAATTATCCTCTGCCAGTTTGGGAAAATGTGCTTTTATTTTGAAAGGGTGAAGAAATCAAGGCAGCAGGTTTTTGTTTGCAGTGGGGGATGAGATGCCACTGCCAGATCTGTTCAGAGCAAATCTGAGCAGTCTTCTTCAATCTGCTTTGAAAGGTGCTAAATAAATGAAATCATAATTTTTATCATAAAGCTATGAAATGTATTGGTTTAACACAAAAACATAAAAAGATGTATTTATTTAATATGGCAGTGCTATTTTATATTATATGTTCTTAACATGTTTATATTCATGTGTATTTCTTAAATCTCAAGACTGGGGGCCATTGTCCATTGGGAATAAGCTTATGTTCTTCAGGAATGCAGCAGGTAGCTGGTGTCTGGAAACATTTGTGTTCAGTCAGTCAACTCACACTGAATCACATTAACATGCTGTCTTTGCATCCAGGCTCTGAATCTCATCACTCCTTGCAGATTAATTTAAAATGCAGAAACTAAGGAGTGATGGGATATCTTAAACCAAGGGTCTCAAACAAGAACCGCGGAATTCAGGGAAAAAAAAAAAAAAAAAACCCTGTCATTACCAGACTGTTAAGGTGCTGCACCAGTACAGGTACCTGGGGACCATCAATGATGACAAACTCACCTTTTAGCTCCAAACTGCAGCTGTTTGCAACAAAGTTCATCAGCGTGTGTCCTTTTTAAGGAAACTGTTGGCAGCACTTTTACAAAGAGATTTTATTGAATCTGTTTTAACTGTCCGCATGGTGACCTGGTTCGGGTCACTCAACATCAAAAACTGAAACAAAATGCAGAGTATCATCAAACTGTGTGTCAGAATCATGGGCTTGTCACTCTCTGACCTCTCTGACTTATAGAAAACAAAGTGCCTGAAGAAAGCTCAGTCTATCTTGGTGGATCATAGTCATCCTCTGTCAAAAGTTGCTTTTAAGTTGCTGCCATCAAGCCACAGATTCAGCCTGCCAGCATGCAGAACCAAGAGGCTAAGAAACTCATTTTTTCCTGCTGCCATCAGCTTTTTAAATAACTAAGGTCCTGTTTATACGACAACGCTTCACAGCGTTTCACCCGAAAACACCAAAAACACTGAGAAAAAAAAATCTGCATTTATACGGAAACGCTGAGGAACTGAAAACGCTGTAGTATGCATACACGGCCAGTAGATGGCGATATAACTATAGGGTCTTTTGGTAGTCTGCCGCTGAAGAAGAGGTGGGCTGATCATCTGGTGGATATATTAAATACGTCCTATCTGAGTGCAGAAGTGGAGCAACAGATGAAAGTTTTGTTGAAATGAAGTCAAGCAGATTCAGCAGCACAAGCAGAACCCGGTAAGTCCGCCATTTAACTGTTGTTGTCCTATTCGCAAAAGTTCCCACAACGAAAGTGGAATGCGCACACAGAGCGTGACGTCAGCATTTTTACTGAAAGCGCTGGCTTGCCTTTTACACGGCAATGGAGGCTGCAGCGTTTCAGAAAAATACCACTCTGGAGGGCGTTTAAAAAAGTTGGATTTTAGGTCGGCTGAAACGGCGTTTCCGTATAAACAAGAGGCCAAAACGCAACAAAACTTTTGCCTTTCACCCTGATACCGTTGTCGTATAAATGGGGCCTAACTGTGCTCCCTCTGCTTCCACCTCTTTCTTGACTATGGTATTTATTTAACATCCAGTCTGCATGTATGTATGTGTTTTGCTGCTGACTGCAAGACAAACTGCCCTCTCGCAAGTATTATAAAGACAACCTTGAACCTTGAATTTTGAAAATGACCCACAAAACCATTTAATTTCCACTGGATATCAATTTATGGTTAAAGCCAGCCTGCCATGTTTTTAAACTGGGGGAAATATCTGATTTTTGAGTTTACCCTGAATGCAACAGAAAAAAACATTTGGCACACTGCTAACGTCCTTATAAGGAAGAATTAGGGATAAGTTAAAAAAAAAAATTAGATATTAAATTGACAAGAATAAAGTCATAAATTCACAAGAAAAAATGAGAAAATAAAGTCAGAAAATTCCGAGATTTAATTCATGTATCAGTTTAAATTATGTTTAAAAAAAAAAACCTTTATTCTGAAAGGTTTTTACAGGAGCGGTCATCCGCCTTCTCAAAGAGGATGAAATGAGAGCGTCTTCTTGATTAAGTTGTGTTGAGTTACAGGTTTGATGAATATACTTCTTAATATCTCTGCCAATAGTTTGTGTAAGAACCTGGAGCTTTCTGACGAAGGCAGTTGAAACACGTAGCACCACACTGCGAAGGAGGATAAGGACCAAGTTAAAACCTGAACTAAAGTATAACTTCTCAAGATGCTCCATGTTCCTCATTTTTGTACTGGTGGCTGCTGCTCTTCTCCTTATTGTCCTAAATTTAAGAGATCATTTTTGTAAATATATGACTTTATGTTTGTAAATTTATGACTTTATTCTCATAAATTTACTTTTTTTTTCTTTAAACTTGGCCCTAATCCTCCATCGTATGTCCTCAAAATGTTGTTAAAGCAAAATGTGTTTTTCAAGGGCCAAAAGAAAGGTTGATGTCAGGCAGTGTGTTTCAGGAGAAGTGGAAGACTTTATTTCTGCAGGGTTTAAGTGGGATCACCCGTCTTATATGAAAAAAGAAAGTTTCCATTCTGAAGGAATTTAACCTGGCGTGGCATTATTCAACTGAACATGCAGAGCAGAATACAAAGAACCAGAGAGATGAGCAGAAACAACGAGCTGCACAGCTGAAGAGCCGTCAACGCAACAAAATGCATTCCAGAGAGCAAGAAAAGAGTTCAATGAAGAAGAGCCCTCAGGTTCAACAGTTGAATTTTTTTATTTATTTTTTTATTTATTCTGTAAAACACCTGAAGTGGCCCCCTTGTGTCAAGACTGGATGCTCAGCGGTCCTCAGGTCATTCATGTTTGAGTCCCCTGTCTTACACCCTCTTGTGTGTAATTAAACGTTTATTTGTAAAGCTCCTTTCAGTAGCAGAGGTTTGTAAATTTGAAAATAAATCTAATTTGCGATGGGGGTTGAATCATTTTGAGTACAACTGTTAATTTTTAATCCCACAAATGCCAAAATCCACCTTAAAGCTGATGTATATACAATTTATACTCCCTTTAAAACATTTTATGATTCATCCCAGTTATTGTGGCCTCAGCAGTAAATAACAGTTGTTCTCCTCTTTTAAAATTGTAGATACATTAAAATTATTCCTGCAGTTCAATGATTTACTCTGATCTGACTATTTAAGGGGATTTCCAAGCAAAGATTTATTCCAGTACGACACATTTTAAAACATTTATGCACAAGTTAAAGCTGGAAAACTGTAAGATATGAAACAAGAGCTGGTGGAAGAAAGTCTGGATTTTACCAAGTTTTCCAGATTAAAGCTGCTTCATGAAACAGACCCTGATCTGCTTACATAACCGTCAGCTGTAGCGTGTTTGGCTCTCCGTGCTTTAAAAAGTCATCAGGTAAAGAATTCAGCTTTCCTGCCAGGAGTGAAAAAAGGTATCACTTTCTGCTGACTCCACACGATTCTTCTGTCTCTGCCAACCTCGTCTCTGGTCCTGATGGGAAAAGCAAATATTTCAAAGCGGCTCTGAGAAGTTTACTGCCCTGATGCCAGTGTTAGTTTCTGCGGAGCAACGTTGTTGTCTTTGGCTTGGTCAGAGTAAATATTTCTGCTCCTTTGTTGTGTTAGAAAATGATGTGTATTCAAGGCCTGGAGATGGTTCCCAACCCAGACTAAATACAGCCTTTAAGATTGTTTTTCTCTTTACAGTAAGTCGTTTGTAAATGCGGCTGAAGTGTAGCATTTACAGCACTTTTTAAAATCTGGCTCCAAACGCAGATTTGCCGCCACCGTGAAATGACTTGGTCATTATCATCATGCCTTTGAATCTCTGCTGCTGTGTGTGGAGGCTCGTGGCAGCTCGGGGCAAAGGTTCACTTGACCGTTAACTCCTCAGCTTTGAGATCAACAGTCGATTTACGATCTTTCCCGACAACGTTTTTTAACCGTTTCTGTTGCCTTTCTTGTCCAGTCACACGTATGGCTTTACAGCTCAGTTAAACACATGAGAAAGGGCGTTTTTTTCCACATCATTAGCAGCTGATTTGGACAAAACTTTATCTATTGGGAGCCTTTGGACCGTATCTGATAATGTGTGCTTTCTTTCAACTGTGTATTAAACGGGTGGTCTGCAGTGGCGGCAAGGCCAAGTGATTTGTGGCGCGAGGGGAGACAGAAATCCAGAAGGGATTAGAAAACTTTTATAATCAAAGTCTGGATTTCTCTTTGACCAAATGCTTGATATGGTACCAGTCTACCAGACACAGATTCTCTGCAAAATGTAAGGAGTTTGCTAGTTGCGCGACTCAATTATCCATCAAGACACGGAGGAGCAGCAGACGCATTAACATACCTGTACAGGTCAATGTTTCATAATCCAGGTTTATAACATCGACTGGCTTTCCCTCGTAATCTGTTTTCCATCAGTTTCAGAGGGATTGTTTATCCAGTGAACATGCAACATGCAGAAACTGGACGGAGAATGTGGCCTACGAGAGGAGACGTCCCTGTTTGAGTCTCTGAGGACGTGCTGAACCATAAACACTTATATAGACCGTCAGGAACTAAAATCTGCAGTCAATCAGACTCCGACTGCCAGGAATGGACTCGACTTCTTCCACTTTGGGCTTTTCACTTCCTCCCAGGCTCCTTTTTTTCTCAGTTTTCCACCCCGGCCAGGCGAGACGGTGTCAGATCCTGTCCACAGCTGTGCGTCCACAGCCTCTGGTTTAGCTCGTATAATTCAGGAACCACTGACGCTGCCTCTGGCTTTTGACATTTGAGGCTTGCAGGACCACGACCATTAGAATAATCACTTGCGCTGCTCTTGAGACTGCAGCCATTGTCTGGAGGAGGGACTCCAATGAGTCTCTGCGTAATAATTGGGAACATATCTGAAGTTTTATGAATGTATGGCGCCGCAGTGTTTTGACATCATCTTGACAAAATTCTGTTTTTAACTCAGACTTTTGTCTGATCCACAGTTAATATTTGAAAAGAGGATTATATTTTGAGCTGTTTGCAAACATTGAGGAGTCAGTTTCCTGCTACCACTCAGCCAGTCATCAGTCATTTGGCATCAGATAAGCCGTCTGTTGGTGACTCCAATCAAACTTCAAATCTGCCGCAGACATTGTGGCCCGGTTGGAATGCATCCACAAACACAAAAACCTCCACCGCTGTCTCTCACACTTGCTGTCAGACACTTTCACAGTTTTTCATGTTAATCTCTCTTGGACATACAAACACCTTCCCTGCCTCCCTCTATTTTGGCTTTTCACCATTCCAGGAAATGTACGCTCACTCACTGCAGACTGTTCTCACTGATACCACTTTAAAGAACAACTCAGCTTTTCATGTGGCTTATTATGACTGATAAATGATGATGAATTCATATTTTTACACTGAAATTGATTTATTTTTCCACAAAGTTGGAACTTTTGACAGAGTTGGGAGCAGTTGATGAAAGAGTTCATCTACCAAGCCAAGGTCACGTTTATACAACAATGGTTTTAGGATGAAATGTATGAAAGTATTGTTGCATTTTGGCCTCTTGTTTAGCAGACCTGAAACGCAACTTTTTTAAAACACCCTCCAGAGTGGAATTGTTCTGAAATGCTGCAGCCTCCGTTGCCGTATAAATAGTAAGCCAGAGTTTTTGGTGGAAACGCTGACGCCACGCTCCGTTTTGCGTGTGCGCATTCCACTTTCATTGTGGAAACTTTTAATTGCCATGCCCAAACCGGACAACAACGGTTCAACAGCAGACTACCATGTTGGGCTTGTGGTGCTGATTCTGATGACTGCCTTTCAACAAAATGTGCATCTGTTGCTCCACTTTTGCGCTCAGATAAGACACTTAATATATTCACCAGATGATCAGCCTACCTTTTCTTCAGCGACAGACTACCTAAAGACTCTACAGGTATATCGCCACCTTTTTTTGCTAAAAAAAACGAGCTAATTATACTCTTAGTGCTAATTAAGAAATCTCATTGAGGGTGGTTGTTTAGCTTAGCATTAGGAATGCTAAGTTGGATGAAAGGTTAGGCTGGAGCCTCTGGATTTCTTAAACAGTGTGTTGATTGTTAACCCAAATATAAACTGGTATATTTCCCTGTTACTCACTGGCAAACTATCCAGTGTGCACCAATGAAATAAAGACATGTTCAGCATCATGCAGTGGTGTTTTAAGGTCCAGGAAAGTGGTCGCCATATTGGAAATGATGGTTTGACTTAACTCTCAAGCCAGCTAGAGGCAAAGAGGTGGAGTTTTTGGCAGAGTCTGTTCTTTGTGAGTTCTGTGAGGTCTACATTGATGAGGAGGTCATTGGGTGTAGTTTGTGTTAGCAAACATCACTGTGACAACAAGTGTTCAAACAAAACACGGAGTTTCGCCAAGAGTTAGTCACAACACTTAACCCCCCGCCCCCAACCATAAAACAAATGAGGTTGTTGGAGGAAGAAAAAAAAAAGAGTTTCAAGAGTAAAAAAATGTAAAGAGCTCAGTTTGATGAGGCTTTGTTCAAACAGGAAGACCGTAATTCATTATTCATTAATCTTCTGTCTCTTTCTGCTTCTCTCCTCACCTGATCACGAGCAAACACAAACTAGATACTCAACCACCCAGTCCGCAGCTTTTCCTTGCAGCATGGATCAACTTCACTCCATTGGAGGGTTTATTTCAGATTCAACCAGGATACAGTTTATTTAGATGTCGGACCACCTCAGGGGAGAAGTCTAACAGAAACCAGGGACACTAAAATGTCTGTCCCAAATGAAGACCTCCTCATGAGCCACAAGTCATTGCTGTACGCCAACCAAAACGATACATCTGTAACCACAGACGCAGCAAACCACAAACATCAAAACAAGCGAGGGCAGCAGAGATAGTCAAACTAAGTCATGTCCCAATTAGTGTTCCATGTTTCTTTTATTTATAAAATAAGTGAAATCTAAAGACATGGAATAAGTACACCGTTATGGATATAAGAAGTAGCATAATGTCTTCACTGTGAATGCAGACTCAGTCTGTAGCCCTGGGAGGTGCAGAACAACATCCAGATGCCCCTTCCTCCTCCTCCTCCTGCTGAAACCTCAAACCCCGATCATCTCTCTGCTGCTCGTCTGGAGGAAGTCTACAGTGAGAGGTCATTCGTTCATTTTTCAGCATCCACATGAGGTGAAAACAGATGTTTACCCCTCATGGTGAACCCAGGCACTGTTGCATCATGACTCAGCAGCCTGGAGCTAAGATAGGAGGCAGGAGGGGGCGGCCCCCTCTGCAGCTATGCTCCTCATTATGAGCTTAAACGTTGAGACATTACACCAAGATTCTTTAATTACAGATCCTCTAAGGAGGTTTAGATGCTTTTCAAATGGACTCATATTTAATCCCTGTAAACAATGCTGTGAAATACGAACAGGGAACCTATGCAATAGATTTGTCTTACCCCATGGATACTAGAAGTCAAAATAGTGAAACAATCTAAGCAACAGACTTGGAAGACAAGGAGAATGGCAATGATGGCATGAGAACGAAACGATCACAACAGTGGGAAAAACACCAGGGCAGGAAACGAGAGGAGAGACTTGACTACCAAATAAAACCAGACATGACAAACATCAAAAAGAAGACTGATGTAATAATAATAATAATAATAATAATAATAATAATAACTGACGAGACATGAAAATCATTTTGGTGAGGAAACTGTTGGTTTAGTGATATAACACCACAAATGGAGGAGATTATGAATTAGTTTGTTTGCATGCATGGTGTATGTATCTGTATTTGGGGTCGTACGGGTTAATAAATGGTCAGATTTACATAAGGAGGGAACCTTGTTTGTGAGGACAAGTGTTTCTTTTTGACTGCTGAAACAGAGTTAGGTGTGGGTGTTTTTTATGGAAAATGTGGTTTATTGAACATTTTTGGAGCTTTAGGTGGAAAAATAAATGGAATTTCATTCATGCAACACAGTAACTCGTGATCCAGTGCCGCACCTTGAAGTGTTGGCTTGGTTTCTGCCTGTGTGCATGGAGCTGATCCTTAACGGAGCAGAGATGGACCAGTCATGGATCTGGTAGAAGTCTGACATGTAAAAAGCATGTGAAAAGCATGTGTTAACACTGATATTGATGTTTAAGTCAGTGCTTCATGACCCTATCTGCAACTGCTGTACCTCATTTAACCCCACTTCACTTCACAAAACAATCTCTTAAAAAGTTTTTCCTGGTACGACTTGCCTCTCTTAGCCTGTTGAAATCATAAAATATAATACCACCCATGAGTCAGAAGATTTTTCACATCAAAATGTTTCAAACACACTCTTTAAAGCTTTCATAGACAGGTCACAGATGTGAAATCAGAGCAAGAAAAGTCAGTCCAAAGATAAATTTATCTTTTGAGAGAGGAAAGTTTAGTGTTGACCATGTGGGCTCTGGCAGTGCTACAGTAGTCAAGAGTTTTAGGAAAAGCAGATGAAGCACTACAGCAGCATCTTGTGTAATGCAGCTTTTTGGGTTCAGGGAATCAAAACCTTTAACAGCCTCAATATGAAGTTCTCATATCCTAAAAAGTCCACAGCAGGGTGATGTAATCCTGTACTTGTTGTGACAATGATGAAGCGAAAGAGCAGCAGCCGAGGAGGTGTGCCAGCTTGCGGGGAGAAGCCTGAAAGAAACGGCCTCTCTTTGGTTTTGTGAGGTGAAGCAGACCCAGTGACTGAAACAGATGACACCATTACACCAAAGTAAGTACAGCTCAAACTGATCTGACTTCACCTCTCTCATGCAGCGATGCCTGAAACCAAAGTGTTACAGATGCAATCAGGAATCCATCCTCTTCTCCAAGTTTCAAAGATGGAGGACTTTGTTCTGTGTCTGCAGAGCGTGCTGTAAATTTTGGATCGCAGAGTTGGTCGAGTAAATCACTGCGTTATAATGGCCTCATGGGTGACAGAGTGTGAGCGGAGCAGCGATCACGTCTTTAAAAAGTAGCACCAGAGTGATCAGAGCAGACGGCGGAGATCAGACCGGATTTAACCTGATTTATGCCGCAGTCCCAAACGCAGTGATGTAATTTCACTGAGGAGCATGTACAATGTCAGTGTTGCATGATTAAGAGTTCATTTTCCTGAAAGAAGTATTCAACAGCAGTTTCTAAAAGCTGCGCCTGGCAATTTTACCGCAGCCCACAAGCAATAAATATATCCTCGTATGACCCAGAGCTTCAGTTTTCAGTGCAGTTCTCAGAAAAAAATACATGTTTACTCATTAATTACATTTTAATTTAGAGTAACCTGTTGGGGCAACAATATAGTGATGTCTAAAACTTGGTACTTCGAAACCAGACACCTTCAAAATCAAGTTTCAAATACATTTTTAGTTCTTCATTAAAAGATATTCAAAAGTCAAAATAATGCTCAAAGTGAACTTGAGCGTGAGGAATGATTAATTATGACTTTTTGCTATCGTCTTGACACCTTTTATTATTATTATTATTATTATTATTATTATTATTATTATTAATATTATTATTATTATTATTATTAGCTAATGCAGGGTTTTCAATCATCAGCATCTTAAAGAGGGGGTATTATTAAACAGTCTGATCTTTAAAAAAGCACACAATCTTCATGAGACTTGCTGAAATGATGAGGCCTTCACAAAAGGGTCTCCTAACTGGTTCATGACACATTGGAGGTGTAGGGCCTTAAACACTAAGGTCTACCCATAGCTTTAGCTCTGAGCAGTCCACCAGACCAATCAGAGGAAAAGGGGTTTGTGGAGCGGGGGAGCTTCAAAGAGACAGGAACTAAAAGGAAGTAATTCAGAGGATGAAATAAAGGTTATATAAAATGCCAGCATGAGAAATATATGGATTTTTTTTTAGCTTAATGTAAATAATGTAAAGATACTAAGGGGGCCCCGGAGGGACAGTATAAAGCCTAAAAAAGGAAATGCCCTGACCATCTGCTGTTTTTAGCCGCGTTTTAACTCGTTTTTATGGGGTTACAATTTTGTGATCATGGGCTGGTGTTAAACACTAGGACTCACTCCTCTCCATGTGTAACATTTAATAAATAAATAAACAGACTTTATGTTCAAAACTGGGGGAAGTGTAAGACACCAGAATTATTTCTCTTATTTAGCACAGAAAGATGAGAAAAATCTGATGGTGAAGTTTTTTTATCTTTTGATATCATTGTAAAAAGAAATTTTTCGACCCATACCAGCTTTCTTCATAGTGACTTGGGTACTCATCACGTTTTGTATTCTGAATTTTTAACCTCTGTTTGACAGTTGTTTGAACCAGACTATTGAATACAAGCTCTGCAAATACAGTCCATCCTTTGAGTTCGCTCTTCTTTGTTGTGGTTTCTTCAACTTGGAAATATTTTATGAGACTGGATGAAAGAAAAGTCAAGGCTATTTTAACTTGATGCTCCCCAAATGTCCAGACTGAGACTGAATCCACCCTGTTCGGCTCTTGGAAAAAGTGACCTCTGAGCTTTAATGTAGTGTTGCCAAAGTGACACAGATCTATGTGATCAATACGTCCCCTCACAGCATGTGGCCTGCTGGAGAGGAATCAATGAAAGTCAGACTGTTAGCGGAAGGTGAAGGTAAATCATCAGTGAAGTCGTCCATGCGTGTGGTTTCATTTCAGATCTCTTTGCATGACTGAATGGTGAGAAATATAAAAGTCCTTCCTGGGAATGGAACCAGAGTTTCCAGCATTGATGTCATTTATATTAATGCCAGCTTCATCCAGCCTCATCATGGTGACCGTTCAGGAGGACCAGAGGCAAGGAAGTGATGCTTTTCTGGGTTTTTGAATCATTTAGCGGTGATTCAGTTTTTTTCACACCTAAACTCATCTAAAACACTCAACACTTAGAGCTATTTTTGCTTTTAGTCAACATGTTTCCACTTGGGTTTGATGCGTTTCCTGAGGGTGGGACACTGTAACCGTGGAGCCATCGGTTTTTCCAGCTCTGGCGAGTCACTAATTAGCTGCTAATGGGCTAATTGGGATGCTAACAGCTGACCGAAAGTTTAAGAGGTGTTAAAATCATTAAAATTGAATCAATCTGTGCACCACACTGGACATAATTGACAGAATCAAAGTGGGTTGAAATAAATGGCTCGTCTCGACAACGTCTCTGTCTGCTCTGCCATCAAGAAAACTTTGTCTTATACAAGAAAGAGGCACAGATAAAATCTAAAGTAGTGTAGTTAGTAAGCAAATATTGATCCCAGTTTTTCATTTTTATCTGGAAATATTGTTTTCAAAGACCAAAAAAGCCACACGTATTTCTTTTAAATGAATTTGTACAAAAAAGAAGCATGTTAAAGAAGTTAAAGAGTGCAGAAGAATGTTTGTTTGATGTTATTTTGAATATCTGCACTATCTAGAATTACCAAAAGGTTCCTTTTAACCAGAAGCTCCAGGAACTGGTTTCTGTGGCCCACTGTTGTCTGCCTTTCCACCAAGGTTAGAAGTCCCCTGAAGATTGCACAAATCAGGAAAAATAAAAGTAATTACACAATACTGCCAGACCAGTAGAGGGCAGTAACACAGCGCTGAAAGCCGCTCAGCAAAAAAGACAGCAGCAAAAACAGACTGTCAGTTTCTGTGTAGCAGCACAGTTAGCCTGTTAGCATTGATCTTGATTTGTTGCACCACAGATGGATTTGTTAACATTTGAAAGAGTCCGAAACACCAGACCACTCTGCCATCTAAAGCATGAAGACAGCAGAGATCGACTGCTGTTTCAGCCCGTTCATTGAGGACTTTCAGCAGGATGCATCCTTCTCAAACAGCTCTAGATCATTATTAAATACTGATCTGATGAGGAGATTTTGACACATATTTAAAACTAAACTAGGATGCATTCAGAGGACTTCTTCTGTGTTTCAACAGCTGTTGTGAACTGGGTATCCACTGACATGTTCAGCTGAAAGTCACCAGATTACAGGGTCACTTTTTAAACTGGAACACCAGGAGCTGACAGAGACACATTCACACTATCAGGCTCAAAGAAGACCACTTTTTAGGAGGGGTGCCTGGGAAAATACTACCCCCCATCTAGGGCTGATTTGAGGAGTGGATCAGTCATACTGGAACTAAATTTAGATCCTAGTTCCTGAGGTTGAAAAGCACATAGTTCCTCAAAAAGTCCCTCGTTACTGGGGGAAGTTGCTGCAGTAGAAAAAGCACCTGGTAAAGCACATAAACTGCCGGTTAATGAGACACAAAAATCTATTCAGGCACTTTTATGAAAGGGTAACGAAGAGGTTCATGTCCCACAACAGCTCGCTTGTTGAAACAGAGATTTTCTTCTTGCAAGTTGGCAAAGTTGCATCTTTTAGAGTCACAGTTATCTGGCATTTCATGGACTTCCAGTAGTGTTAGTACTGGAATGGATTACACTCCTGCCTGCAGCAGTGTGTTTTGGGGGATTGAGTGTAGAACCTGCAGAACAGAACATGTGTTTGGCTGTCTCAGATGAGGTCAGTAAGCTGCAGATTCACTAGACCCCTCCGGCGTGGAGCTGAAACACAGAGAGCTCTCTGGTCAGGAGCTAGCTGAGAGCAATAAATTGAACAAAAACGGAACCAACTCAAAGGGGAAACTATTCATCCCAGCCCTATAACTCTTCCTGCTCCTTTCCCCCCTATTATATTTTATGTCCAAGCTTTTTCGCACTGATTGCATTAGCAGGCCCCGAAGAGGCCTTGGAAGAACAAAGCCGTCATAGCTGGAAGCACAGAGGGCTCAGAGGAGGAGGAGCCCGAGGGTCTGGATGGTAAAACACAGAGCTAAATAATGAGAAAAGGCTCCGGTGTCATCTTGAGAACGACTTCTAAACACACATTTTCATGTTCAGTGGAATTTGGTTGTTTTCTGATACATACACGGTTTGCATTTCAGTGGTGAGCCGACTGTTTTATTCGCCTAAACAGCATCAGTAGCCACTGACCTAAAGAGACCCTGGAGATTAGAGCTTCAAAGAGCTGTGAGGGTAAAAAAGTGAAACCATGGCTACTGGTGAAGGCTGCTGTAGTAAAGAACTGCTTCACTTTTGTTTATCATGTCGGGACTTTCTGCTTGTGGTTCAGCCTTCCTTTGCAGCCCTCTGTGTCGTCATTATGCTGCAGAGTTCGCAGACCTTATCGGCACGCTTTGCTATGAATGAATCATGGAAATTGCTGCAATTATCTTTCAACCAGATCCTCTTTATGTTTACAACCTTTGAGCCTGTGTTTTTTCCTTTCTGCATTCACCCACAGGAGGACAAGGGGAAATATCAATATGGCTTGAATCAAGGCTGTGAGTAAATTATTCTTAATTGCTTACAGAGAGCAGGAACACTCGAGGGGGGTAAAGTGGAGATACAAACTGACAATGACTCCAAGACGACTTCATCTGCAAACCTTAGTGCTCAAGTCAGATTTATCGCACAGATGTGGCTCTGAGTTTTATTATTTTCTTACAGGGACATGCTTTTCCTCTAAGCTAGGGGTGTCCAAACTTTTCTCAAAGAGGGCCGATGACCAAGATCCAGCATTTCTTACTGACATATTTATTAACAGTGAAAGTAACATGTGCATGATCTGTTTTATGTTTCAGTCAATGCCTGTGGTCAAAGATCCTTGTGCCATCACTACAGACTGATGAAATCAAAGCTCACCTGTCCCTCAATCGTCTCTTGATACCAGATGATAAGTAATCAGTTTTTTGCAGTGTTACGTGCTGCGTAAACATCAACAAACTCTGATTCTGACCAAGGAAAATGATCTCTATTAGGGAGCCATATGGGCAAAAATATGTCTGGATTTTATCAATCAGAACATTTGACATTTTTAGCCCCAAATATTCCTTTTCATGCACCATTTCACAACTTTAATCTCATCTTGTGTCCTCTAACGTGTTTGTTAAACTCATACATTTTCACATCATGATAAACACATTCATTTGAAGATGTCAGCTGTAAGCGTTCTTAAGTTTCTGCGGAATGGACAGAGCTTTATCTTCCTACTAGTAGCCTATGCACAGTCCAGATGTTGTTTTTTTGCACCTGAAAGCGTAAATGTATAAATCATTTAGAAGATGAAAGTCATTCTAAGTTCATACAGAAGGTTTGTTCCCATATTTTGCATTTAGTTTAAGGTAAAATGCTAACTCTGCTAGCTTTTCTGTTTTCCTATTGGATTGAATTTCTTATGATATACTGTTTGCATCATGCTAAGTGAGGAGTTTCGGCCTTTAGCCTGCTGATCTGGGGACCTGATTACAGCAGTGAGATGATTTAAAGCAGAAGATCAAATAATTTTATAAACAACTTTTTCCCTCCTGTTATTTATGAGAGAATGGCTCTAAAGATGACATTTTTGTTTCAGTAATTTGAAGATTTTTGTGAACAACAAATTAGCCTGTGGGTGAAAATGGAAATACAGTTTAAGAGAAACTAAAACATGTTTAAGTGTTTAAAAACAAAAAACTGGCAGAAGTAAAATTGCTGCACAGTGTATTTGAGAAGAAACATTGTTAAATTTATCGCTTTTCAAATAAATGTGAGCATTAATTTTAACATAGATTACGAGAAATATATTCTAATGACACATCAGAAAATATGGGAGTAATTTTGCGCCCACTTTTTATGCTTTTCTTGCAAAATGACCTCTGGTCTAATGCTGGTTTCATAAAATTTTATTCCAAACAGTTAAGTTGTAAGTTGAGCCAAAATACAGAACATTTTATTCCTGTTTTCACTGCTATAGAGCTGTAGGAGAAGCATGCTTGACAAACTAAAGTAAACAAAGGTTTAAATACAGAAGGAACAGACGGAAAAAAAAGAGGTCCGGCATGGGAAGAAACGTCAGGTAAAAACAACATGAGCTCCTTTCCAGGACGGCTAATAGAGAGAATTTAAAGGCACATTTACACTGAACAATTGGGCTGTAATTCTGCCAGAGACAAGAGTTTCAGTGTCCTTCAACCCGGTCACAAAGTGAAATATATTATTCTTATTAAACCAAATGCTTCTTTAAAAAGACATCATTAAACAATAGAAACTTTAACTACTTGGACCAGCCAACCAGCTCACCGTGGTTTGTTTATTTATTATCTGTCCTTGTTAAAACCGCACAACATCTATCAAACGAGACAACATGAAACCACATGCTGGGGAGTCACATCTGAAATGTATAATTTAATCTATGTGCTCAGATGATTGGATTCAGTAACCAGAAACGGATTTCTGCAAGAGAAGACCCTGAGCATGAGGGGCTGGATTGTTTCAGGAGCTGAAAAGGTGTGGGATCCTAATCGAATTTTCATAGCCCACTTGTCTCGTAATGGCAAAGTTTCCTTTCTGGAATTAAAACTTGCCAGTCCTGAGAATCATGGAGCAGTGAGGCCTGAAGGTTGGTGCCGCTCCAGGCCTTGTGTTTCTGTTTTTGGAGGCATATGGCTCCTGTAACCTGAACTGATCCTACCTGAAACTGGAAAGCCGTGTCATTGTGAATTTAGCAACTTGTTTTTTCCACTCCCAGAAGTTCTAAGTGTTTTTCTGGTTTAAAAACTCTGACATCAGCTCTGGCATTGTCATGCTGCAGCAACCGTCTCATATTTGCAGCTTTAATATGATTGAGAACAAGGCTTAAATCTTAATTCAAGATCTCCAATCTGATCCAGATCTGATATGTCCTAAAAATTGGTGACTGGGGACTTCCAGCTTTGCTCCACGTGCAGTTGGACAATGATCTTTTATATGCAAGAGCACTGAACAAGCGAAGTCCCCCATATGCCTGTTAAGTTTGCACCTGCAAACGACTTTTACAATCAAAAGATACCATATTCAGTCTGACTTCATGCTTTAAACCCAACCCAAGTCACAAAATAATCGAAGCGTTGAATGTGGCTGAGGATGACGGTGCCTGTGTGGAGAACAGACCCTTTGAATTACTGTAACATGCATGATATAGCCTGGCTGTGGACTCCACTGTAAATAAATGCCAGAGCACACCCTGCTGAATTTGGCTGAATGTGTGATTAGCTCTGGCGGCTAAATAAAGGACATTTTGGCTCACAGAAGTGCCGGAAAGCTGTTTTTTTCCCTCCCAAGGACAGCGTATCCCCGTGCCTCACATGTGGATCTGATATGTCTAATACTCCTGATCTTATTTGTACTACTGTTTCTTTCGCACACAGAGTTTTGGATGAGTGATGATCCGTCGCCTGTCTTGGGGTTTGCCGATGAAAACCAAGTGCGTGAGTAACGGGGGGATCCACATGGGGCGCCATGTGGTGAAAAGTCTATTGATGTGCAGCATCATGGAAATGTATGTGGACACTAACAGTTTTAGCTGGAGTGTTTATCCGTGAATAGGTTTTTAAATCCTTTTATTTCCTCACTATGGACGGCTCACCATTTGTTTCCAGGGTTTGAGAGCAGACGGCTGCAAAACTGAAAGTCTTGCTCAAGTTGATATGATGTCCTATCGCGACTTTCTCGCTCCACCCATCTTCCTTTTTAAATCACGGATCACTTCTGCAGTTGAAGATTGTCTTCGACTTTTGTTTTCATTCAATTTGAGATTAAACTAAACACTTTAATGGAAGTGTTGTTAGATTGTGTCTGTGCACATGCCAAATATGACTATCAGTCAGTGATAGAGCACATCTGTGATACATTTTGGCATTCAACACTCTGAAGACAAACATGACAAAGCAGCAAGAGATAAAAATCTACATTAGCTGAAATTTCTTTCAACTGTGCACTCTGGTTAACGAACTTTCCACTTTCAGTGTTATAAAATTAATAACGCACCTTCCACTGTAAGAAAATGAAGCCAAAGTACGGCCTCAACTGGTGCTGACATGTTGTTCCTGCAGAAGTCAATTGTAGTGTTAGCCAGACATCACACTTACACTGCAAAAACTGAGATCTAAAAGTGTTTACGTCTTGTTTTAAGTCAAAACTTTCTTATTACACTTGATTTGACGGTCACCAGACAAGTCCAGAAAGATGTCTTATTTCAAGATATTAAAGACAAAAATGATGCCAGAATTTCTTGTTAAGAAATGTCATCAGTACTCTATAACTTCTATGGATGTGAATTATTTAATACTTGTCATTTTTTTGTGGTTACACTGTTAGACAATTTAATGGGACTGATTCATTAATTGGTTAAATATGGTAGAAATGTCGTAAAGTACTACAACACCAACAGAAATGTAAACTACACATTCAAACAAACATCTAATATGAGACAAGCCACAGGACTGACAGACAGCTGGAGTCGCGAGACCAAGGAATTCCCGCGCTTTCCTCTCCGTTAATAATCCTCTCTTCATTCATGTTAAACCTCAAACCTGTTGATTCCTGGCGTGTCTTCACTCATTGTGTCGTTTTCGTGCATTGGTAAAGCTAAATACGATCTAGTTTTTGACACAGTCTGTTTTATTTTGAAAGGCGCCGGCTCTTTTCACGTAGTTTCCATGCACTACTTCCTGTCCCGCTTGATCTTCTATTCTTTGAATTGACGCGTCACAGCTCCAGCATGCGGCAAAATAGGAATCGCTGCAGATTAGCTGCGACATGTTGGACCAGCCATGCAGCTGAGCTGCAACGGAACGGATCCAGTGTGAGTTGACACGCTGACTTGAATGGAAACCTATCTGATCTGCCGTCATGACGGAGCAGAGCTGCAACACAGACACAGTTGGTGTATTTCAGCTGTTACAGGAGAGAAAACCACATCATGGACCGGGAAACAGTCAAGGTCATCCACTCAGAGAGCGACAGACACCAACGATGGATCAGGGAGGCTGTGGAGATCAGGAAGTGGGATGCTGTCTTAAGACTGTCGGACAACAGGAGGTGATCAAATCTCAGAAATCAACATGTGACTCTTCTGACGGAGACTGCAGACCCTTTTTTTAAATTGCATTTAGTCATGTTGTTAAATAATATTGGGTTTTCTGTGCAGCAGTCACAGCTTGATGATGTCAAACCTTTCTTATGTTATCTGTTTAATAACTCCAGGATATGATGGTTTGCCAGTGTTTTGAGAACGCTTGAGTCTGGAGGAACCAAGATATCTATAGTTTACCTGTAACTATAAACTAAACGTGCTATTTTCACAGGTTCATGTTGATTCATTTGGCTCAGAAGTGGTGCTCAGTTTTCAAAAGCGTTGTTTATTGTTCCCGTTTGAAGGAGCGGTGACCCTGCAAGGAAATGTACCAAGGTTTAGCCTCTTTGAGCTTCTTCCAGGCTATAATTTTTGAACATCATCCAGCAGTCCCGGATCTTTAAGCATTAGTTGCCCGTCTGTGAGCGCAGATCAAAGAGAAGTGACCCTGACAGCAACAAAAAGCCTCCCCTTTAAAGTAACTGGAAAGTTTGGAGCCAAATTTATACCTGAAGCTTGTCAAATTTGCAGTTTATCCTGAGGGTATCATCAATAATTTACTTTCTTTTCACAATTTTGAGGTTTCTGAAGCGGTGGTTGCTTTGAGGCTTCACATAATATAAGCTACAGCAGGCTTACAACAACCCAGTCACAGGATTTAGTTCACTTCAGTCTCTTCCCATACGTTTTTTTCTTTGTTAACAGATGCTCTGCTCTCTATGTCGATTACACGAAACATCCTTTTCTTTGTGTATGTTCATGTTGGCTGCACATTAAGGTTCACCTACAGGTGATGCAGAGATGACTGGAAACAGATTTGTATGTTTTGACAAATGGCGGCAGGGATTTTCTTCAGCAGACAAAATTAAACTCCATCCAGAAATCAGACGTGAACAGAAACATGACAGATTCAGACATCAGCTATCACTACCTTTATTTACAAAGAGTTTCTGACTTTCAACCTGAAGTCCTCGCTGGTGTTTCCATCTTTTCAAAGTAAAACATCTTCCTGCTCTTACTTCCAGGTCTATTTGTCGGGTTTTAGCTCTGACATGGTTTCATTGTTCCAGCCAAAGAATTGGACCGTGGATAAAAATATCAAAGGCAGAGGGAAAGAATGAGAGCTGAACTCACACACACTGAGGTAAAAATGAGCAGACGGGACGCGGGGAAAATCCTGGAGAGATGCTCAGAGCTTCTTTCCAACTCAAACAGACACTTTGCCAGAGCTCAGACCTCAGCAAGACATCCATCATCGCACAGGGACGTTATTACCAACGTGTCTCCAGAGTTTTCCTCCATAAGTGTAAAGTAAAGGTGCAAAATACAGGACTGTGATTACAGAGTCATGTTCAACCCGTGCTGAGGGTTAAATATTCAGAAGGGATTGGGTCAGAGCGTGAGTACAGAACACGTTGGACCAAGTTTTGGGGTTTCACCTTCGTTCTTCAGCCAACACAATGAGAAAAAGGGGATTTCTGCCTCAGGCGAGGTGTTGGCTTTTCACTTAAAACAAGAAATATCTTTAAATGAGTCTCAAACCGTCCTCATGTTGGACATGTGAGGTTCTGAGGGATTACGAAATACCTCCAGATGACTGCTAAATGTTTCCTCTTGTATTTTGAGCTTTATTTAAAGTATCCTCTTACAGAGAAATGTATTTTTACTGATCGAAACATTCTTTGTTTTCACAATCTGTCCATCGTTTGACACTTTGTGGTGAAACACTTCATCATCTGTTACGCTTAAAGGATTTGTTGACAACCAAGTGAAATGTAGCCAAATGGAATTGGAGTTTAATCCAGTTACATTTTATTTTTATCCTGAAATGTATGTACCATAAAATCAGGAGTAGAAGTTGGACAGTGAAAGAAGATGCAGTTTGTTTTGGAGGGAGTCACAGAGTAGGAAATGTTACACATGAAGGCTTCTCCTGTTGCATTCGACAGAGTCAACAGCCACTACTGAGAATTCTGCTACCTGAATGAATTACCCCTCGACGGATTAATTATTAACATGTTTGTCTTGATTTCAACCTACATGAGCTGCCATGAGTGGCTTCCGGCCACTGGGTGTAGCTGTAGTCTACGGTAAGTTACACTTTAGTTTGTTTACTTTTGGGGCGACCGGTTAGCAGTTGAGAGGCTGACAAACTCCTATCCATCCAGCTGCTTCAGCTAAGGTAATGTAAATGTAGGCTAAACTCGACTTTGAAATGTAATGTGAGACATAATTAAACGTTAATTAATTTCTTAATGTTTTTATTTTGTCAAATCATGGACAGACGAAATACCGTAGCAATTATTGTGTAAACATGGTTTCATTCTGCTCTAACACAAAATTAAAGAAGGAAAAATTCACAAACATGAATTCAGAGAGGCTTAAAAGTGGTTTGTTTATAGACTTATATAAAACATGTTTCTACCTATACTTGGTCCCACAAGGTTTCACTGAAGATGAGGAAATTTGCTCCTATTGAAATATCAGCGTCTGTACACACAGCTCTTCAACAGTCTATTTTCTACCACCTGTGATCCATTTAGTCACCCAAGAAATGTCCAAAATCGTCTCCTAATCTTCAGCAATCTGATGAAAATGCCTTTAAGGGCCTGGTGAGTGTCCCTGCAGGATGATCGTACGCATATATTAATCCTCTCGTGGGTTTCTCGGCATAGTTTGGAGAGCCAGATTTCTTCTTGCTATTAGAGTCGTGAAGTGCTCTGAACACAGCTGTGACTGTATGCAGATAGAGGAGCAGCCACACACACACACTCCTCACACACACACAGTATATATTTGAGGTTTCATTAGTGAGTGTTAAGGTTCAAAAGCAGTGAGTCATATTTAAACAACCTTACACACGCACTCACTCACGTCCAGTGATAGTCACTGCTCTGTCTCAAAATGTTATGGTGTCCATGTGTGAATGAGGTAATTACTCAGTGTGGTTCACAATGATAATGCATTACAGCTCATTTTGCTCTCATTACAAACCGCTCCCACTCAGCTCAGCTGTTTATCGTGGACCCTTCCTGGACCAAACCCCGAAACCCACCAAAGGATTCACATTTTTCCACGACGTGAAGTGATTGACAAAATTAGAGGCTGATAATCCCTGCCCGTCTTCGTTTCTGATGAGATAGATGATACAGGTTTCCGCGGGGACCACAAGAACATCTCTTAAGCTTCCTATAATCTGAAAGGGAAGGATTCTTCCAGAAAGAAACATCACCCTGCAAACTTTACTTACACACATTTCTCAGCCGTCTTAGTTTACACTTTATCAACACATTTGAGGCGTTTGGCTTGTGTTCCTGTGCAGACGTCAGCAGGGAGGGCTTCATTGTCTCACTAAAAGCTTTACACTTCAACATGTCAGCTGATGGATTTGCCGTTTTGAGAATTGAAACTGCAGACAACAGCCTAAACCAATATAGCGGTATTTCCCAGTTTCCTTCAAGGTTTAATAAAGTGCTCCGCCTGTCTTGTCATCTTGGGCTTTGTTATATTTTTAAATGGGCTTATAAATTTGGAGTGATACACTGCTAGTTGTTTTTATTTCCACAATTCCAGTTTTTCTCTTCATTTTCTAACAGTGAATGCTTTATGAGCTCTATTTGTTTGTTACAAATCGTTCCAAACATTGTCTTCTGCCTGTACAAACCACAATGGCGTTTGGGTGCATGGGGAGATAAAAATCTGGTGGAGACTGTTAAACTGTTTGTTGATGTGTATAAAAGCCTCAAATAACCGGACTGCTATTCACAGAAATGCTGGAATGCTTCACATAATTTTTCACTTTTGATAGAGAAGCAGGATAAGATGTGTGTCTTAAAGAAATCTAACTCTGTATTTGTGAATACAGCTGGGGCAAGGAAGCTATTAGCATAATTTAGCATCACCACTGAAAACAAGGAGAAACCAGTAGTCTGACATCAGTACGTGTATATCTTATTGTTATATGATGATATAGAAATAAAAACCCTTAGTATTCAAGGAAGCAACTTGATGTGAATATGTTTTGTGTATAGATTTGTATAGAACTGAACTTAAAGAGGGAGTACTGTGCTTTTTAAGGCTTTATTCTGCCCCTCAGGTGCCCCTACAGTATCTTTACATGACATCCAGCTCATAAAATCCCTGTTTTTCTCACACTGGTGTTTTAGAAAACCCTTATTTCAGCTTCTGTCTGAAACACATTGCTTTAGCTGCTGTCTCTTTAAGGCCCCCTGCTCCACAAACCCCCTTCCATCTGACTGGGCAGCCCTCTGGAGGCTTGTTGGGACAAGACTTAATGTTTAAGGCCCACTCCTGTAAACCTAGATAACTCTCTTCTACAATGTTGGATCTGTGCCAAAATGCACACACATGCCCAGTGTCGCACCTTAAGTACATCTATGTCTCTTTTTGTTTTTGTCTCAAAGTAAGGCAATGGGAAGTCATCTCAGAAAGGTCTCTCACAGCTTTAAGAACCATCATTTTTCAGGTTGTGTCCTCTCGTTGTGTGTCTCTATTGCTGCGTCAAAATCTGATGTCTCACCAGGAACCAAGTAGTTGCTGTAGCTCCTTCATATAAGGTATGATCTGCCTCATATTTCATAACAACCATCAAGGTCCATCTCCCAACACACCTATAAACCTAATTATTTCTTTCTTTCTTTCTTTCTTTCTTTCTTTCTTTCTTTCTTTCTCTTTCTTTCTTTTTCCTTCTTTCTTTTTTCATTTGTCTGTCAGGATCTCCTGACAGACAGATGAAGGGATTTGTACACCATATGAAAATATAGAGGTTTGAAAATCTGCAAACTTAAAATGAAAATCCAGTGTTGTTACTTTGCATCCATGTGTAAGATATGGGTAAGCAGAATACCCTCTCTTTAAGCTAAAAACACTCTGAATTATGGATGAAAACTGAATTTGTGGCTACAGTTTTAATTCTATATATCATTTATTGTCTTTTATTAACTGGACAAAATTATTAAATGGAATATTTAGCAACATCTCAGGATCAGATTCCAAAGTGAATACTCCATTCCTCACCTTTCCTTGTGGTGAAGTTCCTGAAGGATAAAAATATGGTCATCAGGAGTCCCTTTAAAAGATACATGATTCTTTATTTCATGTGTTTCATGAAAAATATTTCATAACGTTTTTATCCCTTATTTTTGAGGAGCTCTGCATGAGAAGCAATAACTATGCTGTCCTCTAACTTTGAAGAGAGTGCTGAGGACTGTGGATGAACCAAACAGACTTCTTCACTTCAGGGTAATTGGACAAAAAAATGTCATACTGTCAAAAAAAGTTGAAAGTGAAGCAATTCAACATATTTTGGTCTTCTGGGCTCGGTCTGTCTGACTTTAGTCCCAACATCTGTAGCAGGACCGGTCTGCCACAGTCCTGTCCCTGTCTGCGGAGACTTGCTCACATAAAAACATCCCCTCACTCTCCTCATCCCCGGAGCTTCATATCTCCTCCATATGGGACAGATTTGTTGTGACCACAGATCTTCTCTCTCATCCTGAATCAAGGCTACAAAAATCAGACTTCCTTTCACGCTTTCCTGAGGCCACACAGAGAGACGGAAGGAACCGATTCGGCAGCAGATTCTCTCTCTGTGCTGCAAAGGTCGGATGTAAATCCTCCTGGGGTCAGAGGTCAAGTGTTTTCATCATCTGTGCAGCTATTACTTTACGTGTCATTATCAGCTGCATAATATCCCCGCTTACACAGGAAACGGGTGTAGATACAAGCGAGGAAGTGAAGAAACGGGGCTCTTGTATGGCTTGTTGCCTTGCAGCTGTGGTTTTGGTCTCTCTTCCCCTCTGAGGACCTCACACAAGCCAGTTCACGTCCATCCTGTAAGTCCTCACCGTCTCACACTGTAAAGAAAGCAGCTGCGTTTCATCCTCATAACCAACGCTGGCAAGATTGAGTGACCATCATCAGGCCCAGAGCAAACTCTTCTGTCCTCTGACCACAGCTGCTCTCATTTTTGATAAGCTCACAAGTTTTGGGGGATATTTATTAAATCCTAAACTTTCTTTCCCACCAAAATCACTCCCGTTTTTATATCACATCCTATGTTAGGAGCCAAAACACATTTACTTCACAGGAATCCAATCCAAGAGTTGCATTTAAGTGCTGATAGAGAGCCTTAAAGCAGGGGCTCACCAGTCTCTAATAGGGCCTCCCTGTTTCTGTTTATTAGTTGACACGTTCGTATCTCTGTGGTTTGGAAAGGCTGATCGTGAACTGAAGGCTCACACATTTCACAGATCACTGACGTTCCTGTTTAGGAAGCCAGAGCTGTGCAGATTACAGATAAAGTCCTGATTAGATTGATATAATATCAGAGTTTCCTCCCTCTACGGGCATTAGGGAGAAATATTTTCAATGTTGCATAGCACCTAATGGCTTTTAAGGTGCCTGCCAGGGTGATTAGTACTGGTGGCTTGGCAAGGTGCTTGGATTGTTAGACGTTGAAACTCCCTTTACGGCCTTTGTGCAAACTGAAACGGCCTGAAACGTCAGGTTAAACAGCAGCTCTTGTTGTTGTTAAAAATTGATTCTATCCTTCAAATTAAACATTAAATCCATTTCAAGTTGCTTCTGTTTTTGTTTTTTTTTTTTGTTTGTTTTTTTTTGTTAAGTTGTATACACACTTGCACAAAACTTCTAAAACTGTCTGAATGGGCTGCATTTGCAAACAAAGCAGTAGTTGAGTGTGGCTCTTGAAGAGGGGGTATTTTATGAACATGAATAAAAAGTAACAATGACACAATAACACATTTATATGTTGTAGAAATCCCTGAATCTGTCAGTAAACTGATCAAAACGCTCTGTTCTGAAATTAGCACAAGATATTCATGAGGACGAGCTGAAATGATGTGGTCATCATCTCTTAACTAGTTAATGATATGTTGGAGGTTGAGGACCCCAAACACCAAAGCCCAAAGTATCTATCTTGCAGTATTCAGCTGAAGTTTGTTGTTTTTGTTTAAAAAAACAACTTTAAATGTCAGCTGGAAATGAACAAAGTGAGAAAGTTAGTAAATTCAAGTGAAAGAAAACCATATCTGGGAAATCTTGATTTTAGTGTCCTTTAATTTCCACAAACTGATGCCTCCTCTGAAGAATCATACTTTCACAAAACTGAGACCAATTAGGAGGGATGTCGTCTCTCTAAAACCCAAAAATTGTAATCGCTCATTCATAACATTTTTAACAACCCACTCGGGGAACAATTCTCCAAAATGGATGAATTGTCCTTTGGAAAGAAGCCCTTCATTTTTAAACTAAAGTGGCCAATAAAAATTATAAATGACCTCAGGAAAGCGGGGCCACAGAGCAGACTGTGCAGGTACAACATCTCCACGCTCATGACTCTAGTGAGGATACTTCCTGCCAAAACGCAGCAGATTACAAATGACTGTTCAGCAGATGCAACATATGGAGGCCTTTTTGGATTGGCAACGCTGACAAAACTTCAGAATCATCATTATTCACCATAAAACAAAGTCCTGCTGATTGATGCTGATTGACGGTGACGTTTCCAGCATTTATGAGACGTATCACAGCTTCCCCTTTGACTCTCCTTCATTAAGCCTTCATGGTGGCAAACTTTCTGCAGATTAGTCTCATGAAATCCAGACTATGACCTCCACTTATTCTTCATTCTGAGCTGTTTCAGTATCCTTTTTATCAAGTGTGTTTGAGCATTAAGCCTCACGAGGGGAATTACACTGTTGTTACCACTGAATGTTTAAGGTGACCCAGGGTGACCGTGGGGGCAGAGGGCTCGATAAAAACGACAAAGCATGAAACTATAGATCACTCTCCAAAGCAGGAGTGGTATTAACCCTGGAAACCTGGGGAGCTGTGAGGTTCAAAGACTACAGGCCTTGAGTTATTTGTTTAGGGTTGAACTGCGCTGAAATGGACCTACCAAGTTACCAGAGCCATAGCTCAACCGTGCCCCTCTTCCTGCAGGGGTCAAAGGTCACTGCTGCTGTAGAGACAGCACAACGGTCGTGGCTGGGAGGATCTGAAAGCTCCTTTTGTAGCCGTGAGGAGAGAAAAAGTTTGAAAGTCTGTGGTACAAACACCACAAATGTAATGGTATTATGAGCTCACTTTTCTGGCTGGTTTTGACAGACGTCATGGTAGCATGTGCTGTAATGGACCACTGCTCTGCTGTATGTCTTACTAAACCACAATGCATGATTTCTCCAGCCCGTTTCTCCTCATGCTTGCTGGTTTTCGATATAGGTTATCCTAGGTGGCCTGCTGCTCCATAAGGATCCTCGAACCGCAAGCTCCATAAACTATTTACAGAACATCCGTAAAGGATTTCCAAGTCTTAATCTTCCGTCTGTCTTTTTCCTCTCTGAATGAAATACTTTCAAAATCACACACGAAGCACAGAGATGGTCAAGTTTTGAATCTGTAAGTTCAAGTAAGACATTTAAAGAAGATAAAACTGAACTGATAACTTCAAAAATAGACTCACTGAACGTTGGGGCAGGACCCCCTGGGGACATGTTTGAAGGTTAGTAAAATGTTTTTATTAGTGGTGAAAAAAAGAAGAAGAAAGACTTTATTTAAAACTTAATTTACTAAAAGTACTTCTGTGTACTGTGGACTCAACCTTAACTCTTAAACAGTCAAAATTAGAAGCGAATGGATCGTGTTTGCTGCATCTGAATGAAATTCTGCAACTTCTACCAAGTGGAAAATTTGACCTACCAGCATTGATACGATAAAAACATTGACACAGTTGAGCAAGTCTCACAAAAGAGGCCCTAAAATTCATTAAGTCATCAGGTAGTTGTTATCTATCCTTCATTCAGCCACATTCAGCTCTGGAAAAATCCTCAAAATCAACATTTAGAACTTCTCAGATACTACGAGGAATGTTTCTCAACCCCAAGTTCAAAGCAAAGATGTCTGTTCCCCCTTCAGCAGTAAGTCTTTTCCTTTAATTGTGTTTATTTACAAATTAGTCTTATTTTGCGTCATAAAATAGATAATAGGGTGCAAGTTCTACCTGTAGATAAATTGAAATGTTTTTTTTTCATACACAAGTACAGTACAGGGAGTACAGAGTCACCTCCAGCTCCTGCAGGGAAGACTAAGGAGTTGGAGGTGGACTTCTGAAGAAACAAGCTCGCTCTGACCCCAGTGAACAATCAGGTGAGACAGTGAGATACTAAAATCTTACATGTCCCCGGGTGTTCACATAAACAATAAACTGAACTGGTCAGACAATTCAAACGCCTTTTACAAGAGGGGAAAAAACAGACCGGTTCTGCTCAGGAGGCTCAGGTCTTTCTGTGTGGAGGGGGCTCTTCTGAAGTCCTTGTTGGACAACGTCTCACCTCTTGGCCAGACTGTATAATCACCAGAAACACTTGAACTCCTGTTAATGCTGAAACCCTCTGTCTTCTACATGTGCGATACCTTATGTTATTGATCTTTCTTAATTTTTTGTAGTAAGACTTAGTATATTATTCCACCTTTACATATTCTCATGTATTCTCTATTCTTGCTACTGTAATTCTGTAAATTTCCCTGTTGTGGAATGAAAAAAGGATTATTTCATCTTAAACGATCACATAGTGTTTAGTTATTTCTTGTTTTTAGCTTATTATGCTAACAATGATGGGAGCTAATGGCTTGATATCTTGTCAGCTCTTAACTCTTACAGATGCAGACTACCTGTGCAGGCCTTTAATGTGTCAGTAATGAAATAATCAAATATAAGTGGAAGTTTAAAGCCAAAGACAAACAGTGTCAAAGCTGAAGATACGTTGAGGTTTAAAAGACCATGTTGCTCATCCACAAATATTAGCAGATCACAATCCTCTCAGCTCAACAGCTCTCCACCTGCTTTAAAGGGGAAATTATGACCTCATCATGATCGTAATGCTAACAGACAAGATTGACACCCGAATACATTAAATAAAAGAGTTTTGGAATTAATAGTGGTGTGTACTTTCTGTATTTAAGTTTCCCACCCCATTTTAATTGAAAGTGAAAATCTTTAGAAGTATCTTATTTGTATTTCTTTGGTATGTTTTCAGTTCAGTTAGTATAATTTACTTTAATTTTACATTTTTTGTTTGGCAACCATTGCTCCCAGTCATTTGACCATTTTTTGAAGGTGGTATTTAAGGTTTATTGAAGGTGTTTAATAGTAATAATTTCGTTCAAAAGTCTGTAAAACAAAGTCTTTTTCTGCAGAACTCTTTGAATTGTAACTGTAATTTTGGGGGGGGAAATGTACTGCACTTCATTTGAATAAGGATACTTAATTTTACAGGTTTTTTTTGGCAGCCATAGCTTCCAGTCATTTACCATTTCTTCACAAGTTTTGTTTTTGGGGTTTTTTTTAGTGTAGCACTAGCAGAAATGTAAATAAACAAATAAATGTCACTTAACTGCTGCATTCATATCTTGTATCCTACTTGTTGGTGTTACATCTTCAACTAGCACCAGCAGAAATTAAGAGCTACACATTTATGTCAGTCAACTTCACCCTCCTCCAAAATTCATGTTCCTCCCTCTGGTACAGAGGGAACATAAAACGCAATGACCATGGACTGAGATACTAGTATTTATAATGCACGCAGAGGTATGAAAAACAACCTTCTCTATGTGCATGTAAAAACACAAATGCATGTACATGTGAAGCATTTCTGTAACAATAATTCTTCCCCAGTTTTCTCAAATCTTATAACATGCTGATGTTTTTAAACTGACTCTGAATACTGTTGGACTGGTGTGAAAGCACTTTTTTTTTAGCTTTAAAATGTTTATTTGAAGACCTTTGTTGTAGCGAACCATAAAGACTGGGACCAATAAGTTTAAGTTTGACCCCTTCATCCGTCTTCTCTTTAGAGAAATAAGAACGAGGTCCTGGTGTTGCTGTCCCCAGCCTGTGGGGCCAAAACATCAGGTGTCTTGTTTCATAGTAATAATCAAAAACATACTGATCTAATTATCATAATGTGAGCTTATAGCCATATCTTAGATAAACTATCACCTAAATGCTTCACCTGAGGGGGGGCTGTTTTTTTTAGCCAATCAATTTCCTCGGCGGCTGCCAAGGATTACCTCCAAGGCTGGTCCGACCCTCCTGCAACAGGCTGCAAAACGCCATCCCTGTCCTGCTTATTTTGCCTTCCTGCTGCATATTTGGCTCCGTTTGTTGATCTTGGTCGTACTTTCCTTCAGAGGCCGAGCTGCTTTCGTCTGCTTTGTCTGGCCAAGCCCTGACACCGACTGGACTCAGGACCGCGCTGCAGCCCAGAATACACAAACGTCACTGGTCAGAGGGCTGGTGAGAGGCACGAGGAAACACTTGGCGGGACCACACAGCCATTAAACCTGTCCCACTGTGCAATTTGAGTAAATTCTGTAAATGCATTCAGGTCAACTTTGCGGTGACTCTGGCTTCTTTGTGTTTAACTTTCCTCGGCGGAGTGAAGGGGAGATACAGGAAGAGGCTCTGCACTGTGTATTTTTGCAGGAAGTTCAGAAAGAAATGGAGGCATCACAGAACCTTGATTCACAACCACAGGGGTCAGTTAAAAAAAAAAGGCAAATAAGAAAAAAGTTGTTTTAAAAAAATAGAAGACCGCTGGTGGACAATTTCCTATAGAGTAAAAAATTGGGTAATTACGTTGGTCTGGAGGTCTCCACTCTCAGAGAGGAGAGTAAAAATAGTCGACGAGATCTCGTACATTTGAAAATAAATTGGTGTATATTGGCAAGCATTAATGAAACCTCAGAACATGAGAATCATAGCGTTCTTATACTAATGGCCAGTATTTCTTCTTTTATGAATGTTCTGCCTCATTTGAAGTGACTTTTGGACCGAGAAGTAGATGTCGGTGCTTAAAAAGCTCTGCATGAAATCAGTGTAATAGCTCATATTTTCCTACATTACGACTCACTTCTTCTTCCACGATGCCTTCACTGTCCTGTAATGAACTATTGACCAATGCGGTTCGATGATGAATAGACAAAGGATGTAGAAAGTGAAGTGGGAAAGTTGATGCATGTGTTATCAAAGCTGCAAACTGCCTCTGTGGGATTTGCGTGAAAAGGAAAAATAACCATACGTCAAAAAATTCTGAAAGAAAGAGAATAAAATCTGACTTCTCTTAAAAATTATTTTAGCACTTCTTCCTTACAAAAACATCGTCTGGCTCTGGCTATTATAGTTTCAAGGACAAAGCCTATTGTTCACACATTGTTAGTGGTTTTTACAGTCAGAAATGAGAAACAGAACATGTGTTAAAGTCAACTTGTCTGTTTTCTTCCATTAATAGTTTCCATGCTCTTGTCTATCCTCTTTTTTTAAACTTTCATGGTTTGTTACATATTTTAGAGGCAGAGAGAAAAAAAAAGTTAATCTTTATTTTCCTGCAGAGGGAAGAAGTGGTTGTAAGTCTGTGTTCACAGTCTGCTTTCTTGGACGATATTTGCTTTCTGAACCAAACTGTGTTGCTCTTTCTCATGCATTTACCCTGTTGATCTCTCACAAACACAGAGCTGAAATTCCCCTCTAAGTTCATAAAGCTGCAGCCAGCAGAGTTCAGTTTTTTCCCTCTCTTTAAGGACAAGACTTTGTTATTTGTCCTTGAGTTTGTCCTTGTTGGTTTTGAAGCACTAACAATTAATTGAATCCACTTGCCTGTGCAGCCGGAGGCTTTATCGTCTCATTTCTTCTTTTGTTTGCATCATAGGGTTTTATTGCTGTTCACAAACTATCACAAAACCATCACTGAGCTGCAGCGTTTGGTTTTATGTTCTGGCATTACCACAAGCGCTGGATTTTGACAAGGCCTCACACCATGAAAAAAGCACCAAATCTGTCTCCATTCACAGCCGTTCCCCCACTGACTTCTCCTAAAGCCTGATTTAGGCATGACGCGTGTGCGAGGTCCACGCAACTTCCTGCAGACAAATGACATCATTTTAATAGCCTCGCCCCCTCACGTGGTCCTTTTCACGCAGAAAATTTCTGTGTTGTTCCATTCTGAAAATTTCTAACTTCCACGTGGAGACACTTGAACAAGCAAGGGCTCCTCGTGCCGGAATTACAATAAATACTGACATTTATATGATTCACCACACAAAGATCACTGTGATAACTGCTTGGTTAACAAAACCTGGTGTGAAATCGCAGCCAAACTTGGCAGAGGAGAGGAATTTGTAAAAAAAAAAAAAAATGTTGGAAACGCTTCTACAACCTCTTCTACTCTAGTTTAGTACTGTGGTAGATGTATGTTTGCAATACAACGCCCCCTGCAGTTTGGGAACAGACACCACACAGAGAGTGAAAAAGCATAAAAGCCACACGTGTTTCTCTCGTGTTTCTCTCGTGTTTCTCTCGTGCGGATCTCGTGCATCCAATTTCCGTGCAGAAAGCATAATCATCCCTTCACTTTTTATAATTTGGTATCACCCAGTCTTGCTAATCCCGTTTCCAAATTGTCCAAAATACAGCAGCTCGAATTCTGTCAAGGTTGGAAAAGAGGGACCACAAACCTCAATTCTTGCCTTCCGAACACTAGAGGTGTGTTTCAACCAGAAGGTCCAAGAACTTTTAGTTCCTGAGAGATCATCCTGGTGCCTGGTTTTCTGTCTGCATTGCGACCACAAGCTGAAGACCTGGGTAGACTATTCAAATTAGGCCAATGACATATCAAGAAAAAAAAAAAGGTAATTGCAACCCACAGCCAGACCAGTAGAGGGCAGTAAGCTAATGAAAAATTGATTGGGCTTTATTGCTCTGCAGATGAATTTGTTGACACTTGGAAGGAGACGGGAGCTAGTGGCAAAGCTCTTGCCATTTGAAGCAATTTCGAAAAAGCCCAAAATACTCTGGATCCGTCTTTGATAAAAACAGCGGATATCACCTAGTGATTCAACTTCAAAACAAGCCGGGACTTCCAGCAGGACACATCCCCCTCAAACAGTGTTAGATCATCTTGAAATACATACCTAGTGAGGACATTTTGACACATCCATATACGTATATCAAAGTAAACTAGGATGTATTCACGAGGACTTCTGTGTTTGAACAGGTATTATGAATTGGCTATCCAACGACACGTTCTGCTGAAGGTCTCCAGTTATTAAACCAAGTCACTCACAGCTTGGGTCATCTCATTGTGGATGGAGGTAGAGACAGAAAGGCTCTTTCTTTGCTTTAAAGAACTCATCATATTTCGTTTACAGGAAGAAGAAGAAAAAAAAGATTGATGTAGAAATCAAAGTCATACATTGGCATATTTGGCATTAACTGTACAGTTACCAGAGATGGATCACCAGCCTTCTTGTAGTTGGAGCTAAAGTGTATCAGTAGCTCAGCAGATATTGCTTAAAGTAAAACATACCCCACGTCTACATCTGCACCTGAACCTCAGCCAATAGTTTGTGTTCTCACTTCCAGGGTCACGTCACTTTGCCCTCTCTGAGTGTTACGGAGACATCACATGTGTTCCAGCTTGCCAGAAACCCCAAGAAACAAAATTTGATTTGCAACATCCATCAAGCATTGTCTCGTAGCAAAGAATTCGGCATTCAAGGGGGAAAAGAAACCCAAAGCCATCATCTGTTTCAGCTTGAGCTGTTTCTCTTTCAATTTTTCATATCAGACCTGCTGAAAGACGTGGGTATTGTTCGACTCGTTCTTTTTATAAGGGGTTTGCACCACATGAGATCTTCCCACTTGGAACTTTCCAGAGTGCTGTTTATTCAATAAAAACCGTAAAACTCATTTGTTCTCCAGGTTGATCCAAAAGTTATAAAGATTTTGAAGTTTTCTGAACTCACACACAATCTCAGACAGAAAAGTTTAAGAGCTAAAGGCCACCCTGAGTGACTTCTCTCTCTCTCTCTTTTTCCTACATGCATGGCTCAGTTCGCTCTCCCCGTCATGCCAGTCAACACGACTCTTTTCAGAATCCAGAGGAGCCACGTTCATCTTTACAGCATTCATACCAAGCAGCAGGTTTATGATGCTGCTGAATTACTCTGCACGACGTACACCGTACAGCTCTGTTTTTCTCATCAAGGCCTGTTGGCTCTGATTCATTTCATTGTTCCTGGACTCCTGCTTCTATACAACTGGCTCTGCATTTACATCCCCTATGAGAGCAGGAATGTTTGACTCATAAAATATGAACATCATTTTGTGGAGGACACCTCTTTTGGTGACTTGTGTGCATTCAAACATTTGCAAACGGCTGCTGTTTTTGTCTTTGTCAGACTTCAGAGCAGGCTCTCCAATTTTCTCCTCACATTTTCAAAGGAAGCCTCGATTTAATGTCGTAGTTGTGCCTTGATTGTGCAAACCCTCAAGATTTTCTTCAACTAAGTTAAACCCAAATTGAGTGTTTGTGAAGTCAATGCATTGATGTCAATTCATGACCAAAAGCAGACCGAATACACATAGTTGGCTTTCTCCCAATATGTTTCATAAGGTAACACTGAAGGAGGCTCACAATAAATTTCAGTTTATCGTTTACGTCAGTGAAAACTTTTTTATTACTGTCCCCAGAGTGCTAAGGTTGCGTCAATCCATCCTTAAAGTCTGTCCAGTAAGTTTCTTGATAGTTCAGCAGAAGATTACTCTCCAGTTTTTGACATCTTCTCATAGTGTTTGAACAACGAGTAGGCAAAGTTACCCAAAATAAGATTTAACCATAAATTGTGCCAAGCTCCTCCAAAAAAAACAAAAAATAGAGCTGGAGTTAAGAGTTGAGTTGATATGTTTGCTGCTTAAAGTTATTTTTAAAGTTTTATTCTGTCCCTCTGGTGCCCCCATAGTAGCTTTAAGGCTTCCCACTCTACAAAGGTGGTAAGCAGAACACTGAATCGGATCCGGTATTTGACAGGAAGTCAGGGAAGTTAATGGACATGTTGCAGTTTATATAGGACTTTCGTGGATGTGCCATAGAGAACACCGTTGCAATAATCAAGTCTGGATGTGACAAAGGCGTGTATGAGTGTTTTCACATCTGATAAAGACAGTTTTGGATGAAGGCGAGTGAAGTTTTTGAGGTGGAAAAATGCAGCTCTACAGATTTGGTTGGCATGGGGCAGGAAGGAGAGTGTGGGGTCAAAGGTGACGCCAAGGTTGCAGGCTGTGGTGGACGGAGTTACAGTGGAGCTATCGATAATGAGGGAAAGGTTTTGTGTAGAATGAGTGAGGGACTCTGGGCCTGTGATGAGGATTTCCGACTTCTTGTGCTATTTTTAGGGCAAAGCGTTTTGACCATACAGACAGATTCAAGGATTTCTACAATATATGAATATGTAGAGGTTTGGAAATCTACATGTGTTTAGTCTGAACATCCAACATTGTTATTTTGTTTTTTTGGATCCTGTTTCATGATAATAATAGTAATGATAATTCTAGCTGACTGAGGGGAATGCACGCACATTCCAAAGACCAATAACTAGTGATCGTCCCACTGAGCAAATATTCTGGAGTGAATTCTGATTTATGCTTACTTTTTTCCTATCATGACAGTGATTGCAAATAATATCCTCCCTACTGAGAGGAATTCATTGACAAGCTGTCCAGCTATCCTGTCAGCCATCATTTTTTATTTATTTTTTTTATGAAAAACAATGTGTGTGCTAGCTGTGATGTAAAGGCTTTTATAACACTATAGCAGCATATGCACAAGCTCCTTGCTAATTCCACAAATAATGCCCCTCAGTGTTTGAGCAGGAATGGTTTGATGAATGGATCTGCCTTTGTTGGGAAGTCAAACTTGAAAATGTGATGTCATACTAGTTTTTGTTGATGTAGAGCTTTAGTGGGCTTTTCTTTTCCAATTCTGTTCAGGTAAGTTAACTTGATTAACCATTATTCTCCTAAATGATTAATCACAGCCCAGTCTGAGAGTTCCCTTCAAGACACCAATCAAAAAATTCATGCAGGGAAAGACGATGGTTAAAGAGTCTATGAACCAGCTCTGTTTGAATCACAATCATGTTTTAGCAATCAGCAACAGTAACAGTAAAGTAAAATGCAGATCTGTTTATTTGAGAATGTCACGAAGAGCTCAAAGGCGATCCGTCATTCTGCTGTAACCTGAACTGGTTTTGACCATTGTTCCCAGACTTGTTTCCATATTTTTCAGCCCCTTGTGTATGACCTGCGCCAGCAACACAACCGCTCTGGAACAATATAATCAATAAATCATTAAGCTGTGCTCATTTATTACATTATCACCTGGGGATAGAGAACCAGACATTTGGAATGGGTTACAGATTAGTATATCTGGAGTTCTCGATGTAAGACAATTCATGAAAGTGAACTTAAAAATGAAAGTGCTGTTTGGCCAGACCTAATATAAACTACATTATATTCAGTGAGTCAAACTGAAGTGCCAAGGCAAATCCACCCATCTGTCCATCCTTCTATTTAAACAACTATCTGTCCATCCATCTTTTTTAGCCATTAGTCAATCTATCCATCTATCAACTAGCCATCCACCCATCTATCCAAGCAATCAATCAATCATTTGTCAATCAATACATCCATCCTTCTAGCGAAAAAGCATCTATCTATTTTTCCATCCATCCAGTGCATCCAACTATGCATCCATTCATCCATTCAACAAACAATCCAGCCATCGGCCCGCCCAACCTTCCATTATCATCTATCTAATCACTCATTGATCCACCCATTCCTTAATTCAGCCATCATCCATCTGTTCATCCATCCTTCCATCAATCCATGCATTCCTCAGGTCATCCATCCTTCTATCAAAACAACCATCCATTTTTCCACTCATTTTCCATCCATCCATCCATCATTTATCCAATCACCTATCTAACCAAACAACCATCCATCCGTGCAATTTTCTTCCATGCAGGTTAAGTGGTGGTGTCAGTAGGCAGACCTCTGTCAGACCATATCAGTTATCTAATCCATCCAGGGGACTCTGGATCCAATCTGGGATTGCCCCCCAGGTGGATCTCATAAAGAGAGGCGCCCAGGAGGCATTAATGGACTATCAACTGAATGTCTTACCTCAACTGGCTCCTTCGTTGGATTTGGCCAGGTCAAGTTATGGATAAAGATCTCCAAATGGCCCCAAGATTAGACCCCATGACTCTCAGACCATACTTCTATACTCTTCATATTAGTATTTTGCTCATACTCATCTTGTTTCCCCCACAGTACAGTAAACTTGGCCTTCCCAGGTCTAATGGCGTTACTCTTGCTGAAAGCGAGACCCTGTTGTGATCTAAGCTCACATTTTGGCCTCTGAAGCCTCAATCAGTATAAGGTAGGTTTATGACTGGTGCACTGATCCCAGAGCAGATTGAACACAGATTCCTATCGGACTGTTTTTAGAGGTCGCATTGCATTTTGGGAACACAGCCAGGCTTCAATCCGCTCCAATCCACTTAACATTAAAGAGGTGTGTCCTCTAGCATTCTCCAGTTTGTTATGAGCTTCAGTATGCACTGGCTTTTATTCAAACCTCAATAATTACCTCCAAAGTGGGCTCCAAAAACATGTTTGTTTCTTTGGTAACTGCACACCATGTACCATGTTCTCAAACAAAGAAGGACAACCCTTAGTTGAACATGTAAAGGGATGTTATCAGGTTTTTGCACATTTCAGTTTGTTTTATCAGCAGAAGTGTTCCTAGAAGTGTTTTGGAAAGAGTCCAATTGGAGTTCATCACTAGAAGAAGATTATTAACAGTATCAGTGAGCGTGACCAGCTTGTAGGAACTTGGGAGAAAGTGAAGCTCATAAACTTTTAATTTAAAACTCTGATACATCATAGCTGCTGTGTTTTTCTTCTTTAAGGGAAAGATAATAACGCCCTTTTTTCCCCAAAAGCATGACAACCAGAGTAATTTTCATTTCTCGCCTCTAAAAAAAAAGATTTTACCCACAGCTCCCAGCTCCACACCCAGACTCTCCAACAGTCCCACATTTTCCAACCTGTCTGGGGTGCAGGAGTCAACCACCTCCCCTTGACACCAATCTAAACGGGTTAATTGACAATGAAAATACCTGGAGGGAAAACAGCCATTTAGAAAGTTAAGATTTAAACCTGCCCATATAGGATTATTTTAAAAAAGTCATGCACACGCCGCAAAGAAAATACCTCCACTTTCACATGAATGGGTTTTCTTTCTTTGACTCTAATGTGCTGTTTTTCTTCGGGGAGCTTGTGGTCCTGAAGTGCTTTAGACCTCAGCTCAGAGGCAATTTAATGGATGTACAGCAGCAGTCCTGTTCAGAAAATAGCATTAAAATATGTTCCTTATGTTTTGGTACTAAATTCAGTCATCAGCCTCAGATGTGGCGTGCATCAATGATGTTATTAAGCACCGGCTGCAGTGACATCAAGGCTCTGGAAATGACTGTCAAAGCTCAACATGGTGACATTTGGAAATGAGTCCTAAAATATATTATATATCATTTCTAGAGTCATTTTAACAGTGCAGTAGAAACATAGAGCCTTTGTGGATTTTGGCAACCCCTGCAGACAAAGTGTAAATCTTATGTCTTTGCTGATTTTGTTCTGGGCATATGTAAGCAGAAGGGATTTCCTGTAGCGACTAATTTCCTTGTCCATTAAACAGTAATCTGAACTTGGAGTAAATGACGAGTCTGAATGTAAGAAAACACACAAAAGAGTCAAAATTGAGCACAATTTATTTAACCTGGCTAGATCACAGAGTCTGCAGGCATATAATGTGGGATTGGTTAGCTGATTGTGGCTAAGGTTAGCCTGTTCTGGTTATGCATCACAGTGATCGAGCATATATATGCCCACATATAACTTTATCTCCAAATCAAGATCAATATAGCACAGGATCTAAATTTAGTTCTCGAGTACTGAATACTACTTTCTAGATGTCTAGAAACTTTAAAGGGGCAGGGCCTGCAAGCTAAAAGTTTCTGATGTGACGGCCTCCTGCCTCTAGGGCAATGGTCTTCTTTGAGCCTGATAGTGCGAATGTGTCTCTGCCAGCTCCCAGTCTTACAGTTTAAAGAGTGACCCTGTAAGCTGATGACCTTCAGATGAATTCATCAGTGGATATCCAGTTTACAACAGCTGTTGAAACATAGAAGAAGTCCTCTGAAATGCATCCTAGTTTAGTTTTATGTGTCAAAATTTACTCATCAGACAAGTATTTAATGATTATCTAAAAGACAAGGGGGCATCCAGATGAAAGTTGTCACTTAACAGGCTTGCTCATTAAGCTGAAACACCAGTTATGCTTTGACATGGCTTTTAAAATCTGCCTTCATGGTATAAATCAAGTGTTTCAACCACCACAAATCACTTTTGACTAGCACTTCCAAGTAACCAACCAAGTGTTGACTCGATGAATCCATCTGTATCTATGATGCCGGCCATCTTTTGCCCTACACCGTTGCCTCACTGCCCTCTACTGGTCTGGTATGAAAATGCAATACTTGTTTTTTTCTTAGAGGTCACTGGGCTGTTTTGCACAATCTTCAGGGGACCTCTGGCCCTTGTGGACACAGGAACATGTAGCTCCCAGAACTTCTGGTCAAAAGGCACCTTCAAACTGTTACCTACTGTCCTTGGCCAATCAGGGAGGAGCCCTTGACTTACTACAACCTTAAGTCTGGTGGGATCAACTTCCTTTAGAGTAAAACAAAACTATCATGGTTTGACAGAAACTTTGCAAATATGCCCTCTTAACAAATCAAATTCAAGAAATTAGTAGTTACTTGCCCATACAACCATAATCACTCATATGCATCTTAAATTTAAAGCTTTCAGAATAAGCAGAAACTGCTTATGTTTTAGTGATTCCGGTTAATTCATTTGAAAGTTTTGATGCTATAATAATCGGAAACATTATTGTTATATAAAAAATGCTTTTCTTTTATGAGTTATTGTTATCCAGCTCAAAGCCATGAAGTCAAGAGTTTGGGTGTTAACAAAAACAACTGCTGTGGCAGAAAATTTCCATCTTTGGTTTAAAAGCCAGCTCATCTTCACACTTTATGCCTCCAAGTTTCTGTAATCCTGCTGACTTCCTGACAGTCCCGACACAGGCATCATGAAAACACGATTTAAACCTGCTGGCCTGGCCTGTCCTGTCCTGTCTGGGCTCTGCTGAGGCATCTGGAGCTCGAACGTGAGGTTTCTTTAGTCTGAGTCAGTCAGTGAAAAGAAGTTAAGACAAGAAGCTTAAAGAAAGTACCATCTTCCATCTGTCTTGTCTCACGTCGCTCTCTTTCTGTGTCCATCTTTCATTCTTTTGTACCGTGGTTGCCATTCTTGTGGAACGTCTCGGGAATCGTCTTTTCCATTCGCAGACAGCTGGAGCCAGTTACTGGCTGTTTGGCGATCGGGCCAGCGGGGGAGACGCAGATGGTTCAATTCTCATGTCACCCCGTCTGCTGGCAGAAAAGTTGGGAAGCAAGTGGAGAAGGATTTACTCACACACACATCCAGATACACACACACAAATAGAAGCCTGTGCATACACAGTCACGCATGTATGCGTGGGGAGCCTTGACACACATTTTTTCCATTTATACTACAGAGCTTTAGCTCGACACTCTCAGTCACAGACAATCCAACATGAGAGAAAGCATCAGTTCAAGCTCCAAAAATAACATGCCCGGAAGTCTGTGAATCAGTGTGTCATTATATAAACCTGGACACACTGGTGTCACCAATAAAACATGTACTGGATGATCTAAGTATTCAGAGTTATCAGGGCAAAAGTGTTATATAATGATTGTAACTATGAATCATCTGTTTTTAATGTGGAAATAATTGCAAAATCAACTGCTACATCATTATCTAGAATCAATACTCAAAGTAACAAAGTGAAAAGTGGAGATAACAATGGAACATTTTTTTAATGTATTTAAAGAGGGGGTATTCTGCTTTCCCATCTTGGAAACATTGGATTTTAAGTACCAATTCTGGGATCAGACTAAACTAGAACTACTAGAACAACTGGAATTATCATTACCCAAAAATGTTGCTAGACTAATTTGATAACACCTGGGAGAGTTAATAAAACATTTACCTTTTAAAGTTTTTGTTTAGATGCTACAAGTATTACTTTCCATAGAAACTATTGCAAAATATATGAAATTGTTAAAGAGGGGGTATTCTGCCCTTTAATATTTTAAGCATGATATAAAAGTACTAACGCCGGACGTTCAGACCAAACGTGTGCAGATTTTTAAACCTCTACATATTCAGAAGTAGAAATCTCCTGATCGGTCTGTAAACTGATCAAAACATTTTGTTCTAAAAATACACGAGATCTTTACAATGATGAGGTCATCACATAAGGAGCTCCTAATTAATTCATGACGTATCAAGAGGGGAGGGCCTCAAACACCAAGGTCTTCCCACAGCTCTGCCCCCAGCAGGCCTCCAGAGGACTGAATTGGTTTTCTGAAACACCAGTGAGAGAAAAATAGAGTTTATATATATATATATATATATATATATATATATATATATATATATATATATATATATATATATATATATATATATATATATATATATTTTTGGAGCTGTCAATCATGTAAGGCTGCTACAGGGCACCAGTGGGACAGAATAAAGCCTTTTAAAAAAAGCACAATGCCACCTCTTTAGAAGAATAATACTTGAAACACCTGATGGCCCCCAAACAAAGCTTTGTTTAACAAATCTTGAAGCAGTGCAAAGAGGCTGGCCTTCAGCCACCTAGTGACCAGCAACAGTGTTTTCTTCTGTCAATACTGTCAACTGAGAGGATAAAGAGAACTGATAATCAAACCATACTTGGGTTTTGAACCAGGATGGAAGCTTGTTTATTATTGCCATGAAGATCAACTGTTCATTTTGGCCATTATAGGTCACACCTACTCAAACTGTGTAATTAAAATAGTTTTCAGTCAAATTTTCACCATGCCAGTTTTCATAACAAAACCTCTGAAAATTATTGTTTGTCCAAAAGTTCAAACCCTAATAGAGATTAACAGCAAAGCCAATGATATGAGTTAATTTGTGCAACCGTTTCCAATTTTTGCATGATAAACGTCTTTAATTATTCTGAAATTTGTTATTTCTTTGATGAACCATTTGATTAATCAGCTGCTTGTCCTGAAATTACTTTAGAGCACATAAAGAATTTCCCTCTTTCCAACATACTCAATGTTGGGTAAACATGCATTCATACACGTCCTGATCTTATCCAGAGAGAAACCGTGAAACTGAACAGGAAGAAGATTTTAGAAAGCAACCATTATTCAGATTTAAAGGACAACTCTGCTTCGCGTTGCTGAATGTTTCAAAGTTTGTTGTCACACCTCAGTCTGACAGAATTCCTTTAGCAGACATCCAGGACATCATGCTCGCCTGGGCCTCTATCCCGCTGGGGTGTGTGTTCTTGTGGTTTCGTGGCTGAAGACGTGCGTGTGCGTGTGTGTGTGTGTGTGTGTGTGTGTGTGTGTGTGTGTGTGTGTGTGTGTGTGTGTGTGTGTGTGTGTGTGTGTGTTTGTTAACGCTGCAGACACTGTAGGTGGGAGGTATCCGTAGCAAGAAGGCCTTGCTGACAGCTGCCAACAGGTGGGAAACCTTACAATAATAAAACACAAGGATGTGTGTGTGTGCGTGTGTGTATGTGTGTGTGTGTGTGTGTGTGTGTGTGTGTGTGTGTGTGTGTGTGTGTGTGTGTGTGTGTGTGTATGATTGAGTGAGTGCATACATGAACATGCTCTGTATGCATGTGCATGCGGGTCAGACTGAATGAGAGTACTCGGATGTCAGCTGACATGTAAAGTGATACCAGTTATACAAACTTGGACTGGAAACAGCCATTAACACCCAAACAACACACACTTAAGAGTTTCTCATTCATAGAGGAGTGTGTTTGGAATATGGTAACTTATTTAATTATCTCTTTTCTTTTTCATGCACATATGAAAAGTAGAGGAAGGCAGAGCAGCAGTAAAGACCCCAGGGAACAGAACAGAATTCAATTCTCAACCCGATTCCCTCTTCCAACAAAAGCCAGTCATTAGATGCTTCACAATGATTTTTAAATTAAATGAGGCAGGCCACAAAGTCAAGCTTGGCCTACAGAGCATCAGCTACTCCCTGCTGCTCATGCTTCCCCTGCAAACCTCAACAACTCTCCACCACCCCAATTCCACTGTTTATACTATCTGATTTAACTAGTGTCATGTATCTTCTTTATTGCTCTGTTCTGCACCCTGAGGGTTTTTGCAACTTGGCATTTTTATGTACATACAAGTGAGAGAGAGTGTATGCTCTCCCTGCCTAAATCATTTCATGTAATGATATAAAGGAGAAATGAGGTGTGCTCTCTTTGCCCCAACCCTTTATGTAAGCATATGAAGGAGGGAATTTGTGCTCTTCCTCCCTTGACTTACATTAGCATATAAAAGAGGAAAGATGTGCTCCCCCTGCCTTGGATTTTTACAAGAATATAAAAGAGGGTAGTCTTGCTTTCCTGACTTGGTTACATATAAAGAGCAAGGTGTGCTCTCACAGTTTCTGATTTATATAAGCATGAAGTAAGTAGGATTTCTCTCCCTGCTGTGGCTTTTCATGGAATTATATCAAAGAGAGGGAAGGTGTGCCCTCCCTGCCTTAGCATTATGTAAGCATATGAAAGAGAGGGAAGGTGTGCTCTACCTGCCTTAGGCTTTAGCATTTCATGTAAGCATGTTGAAGAAGCAGAGAGCTCGAGGAACTGAGTCATATCACTAAATTCAAGTTCTTGTATGCAAATAATTCACTGTTTTGATGAGTGAGATCCTGACTGAAATATTTCAGCCTCGCCCGGACAGTTATGTCTAAATGTTACCCACTCTCTGATGTTTCATATGAATTTTCACAAAAAGCTGATAAGATTTCAGCTCTTTGAGTTTATAAATCCCTCTCCGTCTATAGGTGTGGTGAGTTTCCTGCCATAAAAAGGTGCAGAAACCTGAAATAGTTTTATTAGTCTGGAGATTTGGTGTCTCACGACAACCTTCAATTTGTGAAACTTTCCCACGCTGATGTTCCCAAAAATCTTGGGTTAACGTTGAATGCTTTAGATTCTCAAACATTCAGTTTGTCAAATGTTTGGATATTGAATATCAGGACATTATATCCATAACAATTTTCAAAGCAGCTGCTGATCGAAGCGTATCATGTGCATGTGTTTCATCCCTGCACCCTGCTGCTGAAGAATCTTCACCTGTGCTCACACGAGTTCATCTTCTCGTCTTACACTTTCATTTCAGGGTTACCAGGCGGGTACATTTACACCAATAACCAGCCTTGAGCTACTTCACTTGCAGGGGAGGCCCATAACTCCATCACACCAGGATGAGTCACATCAAATGTGAAGTCAAAGTATGTCTCAGAAGTGGCTTTTCTTCTTTTTGGCTGTTTTCTTCTCTGAATCTGTTTAAAAAATGTTTGCAGGACATCCATAACCAAGCCGTCTTCTCTGAGGTTTTTATGGAGAGATAAAAGAAAACCAGGAAGGTTATCTCCAGCTCAGCTGACATTCCAGTTCAGAGCTTGGTGTTGACTGCAGCTCGCTAATTGAAGACACATTTGAGGGACTTCTCAGTATGTGCCAAACAGGCCTTCACTTGTGAGGCAATCCTGGAGCAAGAGGGACCTCCAGTGGCTGGAGCAGTCAGGAAAAAAACACACACTGCTTTCTGTCCAAAACACATCAGAAACCACACAGATGATACATGAAAGTCATCAGAGAGAAAGTTACTGATACAGCCAAGACTTTCAGTGAATTCAGACAACAGCAGGATGTGAAAAGTTCACATATTTTTAAAAGCCTTGACTATGAAAAGCAGCATGTGGGACTTCTTTTAAAGAGCTGATCAATGGTGACAGCGCGGTCTTGATACTGAGTCTAACCTTTCAGTGATGTGAAAACTCACAAAGTGACACGATCCAAGGATAAACTAAGTGAAAATACTTTTTTTAAGCAGCAGAAAACAAACAGAAATCAAGGGATATGAGCCCTTCACTTCTTGTAGAGAAATTACAACGTTCTGTTTTTGAGACCAAACATTTGAAGATCTTATTACCACATGAATACCAGAGCTGTTACATACTCAGATACTTCTGTAAGGCTCTTGCACTCAGCTTACACTTGCTTTTTTCAGCATGTCTTAGAATGCATGGATCAAACTTTTTAAGTACTACACCTGGGTATTGATCTATATTAATACTGATCTGATACCAGTATTAGATTAACATTCTCTATTCCTTAAAGCAGTGGTCCCCAAACTATGGCCCACGGGCCAGATATGGCCCGCTTCCACATTTGGCCCGGCTCCCTGAACAATACCAGAGATTATGATTTTTTTTTTTCAGTCTGGCCACAGCACATGATCAAGACTAATACACACATAGAACGTTTAACACATTTCATAGTGTTATTTATTTCCCAACTTTTTTTCTGTGAAGATCCTGGAAAGGGTTATTAATATTTGGTTATGTGTGGCTTTCTGGAAAACAATAAATGTTTACGTTTAGGCACCCCTGTGATCCTCCCACTTTTTCTGTTACAAACAGACCCCAGCCCCCCATCAGAGAAGGGAAAAGTTATGTGGCCCTTACAGGAAAAAATTTGGAGACCCCTGCCTTAAAGGCACAGTTGGTAGTCACGGAAAACTAGCATGAATTTGAATATAGCATCTCCATAGGATGGTTTACTGCTGTTGACCTCCCACACTCGGAGCTCCTCCAAAACGACGCCCCTTCTCACATGCACGAGCGCCACTGATTCATGATCATATGATCATGACTGATTCAAAACCACAGACTCAAACCGGTCCTCAGCTCATAGTTTTTGTTTGCACTACGTTACCAGTAATCAGAGTATAGGTAGTTTCTCTGCCGTTCTCCAGCGAACTTGGCTCCCTCTTGGTTATGAGTATTTAATCAGGGCTAGTGCACGCCAGCGAAATGTACGCACAGGAGGTGGGAAGAACAGCATGATGGGATTTGATTTGTTTAACAAATTAGATCCTAAACGCAAGGATTGGTTGGTGTTTTCCCAGGTTTACTCCTGCTGTAGACAGCATATATTTTTCACTCTATTTAAAGAACACATCATGTATTGATTGACATCAGGACATAAAGATCATTTTAACCAGGATAATAAGTGTATCTAAATCTGATTAGATAATATGAGAATGACACTGAGATCATGATTTGGCAACTTCAGGCTTTTCTAACTTTGTGAACCAAAATGAAATAAAACTACATTCAAATTGTCTGTATTATTATTTAATGAGATCATAAATGAGTTAATGTGTGGTTAGTAGATCTCCAATACAAATACTAAATGCCCAGACCTACAGGCACCAATGATGTATTACACACGATTGTTGTATACACAGAAAAGCATAGAACTGGGCTGAACAGATCTGCTCTATGGATTGGCCCTTTGTCACTGATATGTGATCTAACTTATTAAGTCTGTTTCAGACCAAAACCAGAAACCAGGATCATATTGGTGCATCATAATCTTAGTTAGTGCAAACTTTTCAGCCCATGACCCCAAAACAGTGGTGTTGGAGACCTGTGACCCCCTGATACACAAACAGGCCAATCCAAAAACAGACAAAATGAACAACAACAAAAAAGCTTAAGTTACATAATTTCCCTCTGTGCTTATATTTATGTGTTTCCTAAATGAATCTGCCCTTTTGATACCATCGTTATCCTGGTTTAGTCACCTTGAGGGTCTTCAAAGAAGAAACAGACTGAGCATTTTCTGTTTACATGGTTTGATATCAAATTTAGCCTCTATTTTTGTTTATGTTTTACAGTTATGGGTGAAATACTCATTTGTAAATAGTTTTAATTTGGAAAACATTTTGCCCCCCCCAATCAGTGTTTCTGGCCCCATTTGTTGACATTGATTCTTCTGATTCAGCACAATTTAATGTCTGTTTTTTGTCATGTTGAGAAACTTGGATCAGACTGAGCTTTTAACCTCTACAGCAGAACTTCATGCTGAGAAAAAGCATCCTGATTTAGAGAGCACTAACAGAACTTCTCCCCCAAACACCGAGATAAACCCACCAGGAGCCAGGCGGCAAATCATCTGAGGATTTAAGAGGCAAAGAAAGACATCCCCCCTTTACTACTGACAAAAAGGATCCTCCACAGGCCTTTCCTTTCCTCTTTTTTAAGGTGCCAAAAGTCTGACAGAGAAGAGAGAGGGAGCGATGAAAAACGAAGGATGGAGCACAGAAAGAAAGAACTCTTAAACAGTCCTGCCCTGGCACACAGAAAGGCATCTCAGGTCTGAGGGAAAATAGATTACAGATGTTGCGTGCTGCCAAATCCTGAGAGGAAATGTTTACAACCCAATGCACCTTGTACACCAAATTGGTGCCAGCAGCGCAGCTCAGCTTGATATCTTTACGGTGTTACATCAGCAGAGAAAATCAACGGGTAAAAAGTGACACAAGTGGAAGACGAGTGCAGAAATAGAAAGGGTTTACTTCATGTTGTATCGAGTTATAAAGACGGTTTTAAGTTGAACACAAGATTAAAAAAAAGAAAGAAATCCCATCCTGAGAATCACATGAGGTGAACTCAAAAGTTCAACTCTCTCCCACTTCTCACAATTTATGTGTCCGTGGTTTCACAGAAAAAAAGCTTTCTGTCACCTCTGCACGACTGAGAGCATAAAAAAAATGGTTTTAATGGCCAAAATTCAAATTAAGGTTGTAGATTTCAGCTCCATCCATCTGGGCTGGAAATCTACTTTACAGCCATTTATCAAAATTTAGTAAGAAAACTGGCAATATTGACAATCTAATAACAATGAGAAACAGTCACCATAATATCAGTCAAACAGGCGAGCCAGTGTAAACACTCCATCGAGTGGAAAGTATATTTCTCAACATAAAACACATCTGTCTTCCAGACCGTTGATATTCAGTTTTTCTTCCAGCCGTCTCGATGCTGAAACGACCCAGTCGCCATGCTTCACCTGTGCTCTCTCTCTCTCTCTCCTGATGGTCCAGGTGGCTGAAGCTGTCATCTGGGGCTCATCGCTAACCCCCCACCACACATACACACACACTCACCCTTCAGTCACCCTATGAGCTGTAAAATAAGCCGCCGCCACATGCCAGCTAGGGGTCACCGCTGTGTCAACATATTGCCATCGTCGAGCAGGAGAACATACGAGCGGGGACGTTCGAGTTTACACACACACTGCACAGCTGGGACAGCCTCCATCATGCACACTCACTCCCAAGCCTCAATCTTGTTCCAGCTTGACGTACTTCACCACAAGTTTCACCTTAAACGAAAGTCCAAACTCATAAACGCTCCTGAAAGAAGGGAGAGACCGGCCAAATGGACCAGAATAAAAACTCTCACTGGCTCTCGTTTGGACTGCAAAACAAGAACACACACATAGTCACATGGTGCATACATTAATCATAGTAAGTCTGCTGAAAGCTTATTGAATCTATACAAAACAGAGGGAGAGGCTAAGAGCCAGAAGATAATTGATGGGTTTCCATATTCACAGCGACACTTTGGAGGAACAGGGACTCTAGGAAGCTCTGCTGTCTGAAAACGAACAATTCAGAGTCTGATGAGGGTTACTTACAAGCTTAAATATCACGACAAAATGCAGAGACGACTTCACCGTCCAACGAAAGATGAAACATAGTTCACATGAAGTGAACTATGATGTCACCTGTTGATCTGTTGTTGACTTGAAGCCCCAATTTGCATTTCAGTCATCATGTACTGTGGTTGTTGGAAGCAAGGAGTCGAATATTTATAGAAAAGCATTTCTATACAAGATTTTATCTACTTTTCAAACAACTTCTTGTGGAGTCAGTGGAATCGCCCCCTGCTGGTCATTTTTGGGCACTTTAATTGTATGTAGGCCAAGCCTGGGAAACCACCCGTTTATGCAACCTATTCCAGTTGCTCCTTTTCAATCTTTCGTTTTCCTTTATTTCACTATGCTTTGTTTTGTTTTGTTTTGTTTTGTTAACCAAACTTGTCCGATTCTTCTGAAGCGGTTTCTTTTAACTGTGACCACAGCGCTCAGCTGGTAGCTCTGAGGCTGGCTGGCTCATCGTCCAAATTTGCTGAAGATTCCTGCAGAACTCTGGATATTTAAAACCCAAAGGGATACAGAGGAGGCAAAAAACTAGGAGGAGAGAGATCTGGTACAAGACAACGGAGGTTTTTAGAGAAGAGATATAAGCCGTGTCTTTCTAGACAACATGAGATCTGGGGAAACATGGGGAACGCAAACTGTCACCATCAACAGCTTCCAGACTGTCCAGGCTGATCAGGATTACGCTGAGAAGAACTAACATCAGAGCGTTTGTACAGAGATTATTATATTATTCTGCTATTTAGTATTTATTCCTTTTTTTATTTATACTTTCTATTACCATTCCAATAAATTCCTAAATTGTGTATAAGCTCAAATATAAGGATCGAACTTCCGCTCAGGATAAAAAGTATTTCTGATTCTGGCAGTGTGAGCCACCCTCAGCCAACCAATCTGACATTGTTTACCTGCAGACTGTGATCCTGTCTGTAGCCTTGTTAAGTAACTCATCACTCTTTTTCATGCTTATTCAAACCTATAGACTCGTCAGTTCATCCGAATCTAAATTTCTGTTTCAGTGACCAAGAAATCAGTGGCTTTTGCATGTGTGTTACATTTACACAACACATTTCCTTCAAGTGTTACATAAGAGTTTAAGTTTATTTGCTCTTCCTTGGTTTAACAAAAAAAACTATCTTTCAGTTTGCTTTGTTTTGGTTTTTGAATGTGCAGATAAAAAGCCTCGACCCTGGTTTTGTTTGATGCTAAAATCTGAAGGTAGGAACTTTCCCCATCTAGCTCGTTGCCAGGTTTGCATCTTTCTTTGTTTTGTTCCCAGGGAGGATCCCTCGTTTCGTGTTTACGTGTAGCTACACACTGTTAGCATGCTTGCAGTCTGGGCACTAACAGCTAAGATTCCCCACCACCAAACAAGACCTTCTTAAAATCCTGACACCTCACTCTCATGTGTGTTTACCCGCCCCACTGTCAAACATTTACATACCCATCCAAACAGAGTCAGAGGGGAAACCGCATCATGTCGCTCTGTTCTACATTAGCATGCAGCTCAGCAGTTTGTCAGCCTCAAAACATCCAAAGTGATCAATCTGGAGAAACCAAACAGCAGTACACACAGAGGAGTCACCAGTAAACAACTTTTACCTCGGCTGGGGTGGAGTCTCAACTCTTAAAGGAGCAAAGTAACATTTAGTCTTATTATTTACGCCCTGAACCGCAAACAAATATGTGCTGAAACATCTCAGAGAAGCAGAAATATTCTCCAAAGCTCTCATTAATGTTAAATAATCTCTTTCTATTCAATCAAATCCATGTGGTTCTATTTTAACCCTTATAGGCCACATACTAAACCACATAATCTGTGTTTGAGCTCACAAAGAAAAGTCACACATGAAACTACACAACCTCCGGTCTCCATTTTTAACAAGTCTGACTCTTTTAATAGGAATATCCCGGAGTTAAACACCTGACACGTGTTTTTTCTGGCTCTAATGACGGCTGGACATAAACATGCTATTCTTCCTGCACCCATAATTGTTCTATTAATAACACCCATAACGTCTGAGTCTCATTCTGCTCAGACGGGTGCAACAGTATTTATTGTGTGTAAGCGCGACCCGTTTCCAGCCGCCACACGTTGTTAATCTCGGGCTACACCTCTGCCATTCACAGCTCATGTAGGTCAGACTGTTCTGGCACGGTGCAGTCAGAGGGCAGGCTTCTCTCGGTGTCCCTCGTGGTCGAGGGCGCCACCACAAATCTGGAGCCACACCTTCAGAGGAGACATAATGGCAGGCTCTGAAGTCGTCTTGCACTTCGACCCCCTCTTAAGATATTATACTGCTGTAATGGATCACCTTCACCCGACTCCAAAAAAAAAGAAAAAAAAAAGAAATGCAGCACCAATACTTGTCAACATTTCTCACAAAGTCTGATCCTAATCCTTGAATCTCATAAGTAAAAATCTTTCCCTAAACTTTAATAAGACTTCTTGGTTTTTAAAGGCTCATGCGGTCTGATTCAGACTGGAATTACTGCTGTAAACCGAAACGTGCAGAAATCTTCACTCACCACCCCATTAGATTCATAAAATGATTGAAAAGTCAAACCTCAGTAGTGCAGGACTTGAGTTCTTAACTGGTGATGATTGAAGCCCTCACATTTTTCATAAACACCAGTTATGAGTTTTGTGTTGATCTTGGTTAAAACCTCAGTGGATTGGTTGTTTCCTTAGAGCCAAACATCTTTATCTACTTTCTTCCTCCACAGATTGGCTTTTTGAAGAGATATTTGGAGTTTTCTACTGGTCAGTTCCTTTAAAGAGGTGACATTGTCCTTTTAAGGATTTATTCTGTCCCTCTGGTGTTCCCATGGTAGCTTTACATTATTTAAAGCTCAATGAATTCCCTATTTTTCTCCCCCTGGTGTTTTAGAAAACCTTATTTCGACCTCTGTCTGAAACACTTTGTTGTAGTTGCTGTCTCTTTAAGGCTTTCCCCCTTCCTTCTTATTGGCCAGCCCTCTGGAGGCCTGTCTGGGACAAAGCTATGAGCAGACCTTGGTGTTTGAGTCTCACCCCTCCAATGTACCGTACTGATGACTGACTTTAAGACGTCCTCCCTCTTTTCAAGATCAATCCTCAGCATACAACTATCAGCATGTGTCAATAGTTTGACCCCGATTATATGACAACCCCACTCTTCACATTATTTTCAACAACAAAACATCTTATATTCGGGTCAATATTATATTATAAACTATTTAGATGATCCTTATGCAATGACCTCATCATATCAGCAAGTCTCATGAAGATCTCGTGCAATTATAATAAGAGTGTTTACAGTTTACAGACAGAGCTTCTTGCAGCATAAAAATATGTAGAGGTTTGAAAATCTGCACACCTTTAGTTTGAACTTCCAGCTTAGTTACTTCATATCCATCTTTACAATATGGGAAAGAATAATATCCTTCTTTAAATGAGAAACTGCTTCAAGCTAGGCTACAGTTTTCTCCAGATGGGGCCAGGTCTGCTATGTATTTTAGCTAATTTCAAGACTCTGATTGAGCATCTTTTCAGCACTTTATTTCACCATCAGAAAACCGTTTTTTGTAAACTCATCACAGACGTGCTCTTCCACCTGCTGTCACCTCTGCTGTATAAACGCTTTATATTAAAACTTACCTTTTGTTTGACTTTTGCTTTCACCTGTGGCTCTAAAATTATTTCAGTGTGTCTGGAAAGTATATCCTTGTTTTCTGCCTAATAGTTTCATTGTGTTTTGCATTTCCCAGATGTATTCAAAAACAACTGAAGCATTTCTAAACAAAGGTTTTCCTTTTGACTTTGGTACAAAGACACCTGAGACTCGAACTTTTATTCCGGTGTCCCATCTGCTCTGATTTACACCGTTTAACACGTTTAACACAGGTCCGGAGTGAGATTATGGTTTTAATAAATATTTAAACATCCAACCTATCCTGTTTAGTCTAAGTTGAGAATGTTCATTAGTGTTTAATGAAAAACACAGTTTTCTTCAGACCTGAACCAAGTGTGTTAAAGTGGCTGAATATAACTGTCCTCTTAGCTGTTCGTTGGTAGGTTTAAATGCTCATTCACGCTCCGTTATGGATTTACCAACTCACCACAAGCTTTCTTTCTCACATGGACATCATCCTCTTCTCCGCTGTTGTCTCTGTCCCTGTGCAAAGGTGAATCAACATATGCGGTTATAGTTTTAAACCAGGTGGCTTAAACTTTCTTCAGAAGCTCTACCATATTCTGAAGTAAACTTTGTTGGCACGTTTTATAATCGGAGCAATGGGACTTTTGGCGACATTGCTCAATGCTGCCCTTCTGGTTTCAGATGGTACTGCAGTAGATACAGTTGGCATCCAAGTTTTCAAACCTCTACACATTCATAAATGTAAACATATTCTCCATCCTGACTTTTTTTTAAAAAGCAGGACATCTTCATGAGATCCTCACAAGACTTAGTGAAATGACGAGGTCATCACATGAGGATCTCCTTACCAAATTATGACACACTAGAGGGTGAGAGCCTCAAACAACAAAGTCTGCATGTGGTGGACTCAACAGCCACCACCTTGTGTTAATATTTCTTTGTCTTTGGTTTGAACACATCAGTTTTGTTTCAGTTTAGAATCACACTACACACTTTTTTTTGTTGTTGTTGTTGAAATAAAATCATTTATTGCACTGGCAGTTGTTTTCTAATTGGGGTGCACACAATTCAGTTAAAAAGAAATATGGTTTAAGTTTCCGCATCATGATTCATTTTGCAGTTATGGTTTTATTTGAAAGCAGTGCTTACCTTTGTTTCTTTCCTTGTCTGGGCGCACCTGACAAAAGGCTGTCTGCTGTTTCAAGATGGCCTTTTAAGCCCCACCCACAGGAAGTGGAAGAGACCATCAAAGGGGAGAGGAAGGAGGAGCTTGGACTTTTAATTCTTTATAAACTTTTGTATATTCTGTATTCTTATCAGTCAGTAAAGACAGTTTAGTTTTTCATGTGAATAGTTTGTAGATAACTAGATGGTGTTTCTGAGTTTTTTAGATGTTTAGTTTGTAGCCACCTTAGTTTCCCCCTTGTGTTTATGTTGGACTAGTCCTTTGTCTATTTAAACCCTCTACATGTCTCACCTAGGCTCGATCTGTTTGACTAAATTGTAGCATTAGTTTGTTTGTTGTTGTTGTTGTTGTTGTTGTTGTTGTTGTTGTTGTTGTTGTTGTTGTTGTTGTTGTTGTTGTTGTTGTTTTGCTGAGTTGACCTCTTTTAGTTTGGGCCCAGACTATTCTTATTTTTCAACCACATTAAGTTGAATATTTCTTATTGATTTATTCTTTTTCAAGTTAATGAAAGGAAAAAGACATTTTTTCCACCCATTTGCCTGATTGCTTAATCCCTTACATTGCCCATAGCTCCGCCCCCAACAGACCTCCAGAGGGCTGGCCAATCAGAGAGAATGGGGCTTGTGAAGCAGGGAGCCTTAAAGAGACAGCAGTTAAAATTAATTTTTTTCAGACAGAGGCTGTAATAAGGATTTTCCTAAACACCAGTGTGAGAAAAATAGGGAGTTTTGGGCTTCCTCTAAAAACTAAGCCCTTGTTTTCCAACTTTTTGTGATCCCACCAGATGGGATCTTCTGGTCTAGATAAGCAGATTTCGTTGCATAGTCTTCAGTTTGGTGCACTTGCACATTTAAAAATTTTGATATGATCACTTCCCGCCCTTCTTGAACCTTGTACATTGTTGGTATCATTTAAAGTTTTGCAGTTTTCCCACACATTGTAATTTGATGAAAATGTGATGATAAAAACCAGGCTTTAGTCGGTCTGCTTCCTGTTCCTGTTCATCATGGGGTTCATGTACGAGTTTTGATCTCCTCCTCACACACACTTTTTTAACTCAGTCTGATGAGTCAAAGGAGAGCGGCAAGAGCAGAGATGTGTTCGTCAGAGCGGAGATGTTGCAGATTCTCAGTGGGGGAACAATCAGTAGGGCTTAACTCTGCTCCAAACGGCACGTTTGCTCTGCGCTCTGCACACCAGCTGCTGCTTCCCTGTGAAGACACGCTGGCAGAGCAACAGAAGAACATTCTCAGGTGCTTTTGTTCTTGTGAGCTGTGCTGTGATCACAAGGTCTGAATAACGGACAATTACAGGAGAATGTGACTCTGGGAACATGTGATGTGCATGTGTCACAGCAGAAGGAGGACAGGAGCACGCTGTACTCACGCTGTACTGTTTTTAATTCAGTCATTTATCATGAAGCGGATTCTTTTACAGACAGCCGAACAATGCTGGAACAAAAACTCTGGATGTTTGGTTTCACAGGTTATGTTATTTCAAGTTTAGTTTGACAATGACTGGGAAGTTTTCCACAAAGCAAACCACTCACACAAACAGCTAGTAGTCGTATTCTGGACTGTAGAAGGTGGGAAGCGAAAGGGAAGACGAGTCCTGGCTCCAGGCTTCTGTCCTCAAGGAGGTTTCTGGTGTCCGTTGATAGGGCTCCCCGCCTGAGGTTACAAAAATAAACCATAAGTGAAGATGACCAAAGTCTATAAACACAAAGTGTGTGCAAGAGGGGAAACCAGGGAGTGAGGAAATGTGGGTCAAGACTTTGAGGTAAAAAGGCGTCCAGGCTGCAGCGTCTCATCCAACAACACATCATGGATTAAATTTCAGCTGTTTGGAAAAGTCAGACTTTCGGTTCTTTAGAGTTCCCGATGAATCACAAATCTGCTACCTCAGAGGCCCACAGAGCTGAATGATGCATGTCCTCCCCCAAAATGTTGGTCCTGCAGGTGTACAGGCACCTTTGCTCTCCGTGGGGGACAGTTTGGCAGCTGAGCCTGTTAACTGATTACTGACATGGAATAACTGCAGTGAGCTAATGCTGTTACAGACCCATCTCAGCAGTTTAGGAATTGAGAACATGGCTTTAACTGTACAAAGCTTCTGGAAGATATTAAAGATTATTCTTCTACCTGTTGTTGTGGAGGGGGTTACGGGTTAAAGGGTGTTTGTGCTTTTTACAATCAATACTTTATCATCAGAATGAAAAAAGCAGTGATACACAGAGGTGCTGTCGTAAGCTTTTCAAAATAAACCACTTAAGTTTGGTACCATCACTCTGGAACCCTCATAGTTATAAGAGGGAATAGCTGACGAATGGTTGGTTCACAAAACATCATGCTCCGTCTGCTTCCATGAGGTTCTGGGTTACATTTTGGTGAGTATATTCAACCTCTGTAGTCTGGACTGTTTTCCTGCATACAAACAAAGCCCACTTATGTGATTGCCTACAGATGACACCCCGACAAGTGCATGAGATCCTCAGACATGTCTGCTCACGTGGCATTCATCAATATGTGAGATTTGATCATAAATTGCTCGTAGTGTCTGTTTTCTTCTTTGTCTGGTCAATAATAAAGCACTTTGACTTCATCCTCCCCCTACAGGCCTGGAGCTCTTCTGTTGTAAATTCAGGGTTTGCAGTATTTGGTTATTTCTGGTTTAATGTCTTTGCAGCATGTTTTTTGTCTTTTATTTGCAGCACATTTCCTGCTCTTCAAGGCTTTTATGCTTTTTTTTGTGTTTTTAAACCTGCATTATTTGTGTAATTGCAGCATGTCTTCCATATCCAAGACCTGTGTACATCTTTCATCCCTTTGATGACTGAGAGTGATCCTCATGTCTCCAGAAGTGTGAATCTACACTTTATATGAATCCCATCTGAGCTGCTAATGTGTTTTATCACGCTTGTTTCCTCTCCATCTCCGGCGAGCCCTGCTCCTCCAGCTACATTTCCTCCCTCCCTCAGCTCTGCAGGGACCTCAGGGAAGAAAAAAAAGCATCATCTGCACTCAATCAGAATAATTATCTGAAGAAATGCACAGCAGAGTCTGTGAGAGGTGAGGGGAATGAAGCACTGAGGCTATTGGCAATCCACTCTCTCCAGTCTTTATTAGTCATCTCTGCGCTGCTCTGGAGGAGGACCCGGACAGCTTGGGAGGAAGCCATGTGCAGCAGACAGAGAGACAGACGGACAGATAGACAAGGGAAAAGGTCTAATGTGGACTCCTGTGCCCAGAAAGTATCAGCAATCTCAAGGTTTTGGCAGCCACAGCAGCTCCACTGGGTACTGGCAGCACACGAGGATAAGCCCTAAGTTCTGTCTGTCAGGCTTCCTCTTATCCACAGATTCCTGAAACACTGATCATGTCACTCTGAAAGATGTGGGAGCTTTGAAAAAAATCCCAAAGCATCCAGAAAGCACCTTTTAGGGTTCTTCACTATCAGCATTATCCGAGAGGATGAGGCGTTTGAGTCCTGTCAGGGTTGGAGAGTGCTTCCTGGAGCCGCTCTTTATGGGACACTGTAGGGTTCCTGCTTGACTGCAAAATGGCTTTTGCACTATCAAAGGTTCCTCAAAGCCTCTTTGACTTATTAAAAGCAGACAGACAGAGAAAAATAAATCATTGATCGGACTCTGGTGCCCGTGAAGGATCCGTTTTATGGCAGAACTACAGGCCCACAGGGGGCTGGCAGACATCCTCAGATGAATATCTCTCTGTTTTGAATTCCTGATTCACCCCTGAGATCTGCATTTGACCCTGATCCAGAAAGAGGTAGAGGATCTCCTCTGGAAATCAAAAGACAGCTTCAGTTCTTTAGAGTCAGATTAATGAATAAACTCTCAGATCAGACGCACAGCAGGATCCCTCTCTGCCGAGGCTCCAGTATCATTATTATTATTATTATTACATAAAGACAGAAAAAGCTCTCACAGCTTGTTTACTTGCTGAATCAGATGCACCTCATGAATTTAGATGATGATTCTCTGCATATTCACTTATTTAATCTTACATCTTGAAGTCTGATTTTAGTAGATTAGTAGAAACATTTTACTCAACAAATTAATTGCTGAAATCTAGCAAAACAAAGCAACATGAGCACTTTTAAAGCATAGCTAATAATTGTTATAGTGCTGCTGCTTGCCTTCAAACTGGTGAAGGAAAGATCCCAGTTTGTAGTTAAAAAAGAGTGAAAATCAAGAATAAGCAGTGAGATGTTTCAAAACTCAAATAAAATCAAGTTAATTAAGGTAAAATCAGCTTAAAATGCACCCCTTCAACAGTAAAACATGTTTTTTTTGCATAAAGAATAGTTTAAATACCGCCCTCTTGTGGCTGATTATACGATTTTCATGCCTTCAAAGACATGGCAGCTTGTCTGTGATTTACGCCTGAGCACCATATATAGTGTCCTTTAAAAACTCACAGCATGCAGACGAAATAAAAACACAGACGGCTCAGAAATTTCAGACTGATTTTTTTTTTCATCTTGGAACAACAATGAGCCGACTGCAGACTGGCAGCTGTGCCCGGATGCATGTAAGTTGTGTATTTTGGATTTCTGACATCCTCCCTCTGCAATCCAGAGATTTTAAAACACTGAAGTTAAGATGCTGATGCTTTCTGTAATTTTGATTTAGTGAAAGCAACCAAGGGTCAGCAGCTCTTACAGACATTTTTACTAACCATGAAAGTAACTTGTGGCATCATCACAGACTTCTGAAATCAAAGCTCACCTGTCCCTCAGTCATCTCTTGACACCAGATGATAAGTGGTCACTTTTCTGCAGCTGTAAAAACGTGTCACTCACAGAGAATCTGTCAATTTTAGATCATTAGATCCTTCTAGTCATCATTCAGTGATTGCATGAAGTCTTTAAAAGACAAAAATGAAGATGAGAGGCCAGAACTGTTGAGGTTTCAGAGTTCTGGCTGCTCCTGTAAGAACTGGCAGTCCCACACCGATGAATATTAGCTCTGTGTTTTTGGACTTCTTCTCTTTCAGTCATCAGATCAGGCCTTGTGTCTGACCCAAAACCATTTTCATATTCCTCAAGCTGTTGCTTTAAAAACCAAGGTTCATTTAAAGGTTTAAAGACATTACATCAGATTTCTTTTATATAAGAGCTCCTGCAACAAGTAGTTAGTTGATCCAAAGGAAAAAAACACTGTTTTCCATAAGTAATACAAAATAACCCTGTTTTTGTTTAAACATAAGGCCTTTTTTTCTTTTCTTGGTTATAAATGATTGTTAGCTGAATAACTGGAGGGTTTGAATAAACAGGCAGCATTGATACATTTCCTTTCTGTTGGCATTTTGATGCAAATCTTGCAGAATGCGGTTCTGAAATGTTTCGTGCTGCGAGAACATCAGCAAACTCTGCTTCTATCCAAGGAAAATTGTTCTCCATCAGGAGGCGACATGGGGAAAATATGTCAGGAAGTTTTTTTTAATGGCAGGAACTTATCAATTCCACTTATTGATCCAATTCTTCATTGATACCCTAATTAATTCCTCCTGTGAATTATCTGTGTACAAAAAAAGGTTTAAAGGTTTTTTGCGTCAACAACATTTTATTGAGTTTTTAGGTAAATAAATATGAAATTTGTCAATAGATCTGGATATCTCTGGACAAAAATAAATAAAAAAACAAGAAAATATCTCACCTCACGTGATGTCAGTGTATTGATTTGTTATATTTTATTGACTGATGCAGGCCATCTAATGTCTCAAAGTGGTTGTTGTTTTGGAACCCTGAGCTTGCTGTAGTTATGCGGAAGTCAGCCATGAGCCTGCTGTAACTTCTCTTTTACCTTCCTGTAGGTATTCTGACATTTTGAGTTTTTTAGTATTGTTTTAAAAGAGTAACTGTGATATGTCTCTGTGATGAAAGTTGAAATTCTGTTTGAAAACTGAAGTTCTATCGATGTATGCTAACCACTAGCATATCAATTCAATTTCCCTTATAAGTTAGCATCAAGCTAGCGCTACGTTTTCAATATATTTTTTTTTTTTAATAGGAAACTCTTGTGAGAGAGAAATGTACATTTCTTTGTGTGTTCAGTTTTAAAGTGCTTCTTGAGTGAAACTTCAAGCTAAAAATCCTGAATCAGAGTTTTCTTGGGTAACTGTTATCCATCCGCTAAGCTAAGATAGCTGGGGCAGAATAGTTGACATAAGGTCCGTAATGTAAAGAATCAACCAGGGAACTGTTAAGCAAAGGCTAATGATGTCAATGGATTGAACCATTTCTAATCAATTCTTAACAGGAACCAGTTATCAATACCCATCCCTAATCAGAATCAGGATTGTTTTTCATATTCAGACTATTTTGACCAGTAAGCAAAATTTTAACCCAAAATATTTCTTATTCTGAACTATTATTTTGCACCATCTTGTGTCTTTTCTGCTCCATTTCATAACTTTAATCTAGTCTTGTGTCCTCTAATGTGTTTTCTGAACTGTCACATTTCCACATCATGATAAATACATTCGTTTAAAGACGTCAGCTGTAAGAGTTGGTGAGTTTCTGCAGAGTGTACAGATAGTTTGATTGTTTTTTAAGTGTTTGGATCAGTAGAAATCAAAGAATGATAATTGAGACCCCCACACAGCTGGAAAGTTTGTAGATGGAAAGCTTAGAGAACTAAGATTGATACTGAATAACAAGAGGGGGTTTTGTCATCATTGAATGCATGTGAAAATGGCAGAGAGAAAAGGCCATGTGAAATGTGGAGTTTTCAGGACAGTGACGATATTTGTGAAGCTAAACAGCTGGTTAAATTTTGAGACCTGTAAATATGATGCACTGTTTTATCAATATAATCCAGTAGGTGGCTGTATATTTACACGTGTCACTCACCCAAAGAGAGATTTAAAAAAACAGCCTGATGAACCCTGACATGTTAAAGAGAAATGCTAAATTTTAACATTCGTCACCTGATTAAAAAGCTCCTCATACAGCGCGTTTGATTTCTTCACCTGAGACTCCAGGTCAGTCACTGTGTCTGCCTCCCATGATAAACTGTTTCAAAACAGAGAGAGAGAAGATGTGTTACTGATTACTGAGCGAGCCAAAGAGGAAAATGTATAAATAACAGGAGGGATGAAGAGAGAGCTTTAAGGCTCCTCAGAGATGACTCTGGCCCTGAGTGATGTCCATAAACTGTTTTTCCCACCTGTCACTGCACCCAGAGTCCTGTGGTGTGGGAGCTTCATCATGTGAGTATTTCTTCACTTTCTTAGCCTTCTTCTCCAGGGCGCTGACCTGCCTCAGCAGAGCTTTTCTCTCCTCCATCAGGCAGTCTTTGAATCTGCGACAATGGACAGTTTCTCAGAAATTAGATCAGCATTTACTGGAATCAGAGTCCAAGAAGTGATGTGTGCAGTTTTAGGAGAGCTCTGAGATTCCTTTAAATCTTCCTCGGTATGAATGATGAACACTTTTCGGTTTTGCTAAGTGAGATGCAGAAATCAAATACGCTAGTGGTGAGTTTACATGCAAAGTTATTTAAATGAGCTCGTGCAGATCAGATGAATCACCACCTACCTCTTGACACAGCTCATCCAGTACCTCTGCTGCTGACAGAGCCACTCACACTGCTGCGCTGTCTCCTGCAGTTTCCCCAGACTCCTCTCGTTCTCCAGCTGCAGCGCCCTCACCTCAGAGACGACACAATATCACTTTATTTACCATTGCATGCCCAATGTGTTTGAAAAAAAATGAACTTTTACATTAATTAACTGTCCACTGCTGAGATTGCTGGTTTAGACCTTGGTTATTTGCTGTCTGATGGACCGGTGGAAACAGGGGCCAGTAAGGGAGTCAAGGAGCCCCAGAATAAATAAAAACCCAGTGTGTAGGAATGTCGCCAAGACTCGACACATTAATGCCAGAAAAACTTGAGTTAGTGTTTTCTTTGAACAAAAAATCTGGACACAGAGAGTAAATTTTAACCTTGAGGTTTTATGTTTCGTGTAATTAATTTCTCGACTTGTTTACAGCTGGAGCGCTGACCTGAGGGCTGTGTTAATCAATTTCTTGTGACTGGAGCAGCTGGAGGCAGTGAGATGTTGTGTTTCATTGTTTCAGGGAGAGTCTGACAAAGACAAATTCTCCACATTCATTAGAAAATCGTAAGATGGTTGTAAATCCATAAATTGTGAGCTGAAGGAAACCCGAGCAATCTGTATCAGAGTGTACAACTCTGACATCTGTTGGACAGAAGTGGTACTACAACCAGAGAGCAGCAGCAGAGGAAAAGACGAAGTTTGGGATTTGATCAAAGACCAAAAAATACATGAAAAACTTTTCAGGGAGTGGTTTGAGGAGTTTCTTTCTTAGGGTCTTTTTATTTTTCCCTTTTTCCTCATCTTGGTCAGAAAATTGTGCAGAAAAATCTTGGAATTAATTTGATGAGTCCAGATAAACTTGAATGATTCATGTGCATGAATAAAATTTGTGTCCATTATTTTGGTTTCTTACCTCTTTTTTGTGAGTGCTGTGCAAATCCTGCAGCTCAGCTCTCAGAGCTCTGTTGATTTCTTGTAACTCCTCCAGTTCCATCGTTTTACTATGAGAGACAAAAAGTTAAGTAAGTAAGTCTTTTTTCTGTCCCTCTAATGCCCCCCTTAGTAGCGTTATCTAATTTACAGGTCACAAGAAAATCCCTATTTTTCCCTCACAGGTGTTTTATAAAACACCCTCTCCTTTTAGTTCCTGTCTCTTTAAGGCTCCCTGCTCCACAAACCCCCTTCCCTCTGACTGGCCAGTCCTCTTGGGGCCTGTTGGGGGCAGAGCTATGGCAGATAGATTATTTTTAAAATCTTCAATCCATTAAATAGATTGCTTTTCTAACTTGTTTGTGAAACAAGAAATGTAGGCTAAATACTGATCCCTCTGCCTGTCGTATAAAGATCTCAGTCATCTTCTGGCAGTGGATCATAATGCTATTAATTATTCTGACTCTGAGCCAGCTCTCCACTGAGGCATGGAGCTGCGTTTCTGCTGACTCAAAGCCTCTCAACTGAACTTTATATTCAGCTTTGATTCACCAGATTGAGATGAAGATCCTCTCAGCTGGCTTCAGTTTGCTAGAGATGGAAATCAAACACTTCAACTGACCTCCACTTTCCTTGACTACCTCAGTGTGTGGCCGTATGTTTGATTGATGTTAACTTTATAACTAAGGTTCAGTTTTAAAGGCTGTGAAAAAGCTTGAAAAGTAAATTAGAGAAGTTGGTTTGATTAATTCTAGATTCCCACTGTCCTCTAGAAACCTATTTATACAGAGAAGACGTGAAGGGCCTACGTGCGCAGCTCTGCATGTAGGCTCTCTGTCAGCACAGCTCTATGCTGGGCCTCAGCTTTCAGCTCCATCTGGAGGCTGTCAGCGACTGCAGCTCTGTGCTGGGCCTCAGCCTGCAGCTCCTCCACCAGGCCCTCCAGCTTCACTTCGGAGCTCTGCAGACACAGCAGCTCTGTGCCCATCTGACGGAGCAGCTCCACGTCCTGGGAGCTCTCCTCTGCCAGCAGGACCAGCCGCTGCTGCAGCAGATCCACGTGGTCCTGCAGAGAAGACACAGAGACAGATGCATGTTCGTTTTCTCTTTAACCCTGTTACATACAGAGTGCAGTTATTACATCCATCTAAAAATGATTCAATGATTTACATTTATCTTACCTCTCCCTGTTCTTCTTGACATTTTAAAACTTATCTCCGAACATCAACAGAATTATTATCTTGTACAGAACGCAAAGTGAAATCAATCACAGCTATAGGTCAGACCATTTGTGACAAGCCCCAGCTTGACGTTAAATCATATCTTTGCGGTGAAGTGAGTGAGTCACACTTTCTTAATCCGTTATAATTCCCGCAGAGCTTACCTGTAATAACAATAAAAAAAACAACAAACAGGTCTCTGCAAAAGTCTATGAAACATGACCTCGCTTAACACCGACATTTAGAAATACTGTTTGCACACAGACAGCTGAAATGTTCACAAACTTTTCAAAACAATGACAGTCCCAAAATCAGGATAAGAAATCTCTGTTGAAGTGCCTTCAGCTCATTCTTTTCCCACCAGAGCAAAGATCCCTAAAAGGTCTGCAAGCAAAGCCAAAACTTCTACATTTACAGTAACACTGACTCTTTCTGGAAGCGTCATTCCTGGAACATTTCAGTAATTACAGCAAAGGTGACCTGCAGGTACGTCATAGCTGTGGGCATGTGAATTATGGTCAAATTCACTCAAGAATGTTCCTCCAGGACAATGAGTCTGACCAGGATTTCTACAACATTTAAAGTTAAGGTGAAGCTGAATGTTCTCTCTGTCCTGTGACAAACCCGCAGAGGCTTATCAACAAACTTTGGAACCAACCATACAGAGATTTTCAGCCTCTATTACCAAATACTTTTAGTTTTACGGCTCATTTTCTGCATAGTTTGTTCTCAGCATGCAAAGCAGGAGATAAAAAAGCTCAGATAAACCAAACAGAGACTAAAGTTTGTGACTAGCTTGCAAAAAGGGCAGTTTAAGAACGGGCTATTTATGTTAGGGGCTGCTGGAGACCTAAAAAAAAGAAATTCTAAGTTTTAAATTTATGTTGAATAACTTAAAGAGGGGATATCTTGCTTTTCTTTAAAGCTTTATTCTTTCCCTCTGGTGCCCCCATAGTATCTTAGCATAATTAACTGCTCCAAAAATATCTATTTATTCTCACACTGGTGTTTTAGAAAACTCTTATTTCAGCCTCTGTTTGAAACATTTCATTTTAGCTGCTGTCTCTTTAAGCCTTCCTGTTCCACAAACCCCCTTTCCCTTTGAATGGCCAGCCCTCAGGGGCAGAGATACAGACATATTCAGGGATTTCTACAACATATGAATATGATGAGGTTTGAAAATCTGCAAATATTCAGCCTGAACATCCAGTGTGGCTACTTTTTAACCATCTTTAGAATATATGAAAGCAGAATACCCTCTCTTTAAAGTGGTGTTTTCTGTATTCACTGCCCTCAAAAAAGAAAAAGAAAAGAAAAGAAAATCTTCCTCTGTATATTTGAATAACTGCTGACCTGTTGTAGGTGGACCCTGCTGATGAGCTGGTCCTGTTTCATCCTGAGCTCCATGTTCAGCTGCTCCTGCTGGAAAAGTCGGGCGGTCGCAGCTTCCAGATCATTCTGCAGCTTCCTCTCTCTGTCCTTGGACACCAGGAACTCTCTGTCGAGCACTGCTGCAGTCCCATAGAGACACAAAGTCAGTTCAGAGCACTTAGCAAGAAAACCTGACTGTGTCTCTTAGATGTGTCTTAATGTGATGGGAAAAACACATTTTTTATACCACCCATAGTTTAGAATGACTGTAATGTTTGAAACCAGAACACTTTGAATTCAGCTTTTGCTGCTGACATTTCTGGCAAAAACTCTCAGGGGAGTATTAAGAGGCTTTGAATCCCTCATCTCATAACTGCATTTATGTTAAAGGAGAAAGTCTCTAATCTCTTACAGTTGATCAACCTCCTGCTGGAGTAGTTCTGCCTTTGTATCTCTGAGCTCCTGTATTTTTACAAAGACACTGAGAAGCCACTGCTTCATGTTTCATGTTTAAAGTGGGGGTATTCGACTTTCTTGTACTTCTCTGCAGAAATGAGCTGTGTTTTAAAAAAAGAATCAGAATTAAACCTGGATTTTGATACTTTTACTAAAAGAAGTTCAAACCATTCACACCGCATATGGTAACCTTCAGTGGCCTTACTTTTTTTGACTCCAGAGTCAAGTCAGATGATGTAAGATACAGAGACTAAGTGACAATCATTAGATTATCCAAGAAAACAACAATGTCACACATGAAGACTGTTTTTGTCTTTCCCATCATCATCGATTAAAACTCCATTTTATATATATATATATATATATATATATATATATATATATATATATATATATATATATATATATATATATATATATATATATATATATAACCTTTGTCATCTATTAATTGGTCTAAACAGAGAAGGTGACCTAATCCGTTACAAAGACCTCATGAATTACATGTATAAAAACCAGTCGTCTATGGATCAGTTACTGTCCTCCTACACTGTGAAAACTTAAAATAAAGCACACTGGGTTTTTTTTTTTTTCGTTTTAGTCTAATTAGACTTAATATGAGCCACACTCACCTGACAAGTCTAGAAAACTGTCTTGTTTTGAGACATTACAAGCTCAAAATTAATCCAGATTTTTTTTTAAATATGATTTTTAAATAAATAAACAAACAAATAAATAAATAAATAATCTTCAATTGGGATAAGAAAAATGTAGTTGGTAAGAAAAATATTGATTCAAACAATGTTTTTCAACCTCATTGATATTGTTTGTTTGTTTATCTTTTTTACAAGCTACTCAGGTGTCATTTCTGGCTTTTTTTTATCTTGAAATGTGACTTTTTTCATTCTTGTTAAGTAAATGATGCTCATATAAAGCCTCATAAGACTTTTTTAATCTGAAATAAAGCATGATCACTTGCTTTGTTTTGAATTTTTACAGTGAACAGCTACACAATGCAAACAAACGTTTTGTTTTTTTTTTTAAATATAGTTTTGGCCTGAAACCAAAATTAAATTTTAACCCTGTCCAATAAAAATGAAGTAAAGCAGCAGAAGTTAACACACTGATACCAAAAGGCTGCTGTACAGCATGTTACAAAACATAACTTAACAATTACTTTTCTCTGGCTGCTTATCATAAAATGATTATTAAGTTCAAGTGTGAATATTTTAAATTAGAAGAGACATGAATGACCCAGCAGACAAAAATCAAAAGTGTCTTGAAAACATCTTTCCAGTCCTGGGAGTAGCCTCTCTTTGATATAAATGTTTAGCTGAACTCCCAAAGGTCAAAGTCTGAACCTCCATAAGGTCTTACCTTTCTCATGAGCCAGCCGGGTGCACTTAGCAGTCAGGTACTGGATCTGACTGTAGTCCTCGTTTCTGTGCGCTTGGAAAAACCTCCTCATATTCATGCGTCTGAACTTCTCCTTTCAATCTAAAGCTCCTTCCAACTTCCCATGATCCTCAAAGCAGGGCGGGCAAGTGGCGTCTCGTATGGTCAGAGAGGACGCAGTGCGCACATTTCCTGTACTATCTAACTCCCTCTGTGCGTGAGGGAGACTGTATCTGAGGGCAGGTTTAAGCATTAATCCAGGCTGCTGTTTCCACAACACAGAGGTGAGGCATGCTGCAGGTGTGTGAGATTCAGTGCGTGTGCGTGTTTTCAGGCCTGTTGTCTTTTGTTTCCATATGGCATGGCACTTGAGCCAACAGGACAACTATGAGTTGTTTAATGCACAAATAAAAGGTTTGATGTGATGTAAGTTTTACTGTAAAATTCCTCCCCAGGCAAGAAGAGCTGCAGGAGAGAGCTGAAGTAATCTGGGCATGTTTCATCTAGCAGATGGGCGTCTTTTTTAGCAGCAGCCTCAGGTTAGTTCTTTTATATTATGGGATTATATAATAGGGCTCATAGGAAAAATACCATTGATATTTTAACAGATCTATTCAGTGCAGAGGAGATTTGAGCGGATAATATTGTTTAAATAGTTTGAAAGAACTTGCCACTCAGCAAAAACTGCAACTTATTCATCCAAAAAAAAAAGCAAAATCTATGCATGTTACTCTCCATGTGCACGAGCACAAATATGAGGCTGATGCTTGAATCTTTTTCCTTCCACAGCACTGATTTTCAGGACCTGTGACTCGGCATGTGTGTTCGTCTGCATGCAAACTCCACCAGCTTCTTTGAGATCAAGAGACGCTGCGAATTATGAATTTTGCTTTTAAGATTTTACAGCATCTGCAAGCAAGAGCAGAGCAACATGTTGGATATGTTTGCATGCATGTGAGACATAGAGATCCCTCCTTAACAGAAGTGTGGTGCACATTTTCACACAACGCACAGCGCTGTGACTCCACCGATGATCATTTAAATCTCCAAAAGCACCGATAGAATTTTGTTTTTAACCTGATGTAAAGAAAAGAAATGTGTTTGAACACTTCTAAAGTGGCTGAAATAGACAGTCCAGGTTTGGAAAAGTTTGGAGTCAAACAGCCGCTGTCTTTGTGATAAATTATAATCTTCTTAAACTCTTCCTTCTTCGTTTAAATTCATATGAAGTTTGGACTTCGGTAGCAGATCCACCTCACCCCTCATCATGAGAATAAACCTTAATTATATTGCGCTTGTTAAAATACATCATTCCTCTTTATATATTTTTATAACACTAGTTTTATATTTCTTTCTTTTGCTTTTTAAACAGACATCTACAGTTTAAAAATTATGAGTAGCTGCTTTTGTAACAGTATCATATTTCATCACATTGTCTCGTCTTCCTTGTGTTTTTATGCCTGACCTGTGGGGAACAGAGTTTTAATGATTCTTTGTGAAATAACTTTCAGTTACAGTCCCTCGTTGAGTTATCATGTGCTTCATCCACAAGACGTCTTCACGGCTTCTTTTTTAATTATTAACAAGCAGGAATTACTACAGCTGCTGCATACACAAAATGTGTTTTGGGTATTCTTACTGCTGAATGAGGTCAAAGCTAGTTGGAACCAAGTGTGTATGTAAATATCTCTCTACCTTCTCTGAAGTATATGATGTGCAGGTTGGCTCTTTATGCACCGTCTCTGTATCTCCAGCAGAGGGAGTCAAAGTGTAACACTTCACCAGAACAACCTGTCTCATATCCTTCTGTTTATTACCATGCAGGTTTGCAGGAAGTCTGAAGCTGCAAAGGTGAGGTTCACCTGGACAAGTTACCAGCCTCAATAACAAGCACATGCATGGGGAGAACATGCAAACTCCACACACAAAGGTTCTTATCTAGCCATCATTTTCATTGCATTTTTTTCTTTGACTTTTTTTTTACTCTTTATTTATGCTGTTTTTGACTGATCTTTCTATCTACATATTTTAATCCTATCCTATCTTGCTAACTTCTGTATTTATGTACTTTCTATTTTTAATGCTCTTAACTCCTTCTGTTTTCATTTTAAGGTTTTAATTTAACTTTTATCTCATCTTACTGTCTTACCCTCATATTGTCTTCTCGAGGAGGGATTTAGGCAGTGTTCAAACTCATTCATGTATGTAATCTTTGTGTAAGTACAAAATGACCTTTTTTAGATGCTTTCTCTGTTTTTCTGTCTAATAATGGACTGACTGTCGTAAAAGTGCCGAGTGCCGAGTTCTGTTCACCATCACGATAAACTAACACACAGGTTTTATCAGGTGAGCCGTCTCCTGTGAAATCCTGTATGAATGAGCCTCTCTGATCCGGCTCTGCGAGCACAGCAAAGTCATTCAAAGGAGAGGATGTTCAAAAATGGCGTTTATTAAAAAAAGAAAACAAAAAGAAAGAAAGAAAAGAAAAGAAAGGAAAAACCACCATGCTGACTTCTGCTTCTTTAACACAAAAGTTGTTGATAGAAAATGGCGTTGGACATTGACACAAAGCGTCCGATAAAAATAAATAAATACGTACTCCTCCCAAATCTGTGAAAGCAAAGAAAGCCTAACATCTCTCCTGAAATAAAAACACAGAGGAAACCTGTCCCACAGCTACACACCAGATTCTGTCACATCATAAAACAGAAAGCAGAGAACATTTGACAAACAGAGCTTCAGATGCATACAGTGACTTATGGACGTTCACAAAATGAAGTTACCCTGCTTTTCGAACCACAAACTGCTTTACAGAATTCAAACAGTGGGTCAATTTACCATTTATAGACTCAAAGTATCGTTACAGAGTAATATTCATCAATCATGTCAGTAGTTTTCCATATTTAATAACTTAGAACATTTTAAAAGGAAACCAAAAAGCTGCCCCTGTTATCGTGCTTTAAGTACAATTCAGTGCCTTCAACGGGTCGTGATCTCTGAAAGATGAAACAGACGAGAGAGTAACGCTGATAAATGTTTGTCCACAGAGGTTTTAATGGATGCAGATACACTCAGGGGAGTTCAGGATGATCAAATAATAACAGTGTTTTTGGAGCTTCTCTAACAAGCCTAAATGTGTTGTTTGGCAGAGAGCTGTGCAATTATCAGCTGATGATAAAAACTCGCCAACAATCACACATCTGGGAACCAATAAATCTGTCTTTAAAGATATAAAATGTCAGAATGTTCCTTTGCTCTACTCTGACATTTAACAGGATTACGTCACAGAGATTCACAGGAAATAAAAAATAATTGGTAGTTGCAGCCTAAGTGTGACCTTCTGGCTAGTGTAACTACTAGCACTCCTTTCAGTACTTAGTTGGAAAACAGATGGGAAGTTATTTGTGTGAAATTAAGACAAAACATCGGAACTGACTCTTTGAAACACCTGTCAAAACCTATAAAGTTTATAGATTAACAAGTTGTTTGTTAGTTCAAATGAAAATTTTAAAAAGCATAAGCTTTTATAAGCTGAGCACATTAGATCCATTGAACAGACAATTTTTCATTTTTTATTTCTTAAAGAGGGGCTACTGTGTTTTTTTAAAGCTTTATTTTGTCCCTCTGGTGTCTCCATAGTAACTTTACATGATTGACAGCTCAAAAAAATCCCCACTGGTGTCGTTTTAAAACCCCTTAATTTCAGATTTTCATTTTAGCTGCTGTCTCTTTAAGGCTTGCTGCTCCGCAAACCCCCTTCACTCTGATTGGACAGCCTTTTGAGGAGTTCTTAAACTATGACCTCACCATTCTGATTCTGATTTCAGCAAGTCTCATGAAGGACTGAGCGTTTTGATCAGTTTACAGACAGATTCAGGGATTTCTGCATCATATGAATATGTAGAGGTTTGAAAATCTGCGAAGGTTTAGCCTGAACATCCAGTATTATTAATTTATATCTGAGTTTAAATATGGGCAAGCAGAGTACCCCGTCTATTGGCAATATTTTAAGCTCTCGTATTTAATTCTTCAACTCTTGTGTTGGCCGTTTGTGAGGTCTTCCAAATCATGCAAAGATCTTCTGACGGGGGAGTTTAATCTGTGAGCGAAACGTGTGGGCTTCACTAATTGACTGCGGGATTAAAAGGGCAGACCTTCAGATTTGTTCATCTTTCAGAGAGCACAAACACTCCATTCACACACACACACACACACCAGTGCTTCATCGAAGCAGCGGAGCGATAGCTTGTTTAGCAAACGGGAGAGCTTCACCTGACCGACTGCAGGCTGTGCTGATCCCAAAGCTGCCAACAGATTAACCAAATCAACGGAGAACTTTCCTTCACAAAGACCAGAGAGCATAAACACTCCAGAACCAAAAACAGAGCTGTGTTAATTTTATGAAAATGCTGGTGTGAGGACCTTTGACACCAAATCCAGACGAAAATGTGCTTCTAGAGAGAACTTCAACCTTAAAGCTGCTGTTCTTTTATTTTGAAGGAGTCACATTTAAAAGCTTAAGGGCTGTAAGTGACCAGGACTTTATTATAAGTGGCCCACTTCTTATCTTGGCTGACTTTTACACAAGGCTGCTGTCCTTAAGCTAATCCTACGCTAGCTGGTGACTATCGTGGGCTTTTCATGCTGTCTTGACCTGACGAAGCTTACCCAAACCTTGAGTGAGGTAAGATGTGCAAAGTAACACGATGAACGAGCAGCCTGGGAAATCACCAAGTTAGTTCAATTCAATCAAAGTGGAGAGAGTGACAGCACCCCTTCAGAGTTCAGGAGAGAAAACAAAGACTTCTGTCCTGGTTCTTCTTTTTTTAGTGACATTAGAAGTGAGTTTTTTATATTCCAGACATTAAAAAAGTCAAAGAACGTGAATAAATGGAAACAATTATTTACAACACGGTCCCAAACAGGCAACGGGGCAAATTCTTTAACGGATGGTAGCATTAAATACATGCAAACCAGCTGAAAATCTGCCTCACACTCACTTTGGTTTCACCTGACACTGTGACAAACAAAAAAAAGTCACAGTTTCAATCAATACAACCAGTGCTAGGTGAAATCTGAGCTTGTTCTGTGCAGATCTTCTGTCGTTTTTCTGCTGATTTACACTTCAAACTGGAAACGCAAACGCAATCGGTGCTCTTAGCTTCGTCATGACTGTTACAGAGTGGGATAAAGGAGCACAGACACTTTTCAGCCTGTCCTTTTTGGTCAGATGAAGTCATATTTTGACATTCAGTCGACTTCTTTTACACATATTTTCACAAGTAGTTGATCACAGCGCTCAAAAAGAAAGCAGACACAAACAGAGAGAAACTCACAAACACAGGAGTCAGAAAGTGAAACAAAAAAAAGTAAAAACCCAACTTCAAGTCAGCATTTTCCATCCCACTTGTGTCAGTTCAGTATGATGCAGGCGGTAGAATAAAAAAAGAGGACAAAATAAAGTATTGCACTGGTTTGGTGTGAGTCTATGGATGGGCGGTCATTATATAAATAACAACAACAAGAACCAAACAGTAATACCATAATAATAATAACCATAATGCTAATAAAAACAGTTCAGACTAAGCCCCCCCTCTCCCTGCCGTTTTACCACTGCTGCCAACTGAAGTCATCGTTGGATCCAAAGACCAGGAAGAAGCCCAGGATGGTCGCGAAGATCACTACGTTACCCGTTAGCACAAGCGCACACGCCCCCCAGGCGATCTGTAGAAACATCAATAATTCAGTTTAACAAATGTTGTTGCGCGCTGCCAGGCTGCAGAACATATTCAGGACAAAATCAAAGAGTGGGTGTCAGCAGCAACAGTTTGTAAAATCACTTCCATATGCTGCTCACTTCTGAGTTTTAAATTCAGGGCACGCAGCAGGACGGGACATCACCGGCAGCTAAATACAACCCATGTCCTTGGCTGCAGCTGGTGCATCTGTCAGCTCTGTGAGCTCCACGGCTCTGCAGCCAAATATCAGTTTAAAGCAATATTTAACTTTTTGTCTGGCTGGATTTGTTGTTCTCTTTTTATCGTGGCTTGTTACAAAATGGTGCATTTTCTTGCAGTTCACAAAGAGCAAAGAGAGGGCAGATTTTTCTCCCATATTCTGACTTTCTCTGATTTGCCTTGGAATTTAAAGACTCCTTCCTCCCACTTTTGAAAGTGAAACATCAAGAGCTCATATTTCCCCTCAAACCTCTCCAGAACATGGTGCATGCATGGTGCACGCTTAAGGCCAATTTCTACTCCCTTTACATACGAAAATGTGAATGTCTGTTTTAAATAATGCTGCTGTCACTGCTCACATACTTCCATGCTTCCTTTACAATGGCAGCCCAGAGTCAAAAGTTTATGACAACAACAAACTCAAAAACAAATGTGGTGACTGTGGAGGAGGTATCGCTACATAAAAGCCATAAAAGCCAAAAACGGAGAAGCAAGTTGCTCACCAACTCGCTAAATTTTCTTTAAGAAGTTCCATCATTATCATTATTTCATAGTGTCTCACTAGAGTGACGTATTGGGTGGTAACAGCAACACTGCCCCCACAGTTTCCTTTTGTCCTGCTGCGTTTGGCCCGTATCCGTAAAAACACGCAGAAATACGGACGAAATGAATGCAGAACACGGACAGAAGGCTCCATCCGTACCCATATTTATTCATTTTACAGTTTAGATTTGAGTCCCTCTGTACTTTGAGGAACAGTTCAGCTTATATGTTTTCTTTTCAGTGCGCATGCAGGTTTCTAACACTTGCAAAGCCCCTCTTTCCTCTACTCTCTCTCTTCATCAACATTCATGTCATTTCTGACCTTCTGACATGAAAATGATTTAAAGAGTATGGTCTGGAAAAGACTTACGCCTAATTCACATACAGTGTGAGCACCACAGTCCGTCAGCGCCGCGCACTACAATGTACTTCGCTGCCATTCAAGTCAATCAGTGCATTCACACAGCCCACGCTGCGGTCCGTCTCCGACACATGCTACCAACGGCTGCTCGCAGCTGTTTCGCTGCGAGTCTATTTTTGCCGGTGTACGCTGCAGAGACGCGTCAATTTCCGCAGAGCAGATTGTACAAAACAGGAAAACCGACGAAAAACGATCAGTTTCGAGTCTTTTCAAAATAAAGCACCATGTTCAGACTGTCGATCTTAAAATTATCCTCGTATATCAAAACTACATCACTGGCACAGGGCCAGCAGTCATCAGCAGGTCAGACCCAGAGGAAATCTGATGCCATGGACGAGGAAAAGTTTATATTGGAGGCAGAAAACCTTATAATTATATGCGATACAACACATCCTTTCTATAAGGACACCAACAGAAACTAAAAGGGAAGGATTAAATTACTGAAGTTCTGGGAGGGCCAGGTGAGTTTATCATACTAATTATTTATCATGAAAGTAGTTGTCATGGGTGTGATTCCTGCGGGAACATGTGGTTCTCCTGTTATCTGGTGATCTTGTGTATCCAGCTGCTATGGAGTATGCTGAGCTGCGCTCCGCTCCGCTCCGGAGACGGATCCAATGTGAATTGACGCGTGTCGAAAACCGCAGCGCTCACGGAGTATGTGTGAATCAGGGATAAAACTTCAAGAACTTCAGGATCTAATGCTTACAGGTCCAAACCTTTTTGTCTCCACAATCAAAATATTGAGAAACTCAAACGAGTTCTGAGCTATACTCTCCTAAAAAGTTGCTGATGAGGACTGGCATTCTGGTGAAGGGCTCAAACTGACTGCTGGCAGCAGTTTGGGACTGAGAGCATCCAGAGCTGAACATGTTAGATGTTCCACAAGAGTTAAGAATACTGATCTCAAATTAGAGGACTGACTTTCTGCATTTTTGTTTTTGGCATCAGTTTATGCAGAATTAACTGATTTATTAGCATAATAATCATAAACGTTGTTGTTTTTTTTGGTGATCACAGAAGTGGAGTGTTTTAGAATGTGGTAGTTTAGAGCACATTATGTGCAAAAGCATTTCTGTTACTCACTACTTGAGCTCTCGCAAAGACGATGGGCAGGCCAAAGGCTGAAATGACGATGCCCGTTGTGAGGAAGATGGCCAGCTCTTTGCAGGCGTTACTTGCGGAGTCTGTGTCATCAGCCACTCTCCGAGAGATGCAGTATGGGATGGGAGAGAGGATGTAGAAGAAGAGGAGGAACAAAGGCCAGTATTTGCTGCAGAGGGACAGGAGTAGATACACTCAGTTACTTTGAAATGTTGCAGTCCTTATATATCAGATATTTTCAGCAGTTCAATGAATATTTCATTAAAAAAAAAACATTTCAGATGCAACCATGTGTGCAACGACTGAGTCTATTAAGATATTGAAAAAAAAGACCACACAATAAAGATGAGGAACTCTGAGCATACCACTGAAGAAACACTACACATTTTAATCGTATTTGCAGCTTCCTGTTGGCTGTCACAGAAAAGCTTAAAGGAAACAAGTTCCTGATACAAAACTACTAAGTCTACACATACCAGATCTTCACCAAATTGTAAAAGAGACTACACATTGTTCCTAAAACATAGGTTTATGTTCTGGAAACTTTTATTTGTGAAAGTTTCACAAATCTAAAACTGTTTTCAAATAGTGTGTAGCCTTTCAAGAATAGTGTAATTCTGATATAAGATGTCTATGTGTTGCAATTTTTCTTTAGAACCTGGTACAGCGCGGTGTAAAGGTGATAAAAGCAGCGGAATCAGCCTTTCTTACACTTTCTAAAGGTTAAAGCTCCGTGTTTTGAAAAGTCTAGAGACTTTCTCTGATAAAATCCAGATTTGACAGGTGTGGGTCACGTGTTCTGGGGTCAGGACCCTGTCACCATGTAACAGCTGAATAATGAACTGAGAATAAGATGCTATTTTCAGTGTTGGAGTATTTTGCAGGTAAGTAACAGGGATCCAGCAGCTAATTTCTGTCACCAAGCAAGTTAATCCAGCCATGTTTCACACCTGTATTTAAAGCAGTAAATCTGGAGGGATCATCTGAGGTGCGTGTCAGTAAGTGCCAAGTGTGGACAGTGTTGCTACTCACACAAACACATTATCAGGTTGATGCTTGTACTTACTCGTACACAGGGAGGGCACATCCTAGCATGAGGAACATGAGGCCAATGGCCCCTCCAAATGATAGGCTAATGAGAGCTAAAAGAAAAGAGAAGGAAAAAGAAAAGAAGAGGAGATTATCAGAAATGCCGTTTTAATACATGCAAGTGTGAATTCTTTAATATTCACGCGGTGGAAGCAAGGGGCCCTGGCTGCTGAGGCTATCATGTGATGAATCAGCTGATTTCACGTGTAATAGCTCCATCAGCCATGCAAGCCATGCCTTTAGGAGCGCATGTTACACGCTCATAGCAGTACACCCAGTGCGGTTGCTTGTGAGCATCAATTAATCCGAGCAGTTGAGTCTGAGCAAACAGTGTAATTACTGGACTCAAGGTGCAGCTAACATTAGCATTATAACGGTTCCCATTGCATCGCTGTAGTGTGAAAAGGGTGTGACATTTATAAAGCGTTATAAGAGATCATTACAGGGTTATAGTCTGTAAATTAGCTTGGATTCATTGTCATCAACCTGCGAGTAGCGGCTTCTCTAAACCAAGAGGATGAAGCTCTGCAGCTAATGCTAACGAGTGTACTGGCCCATCGGCTAACCGTTAGCTCGCTGGACATTTCAAACGCAGCTATCCGTCTACGGGATATTTCCCCTCTGCTTATTACTAATCAGAAAAAAATGAAAAAGGATTCACCAAAGAGAGAGGATGTGGACGCGTCTTACCTTTGATTCCAGCCATTTCTTCTGGACAAAAGCTCGACTCACAGCCCTGACGGATGACAACAGTGCCCCCCTCCTCGGATCTCGAGTCCAGCCGAACCTCCAACCCTGCCTAATGTGGTGCCTTCAAGTGTTACCAGAAATATCAGAGTCATAAAGTCGTCACAACAAATAACTTAAAATTAAAGATTAAAAGCATCATCCTTATATTTTTTTCTTAAATATTACATCATAATATACACTTCATCTACAAGCCTTTCATGTTTAAAACCTCAGATTCTTTTTTTCAAGAATCCTTTAAAAATAGATTCATCTTTATTTTTATTTTTATTTTTATTATTATTATTATTATTATTATTATTATTATTATTATTATTATTATTATTATTATTATGTCCTTTAAAACGTTTGTTAATAATTTGTATTTGCATTGCCCATGAGCCCAAGTTTGTGACCACTTTTGTGAGTGTCCTTCGAGTGCTTGAAAAACATCATTTATGTCAAAAGACAATGTTGATAACTACAAGATCTAATTTGCAACATGGACTTTAAAAAAAGGACTGTAAAACTATTATTATCGTTTGTATACCATACAAGGTTGCAAAAAAGTAGAAGTAGTATACAGGTTTTATTAATTCAAGTCTGATTTGAAGAGTTCTGTCTTGTCGAAGGCCACATAAGCACACATACAGAATATGAACATGACTTCAATTTGCAGCTTCTGGGCTTTTTTTAAATTCACTTTTAGAGGAAGAAGGTTTATGCCATTAACTTTCATGAGGGAAATTCATTATTTCCCTCTGGCTCATGCTACACACATACATAAACAGGACTTTGCATGCACAAACGATTAAGTCAGTAAATAATTAGAACAGTATTAGTTGCATAAAAAGAAACGTTGTTTATTTTTTCATATACCCCCTGAACAAGTAAAAGATCAGTGATCAATGTGATGCATCATAACCTGTTTTATACAGTCAATGATCATAACACTGTAATCTGACTTGTGAGGATATTGTATTCTGTCCTGCTTCTGTAAGGTGTCGGTGAAGGCATCAACCGGCACTGTTGCCGTGAGGTGGACATGAGAAGTGAAAAATAAAGAAATAGTAACCTAAATTTTAATTAACAATGCAAAATGTTATAATTATCAATCAATTTAATATTTTGACTTAATTTAGTATGATTTTTGTTACAAAAAAAAAGTGTAACTCCAATCCTCGTTACCCCGGAAGTCAACACTTTCTGATTCCGTTGCGCTGTGAGCCCATTCAGCGAAGATGGCGAGCGGAGGAGGTTCAGTGGCTTCGCTATGGACTGAAGTCAACCGCTGTGGGCAGAATGGGGACTTTACCAGGGCCCTGAAAGCTCTCACTAAAAGTATGAATCCATACATTTTATTTATTATCCATAACGGAACCGGAGCTGTGGGTTGTCCTTCGCACGGCCCGTCTCTTCTTGGACTAGTTAGCAACTAAGCTAAAGCCAGCTGATAGCATGTGGCTACGCTAATGGCAGTCAGACAGCCTCTGGTTAGGTTCTCACAAACACTGATTTAGATTTATTTAACATTAATATACTCAGCTGGATACTTATGATTGATGCGGCTTTAAAGTCAGTAGAGTACACTGGTTTCACATGAAGTATTTGTATTAAAGTTTGCCCCAAAAAGCGCTGTTGTGTCCTAATGAGTGACGTGTCCCTAGTTAGCCTCAAAGCTAAGCCATCATGGCAGCAGACAAGCGTTCATATTGATACTACCAAATATTAAAAAACTCCGACTGCCTAAAATCCAGATGGATCGGCGATTATTAATCGTAATTGCGACAACTCTACAGGTTTCACTGGTTTGTTTACATTGTTCTTATTTGCATTTGAAGCAGGTTCAAAGGTCAAATCAACAATTTTAAATTCGGCTCTTTTCAGCGTTTTGCTTTGGAAATCTACAATAAAATGTACATGTTGAAGCAGACGTGAAGATTTATGATGTAATTACACATTGAAGCAGAACTGCCTCATTTTCTTTTTAGAATCTAGTTCATATAATTTTCATTGACATCTGATAACAATAACCTGAACTGTAACCGTCTTATTTTAGGTTGCAATACTCTCTCTAATTTTTTGCCACCTTTGTGTCCTCTTCTATTACAGTTTTGCAGGATAACAGGGACGATGTGACGGCCCTTCACTGTAAAATAGTTTGCCTTATCCAGAATAGCAGCTTTAAAGAGGCACTGAATGTTATGAACACCCATTCAAAGGTGCTGGGCAGGTAATCAGACTCACTGTTTGTTGTGTATTTAAAATGCAAGCTCCGAAACACTTTTAAGACGACTTAAGATGTTTTGCAAAATATGTATATCTACTCAGTATTTGAACAATCAAAAATAGTTGATGATACAGTGACTTAGTTATTTAATTTGTTTCTTTTGTTTTGCAGTGATGTTGTGTTTGAGAAGGCATACTGTGAGTACAGATTGAACAGAGTGGAAAGTTCCCTGAAGACAATTGAAAGTGCTCCCGAGCAATCGGACAAACTGAAAGAGCTCTACGGTCAAGTGGTGAGGCTGAACAGCCATAAAGAAGACAATAAACAGAGTGCATCTTTGTGCTTTTTTTAAAAAATTTTAAGTGTTTCTTTCCCTTTTTTTAATGTTTAGTTGTACAGATTGGAGCGCTACGATGAGTGCAAATCCGTCTACACAGATCTGATCAGGAACTCTCAGGATGAGTACGAGGAGGAGAGGAAGACAAACCTTGCTGCTGTGGTGGCTTCTATGACTCAGTGGGAGAAAGCTCAGGTGGTAAGCACTCGTTCATGAAGCTCAAAGGATTTATTTTAATGCCTTATATTTTATTTACTGTGTTTTGGTCCAGAAACTGATGCAGTAAAACAGTAAAGTGTCATCTGTCAATTTCTGTTCTAAATTAAAGTTGCGTCTAGATTCTTCTTACACTTTTTCTGGTTATTAACCTACGGTTTTTTTTCAGCGTATTCTCTGATTTCCATGTCTTTTAATGTATTTCCAGAATTTTTATATGATTATTTTGTATCTAAAATATTTCTGTTATGTTTCATTGTATCCTACTGTTTTCCTGCAGGAAGATTTGGGTCTTCCAGAGTCGACGTATGAGCTCTGCTACAATGCTGCCTGCACTCTGATAGGACAAGGGCAGCTTACAGAAGCTCTCAACAAACTGCAACAAGCAGAGGGTAGGTGTCCACTCTTTTTTTCTTGATTTGTGATGTTGTTATTCTGCCTCTTCTGAATTTTACTTGAACTGGTTGTTTTCCTTCACAGAGCTTTGCAGAGTCTCTCTGGCTGATGATTCAGTAAGTGTCACCTCAGCATTGATGAGTTTTCATCTAATAGTTTAAATTTTGACATTTGTAATCATAAGAAAGTAGTGGATGCTGCTGTACAGATATGTTTTTATATATTACTGACCTGCTTTGTCATCCCACAAACCCCCCAGCTGTCAGATTTTTACTTTCCCAACTAATTACAGACATTACTGCCTTCCTCCTTTCAGGATGTGACTGAAGAGGACATTGAGTCGGAGCTGGCAGTCATCCACTCTCAGATGGCATATGTCATGCAGCTACAAGGTCGGACAGACGAAGCCCTGCAGCTCTACAACCAGGTCATCAAGCTCAAGTGAGTGCAGGATTCATCATGAATTATCTTTAAAATTACAGGTAATAATAATGATGATGAGAAACTTAAGCATCAGAAACAGCTGAAAAGGCCTATTACATGTTGTATTTTCAGTTGGAATTTAAATATGTATTAACAGTCTGTTTCTGACTGCAGGCCCTCTGATATTGGGCTGCTTGCTGTGACTGCCAACAATATCATAACAATAAACAAGGTGGGTGAAGTATTTCATACACTGTAGATGTACTGCTACTGCAAAAACAAAATTCCAGCTTCATTAAATGTTTGAATAAAATACCCCCGTGTTTCTGTAGGACCAAAATGTGTTCGACTCAAAGAAGAAGGTTAAACTGATGAACGCTGAGGGTGTTGAATACAAGCTGGCAAAGAAGCAACTGCAGACGATCGACCTCAACAAAGCCCTGCTGGCCATGTACACCAACCAGGTACGGCTGTAGCTGTAGACTCAGGTAAAGAGAGTCGGAATATCTGATAAATTATTGTTTCCTAATGAGCGGCTGTTTGCCCTTCAACAGGCTGACCAGTGTAGGAAACTGTCATCTAGTCTCCAGTCTCAGAACCCGGGTCACCCGAGACCGGTGCTCATCCAGGTGGCTCAGCTGTGCAGAGAGAAGCAGCACAGCAAGGCCGTAGAGCTTCTACAGGTACAAACGATAAAGATTAAGCAGTGAAGAGTCTATTAACTATGCTGATGTTGACAAGGTTTGGTCTGATTTTTTTAGTTTATACTAACAGATCTATTCTTCTGGTGTTCAGCAATTTTCAGACAAACATCCAGAGAGTGCATCTGGCATCAAACTGACAATGGCACAACTTTATTTAGTACAAGGTAGGGTTTTTCCTGTTTTTGGTTGTTTTTATTCTATGAATTATCATCCAAAGTGTTAAGAAAGACTCCAAAAAACAGATATTGTTTAAAATCATTCCAAAAAGGGGGTTCTGTGCTTCTTTGGTCTTTATTTTGTCCCCCTGGTGCCCCTGTTGTAGCTTTACATGGTTTGGAAAACCCTTGTTAATTCTGACATAAAGGAAGGTTTTGTATTTCTTTTGCTCCTCAGGTCACGTAACAAAAGCTTGTGATGTCTTAAGGTCAATTGAGGAGTTCAAGCACAAATCCGGGATGGTAAGTTTGAAATAAAAATGACTGAACATTGAAGTTTTTATGCTTGGTTTTGTGAAACTAACCAACATGTTTTGCTCTCTGTAGGTTTCAGCTCTGGTAACCATGTACACCCATGAAGAAGACATCGACAGCGCTATTGACGTTTTTAAACAGGCTATCGAGCACTACCAGTCTGAGCAGGTGGGTGTTCGGTCTTTAGTTTACAGTAATTCCTGCTGTATTAGTTTTTGAATCCGCTTTCCTAAATCTTTGATAACAGGGGATTTAATTTGATTTTTGTTTTGCTTTTGGAAGTAACAGAAAAATAAGCAGTTAGCTAAAATATCTCAGGAGAGACTCAGGTTTTATCAATCCCCACCTATGCAGTAGTCGGTCTTTTTGGCAATACTCTCATCTGAAGAGACGAACTAAAACATGTACCACGATGTGCAATCTGACTGTGATTTCACTGTTTAATGAGCCGTGTGTTCCTCCTCCACAGCCCGGATCTGCTGCACACTTGGCACTTGTACGAGAAGCTGCTAATTTCAAACTGAAGTACGGGCGAAAAAAAGAAGCCATTAGTGATCTGGAGCAGCTGTGGAAGTGAGTTTAAGCTCTCTGAGGTTCAACATGTGTTAACTATTGCTGTGGAAAAACACATTAATGTGTTCCTTAGAGGTTTATCTCACAGCTTTGAGCTGGCCTTGGGTTGACTTGTTTAAATGTCTATCAGTTTGGTGGTTACAGAGCAAAAAAACAAGCATAAAATGAAACGAGAAAAGCAAAACATTCATTTATTCACATACTATTAATGCAGATTTGCTGTTAGTGTTTGTGAACCTGATGATTTATTTTCTCTCTTGAAACAGGCAGAACACCAACGACGTTCACACACTCGCACAACTCATCTCTGCATACTCTCTGGTGGACACAGATAAAGCCAAATCGTATCCTTCATCATGAGAAATCTTTGGAATAGAAGTCACAAAACCTGATTTGATTGCCATTTTTGACAATCTCTCTGAACATATTGGTTGATTTGGGCTCGAGGATTTAATAAAGTATGGTGCTGAAGTTTCAGCTCTAAGGAACACTTTTCACAGTTAGAAATTTGATGGAATAAAGAATATTTTTTGCGGGTTAATTGGAGCATTTAAAAATCAGACGCAGCAACAAGATGTTCTCCTTAGCCCCTCTCTCAGCCTCAGCAAACACCTTCCCTCTGCAGACACCATGGCCTTCAACGTAGACGTGGACGAGCTGGAGAACTCACACGGAGCGACATTCGTCAGAAAAAAAGCTGCTAAGGTCATCAAACCAGAAAACCTTCCCAAAGAACCCGGGTAAGCTCTTATAGTTTTATTGGATAAATATATGCACAATAATACTGAGTAGAGACTTCTGGATAAGTTAAGGAAGCTGCACTTCGATCTAACACTGCTTTGTTTCCTTTGCAGCCAAGGCGAGCTCAAAAAGAAGAAGAAGAAGAAGAAAGGTGAGCATGACGTTAAAGATAGTTCATGGAAGTTATTTAGAAAAAGTTTTTTTTCATTTTTATTTTTTTTTTTGAAGAGAGAAAATCTTTGGAATTTCTGAAGCTTCAAGTAATCTTATGTTAAGAAAAGGGGAAAAAACAGTAATGCTGATCAAAGTTTATCAGATTTTTTTGTTTTGAACTTTACTGACCTCTACGGGCCTAAAAAAGGAATTGCAGAAATATTGCACAGTTTATATCCTTTTATGAGAAACTCAGTTAAGTTCTTTAAGTCAGTGTTAAGTGTTTAATGTCTAACTTTACTGATTTTAGTGCTCCCCTCAGTAACTCCCTCCCATCTTCTTTTCAGGCAAACTTCCCAAAAACTGCGACCCCAAAGCGACCCCTGACCCTGAGAGGTGGCTGCCCATGAGGGAGCGTACGTACTACAGAGGCAAGAAGAAGGGGAAGAAGAAGGAGCAGATCGGAAAAGGCACACAGGGAGCGACGGCAGGAGCTGCAGCCGAGCTGTGAGTAACTTTCAGGAACTGATACACATTTGACTATATTTCCCACATAACGTAAGATCTTGTAAAGATACTCTGAGGGTACCAGACAGACAGTGTAAAGTAAAACAAAAAAGCACCATACCTCCTCTTTAAGACAAATTGCTTTCAGAATAGATTAAATAAACTAGCTTGAAGGGGCAAACAGCAGTTACCCAGAATGGAATTTTTTTTATTTGTTTGGGTCTTCAACATTTTTAATTTGGTTGTGATATCTTATCCTGTACGACTTTTATAAGATCGGTCTCTTAAAGACGTTTGTGTCCTCGTGTTCCAGCGATGCCAGTAAGACAGCCGCCAGCCCCCCTACCTCCCCGAGACCAGGCTCTGCATCAGGCTCATCCACAGCAACGGCCAGCAACGTGGTCCCCCCTCGACAGCAGAAACCAGCGTCTTCAGGGGCCACACGCAAGAAGGCACCATCGAAGAAGAAGAAGGGAGGTAAAGGAGGCTGGTAGTCAAGGGGAGGGGGAGCAACAGGAGAAGAAGACGAGGGGCCACGGGATCCACCCAAGTCTGTGTGGACGAGACAACAAGCAATCATAAGCTTTTCTGTTTTTCACGTTAAACGTTTTTATCCTGGCCGTTCATTTGAACATGTGAAACCAAAAGATACCCTTAGACTCTCTTTGTCATTCATTTGTGCCGTTTGATAAAAGGCGGACGCAAGAATATCAAAGGACAGTTCCGCTGAGCTTAACTTGCTTGTTGCAAAAGGAGAGGGTTTTGAGCTGTGTTTAATGATGACCTTTTGAGGTCACAGTGACATAATGCAAACCTCAGATATTGGCTTCAAATACTTATCCAGCACATGTTTGTGATGTTTAGTTTCTATTCCATCACATGGTTTTTCTTGGTACGTTATTTTATCGTCATATGCCAAACATTTGGTCCATGTGATCGTGAATATTTGTGTTGATCAAACTTCAGTAAATTGGCGTTACGATTCCTTCCTCAACAATTTAATTCAAAAATGAGAAAATGGGATTATTTGTCCTCTCAAATTGTGTTTGCATACAACTGAGTTGTAAGATTATGAAAGAGTCAGAGCTTTTGCAGGCTAACATGAAGTTAAATTTTTGCAGAACTGTCCTTTACTTTGTTTTTGGTCTAAGCATTGTCATCACTTTTGGGTCATGTTTCTTTAAATTGTCTTTTCTTTAAAACAGCTGAAACATGTTAAGAGCTATTTATTTTTGAAAATCCCTGTGCTGGTCTAAATTCAAACAATGATTTTAATTCTTTAAATTTGTCAGATGCATGTTTCTGGAATTATAAAAGAGACCACACAGGCGTCCCGTTTTGTTAAGTCTTAATAAAACTCTCAACAGTGATGAGTGACTGCCTGTTTCTTTAATTTGTTGCTCTAAAACACTGAGCGTCCGCCACTCCATCTTTTCCTGTCATGAGCGGTGAAGTCAAAATATTTCCTTCGAGAGCCTAAACACTCATTTATTTGTATATAAAATGATAACAATCTCTCGGGTCAAGGATTCATGCTGATTTAAAGCAGAAACTCATGATTATGAGAAATTCAGTGGCTCATATTCGAGTATGTTTTGGCACTTTTTCACCGTTGCTCTGATCAGGGCTGTTATTTCCATTGTGGGGGCCCTTTGTAAGATGCTGTTTGGAGCCCCTCGTCAGCATTCATGAAGCAAACACTAAAGCTTTATGAGCATACATATCCTAGCAAACTAACTTCATTCGAGGCCGGCTGAGCTATCTAGCAGGACAAATAATAAACAAACTTGCTAAAAACACGGTTACACCTCCCCCATTCACCCCACATCATGAACAAATGGCTTACTTTATCCTCAGACTGTTTACCGTCCTCCATTTTTTTTTCTTGTTGTAAGCTGGTTGTAAGCAGAGCTTCAAAATGCTAAAAGAAAAAACAGGAGCAAGAGACAATAAACAGAGAGTAATTCATTTAATGAAATCTGCATTTGAACTCAAACAGACAGTTCATTCACTGATAAAAGTTTAAGGCAAGAAAAAAGGCAAACTGAAGTTAAAGTACAATCAAATCCTGCTGCATTCAAAGACAAAAAGCCTTTTTGCTTTTGCCATCTGCCAAAGATTTCTGCTCAGATTCTTCCTTTTTAGGGTTATGGTTTTGAACTTTTACAGCCTGCCTGAGTTAGATTGCCGTTTTCATTATATTACCTGCTTGCTACTGTTTGCTCCCATTTCTTCTTTTTATTTTCATTTTAAAACTGTAATCACAAACTTACAATCCACCTCTGCCAAATACAAATTTTTGAAATTTTCCCTGGTTTTAAGATTTTGCTCAGGTGGTGGCCGACTTTCATCAACATGTTAGGCAAACAGAGGTTTGTTGTTTTGTCAAGAACATTTTACAAATTCACATATTACCCAACAACCTGGTATCACCATTATTTATTTTCTGATGTCCGAACTCAGAAAGTGGGTCCATCTGAGGAGCACTTGAATGCACCATGGTTTCAGGTGATTAGCCCATGAGCTACACCTGTCTTTAACCTCAAACCCACGTCTCCTCTTCAGTGTTGTCTCTGAAAACCACAGGATGCCTCGTCTGCAGCCCTGGTATTCTGACTTCTTCTACGATCCACTGACAGAAGATGTGGAGGATTTACTCGCTCGCTTCCAGCAGACTGACTCAGTCAGGTATGAGGTCTTCTCAGCCATCTGGAGAGAGATGCGTTTCTCAGACGTCTTCCTGGGGATAAACCGTGTGAGTGATTTGAAGGGATTCACCAGAGTGACTTTGGCGACAGCAGTGAAGTACTTACTGCCTCCTTACAGCTACCAGATTCGAGTCGGAGGCTTGTATCTCATGTTTGCATTTTACCACACGCAGCTCATGAACCCACCTGTGCAGATCAGACTGGCTCTGAGAGACTGGGCTCAGGTTGAAAAGTTTGTGAAGGACTCTGTGAATTCTGGGCATCTTGATGTGGTTTACATTTATCGAAAACTTGTTGAAAGCAAAGCCTTCCACTACACCGCCATGCCACATTTTCTCACCTTCCAAAAGAAGAAACCACAGAAGGAGAAGTGTGAAGAAGTGTGTGCAGAGTTTTTGGGGAGGACCACAGCTGTGCAGGATCTCTTCTCGGGAGAAGTCCTAGAGGAGGTGACCAACATCCAGAACTTGTATGAGAGGCTGAAGGAGGCCTCTACAGAGGTCAGCAGCCAAGCCAGCATGACCCATCGAGACTTGAGTGCACAGATAAAAGACTGCATGACGGAGTTCTTCACCTGGCAGAAGAAGACTTTCTCCAAAGATAAAAACATGAAGAGCAAGGAGGAGGAGGAGGATGAAGAGGAGGAAAGTAAAAAATCAAGCAGCAACAGAGCCAACCTGCTGTTCTCCATCAAGAAGAAGAGCTACAGCAACATCCAGCAGGCGCCCAAGTCCAGGAGGCACCGTCAGACTGAGGTGGTGGACTCTGCAAGCTCAGAAGCCGAGCAGGTCCAGGAGACCAGATCAGCCAGGCGGCCGAAACCTCCCTCTCTGCGGGCCCGGACGTGGAAGAGTCTGGGGATGACGGAGGAGGAGAACGAGCTGCAGGCGTGGCTCCTGAGTGCCCCTGTGCAAAGAGAAAGGTTGCCACTGAGGAGGTCTCAAGCTCATAGACCGTGATGAGAAGATGAGGGAGGACTGGAGGCTACATACAAACTCTCTGTACTTGTTGAGTTTATTTCAGATTATAATTTAGAGAGCAAATGCTTTCATTTGATAAATTTATTACAGTTTCACCTTTTCTTTTAGTTTTAGTAAAATTAGAATGAAATAAATGTATTTAGTAATCATCCCACAGTCCTCTGAGATTTCCTGTTTCAGTAAAACACCTTTGGCTTCTTAGTGTTTTCTTAGTACACAGATGATGTAATGCTTACTTGATCTAAACAGCTCTGAGGCATGGCCTGTATGAAAAAATCAAAGTATATTGCACAGTATTTTGAATTCTAAACATTAAATATCATGATTTTAGAGGGAACACACACAAAATTAAATCATAATGCCGATCCCTTTTGTCTTCCAACTGGATAAACATTAAGATCCAAAGAAAATCCAAACTCAATTCAAAAACCAAGTGCGGACACTTTAAAATATTGATAGAAAACATTTGTTTGCTTTAAACAGTGAAAATCTTGAACTCTTGCATTATTCTTGACTTCTTTTAGGGCTAACATGTTCCGCAAACTCTACTCTTATCATTTTACAGTCCCAATGCAAATTTATTTATATAGCACATTTCTGCAAGCCAATTCAAAGTGCTTTATACAGACATTCAGATAATCATTAAAAAGATTCACAAACATTTAGGTTCAAGTAAAATAGATACTTTTTTGTGTATTTTCAGTTGTATCGCTTTCATTTGTCTCAAAAATCACGATCTGTAATAATAAAAACGGGCAAAAGATTGTTTTAAATTAGGTATTACTTCAGTGGGTTTCCTAGAGCAGTATGTACAGTATGCTCTGAGTTATTCTAAACGCTGTTTACATCTTGAAAGAACTCTGGCACCACCCAGCGGCGAGGCAGTGGTACTGCAGCAACAAACTGCAGCCCGGAAATCTCGTTGCTCCGTGTTCCTCCACAGCTTCCTGCCTGTCTGATAATCCACTTGTTGAAGAGAAGAGAAGAAAGAGAAAGACCTGCAGCCTGATAAAATTACTTTAAAGTGACATAATGTCAGAAACAGACGGGTAAAAAGTAAGAACAGCAGGTTTTATAAAAGAAACCCCGGTGTTTGAGCACCATGTCGTGTCTGAGAACAGCCGGTGTGGTCGGAGTCTCCGTGGCTTTAGCGGGAGGAGTCGCTTATCTTATCTGGAACTACGCGTCCTCTTCCGGGAAGAAAAAGCCTGAAACACGGCCTGGGGAAGACGGAGGAAGTGCCAAAGAGGATGAAGGGGTGAAAAATGAGAGGAGGGAGGTCAGAGTGGAGGAAGACGAGACTGTGGTGGTCGCTGCTGCTGCTGCTCCTGTTGTAGCTGCTGCAGCCCCAAAAACACCAGAGGTAGATATAAAGATCACATTGCAGGACACACCTTTGGAAACCCATTTGTATTGCTTTGACAGTATGGGTTAACTGTTAGTCAGAAAAACTCTATTTCCTCTTGTTGTAGTTTAATGAGATTATTATTTGTCTGATCATATCTACAGGCTACAGAGGAGAATCTAAATGTCCCCTGATGACATTATTGAGTCATTTTGACCTTAAAGTTTATGGTTCAGGTCACATAGATAAGAATAAAATGTCACCAGTAATACCTGCTGGGGTCATCTTGACCTACTGACCTGCTAGTCCAAACAAGCTCAGTGTGACCACTACTTAACTGGTAAGAGCCAAAAATATCCTTTAGTTAGAGTGAGCATTAACAATTAATCAACTTTTATCATAAAGCACCTTTAAAACAAACCAAAGTCAGTTCAGAATGATTAAGAATTCAACTATTGCCTGGTTTAAATGATTATATCTGTTATTTATCTCTTATTTGATAGATTTTTTTGACTATCACAGACCATTGAGGAGGGAGTTTGACTAGAAGGTCAAAATGTGTTACTTAAATGCTCCTTATGTCACTTCTAAATATAGTGAAACATCTGAACTGGTCTGCAGGGGTTGTAGGTTAATCTGGGACTTCACACGTATATTTTGGGATTGCCGGATTTATTTGCAAAGCTATTAGAGAGTAAATTCAACTAATTCTGGGAATCAGATTCACTTTCAGAGCTTCACTCTTTGAATTAAGTATAGCGCCTGATAATATTGTCAATGAGGACTTAATTTACTCACAGAAAACTTTGCTTTTATGGTGAAAAAAAACAGTAATATCAATCCGTGAAGGACTGCTACCCTCCAGTATTATGAAATAAAGAAACAGTTGAAGCCGTCTTATTCATTGAGAAAATCACTTCTCAAAATAAATGTTGATTTTTTTGACTGAACTCTTGTCATTTTCAATCAATCAAGTCGCCTCTAAAGATGTCAACAACAACATAATAAGTCAGAACTAAGCATGGCTGAAGTTGTTTTCTTCATCCCCGCTCACATATGTCTTTCTTTTTCAGAGATATTTGTCGTTGGCGCACTGAGAGGTGCATTACTGCCACCTTCTACATGTCACATAAGGTTGCATCTGTGTACATGAAACTTTTTTTTTTTTAATTGCAGCCTTTGCAATTTGAAATTGCATTCTATTACATTGCGCTGTTGGTTTAAATTCGATTAATTGTTCAGCCCTGGGTGCCAGGGCTTGGTGGGTATGAGGACCCTGACAGCAGAGTTTTGCACATACTGGAGTCTGTTTAGGGCAGAATTTAGGAGCCCAAACAGAACCTTATTACAGTAGTCCAGGCAGGAGGTGATAAATGAATGAATCGGGGTCTCTGGAAGAAGATGGATTTGGTGACGGATTTGGTGACGGACTTGATGTGCGATAACAGAAAATCATTACCCACAAGAGTCATAAGTGATGATTGCACAAAGTTATTTTAAATAAAAACTGAATGTATGCTTTTGTGCTTCAGTCCAGGCCTTCAGCAGGGACACAGGTTTTAGTTCTGGGTCTGGATGGAGCTGGAAAGACCAGCCTGCTGCACTGTCTGGCCACAGGCTCCCTGGAGCTGGACATGGAGCCAACTCAGGGCTTCAATGCTGTCTCCATCAACAGAGAGGATCTGCACATAGAGTTCCTAGAGAGTAAGTCTGAAGGTGTGGAAACAAAAGAGTCTGACCGCTGAGTCTGTGTCCAAACCATCTGTCTGAGTGTCTGCGTGTGTCTGTCTCTCCGTCAGTTGGAGGGAAAGAAGAGCTGCGGCCTTACTGGCAGAGATACATGTCCAAGGCTCTTCTGCTGGTCTTTGTGGTGGACTCCTCCAAACCAGAGCTCTTCACTCTGGCTAAGAAGCATTTACACGAGCTGCTGGCTTCTGACCCCAGCCTGCCTGTGATGGTGCTCGCCCACAAACAGGTGAGTGTGACAGAAACGCACTTCAGACTGATGTCAAGAAAAGCCTGCAGGACTCTTGTCCTAAAATAACCTTTAACACCTTTTAGAATTAGATTCAGCCTGAAAAAAACAGAAAAATGAAATCCACCTGTCAGTTCTTTCCACAATCTAAGAAAGATTTCTGTAAAATATTATCTGTAAATACAAGGATTTTGACATTGATTGACATCCATCTGTATGGTTTCAGGACCTCCCAGGAGCCGGCAGCATCACTGACCTCCACGAGGGCCTGGCTCTGTCAGAGGCTGGAGACCGCAAACTGTTTCTCATCGGCACCCACGTGAAGAAGGGAGACACGGAGCTGAGCTCAGGCGTTCAGGACGCTCGGGACCTCATCTTCCAGATGGTTTGTGATGGCAGATAAAACACTCTGGATCCTGAGTTTCTTTTCAAGTTTCACTAAACCTTCACTTCACTGTTGTCACTACAGCTGTTTGGCTGAAAGTCTTATTTATGAACAAGAGAGTTTTCATTTTTTTGTGGCAATAAATTAGACTCTGGATGTGTTAAAACTTTATCTTCACCTAAGATGAATTTTCTTTAAACAAAAGCAGGTGATGGTTTTTATTTCACTTCCTAAGACTGTTACTTTATGTAAAAGGTATGTTGCACTGTGATTTCTGACACACAAAGAGCTCAGCTGCCTTCAGGTTTTAACTCGATGGTACAAAATCAAAGTGGATTTATTTTGGCCTTTAACAAAAACTCAAAAGCAGATTATTTTTATAAAATAAGAGTTTAAACTGTTCCACAATGTTTTTTTTCTCTGGTGTGTGTATGTGTGTGTTTGTGTGTGTCATCCATGAACTTCTAATAACTCAAAACTTTAAGATGTGTTACAGTTTGTCCACCAAAGCTAAATTCCAAACCTCAAGGTCCTCAGGTTGTTTGCAGGTCAGGGATGGTCCTAACAGAATTTTATTTTTGATTTTATTTTCTAAAAAGTGACCTCATGGGGCCGCCAGCAGACAGACTTTCCTCTAACATCTTTAACTAAAATTTTACAACAGGGCACCAGCTTGGTTTCTTAACTCTCTGGCCAATAAGAGATGAACTGACAGACACTTGAACTTCTTGTTTTATGTGATTTTTATAGTTTCATCTGCCAGACACCTGAATTTCCCTTCTATTTTATTTGTTTACTCTTGGATTGTTATTGTTTGCATCCAGCTTTTAAATTTTATCCTCATGTGTTTGATAAGTGTTTTGTTTTGATCTTAAAAAGGGAATTGAATCAAGCTTAAAGGGAAATAAAAGCCATTCTTCTCTTTCCTAGTGTACCGTCACATTTTAGCCGTTCTCTGAGAAGCTTCTTGTTTTTGTTCACCTTAATTCTGTCTTATTCAGATTTACAGGAAACTTTCTCATGAGCCACAATAGTTATCGTCATCCCAAAGAAATCTGTACCTTTCTAAGGAGTGTAAACTTTCAAAGAGCACATGTTTTTAAACGATACCAGGACATGTTGTTTCCTGTTTTCATGCTTAAATAAATAGTTTCCACTAAACTGAATGCTGTGAATTATTGTTGTTTCAGTGTATATCGAGTATTGATGTTAGAATCTTTAGGTCACCTGCCTGTGGAACATTTAAAAGGAGTACCCTAATGTAGCTATTATAGGAAATAGAAATACTACAGCAGCTGCCTCATCACTGACCTGGAGGTATCCCTTTCGGATGTCGAAGACAATAGCATAGATAGGTTTGGGTGTTTAGACTCCAGTTTCAAGGAGTCCTCTCGGGTGGCTCCGGACTCCTGGCTCCACAGCAACAGCACAGTTACACCATCAACATCAGCAGGGAGTGAGCAGACACATCCGACCTGCTGCTGCAACAGAGATGGTGTCTGAAAAACAAGGTAGACTGCAACTAATCTACATGAGCAACATCGTTTTTTCATGTGCATTCAATCTGATGCCTTTGTTTTTATTTTGCAGGTGTCAAATCCAGATTTGGTCCATCAAACAGGTGACTTAACACTTCATAAATATATTTATGTTGCATGTAACTGTTCAACAGAGAGTTCTTACATGTTCAGCCACGTGTTATATTTCAGTGTTTACTCTCACATAATCAGCAAAAATAAGTCTTACATTTAATCATGTTAAAATGAGGCATAGTATAAAAACTTCTGTTTGCTACTTTAGGCTGCAGTCAAGAATGGAGAGTTGGAATAGAATAAAGTTACAATAACAGTTTGAAAACAGCCATTTTAACAGTAACCAATGAACAGCCTTGGCTAAGTAATCTGAGAAAATGTTTTTATGTAATGTATCAAGATTTAAGGTCTTATAGACCAATAGTTTACTAGACCCTTTGGCACAAAAATAACTTTAAGCCTACTTTATCTTTCTCTCTGTTTTTTTTTTTTTTTTTTTTTTTTTTTTTTTTTGAAGACACTTCTGTGCTGTACTTGCTCTGGGGCATTGAGGTGAAACTGGTGGTTAAAATTGAGGCACAATAAACTTTAATAAAATGTATTGATTTTTCAATAATAATAATAATAATTAATAATTAATTAATTAATCGTTATTAACATGCTGAAGTCAAAGTCCTATCTCATACACCAGTTACCCTCAATTCACACAGCGTGAGCGCCGCGTTCCGTCAGCACTGTGCACTACACTATACTTAGCTGCCACTCCAATCAATCATTGCGTTCGCACAGCCCGCGCTGCGGTCCGTCTCCGGCGCGTGCCACCAACGGCAGCTTGCAGCTATGCGGTTGTTTATGAAGTCATAACGTACTTAAACTTAAGGTTTAGCATCAACACACCTCTTTGTGGTCGACGAGGTGATCACAGGAACTTGTCTCTCCAACATGTCTTGAACAAGCAGGTCCAGGTGAGGAAAAGATAAACAATATTTCTATGTGATAAACTAGATGAAGTGAGGGCGTAAAATGCTCGTTGTGCCATTTCAATACTTCGGGGGAAACTATGCTTGTTTAACATGTTACTAACTACTCGGTGGCTGTTAGCTGTGATTATTAAACTTGCTGTGTATGAACTCAGAAACACAAAAATCAACACGGCTATCCTGAAGGCTAACCAATGTTAAATTAACTTAAACAGACTCTGTGCTCTGACATTTAATCCAAAGTTACACGCCAAATAATATCCCTTGGAGTTATATTAGCTCATGAGTTCACTACAGCTAGCATCCAGTAGCTTTTCAATCCTGTCCTCCTGATTGGCTGCTGGACGTTGCTGTGCTCCTATGGTTGTGCTACATTTGATGTCCTGCTCAGAGAAAAAATTTTGCCAAAACTCACGTTGTATTTTTTTGTGCTCAGAGACAACCAAAGTTTTTCCACACAGATTTGAAATTGTCTTTTTTTTCCTTTTCCTTTTTTTTAAATTTGATTTTCTGCAGGTTTTTAGCTGCATAGCTCAAAGTATGATTTCTCCTCACAGGCAGAAATACTGCTCATGTGATATTCTGATATTCTGCACGCCAGTGCTGTGAAAGCAGATGCCTCTGCATCTGTGCATGCGCTTCTGGATTTTGGCGGTAAAATGCTACCATACCCATATAGCTAGCTTGGTATTACACATTTGAATTGTAGCTGAAATAACGGTTCAAATAACTAGTTTGCATTACAATTGGAATAGCTATGAATTAACCATTCAGTGAGCTCCGTAGGGTAAAAGCTGAATAATTGGAATATTTAGTTAAAGTGTTTTGGAGTTGGAGGTGCTGAAAGTTTAGCAAAATGACAAACTATGAAACATTTTTATTTCTATTTAAGTTCAGAGAAGTTAAAAGTTGAAAGCTTCAGACAAAAACCCAGACTTCTCTCTCTCAGTTCAGCCTGCAAAATGCAAAACCTCTATCCAGATATTATATGACTCACAGATGAATTTCAGCAGAGTTTGATTAGTGGTCACTATGAGGTTTAAAGTTTGAAGCCAGCTCTTTTTTACTGTAGTAAGATCATACCTCAGCTCTGCCAGAAAAGAAGAAAACCCTGGACAGAAACGGGAAACCCGCTGAGTGATTGCATGCTCCCCCCTGAGGCCCAGAGTCTCTGAGTTACACTTTTATTTAATGCTGATTTCTGTTTTTATGGCAGGATCTTGGAGCTGGCTCAGCACAAAACCTCAAAAACGGTTTGGGCAACGACTCCTTGGTGAGCAGCCGAGTCAAACTCAGTTTATACTCTTGACTGAATTCTTTCAAACAGACACAAGTTTTCTGATACCGCAAAGAAGTATCTCCGCTCTGTTCCAGCTGCTACGTCATATGAAATTGCACATTCGTTCATTGATCTGGTGTGAAATAAGCTCCAAGAATTCAGGAGCCTGTGGTCAGCGCTTCCTTCCTTAAACACACAAAGTCTACAGACTCCATAATCCAAGACAGATGTCATGAAGCATGCTTTGAACATGTGAGGGAAAGGGCAGAAGAATGGGAAAATAAACAATGGTCACACTTGATTGAAAGCATTATTGTTTCATTTGGGAAAAAAAAAATGTTCCGCTTCTAAAATGAAATTTGAAACAGCTACTCATTGAAAATGTTTTTTTTTTTCTTATTGATCAGTGAGAAGCTGAACTGGGGCAACCAGGAGCCAATACGGCCCGTCTCCTCTGCAGCACTCGGAGCCACTCCAAGTGCAAGAATCCAATACCTAGCCAGGCACAAAAGAGACTTCTCAGCAAGAGAGGACCACCGGAGGTAACTGCAGCCGGACCATTATTGATGACTCCATCAAAAAAGCATGAGAGGGAGAGCTGTTTGTGTTTGTTCTCCAGAGGACTCTACACAAGCTCTTTATGTTTTGCTGCATCCACATATTTGAGAAAATGTTTGCAGAGCTGGAGGGTAATGACTTTATGCTCTCACACAGGGTTGATTCAGGAACTATAAAGTGATGTCTAGGATGAGTGCCAGCTGCGTCGAGATCAGATGTGACCACCACGAGAGCTGCCAGGCTCGATTAGAGAAAACTGAAGTTGTTATTGGGCTTATATTTTCATATCGTTTGTTGTTTCTCTGCCTCGGTTGTCAGATTTAAAGCTCAGTAGCCGTGTAATTCAATCAGAAGCCCACACAAGGAAGTGCAATTCCCAGAACAAATGTTATTAATTTACCATAACTGAAGACGACAGCAGTCACCTGCCTTGGTTCATGGTGGAGAGGAGCTGCTGATGTACGCTGCGGGCTGTTTTTGTGTCTTGTATTAATTGCATTCATATAAATTGTAGACTATATAAATGCATTCTGAGGCCTGATAATTCCACGTCAACTCCTTATCTAATCATTTCACAGTGCAGTCTAGAGGTCTAGTCCTCTTTGTTAATTTGTAATCTAATTATCTGTTTGACTGTCTCCTCCTGATCCAATAATATCTGAACACAAAATCAAATATCAAGGAATCAAGGCCACTTCCATGTCCCAGTGTTTGACAAAGAAATATAGGCATGACTCTTTATTTTGGACACATGTAGAGAACCTAAAATTATCTATGATTAAAATGAATTTTTCTTTTTTTTAATCTGAAAATGTAAATAAAAAATCTTTTACAAATAGCTTATTTTTGCTTGCGTATTGACTGCATGCTCTCTCATCCATCACTTCCCACTGGCACATATCAGGATCTCCAGACACCTGGAGTCACAGACCGAGGAGTTCCCTGGATTCCCATCCCAATGACTAGACCGCTAGACCATCTGTGCCCCACCTTTTTAATGACCTATCAATTTCAGAAATTCTATTTTACTCCAAATAGAGCCACAATATACAAAGTGAGCATGATGCAGATGATCAGAAAGGTTTTTAGGCATTAGGGATGTTAAAGTTGAAGTCCACTTCCTCAAAAAAATGTGTTTATCCCTCTCGTTTGACTCATTGCTGAAGAATTCAAATGTTTTCTTGGTTGCAGATAATGTTCCACTTGTAACTCTGCCCTCATCCATTCTCTGACACTTAATCTATTGTTCTGCACTCCCCCTCTTCCTCTACTCCGTCCCTCTGGCTCAAGACATTCTTCTGTCCAGGACACACAGCACAACATATAATGGATGTTAATGGCTTTCATTTTCCTACAGGAAGCAGCAGCAGGAGGAGGAGGAGGAGGAGGTGAGCTTCTTCAGGATAATTCAGCGTCCTTCCTCCAGGGCGTCCCAGTACGAACACATTGTCCACTTGTCAACACCTAAAACCAGAAGCTGCAGGACCCAGGAAGGAGGGTAAAAGCCTCATTAGACTTCAAACACAGCGAGAGACGTGAGGACAAGCGTTACTGAACCAAACAGAGCTGGGTCAAACCACTGATATGTTTCAGGTGATTTATCACCAGAGTGGCAGCTTTGGGGATCAACTAACAGGGCTGAAACACATCGTAAGAATACAAACACATCATTTAATAATAAACCTGTTCCAAATTAATCCATTTAAAATACAAAAATCTAATCAAAAGATCAACTTTTACACATAAACTTGACATCGAACAAGCTGTCAGAGCTCAGGGTAATCTGATTGGATTAAAACAGAAGAAGCTTGAATAACACCGCAAAAACTCAAAACTAGATGATTGTTTCTGTGTAATTTCATGTAAAAATGTCTTATTAGACTTGATATATGACTCATTCATCTGGTGTCCAGAAAAATATCTTATTTTAAGATATGAAAAGCCAAAAATGATGCCTGAATTTTTCAAATTTACTTCACTCCTTTAGGGAATCCCTGCTGGGATTTGTCATTTTAAATGGATTTTGGCGCCCCCTGTGGACATAGCCTGTGGTCCCATTCAAATTCAAATCACTTGCAATGTTTTTAACCAGACTGGGTTTACTCAGTCCAATATATGTGTTAAAAATCAGGTCGAAAGTAAACTGGATTATCTGATCCTGGAAGTCCAAAGCTGGATCAGTGTAATCCAGATTAAACCTTTGGAAGAAAAAAAAAACAGATTTAGATGATTAAACATTTAATATTTCAGCCACACACATAAATATATTTAATGTATTTATTTATTGCATATGTACTACCGTTTTGGGTTTTTACATATTTACTAAGAAAAAAAGCAATCCCAGATGAAAATAGTTCTTGATGAACTCACACTCAGGTGTCAGCTATTGGAATGATGAGCTATAAAAAGTAAAAAAAAAGAAGTAATATTTGTATATATATTGTTTTGAAGTAAGATTAGTATTTATAAATAAATCTGAAGTAAAAAAAAAAACAAACTCAAAGTTGAAAGATACATTTTGTGCAAAATTGCTTTGAGATACTCCAAAATTAATCTCAGAAGCTGATTTGTTTTTTCATTTTTGTTCACTGTTCTTTAGTTTTTATCTTTTCTGAACTGAGAGCAAAAATCTGGAGACAGCTTGAACATGTTAAACTCCTGCTATAATATATGACACTGTGTGTTTGTCGAGAGGGATGTATAGCACGGAAACCGGCACCATAGGACCTTCTTGGACCTCTCTGGTTTATAGATCACTCCCTTATCCCACCCTCCAGCGGGTCGCATGTCACTGAATCATGACAGATTTGTGACTCTGAACTTTTCGAGGCTCCACATATGAACCAAAGTCTAGCATTTAATCACAGCTGACTCCTACATATGATGGCGTTAAACCCGTTGCGGTACAGCTTTAACGTCTCCACGCTGCGTGAGGAAGCCAGCGATTGGACATCTGTTATTTCAGAGTCAGACTGTGGGAGAGCCAGCAGCAGAGACAATAGAGCTTATTGTCCACCGTTCAGGACCCCTGGGACGCTCACAGACAGCCGTGGAAGTCTTTTTATAAATCCTGAACACAGCAGTGAGGGCAAGAAGACAGATTCATTCAGCACCTACTGGAGTCAAAATTAATATTTCACAGTACATTACACTGATTGCTGTTTTAATGCCCTGAAACAGACAGTAATAATCAGCAGGCTTCAAGATTTAATCCTCTCATCCTGAAAAACAGAACACATGAAAAGAATATAAATGAATCAGACAGAGCGCGAGCTGCAGAGCGGATTAAAAACAAACATATCTTTTGAAATTAGACAAGAGTGCCTCCAGGCTGCTCGTCTTTAAACAAATCATTTCTCTGGATGTCCTTCAAAATCTCCTCTGATAAATTGATCTGTTCTCCATTAGGGGGTGATGTGAGAAAAATGTGTCAGGATATTTTCATGGCAGGATCAGGATCTGGATTTTAACAGGGTTGTTTTTGATAGTCAGACTATTTTGACCTGAAAACAACATTTTTAGCCCCTAAAAAATCTGAATCTGCACAGAAGCAACTCTGTGCTTCATATTCTTAGACCTGGGGTTGCTGCTTGGCTGAAATCCCTTGTAAATAAATCTTCTGGAAAAAGACAGAACAAAAGATAAAGACTTAAAGTCATCCAAGAGTCATGCAGCTCAGTGAGAAATTCACTTGACTTTATTGGTTTTTCCTTCTAACTGTATTTCTAAAGGTGTCTCTGTTGCCCCCTCAGGCCTCCTCACACCCCTCACTGTGAGACTAACTGTCCTATTTGGCACGTTGAGCCCAGAGCGAAAACGTCTGTGCTCTCCCTGCGCCTCCTGCAGCTCTCCAACCCCAAACTGACTCATCCAGACTTCCAGAGCAACAGAGAGGTCAGATTGTATAATGCTTCACCTTCTTCTGTAAGATTTCTGCTCAAATCAGGTCTCTGGCCAAAGAAAAACCCTGAGATGAGGTAAGCTTCAGATAAAATTGATTATTGTTGTGTTTCACAGAGTGTCCAATCCACGGTGTCCTTTGCGTCTAAGACGGCTCAGGTCTCTCAGAGACTCACACGGCTTTCCCTGCCCCGACTGAAGGAGAACAACACCTGCTGCAAGCTTGGGCGCCCAGAGGAATCAATCTGGACCGTAAGAGATCATCATCTGAGCCTACAATCTGACCTTCCTCCCAGAGGCCTCCTTTAATGCTTGTGATGTCTCTACAACAACAGGTTTCAAGGGCAGCGAAGAAAGCCACTGTGAGCGCTCGTGTCACAATGCTTGCGTCACCAAAACAGCTTTCCAAAGACTACATCCCTCCACGAGAAGCAGAGTGGAGCCAGAGAAACGTCCTGTTAGCCTGAACTGCAAATCCAAACATCAAAACCAAGTCAGTCCTCATCTGTTGTGGTCTCATTCTGGCCCCCATATGGCCCCCAGCTTTCAACTCACAATGTACGAATCATGGCACTAAAATGAATCATGTGCACAAACAAACCAGAGTATATCTAATAACATCTCTCTGAACTACATTTGTTCCATGTTGTTGTTTCATCACTTTCACCCCCTCCTCGTCTCTCTGAGGTGAGTCGACCGGTTTTGAGGTGTCGGCAGGTTTGTGCGCCGTGAGCGTCTCCTCACTGTCAGAAATTTAAACAGTGTTATGTAAGTGTGATTGAGTGAACTAATCTTAGTGTGAGAAAATTTACCAAAGCCTTCCAGGCGCTCCCCTTTCCCCTTTCCGGGGTCATGACCACGAACTGACCACGGTTCAGTTTACAGAAGCTTCTGGCTGAAATCCACGGTAATCCCACTCACCCTGCTGGTAGTGGAGCTCCACGGTGAAGCCTACACGCCGTCCACCTCTCAGAGGTGCTCGGTCCTGTTCTGTAATTTCATTTACAGCGCTGCAGGCGGCGTGGGCCGGTGAAGGTTTTTGGCCCATGCCGCCTGCAGCTCGGCTAGACATCAAAGGAGATTGAACCCACACCCTGCTGGGAGGCTAATCTGGGATTAGCCTGCTGCGATCGTGACCTTGGACCACAAGGAGGAGGTGGAGAGATGAGGACAAACATAACAAAAAAAGACAGCTGAGTTTCAAAACAAAGACATCTTTGGAGTGGGAAAGAAGTCTCCAAGGTGGAGGTAACAGTCATTAGCATTAGAAAAAAAGGTCATGAAGGAAATGAGCATTAAAATATAAAATATTAATCACACCAAATCAGAAGTACCAAACATTAAGAGTTCCTCTTAACCCAAACGTGCTTTTCCATCTCTTTCAGTACATCACATCCTACATACTCATGTACTTTACATCTCCTTCATATTATATCTCTTTTTTACAAAAACTATGAGAACTAATTCTTTTCTTCAAGAGATTTACTTCTCAAAGGCTTCACACCCTTAAAGTTCCTCAAAGAACTTTTGTATGTCCTCAGCAGCTGTTTTTAAGACTCTTTTAGTTCCCCTGAGAACTTTTTTCATGATCCCTGCAGCTGTCTTGAACAATAGTTCCTCAAGGAACTTTGCACTATCACTGTCCATCTACAGACTCTTCTTCAGACTCTTTTAGTTCCTCGAGGGACTTTTTTATCCTCTCAGCAGCTGTTTTAGTCTCTTCCAGGTCCTTTGCAAACTTTCATTCCTTTAGCGGTAGTCTTTAGGCTCTTAGTTCCTTAGAGAACTTTTTATGCTGTCAGCAGCTGCTTTTAGACTTTTTTGGTTCCTAAATGAAGTGTATTTTGCTCTTAGCAGGTGTCTTAAGACTTTTTTAGTTTTTTTTGAAAATAACTTGTTTCATTCTGTCAGCAGACATCCTACAACTCTTCTTAAGCCCCTTTAGACACATATTAACCTCAGAGAACTTTTCTATGTGCTGAGTGACTGTCTTATGACTCTTTTAATTCTTCAAAGAACCTTTTTATGCCCTCAAAAGTTGCCCTAAGACTTTAAGTTCATCAAAGAACTTTTTTATTTCCTCAGCAGCTGTCTGAAGACTCATTTAGTTTCTCATAGTACTTTTTTATGCCCTCAGCGGCCATCTCATGACTCGTTTAGTTCCTTAGAGAACTTTTCTAAGCGCCTGTTTTAAGACTGTTGTAGTTCCTCAGAGTACACATCCACACCCTCACAGCTGTATTAAGACTCTTTAGGTACCTCAAGGACCTTTCTATGCCCCCAGCAAGTATCTTCCAACTCCTTCAGTTTCTCTGAGAACTATTTTGTGCCCTCAGCAGGTGTCTTTGGACTCTTTTAGTCCCTCGCCAAACTCATCTAACCACTTTTTTGCAATCATAACCTTCTCTTTTCAACCTCCTGCTGTTTCTTTAACATTTTTGTGTATTTTTCATAATAATAGTAGAATTGAGGAGGAAATAAAATAAAATTAGTGAAATTATTTTTAAAATCTTCTGTTGCTGTGACGTTTCTCTTGAAACAATATTTCCCTATCAGAAACCTCAGCTACTTATGGTGTTTGTCACCTCGTTTGCACTCGGTGTTATCGTTTCCTTGTTGCTCTCTGAGTTTACTCTGCTCTGTCACATGATGTGTGCCAACCACCTTCTGCAGGATGTTGTTTACATCAGGCCACACTTTCCGTTGAACACAGGAAGTGGTTAAAACGAGCCTTTCTCATACCCACAGCCTCGTTTGTCACCTCAAAACACAACCACTGAACCTTCAAGTCATCTCTCCAACTCAGTGAAGGAGAGAACATTTTAGTTCAATTCTTGTTTTTACATTTGCTATGTTTATTTACTTCTTTTAATCTCTTATTTACACAGATTAGTCAGGGTAGAGTTTTGAGTAAACAGTCTCATAGCTGTGAGAAACTGGCAGCAGCAGCCTTCTGTCTGCAGCACACTGTGGTTTTGGACTGATACTGCTAACCCACCACCATTTGTGCTGTGAGACGAGGTAAAACCAGAACATCCATGTGGTTTCACTTTGGTTTCTTCGTCCTGCGTAAATGGTCCGAAACGGTAGAAACAGATGTGTGAAAAATGAGGATCTTTAAGGTGTTGAAGGATGGAAAATAATATAGAAGAGGGTTTATCCAAAGTTTAGTTGAAAGCTTCACATCTTTAAATTGCAAAAGTCTGTTAATGTGAACTTGAGACATTTCATGGCTAGTGTTTATTTTTTCATGTCCAACATCTCATGCAGATGATGTTTTAGAAAAAGGCAGCAAAGATATGGGAGTTGTGTTAGACGCTATAACAAAATTGGGAGGTGCACTTTTCATGCTTTTTGCTAATAAATAGCAGGTGCAAACATTGCATGCTTCACAGGTTGAGACCAAAATGCATGAAGCTTCACAGTCTGTTGAATTCAGATGAAAGCTTCTCATTTCTGCACACCAAAACTATGATTTTATATTTGCTTATCCTTCATCTGACTTCCCAAATCCACCTAAAATAAGTGCAGGTAAAAGGAGAGAAGTGAATAAACGTGGGCTTAAGTTAAGAGTTGCGTCTTTACGACAATGGGTGATGGTGCTCATGGGAAGTGGTGTTTATCCTGGAAAAACAGCACAGATTCCAGCCACAGGTGTCGCTGCAGTCGATGCCAAACAGATAGTCCTCACAGAGCCTTTAAGAGACCAAACACATTCATCTGTAATAGTTTGACAGGTGTCTTCTCCTATAAGATTAAACTGATTGTGTCTGATTTAGCTCGGAAAAGTTTTGATTTCTTTTTTTTTCTGTATTCAAAACATCCTAAAAAAATCTCAAGAGAAAAAGTGGAGCATGAGAGGAAGAAAGGCTGATTTTATTTCAGAGAAGAGAACGGGAATCTTGACCTCTCTGTTTGTGTTTGAGACAGAATGAAGAAGGTGGAAGAGAGAGAGAGAGAGGGGCGGGGGTCATGCCAAACAGCTCGCTGTAAGAACGCTCTGATTGTGGGAACCGTCTGCAAGACGAGCTCAACAGAAACCAACACCGACCCAACAGGTAGTTCAACTGCTCATAAAACACACTGCTGCTTTTTACAGCCACAGGAACACACTGTTTACACTGGCACACACACACACATATTCACAAAGATAACTGTGTGTGAGTTCAGTTTTTAACTTCAGATTTAACACTCAAACCTGGCAAAGAGGCCTCTCTTTGGAGGATTTCAGTTGACATTTTATGCCCTTATGAGGTCATTCGAGTCCTCATTTGTTTGTGAAAACAAACACACATACACACACACATACACACATTTGTGAAACCCAGCCCTTACCTTTATATTTACCTCTGAATCTTTACATTCAAATCCATTCTCAGTGGAGAATGAAACTTTGTCTGACTGACTGTGAGTGAGGACGTACAACTCCTCATTAGTATAGAAAAACAGAGCGTGCATGCACACACACACACACCATCACACGGTGGTGTCTGTTTCCTGAGCCTGGGGGTGTTTTCCCATGTTGAGCTGAAAAACATGCATGTTTGTTTGTAGTATGAAAACACACACACTCAGAGACACACACACTCTGTGCATGGCTGCAAAACACACACACACACTGTACTGTTAGTCAGACTCAGCTCATAAATCAGGATTCTGTCTCAGTTCGTGTCGCTGATTATTGAAATCATCTCTCAAAGGTAATAAACAAACACCTTCTGCTTAGTTTTACAAGTCATGGTATTGCCAACAGTCATAATATCGTGACTAAGAAGCCAAAAGGTCAGAGGTCAAGTAGCCTTAAAGCCGCCCCGGCCTCCTGCTCTGGTTTTTTGTGTGACAGTTAAAAGCTCCTGAGGTCTCTGTCCTCGAGTCACTCCAGTAAAAGGCCGATCACAGCGTCTCGTGTTTTGTTTTCAGAGCTGCTGAGTGTGTGCAGAATTTGAATGGACTCGGGTTTTGTTTGTTGCTAAGAGGACTCTGCAGAGCCACGAGGAATCTGCCATTTAGAGGCTGCCAGGCTCGGCCTGCGTCACCTTCTACAACATGACTTTTTGGGACACTGGATCTTATTGAGCGTCCTGATCTTTGGCTGAGATTCTCTGAATCTGTTGATTCACTTTTTACATGTGAGTCTTTCACTGTCTGTTTGTAATTTATACAGACCAAGAGCAAACAACTATAAATCATCAGTTTTTGGGCCTTCGATTATACATTCAGTAAAACAAACTAACAAAATTTTTCTTTTTTTTTAGCTAATTAACATGTTAAAGAGATTTTTAAACAACATATTCAAAGTCTATGCGAGAAGTATCTTTTAGGAGTTGATTGCTGTGCAGTAACATGTGACTCTTACCAGGGCATGCATTTGTTTTGGAGAGCAGACTTTCTTTTTAACTCTACTTTTCTTTGTTCAAGACGTCTTTTCCCAGGATGCAAAGCGACGAGGTAATATATTAATTTGTAGTTACATGGCTCCAGTGTCTGACATTTTGTAGTACCACAAAATAAATCTAAGAAATCCTTTTCTTCAAGAAAAAGGGCAGATCATCCTTCTCACAGTTAAACTTGTCGACTGGTGTTGCGTCATCAAAGGGACTTTTGCTCTGCGTGCTGATAATCTCATTTTAGATAATGGATTATGTATGAAAGTGAGACTATTTCAGCATCACTTATAGAGCCCTCACAAAGCCTTTTAACCCCATAGAGCCCAGTGTAGCGTCGGCACTATGATTTGCATATTAAATATCTTTTGCGTATAAAATCTGGAGTGTTAGACTTTCACATTGTGTTTTCAAAATGTCTCAGAGCACCGTTTCCTTCCACTAATGTGTTTGCAGAAATCCAGTATGAAGCGTAAACAACAGACGGCAGTTGTTCTCATCGCTTGCTATGTTGAATGCATGTCATCATGTTTTTAACATGAGGGATACAGCCATGACATTTCTGTATTCAGAAAAATGTGTATTTTTATTTATTTATTTATTTTTTATGGTTTAATGCACTTTTTAGTAATTTAGTCTGTTAGTCTGTACTGAAGACGAGAACGGCCATGGATTTTCCTTTTTTTATGCACTATCTCGTGATAGCAACTTATTTTGTTTTCTCGACATAACAGAGATCGTTTTCTCGTGATAACGAATTAATTAATAACATGTTTGTCTTGATTTCAACCTTCAAGAGCTGCCATGAGCGGCTTCCAGCCACTGGGTGTAGCTGTAGCCTACCAGGAAGTAACACTTTAGTTTGTTTATTTTAGGGGCTACAGGTTAGCAGATGAGAGGCTGGCCCAAAACACTATTAAATGAATTAATGAATATTTAATTATGTCACACATTACATTGCAAAGCTGAGATTAGCCTACACTTAGGTTACCTTTGCTTTGCTAAAGCAGCTGGATAGATGGGAGTTTGGCAGCCTCTCATCTGCTAACCTGTAGCCCCTAAAGTAAACAAAGAGTAACTTATGCCTTTATTTTGAGAGGACAGGACAGTGGATAAAGAAGGAAACAGGGTGGAAGTAGGGAGTGGGAAAGTCATCACAGGTCAGACTTGAACTCGGGCTGCCTGCTCAAGGACTTTTTGCCCATATGAAGCACAACCTTAACCACGAGGCTGTCTGCGCTCCAAGTCGATACATTTTACATATTTTAAAGTTTGGGATATGAGGGTTGTTGTTGATGTACAGCAAAAGTTTTATACAAAAATGACACTGCAACTTGTTAAAATGTAAAGACAGGCTCTGACAGACTTGGTGTGGTGGGTCATAAAAGGTTACAGGCTCAATAACCACCTAAAGCAGCTTGCCACAATATTGTTCAAACAGGAGGAAGACATGCATTTCTGGGGCTATTTTCTGTGGCGGATTAGCACACATTTGGATCCACTTTGAATATCTTAGGCAGCTATTTGTTCCATGTGTGTCCCCATGCTAAAAATACAGGGTGGTTCTTGAAGGAGTGATCATTTTATTGATGTTTGGGTCCTTTTAAAGGAATTTTTCGTGCTTATTTTGGAGTGTGAAGCTCTAACCAGCCAGTGAGATCACATCCTTTAAAGAGCGAGTGGTCACATGGGGCGAAGCAGGGACAATGACATGACATCACCTGTCGTTTGTTCAGACCATGATGCCATTCAGCTTGGCCGGCTCACATGTCACACCCCTCCCTCCCTCTGAAGCTGGAAATGTTCCAGTGTTGTCCCTGGAAGTTCCTGGTCTGCCCCAGCTGATTCCAGAAGCATCTATTGTGAGCTTGGCGCTTCCTTACATCTTTTATTGTTTGAGAGCCATGCAGGCGTCCAGCTCTGCTCCCTGCTGACTGACATATGCGTAAACAAAGCCTGAAAACAAAAGCACGCTGTCCCCAAACCCCCCCACCCACCACCACACCCAAACTCCATTTTTAAACTCCATCCTTGTGTATTTAAAGCACACTCAGAGCCTTTCTAACTTAACATAATAATACGTTTATTTCTGTAAACATGGGGGTTATATTGGCAATGACACACAAACACCTTCACATTCCGTACAGTAAGTCAAAACAGCTTCAAAGATACAAAAACGAGAAGATTTGGACACATGTGAGGAAGGGCCAGCAGGCTCCAGGAGAAAGCAACATCAGGGCAGAGCGTCAGGTGAAATCCAGCAGATCCTTCAGTCGTACACTTTCCCCCGTCCAGCTGGAAGGCCCTCTTCCTGCCTCCACTGTGCGTTACGCTGACAGAACCATTTCTGTGGAAAACAGATAAAGAAAACCGGTCAGAGGAGGTGTTTTAAATTAGGGACTCAAGAGCAGGTGATCCAGGGACTGAAAAAGGAGAGCGATGAGGTAACGTGTCTGTTGACATGAATAGTCCTGAGAAATTTCACAGGTGGAGTTCTTGTATTGTCATGAGTGATTTGTACCAAATAAAGGATCCGCCAAATTCATTGTCAGACTTTCCTTATCCTCAGGCCTCTGGTTATGTTTACCTTTCCAACAAAAAGATCTGCGATGGAGGAGAAAGCTCATACTGCTGAGCTGTGTTTGATGAGGATTCAAGAAAGACACATGAGACCGGTACAGTGCAAACACTCCAACGTCTGTGTGACATCTGAACAGTAGTTTGTCACGGTTATCTGAGTGTTGTTCCACTTTTTTTTTGCCTCAAATTGTTAAATGACGTTAGCACAAACCTGCAGATTTCAGAATAACAAAATAACAATAAGGGGAAACAGCTGGCTGATCCAAACTCTGTTTATCTGCTGGAAATAATGCAGATACCTTCAAAACCCACAAGTTGTGGTGCTAGTTTAAGAGTCAAATCATGCAACTGGGGGAAAAGACAGAGTCCTTGAAGCAAGTAGCTCAATATCTGGTTCCAACCCTTTACTCCTCAATACAGGTCACCTCATCCTAGTTTTCTACTTGATAAATGCATAAAAACTTTCATTTGTTCACGGGTAACATTGTGAAAATAGAAAAATACTCAAATTTTTTCATCTGGCTCATTTTTCCAAAGAAGAACTTTCACATATTTATCCAAATCTAGCTTTTACAAATGTTATAACTTTGCTTATTTAACCCACGTGTCCTGGTTTGTCTCCTACCAGGATGTCATCTTCAGTATTCTATCAATCAGTCAATCAATCTTTATTTATATAGTGCCAATTCACAAAAAACATTGTTTTAAGATGCTTTCTGAAGTTTCAACTGAGTGCATCTGCAGCCGTGTTTGGTGTTACAGATAAGCCTTTTAACTCATTTTACTGCATGTTGAGGAGAAAACAGTTTGTGCTCATACGAGAGGAATCCTGCATTGGAAGTCCTAAAGATGTCCCTGTACCTGAATGATTTACTGCAGGGGTCCCCAGCCCCCGGGCCGCAGACCGGTACTGGGCTATCCAGGTGACACAGAAAGAAAACATAACTTCCATTATTTCCGTTTTATTTGTTAACTGAGTCTGAATGATGTTTTATTTTGAAAAATGACCATAGTTTCTCTATCCACTCTAGATGCATAGATTCATGTTTATTATTATACATAGAAAATACCACAGTTTTTATGCCGGTCTTATCATTTTATTTTGTTGTATGAAAATATCATAATAAAAATCGGTAACGTAAGGTTTCAGCCTTAGTTAGGTCTGTCTCTTGGAGAAGCAAACAAAAGTTGAATGCAAATTTAAGGGTTAAATAATCCAAATGTTTCAGTGTGGTCTGAGATGAGGTTGGATACAGCTTCATAGCAGCTGTTTTGAATCATATCCGAGAATCATATCTGTGAGTCTCAGCGCAGAGACTCCGAACATAAAATCTGATCAGAAGACTTGTGAACAGCAGATCTGCTTCTCCCTGACTTTCATGATCACATTACGGTCACATTTCTCTCTGCATGTAAGGCACAGCCGTGACCTGGAGGCTAAGTTGTACTAAATAAACCACAGAAGAAGAATTTTTCCATCCAGTCTTAACTCAGACTGCAGTCAATAGCTGCGCCTGTTTCTCTGCAAACGCCGTCTGCATTCTGACCGCTGCACCAATAACTCCGCCGCCAAAACTCTGACCAGATGACAACTGCACCGAGTACCTCCACACACACACACACACACACACCCGTGACCTGCCGCATGGCTGTTTTTGTGTTGTCATGGGATCCACAACAATGCTGACATCATTTTGATAACGCTGAGGGGAGAGGAATTAGGAACATTGGCTTTAAAAACAAGACATGGAGGGAGGGACGGGTTCAGGGGTTTGTGATGAGATTATCATGTGGAGATGTCTGAGTTTGTGACTCAAACTGAATCAAATCGAGTCAGGATCTGGCTTTTCATGCTGGATTCTGTTTTAAGGATCTGGGACTTACATCTGGAGGAGATGCCACAGCTATTTCTAAGAGAAAGAAGACAAACTGTCTGTGTTTAGTCTTGAAATTAAGAGGAAGCCGCTTGTTTCCTATGCAGATTAGTCCTTTAAAAATGTAAAAACATATTTGAATAAGTTGTTAAAGTACACACACGCTGCTTTGAAGCTACATTTCTTAGATCTATAATCCTGTTGACCCAACAATGGTGCTTGTGTCATATGTTCCCTTTCAGGATTACATAATGAGGTCGTTCAACCTTGACTTTACCTTTCTGTCAGAGGCTCTGCAGCCCTGAAAACAAATAAAACAGCCATGAAAGGAGCTCAAACATGCTGCACAGAGGGCTGCAGCACGTTGTAAAAGCTGTTAATGTGAAACGGGGACTGGCAGTCGTAGTGGCGGAGTGTTTCTGCAGCACACACCTCCTCCAATGAGGGCTCTGTTGTCGGAAGTTAAACACCTGACAGAGGCAGAAAACGCTGGCAGACGAAAATCAAATGGAAATCAAGTCACTAATTCAGGAAGTCACTAATCTAGGAAGTAAAGGAGCCAGATTTATAAATCTGAACAGATGGAACTTTAAATGAAACACTTTTGCTTTCCAACTAAAGTTAACCCCAGTAGTGTAGTGAGGTCCCATATCAATGCTGCTGCTGCCTGCTGGCAGGATGGATCTGTCTGCAGACTTCCACCATGAAGCACCTCCACTGTCAGGCACAGAATCGATCCATCACGGCACTGGATCAGACAGGTTTCTATTCAAGTTAATGAGTCAGCTCACACTGGACCCGTTCCACTGTCCAGCAAGTTGTAGCACTCCACATCAGATATGCAAGTCCTTTCTATTTTTGCTGGGTGCCAGAGCAGTGATGCATCAATTTACAAAAAAGGACAGGAAGTCGTGCACGGAAACCACTAAGAACACCCAGTGACTTTCAAAATAAAACAAACCGTTTTAAAACCAGATCAACCGTATTCAACTTGACTACAACAGCAAACCGACATAATGAGCGGAGCCAGTCCAGGAGTCGACAGGTTTGAGGCTTTACAGCACAACATGAACCAGGAGAGGATCAGCATTGGGATGGGAGTCCAGGGAACTCCTCGGTCTGTGACTCCAGCTGTCTGGAGGTCCTGATACGTGCCGGACAGAGCACGCAGCTGGTGTGAGCTGAGGGATGACAGAGCACGCAGTCAACACGCAACAGAGCAAATCCTGACCTGAGAAGCATCTGGTGTATTCTTGCCGTTACTGTCTTGACTTCAAACTGAAGTGCAACCAGTTTTATTTTGAAAATTTTGCGTGTTTTCTGGCCTGACAGACTTACTTTCCTGAAGTCGCATGAAGGAGAAACAACCTGATTTATGCATTTTGTTTTTAATTTATTTAATTTTATGCATGTTTAGTTTTATTAGTCTAACAAACTATCTTTTCTTTTTACAAGCAGCTCGCTTAGATTCCAGATTTTGTAGTATAGAAGATCCCAGTTTAGGGTTGCATTATGGGATATGAAGTTTCTGATTTATACTCCTAACGTATTTCTGTGGAGGTGGTGTAATAAATCACTTTGCTGCACCCTGGAGCCTGAAACTTTCCTCTACGGTGTCATGACAGCATGAATGGGATTGAAGACATTTGCATGGAACTTTTGAACACTGTTGATAATCGTTGCTGTACTTTAACCATCAGCTTGGTTTGTTTGGATCAGTTTTTGCATGGAGCCTCCTTTGCCCTCCTTTACAAAAGCCAAACTCTGAGTCTTTCCCTCTGATGTGCGTGACAGCAGTGACTCTTCTGAGCTGCTATCACACTCTGTGTTGTTTCCTCAGACTGCTGGCTCCAAGACGACTTAGAAAAGGGCCACACCTGCACTTTAAATACATAATACTTCATGAATTGCACCTATTTACACTCAAGCATCTGCTGCCCCTTTGTGCCTGTTACTTCAGCTCTAAGAAATCCAGAGGAACTGGTTTGCGCCGTCCAAGAAGTGGAAAATCCACTGACAGGCATGTGCGTGACATCTTCGCCTTATGAACTGTCGCAATGTTGAGCTAATTATGAAAAGGACACGCATGTTCCACGCCACGTGAGAGCCCATCTGCTCCCAGCTTCACGAGCAGAAATTTGCCTCTGAAACAAACCTGATGTTACGTCAACTCAAATGACAGAATTTACATATAGGGTTTAACCTCCTGGCAAGTACAACTAAGCAAACAGGTTTGTTGTCTGCCAAATCCAGCAGCTGATGATTTCATAAGAAGGCTAAAGTTTATTTTCCTGAGGGTTTCTGGTACCAGTAGAACTTCAGAGGGCTCTCCTCGTGCTGCTGTCGTCTCTGTGAAGCTTCACATCTGGCTCCTGATGTGACGGATGCTCCGGCCTTGCAGCGGGCTGAAGACATTCCTCAGATAGAGGCACGCTGGGAGTGTTTACACGTGGGAGAGGGGGCTGGTACAGATTAAATACCGGAGTACTAATGTGATGTTTCATGTAATTGGCAGTTTTTCTGCTTCACTTCACGACTATTACCCAAGGCTTAATTTGGCTTTGCTGCAAAGCTCCTGCCTGGTGGCTCTTTGTTGCGGGGGGGAGAGGTTGTGTTTCTGGTCTGATTTAAAGTATAAAAAGCTTGTTTATGAGCTCTAAAGTCACACAGCTCAGTCTGATACTTCATACTTCAAAGACTTTTATAATACTTAAATTGTTTAATGAGTTTAGGAGGACAGCGTCTTATGATTACAGCTTCTGAAGTTCAGATATCTGTGGATTTTTTTTTGTATCTGGTTATAAAACAGACTGGAATTGGCATCGATGCCTTAAGCCTGGTTTACAGTGTCGAATCGCTGTTGCAGCATTTAGCTTGACATTACCCTTCATCAAAATGTATCTATGCATTGAAATGATGCCGACTGTAAGCCCTGTAAGTGGTCGGCTCAGTACCATGGTGGTTCCTCAGCAACATGTTTCAGCCTCAACATCTCATATAGAGCAGAGAAATCTCTATGAAAAGGCAGAAAAATAGCCAGAAACAGGCGATCTAATAATCATACAGACCACACTGCCTTCACTGTGGGCGGAGGAGTACTGCAGAGCGACAGACACATTAATGTGTAAATCTGTGGACCTCATAGTTGCATTGGACACTCTGTTTTACTGTCAATGCAAAAGTATTAACCAGACTTTAGTCTCACCTAAAGGGCAATTAAACCAAAAGGACAAATTATTCTAAGAACGTTACATTTAATGTTGTTATTTTTTTCACCTCTGGAAAAAAAAGATATGGGGATTAATAGAACCCTCTCATAAAACCAACTTTTGTTCACATTTTTCAAAGAAAATATTCAGGATGGGTGACACGGGAAAAAGAAAGTAGGATACAAAACACATGCACAGGAAAAAAAAGCTGAAAATATGAAGCTTTTGGCTACATAGCAGGTTTAATGCTAACTTGTAGACCATTATTATACCCTCATTCTCTTTTCACAGTTTCTGTCCAATCATCTAAATAAATCAGAGGTTTTAAAGCTGACGAACAACACAATTTTAATGCTGAAACAATTCTTCTTTCTTCCAAATAAAACTCTAACACTGTTTTAAATAAACATGGCTGATGTTTCAGGCTTGAATGGTTAAAATAAAATAAAATAAAATAAACTTCCTGGGAGGAATTTGAGCAATGCATCTAATTTCTTCATGAATCATGAACGCTGGTGGTCTTGTTTGCTTTCACAGGCAATAAAAAGACATCATTTCATATAAAACCCCATATAATGGCTTTAATCCACAGTCAAAGCAAAGCAGACCTTGAGTTAAGCCATATTTCTTCAAGATCACGATTGTTTTGGTGCAGTTAAAGTTAGATCTTCCAGTTGTCTAGTCTTTTAAGAATTGTTCAGCTTCCCAAATGTTAAATTCTCCAAAGCTTGGAGATAAAGTGCACACTGGTGGTTTGGTTTACCTGGTAAATGACATCAGTTTGAAATTGTCTGGTTAGCTATTCTTAAACAATGATAAGCAAGAAATGATCTTGAAATTTCGTTTTGTTTTTTAGTTATTTTTGGCAAAATGATTTGAGCTGTACCTTGAAGCTCCAGTTTCTGCTGTGTTAACACTCCACCACATGTGTTTCCAGTTCATTCTCCTCCATATACATCAAAAGCAGCTCGTTCGAGCACATCCGACCACATTTAAAGGAACCATTAACAGGAGCAGCAGCAGCAACAGGAGCAGCAGCAGCAACAGCAGCAGAGACCACAAACTTTACCAACAATGTGACATCACAGTCTCTTTCTCACTGTTTCTTTGAAAATCTGACATTGAAGCCAACTCTTTACGAATGAAGTCACCATTTATAGAGGAGTCAGTGTTTGTGACAGCTGAGGAAAAACAAACTGATGTGACTTCAGGGCTCCTGGAGCTGCTCCAAGGATGATCGATGCGGCTGTGCAGCCTCTGTGGTTAGAGTTTATGCTTTGATGAGGATTTTTTTCATCACACTGTGGCGCTTTAACGGATTTATTGAGAGAGAAAGATCCTCATTAGCTCTGAAATCCAGGAAAGACTGATTTTAAAGTTGTTTTGATTTCATAAACACTTTTTTATTCTCCTCCTGCATTTAAAAAAATACGTATCCCTCCTTTAAAACCACCTTAGAGCTCACCTCACTGAAACTTCAAAACTTTTTCAAAGTCACGTTTGATTATTTTTGCTTAAAATTTGAATAATAAAGTGTTCAAGTACTTTAACCTACTTTATTTAAGTATCTGGCCAACAATTTGTGATTTATTTTGAATGATCGGGTTTAAAAAAAAAAAAAAGAAAACATGTTTTGATGGAGGTTTAAAGACACACCCACACAGCACAACCCTTTTCAGCTTTGGAAATGACAGTGCAGAGTTAAAATCATCTATGTCTTAATGACTAATAACTAATATTTGTTTTAATACGTAATCTAACTACTTATTCTTGTGATTGAAAAGGAATATGTGCTTGAGTGTTGGGTGGCTCACAGACCTGGTGCTTTTATAATGTAATAACATTGTACAAGTAGAGGCAAAATTATAAACTAAAAGCAAAAAAATATATAAACAAGATTAATTTACGTTTTTTTAATTTCCTTATTTTGATCATAAGAAATAAAATTGGCTTTAAAATGATAGAAAACTTTGTTGAGGAGCAAGATATGGACAATACTATTATAATTTCTCGTAATTTGGCATCATAACGAATGGTTATCATTCTAAAGTTGCTTTTGTTTATCAGTTCCTGCTCACACAGAAGAACTAACGATGTTTTCTGTTATTACTCACCCGTGTATCGTCCTCTGACAGCCCGCACTCCGCAGCGATCAGCATGAGCGACGTCCCGTCCGGATGTCTGCCCACTTTAAAACTGTCCTCCAGCACTTTGACTTGGTCCTCCGACAGCTTCACCACTGAAGAAGACATTCCTACTCTTCTCCCTTCCCTTCAATCACGATTTCAGCTCAGATTCAGATCCTGGTTGGGGCTCCGGATCGGGTTGGTTGGTTTTGCGCACAGCCGGACGCGCAGATGTAGAGACGCGGTGATGGAGACTCACTGACAGCGCGAGTGGTGCGTGTGAACAAGAAGGAGGCAGTGTGCGTGTGAGGGTGTGTGTGTGGTTTTACAACTGTCAACAGAGACAAACGTCACGAGGCCGTTCCCACATGTAAATCCCTCCCCCTAAACATCCCGCGCTTAAAGGCACATTATGGGAACACTGAAGGGGGATCAGAGCTCACAGAGATTTATGATCCGTGACTAACTTTCCTATAGAGATAAGAAAAAAAAAACATTCATGTCAAATGATCTATTCTTTGAATAATGTAGGAAGATAATTATAAATATTAAAAACAAGCTGTAAACAAAGTGAGTAAGTGCTCTCTAAATAATGACTACATTAGCAAACCTGCCACTGGGGGCGCCAAAGCCGAGCATTTATAAAATAAACATTTCATTTTTTTTTTAGAAGTCTACCAGTTTTATGGTTTTGAATTTCATTATTGCTGCCTCAGATGATTATGATGGTCTTAGCAGAAAAGTTTAAAGTGGGGTTATTAATCATTACCATATTTTAAACATGGATATAAAGTTATAAATTCACAATGTGGGATGTTCATACTAAACGTGTGCAGATTTTCAAACCTTTTCAGATTTTCACAAAGTCTTCACAACATCATCACATTAGGATCTCATGGTTCATACTTATTTGGAGGAGTGGGCCTCAAACACCAAGGTGTGCCTCCTAACTTCTGGCCACTCAGAGGGAAGGGGATTTGTGGAGCAGGGAGCCTTAAAGAGACAGCAGCTAAAATGAAGTGTTTCAGACAGAGGCTGAAGTAAGGGTTTTTATAAAACAACAGTGAGAGGAAATGGGGAACATTTATTTATTAATTCATTTAAGATTTAAATCTTGTTAAGTTACTATGGAGTACCAAAGAGACAGAATATAGAGCAAAAAAAAAAAACAACAACAAAAGGCCAATACCCTCTCTTTAAACATATGAGAATGGTTGCAATGTACTTCCTAAATGAAAATGTATACATCCAATTTTCAGGAAAGTTATTGTCATACATCAAACAAATAAAAAAGTTCCTTTAAGTGGATTATGTAACGGAAATGGTTCACCTTTACCTCCCATAAAGACACCTGTCTGATAAAGATGAGATAAAGGCTTTTCCCTTTTGTAAGCAACAGGATTATAAGGTAACAGCAAACTGACAGATACACTTGAAAACAACAGTAAGAGATCTTAGAACATAAATAGAAGAATAAAAATGTTTTCCAATAGAGATTAAACAGTTTTTGTGTCCAAAAAAGTATGCTGAAGTGTTTCTTCAAGGCCTTAAAGAAAACGTCATCTTTTTTAAATCTCTGTCATGTTTTGAACTCTGATCTTCTCATTTCTGAACATGTTAACTTATTTAAAGGTAGTGTTGGTAATCAGATTTAGATTTACTTTTTGTTATTCCCTTGAAAATGATCTTTACATCAATACATGATGTGTTCTTAAAATAGAACAGGGGCATCGTTTTGGATGAGCTCTGAGTGTGAGAGGGCGGAGGCCAAACGGAGTCCAGAGGAGATGCTATATTCAAATTCATGCTAGTTTTTTTGTGAGTACCAACCCTGCCTTTAAGAAAAGCACAACAGTTTGGGAGGCACCTGTGTAAGCGTGATGATGTGGATAAGCTACTCCTCACGCTCTCCTTCACACTCCACCCTGAACATTTCACTGCCTTCTGCACTGCACGGATTATTTACAACAGTCACACTTTGATCCGACAGGCACTGCCTGCTGTGGGGACTCCGCTGCTGAGGAAACGTCCTAACTGTTGGATTTCACAGTAAATACAGGCCTGATTAATGCTGCCACAGATTCTTCACACAGCTCCTTTTGATGCTATCTTTAGATTCTGATTAGACCCATAATTATGTAGTACTCTCTCTCTCTCTCTCTCTCTCTCTCTCTCTAAAAGTTCAACTTAATCCACTGCCAAGCCCTCTGCTGATTTCTTTTTGCTTGGATTATGGTGAAAATTGATGTCCCACTTGCACGAATCCACAAAGAAATCTTTGATAAGTACAAACAAATTTTCAAATGGTGTATTTATCCTTTAACTCAGTCATATTTCCTCCATTACATAAAATAAACTTTGACATGTGTTTTGTTGAGCATGAAGTTGTTTATTTACTCTCCAGAGAATTCGCCCTTCAGTCTTGGAAAAGTGATCTTTCATGGTGTCACAAACCAGCCTCACAAAAGTGTCAGCGAGTTGTCTCTCCTCACCAGGATGAAGGTTTTGTTTGTTTGTCGTGAAAACGTAATCGGATACAACTTGAGGAAATGACCCAAAAAGAGCAAAGTGTTTTGGGTATAAGGAGATGGATTTTGACATCTGATAGCATGTCCAGCAGCGAGGGCTACAGATGAAAAGTTTCAAATGAGAAACAGAATATTTAACATGGCCTGGAGATGTGCTGCAGGTTGGTGGCTTTGGTTTGTTAAACTTGTAGTTCTAAATGATCATTTTACGTCTCCTGAAATCTTTAAACTCTCATCACAAGATGGGATTCAGCTTTGGCCGCCAGCGTCCTTTTTACTGGTGATTCTTTACTTCAAGGACCTGATAATGAGTTGCAAGGTCACATCTGTGATTTGTAAATAAATAATAAATAAATGTTTCAAGATATACAGTGTAGGATACAGGAAACAGAAACAAACAAATAAAATATTATTCAAGAGAATGGGGTTAAAATGTTCCAAGAATAAATTTGCAATGTTATAGGATTAAAGTTATGTTGTTACAGTTGTGATGTTACAAGAACTTAGTTTTAATTCATTGAGATTCAAGCCATAGTGTTTTTAGAATAAAGTCAGACAGTTACAAGAATACAGTTGAAGTGTTATGAGATAGGAGTTAATGTTCATTTCAACAAGATTTAAATCATGAATTATGAGACTGAAGTCAGAATGTAGCGAGAATAATGACACAATGCCAAAAGAATAAAGTTGGAATGTCACAAAAATAAAGTTGCAAGTTTTAAGTTTAGATGCAACATAAGACTGGTGTTGTAATGTTCAGAGATTAATATAAGAATGTTATGAGATTAAATAATAATACTGTAAGATGTTACAAGGTTAGAGACGCTCCAAATTAAAAAATATGAGATTAAAATCAGAATGTTGCAAGACTAAAATCGCAGTGTTACAAGATTTGAGCCATGATGTTCAGAGATTAAAATAGTGATATTGCAAGACAAAAGACCCAATGTTACATGATAAAAGTCAAAATGTGATGAGAATAAAGTTGCTGCATTCCAAGATTAAATAGAATGTTTTGAGTCTGAAATGGTTATTTTTACAAGAATAAAGATGGAATGTTAAAAAATTAAAAATATGATGTTACAAGACTTCATTTGGAATGTTCTGAGATTGAAGTCACAAAGGTGTGAGATTAAAGTTTGAATGTTACAAGACTGAAGTTGCTTTGTTCTGAGATTGATCTGAATGTTGCAAGATTAATATCCGAATTTCAAGACCAAAATTGACAATGTTATGAGACTAAATCCAGAATGTAGTGAGGTTTAAGTTGCAGTGCTACAAGAATGGAGTTATGGTGTTTTCGGAGATTAAAACAGGAATGTTACAAGATAAAAGACCCAATGATATGTGACTTAAATTGAAATGTTACAAGATCTCTGAATCTGAATCTGTTATGTTCTGAGATTGATTCGAATTTTGCAAGATTAAAATCGGAATGTAATGAGATTAAAGATACATTATTATTATTATTATTATTATTATTATTATTATTATTATTATTATTATTATAAGCATTATTTGGAGACAGAAGTTGTTTTGTTATGTGATTAAAATCAGAATGTTACGAGTTTAAATTCATTAAGTTTCAAGATTGAAGTCATTATGTTATGAAAATCAAGCTGTGATGTTATTAAGTTGGAATATTATTAGATTAAAGTCACAAACTTTTCTTCTTGCATTACATCATTAACTTTTGGATCTTTATGAGTTTTTACTGTGGCCCTAATCCTTTGTTGCAAAAAGGAAAGAACACATTATTGAACTGATAATGGTGATAAAATTGTGAGAAGAGCTTTAAACACACAGGTGTTGTTGTCTTCTGTAGCTGCATTAAAGTTTCCCACATTACACATTTGAGTGTTAACTGTCCTTAAAGAGCAGAGAACAAAGAACCACTGAACACCGTCCCTGCTTCACGACACAGCGTGCGGCGTCTGATAACATGTTGTCACCTTTATGACAGACAAACACTCAGGTCAGTGTGGAACACGCTGTAAAACCTTCTGTACATAACACAGATGCTGTCTTCTGACTGGCTGCTGCAGATGGTCCTCGTTGTGTTTTAATGATAAGAAAGGTAAATGCATTCTGTGGGGTCCAAAGGTCACTGAGCTTTCACCTGCTACATGATGACGACTGAAATTATTCACAAGCTGTCTAATCTAATACATCAAATCATATCTATCTGTGAGTTAAAGTTAAATATGCAATTGGAGGCTAATATGATAATAATAATAATAAATGATGATTAAACCAGTGAAGATAAAACATTAAAAATGAGTCATTAGCAGCACAAAGGTTGTTTGATACCAGTCAGGGATTCAACAATCACCTGGACTACATTTATAATAAATATGTGAGATCATTTCTATCCTATGACTAACAAAAACATCAACTCTTCTGACCAAAAATGACAAAGGAAAGAATTTCAGTTCTCATACCAAACAGGAGGAGTTTATTTGATCACAGATTAGCCTCTGAGGGTTTGTGTTGTGTCTGCAAACTCTGCCTGCTGAGATAAATCAGGAGAGAGATGTGATGTACTGCTGACACAGCTCGGTGTTTTCTTTCTTCTGCAGGTGAGAGATAAGAGGACTTATAATGAGCCTGGAAAAGAGAAACAGTGGTAACAGAGAGTGTGCAAGAGTTCATGTTGGATACCAGAGTAAAAATATCACAGGTCACGACCCCGTGTTTCCAGCTTCCTCAGGACATGATAGGACGAGCGGTTTGGAGCTGGCCTTTCTGCACGACCTCAAGATACGTCTAAGAAACATCCATGACTGTCAGAGCAGTTATGAGTCACGCTTTCCTGAAGTTCTGCCTAAACTAGAAGTCATTACGAGGACCAAGAGGCACGCAGGCTAATGACAGGCTGACAAGATGAGCTGACTATCTGTAGGGGTAGGATGCTAGGTAGCAGAAGGATGAGAGTGACTTTGATGAATATTTGTAATCTATCAGACACTATCTTAGTCTTAGTGACGGTGTTTAGAGTCTCATTCACAAACCATTCAGATAAGACTGAAACACTCTGTGCTGTTTACAACCCACCATCGTCACTCACTCTGGTAGAAGAAACACTTGATAAGAACCGTGTGCAGAGTTTCAAACCTGTCCATATTCATCTGTTGTAGAAACCTATGAATCTGTCTGTGAACTGATCAAAATAGCAACAGATCTTCACGAAACTTTCTGAAAAGGTGAAGTCGTCACATGAGGATCTTCATGGCACGTTGAAGGCCTCAAACACAGAGGTCGGCCAATCAGAGGGAAGGGGGCTTGTGGAGACAGGAGTCACACTGGCCATCCAAACCATGCTAAACTCAAGCACAATTGCCACACAAAAATGACACCTGAAATACTCGCAAAGAGTAAAAAAAAAATCCTCCAATTAAGTCAGAAAAATGTGATTGTCGAGATTCTGTAAAAAAATAATATCTTAATTCAAGAAATGTAACATTTTTCTTCTCCTATTGGTAGATGTTTTACTCTTTACAAGTAATTCATGCATCATTTTTGTTTTTTATACGTTAAAATAAGACATTCCTCTGGTCTTGTCAGGTTAATGTTGCTCATATTAAGTCTAATACAACAATATGTACTAAAAACAAGACGTTACCACTTGCTTAGATTTCAGTTTTTAAAGACTGATATTTTATTTCCACTCATTTGACTCATCAAAGTTGCTTTTTCTTGCTCTCTGTAAGTTTGTACATAAGTAATTTCATTTTGTTGGCAATTATCTTGTACAGAAAGTTCTCCAATTTAATGAGATTTGCAGCAGGGACGTAGATCAACTTTAGAAGATTACTCCAACTATGGAGCACAGATTTGATAACAGGTAGGAGATTGTGTATTTGGGGGCAACTGTTTTGTATTTTTGGTGATAAAACAGCTTCACTGTTCCTCTTATTGTTAGTCAGCTGTTCACTCACAGTTACCAATGTCTTCCCATTTAAGTGAGCCCAAACATTTAGTTTTCTCTAGTATGAAAAATGTTTAAATTCAGCTCATTAGCTCAGTTTTTATGAAACACAGGATTACTGTGTCGTCTGGATCCAGAGCAGCCCCCTGAGCGGCCCTCTGTTCCCTAAGGATGTGACTCTTTTAGGGAGATAAAACCACCCTGCAGGAATCCCTCTTGTTTCAGACTCTGAGTCATGGCGATGACGTCTGTCATTCCTGCAGCGAGACATGGGATCATCTCTTCCCATGTCTGCAGTAGAAACAGATTATTACACCAACAGGCAGGCAGGTAGTAAAGTTGTGTTTTTGAGCATAATTACAGGTACAAGTGTCAAAGTCTCATCACGAACGCTCATCACAGGAGCTAATAAGGCTTTCCAGAGTCTGAGTGACATGAAGACAAAAGCTGCACCAGATTTCCAGCTGTGAAGGGCTGAGTCAGAGGACGAGGTCATGATGTAAGGAGACTGAAGTGGATCGGTTACATCATGAATTATTTTTATCATGATCACAGTGATAACACCACCGTGACAGAGCCTTAAGGTTTGACAAAGCTCAATGAAAGTATCACTGATGTGTTTGTTAAAACATTTGTTTTAAACTCACTTTGGCAAAAGATCTTCACAGTTCATCATTTCAATCGTCCCCGAGAGAGCAACACGTGAGCCGAGATATTCATAAATACCAGGCTGCAGACTACAGGAGGACGTCTGACCACAGTGAGGGGAGGAAATCCAAGACAAACACAGGGTTTTGTGTTCAGAAAAGGAGCCTGATCCTCCTCATGAGACAGTAAATCCATGGAGAATCTGATACGCACACTAGGTTACTATTAATAAATCTGTGGCTCCTGTGGGAAACTGAGGAAACAGATCTCTGAGTCTCACCGGCCGTGTCCGCCATCCTCACCGTTTAACCCTCGTATTTCACGCAGAGTGGTTTTAGTTAAAGAGAAAGAGAGAGTTCAGTACTAGTCGGCACATGGCTCTTACATAAGCTCCCAGCCGCCCACCCACTTCTTCATCAAACAAAAACATCTGGTAATAAAGAGTCTAATCCTCAATGACCTGGGAGAGGCGGAAACAGAGCTGTGGCTTTATTAAGCTCTTACAATAGACTGCTGAGAGAGAGGACGTGTGAGGGCAGAGCGTGTTGGAGGGGAATAATCTCTGAGGGTGAATCAATCAAAGATAACAGTTTGGGTTTTTTTTCAAATTCAGTGAAATGAAAGGTTTGTGGATCTATAATCATCCATCTATTCTTCTTGGATCGGGGGGGCTTGAGCCTATCCCATCTGTCCGATTCTCTAGCTATCACAATTCTAACACTTTGAGACAGTCAGCCATTCAAACACAAACCTAAAGACATTTTAGAGACACCAGTCAACCTGATGAGCATGCTGCTGATGCAGACTCCACACAGAAAGGCACCTGTCCAGATGTGGGAATCAAACCAGGAACCTTCCTGATGTGAGTGAACAGCGCTAACCCCTGCACCAACATGCACCCCTGGATCTATGATCAGATCTTGCGAAAGTAAAAAACAAATAAAACAAAATAGTCTGAAAAGTCCTGATCAGAATGAAACCACTCAGATAACCAGCACAAGTGAAGGTCTTTTATTCTTTTTTATTTTTTTATTTTTTATTTTTTTTATTTTTTTACAAAATCAAGACAGTTTTTTGTTGCCATGTGCAAACAGCAGGAGGATATATGAAGAGTGCCAGTTAAGCTGCGAGGCTGAATCTAAGGCTCATGTATTCAGGCTATCGCCCTGAAAGCAGACGGTGCACTGTGGGTTAAGATTCATGATGGGGATCCAGTACCTGAAGTACCTGAACCAGCATAAAACCCAATGTGAGGTCATGGTTTCAGAAAGGTTTCCCCACCAAGATGGGAGCTCTGAACCACGGAGCCAGAGTTAAACCATAACAGTACGTGGATACATCCAGTGAGATTTCTGTCCCCAGTCTTGTTTTTCTCCAGCAGACCTTCTCAGAGGAAGTGCGAAAGACGTTTCAGGCAGCCAGAAGAGGAAGCCAAGACTCCACATCAGGAAACGACTTCCTGAGTCGGTTCAGGGATCCAACCATTACAAAGGAAGCTTCAGAGGAGCTCTGAGCAGCATAAAAGCAGGATCTCTTACGTAACAGGGTGGATTTATACTTTCCACGTCAAACACCGGGGGCCCTCAGAAAGTGACGGAGTCCTCTGGGGAAGGGGTTGGGTCTGAGAGTCACTGGATCTGCAGGCCAAACACAACAAGCAGCAGAGAGCAGAGCTGCCACCTTTCTGACAGAGGAGTAAGAAACTAAGGTCCAAAAACAAATCAGTTAAAGCAGTGTTTGTACATTTAGGCAGTGGGAGAAAGTAGAAAATCCTCCACCAGTTTTTGACACCTCTGTTTTACTTCAGCTCTGCTTTAGGAGGATGTTACAGTCCAATGAATCACTTTGAATGGTACAAACGTAAGTGGTGAACTGCAGAGGTTAAAATAAAGCTAAGGTTACCCAAATAATACAGAAAAGTCCTTTGACAGTTGAAATGTTCTGCTGCGACTGCGATTGATCAAACCTTGAAAGTTGGTGTTACAAATTTCTACAGGTGTCCCAGGTTTTCTTGAGTCCTTCCTTCCAACCATCTCTGTGTATAAAAGTAGAGCTGAACACACCTTGGTACCAGACCTTCATGGGTGAGCATTACTGAACTGTATTGTCCAGCAAAAAGTCATGAGTAGGAAAAGGCGATTAATAATAAAAGAGAGACAGGGCTTAAGAACATTTACAGAAACAGGTCTTTCCTCCAGAGACATGAAGTCAAAGAAAATCAAGGTAAGCCCAGTTAGGAGAGTTTCTTCCAGAAACTAGGACTGGAAACTCTGACAGGGAGAGGTCTGACAGAGCCAAAGCCGAACCAGAATCAGGAGACCAGTAACTGAACAGCTCTAAGCTTCAGAGGTCGTAGTGTCACAGTTTCAGTTACTGTGAAGAGAAGACTTTGAGATGCAGCTTCGACAGGTCAGACCGCAGAAAGAAAGACATCCAACATCATTAAGACAGAGTAAATAATAAAAAGTTTGAAATCTTTGCTTCATCATCAGGATTTTTGTTGGAATGACTTGGGGAAAAGATTCTGATTTTCCTCTGGACTCCGGGGTGCTTTGATGGCTCGGCTAGATCTCTATGCCTGCATGTGGTGCACGATAAAGACTCTGGCGAGTCTCATCAAAATAAACTCAGCTGGTCTTTTTCTTTTCTTCTCCAGGACGATTAAAGTCCGAATAATCAGGCAGAGAGAGGTTAGCGTGTTGCTGCATCAAGCAGCAGGAAAGCTGAGCAAACAGACATGTTTGTTTGTCCAAAAGCAGACACACAATGAAAGCTGAAACATTAACAACGCTCTGACAGACGGCTGTTATGAAACCTGGATTGTCTTTGTGCTCATGGAAACTTCACGTTTGGATCACATGTGCTGAATTCCTCACAGGTCCAGAACCCCTTCTCATCTTTGATAGAAGTGCAGAGAAGGTGAGCTCAGGGGTAAAAACAAAGCACATGAGCTCCTTATCAGACCACAAATATTTCCCTCATCAACCACAGAAAGAGGTTTCTCTGTATTTTGACTGCTGCCTGCAACTATCTGAAGTATATCCGGTGCAACAATACCCCATTGTCTGCTTACAGGATGAACACAGAAAGAGCTTTAGAGAGAAGCCAAGAGCAGAGTCCCAGAGAGACTCCCACAGACCGCCGAGCCGAGTATATCTGAGAGATAACCTCAGAGTGCACGAGACCGGAGCTGTGTATGTGTCTAAAAATCTTGTTTAAGAGAGGCTGGGAGGAAGATGGGGAGGGGAGGAAGGATGCTTATCATCATACAGATCTCTCTCTGTCTCAAAACAAGACTGAAAACATTGTCAGTAGGAGTCGACTTTTTGCTTCTAGACTCTGTATCAGAAACAAATGGACTCTGAACTCTGACAATTCAGGCTTTTAAACATAATTATTCAAAAAAGAAAAAAAAACTGAACTGAACTGCTGCCTGGCCTCAGGTCTGTCAGATTCTTATACTTTCTCATTTAGGAACCCCAGCAGCGAGAAACGTATAGCCAGATGAGGAAACTGTGACTCCATCCTCCTGGATTTATCAAAGAGGGTCTGTAGTGAGAGGGAAACTTGGAGCAGGGTTTTGGCAGAGGTGGGTGAGGGGTGCAGGAGAGGGAGGGAGAGGGCCGGATGGCTGGAAGAGGGTGTGTGAAGGGTTGGACCAGTCAACAGAGGAGTTTAAATATAGACGAAAGGAGAGAACAGCACCCACTTGTTGTTTGTTGGGTGAAAAGAGAGAGAGAGACTGAGCTGGATTTGCTATGGTCAGTGCATGTGTGTGTGTGTTTGTGTGCAGTGTGTGACGATGACAAACATCTTGCATCATAAAGCAAAAAGCTTCCCGCTTTTATTTCCTAACATATTTACTCGTATTTTAGATGTTTGCATGTTTTTGTGCTCCTCTGTGGAGCAGGCGGGGAGAGCGTGACCGGGTGAAATATTTGAGGTGCAGTTTTCCATGAGAACAACATCAGCAGAAGGGACATGTGGCAGCCAGATATGTTTGCAAATGGAGCAGAGAGCAGTTCTCTGCTTGTTTGTGAGTTTACTTCAGGCGATTAGCTGCAGAGTATTTCACAGCTCCTTCCTAAGGAGCTCCACTTCGTTCAAAACATTCTCATAAACGGGCTGCAGGTCTGTAGAGCTGGAAAGTCACTGGATCTGTTCCAGTTGCAAAAACTGTTCCTGCTGTTTAGAAATGTCAAAGTATGGAAAAGCTTGGGAAAGACCTCAAATTATATCCATTAAATTGCAATAGATAAGAGTTTTCCAACTAGAAGAGGCATATTTTCAGTCTCACAGTTATTAGAGCGTTTTGAGATGCTTCCCACCCTTCAAAGAAGAAATCTGAGAAAATCTTGGTGGCATGAAATCAGTCACATCCAAAGACTCTAAATATGCAACTGTAATCTCAGATTTTCTTACATGTCTAACAGACTATAGCAGCTCTAATTTGGATGCTGTGCAGGTTTTCTGAAGCTTAATGTCGCTTTATACTTCTTCAGCTCTCTAGAGAATGAACCAGAGAGGAGTTGCTGCATGAGATGTGGTATCCTGCATACTACTCTAAAAGTAGTATGGGAAGTGGAGCCTTCAGGCTCTTCTTCTTTGGTTTCATCTAGCAGTCAGGGTCCAGGCAGATGCTCTCTCTTATTCTAGCAGTCAGCTTAAAACTTTAATTTTTAAAGCTTATAGTTAGAGCAGGATCAGGTCTGGACCAGAGCTTAGGTTTGTTGCTTTTAAATTTCAATGTCTAGTTAAAGTTACCCACCACAGATCTCGTTGGTTCCTCTTGGTCGTTGCTGCACTCCAAAAACTGACATCTAAGCAAGTGTGTTTTTGTCTGATTTAAAGTAAGAATTGCCTTATTATACTTGATATGAGCCACATTCAACAGACAAGTCCAGGAACATGTCTTATTTCAAGATATTAAGAGACAAAAATAAGGTCTGAATTACCTGCAGCAAGTAAAAAAAAAATTGCCAGTTGGGTAAGAAAAATTTACTTGTCAAGTTTAGAATAATGTCTAAATATAAGAAACTTTCACTCACTCCACTGGCAGATTTTTTACTTGTTACAAACAACTCAGAGCTGGTTTTTGTCTTTAAATATCTTTAAATGAGACATGTTTCTGGACTGGTCTGGTTGAATGAGGCTCATATTAAGTCTAAAAAGACATTTTTACTAAAAATAAGACAAAGGCACTTCCTCAGATTTCAGTTTTTTGCAGTGTTGTCTTCATGTTGGCTTTCTGTCAATATAATTAAATAATTTCCCTATTTTTTTTTTTACTAGAGGCGTTAAAAGTAATCAGGATTGTTGAAGGTTCTCAAAGAAATGAATAAAATATAAAATAAAACAGACTTCAAAAGTCAGAGACAGAGAGAGGAAGAGGATGTAACCTCTGGAGCAGTGGTGAGCAGAAGAGCAACATGTAAAGGTTTGTATTGATTGATAAATGTTGATGTTTATCTGCCATTTTACCCAAGTTAGACTGGTGGAATAACTCTCTTAGCATTAAGAATGACTGAATGTTGGATTCATATACAATCTGTAAGAAAAGGGGAACCTAAATAAAAGATAAAAACAAAATTTGATAAGAAAATTTTCAAATAGGAGTGAAACTGTTTGTTCATGCATCAAAATATTTGTTTACCTGACTAGAAATCCCCAAATAATAGTTTTATTATTAGTAATAAATAGAGTATTCAACAAGTGTTGAAAGAAGAAAAAATGCTTATTTTTAGATTAAAATACTTTAAAACAAACTTCCTGAAACACAATATGTAAAATGTACTGAATGCAAGCAAAATTTAATTTCTTATCTTTCATTCTCTCTTATGCTCAGTGTAAGATTATAGGTAAACTCAAAGATAAAAACAAGTAAAACAAAAAAAAACTTTGAAACAAGGTTACACACGATCTTTGCAGGTTTCAACAAGTCAAATTAAAGACTTTCAAAGACTTTTTTTAAAGACCATAATGAATCCAATTTAAGACCTGTTTCACATCCATTCCGGCATAAAAAAGTTGTGCTCAATAAATTATGACCGAGCTGCTCAAGTACTTTAGTTCCGTAATGAAGTTGTCCTAGCGTCCTCAAAAATCAAAATGTTTAAAAGCAGGACTAAATTATATGCATTTGTTTTAATCAAAGCAATTTAATATATTTTAAAGACCTTTAAAAATAGCATTAAAGTCATTTTATGAGATTTTAAGACAATTTTAGGCCTTAAATTTAAATTATTGGATTTTTAGACATTTTAAGACCCCTCAGATACCCTGTCACATGTACCAGCATATCTAACTAGGCCAGGGCCAAACTATTTGCAGTATATGAGAGTAAACAGCTTTTGTTTTTCAAATAAATCAAATTATTTGTTCTTTTTCTCTCATGTTGCTGCTCTGATCTGTTTTGTTCTACCAGGTCATTTAGTGGTTTGCTTGTAACTGTTTTTTAAGTATATGGAGGACCACAACAATGAAGTGGGGATAAGAGTCATAAGATCCATCATGATCTAGGATGCAGGGAGTGAGAGATGATGTAAACATGCTGGAACATGAGAGAGTTTAGTCATTGTTCTGAAAGAGTCTCATGGCGCCTGAGATCAGCGAGTGAAGGACGTTACATCAGCTCCTGTTTCAGGGATGAAAGAGCGAGAGGAACCCAAAGTTTGTTTGTGAACAGAAGCTGTGAGAACTCCGAGACACATGAAACAAGCAGAGTCTGTTTTTTGTTTTTTTATTTAATAAGCTGGTTCATAAATTATCGCACATAAAAGATTCTTTTCAGTTACAAAGTAGATAGCAACTTCAGTTAGCGCCTGGAAAAAAAAAATAAAACGAATGACGAGATTTCTGACAGTTTGGGAGCAAACGAGGGCTCGACGAATCAGGAGCTGACATGATAGGGGAGAAAAGAGGGAGTTTCAACATCCAAACACCGTCGAAATGATGATCCCGATACACAGACTGGTGGTTTTTTGTTTCCCCTCAGACTAGCAGCAAACGAAACAGTGACATGCGACTCGGACTTCAAAGCACATGCCCAAAAAAACAAGAGAAGGAATGCTTGTTTCTGTCCTCCAGTGTATTCAAAGAGTCTTCAAATAAGATCAGCAGGAGCAGAAGGAAGGGAATAAATTACAAAGTAAGAAGAATCATAAAAAAAGGACAGCACTAGCTACATGTGAGGCTCACCAAAGAAACAAACTAAAAGGTGGTGAAGTGGCATCTTCTTGGCTCGACTTTCCCTGCCGTCCTCTGGAGCAATGACGTAATCGAGAGGCCGAGGAGCGTTTTATACTTGTTTCAAAGTGGAAAAAATCCTTCATTCTTCTTTTATTTATTTCTATAATTCTTTATTCTTTTCTACATCATCCCGTTGTGAAACTTTAATCCTGACTGAGTGATGATCTGTCTCCATACAAAGGAAACCCTCCAGACTGAAAGGATCAACTCATCGGCTAACGCTAGTTTTGACTCTAAGAGACAGAAATCCTTTTCCTGCTCTGGTTTGAAGACTCAAAGTTTGCCTCGGTGCGATGGGAGCCTACTTGGAGGTTTGCTGCTGGATGTGCTGCAGGAATTCACTGTAAGAAGAAGCAGACTCGGATCGATCCTCCACCATGTGCTGGAAGAAAGTGGCTTTAGCTGAAGCGTCGTCCCTGCAGGAGGAGAAAATGGGTTAGAAAATGTTCTGTACCAGTGAGGACAATTACTCTGTGAGAAGGAACAAACTTCTGAAAAGAAGACATAAAACCTGTTAAAATCATCAAGCTACGTGGAGAAATCTAGGGTTCAATATCAGATGATGATAAAAAATGCAGAATGTGTACTTGGATGTTTGAATTATCAACATGAGGAATTTCCTGGTTTCTGTTTGTAATCAGAGGAGAGTCCTCTGACCGCTCAGGAAAAACAGTCTGTATGGAGAGCAAAAGCAGGCGAAACGCATTCAACCAGAATGAAATCCCTGCATCTTGATGCATCTTTTATACCTGTGCTCCTGAACTCTGGATATTTAAGACCCATAGGGATGAAGAGGAAGAGACAAAGGGGCCGTTTACACGACAACAGTATTAGGAAAAAATGCAAAAGTTTTGTTGCGTATTGCCCTCTCGTTTATACGGAAACGCCGTTTCACCCGACCTAAAACACAACTTCCAGAGTGAAATCTTTCTGAAACGCTGCAGCTTCTGTCTCTATATAAACAGCAAGCAGGCGTTTTCAACGAAAACGCTGATGTCACATGCCGCTTTTCACATGCACATTCAACTTTTGTTGTGGGAACTTTTAATTGCTATGCGCGAACTGGACAACAACAGCGGTTCAATGGCTATGACTATCATATTGTGCTTGTGCTGCTGAATCTGCTGACTGCCTTCAACAAAATGTGTATATGTTGCTCCACTTCTGCACTCAGATGAGACGCATTTAATATATACGCCAGATGATCAGTCCACCTCTTCTTCGGCGGCAGACTCCCAAAAGACTCTACAGTTATATCGACACCTACAGGCCTGGTATGAATACTACAGCGCTTCTGTGTGAACGCAGATTTTTTTTCCCCTCTGTTTTTTTGCATTTACGGTTGAAACGCTGTGAAGCGTTGTCGTATAAACCGAGCCTAGGAAGGAAGAGAGCTGGTGCAAGACGACGGAGGCTTTGGAGAAGAGATATCAGCAGCTCTGCCTAATAAGATGAAGGAGCTAAGAGGACGGAGTTTGGGGAATGCAGTTTTGCATCCCTGATGGAGATGTGGCTGCATCAGGATACTCTAGACTCGCCTGGATTTCACCGAGACCAGCTGACATCAGAGCTGTTATTTCATTCCATTTTATCAAGTCTTTATTTCGTACTTACTTTTACTTTCTATAACCACACTGATATTCTTCCTTTATTGTAGATAAGTGCACCTGTAATGACTTCATTTTCTCCTGGGATGAATAAAGTATTTCTGATTCTGATCTGAACATTTATTTATCTCTGCATCTTCAGGCAGCCAACAAGCTGTTCTAGATCAAACATTTTAACTTGAGAGGCAAGTCTTGTTGACCTTGTGTGGAAAAAGCCAATCAGGCGTCTGAAAACCTGGAGTGAAAAAGAAAAAATCCATCCAGCCTCCTATCAGGCCTCCGATTTTTCATTTTTGCTTCATAAAATCTTTACCACCATGTTGTTATTATGTCAAACTTGTGACCTATAAATCAAATGTAAATCTGACCACAAGAGAAAAGGGACAACAAGTCATTTTGGGGGCTAATACAGGGTAGAAAAGAGGAGTGAAGCCCCTGAGTCACAGGTTTTTCTGACACTGGAAAAAGATGACTGATCGCTGCTTCAGGGATTTAAAAATGCTGGCGCATACAAAGAAAGAAAAGCTAACCACCGGCTACACCAGAATTACTTCAAAGCTAGCATCCTTTCCCAGAGGTACTGATCATACAGCCCTTTGAGACAATGACAGACGATGGTTGTCCATGTGTTCTCAGATTAATGTCTCAATAAAAGCATCTTTGTCATGTGGGCACCAACTAACCGACCACACTGGTCAACCACAAGTCTTCATCCTCTTCTCTTTGTTTTGGTCAGACGCAGAAAGAGAAATAGTTTTGTAAACAGAATTCCTACCTCAAAAATACAAATTATGTCACTTCAACACCGTCCAACAGACTGTGTCAAAGCTTTTACACAATCTCAGGAAAATTCACTGATTCACTCTCTTAATGTGTCACTGGATCTGTTTTTGTTGTAAGAAACCACCTCCAGTGTTCCTCCTCCTTCAGAGTGATGTCAAACATCCACTCAGTCCGTTTGACACCTACTCTGATGTAAACATGTGGTTGAGTAACAATGCAGCTCCTCAGAGGAGGAAACACAGGAAGCAGAAACAATGGAAGCCTCCTCCACGGCTGTCAATCAGTGAGCTCATTGCTTACTACAGTTTGTGTTCACACTGGAAATAGTCTTCTGTCAACATCAGATTCCACCTTCACATGAAACCTCACACAACGCCCTGTTTCTGTGCACAGGGGAACAATAAAATCTGAGCTGATCGCAGCCATCTTTGAGGTGCAGATGCAACTATGCATTCATTTCATCAGGAGATTATTATTAAATTTATGCCAAAGAAAATTAAGGAATACTATTGAGTATATAAACCTGTGAGCTGGTTTGACTGGAAAGACATCTCAGTTTAAGGAAGTGACGAATGAAAGTAGGCAGTGTGAGGTCAGTTCACTCTAAAAACCCAAATAAGAAAGTTTTCCTAGAGTCTTAGTTCTTTTAAATGTTTCTGTATACAGATATATGAATAAATGAAGAGCCGGGTAATTTTTTTTTTTTTTTTGTACACAATTAAAGCATATAATTCTTTATTTCTGTTTACCTCGATCTTTAAATAAGATATTTTCTGGATTTCATGGGCAAAGTGGCAAACATTAAGTCTACTGAGACTTTTCTTCTTGTTGTCTTTCTGCCACAGTTAGTCGGTTCATACACCAAAACTATCCATGATACTGTGGGCTGAGTTTAATTTCAGAGCAGGGATAAGAGAGGCCCAAAGAGAGCAGCAAAAAAAAACAAAAACAAAAACAAAAACTGCTGAATGTAATGGAAGTTTTTATGGAGGAAAAAGTTTGAACAAAGGATGTTAACTAATCAGATATCTGATTGTTAATGTGTTCATAATTAGTCATTAATTGATCGAAGCCAACCCCCCCAAAAAAACGACTGTTATATATTCTGTACTATATACCCATAATAAAATGGGTATATCTCTGCAACCATAAGGTCTATTTGAATCATTCTGGTGTCATAGTAAAAGGAAAAGCTGTGAGATTTGTTGAGATGTGTTAAAATGTAATAACAGTAAATGAAGATGGCACACAACAAAAATTAACAAATGAAAGCACTGAATATTGATTGCTGCTGAATGTTGAATTCTAGTTCTGGCTACTATTTAGACAGAATACTTAAATGAATTGTGTTGTACGTCACTTTGGAAAAAAGCGTCTGCTAAATGAAATTGTAGAATTGTAGAACAAAAAATTTAAAAAATGTAGGTTTGCCTAAAAAAAGGACTTTCTGGATGAATATTTTTTGTTTTGAAAAAGATGCAGATGCAGGTCTAAACCTTTATCAGACCATAGTACAACATATGAAGATTATCTCTGTAAAGGTTGACCCTGATAAAGTGAAGCAGAACACAATTAGAGAGGTTTCAGTGCAGAGGTTTCAGTGCAGAGAGTTCAGGCGAGCTGTCTTTTGGCACAGTTAGGCTCCATCTGTGTCATTTGAATTTTGTCTACAAACAGATCATTAATGGTGATCAATACATCCAAATACAACACTTTTTGTCAGTACAGAGTTTGATATGCTGCGAGTCATTTAATTCATTCATCTAAATTGTTTGTGGCATGTAAGAGAGGTTTATAGTCTGTGTTTTGCTGTTTACATCGCCTCTGTTCAAGTCATTTGGCATAAAACCTTCTACAGCCAGGGTATGTCCGTTGACCCAAAAGGCTATAATCTGTGCTTTTCATTGTATAAAAAAATACATACAATGTATTTTAAAAAGCATATTTTGGTGTCTGGGCAGCATCACTGACAGAGCTCTTGTTTTGACAGTCTTTTTGGGCTGAGAGGAGAACAAAACGGGTATTGTGTGGCTTTTTTAGGGCCTGAAAGAGGAACAAAAATAAACCTCGAAGGAGTTTTTTAAAAATGTTTTCTCATCTTGGCCTTTTACACACTTTAAATATCCAACCAAGAGCTGACAAAAGACAAAGATTTTAAGATGTCAAACTTATACTGTTTTTAAAATCTGTCACACACTGAACTCTGGACACTCTCATGTTTGACTTATCAGAGCGTCCTCAGAAGAGGAAGTGAAACTCCTGTTAAAGTTGATATCAGGTCAGCATCAAAACACGTGTCCAATTTTCAGACGTTAAAACAATAGAACAAAGAGGGACAGCCTGACAGATGTTCTGGATTTCAGAAGACGTCTGCCGTCACGTTGGATTCAGAGTGTGAGTTAAAGTCAGATGTGTTTCCAGATGTGTGGCGGTGCTTACTTGACGATGTGTATCATGGAGCTGAACGCTCTGTTATCCTGCAGCCAGTCGAGGAGCGCTCGCACTCTCTCCGACAGCGTGGTCTCCAGCTCAGGAATGTGACTCTGGGATTCATGGGGAGGAAGAGAAACATCAACAACATTGTTTTCGCGGCCGTGTGTTTCAGATATGTAGATCCACATCTCGCCTACACAATGTGGCGAGCAGAAATATGCCTGTGTGGTTTGGAGAGTCAGATTTGGAGGTGGCTCCGGGTTGCATCGACCCCTCTCTAGAAAAATACAATAAGCAGCAGAGACAAATTTTGCTGACGGCTGCTGTTTGTTCTGGGTGTTACCATGGCGCCTACACTATGGTCATGACAGAGCTTTCTAGGTAAGAGCAATGGGCTGTTAGAAACACAGAGAAGCCACACCAGCAAAAATGATTCTGCTGCATGAGTTATTTTCTTAATGTACAGACAAAAAAAAAAAGTTCTTTTATTGAATCTGTGACTCATTTCAGGAGAAATATCTGACGCTGCATTGCATCACTCCTGGGTGGTGTGTTTTACACAACAGTGGAAAAACAAGCATCTCCATAGTCACACTTGTTTCTGTTCTTTCTTTCTGTTTTGGATGTGGATGAAGCCTTTCTTACAGAGGATTTCATCTTCTTTACTTAGAAGCTACGCTCTTTATTTGAAATGAAAGCTGGTTTAGTTAATAGTGTCTCTTACTGACCATGTTGGGAGGTATGGAGGCGTAGTTGGGGCAGCCCAAAACATCTCGGATGAACATCTCGTTGCAGCATTTCCCGATCCACAGATAAAAAACCTGCACGAAAAGAAACACAGAAGCACAAGGTCAGAGTTTCTGGTCTTATTGTGTCCCAACTTTGAGACAACTAGCAAACACCATGAGACAAAAACCATATTACCCTGATTCTCACATCTCTTCACCAGCTACCAGTTAGCTAAAGGGCTAATTTTAATGAAGGGGTATTTTTCTTTCTCAAATTTTTCTGATATTAAGATCTTCTTCTTCTAACCAGCTAAAATAAAGCTCACAGGAAGTAAGTGTTATTAATTGTTACATCATGCTGTATTAAGATTATCTATCTCTGATCTAATTTTCTCTTTCAGACCCTCAGCTGCTTTATGGTACGATAACTTCTTGCCAAATAACTACTGCTTGACTGTTGTCAATTTTGGATTTATGTTGGGCCCGCTCTCAAAAATGTTGGAAGCGTGGACTGTAAGATAAATGGACGTAATCTGTGTGACATCACCATCTCTGTTTCTGATAGACAGTAATGAAGCCTTTCGTCTGTGGAGGCCATAGTGGAACTGCTGACTCAAGAGGCGGGTTTTGAGCCTCCTCATGAACAGCTATTGGACACCAGACCTGTCAGTTACATGAGCTGTGCATCTGATTGGGAAAACTCCTGATCTTAGTATTTTATTAACTACTTTACAGTTCAGACCCAAGCCGTCTTTTGAACCAGGCTGTAAATCTGTTTTTAAATGCTATAAAAGTCTGTTTTTTTTCTGGCTTGGTGTGTATGTGGTTTCCGGTCTTTCTGCAGACAGCATCTAGCGGATACTTCAATGGACTGAATTTTTTAGCACTTTGCATAGACTTCATATTTTAAGGCTGGAGCTTGCAGCTTGATTAGAAGCGTATCTGGGGTACCGTTTTCATGCATCTTTACTGCTTTGCAGTCCATTTGTTCATTGGTATGTGCTTGGCATGTGTTCCGAAATAACTCACACAGAGCAAAAACTGAAATCCAAGTAAGTGTTCAAGTCTTATTTTCAGTAAAAAAATGTCGTATTAGACTTATCATGAGCCACATTCACCTGAAAAGTCCAGAAAATGTCTGATTTCAAGATATTAAGCGACAAAAAGACGTCCAAATTGCTTAAAAAAAATTTTGGTTGGGGTCAGAAGTTTGTTGGTCCAGTTTCTTGAAATGGGAATAATGCCTTAACACTAAAGACGTACATTTTTTCTCAACCCAACTTCAGATTTTATCTAAATCTTGAGACATAAACATGTTCAGATTTCAGTTTTTCCATCCATAAAGCAGTTGTTTGTTGGATTTTCTTGGATTTGAATGCAATGAATTACATGAAAAAAAAAAAAAATTTCATCCTCATGATCTAATCATTCCTTGCAGGCTTCTTAATTAAGTGACTGGGTGAAAAACCATAAAGGTTTGGAAGTGTGTATTAAGCTTTGATAACACTTCACTTGCCTTCAATGTACATAAAATTGTGGCATAAGTTTTGAATCACCAATACTTGAAAAAGAAAATGAGATTAAAAGACAGAGAAAGAAACTATATGAGGAGAGGAAAACTTAAACTTTGTGGCCGCAGATGTTCTGGGTGTGTTAACTAAACCAGTGGGTAAAGCTTACATATCCACAGTCCATCAGGTAAGCTCCATCTCTGCTCACTCTCTCAGCGGACAGGTGGAGCAGAGGAGGCTGAGGAACCACAGTGTCATTCAGATGAAGCGCACCCTGAACAGTCATAGAAAGTTCGGTTAAATAGACAGAAATGATTCAAACAGATTCAGATTGAGGACAGGAAACAGTTTAAGGAGAGTTAATTTAGTGCTTCACTCCCACATCTGAGTAAGAATTAAAAATGTTTGCCTCGACTCGTCTGAGTGATACCTGGTCAGACATGTTGTCCAGTCGGTACAGGTCAGGATGAACCATCCTCATCAGCTGCTGCAGCGGCTGCGTCTTAAACTCACACATGGCGAAGACGCGCTCGTCCAGGCGTGTGCTGGTACCAGTACGTAACGCTTTCTGGAAGGAAGTCCAAAACATGATTGCAAGTTACTCTCTTCTTATTGATTTTTTTTCCCATTTTAAACCTGCAACCCTATACTGACATACTGTAAATGTACACGAGAGCTGCCAAGATGCCCATCACTAAGAGGCTCCATGGCAGATAAGTGTCGGAAAATGAAGTCCAAATCTCATTTATGGGAAGGAAACTTCTATAAAGAAATCTCCTTAAAGGCGCATTATCAAGTTTCAATGATCACCTGTGAGTTTTAAATGTTTCAGGTGTTATTTTCTTGAGAATATGGACACACGTGTTCAGAAGTGGACACACCCTGCATTAATGAATGGAAAAAGTCCAGAGTGTGTGAATACAGTCATTGATAATTAGGGAGTGTGAGGGAAGGGACGTGTGGATTTAAAGTAATTTGTTTGCAGGACTGGATTATTGGGTGTTAATGTGGAATGTGTTTCTATGCGTGTTTCTTTTGCCACACCTGTTTTAGCAGAGCGAGGATGAAGACGGGGAAGAGGCGCAGGTTAGCGGGGACGACGAGGCCGGACTGTAGCAGGTTTGATACGTTGCTCTTGTAGGCGTTCACTAAATCCACGACAGCGTTCACCAGAGCGTCACGAGCGTCTGACAGGCTGGATGTGATTGACCGGTCAATAGCTGAAATATGAAGGTGGTAAAGGTTGAAATTCTAAACCAAGACCAACAGACATGAATAACATCAAAAGGTCTAAAACGGCACGTTTTTCTACTATGACACTTTAAAGAGGGGATATCCTGCTTTCCTATAAGTTAAAAATGATATAAAGTAACAACACTGGATGTTTCGACTAAACGTGTGCAGAATTTCAAAACTCTGCATATTCACATGTTGTTGAAACCCCTGAATCTGTGTTCAAAACTCTGTTCCAAAAATAGCACGAGCTCTTCACAAGGCTTCCTGAAATGATGAGGTCATCACATGAGGATCTCCTATCTGGTTCATGACATGGTAGAGACACGGGCCTCAAACACCAAGGTCTAACCATAGCTCCTCCCCCACCCGCCTCCAGAAGGCTGGCCAATCAGAGGGAAGGGGGTCTGTGGGTCAGGCAGCCTTAAAGAGACAGCAGCTAAAATGAAAGGCTAAATGAAACATCAGGTCAGAATATAACATGGATCAAGTACCAGAGGAGGTTTCAAATCAGCTCTGGTGTAGCGCCTGACTGGGGCTGATGCCAACCCCAATATTGGAGGCTAAAAAAAAGCACTAGCCAATATATTAACCTATAACCGATATACAAGATGATATATGAAATAAGAACATTAACTGTGCAAAATAAAAACAATATTTATGAAGTTTTGATAAAGTACAATTGTATCTTGCCGGTGTTTCAGATTTAATCACAGTGACTCTAATAGTGACGTCATAAAGAGAGCAGGTTCAGAACTGACCATCAGACTGAGTGTTTTCAGGAACACAGGACTGGGTTGTGTTTCAGATCCCATCTACAAATATTGATACAGACACCATTAGAAGAGGTTTTACACTACAGACTACAGACTCACCCATGTTAGCGAGCAAACAAGTGATGGCCTGAACATCAGCGCCGGCGTAAACGTCACTCAGCTGGCTGACGACCGGCAGACACAGAGTGTGGACTCGTATTCGTCTTTTTCCTACAGGGGAAAACAGAGGAAAAAAGGGGATATATATATAAAATGAAAACACAAAAACTGCTAAATCAAAGCATAAAGTACACAAAATAAAAGTGGAGATATTGAATGTGATCGGGTGATTTCAAGGAAACAAATTCAGTCCCCCGGCATGAAGGAAGGCATGCAGAACTTGCCTCGAGGACTTTTTGATCTGCTGACACCATCTGTGCCTTTTGAAACCTGTTTTTAAAACAGTCACACTATTGTACTGCTAAAAATCTCAACTCTTGCAAAGAGGTTTTTGAAAACAGAGTCAACACTTTTAGGAAATCTGCTTCACAGTTACACCAAGTCAACCTCAGGCTCCTACTTCAGATATAAAAGAACCGTCACATTTTTCAGTGAGGGAAACTATCACTGAGATGTTTCTCACTAAGATCTAACAGTGAGTGTTTGTTTGTCTACCTTTACTAGACGTGTAGAGCAAAGCAGCCTGGAAGCAGGCAAGAGACGAGTCTGCCAGAGAGTCTTCAATCGACATCTGGACAGCGAAGGCGGAGTCAGGGTTCACATTAGCCAGGGACAGCAGGTCAGTAGATCGCACGAAGAAGTTACCGTGAAACGTGTGGATGGATAAACCTGAGGGCGAGCAGAGAGCGAGGGCAGGTGAAGAAAAACTGTGAACACAGAGCTCCTTTGTGTGTCTGACTTCAGTGACCCAGTTACCTTTAGTGCATCGTATCCTCATGACCGCCTCGAAGCCGATCTTTCTGGTGAGGTATCGCTCCAGATCTTTCTGGAACTTCTCTAACTGAGCTGGATTGTGGATAAAGTGGAAGGAGGGGTAGTAGAAGATGCTTCCGGCTGAATACTTGGAGATACATGCTGAAAAACAGGACGAAGAAGAGAGGAAACAAATCAACTTCAAACTAAACCCAGGAACTGGCTGAGAGATAAGGTTAGGAGAGGAGGATCGAAGTTTGGATGTTTGTTGTTACTCACAGACTGAGGCGAGATCAGCGTACTGCGAGCTGAGCAGGAAAAGATCCACCCCAATCTGTTGACCTGAGCAGTCCAGTGCAAGTTTCTTATAGAAGTCTGTGGCCGGGCCGAGGTGCTGAACTCCCTGTAAAAATATCATCAGACATGTTTCATTAATATTAACTTCCCTTAAAGCTTCCTGGCTGCATTTCTTTAAACTTAAATGCCGACAAAATGATTTATGGGATGGTGAGGATGCAGACTGAGAGCAGGTTCAATGAACTCAAGTGTGTCAAAAGCATATTTTCTTTTAATTCCAGCCCCAAATCCTCCAAAATCTCAAAAGCCACAAAACAGAAAATTGTGTTCTCTGAGAAGAAAACACATCTGTTCTACTTTTTCTTTATTTTGAATATTTTGGACACCCCGCTAGAGTTTTCAGCTCAAAAATAGACCACAAAAGATCATGATCCATAAATCCCAGCCCTGGAATGACAAAAACACAGCTTTAAACGCTGAGGGATATAAATACAAAACAGACAGGGTGAGAGATGCCAGAAAATGAGTACAAATCCACTGGATGGGTGTGTGGAAGAGTCATTCCTTGGCTTTATGTCATCAGTCATGTGGTTTGGTTTAGGTGTCATAAATCACTGAGGGCTACGCAACAACCATTTCAAGATATTAGGCAGTATCCGTCTTCTCCTTCTTACCTTACTGCTCGAGCGCTGGTTGGGGTCTTCCCTGGACTGCAGCGCCCCAGCTCCCAGCGTTGGCAGCTGCGTCTGAAACACAGACACTCGACCCCCTGTGGGAGACATGAGCTTGAACGCAGCTTGTAAAGCCGGGCCGAGAGCGCTGTGGGTCTCTCTGCTCTGGCTGAACATGGCGGGCAGCGACGTTAACAGGTCCTTCACAAGCTGGAAGAAGAAGATTGAATTCAGAGTGATCAGGGTTTGAAGATCAGAGAGTAAATGTGTAACATGAAGAAGGAGAAGAACATCAGGTGTACCTCTTTGCTTTCTTTTAGGTTCACCATGAGACTGTCGTGAGACGGGATGAAGACATCTGGAAAAGAAGAAACACACCCGAGTCAAAGCAGAAAGATTTATCCACATTTTTCTAAACACTAAAAGGTTTTTAAAACATAAAAAAACAACTAAATTACAGCTTAGTACTTGCAGAATACTTATCTGCTCAACCAGCAGAATAACAAAGTGGTTACAAAGATTTTATTTCTCCAAGATGTGGATCGTGTTGAGCATTAATGAGATCATTAAGATGGAGAAATCTTTGGGAGACTGATACAGCATGAAAATATTTGTTGACATTCTTCTCACTGTATGTTTTTTTCTGCTAAGCATCTCTAAACGGGTCTCCTAATAGTGTTTGAAACAATGCTGCCACCTACTGTTACTGTTTAAGAACAAATACCCTTCTCAGAGCACCTCTATTTAAATTCAGACACTTTATATTTAAATAATTATTGTCTCACATCTGTTTTTTGAAACTGTCCTTTGCTTATTTTTGTTCCAAATGTCTCTTTGGTTTTACTGAACCTTCAATTAATTTTGTTGTATTCCTACAATCGATGCAGAGATGTAACTTTTCAAGTCCTAATACTGATATCGATACCTGGGCTTTAGTATCATCCGATAGCGAAACTGATCCAATCCAAGACTGAGAATTATGTTTTCGTGACTTCAGGCTTTTCTTACTTTGTAAACCAAAATGAAAAATATTAAAACTGACTGTATTTTTATTTTATAGGATTATAAATGTGTCAATGTGTAGTCACTAAATCATAAAAGTCAGGGCCGGTGTAGGACTCATTTTCAGCCCTAGAGTTTCATGCCTCAGACCGGCCCACTGTTGCACGTGCACGGTCGTGTTGTCAAGGTAAATGCCGGCTGCTTATGAGGGAAAAAAAGAGCTGCCAGTGCAGGCGGCCCAGGGACAGCGTAACCCAGTGTTATGACCAAGCGGCAACCTCCGGTCTGAAAATATGAGAAAATGCAAAAGTGCTAAAATCTGCAGTTTGTCGAGTGTCCACTTGAGGCTGGCTCTGGAAGTACCAGAAGTCACAAACACACCAATCCAAAAAAAGCCGTTTTTACAGCCAAAATAAGCACATTTACAGCCTGGTGCAAAGAATGTCTCCCATCTGAATCGCTAATTTCACTGACGGCACGCACTGTACGAGGGGTGAATTTTTTTCTAACTCAGCAGTTTAGACACTATTAAAATCGCCAGTTCGTCCAATCAGGGGCACAGCCCAGCTCAGCTCACGTGACTGCCAGGTGCCCTATAGCTGCTACTGTGGAGACTCTAAGCCTGCCTAATTTCCAATATGGCTGCACCAGCTGTTTTGCTTCAAAAATCTGTTTCAGAATCAGACGGGTGACGTCACGAAGGAGGCTACGTCCATCGATTATTCAGTCTATGGTTATGACTGGACACCTGCCCTCGCAGCTCTACTGAGCAAAATGCACAGACCCACTGGTGTTGACCAACACAGAAGAGCATAGAACTGAGTTGAAAAGATCTGCCCTATAGATCTTCTCAGTCGCTGATGTCCCATCTCATTTTTTGCGTCTGTATCATACCAATACCTGATACTAGAACCACATCTGTGCATTTCTACCTACGATGACAATATAGGCCTTCTGACTCAGATTCAATATTCAAGATCTGCCATCTAACCCTTCTAACAGCCTCAATCCATACTTATTTAAAGGTTACCCGTCAGTGCTCTCGTGGTCACACACTCCAGCAGGAGCGTAACTGCTATTTACCAGATAAATTTTAATCTCTTTATCCTAAAACATATGTAAGGAAAAAAAAATTATCTTGTTAAAAAATGATCCTCTGTAATTTGGCATGATAATTCAACTCAAATATTTTTCTGAGCATTTTGCCTTCCTTGAGAACCTGAAACTTCGTGCACAGCCTCACCATCTATATCCGACACCACAAGCATCTGCGGCTGAGACAGTCCCTCCTGCAGGTTGTAGAAGTGGATCGTGTTGTCAAAGGTCAGAAAGCCGACCCTGGTTCGGGAATCTCCGGGCAACCTGAAGAAAAAAAATTCTTTGTTAAGATGGGTTCCTGTCGGAATTCCAGCAATGTGTCAGTCTTCTCCTTACATCTGTTTGTTTGATATCAAACACTCACTTATCCAGGTTCTCCAGCAGGGACTCACAGAAGTACTTCAAGTAGCCTCCTTCCACAGCATTGTGAGACACGTCCAGAACAAACAGGTAAGCAGCTGGCTGAGGGGGACGCAACTAAGCACACATGAGGAGAGAAAGTCTCTGGATGAAGCAGCAGTGAGACAAGGCTGCCCTCTAGTGGCCAAACATTCAGCTTTTAAGAAGTTTACCATGTAGTCTGAGGAGGCGATGAACTCCACAGTGGCGTTTTGGACCTCTGGTCTTTTATGTGGCTCCCCGTACGACCTGGTGACCGGATTATACATAAATTCATCCGGAACTGAAAGAGAAAGAAAGACAACATGTGACATCTGAAAACAAGCAGAGCATAAAATGCATCCTTCTTTGACCCCGGATTAGACTCCTACCATCGTTGACCCGATAGCAGAGGTTGCACTTCCACCTCCGCTGATCCAGGAAGGTGACAAATGGGTTGATGTAGGTGCGACAGGAGCGACAGCGCACTATCGTGTTTGATGTGATCACTGGTAGCTGCTGCAGGGGGAGGAGGAGAAAAAGAGAGGAAGAGAAAATCAGTGAAATGAGTAAACAAAGAAAAGAAGAGAATGATCTTGTGGGCTGGATACTAAGATTCACTCCCTCGCCTCAGCTCTCCAGTTGTGACCTTTTCAAAGATTCTTCTATTCATGCTCAGCTGAAGACTGAGGAGCTTTGTTTCTGTTTCCCGGAGAACGTGAAGAAATCTAAGAAACTACAGTCTTTGTTCCACCCACTTTTCTGTTTCTGTCTCTCTCCTGTTTCCTGTGTAAAAGATTCTCTGTTAACTCTGTAAACTATTTTACAGTTTTCTTTGACACAGCTTTTTTAAAACTAAACCTTGACTTTTTAAGGCTTTTCAGTGTGTTTAAGTGTCTTTTTACTCATTAAACCCTCGAACATTTCTATCCAGGCTCCTGTAAAAACAATGTCTCTTTTTTCTATTCCTGACTTCTTCCTCACCTCTGTGGTGGTATGGTGCATCTCTGTTGTCCATCAGTTCATACCTTCCAGCAAATAAGCCAACACTTCTATAAATAAACGCTCCATCAGCACTCCCCTTCCTTCTTACAGCCCTGCTCACACGGCTCCTGCTTTTATGACAACTGATAAATCATTCTTATCGGGTTTAATTTGATGAGAGTTAACCAAAATCTGATGATAAAGTCTTTAAAGAGGGAGTACTGTGCCTTTTTTATTCTTTAAATTTACATGATTTAAACCTAAAAAAAAAAAACTCTTTTCCTCACACTGATGTTTTAGAAAACCCATATTTCAGCCTCTGCCTGAAACATTTGTTGTAGCTGCTGTCTCTTTAAGATTCGCCGCTCCACAAACCCCCTTCCATCTGATTGGCCATCCCTCTGGACGCCTGGAGGGAGCGGCGCAAACTAGAAATATCAGCTTAGAATACATCAGTCAAGATGTCTGTGGTATCTTCAAGCTTTCAAATAAATAAGATGTTGTCTTAATTTAGTTTATTTTCCCACAATAATTATGAAAGTTACAACTTCTGCCACTGTTCGCTCCTCAGACGAAATCCCCCGAAATTATCTTGAGCTAGTTTATCCAAAAGACAGAAATGAATTAAAACAAGCAAAAAATAAGTTAAAGATGGCTTGTGTCAGGATTTCTCGACACTGACTTTTGTAGGGGTTTAAGGCATCAGATCATACCTGAAGATCTCTGAAGGGGTGCAGGAGGAGGCCCAAAGGAAGCCGGGCTTTGTTGAGTAAAGTCTGGGTCTGTGGGATGCTGGTCAGGGTGCACCTGAAGGTCCTGATTAGAGGAGAAAAGGTGTAAAAGACCCAGACAGAGTGAGAAAAAGAAACAATATTCTATAAAATTAGAGGAACTTGAAATATAAGCATGAACAATGCTGATTTATACACCTTAGCAATTCTGTTATCTTTCACACATCCATTTCTCACTTTAATTTCTCAATAACTTAAAGACAGAAAGGAGATAAAATAGAGACATGGTGTGTTTTCTTCACTCTACGTACTGTGGACTACAGTTGACTTTCTTGAGGTCAGGGCTGAGGTTTGGTTCAGGGGCTTCCAGGGGTCTGTGTGGCAGCAGGTTTCTCTCCTGCAGCAGGTTCACCGGCCTAAGGGCTTCAACCTCCAGCTCTGGCACCCCGCTCAGTCCCCCGAGAGCCGCGGACAGCTGGGACATGCTCGGAAACGGCTGGAAGGGAAGGAGAGAGACTTTAGTAGTTTTCAATTTCCTGAGAGATCAAGACCGGTGCAAGAATTAAGAGAGAAGAGATCAGCTGCTGCCAGTCAGGTTGAAATGGGAGCTTAGTGACGGTGTTTCACTTCCACACTGCAAAAACTGAAATATTAGAAAGTGTTGATGTCTTATTTTAGTAAAATTATCTTATTAGACTTGATGTGAGATACATCCAGAAAAATGTCTAATTATAAGAAATTAAAAGAATGCATCATTTGCTTAAAATGAGTAAAAAAATTTACTTGTCTCAAAAAACAACAACCTCTAAGTTCAAGTAAACTTTTCTGACGTCACTGACAGATATTTTTTACTTCATACAAAAAACTCAAGTCTCATTTTTGACGTGTTATACCTTTAATAAAACATTTTTGTAGAATTATAATTTTAATCTGGTTTATGTCAAGTCTAATAAGACACTTTAATGAGAAATGAAATTTAAAAAACGCACCTGGTTTGGAGTTTTTGGAGTCAACCAACTTCCTGAGACTCACAACTCGATCAATTTACCCAACAAATCCAACAAATGTCTAATTTCGAGACATTTTTTGGAATGAAATGAGGCCTGAATTGCATAAAATATCTGCCATTGGGGTATGAAAGATTTTCTTGTCAAGTTTCTTGAACTAAGAGTAACAGTACATTCTTTTAATCCCATTTGGTAGAATTTTTCAAGCATTTTGTGTCATTTTTTGTCTTAAAATAAACCACTTTTCTGGACTTGTCAGGTGAATATGGCTCATATTTAGTCTAATAAGAACTTTTTACTAAAAATAAGACAAACACTTTGATTTCAGTTTTTGCAGAGCAAACAGGAAATAAAACTATATGAATCAGTTAGACTGAAGGGATGTGAGCTCACCTGGGAGTACTGCTGATAACCCGATTGTCCATACAGGTCGTGAGAGGGGGAGGAGTCAGTGTGGGAGGCAGGGCCCTGGTGGTAGGCTTGCTGCATGTTAGTGTAGCCATAACTCCCGTAGGACACAGCCTGGTTGGTCAAATCGTCCGAAGGAGGCATCGAGTCTGAAAACAGAGTTTAGTGCTATCTTAAGACACCTTCAACTTAGAAGCTTGAAATGTAGGAATATTCAGTTTGTAAACAGCTCATACCTGGAAAGTTGCCTCCTTCCAGGGAATCATAGCTGTTGGGCACCGGAGAGGCACTGCCTGTGGAGGAAGATGAAGTGTCTCCACCTGTGAGAAGCATAAAGAGTCAAACAGAGAGAGAAACAAAAGCTAGATTAAAAAATCAAAGACTGATGGAGGACTGGAGACGAAAAGAAATGTAGTGAAATAGTCAGACAACAGCCTCAAAGTGAGGGTGAAGGCTGAAGGAGTGATGCAAATAAAATCAATTATAAAACTGAAAAGGGTCTGAGATAAAAACATGACGGAGGAGATGAGACAGAAAGAACAACAGACGCAACATTAGAGGATGAAAAGTTAAGAAAAGCTTTGTTGTGTGACTCCCTGAGGAAAGACGAGTGAAGAGAACGTGATGAAAGGATGCACTTTAGTCTCCCAAGAGAAGAGCATGTCAATGTTTAGAGCAAAGCAAGTGTCCTCAAAGGCAGAAAACATGGTGAAACTTCATGAAATGAGGAGGAGAGAGACAAGAGGGCAGTTAGAAATCATGGGCTGAAATTCTCTCCATCTTTTTGTAATGTAGGTTTTTATTTTCGTCTTCACTTTGTATCAGATTAAGGACCTTTAGGCCCCAAATATGAGTGAAAAAGGAGGAGATTTCATGTGATTTGTGGAGGATGTAAGAAAAACCAGATCTAAGTCGTATGTCATCAGAAACATTTACATTCCCAGAGTCTGAATGTCACCTCAGAAGCACACTTTGCCATCATAACGTCGTGGTTTGACACGTCCTCCTACTCTCTCTCCATCTGTGCTCACACTTCCTCTCTGATGCTTTACTGTACCCTATCAAATAAATCAAAAAATAATCCCTCCCAAATAAAGTCTTGTAGATGCACTGCATTATGGAGTGGTTTTCCTCTCATGAATAGTTTTTTTTCCGAAGGATTACAAGGGCAGAAAATTTGAATGAAGCCATTAATCCACGCTGGCCAAAAGGAGGGATGAACCGCAGCAAACCAAGACACGAAAGGACTCTGGCAGGCGGCGTATTGGACGGGACAGGATCCAATTATCTCAGACTAAATAGACTGGTGGATTATCTAATCTGGAGGAGGAGGAGGAGGAGGACATCAGGAGAGCTTAGTCCACCTCCATCAAGATTCTTCCACCTTCTCCTCTGCCTCATTGTTCAGGTTGAGGGAGCTTTGTGTTACAAAACTCTGAATTCTAACAGAAGACGCATTGGTTTCCATTTTCTGCAAACTTCTGGTTCCAAGGCTTTAACTCACACGCCCACTTCACTTCCACTTCCTGATTACAGATTATTAAAGCTGCATTCATGCTGTGACTGAGATTGTCCCCCTTCTTAATCCGTTTCTAACAACTGACACCGACCTGATTATCCGCAGAGAGAAGAAGCTGCAAGAGTTTCTAGATTATTCCAGAGGCTTCACGTTTAGAGCGTTATGAGGAGATGCAACATGTGCTCAGATGAGCAGCTCAGGCCTGCAACAGCCTGCCATGACAACAGGTACATGTTGTGCCATTAATGTGAGACAAGCTTATCGTTTAGGAAACGGGCTGCAGGGTGACTCAGCAGGAAGCGAAGAGGACAAAACAAGGAGATCAAAAACCAGTTTGAGATTAAGAGAATCTGTACTTTTAATATCAGTTTCTAAGTTAAGATTTTTTTATGGTTTTGGAACATTTAACAGAAAGAAGAGCCTCCTGAAGATGTTGGATTGCAGTGAAAGGGATGGAAGAGGAATAGATAAATATTTTCTAGCATTCTCTGACCCAAAATGTGAGTGAAGGATGACAAAAGTAGTAACTCAAGTGAGGCATGTTTAAGAGGCGTAAAAGTATATGAAAAAAAATGATTTTATCACAAAATAAAAGATGACTTTCAACCTAAAATGAGACTGATGCTTGATTTACTCCGGGTACTACGTGAGATCTTGAATAGACACTTTAATATCTTATAAGAACAGGATACTGTGTTGGACACACTAAGCAGGTATCTTATGGAAACAGTAATTTTCGTTTGTGTGGTCCAACTCCAGGTACAGCGCTTTATCTCACTAAATAGAACTTTTAATGCCTTTTTTTCACTTTCTACATACATGGCTTTATTGTTTTGTATCGTTTTTATGCTTCCAGGATATACTGCTTCCACCTGTCTTTGTCTGTCTCTATCACCTACGGATAAAAATTAGATGAAAGTTTGCTTACCTGGCATATTTATATGAATACTGCGCTGAAATGTTCATTAATATGCACTGTTCCTTTAAATATATAAATATATAAATAAAAACGTTAATCATCTTGTGCCTGGAAAACACAAAATTCTATGCTCAACATTATCCTCATTATGTTTTGTACACATGTTAATATCTTTGCCCCGAAGTTATCTTGTGTGAACAAAATAATTATATTCTGTGCACGAGACAATAAGTTGTTTCCACAGGACGAGACTACATCCTAAAATCAAATGTAAAAAAATGCTCTGGTTCAGACTGTGGCTGCACTGTGGGGCTGGTGTTAGTGCCGTTTCCTCACAGCAAGAAGGTTCCCGGCTGGTCAAGATTATCAGGTGGATCAGTGACTCTGAATTTTCTGTAGGAGTAATTGTCTGTTACTAAATGTCAGCCCTGTGATAGGTTGGAGACCTGTTCACAATGATAGCTGGAAAAGGCTCCAGCTCCCCTGCAACCCCCTCAAAGGGAAAAGCAGTGCAGATGACGGATGGATGCTTCGGACTGTCTAATGTCACAAAGATTTAAAAAAAAAAAACACAAACTGATCTTTTTGTACAATTTCTGACGAAATAATGTTGCAACAAAAGATGTCAAAACAAATATCAGCGAGGCATTAAGGAAACTAACGTTATGTTTTACTGCATGCAGGTGATAAACACAGGCCCCAGTAGGAATGCAGAGGGAAAACACTCCTCCTGATGAGGTGTAAATAAGTGCTAAGTGTGCAGACAAAGTGTCCTCTGCGCTCACTGGGATCAGACGGCTAGTAAAAACACACACACACTCACACATTTACACACACACTCACACAGAGCCTGGACCTGCTGGCTGGGGAGCAGTTATATTTAAAAACCTGTTAACCTCTGGATGATGACACAGCTCCTGAGGGACGATTATCAGAAGAACCTGAGTGGTTCATAACACGGAGGAGTGAGAGACTCACCGAGAATGAGTCAGAGTTATAAGAGTCATACTTTTAAGAAGTAAAGGTAGGTCGGGAGTATTTAAAAATACTTCTATCTCTTAAAATCCTACACATTCATTCGTTATGAATGTGTAACTGAGGAGTAAAGCTTTAAAGTGAACATTTCTGAAACAAACATCCACTGAAGCCATTTGCTGCTCGGCACTTCAAGGTTTTTAAGATGACCTCACCAGATATACAAACAAACAGCTGAAATCTTTATATTCGGAACATTTTGGTGCTGGAATAATGGAGCAGGTTAGACAGAGAGTTAAAGGATGATGCCATGCCAGGAATGATGACTGTGAGGAGAGAGAGAGTGAAGAAGGAATGACCTGATGAGCTTTTCAGAAAGAGACAGGTTCAGATAATGAACTGATTTAGTTCGTTTGTAGGCGGAGCAGAAGTAGCATCAAGCCATAAGACACAAAAGAGCAGGATGCATGCGTACAGGATGAAGAAAGCTGAAAACACAAGCGATGTAGTTTTCCGTCTGAAAATGGGAATAGAAACGTTGAAATATGAATGACTTCACGGGAATGGGAAGGGGCGACTGGGATATTAAAAAGCGAAAGCAGACCTGCTTCCTCATCCTCCTCCTCATCATCATCGTCATCATCAGAGCTGGATGACGAGGGGCCTGCAGCAGGGTCTGAAGTGGTGGCAGGGGCAGAGCTAGCTCCACTATTAGCAACATATCCGTACTGCATGCCTGTTGGAAGGGGGGGTGGGAGAGGAACATGAGAGAACTTCTAGTCCAGCAGCAGAGAAGGAGGCGGTGATCAGAGGGTAAACTAACTGAAATAAACTCTAAAAGAGCCGATGGATTCCAAATCCAGCAGAAAAACTATAAATAACAAGAGAGCGCTGCAGAAATGAGCTCCTAATCCAAGTAAAGAGATAAGATTCCTGCTACTCTGGATTAAAAGAAGCTTTGTAATCATAAGAAACTCGAGGTTTCGCAACTCAAGGTTGTGAAAATGTCATTTTTAAATCATAAAACTTTACAAATCATCTTGCGTAAAATAAACTCTTAGTATCATCAAAGTTTGTTTGCAGCTGCAGTTGATTATATACTTTCATGCACACTTCCTGGTCAACTTAATGAATAAGTCATCCCTGCAGCGCTATAAAGTGATAACATCTGCTTAGTTTGGTGATTGAATGCAAAAGAAAGAAGATTTCAGTGGGCTCTGTCATCTGGGGAAAAGAGAGGTCAAGAGTGACTTCTTGTTTTGCATAAAGGTGTCATGCTTCACTTTAACTTTACATCTACATTTAAATAGCTAGCCCATAAGATTTCACAGGTCACATGAGAAGCTGGTGCAAAACAGGAAAAACAGCAAACAGCGAAAACTAAAGTATTACATGCACTGTTAGGTATAAATAAAGCCAGGCATCAAATATCATTGTTGAACGTTTGTGAGACGTTGCAGATGTGCTGCTGTCAATAACAGAGAATAATTGTTCAAATAAATGTTTTCAGTGATACAAGACAAAAACAAAATGACTTTGCAGTTTAATATGTCACTACTTAACCACTTGTGACACCTTTAAAAAGAGGTGTAGCCTTTCTTTGTCCTGTTCTTCTCCTGCTGTTTTACAGCATGTGGCACTGCTGCCTCGGGCTAACACAACCGTAAATAACAAGATAGACATTTACTGGAGGAAAAACCTGCAAACATTCTTACTACTGTTTCCCCTTTTGGTATTATGAATAACACTGTTGTGCAGCTGCTGCAAGACTCATTTCAACCTGCTGCGATGTCAGTGGAAATATTCACATATCAAAACCGAGACAAACCAGCAGCTGCCTGCTTATTTCCAAACGGAAGCCCTCAAATTTGTGTACACATCCACACCTGCACATTTAAGAGTCTGTGTGTGTGTGTGTTTCTGTGTAACAGATTATGTGTGCCGCACTGGTAGAGTGCAGGTGTGAACATGAAAACCATTCTCACACACACACACACACATTAGTACTGTACTTTTAGACCAGGATTCAAAACATCTTAAAATAGGACTGTAGAAGAATTTTCACCAGAAAATGAAAAGTAAAAGCAGAACCAGGAGCTGTCAGAGGAAGCTTTTCATATGAAGTCTTTAAAAGCTTCAACAAGTTCAGTCACGTTCTGATTTAAGCTTTGGATTATAATATTTGAAAACTCAAAACGAGAAGTTATTCAACCAGAACATCCGCGCAAACTACACCGAAACCAGCAAGACAGGAAACTGATTTCATGTCAATATTTCAACCATGAAAAGTTACTTAAGTCCTAAAACTATGAAATAATTCACAAACTCAGTGATGTAGAGTTGAAGTTACATGAAGTGCACAAAGTGATTTGTCAACACTGATTTCTGTCTGTGCAGAAACCTTTTCACCACACAGTAGATCAATGATCACATCCCCGTTCAATCATTCACCAACTCCACTTTACAAGCTGACGTTCATCAGGAGTGAGAAAACTAAAGATATCTTTCAGGTTTAACGAGGATTAATCTCAAACCTAAACTCTCTGTTACCTTGGTGGTGTCCTGGTGAGGAATGGACTGAAGTGGAGGGGGTCCCTGAGGGCGGTCGTTCTGTTTCAGCACTGCCGCAGCTTTGAGTGGCGCTGCCGTACGAGTTGTAGCTCAGGGAGGCCTGGTGGCTTTGGTCGAAGTGTTGGTGGACTAGAAGACAACAGAGACACGAAAGATGAAGTTTAACAGGGTAACATTCTGTCTGCATAACCAAAAATCAAAGTCTTGAGGACAGAAATTATGCGAAAGGGGGGTCTATGTTAATCAGGTTTACATCTGAGCCAAGGAATACTGAGTCTCCTTTGTGTTTGTTGGACATATAAGACATTAATAACTGGATGGATACTCTGAATACAGAAAAAAAGAGTTATATACTCAAGAAATGTGACCGTTTCAGGAGCACCAAGTGAATGCAGGTTAAGTTGCTCTTTTATTCTTTAACTTAATGTTTTAGTTGTTATAGAAAATGAGGAAAATGGACGAAAATATGATTCCTGACTCATTTTAACATCAAATTACTGATACTTATGGTTTCTTTAAGCCTTAATGAAAAACCCACTTGTTTGTGCAACATGATAGCTCAAAGTGACCTGGAGGAGACCAATAACTGGGAGGGACATTAAACAGAGCTTTTCAAAATGTTTGAAAACACCACAAGAATTAAAAAAAATATCAAAATAATTACATTTAACCACTTACCTGTGCTCCCTTGACCATTAACTGTTGGTGCCATCTGACGAGGAGGAGGCGCACTGTACCCAGGTTGCACTGCTGTTGTAGAGGCTGGCCGGGAGTTGTTATACTGGTGTAAAGGTGCGCCCATCTGGGTGGGCATGACCCCAGGTGTTGCATTGCTCTGGGTAGAACTCAGGGTCCCATACTGGCTACTTCCTGGTGCAGACGGGTAGGAAACAATCGGGTAAACGGGACCTCCAGGACCGCTAGCCGGTGCAGACACCAAAGTGGGCTGCTGCTGCTGCTGTGAAGAATGCTGTCCTGGGGGAGGGTAGTACAACTGCTGTCCATAGTAGGATTCTGGAGTAGTATATGGTGGATGCTGCTGCTGGTTGTACTGAGCATTTGACGGCGGCGGTGGAGGTGGTGGTCCTGAAGAAGGGAGAGTGCCATATGGCTGCGAAGAAGGAGCACTGTAGGGGGATGATGCTACATGATGCTGAGGGATGTGATGATGCTGCTGCTGCTGGGGCTGATGGTTGCTCTGGTAGTAGTTAGCACTGTGGGAACTGTTTGTAATGGATGCTTTACTGGGAGCTGGAGTAGAGTGGGCAGGGATGGTGGGATAGCTCTGTTGCTGAGATGGGGCCCCATAGTAGCCTGTAGGTGGGTACATGGACTGGTATGCCTGTGCTGGACCTGAAGGAATAAAAGCAATCTTAATGAGCTCAGTGGAAGAAACTAGCAGTATTTTGATTATGTGGAGCAGAAAGAACAAGGTCGCAGAGACCAGAAGAGAGATTATCAGTGGCTGTAAACAACAGGCTTCATCAGCATCTGTTACTTTAGCAGTGAGGGTTAATACCCAGTTATGCCTTGATTTAGTAAGCACTCTGACAGCACATAAACTAAAAAAAGTTAAGTATTTCAGTGTGGATTCAAGTAACTGATTGTACATCATACGTTCAGTGCACATCAAATATTATTAACCAGAGATACGCCACCTGTCAACCTGTGATTATCTTGATGCCAGCCGCTATCTACTTAGCATTTCATGCTAGCTGGTGTTAGCAGCTAGCATTAACTTAAACACCTTTTCCCGTTTACCGGTCACTTAAATTTATATATATCATAGTACTGTTATAATTGGCATGTGACAGCTTTAGTACAAATGCAGACACAAAATGAAAACCTCTACATAATCAATCTTACATCACACATAGTGATTATGCTAATGCTAACCCTCTAGCTAATCGCATCACTCTGGTGTTGTGGTTAAACAAGTTACCCTGTTAACCGGAGACTTCCAGCCAACGATTGTCGCAACTACAACGGCGTTCGAAACCTCTGAAGAGTTCTCGCGATAAGCCTGAATCATTAAACTGTTCATTATTGTGTTAACATATGCACACTAAATATGCTGTAATCCTACAAAGAGGTATTCGAGAGGACATTTCCACCGCTTTATAGAACTACGACAACAATTCGCATTCAGCTGAAGTCGCTACTTATGAGGGTAACAATTTAAAATGGAACACCAGCCTGCTGTACCGTTCTGGTAGGGGGACGCAGCTTCGCCGTTCGGTGTCGAGTTCTGGCTGTAGCTGACGGAGCTGTTCAGGTTTGTAAAACCCGGCGCAGACATCTCTCGGTCCTCCCGTCCTTATGCCCACAGATACACGGCTAGATAATAACACATGAGCTGTACTGTCACGGTTTCAGCCCAGAAATACGGCAGGGAGGCTGCTGCTGGTGGGTGAAGACCCGGGCAGCCTGGCTCTCAGGTCCGCTGGGCTGAGAGCTGAAGCCTGCAGCCGAGTGATGCTGAGGATCGAAACCGACCTCTGGATGTAGTCTTATCACTCCCTCTGGTGGATTTTCCATGAATGTGTGCGTTACTAATTAAATTTATCTGGTGCATTATTCAATTTACAGTTTATTTTATTACAAAATGAATCATTTATAGAACTTACTAATCTCACGAAATACAACGTAGATACTATTCCCTGAATACCTCAGCGTGACTCAGTTCACAAGTTTTCAATGAACATTCTTTTTTGGTAATCTTTTTTTTTTTTTTTTCCCCAAAGTTCACACGTGTAAAATAGTAAAAAGTAAATGTGTACACTGATGGCAGAGACTACTATGTAAGTAGTCCATTCACACACCGGTGACATAGTTACTGGGGTCGCCTCAGGGTCAACTGTCTTGTCTGGTCTTGGACACCTCAGTATGTGGGCAGCAGGACTTGGGATCGACCCAGACCTTCTGATTGAGAGACAGCTAACTAACTCTGAGCTACAGCTGCACCCCTTTTTGGTAATAAAACAACCTGAAAGTCTGCAAAGTATACGACGCATAACACTTTAATGTTTGTCCTATATATGTGCGATTAAAAATGAAACATATTTGATATTAAGTACCCTCGAGACTACAATATGAACTGTGTCGTACTATTATCTGTAAGTAAAATGAGGTATCTCTAATTCATGTGGCCCAAGAGTTAAAAAAAAAATGTTGCAGTTAAGGATAGGATGGGATATCATCTTTAATAGTTTACTAACAATAAATTGAATGGTTTTGTTTGTTTGTTTCTAACTAAATGAAATCGAGGGGAAAAAATGTTGGGAAGAAAAAAAAGAAAATGATTATCTTACAAATAACACCCTGCAGTTAAACATTACGAAAAACTACATAATAAAGCAGCACAACAGTATTTTATAATAATAAAATAATAAAAGACAATAATAAAATACATGCAAAACAAGCAGCAAACAGCATCAAGTGAGTGAATGTTGAAAACAATGAATGTGAGGTCTGCATAAGAAACATTGAAAAAAAGAATTGCAAAGCATGAAAGATAAACAGGAAGCTGCAGTAAGTTGATATTCATAAAGGCATCCAAGCAGGACGATACAAAAACAAATGATTAATAAAGCGAAAGCATGGATCTGCACATTAACCAGCAATAAATAAGTCAATATGACTCCTTGTCATCTCTTTTTTTATATATTTTGACCAGTGCCTGATTGTAATTTGTGACAGGGTCCAGAAGGTGGCTGTAACACATCAGAAAGCTGTTAAATAACAAAAGAGAAAGAAAGCATAAGGGGAATTCAGATATGGAGAAAATTCTGGACACTTTTGCTCCATCAAAGATGTTTTTGGACTAATAAAACTGTCAAATCAACGCGGTTACTGGAAGTCTCTCTCTCCTTTTGTCGGCACACAGAGGGTGAGAGACTGTTTTAAAAACCTGCTCGTGGCTATAGGGAAAGTTTGTTTTGCTCCCATCCCCTGCCCAAATCTGCTAAAGTCAAACCTGAGCTTCTTAGTCATGTGTTTTATCTTAAGTAAGGCACTCGGATTTGTTTCTGTCTGTGGTTTAAAAAGTTAAGAAACCTCTGTGGTCTCAGAAAAAGGCTTGTGTTTTTTTTTTTTGTTTTTTTTTTTGCACATGGCATTGAAGATGCAGAAGTATAAAACTATCTTCACTTTCATTTATGTCATTTAACTCAGAGGGGAGTTACTGATTACATCAGTGGCCCAAACTTTTAATTTCTGGACTTTCCAAACCTTTTTTTTACAGCTTTACTTTCTCTTCCCTCTACCTTGTCACTGCCCTCCTTACTCCTTTATTTTCATCCTCTTCCAGGGAAAACCCACCCAGTCAATCCCAGGGCATCCTGAGCCCCCCGTTCCCATACCACTGCGTGAGGTACTCCACTATCTCTCACACTGTGCTAAAGTCTAACTGAAAAGTACACATTTCATCCATTATTGTAAAAATTCAACAAAAATAGGGGTTATATAAATCATGAAAACAGAACATGTTTGATCTGTTTCCCACACATTTTTTTCCCATGTCATTTTGGAGGTCATGGAGTGAGAATTTAAGGAACCTCCTAGGGTGTAAAGGAGGAGAAAGAAAACAAAAATAGAAAGGTTATATATTGTCATTTTCCTTGCAATTTATAAGTCATTGTTTTAGACAGTAGGATAATTTGTTGATATCTCTAAAAATTCCCTCTTTACTCATGGCAGTAGAGGAAACGCTTCTGACCTCCCACACTTCCTTTTCCAAAGACAGAAAGAAGCAGATTCTAAGAACCATTGCTAAACTCAATCCTCCAGCGCTCTTGCTCCGTTTCACACTCTCTCCCAGCTGTTTCACACTCTTTCTGAGCAACAGTCAGTCGTCCTGTCTAGTTTGCAGATGGTTCAAAAAGCTGGAGCAGGACTAAAGAGACAGAGGGAGCATCTCTGCTGCTCTTGTGTCTTTGCACTGTCTTCCTTTGAGTTCTTTTGTTTGTGTTTGAAGCTTGAAATGCCCCCTCCAGTCCCTTCCCTGCAGCTCTTAGATTATCTGAGCAGCTGTTTCTGGCTGTACCAGGGTCAAGGCTGAAAGGAAAGAGTGACCGGACTCTGCAGTGACAGCCCTAAAGCTTTTCAACAATAGTTTCTTATTTTGTGTTATGCTTACTGTATTATTTAATGTAAGGGTTAAATTAAGAAGCCACTGGAAGTCGTTGCAGTGTAATTATTTAGTGACAGGATAACATCTTGAGGGCGTGTGTGTGTGTGTGTGTGCGTGTGTGTGTGTGTGCGTGTGTGTGTGTGTGTGTGTGTGTGTGTGTGTGTGTGTGTGTGTGTGTGTGTGTGTGTGTGTGATGGTAAAAATCAGGCTCATTCTTGGCTTGGCTTGTCAATGTGGAGGGTCCTGTTCCTGGAGATAAGCCTCTTGTTTCCAGAGGTCACTTCCAGCTGCTGTGTGTCCAGTGGAGATACCTCTCTCTCTCTCTCTCTCTCTCTCTCTCTCTCTCTCTCTCTCTCTCTCTCTCTCTCTCTCTCTCTCTCTCTCAATGAGATAGATCTTTCCGGGTTTTTTGTCTTTGGAAAAGGAAGCAAGGGAGGTCGTAAGTGTTTCCACTTCTGCAGGGTGTTTTTTTTTATAGGGATAATAGTCTTGAAATCTCTCCTGTTGATGATTTCTCTCCGTCTTTGTGAAGGATGATTCATTGGTTTAAGGGTTTCAGTTAACTATTTGATCATGACATTTTTCACAGAAGCCCTTAAAGGTCATGATTAAATACATTTTGTTTTCAAAGAGCTTGACTTGTTTTTCATGTTATCTCAAGAAAACAAGATTTGTATTCTCGAGATAAAGTGATTATTTGGTTGCTTTCAAGACAGCATGCAAAGCTGCCTTTCTGCTGCCTTAATAATGTTTTATTTATTTATTTTTTGTCATTTTTTTGATCTGCATGGTCAAATATTGATCTATCTTTTTTTTTTCATATAGTTACACACGTCTACTCCAGTGGACAACATGCACCTGAGCATTAAACATCAAACAGTAGAAGCTTAATGTAAAAATCAATTCAATTGTATTTTTTTGATAATTCCATTTGCAAAACATTTTAACATATTTTTACCCATTTTAATTTTGTTTCAGAAGTATACTTGATGTTCCATGATGTCCACCTCAGTGGAAACATGGTTAATGGTAATTCTCTGCTTATTTGAAACAAAGTGTTCAAAAATTATAGAATAAAACTATTACTTAGCTGTTTCTGTATATATTATAGTATTTGTTTTTACCTCGAAGTTTCAGGATACGACAGCAGGGGTCCACAAGTGTGGCTGTCTGGCGATCATCTTGGAGTCAGAGAAAATTAACTTGCAGTTACAATGACTGACCACTAAAATGAGTGTAGCAGCAGAGAGCACCCCAGAGGCTGATATGTAATTCCACCATGGAGACCATTGAATTTAGGCAAAAATGACTTTTTAAAAGCCGTTCACTGCGGTATGTACCAGAGCATTAAGATGGATTTGTGTTTTATTTCACATGTAATTTAAGAAGTTTTATTTTGAAGTGATGCAAAAGTCTAGAGAGCTGAGAGAAACGCATGACAAAGTGTGAAGATCGCTGCTTTTTGTAATTCGCATGCAGCCAACAAGTTTTTACAGCGTGTTCTGAGATGAAGCTGAAAATAAATCTGAATAGAGAAAGACGCTTGTGTTTGTCAGTGCTTGGAGAGAACTTCAACGCTGTCTTGATAGCGATCAACCTACACATTTGATGGCCAGTTAAAACAAATTTTAAGCATAAATAATGTGAGAAAAAAGGCTAATTACTTGTTAAAAATGTATTTAACAATGACCATTTTGGGCAAGTCTGTTGCCACAACATCCAAACACTGACTCAAAACACTATGAGGTAAATCCTAACTTTATCAGAGCTGGCAGCGAGCTGTTGATCGTGAAATAACATGACTGAGAGCCAGAATGCTCCTCCTGTTTTTTTATCACCTAACATCGAGGGTAAGCACGATCATTTAAAAGGCAAAGGCCATGTTTTAATCATGTTAGTAAAAGTAATCCTCCCACTGTATACCAGTGAAATTCCATTCTCCTCCCATTAAGAATCAATATCAGCACTGTGGGGAGTGTGTGTTTCTTCTAACATCCCAGGAGGACCTCCCTGACTTTGAGGACAAAAACAAGGAGGGATGGTTCCTCTTCTCTCAGAGCCCTGTTTTTTGTTGGGTTTTTTTCCATCACATTTCCAGGATTTGTTTGAGATTTCTGCTTGATACGTCTATTTTAGATGGACTGCTGCCATTTAAAACAGAGCACTTGACACCAAGCCTCCTCTCCATTTTTTTTTTTTCATTGAATTGCTGAAGAAGTGTTGCATAATCCTGCTGGTGATGATTCTTCGGGGAAGTCTGCACCACGGGATGAGGGTGTTGAAATTAAATTTCCTTTCCTCTATTTTTCCAAAATGATACAATATCACAAAACAACAGGAAAAGAGAACTGAACCCTCAGAGAGTGTGTGGTTTGTAGATGAACGATAGCTCTTACTTTCATTTTTCTTTTTTATCCCTTGAAACAAAATAAAAATAATAAATAAATAAAAATGCTTCTTTCCTTTTTTTCTGTCTGTATGACTGAAACACTACGTGAACTTTTCAGTTTTCCCAATAAAGTAAAAAAAAACATTAAATAATTCATCAGATATAAAGAGGACAAAGTATTTTTGGACTGTATGGATGTTTTAAGTCCTTACTTTGCAGAGTTGGTCGTCTTGTTGTAGCATTTATAACTCTATGATAAGATCAACATTACTCATGCTTTGAGGCCTCAAACACACCTCAGTGCTGAGTGAAGTAAAGGCACATTTCATGGCCATTCAATGGTTTAAAGCACAAAAGACAGAAACTATGGCAACATCACAGAAGTGAATAGGAGCAAGGACTGCACTTTGAGTTTAAGATTACGATATTATTTATCTTATTCTGTGAGGCTTTAGAATAAAAATGGGCCTTTGGATGTGTAACTGTCGAGTTGTGGTTCGGTTCTTCTCCATGTCTGAGCCCTTCAATCGGTTAACATCTTCTTTTCATCAGGATGAGACGTTTGGTGATTAATTGAGATGAAAAAAGACATGATCATGCTTCATAAAATATCATACCAAAAACTCAAATATAAAAAAAAGTAAAACAAACTTTTCAAACAAATTTGGATATCAAACATGTCCAAATGTATGATTTTAAATCTTTGGCTAATGTCAAATAATTTGCAGTGTGTGTTTGATTCTTCATCTAAATTCACTTCATCACAGTACCAAATACACTCCATGTTTTACTCATAAAATCAAAATTAAATGACTTCCATGTTTATATATTTTCACAACTTGCATTTGAAGCCAGCCTGTCAAACATTACACAGGCAGCCAGACCTTGGACTAAAAGTTTTTTTTTCTTTAAAATAAGACTTCATGTTTTCATCATGAGTCAGTAAACACACAGTGACTGCTGCTTTGTGACATCCCATGTGAAGTGTTCGTGCTGATTTTTCCTTTTATATCTGAAGGTGTTGGAATGTGAAGGGTTGAAATTAGTTGAGTCACATGAGTTTATCAGTGCCTGCATAAAGCAAACTGAAAGGATCCTATTTTAAGCTCCCTCCTCATAGAGTCTGTCTCTGGGTATATAAGCGCGAGCACCCCGCCCTCCTCCCTGGATCCTCCCCTCTCCTTTCCTCTGCCTTGAGAAGTGTGTTCAGAGCGATAGCCTTTAAGGAGCCCTCAGACAAAACACGAGCAGCTGTGAGGTGTTCCACTTTCTTTGACATCCAGAGCCAGAGGACACTTAAAACACAGCAGCAGGACATTTTTTCTGTTAACTGCTCTCACCCCTTACAGATCTGTGGATTTTTAAAGGTTTTAAAGGATCACATCTTTAGGAGGAACAAGAGTTTTAAACTTCTAAGAAGTGAAATTAACTTTTTTGGGGGACATCATGGCACTTCGGCAGAACTCTGAGAGGGAGCCAAGCATCGAGCTGTTCATTAAGGTCAGTGTTTTCTTTTTTATTTCATGAGCACGCCCAATGATCACTGACTTCACTGTTCACTCATCTGCAAAGTGAGCAGGCAGACGTACGGTTTTACTTTCTGTCAGAGCATCTGTCAGAGGACGACTGTTCTGTGAATGAAAGTCATCTGCAGATTTCCTGACCCACAGATGCTGCAGCGTTTCTATCCTTGCTGAGGGTTACGGCACCAGTTTATCAGTGAACTCTGTCCACAGACAGATACACCACGGCTTATCAGGAGTGAGGAGCACTCAGAGTGAAAGGCCCCAGCCTGAACCGGACACACCCACTTCACTTACTCACGCACACATTCAGATATATGAAAGTATATCTCATGTGTATTGAGAGCTAATACAGATCTCAGTGTTTGTTCAAGCTCATGTACCAGACGTTCAAACATACAGAGACAGACAAGCATTTTAAATGTCTGTTGAGGTCAAAAGAAGGTCAAAAAGAGACAAAAGATGTGAAAGTTTATCTCACAGGAATGACTACGCTGGTAATCTCAATCCTTAATATCTCTTTTTATACAGTCTGATTTATTTACTTAATACAAGCAACTCAAGTCTCATTTTTTGGCCTTTTATATCTATACTAAGACATTTTCATAGACTTATAAAGAGAATATTATTTCAAGTCCAATAAGATAATTTTGTGAAAAGTGAGACAAAAAAAATGCTTAGTTTGGGGTTTTGGAGTGAACCAACTTCCTGAGACTCACACTGCAAAAACTGAAAGTTTATGTCAATATTTAGTAAAAATGTCTTCAGTCACCTGAATGTCTGTCTAATTTCAAGATGCTAAAAAACAAAAATGATGCCTGAATTGCTTGTAAAGAGTAAAAATAAGTAAATAAATCTGCGAGAGGGGGTAAGAAAAAGTATTTGATTGATTTCTTGTATTTAAACATTATTTCAACGAACATGATAAGAACGGGTTTCTTTACGCATAAAGAAGCTCCTGTTTTGAGCTTTTCAGAGAGGCTATGACTTCATTTTACTCTTGGCTACACTGCAAAAAATGAAATCAAAGCACGTCTTTATGTCTTTTTTGTGGAAAAAGCGTCTTATTATACCTAATATGAGCCATTTTTACCTGACAAGTCCGGAAAAATGTCTGGAAAAATGTCAAAAAAAGATTTACAAGTAGTTGTTCCTATATTTTCTTTGAGCTGCTTTGCAGGTATTGAGTCTCTTCCTGAGTTTTACTTGACCTGATGTAACCCTCGCTTGGATGTCAGTTTTTGCAGTGTAAATTTAAGTATCACCTCTCTCATGTCTTGAGTGAGGTGTTACTTTGTGATGCTTTAAAATGTTTCACAAACGAAAAGTTTATTTGTGTATTCATTTATTTATTTTGGTTTGATGTTTCTGTCATGCTATGCTCGGCCAACTTGTTTGCAAAAAAATAAATAAATACGAACTGTTTGTATATTAGGAAATAAAACGTTATCTGTTGTTGTATCCGAACTGTCATCTCTTTTGTGAGTTTGCTGAAACGGTGAATTGAGCATCTATTTTCTGCTACAACACAATGTCTGCTTTTCCTCCCAGAGGAGAAAACCTTGAGTATCCAGGACACGCCTTTCTATTCAAAAATCACTTGTTGTGAATCAGCGATGACACATTTTGTAAGCCTGAATGGCTCAAGGGCTGATTTCTCTGCTAATGAGGTCATAAGACGTTTTTAATTTCTGTGTTTTTCAGGCTGGACATGACGGTGAAAACGTGGGGAACTGCCCTTTCTGTCAGAGGCTGTTCATGGTTCTGTGGCTGAAAGGAGTCAAGTTTACTGTGACCACGGTCGACATGAGGAAGTGAGCAACCCTCCCTCTGCCACAAAACGCACTTCCTGAGCATCTGGTCATGGGGACTTTTACACAGAGGAGCCTTATTAACTGGCAAACAAGAGAGAAATTGAAAAGTTTCTTCTCACTTATCAATAGGTGTGGTTCTCAGAGCCTCAGGTGTACAAAGAGCTCTGTGTGACTTTTAAACAAACACCCTCTTAAATTTAGGCGCTGTGTGAACTTCTCAGGGTCATTACAGGGGAGCAAATAAGATCAGGAAACTGTGAAAGGAGCTCAATAATGAATGATTCAAAGCACACACACAACTGGCCACTCCCAGGCAACGTGTTGTGTTTTTACAACTCAGTTTTTGGATTTTGATTGTAATGTGTGAGAATGAAACCCGTTTCTTTACACCCTTTTTCTTCTCCTCCAGGAAGCCTGCCGAGCTCAAAGACCTGGCCCCCGGCACAAACCCTCCATTCCTCCTCTACAATGGCACCTTGAAGACAGACTTCATTAAAATTGAGGAGTTTCTTGAGCAAACACTGGCTCCTCCCAGGTAATCATTCAACAAATATCACTGATGACATCTTGATGAGGGAAAAGTACAATCAAACAGTTTGACTCCTCTCTCCTGCAGGTATCCTCATCTCAGCCCGCTGAACAAAGAATCCTTTGACGTGGGAGCTGACATCTTCGCAAAGTTCTCGGCTTTCATCAAGAACAGTCCTAATAACAGCTGTAAGTGTTTACAGAACATGACAGCTTTTAATTTTTACACAAAATACATAACGATGTTAAAAATACCAAAGCCCAATATAAACAGCCTTTAAGTTTGCATTTAATTAAATACTGTACTTAATATTTCATGCTCCTTGGCAAGAGTCACATCTTTACGTCAGTGGTTGATGGTGCTCATGGGAAATGGAGTCTTCTTCCTAGAAAAACACAACCCATTCCCGCCACAGGTGTCACTGCAATCAACGCCAAACAGATAGTCCTCACAGCGCCTTTTAAAGTGCTAGTTAGCGCATAATAGAGGTGGTAATCACTGGCAGTAAAAGCAATAAATTTAGCAACTTTTCTGGACTTTAGAGACTGATGAGAAAGCACAAATAGATCTCACTCTTCTCAGTGAGCAGCAGGTGCTGCTGTGGGCCGCTCCCCTGCTCCAAACCACTCACAGGTGCACAAGTCCTTGCTCAGCTGTGCAGCAGCTCCTCCCAGCTGCAGCCAGAGCAGGTAACATGCATATGAATCTTGCATGCATGTCGCTCTTGTCGGGAGGACAGGAGAAAGTTCTATGTCCATGATGGTTACGTGCAAATAAATAATTATGCAAAATCGGAAATGATGACATAAAGTGACTTCTAGGAGCAACTGTGAGTTCTTGGAGCATCTGTGATTGTGACATCTTGCAGTGACTTCTATCAACAACTTCTATCAATGACTTCTAGCAGCAACTGCAACTTCTAATAGTGACTTCTGGCAGCAACTGTGACTTCTTGCAGTAACAGAGACTACTTGCAGTGAATTCTAGCAGCAACAGCAACTTCTAGCAGCAACTTCTAGCAGCAACTTCTTGAAGCAACTTCTTGTAGTGACTTCTAGCAGCGACTTCTAGCAGAGACTTCTTGCATCGACTTCATGCTGCGACTTCTTGCAGTGACTTTGTGCAGTGACAGGCTATATATAATGAGACATTTTAGCTGCAGTTTCATGACCTTACTGCTGATTAAAAACAATAATAAAACCTCTCTCTGTTTATGACTCTTTGACAGTCCATGAGAAGAACCTGCTGAGGGAGTTTCAGCGCTTGGATCGCTACCTGAACTCACTGCTCCCGGAAGAGATCGACCACAACTCCAGAGAAACCGTCACCGTCTCTAGGAGGAGGTTTCTGGATGGCGATCGCCTCACCTTGGCTGACTGCAACCTGCTGCCCAAACTACACGTCATCAAGGTGAGACACTGACCCTGACTGGTGGATGACAAGTGAAGCCAGCAGGCCTGATCTGTAAACATGACTGACTGACGTGACTTCTTTCTCATGTAATCTGTTTGTTCTGGAAGCATTCTCCTGTTTTTCTGTCCTGTTTCAGGTCGCTGCCAAGAAGTACTGTGACTTTGAGATCCCCGCACATTTCACCGGCGTGTGGCGATACCTTAAGAACGCCTCAGAGAGGGACGAGTTCAGAGAGACGTGCCCGGCTGACATCGAGATCGAAAAGGCTTACCTCAGCGTGGCAAACCAGAGGAAATGAGCCGTTAAATCTCATCTTGTATAACCATTCTTCAAACTTCCTGACCTGTAGAGGGCGCTACAACCACACACTGCTCATCCTGAAAATATCATACTGAAGCTGAACGTTTGGATGATTTATTTGTTTCCTGCTCGTTTTCTGATTAATGGTGTCTTCATGCCACACTGAAAAGGCCAAATGTGCAATTGACTGTTATTGTTTATATTGTAAATACTTTTGTTTTTTTTTATTTCTATAACCAGAAAACTCTCATGATTATGTTTGAGTGAGTCACAGTTAGAAAAGAAAAAATATTAAACACATCTTTAACTTTACATATTTCAGGTTTCAGTGCACAGTTTGATGTGATTAGATTGTCTCACCGTTTAAAAATATCAATAGATTGTTCAAAATGTGAATTTTGTGTCTGTATTATGCATCATTATTGCAAAAACAAGGGTAAATTATTTAGAATTCGATGTCTTTCTGCAGGATTATTAATGACTGATCCACACCAATCAACCAGCATGTCACAGAAGTGTCTTTTCTCATATTCAATTTTATTTTCAGAGACCAAAAAACAACAACTTTACAGCTTCAAAAATATATATATTCTGTTGATCCAGTCATTATGGAGCGTTTATTTTTTGACATCTTGTTCAGTTTGTGCAGAAATCACACAGAAGCTCCTGCAGCTGGACTTCAGTTGGTGACGCAGTATTTCCAGAAACATGCTGTCAAGACAAGAGAGAGGAAAATCAGTCACATCAAACATCCATCCTTGAGTTCTTTAACTTATTACACTAAACATTTATTTTAATAATAACCCTCAAACGTGTCCATGTGTATTTTTATGTTGAAACTCTGAAACGGTTGTTTTTGTGTGTTGTTAAAAAACTGCATTTAAAACATATCTCTTGTTATCTATGTGAGTTTTTTCATCTGTCAGTACAATAAATGCGCTCCTTTTTTCATCTGAATAAAATACTGACTTTCAGTCTTTTTTATTCCTAATACGTGGATCAACCCTTACAGACCTGTTTTGAATTTGAAATACCCTGAACGTCATTCTTTTAGCCTGAAATTCAACCGACTTGTCCTGAAGTGATCCGAAAAAAGACAACCATGAAATATTTTACACTGTTTACTTTTGTACTGGTGCTACAACTTTTATATACTGAGGATGTTTTGGGGAAAATTTGTCACATGTGGTGCACAAAGGGAACAGAAGTCACCCAGAGGTCAGAGGATGCTTACACACAGATCTGCACCTGCAGTGTGAAAAATAATCTACAGAGTAACGAATCAGAATCACTTTGGTTTCGGGAGTTGCTGAGTGGTCGTTTCAGTGACTGACGTCATGACAGAAAGACTTGGTGAGCAACAGGCCCCCGATCCGATCTTCAGAGGTGATGAGGAGGTTGATAGTAGTTTGGAGGAGGATGTGTCAGAGCAGGAAGAAAACTCTGATTTTATGTATTTTATTATCTAGTCTTTGTGTTCTAGGTGGTAAATGTTGAGTTACTACTAATAATTACAATTTCTTATGATATATCAGTGAGGACTCTGAGCCTCTTGTGGCTGCTATGGTTAAATATTATATTACAAATTCCAACAGTTTTAGACTTTCAGGCCATTTTTAAATTCAGTAAACTATATCTAAATCGTTTTGGCTTTTATTTTTTTCATATCTTGTGTAAAACAGGACATGATACTGTGTGATAGCCGATTTTTCAACACCCCAAAAACAAGTGTTGAAAATCTTAAAATATACCCTCTCCCTGCTCGCTTAAAGTTTTTCTTAAAGGATTAATCCCACATTTATTTATGAGATATTACATATTTAAACATTCTTAATGGATCTTTAGTTTAAAACTGGTATAAACAGCCACTGAGGTATTTCCATACTGAACCATACTGTGAAGGAATGAAAGATGAACAAGTTTTTTAAAAGGAAGGAATTTGGCTCGGAAAAACAAGACATATTTAGATATGAGATCAGAAATTATTTCTCAAAAGATATAAACTAAATAAAGTAACTGTGATAAAGCAGAAAAAGAGTGGGTTCAACAATTTATCAAGAGTTAGTGACGAGTAAAGGAGTATGGGCTAATTATATAAAAAAAATATAAGGGAAAGGGAAGAGGAAAGACTTTTGTTGGAGTAATATTGTTACGGGGGTTGTTTATTTGTTTTGTTCTTGTTTTTGTTTATTTGTTTTAACAGAAGATTAAAAAAATGAATTTTTAAGTTCAGTATTGATCACACTCTCTTTTGAAACGTCGACATTTTTCATGCACTAAATGGAGCTAAAAACAAAACAGGCTTAAAATGACATTACACTGATCACTCACCTCGCTTATTTGTTCTTGGAAGGCTCTGATCTGATCTGAGAAAACCCTGAGAGCGGAGCTTGTCAGCTGCTGCCAGTTTAAAGACTGTCTCCCTGAGGTCCTCCACCTGTAAACATGCACATGATATAACATCAACAGATCGCAGAGAGCCGGATACTTGAGCATGGATCACATAGTTACAAAGTTAAAACTAGTTGATTTCCAGGAGACAGGAATATAACAGAGCAATTAAACAAATGTGTAAATCTACTCCATGTTAGATCCTGTGATATAAATCTGCTCTCAAATCATAACCTCAGCGACTGTCTTTAAACCTTTAATTCTCTGTCAAGGTCACAAACTGAAGTATATCTCATAACGTCTCCATAAACTCCAGCTAAAGCTCTGTACATTCTGCAGAAACACAACTCTTACAGCTGACATCTTTAATATCAATGTATTTATCGTGATGGGAAAATGTGAGAGTTCAAAAATCTCATTAGGGAACATGAGGCTATATTAAAGTTACAAAATGATAAGTGGTGCATAAGAAAGAAGAAATCAGAAATATTTGGAGCTAAAAAGTTTGTTTGCAGGTCAAAACAGTCTGAATTATAAAATCCAGATCCTGATCCTGCCATTAAAACATCCCTGACATATTTTCTCCATATCGCCCCCTGATGGAGAACATTTTCTTTGGTCAGAAGCAGAGTTTGCTGATGTTAAAGCAGCATGTAACACTGCAGAAAACTGATCACTTACAATCTGGTGCCATGAGACAACTGGTAGACAGTTAAGCTTTGATTTTATAAGTCTGTGATAATGACACAAATATGTTTGATGACACTCAGTGACTGATTTTTCAAGCATTTATGTGTAACAATATGACCTGGACAAAACGTTGAGTCATTCTTACCATGTTTGCAAACGTCTCTTGTGCTGCTAAATCTTTAGTCCCTTAAAGACACACAAAAAAAGACGGTTTAAAGTGTGGTTCATCATAAATCTGATTTCCTGCAGTGTTTTGGGGGTTTTCTACCTTTCGTCCAGGAGTCTCTTCCTCCATCGTGCTGCATGAGCAAAGGAAAAAGGTTGTTCACCTCTCTCTGCCCACCCTCAGCAGCGTTTGCTCCATCCTCCACTTCTGAAACCAACTTCTGAATAAAATCTGTCGAATGAAACAGTTTGTTTTCAGATTAAAAAAACCTTGTTTCCTTTTTTTTTTTTTTAAAAAAAAAAAAAGAAAAAGTTGCAGATGAAGTTTAGAAAGGGTCTGACCTGCTGGAGGCTCCAGGCTGGAGTCAGGATAAAGAGGTAGAGCATGCGTCCGTCTTGCAGAACAAATCACAGCGAGGAGGTAAAACAGAGCCACAGGGAGCATGGCGACTTTATCTCTGTACGTTCAGATCTGAGCTCCAAGGCCGAGAACTTCACTTATAAACCCTGAGAGACTATCAATCACAATCTGATCGATACATTATCACCACACCCAGTCTGGCTTCTTGATGGTGTTGACGCGATGGATCAGGCGTCATGGACACACAGTTGATTGAGCGAGAGCCTATCTGTGCTTGTTCAGAGACGACAAACAAATGTTTACACAGTGACAGTGATCAGCAGCCATCCAGCAGAGTCTGATGGGGGTTTTTTTATGTCTGACACCATTTCTGTGATGGGCTGTTCAAACGTATCATCACTCATGTCTGAGATCCCGGATTACACATCCAGTGTGTCACTGCAGGTCTCTACGTCACTTTTTATTCAACTCAGGGGCTGTTTTATTGGGAAAGGTCAGAGGTCAGAGTGAAAATTCAAATGTTGATGTTTGAATGTTGTCAGTTGTTAATCAAAGATGCAAAAAAATCCTAGTTTTGGTCTTTAAGCCATTAAGCCATGTAACTTTGTTTGAATAATGAATTTTATGCACCTGTATGGAAAAATACTTTCTATCTATATTAAATTTCCTTGTTTCAGGTGTCATTCTGTCTTTTAATATCTTGAAATATGACATTTTTCTGGAGTTGTCAAGTAAATGTGGCTAACAATAAATCTAATGTGACTATTTTAACTAAAAATAACACATAAACACTTGCTTAGATCTCGGTTTTTGCAGAAATGAAAAGAAGTCTGACTCTCTACTGTCATGTTACAGCTCCTCTGTTCCATGAGCAGCTTTAAAAGAAAACCAGGAAAGAGATTGGGCCATATTAGGAGGGTTTCCGTCAAAGTGAAAGGTCACTAATGCTCTCCAGATGATCGACACGGTATGAGGTGATTTATATATTTTGTCACATTGTCGACTAAATGGCTTCAGGAAAAAGGGTTTGATGTATCTGGTGGCTGAGCACTCAGCAAGGAGACATACAACACAAGCAGAGGTTGATTTAAAGGCTGTTTAGTGTGTTCAAACCTTATCATCCTTAAACATTTTGATTTGGTAAAGGAAATGACATCTTTTGGTCTAAATTCTGCAGAATCCATCTTTAGCAAAGGTATTATATGCACCACAAGGTGGCTGTTGTTTTTAGGGTTGGAGCCAGTCTCAGATGGACCTGAATTTGTCTGTTTGGACTTAGTCACAAATACACTCCATGTAGCGGATCAAAGCAGACTTCTCTGTGAGGTTTAAAAAGACACAAACGAATATTCATAAGCAACAAAGAAATGTTCATTGCGAAAGACACAATCCAACTGATCCAAATGATTTGTTATAGATGTTTTTGCTGAAGTTGAAAGACATCGACCAGAGCACTTTTCTGAGCTAGTTTATGTCTACAATATCATTCGTCATTCTTCCCTAGCTTTTTGTGGTGCAGGAACATCTCCCAGTAGATGCAATATTAAGGCTCAAGAGTGAGTCAGATAACAAAAAGCAAGCCTGCACTGCAAAAACTGAAAGCTAAGCAAGTGTTTAGTGGTCTATAATGAAAAGAAGAGCAGTAAAAACTGTCTCATTAGACTAACAAGCTACAATCACTTGACAGGTGCAGAAAAAAAATGTCTCATTTCAAAATATATAAAGACAAATATGAGACCTGATATGCTTGGAAAGAGTAAAGGAAGTCTACCAATGGGGTTAGAAAAATGTACTGTTCAAGTTTATTGAAAAAAGAGTTTCTTTACACAAATAAACCAAATAAATTAATTCCTGGCCCATTTGCAGGCTTTTTTTTTTTTTACTGTTGACAAGCAATTCAGAATTCATGTTTTGTCCATAGACTGTATAATTGATGGACGTAGCCTCCTCCGCAACTCCACCCGTCTGATTCTGAAACAGATTTTTGAAGCAATACAGCCAGTGCAGCCATATTGGAAATGCAGGCTTTGAGTCTCCACAGTAACAGCCATAGGGCACCCGGGAGTCATGTGAGCTGCGATGTGCCTTTGATTGGATGAACTGGCGATCTTAATATTGTCTAAACTGCTGAGTCAGAAAAAACTTCATCCCCCCATACAGTGCGTGCCATTAGCAAAATTAGCGATTCAGATGGGACACATTCTTTGTACCAGGCTGTAAATGTGCTTATTTTGCCAGTCAAAATGTCTATTTTTGGCTTGGTGTGTACGTGACTTCCGGTACTTCTAGAGCCAGCACTTCCGCATTGTCTCCTATTTTCAGACCGGAGCTTGCCGCTTGGTTTTATCTAAGACATTGTGGAATCTTTATAATCTGATTCATTCAGATGACTGCAGCTGGTAGTTACAGATTTAGGTCTCAAGGTGGCAGCATTAAGTAGGGTAAAAGCTCTGAATACAAGCTCTGGAATAGATAAAGCAACTAATAAGTGTAATTAAATTAATATTTTCTGATTACAATTCTTATGCATCCTGGGTCTTATCGATTAAATTCATGACAAGGCTTTCATGTGTAGAAACCTCCTATTAAAATGTGTCCAACAAAACAATGACATATTATAACTTTAATAATAACTTTAAATAAATAACTTTTTCATTTGTCATACGGATTTTTTATGGCCGCTTTAATAACATATTCCTTATCTATTTTGTGACCCACTATTTACATTTTTAGACCTCTGAGTTTTTTCTGTTTTATCTATGGGCTATTTTAAGCCCATATGATCCCAATGGGATTTTTTTAAAACCTTTTTCTTAAGTACTTTATTTTAGTTCGAAATATACTCACCGTTAATTTAAATTCAATTATTATTAGTTATTACTTGTTTTTATTTTTTATTTTTAATTCTCGCTCTGGCCTGTGACACCGAGTCGTATGACCACTCTTACCGGAAGTGACATGTTAAACAGCTGAAGCATGCAGCTAGCTGGGTTGACCGTCAACAGTCCTGTTTGACGGTGATAATCTCACCAAACAGGAAAGGTGGGAGCTGGAAGACGAGTAGCGACGGGCGCAGCAAGTGAAAAGGCAGCTTAACAGAGGTACAGTAAATTATTTAATTATGAACAGGCAGTAATGTAACAGTCTTTGGGTATGTTGTCATCCTGGCTAACTGTTGGAAGACAAACTAACGGCGCAGAAGTTAGTCTGCTAATGCTAACTATTCACAACCGAATCAACTACAAGCCTCTCTGTTTTTACTCGAAACGATCTACTTTTTAATGTTAAAACCCTGTTGTTAACCAGCAAACGAGCAGTAGGTAGTGCATAGATGGTGGAAACGTGAACAAATAAACCCAAATATTAGACGAAGAAATGCCAGAAAATAGGAAGTAAATGTTTCAGTTGTTTTCAAATGTTACCTGGCTCATCTACTTATGTGTGGAAATATGAATTATCATCACTTTACCGTTTAAATGCAAAGGGATTTCATCTCGTAACCAAACCTTTAAATAGAGTTCATTTTCTTAACCTACTAATAACACTGCAGTGAATTGATATGTCTCACATTTCATGATCGCATTTTAATTTCCCAGAAAATAAACCTATATATATATATATATTAAAGCTTGGTAATTATCCATATGAATTTTACGGTCTATGTAAACAGCCGCTATTTGATAGCAGAAATATACTATATATAGATACTAATAAATAGAAGTCCATTTCCTTATCAGCTACATAAATATATTTCTGTTTTCCAGTGTCTGCTGCTAAAATGTTGTCCGAGGGCAGCTCTTTCATGAAGGGGGTGATCCTGGGAGGCCTCTTCTGCCTTGTGCTGTCGCTCCTGAGTAGTTTCAGCCCCAACTCAGACTCTGAGACAGATGACCACAACCATCACCACGTCTTGGCTCTGAGTAAAGAGGAGCTCAAACAGTTCTCTGACAGTCGGATGAAGGAGCTGACTAATCAAGTCCGTGTGTCATGTGTCATCATGGTCCAGCCCAAGATCCTTGTCTACTGGGCTACAGCTTTAGACACCTGGAGCAAACACTGCGACAAGGCTGTGTTTTACACCTCTGAGCCGTCCAAGGCTCTGGAGGCGGTGGACCTGAAAGAAAAAGATGACTGGGCAAGGTTACGGAAAGCTCTGAAGCATGCTTATGAGAATGCGGGAGACCTGCGTTGGTTCTTTATTGCACAACCCACCACGTTTGCGATCATTGAGAACCTCAAATACCTGGTGCTCGCAAAGGATCCAAGTGAGCCCTTCTACCTGGGCAACGCCATGAAGTCAGGGGACCTGGAGTACGTAACGTATGACAGCGGCATTGTTCTGAGTTATGAAGCGTTGAAAAGGCTGGTGAATATATTCAAGGATGAGGACAAGTGTCCAGAGAGAGGACGCTCTCTGTGGAAGCTGAGTGAAGACAAGCAGCTAGCCGTGTGTCTCAAATATACCGGTGTCTTTGCAGAGAACGGAGAAGACGCATACGGAAAGGGTTTGTTCAACAGCAAGAGTGTAGACACTCTGATAAAAGACAGCATGAAGGACAACCCCAGTAATGTGGTGGAGGGCTGCTGTTCGGACCTGGCGGTCACATTCAACGGGATGTCTCCGAATCAAATGCAGGTCATGATGTTTGGAGTTTACAGGCTTCGACCTTATGGCCACGAATTCCGTGACTCTTTAGTTTTTCTCCCTCCTGAAGGTTCAGACAACGACTAAAGACTCAACCCTTCGTGGCATTTTAAAATTTTTGCTTCTATGATTGCAAACTCGATTTTGGGGAGAAGGTTTTCATATGCTGTTTGTTAAAATGTGGATCTTGGGTGGGAAAAACACTCATGTTTATTTGTACCTTATTTGCACTTGGCACAATCAGCACCCCATTCCTTTTTGGTGGCGGTAAAGAGGTTCGATGGGTGTGCCTTTCTTATGAATGAAGATCGGGAAAATGTGATGTGAGGCATGATGATCTGGAGGTTTTGATTATTATAATAATGTTATGTATCTTAATTGTTTGTCTTTTTGTGGTCTTAAAGCTACGTTAGAGTTGTTAAGTGAAACTATTTTCTGACTGTAAAGTTTCTGTACCTATTTAAATTGAAAAAGTGCTTGGACCTCTTAACCACAGTATGAACAATGTCTTTTTATCTCTAAGAGTACAGATGTGCGTTTCTTGCTGTGCTGTGTCATCTCAGCATATGAAATATTGGCCTTCGCAGCCCGAAACAAAATATCATACCTCAATGTTTACTGAAAGGTGAACTATTTATCTTGAAAAAGGTGTGACTGATCCAGACATTTTAAAACACATGGGTGTCAGACTGACCAGATCTCATTTAAAAAGTACATTTTGGATAATGAATAAAAGTAATTTCTGATAAAACTTTGGGTGTTGTCTATTTATTTATCACGCTCCTTTTTTCCTTTAGATCCGACTTTATTCTTGGTGTCGTAGATTCAACAAGGTGCTGGAGACCTTCCTCATAGATTTTGCTTCATGTTGACATGACAGTATCACACAGTTACTGCAGGTGTGTCGTCTGAACATCCATGATGAGAATCTCCCGTTCCATCACATCCCAAAGGATCTCTGCTGGATTGAGATCTGGTGACTGAGGAGGCCATTGGAGTACAGGCAACTCGTTGACATGTTCGAGGAAGCAGTTTGAGGTGATTTGAGCAGTGTGACATGGCAAGTATCAGGATCGGACTCATCAGACCAGACAACATTTTTCAATCGTCTAATGGTCCAGTTTGTTGAACCTGGGTGAACTGTACCCTCAGTGAATATTTTCTCTTTTAGGGACCATTCTCGGTAAACTGGAGATGGTTTGTGTGAAAATTCCAGTTGATCAGCAGTTTGTCAAATACTCAGACCAACAAACACGTCATGTTCAAAGTCTCTTGAATGAACTTTCTTCTCCATTCTGATGCTCAGTTTGTCCTCCACCTTGTCGTCTTTACTATGTCTGCATGTCTGAATGCTTTGAGTTGCTTCCATGTAATTGGCTGCTTTGAGATGTGTAAAAAATGTTTAAACAGATGTCTCATAGTGATGTTGAGTCTATAATCATTGATGGGAAATATTTAACCTTTGTTTAACTGCATGTCAGGTACAGCGGTGAATTTATTTACCTATTGTCTTACTGTTGCTACTTTATTTGTCCTCCTTTAAAAACATTTTTATTGATGTGCTCTTACAGATTTTAGCTGAGCGTGTTGTAATTGTTGAAATGCTGTTTTCATTTTATTTTATTTTATTACTAATTTAACTTTTTCTTTGCCTATATCAAAGGCAGGATCTTAAATCCTTTATCATTTGTTACCTTAATTGTTTTTAAACTTTTGTTGTTTTAATTTTCTGATAATTTTCTTTCTTTTATCTGGTGTGTTTTTAGCCTTTCATACACTGCTGTATTTTCGTCTGATACTCCTCACATTTCTTTTACTTCTCTTCCATTTTATTTCTTTTTAATGCTTATTTTTTATTCTGTCAAGCAATTTGTAGCGTTTTGAAAAGTGCTATCTAAATAAGGTTTATCATTATTTTTGTATTCTATGTAATTATTTTGTCAATATTCAATCAATGGTATTATTAAAGCTCAAGTTATTGGTAATCAAAATGATATGAGGGTGAAGGAGGGCAAACTGTAACTACCACATGACCTCTGGACACAGAAGCAGAACAGGAAATATGAATATACCACTCCTCTTACTGTGTAAATACAGAAACAGGAATCACCAGAAAAGGCTGCATTATTATTTCACTGCATGAGGTCCTAAATATAGCAAATGATTCATGTCTGTCATTTGCTCAAGTCTTTGATTGAATCAAAAAGTGAAAGAAAAAAACAGATTTTCATTTGAAGCACGACCTTTCCTTTATTTGTACATCATGGCGGTTGGCTCAAAGACTCCAGGTGGTAACAGCCAAGTTCAAGTGTAAACAGTTGACTGGCGGCTCAGGCCTCACATCAGGAGATCCACACCTTCCATGTGAATCGGGGTGTGTGCAGCTGCAATGGTGTCCTCATTTATACGTCTTCATGTGCCACAGTCCATCATTCAGATAGTGAACGTTTTCAATACCGATTCCCTTGTTGACTTTTTCTCTGTTTTAAAAAGAGACGGATCATGGTCAGGGATTGTAACAACAGATTTTTTGCTTCTATAAAATGTAAATGAGAGACCCTTACATGCTTTCTGCAGACATCTTCATAACGCCAACGCAAAGTGCATGCTGTTTGCCCTCCGCCATTATGGCCTGCATCCGCTTGTTAAGGACAAACTCAGGTTTAAGAAGAGGAAAGTGACTCTTGACCATCACAGTGTAAAACATCTGTTCTGGTATCACTCGGAGCAGATACACAACTTCACTTTATGGTCAAACAAATTTTTAAAAGGATACGACGACTGTGTCAGCTCCGGCTGGGTAGAGTTTAGCACCAGGTGACGTCAGCCCTGGGCACATGATATTGGCTCCACTTAAGACAAATTTAATGGCCCCTTTGTCTACTTGCTGGTGTGGAAGGATGAACGGATCTGTGGAAAGACAAGATATTCATTGACTGAATATTTACATGAAGAATATGCCTAATTTCCCCTATAGTGAGATATGAAGCCAAAATATTGACCCGCTGGGCACTGGCATAACATGACATCAAAATCTATATAAATACAATCTACAGCATAAGTGACTCTTGTGCTAATTTGAAGAAGACACTCATAATTTTGGAAAAGGCAAAAACTTCTGTGTTAACGTCAGATCTGTTTTCTCTCACCGCCATGACCCTGCCTCTCTCCTTATCCAATGAAAAAACAGATGGGAAAATCCGACAGCATTTTTCAACAAGGCTGCCACGTCCTCACTTTTTTTTATTGCACAATAGATAACGAATTGAAATCAGACCCTTCCATAAATGTAACACTTTCACATATGCAAGAAAGAAAAATACTGTCATGATATGAAGCACGAATAAAACAACCTATTTGACGCGTGTTTGGATTTTTCTAATTAGATCGGTGTCTCATCTGTCTCTGACCTATACTACAAATACTCACCAGGGGGAGCGCTATTGTTCTGTCACGATGCATGTAAAAGCTGAGCTGATCATTATCTTAATGGTTGAATCTCAGTATCCTCCCTCAACCCTTAGGGACACAGTTGGCATCTCCTGAAAGTTGTTTTAAGTATTTATACTTTTAAAAGTTATTTTTTCAGGATTCTTTATGCTTTTAATCAGAGAAGACGGGACAGTGGATAGAGCAGGAAACAGACGTGACATGTGAGAAAGGTGCCTTAGGATAGATTTTAACCCTGGCCACCCAATTAAGGGCTAGTCCATACAGCATGCAACCTAGACCATGGATATAATCACAAATATCTATACGTTTTTAAAGTGTCAACAGTTGCTGCACCTTCCATGCTTCTTCTGTATTATGGCGTTTGTTTACCTTTCCATGCCTGCCTGCAGGCTTCCCCCATAGACTGTAAAAAGCTAAAACTGAGGTCACCACAAAAACTGCTCCCTCTCGAGCTGGCTGCAGTACAAGAAAAAAACTCAGTCTCTCTATTAATTCCAGATGGGATGTGGTCAAACTAACAAATTATTTCACCTCATAGAAACGTTTCTCACATCCATATTCTGTGGTGATATTTAGATATCATTGGGCGTCATTGTGTTCAGGTCCCCTTTTATCTGAAATGTTGCTTTTCTATTAGTTATTAGAGGTTAAAAACAGGGTTTTACGTCTCGTTTAACGATGATTGACAGCTGCCGTTCTTGTGTAGTTTTTTCGGGAATAATAAAATACATCAGGATGCACAGTTGAGAAGAGATTAGATGGTCTAAATAAAAAAAATAAATTATTTTTGTCACCTTTTTCCACTCAGATTTTCTCCGAGTTCCTTGTAAGTCTCTACTGCGCAGACTCTGGTTGCACAATGGCAGCCAATGGAGGTTTTTTGGCTTCAAAACCGTACAATGGTAAAAAGTGGAGCAACGCTGTCCATTCTATATAGTCTATGGCTTCCCCTTGTAATCCTGTTTTGTCATGCACATAATGCATAAAACATGTTCATAGTGTACTTGATGTCACCAATTTGTTTGCAATTGATAGTTTTGCAGCCCATTACTAGCAGGGGCTACAATGAATCGTGCCCCTATGTGAGCAAAACTTGTAAGTTTAATACCTTTGGAAATAAAGAGTTATGAATGACTAAAATGATCTATTCAGACCAAAACTGCTTTCAGAACCAGGCTGTAAACTGGAATATTTACTTACTGGTTTGGTTTTACTGTCACAGTGCTGTGAATTATGTGTCATTCCCTCACCTTAAGTCTGCAGATATGATAACCAAATGAAATTGTGCAGAAAGTGCTAAGAAAAAAGTCTTAAAGAGATCCCTAAAGGATTTTAAAATAAGACAGCCTTAAGCCCTCACAGACCTAGAAGAAACATAATCATTGTGCAGATTGAGTTAGAAAATCTTACATTTATGCAGCAGTCTGAGTGTTGGGTAAAATGGTCCTTCTCTCTGCCTGAAGAAAAGCAGTTCTCCATTCACTGTCAGGATTTCAATGTGTTCATGGCTGTGGGAAGAGTTGGAAAAAGTTGTAGCAAAAATAGAGTAATTTAAAAACAAACCACATGGGAAGGAATCATAAAGTCATACCATCTGACAATTTTGACAGGGTCCTTTTTTGGCATGATTTGGTTGAGCCATGACTCGATGTCGGGAAACTGCTCCAGCAGCTGATTTTTGATGCCTTTGATCACTGATGTCTTCAGCTGGATGCAGTTTGACACATTTTCTTTCTCATCAAATCTGAAAGAAAATACAGAAATTTCATCACTTTTATATAAATATCAGCACATTATAAAAGTAACGTGTATATACTTTTGTTTTCCCAAAAGAATTACTGCGGGTATACATACATTATACATTCAACTATTCTTAAGCTGAGTACAATCTGAGCAAAACAATGTCGAATCAGTTCATAAAAAGGTGATATAAAGCTCAGGTTAAAACAGTATCACTACAAAATAATGAGAGAGTTAAATGGCTTTATGACGATCCATTCAGAAAATTAAGTTAATTTCAGAGCATATTTCTAGATCCAACAAATTGCTAATATGTGACTAGCTGCTTCCACTCGAATGATTAACACTGCTGGTACTGGCTTTGTGGACAGTAGTGACCTTATTAGAAACAAAGGCAACGAAGAAGTGTATTTTCTGCTGGAGCAGATGATAAAGTATCATTAATTTACAGAAGAGAAGGTGAGTCCAAACGTCATTTAGCTGCTTATTTGTGCTAAGCTAACGCTACCAAAGGGGAAATATTAAGATCAACACATACTTCTTAAACATCCTCGATGGTTTCCGTTTCCCCAAAACTCAACTATAACAGCACAGTCCGCCCTTTGAACACAAAAACCCACTACTGATAACTCGAGAAATCACCAACAAACAAATCATCTATCATGTTATGCCAATGCTATTCCACGCCTGTTCCGCACTGAGCATAGAGAGGAAAGCGATACGATTGCGTCACTTTACGACAACTAAATCAGTTTCACGGCAGGCCAGGCTGCATGGAAATAGTTTTCTGTTACTATAGTGACTTATTTTTTCATGAACACGCAATTCATGATTAATAGTTATTTTTTTGTGCTCATTTTTCATGATCAAAACGATCATTATGAATTCATATCAATGTGTTAAAGGGAAATACAACTTCAAAACATTTTTTTTCACCGTACGTTTTCGTCTTCATTCAGTCAGACTCCATTCCTGCTCCCAGTAGTGCCCTCAAAGTAATCCAAAACGGCAAATGAGCACTTATGTGCAATAACTTTGATTAAAACTCTAAATAAAGATCTGATTTTATTATGGACAAAAACTGACACATTTGTATGAATGAATATTTTATTTTGATCATTAATTTCCAAAGAACAAGGGTCCACAGCATGGGTAGTTAACCATGCTCACACTGGTTATTTCACACAATAAGATAAAAAAAAAAAAAAAAAAAAAAGAAAGAAAGTTATTTCTGGTTTGTTGTGTAGACTCCAGGAAGACTAACAACCAAGCGGTGGAAGCTAATATAAATCTGGATAAAGAATACAAATAAATAAATTGAGTTTACCTAAAATGAAATAAAACGATATAAAAAAAATGATTACAAATCACATAAGAGCTTAGGCAAATCATCAGTTTGAATGAGTCTGTGAAACTAAATTTTTTTGAGGGTAGCATAAGAAGATTTGGATCTAAAATTGTACCAGTTTTTATCTTTATTTAAAACATCAAAAGTAATGCAGGTTTTGTTCTGTTTTCTGAATAACCATCCCAATTTTTGTTAAAGGAAGAATTGGTATGAGAACGTGAAACAAAGAATTTTCTTTTGTCTGAATAATGAAAAAGATCTTAAAATTTACGGTTACCCACCAGACATCGGACCTGTCGCTTGTGTTGACATGGCGCCACCTTGTGGTCTGTTTAGTCGTTACACTTCAGTCTGTATTAAAAAACATGCTTGAGCAAAAAGTAGTTTTGCACAAAGTACTTCCGGTGGGGTCACCGACTAGCTTTCATGAGTGACTATTTTCCCGTTTTTCCCAGCGGCTGCTAAACAATCATCAAAGTCTTATTTTACCACAGCTACATTTCTCCTGTGAGGACTTCTCTTTAACGGCCGTTCCACTTAACCACTCTAACGGAAACACCGGACAACGCGGGTAGACAAACGAGGCAAAAAGAGGAAGCAATAGCCAACCATCTTTCTTCTTCTGCCAGCAATAACAAGAAAGAGAGCAGGCTCGACTAGAGTGGAGCTTTGTAGTTTGCAATTTATAGTGTTTTTTTAAAACTGGAGAAAGGACTCCTCGTGTTTGAAGAAAAAGACAAAAGCTCCTGGACACTGAGCTCATCTCCCGGCAAGACTGGAAGTTAAGGAACACAAGACTGGCTGTTGAGAATTCCCGTTTTTTCATGTTTCCAACAGGTTTATCTTCCCCTAATCCCCCACCACCGCCAACCCAGGAGGCAAGAGCATCGACCACTGATGTCAAAAACGAAAGCGGCACCATCACATCTCCGAAGAAGAGGAAAATAAACGGCTCAGAGAGGGAAGATACTACTGACACGATCTCCTCTTCGCCTCCAAAGACCCTGAATTCCTCCTCCTCGTCCTCCTCCTCCTGCTCTCCCACTCCTCTGCACATTCAGAAGAAGTTGAGGTTCGAGGATTCAGTGGATTTCATAGGACTGGATGTGAAAATGGCTGAGGAGGCTGCCGCCGCTTCGTGCTCCAATAACAAAAGCAAATCCGTGTTCCTGTCCGGCGGCGTGGGACACCATGCGAACGGACTGACGAAAACCGCAGGCTCCGGCACCTTCTCCAACAGTAAACCCGGAGCGGCCAAGAAACTAGTCATCAAGAACTTCAAAGGTAGCAGAAAATGTGATTTCAAGACCCAAAACATTCACTGCTAGCATGAAAGTCCACTCATACAAGACCTCAGGGGTGGGGACATATTCCTAACTAGACTGTACATCATAATAATGTGCTCTAAGACTAAATACATCTCATTTTCCATTGACATGTGCTCTGATTAAATCCTAATATACCACAAACATAGACGTTATGAAACTCTTTGGAACCTACAATAACTATAGATGTGTGGAACAAAGATCAGAGCAGATCAAACTCGATTATATCATGTTTTTTCCATCTATATTTTTTTTTCTAATTTTTTTGTCATCAAAGATTGGACTTATGTTAAAAAATTGCTGTGAACTGTACAGACACATTAAACCAAACCATAACAGTTAAAATATGATACAAAAAGTGGGTTAAAAGTCTCCAACAAAACCAGAATGAGTTTTGTGACTATATTGATTGAAAATAATACGAGTAAAACATAAAGTAGAATAAATGTTTGAAAAGATTTTTGAGTAGAGAACAATGCATGGCCAAAAATGATAAAATATATGTGTTGAAACAATTTAAGAGTAAGTTAAAGCATCATAAATAGCAATCAGACCCAATAAATAGTTCAAATAAATCAAGAAAAGCAGTAAGGCTGAACATTGAATATAACAGAAGCACAAAAAAGGACCATTTGCTTCATGTAAGCATAAATGTAGAAAAGAGAGACCTACATAAAAATGAGACCGGAAAATTATCATCCTGTCAGTAGAAATGAAGTCAAACAAGCTCACAGTAGTCCATAAATACAGAATCACTCATACATTAAATACAAATATACAAATCTTTGAACTTAGAGAAATAACCCCTTTCTCATCGGCCCTGCTCTGTAGTGAAAGTTAACGTATATTAATGTGGAATCAGGAAAAATAAGGCACTTCTTAGCCTGACAAAGGCTGTAGATCTCTAAAGTGTGACAGAAGTGAGCCATTTGTGAAAAATCTGGTCAGTATTTCCTCTTAGTGTATATTTGATTTATTCAAGACTGTATCCTGTAACCACTGTGCAATGGCTGGAGAGTTCTGAGACGTCCACTGTTAAAGTAAACAGCGTCTAACTAGTTGTGAGGTAAAATGAATTTGTAGAATTTAAAAGATGAGACTCATCTGGAGTCCCTTAAACTACTATAAGTGTGTGTGCTTGTAATTGTAAACACACAATGATTGACATAGTATGGGAAACTGTTTTAAGTGTGGCTAGAGGAAGAATATATGGCTAACAATAAGTGCCAATTCAGACACCCGTGGCATTTATCTTCTACCTCTTTATAAACTCAGCTAGTCAGTAATGTGTCAGGTGCTTCACTTTTAACAATCTAAAACCAAAATCATTAATTTCTAACCTTGCTTGGTGCATAGAGAGTTTTGATGTCCCAGTCAGGACTTGAGCTGTAGCATTTTAGACCAGCTGAAGAGTCTTTAGGGACAAGTGACACTTCAAAACTCAGAGATGTTCTTATTTAATCAGTTTTATGAAAACAGAAAATCAGAAAAACAGTCTCAAAGTTACCTGAAATGTAGTGAAATTGATTCACTTGTGAGAAAATATAATCGTGTTCGGCGTTTCTAGGGTCATTTTAATGCTAATTTAGAAAATAGGTAAACAGGGATACAAAACTCGTGCAAAACAAACTTCAGAATGTAGTCTCATTGTCTGCAAGTATATTTAACTGAACATATGATATGGCACCAAAAACATTACCTATGATAGATATGATGTCATGATACTGTAATTCTGACATAACTGGTCCCGATATCCTTTAAGTCAGGATAAAAAAATCGGATTGGATCGATATTTTATTTCCCCCATGTACTTAAACTGTCAGTGATACGGTGTCAAAAAGCCATCAATAAACACGTGGTTGGTTTGTTTTGGTCTCTGTCACCTGTCTAACCTTTAAATAGAATCAAATACAGCTGTTTTAAAATAGCGCTGGTGACACAGCACACTCTGGTGTCACCGAGAGCCTGCGTCACTTTACACCCTCATCATCATGTTGTGTTTCCGTGTCTCACAGAAAAGCCCAAATTGCCGGAGAACTACACGCAGGAGACCTGGCAGAAGCTGAAGGAGGCGGTGGAGGCCATACAGAACAGCACTTCAATCAAGTACAACCTGGAGGAGCTCTACCAGGTATCCCCGCGACGCATCTGCCGACTCTCCACTGTTTATGACCCTTCTCTGAGATAAAAACAGTCTTTTCTGACACGTGTCTTTGTTTCCCCTCAGGCTGTGGAGAACCTGTGCTCTCATAAGATATCTGCTAAGCTTTACAAACAGCTGAGAGCCGTGTGTGAAGACCACATCAAGGCACAGATCGATCAGTTCAGAGAATATCCTTTACACATCTTTGATTATGTTGTACCAGGTATTGATTGAGTAATGCTTAGTGTTGATTTTACAGCCCCTCGTATTAAAGCCAAAGTTTGCCTTAACTCTCTTTGAACGGATGCTCTGGACAGCGTGCTTTTCTTAAAGAAAATTGACAAATGCTGGCAAGATCACTGCAGACAAATGGTGAGTTTAAACCCTCCATGATAAAAAGATAATTTCTACAAAGACGGGGTATTGTGATTTTTTTTCTTTAGTCTTTGTTTGGTCCTTCTGGTGCCCCTGTAGTATCTTTACATGATTTACAGCTCAAAAAAAAACCTAATTTTTCTCTCCCTGGTGTTTTAGAAAACCCTTATTTCAGCATCTGTCTGAAACGCTTAGTTTTAGCTGCGGTCTCTTGAGGCATGACACCGGGGACCAGCAAAGCAATCTTTTGGGAAATACTAAACCAATTCCAAATCAGAGTCTGAGCTTCTTCAGAGTCACCATTCCTAAAGTTCAGGTTGTCATGACATCCCAAAGTGTGAAGTTAGGGAACAGCTCCTGTAATTTGAATAAAAAAATAAGGCTTCAAATGTAAATTGATGATAATTTCTAATTGTGAGTTTTTCTTTGTTCACAGATCATGATTAGGAGTATATTTTTGTTTTTGGACCGCACCTATGTTTTACAAAACTCAATGCTGCCGTCAATTTGGTGAGTGATTACTGATTCCAGCTTATCTTCTCTACAAGGCTGCTTTATGTGATTCTAAAAGATCTGTTATGGTCTGCAGGGACATGGGTCTGGAGCTGTTCAGGTTCTACATCATCAGCGACCTCAAGGTCCAGAGTAAAACCATCGACGGGATCCTGCTGCTCATCGAGAGGGAGCGAAACGGGGAGGCGATAGACCGCAGTCTGCTGAGGAGTCTGCTGAGCATGCTCTCTGACCTGCAGGTGACCGACCATAGACTGTTTCACTTCTAAGAGTGTGAACTCTGGATTGTATCAGTTTCTGTCACCACGAGAAGCTCAAGCAGCTGTGTTTGTGTGCGGTTATAAGCCGCACAGTGCCGTAATGAAGTGTCACTTCCCTGTTGACAAATGACTTTAATGAAACTCGAGCTCTTTTCATCCCTGACAGATTTATCAAGACTCCTTTGAGCAACGATTTCTGGAGGAAACTAATCGACTGTACGCTGCCGAGGGACAGAGGCTGATGCAGGAGAGAGAGGTGATTTATGTGACCCTCACACTGGAGGCACATTTCAGTGTTTGCTCTGTTTTTTCTGGTTTCGATGAATGAGAGGCTCAACACCAGCGATCCTTTTTCTCTGCACATTTGTTGAGCACGTGCACTGAAACATGAACTGCAACAGAGAGAGCATGATGAAGACTTCAAACAGCAATGAAGAAGAACTTGATCCTGCAAACACAGAAGTGTCCTCCAACATTTGCACAGTTTATATCAAGTTCAACTATTGTTTTTGTTTCTATTTTTGAAATAATGAAATATGCAATTGTAAATAGGATCAAAGCACCAGACGATCTCTGCTGCCTTCATGCTTTCATTCAGCTTGTGATGGAAACTTTCTGGTTAAAACCAGAGAAACTTTCCCCAGGAACTAGGGACTTTTTCAGAAACGGCTTTTTGATCACACAAACTAGGGTCTAAATTTAGTTCTGGGTTAACTGAGCCACCCCTAAACGACCCAGCCTGTACTTTTGGAATTAAGACCCAAGTTCCTGTGGTCAAAAAACACTTTCTTTGTACCCTCCTGCTCTGATCCTTCTAATTCTTGTTCAGACCATCAGTTTATCACATCAGGAGAGCTTTAAATCCTTTCTTCATTTAGCTTAAAATGTTTATCTCATTTAGAAAACGTGCAGAAGGATTTTTTCTTACATTCATTTTTCCCAAATTACACCGGAAGAAGATTTACTTGGTTTTGATTGATCTTCATTTATAGTTTATGTGAACTCTGCACAGCACTTTGATGAAATGCACCTTTAAAATGTGTTAAAGCAGAGAAAAGCTGCTTCTCTGGTTCCCTAGCCTCAATTTTTTTTTATTTTAAAAATCAACAGGAAGACCCCTAATCTCTACTTTTCCCTTTATTGCAGGTACCAGAGTATCTTCATCATGTCAACAAACGCTTGGAGGAGGAGGCAGACAGAGTGATCACGTATCTCGACCAGAGCACACAGTGAGATTTGGACTCTCCTTTTTCCTTTTTGACTCTTGACTAAGACGTATTTGAATCGTGACCACTTCTTTTCCTCCCCCTGCTTAGGAAACCGCTCATTGCTACCGTGGAGAAACAGCTGCTGGGCGAACATCTCACTGCTACTCTGCAAAAGGGTGAAAATAAATCTATATACAATATATCTTCTGAATTTCTACACAAGAGGAAGTTACTGTCTGTGCACTTTGAAAGTGTGACAGCAGCTAATGTCTGACTTTGTGTTGTTGGACACTTGTAGGGCTGACTCACCTGCTGGATGAAAACAGAATTCAGGACCTGTCTCTTCTCTATCAGCTCTTCAGTCGAGTGCGAGGTGGTGTTCAGGTCCTCCTGCAACACTGGATAGAGTACATAAAGGTATGGCAGAACAAAACGATTACACGTGATGGGAGGAGCTGCATGAATGGAATTTTTGTGCATTAATTCATTTTTCTGCAGGCTTTTGGAAGCACAATTGTAATCAATCCAGAAAAAGACAAAACAATGGTGCAAGAGCTGCTGGACTTTAAGGACAAAGTCGATCACATCATCGACGTCTGCTTCATGAAGAACGAGAAGTTTGTCAACGCCATGAAGGAGGCGTTTGAGACATTCATCAATAAACGGCCAAACAAACCTGCAGAACTTATAGGTAAGTGGTTTTTTCTTTTTTATAACTGCTATAGATATAAAAATACACAACATTCCAAACTGCGTGCAATAACTTAGACTCTAAATATTCTTCTGTGTGCAGCAAAACACGTGGATTCAAAGTTAAGAGCAGGAAACAAAGAAGCGACAGATGAAGAGCTGGAGAAGATGCTGGATAAGATCATGATCATTTTTAGATTTATCTACGGTAATCTTTACAGCCACACTTCATTCAGTGGATTGTTTTTGTTTTTGGGGGGTATTTTTGTCTATTTTTTAATGCAAAAACATTTTGTCACTGCAGGAAAAGATGTTTTCGAGGCCTTCTACAAAAAAGACTTGGCTAAGAGGTTGCTGGTTGGAAAAAGTGCCTCAGTGGATGCGGAAAAATCGATGTTGTCGAAACTGAAACACGGTTAGTACAGTCTTCCGTTTTTATACACAAGCACACTCTGGATCCTGAACACATTCTGAGCTGTGACCCTTCTTTGTGTCTGTGACTCCTCAGAATGTGGAGCAGCATTCACCAGCAAACTTGAGGGGATGTTCAAAGATATGGAGCTTTCAAAAGACATTATGGTGCAGTTCAAGCAGGTGAGAACAGACGCTTTAAAGAAAGGGGTATTCTGCTTCCCCAAACCTTAAACATGGATACAGAGCAACAATGCTGGTTGTTCAAAATAAACATGCAGATTTTCAAACCTCTACATATTCATTTGTTGGAGGAATCCCTGAATCGGTCTGTAAACTGATTAAAAAGCTCCGCATGAGATCTTCATAGAACCGCCCCTGACAGGCCTTTAGAGGGCTAGCTAATCAGAGGGAAGAGGGTTTGTGGAGTGGGGTGCCCTAAAGAGACAACAGCTAACATGAGAGGCTGAAATAAAGGTTTTATAAGCCACCGGTGTGAGAATCAAAAGGGGGTTTTTAGCGGTAAATTCACCCCCAAAATATGAGGATAACTTAAAAAAAATCACTATACTCCCTCTTTAATTTCAAAGAAACAGTTCATTTACATTTAAAGTACAAAGCTGAATCTTAGTAATGCTTATGTTAAACTATGTTTGTTAATGCACGCAGAGATTTGCAAAGACACTGAGCTACACAGAACTTTGTCTGTCTTAGGTCATAAGGAAATTGGTCATAAGTTTGACTTAATACCATATTTCATAGATCCCTGTCAAAATTAAGCAAAATACTAAATTTAAAGGTCGGCAAAGGTGTTTTCTGCTCAAAACAAGCTTTTTTAAAAGATAAAGTCAGCTTCTCAGACTGCGGAACCCTGTTCTGTGTTATTTTAAATGATTGTGTGATGTTTTGGAGTATTAATCTCCCATTAAAGTTGTGGATTTATTAATCAGACAGGGCTTTGTGGATCAAAAAAGAAAAGTTTCCAACATTAGTGTGCATCATTTGTCTTTCCGTAGTACATGCAGTGCCAAAACATTCCCGGAAATATTGAGCTAACCGTCAACATCCTCACCATGGGTTACTGGCCGACCTATGTCCCGATGGAGGTGCACCTTCCTCCTGAGGTGAGTGCTGAGCAAATATTGAAACTTTCACACCGTGTTTGTTTTTATCGCCTGCTGCTTGAAAACAAACCTTGTGTTGCTCTGTAACGCTGCTCTTATCCGTCTCCAGATGGTGCGACTGCAAGAGATCTTCAAGACCTTCTACCTGGGCAAGCACAGTGGCAGGAAGCTGCAGTGGCAGTCCACACTCGGCCATTGTGTCTTAAAAGCTGAATTCAAAGAGGTACAGGCTGGTTTCTAAAAGTGAGGCTTGCCTAATGAGAGAGCTTTGTGTTAACTGATCTCTGTGATGTCTCCGGTTAAAGGGGAAGAAGGAGCTGCAGGTGTCCCTCTTCCAAACGCTTGTGCTGCTGATGTTTAATGAAGGAGAGGAGTTCACTCTGGAGGAGATCAAACTGGCGACGGGAATAGGTCTGTATGATCATGACAAGTGGAGCTGGCAGCTCTTTAAAATACAAATAAGTCATTTACTGATGGAAACACTGCTCCTGCTTCTGTTTGTCAACAGAAGACAGTGAACTACGCCGAACTCTGCAGTCGCTGGCCTGCGGAAAAGCACGCGTCCTCACTAAACTCCCAAAAAGCAAAGACGTAGAAGACGGGGATAAGTTTTCCTGCAACGATGACTTCAAACACAAGCTGTTCAGGATCAAAATCAACCAGATTCAGATGAAAGAAACGGTAAAAGTTTATTTTTTGAAGAAGCCCTCTCTCCAGTTTCTACGATGGTGATGGTGAATGGTTCTAACAAACCGTTTCCTTTCAGGTGGAGGAGCAGGCGAGCACCACAGAAAGAGTCTTTCAGGATCGTCAGTATCAGATCGACGCTGCCATTGTGCGGATTATGAAGATGAGGAAGACTCTGAGCCATAATCTGTTGATGTCTGAAGTGTACAATCAGCTCAAATTTCCTGTCAAGGTGAGAAACAACACTGGACTGCTTCAGTTTCAAAGAATGTCCCATTGATCACACCCTAATTTTGTTTTCATATTGAAATAATTAAAACTATTTTATGTTCTTTTCATTGGTTTTTATTCACTTTGGTTATGTTGCATCTAAAGTCAGTCATGTTCTAAGAACTGATTGATTAATGCGATTTAGTTTTTCATTCCATTAATAAATCTATCTAGAACATGATGTTAGCTAAAATGAATATGTAGATGAGGATGTAATGTGCATGGAAGAATTGATCCTATTATTAAATTGTCTTTTTAATCAAATACACAATCCTGTATCTGCATTAACTAAAAATACGCTATAAAAAGTTCCATCATTAAAAATAAGATGAAGGAAAATAAATTTAAAAAGATCCATAAATGGTTAATAAATAAAAACGATCTGTTTCAGCAGCATCAGAGCTGTATTATTGTGACTGATAATATAAAACACAGACACAAGGACGCTCACTACTGTCAATAAGCGAATATTTATGGTGCAATATTCACAAATTTCATCACATTTTCCCCCTCAGTTTTAATCGAGAAGTCTAACACTTGTACAGCACATCTTAGAGGCCGTTTAAAGATTGTTACAGGCTGTTTTTTTTTATATGGTTCCACCATCCCTGCCAGGAAGCTAACATCTTTGTGAAGTGAATATACTTTTTAAAAAGTTCAGTCAAAAGAATAAGTTTGGACACCGGACTTGACTCCCCCGTGCATGAAGGACGTATGTTTACAAAGTTAGTGTTGACTAACATGAATCAGCTTTTCTCTGCTGTTGCGTCAAACTTGGCAGTCTAAAAATAACCAAAAATGTCGGCATGTGCCCCACGTGTGAACCTGTGCTTCTCCTCTTCCCTTTCAGCCTGCTGACTTGAAGAAGAGGATAGAGTCTCTTATTGACAGGGACTATATGGAGCGTGACAAAGAGAACTCCAACCAGTACAACTACGTGGCTTAGAGAGAGAGAGGGGGAAAAAAAAGACGCTGATGGTTCAGTCAGGCTGAGGAGATCAGTCTCTTAATCTTTTGCTCCAGTGGATGTCAACCTTTATCATCTTCAACACAGCGACCGACAAGTGAATGGATACTGCTCCACAGGATTTTTTTTTTTTTTTTTTTTTGTCAGGGGTCTTGTGATCCTGTGGACTGCATACCCATTTAAAAGAGAATAATGTCCACTTTTCTCAGCACTGCAGCTGAAAGAGTTGGGTTGCCATTGACAGAAAGAGAAGACAGGTGTTGTTACGTTTGCCTTTTTTTTTTTTTTTTTTTAAGAGGAAAAATATTTATTTTCAGACTTAGGTTCATCTTTGTCCAGTTTGAATTGATATGTGCTTTGTTATCAAGCCTTTCTTTTTCTTTCTTTTTTTTTAACACAGTACCCCAAGAAAATGCTGACACTTAATAACTCTAAATTTTCCACACATCAGAGAGAAGAAAGGATCAAAAAATACTAAAGTGATGCTCATCTCCTCAGTGTCAAATGTTGGACTAGTGGAGAAATTTCACAGTGAAAAAAAATGACAATTTGGGAAATATCTGTGATGAATGAGTGGTTCTGCAGCAAGAATTTGTAAGGCCACGTAGCCATCTGATAAAGCTGTGATTATGAACACATGAAGCGTTCACACATTTTGTGCCAAAAAAAGAGCACGTCTTTGTTATAGGACATATTGAGGCTGCTAAAACAGTTCAGTTGTACAAGTATATGCATTTAACTTTCTCATTTGTTCCGACTTTGTATTTTTTGTACATACTTCACATAAGTAACATTTTAAATGATCTCATCCGACAGTCAACTGCTTTGTAGGTTTTTTTTGTTAACCCTTAGAAAGTATACTAAAAGCACAAAGTCAATTTCTCCATCTTCCTTGGTGTCATTACAGTCCTTACACATTTACACAATTCATTTTTGTATGTCTCCCTGTGAGGCTTGCAGGCCTTAGGTGCTTGGAACGCAAGTGGATTTCCTCAACACGAGTAAAAATATGATCAAGAAGAGCCCTTGTTTGTATGGGTCTGTTAGATTTATCGCACAGATTAAAACAGTTGTTCCAGTCGGGTTCCCTTTTATTAATCCTTGATCCCCCAGTTTTTACATTTTATTGTCTTTTCTTTGTTAAAACATACCAATAGCATACATTAATAATTTAAAAGTTAGCAACAAACAACAAACATTGCACACACTCATGGTGACACAATTATAAATGCACCATGCTTGTACAAATTTCAGAGTAGATCTAAAATTCAATATTACCCCACACTTTTACGAGTCTTATTTTTAGTAAATGTTGTCGTCTTAGATTTTATATGGGCCAAATTCATTTAACAAGTCAAGGGAAACGTCCAATTTCAAAATATTAAAAGACAGAAATTATTTTTTTAAAAAGTGCTAGTGGGGTATGAAAAAATTGCCTGTCCAGTTTCTTGGCAAATATGGAGGCCTGTTTCTGCCAGGTACTAAAATGGAAAAACTTGCCCAATAATGAGGTCTTGTCTTCCTATTTTTTTTTCTGTACTGGGGGAAGTCATATTTGTCTTTTTATTGGGAAAAGTTACTTTTTATTATTATTACCTTTTTAAGGGAAGATCCCTTATTTATGTAATTATTTTGATTATTGGAGCAATTAACCTGACTGTATTTAACCTGGTGGCTCCCATACAAATGAGGATGTCTTGAAACCAAACAAATACATTTTCCCCTTTGCAGACTTTTAAAGCAGCTCAGACACCATTTTTGTCTTAAATATCTTGAAGTAAATCACTTTTCTGGATGAGTCAGGTCAATGTGGCTCATACTGAATCAAATATTACATTTTTACTTATAAAAAAAAACGAGCACTTCCATGGATTTTAGTTTGTGCAGTGAAAGTCCTCAAATTTTAAGCATATTTGTGAGTAAATCGTAACATTTTGGTTAATACAGTATGCTAAGTAACCCATTTAAATGAGGATAGAGGTTTTGAAGCTGGATGGTAAGTCCACACCTCTCTCTGGAGCGAAACGTTGGTCCCTGTCATATGACTTCCATTTCCTGGTACAGTCGGCGGCTGCACCGCTTCATCTTCACACCGCTGCCTGAGCGCTCTAGTCGGGTTTATTTTCGTCGTGTCTCCGGTGGCTGACACCACTCATTGCTGTGTGATCATGTACCGATATGCTGCCTTTGTTTTACTGCTCACATCAGGCATTGGTATGTACTTCTTTTATTTCACATTAAGTGTAACGAGTCGGGGGAATTATATCGATGTGCTGCCAAATGACGCGGTTAAACTTATGAGACACCCGGGCCTGGTGCGTTTAAGCGCAGGCTAAATGCACCTCAGAAAGATGTGCCATAAGAAAACTTGTTGTTATAGATCAGCTTTAAAACATTGATAAGTATTATTTGTGTGTAAACTGCTCGTTGAGGCCTCAAGACAAACTCTGCTCTTCGTCTTAGCAGCAGTCTGTCCAGTCGTGATGTTTTGAAACTAGCTTTCGTGCTAATTGTTACCTACGTCAACAACATTAGGCTGGGACACTGCAGCCCCAGAAGCTTAATGTTTCAGCGTTTTTATCTTGTCATGCCGATATATTTAAAAGTTCATAACCCTGATAATGAAAAAGTGCAAATCTTGGTTTGTATTTATATATCTATTCGTTAATTCACTGCCAAAGGGACGTTAGCTCACTTAGCAGTTAGCACACTGGTTGGATAACACTTGTTTTGACGCTAATGAGGATAAAACCGCTGACTGCCTGTGTCATATCTGCTGCCGAGTGACCCAAGATGCTCATACTAAAACAAAATATTAAAATCAATCAATTATTGTCATAAGTGCGACATTTCTATTACTGTCACCATGTTCGTTAGCTCTTACAGTTAGCATTTGCTACACTTGGCAGTTTACAGTAAGACAGCACGTGACAGTCTCGACTGGAACGAGATCCCGTTATGTGATCACAAGCGACAAATCATTACATGACTTCACGGAAACGGGAAATTAAAACTGTTTTATTTGTTCATATTTAAATCATAAACGCCTTTATAATTGTTAGCGGCATTGTATAAATAGCATTAGCTGTTTATTTGTGAAGCACATTTTATTACAGGTAAGCTAAATGTGATTAACAGTGAGAATATGAACAAAACAAAATAAAGAATATTAAAGAATTAAGAATGTAACAAATAACTGTGTTATCTTGTATCAGACACAGCACACAGCAAACAGACAGCATAAGGAAAGTAAATATTGTATAAATACTGACACTGGGTAAATAAATACGTTTTGAATTTTATTTATAAAGTAGAGACAAAGAGACAAGGGCCTCAGTAATAAAAGATCTCATTCACTGGACCTTGACCACCCCTTGATTAGAGTTTATTATTTAACTGTCTCTTTGATGATTTTTATTTTATCTTTCTTGTTTTAGGACATCTGCCGCTAAGCACTGTATAAACTAATGTTTTAAAATGTGCTATATGAACACAGTTATTAGATTTTTATAAGACGAAGTTAAAAGACTTCCATCAGATGACCCAGAGGTCTGTTATAACACATGAGTCAAAAATATACTGAAGAGCAGAACCTCTCAGCACTCAAGTGATTCTGTATTGAATGGGGATTCAGTGATGTGTTTTTAGAAGCTGGAACAATCTTAGTGATTGTTTTGAACTGGGCATTAGTCAAAATCCTGTTTTGATGGTTGTTATTATTTCTCTGTTTGTTTTTCTCTCTCAAAGAGATAAGTTCAGTATTTGTCTAACATTGTGGACTATAAGATATGTTAAAAATCATACCATTAGCTGTGTTTTGATTGTAACTATTGTAGTTTGTTCCAGCTATTTGGTTGCTGTGCCCTTTAATGTAAATCTGATTGGTCAAAAACTTTCAGAGTACAGTCAACATCAGGTCTAAAAACAGGTTTAACTGAGAGATCTGGTGTTTTTTTTTTCTGATTAGCAAGTTGAAAAAACAGCGTGAGTTGATCATAGAGCTCAGGTGACCTCGGTTTAGGTGCGTTATAGATTTATGTCACTTAGAGGTTGTTGTTGAAGACAGAGCATTATGAAAATCCATAAGGTAAATGCACCCCCCCCCCCCCCCTGTCTGTTTAAGTGTGCACCATTTCTTAAAGCGAGGAAAAATGACGTGGTTTGTACGTAGTTTTGAATAAGTGGCTGAAATTTCGCTCACTACATTGTCACTGTTTCGAGCGGACATAACTGTGTCCTTGAAGTTATTTTCTGGCAGGTGTTACAAGATTTTTGCCAATAAAATAACCTGCTTAATGCAGCAAAATGATTTCTTTTTCTTTTAGTGTTCCAGCTGTCACATTGCGTCGAGGTGGAGGTAAAAGACAGCAAAGGCGACTTGTGCATATATGCCAATCTCACGGTGGACTTCTCAGTCTCGTATGAAAAAACTGGCAATAAGGTGAGTGCTGACCTGGTCTTCTACTTTGACCGACTCTGTTAGTCATTTTTATGACATCAGGTCACACAGCGTCCTTGTGCAATTACTTTTTAAATGGGGCAAAGCAGCTTTGCTCTTACCAGGTCAGCTCAACAGCGTGACTGTCATACACCTCCTCAGGGAGTACATGTCATCCAGGAAAAGGAAAGAAAGAAAACAGTTTGCCATTCAGCATTTCAGTTGTTGAGTTTTCCTGGAAAATATCCTGCAATTGTCTTTTTTAGAAGTAGGATGTTAAAGTTAAAACAGCTCACAGGTAATTCTAAGTTTTATTTTATTTTAGAAGGAAAGAAAACAAAAGAAATAAGATGATGTCATTTGTTTGTATCTATTTGAGCAGTTGGTTGTTTACAGCAAAGTATTTTTAGTACTGGGAGGTCCGTGAGGTCGCATTTAAACTGCTAAGCATCAAACTTATGCAATCCTGCTAAATCAGGTTACTCTGCTCTCTTTCAGACCGGAACAGCCGAGTTTGAACTCCCCAGTAAAGTCACAATAAATGAAAGCGAGTGTGACTCCAAAAGTTCCATGTTGAAGCTGAATTTCAGAGGGCACACCTGGAGTGTAAACTTCACCTTGGATGGAGACAAGTACCAGGCAGACTTGATCACCTTTTCCTACGATCTCAGCGACAAGACAGACTTCCCTGATGCTGCATTGAACGGTAACATTTTCCCCTTACAGTGAATTTAGCACATCCGTTATTGATGAGATTTTGCTCTGATGCTCACTGAGGTTTTTTTTCTGACTTCCTGCAGACACCCTCACTGTCACTGTGAAGCCAGAAATTAAAGATGTGGTCAAGGACACCTGCTACTCATGCAAAAGCAGAGACATGATTCAGTCCGACACAGTGAATCAGACTCTGTGGAATGTGCTCATGCAGGCTTTCATCATCAACAACACTAAGAGTGATGAAAGTAAGTCCAGCTGCAGCATCACATCTACGACCAGCCTGTACGATTATCTCTCTTCTTGTGTGCATTAATCGACATGTTTCTCCTCTCACACAGTTACCCATTGTGCTGCTGACTTACCAGTCACCACGGCTCCCCCTACCACTCACGCCCCAACAGCAGCTCCTACAACAAACACTTCCACAAATGCTACAACCAGCGCCCCTCCTCCTCCTCCCACCACCACACCAACTCCCACTCTCCCCACTCCCACCGTTGGGAAGTACAGCATCAAAAAGGATGAGAACAGCACGGCCTGTCTGTTGGCCGACTTTGGCCTGCGGATCGGTTTGAAGCAAGGAGCGGTAAATGCACTTAAATCTCTTTTTTCCCAGCATTATAAACAGACGTTAAATACATCATATTGGAACCCTGTCTCTCCCCTCTGCTATAGAAATATCAGGAGATGAACTTTGACCCCAATGGAACCAAAACCTCTGGAACATGTGGGGTCAACAGCAGCAACCTGATCGTGGTTTCCAATTCGATGACAATCATGCTTACTTTCACTAATGTAAGTCCTCACTTTAACTTTTCTTTATCCTTTCTGTTCCCATAATCTGAAGCATCCACTAAAACATTTTGTTTCTAAGAATTCTAAGAAAATCAATATTTTCTGCTTTTAAAAACATTCGGGGGCAGGTTTTGATAAGCACAGAGGCTACGGAGTTTGTATTCCTTGAAGCAGCAGCTCCAGTTACACTCCAACCTGCAGTCTTTACGTTTCACTAACTGAACACATGGTTCTTCAGTTACAGTTTGAAGTCTCGTTCCTTTTCACAGTAAATCATGACATTTTGCAGCCATACTACCAACATTTTAAAGTGGAAATATTGAAATATTTATAAATTACTCTTCGCTTCCTATTGAAAATGTCTTCTATTTCCTCATATACACACTTGAGGGAGAATCTTGAACATTTGGTGACATCCAGTGGTCAGACTGCAGATTGCAATGAGCTGCAAACTGCTTTTCGGACACTTCAAAGCACAGAGACATTAGTCATTAGCATAACCCTGCCACCAGGCACATTAACCGTTGGCGGAAGTATTTATCAGAAACAGGTGTATCATTAGTCTAACTGTATTTGGCTAGGCTATAACGTTACTAGTCAGTAATCCATGTTGCTAAATGTCATAAATGATGGAGGCTGTGAGGAACGAGGCTGAGCTCTATCAGTGTCTGACTCAGAGTCAGTTTCTGGCACCATTTCTTAACTTTATTCTCGTCTTGTGTCCTCTGTGTTTTTTGAACTCTCACATTTCACATCATAATAAATCGTTCATTTAAACTCATCAGCTTTAAAAGTTGTTGAGTTTCTACAGACTGTACGGAGCTTTAGCTTTATACAATTAGCCTATTCATAAAATTCAGAACATGATTCAGTTCAGTGTCAGAATGAATACATTGTAAGATGACGCTGGATGCTGAGTTTTAAAACTTGTTTTTCCTCTCTGACAGGACACAAAGAAATTCCATCTTCACGCTCTGAACATCACAGGAAAGACGAGCTCTGGTAATGAGAAGCCTTATATTTACTCTCACAGATCTGCATGTATATTTTTCCTATTTATATTTATGTTTTTCCTCTCCAGGTGTTACCTTCTCTGAGGCTAACGCCAACCTGAGTCTGTGGCAGGCGGCTGTCGGCAGCTCTTACATGTGCAACAAAGAGCAGAACTACACCATCACCAGCGCGCTCACCCTCTTCACCTTTGACCTTCGGGTCCAGCCCTTCGAGGTCAAGAAGGGTGTTTTCAGCACAGGTAGGTTCTTATTTCTTCACTTTTACAACTTGAGATGACTAAACTGGTAAAAAATGATGGTGACTCTAAAGGCTGTGATAAAAAGTACGATTTTTATCGCTCTTGAAGCAGCCAGATGAATGAAAATGTTTATTTTGGTCAATTCAAGGGCTGTGTGACCAGCTGCAGTCCACTTTATAGGATAATATTTTTAATGCACTATTATCAAAGTGTTCAGTTTTGTCAAAAACAAACAAAACCACAAATTAGAGATTAAATGCATGGAGTTTTTGTGTATTAAATTAATATTTAAATGAAGCCCCACAGAAAGATGCAGGGATTTATTTCATGCAGTAAAAGTTGTTTTTTTCATACTCAGCTGACGAGTGAATTTTCCAGAGATGAGTCATAGCAATAACTTTTTTATGGTGCTAAATAAAAATCCAATGAGCCACGTGTGCTGTTAAACTTTACACCAGGATAGGGATGTGTCAATCCAACTTTTTTGATTACAACATTGATTCCTGGGGTGTGGTTTCCTCCTTTAAGATCAGAAATGTATATCGATCTAACTTGTTGAGTCTGTACTCGTGTCGGACCATTACCCAGTATCAGGATTGTTTGGTGCATCCCTAAAGAGAATGGGATTTTATGCACTTAAAGTTTCTCACTTTTCAGTGTATTATTTGTTTTTGCTTCCCTTAAGAGCCAGAAATAGAAATCTGCTGTACAAGGATTTTAGAATCTGAATAATCAAATCAAACAACTCAAATTTAATCCTCTACAATAACGTCTGTCATGCTATAAATAAACGTTTTTCTGATTAATTTCGGACGGCTTAGAAGTCGTAGAAATGTAAACGATGGATAGTGCTTCACTCTGAAGAGACTCTCTCTGATGTTCATGAGAAAATCTGAATTCCACCCAATGTTGACTGACTCTCTTTTCATCTGCAGCCCATGAATGTTCATTGGATGACACCAGCATCTTAATCCCAATCATTGTTGGTGCTGCTCTGGCTGGCTTGATTCTCATTGTAGTGATCGCTTACGTGATTGGTCGAAGAAAGACTTATGTTGGATATCAGACCCTTTAATTCCCAATGTGTGATTTCTATCCTGAAATATGGAGGGGTACCCAAGCCTGGTCCTTGGGTTTCATGTGCAATTGTTTCATTCGTAAATAATTCAAAATATTGGAAATCAAAGTAATTGGCCTTTTTGAGACATTAAGAGAAGAATTTTTTTTAAGTTGAAGTCAAAAAGTCTTTTATTGTACTAAATATGAAGACCGACTCCATCTTAAAACGGACGTTTGGTGTTTTACTCAAGGACCAAACTTGTCGACCCCAAATGTTTGATTCCTTTTTTTTCTTTTATGGATATTTTGCCCTTTCAGTTGTGATTTTTGTAAATGAGCAAGTGCAAGATCAACACAACACATTAAAAAAGACAAATTTACATTAAAGCAAGCGACAAAAAAAACTCCTGGATATTAATTTGAGACATTTTTTATCCAAAGTTAAAATCCTGCACTTGCTCTGTAAACATTCCCCAATTTTTTTTTGTGTCTTTGTTTAATTATTTTAGTTTGTACAATTAAGTTTGACTTTTATCCCATTACACGTTCACATTGAGACATGTAAAAGAGGTAATTTACCCATTATCTCTTTTACAACTCAAAGGTAGATTGTTAAGAAGCTGTCAATCTTTGATCCAAAAAACCCGACAGCCTCAACTTCTTAATGTGTAAAAGGAAAGGTGTTCCTGCCCGTGTTTGCTCCTGTAGAGCAGGAAAGTCATGGGATCAGCCCTGATGATGTGGTTTCAATCATATCAAAGTGTTTTAGCATTAACAAACCTTTTCATGGAAACATTTTGAAGCACTGAAATTCCAGCTGGAAGACGCTTTGAAACCCTGAGAAACTGACAGAAGTACACATTTAAAACACTCCACTTATTCACTCCTGTGCCTTTTCTGCTACTCCATATAAAAAGTCTGCTGCTTTAAAAGGTCTCTTATATTTGCACATGGTCCAGGCTGAGAATAAATCTGGAAATCATTTCTTCTCATAGATACATTTTGGCATTATGTTTGGAAAAGGGAGAAATTTGGTGTGTAGATGTTCACTTTCAGCAGAGGCATTTCTGGAACGAGGATACATGCCTGAAAATGCACTAAAGCGCAATTTAGATTGATTTTTTTTTTCTTTAGCATCACGTTAAAACTGTTGTCACATTATGTCGCCTGTCTGTGGTCAGATTGGACTGCTGCAGCTTCATCAGGGAACTTCAGTACTCCTGAAAACTTCAAGTATTTCTTCTGAGACTCAATAACCAAATTAAAAGGCATCCAGGAGGCTACTGGCATAGCTTAGCTTAGCACAAAGACCAGGAACAGAGGGAAAAGCTTAGATTATTTGACCCTCCAACCTGATTTCCTGTCCTCAGATTTGATTGATTTAGTGAGGTTTTCGCTTTAAATCATAATTCTACTTCAACCTAAATAATTTTTTCACCCTCAAAACAGCACAGGCACAGTAACTTGTGTCTTTTCACTCCTGTCGATTTTATCCGTTTGGTATGAGCTCATGATTATGGAAGCCCTTAAAGGTCACAAATAAATATCTTTCATTTTTGGAGAAAAATGTTAATTTAATTGTTTTCTGGAGACTTCCACTTATTTCTCATTATCTTGTTTTCTCAAGATATCCAGATAATTTTTTGGCAATCTGAAAATCAAATCAGTAGGTTGATAGTCATTATTAGCCAGCACATGGCATGCCAAGCTGAAGCAATAGAAAGGCCGCTTCTTATGCCATTTTCTGGCGAATTATAGCGATCAGCCTACCCATTCCATTTGTTGGATTGCCATAAAATGAGAAAAATAAGATCTGGAGAAACTGAAAAAAACATGAACTGAAAAAAAGAGAGAGCGAAGAGAGAAAATGGAATTCGTTTAATCATAACTTCTTAGGGCTTCCGTACATAATCTTGTTGTATTGGGGAAACAAGGTTATTTTCTCAAGATAAGAAAATAAGTCCAGGTCTGAAGAAAATGACAGAAATTAAATCATTATCTTAGGATCAGAGGAAATTAGACCTTTAAGGGCTTCCCTACATAATTAAACATCAGTTAAAGCTTGTCACATATTTGCAAATGGGCGTTTTATGTCAGAAATTTATATCTGGCTGTTAAATCTGTTTCCTGTATTCATGCCTAAGTATCATTCCATGAGAATTTGCCTTTAAAATTATTATTATTTGACTGTGGATCAGTTTTATTTTCTGTAGCTAAAATCTATCTTGTTTCATGTTTGATAACAAGATAATTTTCTGGTGATCTGAAATCCAGTTGATAGCACGATTGCTATCATTGGCCAGAAGGCGGCCAATGATAGCCCACTTAAAGTACAAAAAATTATCTTGTGATCTTGGAAAACAAGCTTGGTTTCTCAAGTTGTTAAGAAAAATAATTTCATTTCCAGGAAACAGCAGAAGTTAACTAACCTCAAGGAAAGAGTAAAGTGAAATGTGTTAATCATGACCTTGCAGGGCCACCATACTTAACTGAACATTAGTCAGAGCCATTATCTTGAGAGTACAAGATTTTTTTCTTGATAACGAGACAAATAAGTCAAGATCTTGAGAAAACGACTGAATTTGGCTTCAGCTATCTGCTTTGCACGCTGTCTCTTAGCTAATGATATATCAACCTACTGATTTAATTTTTAGATCCTAATAAAATTATAATATTATCTTGAAAAAATAGGCTTGGATTTCTGAAGACAACAAGAAAAATAAGTACAGAGCTTGAGAAAACAGCTGAAATTAATTTATTCTGTAACTAAAACAGGGAAAATTAAATGTATTTGATCAGGACTTTTTAGGGCTTCCATACATAACTGAATGTTAGTCAGAGCCTGTCAAAAGTAAGCAAACTGACAATAGTCTACACGTGGAAATCCTACAAATCCTAAAGTACAGATTTAATGATGTCTGTTCTTAAACTGACTGGCTAAACTTGAGTTTTCAGGAGTTTTTGAAGTTAGGGTGTTAGTGCAGGTCAGTTTTTCGTTGTTTGGGCCAATGTGACAGTAGTGATAGCTGTGTATTGCTGCTTCATTCCAGTGCAGTGCTGCGTACTGTTCGCCTTGTTTCACCTCTTCAGGACTGGAGCAAAGCAGGCAGGAAACTACGCTGAAAATTAAAGTGCTAGACTTAGACGTCGCTTAAAAACTGCTTTCCCAGGACGTTGTACGTGTGTATGAATAATGGCTGTAAATCAATGATGAGCTTTGATTTTTTTTTTTTCTTTTTTTTCGCTTGTGATTTTTACTGCTTTGAGTATTTCAGCTCTGTACAAACTTAATTATGAAGATGGTTTTGCAGCACTGGTTCACATGTTTTCTTTCTTAAAGTTAACTTCCTCCACAGTCAGTAAAATCATCTCATTGGTTCTTCAGCAGTCGATAACGTACTAATTCTGCTCTGATGTTAAGATTCAGCTTATCGTTTGATTTCCCTTCTCTTAGACGAGGATGTTGCACATACATGTTCAGCAAAGGGAATTTGTGCTGCAGGACTGTCTTGTGAAAGATCAATTAATGTGTGTGTTTTGTGGATTCAATGATTGACTCTTTTCTTTCATGCTGTTGGATTTCATTCTGTGTGACTGAAGTGGAGCTTTTTAGTATTTTAAGATTCATGGAAAATAAAATGTGTTGCTGCCATGGACACTTGAGTTAATTATTTATTTATTTTTCAACCGTTCCATGTTACTCCTCACACTCCTGGGTTCTTTGTTTCAGGTGTTCATGCATTAACCATGTATTCTTCTTTAATTTTAATCCCTCTGTTCAGCCTGTAAGACATTCACCTCTCTGCTCTCTTCACTCTCGTCTAGCTGAGGAATGCCAGACTGATGCAGAGAGCCTTCTTGTTCCCATAGCTGTCGGCGTTTCCCTGCTTGTTCTCATTCTTATCGTTCTGGCGGCCTATTTCATCGGGAGAAAGAGAAACGCGGCCACCGGCTACGAGTCTTTCTAGATAAACCTGCCTGATTTCTAACCCTGGGATGGGTGGATGTATTTCTGTCTGTTTGCTTCGCTGCCTTTTATTGTCCAAGTGTGAAAAATTTCAAACTCGTGTTCTGATCTTTTTAGTGTTTCATGCTGTTGACTGCCTGGCTGTCGGCATAACGGGAAATAAGCTAACTATTTTTCTTGCAAAGACTTTCACAACAAAATTAACGCTACTGTCATGTCTTTGTTGGAGTTAGAAAGTGCATCCAGTTAGCTTAGCTTAGTTTAGCATCAAAAGAGAGGCTGGCTCGGTCTAAAATCTGCCATGCACATGATGCTTTTGTGCACAAGAAATTAGAATTGTTGGTGCCACATTTCAAAAGTTTACATAAATATCTATGCTCCCTATTCTTTTTCCTGGGAGAAAATGAAAAAATAACTCCATGTGAACGAGGAACCGTCTGCATTTCTCCCAATCAAGACACCAGAAAGTATTGAAAGTATCTTATGCTAGTTTATTTTTCAGATTCAACAAGATTTTGCTTAAAAATTGGCTTCCTGTAAAGATTATGATTTGGCGATTTTGGTCCTCTTCGACAAAGCTAAGCCAGCCTCGATGCTAAGCTAAGCTAACTAGTGAAGTAGTCTTAAATTTGCTCGGCTTTTTCCCAGATTGTCCGACGCTTTCCCTCACAATCTCATTGCTCAGTCTCCCAGAATGACGATGAATAACCACTTATTAATTTCCTCTTTGTGCCTTTTTGGTATCTAATGTCTTCTCTTTTAATCTACACTACATCTTCAAAGGTTTTGAAAATCCTAACTTGCTGCTCTGCGTCTTCTCTAACGCTCCTTCGTCCATCTTTCTTGTGTCACCTGCTGACTAAACCTCTAACCCTCTTGTCTGTCTGTCTCCTTTCTGTCTGTCAGCTGAGGAATGCTTCCTGGACTCTGATTTGAGCTTTCTGGTGCCCATCGCAGTGGGTGTGGCACTCAGCTTCCTAATCGTCCTCGTGCTTATCTCTTACCTGATTGGCCGGAGGAAGAGCCGCACTGGCTACCAGTCCGTATAATCCGACACCTCGCACCTTCCCGGCCCTCACAGCTCCTTATAAGCACCCACCGAATCACTCCGCTGCCCGTCAGTGCATCCAATAAGAAACCCTGCTTTCTTCTGTCTCGTACAGAGCTTCAGATTTATCCCAGCAACAACCCCTCCCTCCATCAGGTTCCTTTGTTTTGCTTTTAATGCCAATGACTGAAACAAGTACCAAAACATTTATGATCAATATTGCATCGTTTGATTGTAGATTGCATGTTTCTAAACTTAAATTCATGGCTGTGTTTGGCCTCCCTCCCTCCCAGAGAGCTCCTTCTTCCTCCCCGCCCCAGAGAGGCTTTTTCCTCTCGCTCTCTGTGCTGTACAATAGTCTCCATGTAAATTTCTCTCTTGTATAGAATGACTGACATTGATTTTTGATGACGTGAATGTACGAGCAAGCTAATAGACACACTTATTCATTTCTCAGTCCAGATGTCACTTTTTTTTTTCCTTTAACCATCACCTGACGTAGGATAACAGCTTCATGGACGTATTGCACATGTAGTCACTGAATTGTAGCTTGATGAAAGGGACGCTAAGGTATCACGACACTTTACCAGCAATGGGACCAGTTTTCTGTTTGTTTTTAATGTGTGATGATTGATCCATGTTTAGATTGAAGAAATCAGTATTTGTTTGATAAATCGATCCTTTAAGAACCTGCTTGACACCTAACCAGACCTCCTTCGATCGATCGATGGATCAGGTCTTTGATTTGATAACATACGCAGCATGAGCAGTTCCAGATTGAACACTAACGTGTCACGTCACATCACTTCATGTATTCGATCCTCTGTTCTCCACATTCGGTCACTCCCCCTGACAGTTTTATGCCTTTCTGTTGTGCACCTGTGAGTCGCTTGCTTGAAGCTTGTCTCCATCTGATGAAGAATGTGATAGGATGAGCTTGTTTAACACAAGTGGGGAACAAATTCAATAAAGTTTCGTTCTTGTTTTGTATCCCTGTCGTTCTTTACAAGTGTTGGTTTTTATACTGTCCAGTACGGTCCACTTCGTAAGACTCTTGTGACAAAACTGAACTCAAAGGTCAGCAGGCTCTAAGTGATGTTTCCACTGTAACGTCAACTGCTGTGATTGCTTCAACTTTTCCCTTGACGATGAGCAATCAAAGATTTTATGACCTGCTATTCAACGATTTCTGTCATCACCCAGAGGTGACTGTGACGCAGATCTACCCCAACGCCAACCCTGAACAGTTTTATTTACTTAATTTTTCCTTTTCTTCTCTGTATCTGTGACTGAAAGATGGGGTATTCTGCTGTCCCATATTTCAACCATGGATATAAAGTATCAGTGGTGGATGCTACTATGTGTAGAAATTCCTGAATCTGTCTGTAAACTCATTCTAAAAACAAAATGCCTCATTCTAAAAGTAGCCCTAGATCTTGCTGAAATTATATCAACATATAAACTCAAACAACAAGGTATGCCCATAGCTCTGCTCCTGATGGGCTTTCAGACAGCTGATCAATCAGAGGGCAGGGGGTTTATGGAGCAGGGAGCCTTAAAGAGACAGCAGCTAAAATGAAGCATTTCAAACAGAAGTTGAAATAAGGGTTTTCCAAAATGCCATAAAAATATGGCAATAGCCCTTGAGCAGGCAGCCCAGGTTCAAATCCAGCCTGTGCTGACCTTCCCACGTGTCACTCCCCACTCTCACCTTGTTTCTTGCTCTATTCCCGGTCCTGTCCGCTCACAGTAAAGGCATAAAAAGCTCCCAAAAATAACTTTCAAAAATTGGGAACTTTTTTGGAGGTGTGAATCATGATACTACAGGGGCACCAGAGGGTCAGAATATTAACTGTAAAGGTGAAATACCTGAGAGTTACTGCGTTCTTAAATTGGACAGGTGGCGCCACATTCTGAATTTGGTGAGTGGTAGCTTTATTAAGCATATTATTCTAAGTGAGTTGTTAAAACTGTCTGTTACTTTAGCCTTTAAGCACACTTTGTTCATTTCAGGAGTACTTTTTTTTTCAGATTTCCTGTCAGCATGTTAATTTCAGCAAAATGTTTATTAGTAAAACTTCTCAGAAGAACGCAGGCTAAACAGAAACAAAACAATTCCTTCAAATGCAGCCTTCTTTTCACTCTGTATGGAGAATGTATCTCCGATCTCATCAGCAAGTCCAAGCTGTCTCCATGTCAGCTTGATCCCCTCCCCACAGTCCTGGTCAAATCCTGCCTCCCCTCTCTGCCCCTCCTTATGCCCTATATTTTATGGAAAATCTTAATGGAAAAATGAAACTCATCCTCTTTCAAAATAATCTTACTTACAATGGAAAATGCATCTTAAGAAAGTAAAACAAGCAGTTATGTACAAAAAGTTAAACATGTATGCTGTATTTTCTTGATGAAATGACACAAAAAGACACTCAGTACACTGTTTCTTTCTTTTTTTTAATGAAGCAGAAAATACCACTTGTTCCATACCAAAAAACTGTTACAATAACATTAAAAATTTGTGCAATACTTTCACAAAAAGGGGAACGTGTCAGTCGTGTAGGAATGTTTTATGGTCATTTGAAATACTGTTTGTCTTTCGAGTGCAGTTGTACATTATAATACCACGTTGTTGATATGGTATTTGAAAGGATCCTAAAAATTTGATAATTCAAAAATTAATTCAGCCCAAAAATAATTGAAGCAGTAGCACTGCTAACTCTAAAGGGGAGCACTTTTTAGAAGAAAACTGTCATCGTTCTCCTACAGCAAGTAAGAGGTGATAAAAGTTATATTAAACCTTCACATTTCCTCTGTTTCATTCGACAGGTGCAGTAGCTGATTTGACAAAAAGTGTTTGGTCAAGTGAATTTTAAAAATACTAAAGAGACTGTTGTTCTATCTCATCATAAGCATCCTTTGTCTGTATCCCTGATGTTTTTTGGGGTCCCCTCAGGCTTCCATCATTCCTGGAGAAACAGCTCAACATTGCTGTTCAGCCTAATTTGCAGAACATAATGGGGCCATGGAAATTCTCATTTTGAGTGTTGGTACATTAAAATTTCTGAATTTGATAACTTAGAGCGCGTGTGTTAGATTTGGAGCTAACCGCTAGTTAGCCTAGCTTTGCTCAGAAGCAGAAAACAGAGTGACAGCTAGCCAAGCTTGGTCCAAAGGTTACAAAATCCACCAGCAAGCACCTGTAAAGGTAAGTCATTTCCACTTATCTTAAATATATAAAACAACCCACTAAATTACTATGTAATCCTTAACACTGGTTACGTGCTGTGTTAACATTTAGGCTAACACTGGTACCATCTCACGGCTGTCACTGGTAACTAGCTATTAAATATCTACTCTGATTTAAAATATTCAACCTTAGTTCCAAAATAAGATGAGACTCTTTGTGAAATGTAGATTAAAACAGATTTTGGTGGTATGCATGTATTTGAAACTTCATTGGGGAAAAAAGTGCAAAGACAACATATCAGCAGATGTTGAAACTTACTTCTCTTGTTTGTTTAATGTTTAATTTGATGCCAGTGACACATCTCGATTATTTAATCACTATAAAGTTGTCTCTCAGAGGGAAAGATGAGCACTCATTGCTGGAATCAAACTTTAAATGAGCAAGAAACAACAAAATTGCTCAGTTGCGTTGACTATTTTAGGTTAAACATGAGATTAAAATGGTTTTCAAACCAACCAATTCGGTTTTATTAACCTTTACCACAACATCCCAGCTTTTTGAAATTAGGATTGTATGAGTTTAAAACTGGCTTAGACAAATAAGATGCTTTTTTTAAAACAAGGAAGCTTTAAAAAGATGTTTGTGACCTTTGGACTCGGCCAGACCAGCAGTTAATTTCCGGTATCTCTGCTAACCCTAAACCAACTAAAATACGCTGGATTAACTAAGAGGAATAGTTTTAACTTTTTCAATCAGACATCAAATTTTTCATGTACCTCTTAGAAAGAAAGTATAAGAATCATCCAAACTTGTCAGATTACTCTTTAAATTTCACGACTCTGTATGGTTCGTTTCTTCATCGCATGGCTGACTTTTTCCCTTCAGAAATGCTTTGTTGAGCTTACAAAAATGAAAAGCAATCATCTCTCCGTTCCTAAAAGCCTTTACAGCTTTTCTTCATTCAGTCAAACTTTACAAAACAACACGATTTTCCTCAAACTGTTTCTTCTTTTAGGAAAAATAAGTAGAAAAGCGTACCATCAGGAAAACGCACCAGCGTCTTATCGGCATGGTTTCAGAACACTTAAACCTGAACGTGTCAAACAATATAAAACCATCATGCAACTTCACACACATCCACACATTCACACACATTTCTAATCAACAATCTCTGGTTAAGGCTAAAAAACCAGAACAAACTTAAAGGGTGTTAAGTGACCCGATGTGTTTATCTGATTGGATGACTCCCCTTTTGTTCTTATTCACTACAGAGACTGTTAAAGTGAAACACTTCTTTAAACCTTCTGAAACACTCAACCCCGACTTTAGAAATTATAATAACATTAAGAACAAAGAAATTATATTACAAATAAATTAAAAACATGAATATATTACATTAAACAACCATTTGTCCTCACGAGGAACCGCAAAGTTATTTGACCTTTTAGATACATTCAAAATAAGCCCCTCGTTTCCTTCTGTTTCAGGGGTTGTGGTTCTCTTTCTTCAATCTCCAAGCTGAACTAAAGGAGAGTTAAGATCAACTAAATGAATTGACTGGTTTTGTGGGAAAAGGCAGCAGACAAACAAAACCTGATAAAAACAGACAGCTGCAAATGAAACTTCATCATGATCTCAAGCTCAGTCTTCCAAACATGCTGCAAAACATATTTATGAGTTGGGGTGATTTTGTTTCACATTTACTGAAAGTTTTTTATGTTCCAAACTGCAAACTCTCCAGAATACCTTCAAGATGGCACTAAAAATTAGAATACTGATGATAAACTACTGTTTGTCTTTGTCGGTGCCCGCTAAATCTTATTTGGAGGTCAGTGGGAAGGAGGATAAAAAAACACATTAGTTTTAATCTCTATCACTACTTGTGCTGTAAACAGGTTTTTGATTATTGCTAATTGAGCCTGTTTTTTTCTCACATTTTTTTGCTGGTGTACCCAAATGGAATGACTTTATTTTCTATAATGTGCTTAAGATCACCAACTAACAGGTACCTCTGCGTTCAGCCTGTAATATCCAGCTATCTCCACATGAGAGCGACGTTGACCACAAGCGGAAAAGAGAGCACTAGAACCAGAGACAAACTGAGCCCACTGGCAGCAGATCTGACTCGACCGTGGCCGTTGTTTCTGTTCCACTTGGACCCGTTTCTTTCTCGGATTCGGGGTGGCTTTGCAGGGTTGGAGGCTGGATTAGGTGCTGGTTTGTTGTAGTTCGGGGAGTAAGGCCCATAACCGGGCCAATCATCATTGTACCTTTCACCTTGATCTCCACCTCCTGAGCCACTGCCCTCTTCACCTGAAACAAGGGAAAATTACAGAATTCATGCTCCAAACTCCATTTCAAAATGTGTACAAAGACCGCCATGAGTACTCACTGTCCATAAAGTCCAAGTCCTGTCCACTCTGAGCATGTCTCAGTTTATTGGTCGCCACCCTCAGCTCCATGATCAGCTGTCTGGTCCTCACATCTGGCCTGGCAATGTCCACTTCCACCTCAGGGTTGTTGATCTGGCTGACCAGGCCATCACCTGTCACATCTGGAAGGTACCTAGACGTGCACACACAAGCACACACACACATAGGTGTTCCATGACCACAAGCACAAGGAGAGTGAGACATCACCTCCCATATGGCTTTGTATCTGCCTCGAGAGTAACTTACACCCTTACTCCAGTTCATATCGCTGCTTTCAGCACATTAACTGACACATTCCACCCATTGACAGGAGCTAATATAACAATATGAGCAATGACATTTACCTAACCTGCAAGTTGTCTTATTGTTAAGGCTGATCAGTGTGAAGCTCATCTGGAAAGGATTCACTGCACTTCTCTTTTTCCACATTTTGTTATGTTACAGCCTCATTCTAGAATGGAAAAAAATGAATTTATTCCATTTCATAATGAGGCAGTAGCATAAAATGTGGAAAAAAAGTGAAGCACTGTGAATACTTATCGGATGCTCTGTATGTTATAAGAGACTAAAAAGAGAAAATGGGGGTGCTGTACAGCTCAAAGACAGTAGAGACAGTGATTGGAGGGAGATAAATTCAGATTATACTTTAAAATAGTGAAAGTACTGAAATGAGTGCTTTAATGCAGCTAGAATGTCACACAAACACACTAACACACACACACACACACACACCCTGATAAATGGTACTGATCTTTCTGTGTACATAAAAGTAAGCAGACCCACGCACCGAGCATGTGGGTGAGTGGTGTCGGCAAAATTGAATAAACTTGGCTCCATCTGTCGCATCCTTCCACCGCTGCCCCCCCCCAACCTCCCCATTCAACCAACCCCTCCCTCTGATCCTGCTCACCTCCCTCGGGTCTGCCCGTTCCAGCAGCGGTCTTCATTTGTGACGTCAGTAGCCATCTTCTCGTCGTTGCAGATGGTGTGTGGGAGGGACACCCAGAAGCCACGCATGGGCCGCAGTCTCTCCTTCAGCTCTGTAACCTGTGGGAGGAAGGAGAGAAGGAACTGGTTCTGACTCAGACCTGGTATTGAAATATCCTTGTTTGGTATGGCTAGCTGGAGGAAGCATATTGACGTTGGTCAAAGCGAAGGACTGACACGACTGTGTTTCAGGGTCAGCTCTATGACCACTTCTTTTATGATTTATAAATAGATGTGAATGCCTGCTATCGTCTCTCTCCTTCCTCTGCTCTTAGTTCTATTTATTTTCCAGCACTTTTATCACTTTGTGGTCACAGGAGAATGTCTGGGTGGCTCTGATTTCTGTTCTCTTCATTATTAGCTTCCTGTACCAGGAGGAGACTTACTTTACTGTTAGTTGTCTTTTTGCTCTCTTCTCACTTTCACCTGATTCATGTGAAAAACCAACACTTTTAAGAAACTTTGACACTCTAACTACAAAAATAAAAATGTCAACTTGACTGTTTGATCAATGGATTGTAAGAAAATGATGTTCACCTGTTGACTTCTGGCAAAAAGCTTTTAAGCCCGACTTTTAAATGGACTAAATTTTCTGACTTAAAGTCTCCTGGCAACAAGATCAAACTCGCCCACGTATGAGTCAACACAGCTCTACCCCTAGTAACCTTCAACCTTTCAATCATCCTAACAGAGGGGTCAGGATAAATCAACCCCTGTGCAAGTGTTTGCAAATAAATAAATGAATGAGATACATTCCCCATTTTGGCTATAAATATTTTCTAGGTTGGTGTGAAAATGAGCATTTAAATATGGTACCGAATGGGGGTTTTAAGGCTTTTTCCCTCAAGTGGACTCTAAATGTACAGCAGCTTGTTGCACTTCCCCACTGGCTTCATTTTTTTCCAACACTAGAACTTCCCACTTAGTGTGATTATTTCTTTTCTTTTGACTTATTTCATTTAAATGAGTTAAATTATCATCTTATATCTAAAATATATATAATTATACAGAAAATCTTTACATTTTTATTCACATTTTTCCTGACTACCCACAGTTTATAGCGGTTGCTGGTTTTGCTCGTCCGGTCGACCAGTCTGTTTACGTCGCCATGGAAACCACAAAGCTGATGATGTTAGCCTAGCTGTCACACTCGCTCTAATAACGAGCTTTTAAAAGCAAGAAGGTGACAAAATGAACAAAAATGGGAGGTGGAGTCATAGTGCGGATGTTTTATAAAAAGTCTGCACTGAGCCCTGTCGAGCATTAATGATTTCATGCAAGTTATTTTGAGCTAGCTTGTGGCGTCAACGGAAGTCGATAACCGCAGTAGGAAGTCAACACCCATAGGCTTCTGAAGAAATGAAGAAAGGTGGATACTCTGTGTAACTTTGATGACATGGGTCACTCTAACTGAGCTGATCACATTGTGTAAGCCCTAACCCTAACCGCACCTGTCCTATTTAGAACCCTGAACCCCTTATGAAATCATAAGATGTGTGGTTTCCGTGGTGATGGAGAGAAGATCTAAACTCTTGTGACTCACACCAGTCCTACTTATAACCTCTGTTGGAAACCCTTACCCAAGCCCCTTATGGCATCATCAGTTATGCGATTTCCATGGTGATGGATTATCTCCATTCATTTTAATGGGCCAATTTTTTTGGGAAGATGCAGAATATTTTAAAAAGTAAAAAGGTTAGAAATGTGAGACATACACGCACAATTCTCCGGAACATGCTGAACATTTTCAAATTGGAACGGTAAAAATCTGTCATAATTTGTTGGAGGAGTAACGAGCCAAAACAGCATTTCTACATAATTAAGAGAGCTTAGACTAGTTCTCTCTCACCAGCCGGTCCAGGTTGGTTCCTGCAGCAGTGGTGGGTTTCTCCTCTGGGGTGTAAGTGCGGAAGGGTCTCCTGTTACCCCCTGACTCTTTGGCTGAGCGTTTGGACCTTCCTGAAGTTTGCCTCGGGTTTCCACAACCTTGAAACACCTGAGATAAAATAAAATATCATTCTAAACAGCTGTGTCATTTGCTGAATTTGATTTTTCCAACTTTCACCTTTCAGGTTTTTATCTGCAATTATTAGGATTTTCACAGGTTTCCAGAAAACAGTTTGGGATGACATTTAATACAATTTTTAACCCAAATAGTTAATTATCTTGCCTTGTTACCCTCCACTGCATTTAGTGATAAACTGGAGTTCAGGGCACCTAAAAACCACAACATCCGGAATGTCTACAACTGAAGTCCAGCTATAGTCTTTCATTTAAGGTCATTGCCAATTTCTCTCTCCTTCAATTCCCCCGATAGAAGTTTTAACAGACCTACAAACAAGTTATTGCTTTTCTTAAAGTCAAGATTTTGGATGAAAGTGTATCAAAATCTCAGACCCAGACACATAGAAGTACTTGTTGTTTTTTTGGCTAGGCTTAGTGTTAGCTTGCAAAACCCAATGTGAGCAAGGGACTCAGCAGGGTTTCAGACCCACATGCTGGCACATAAAGCCAAAGTCCACACCTAACAAAGCTGTGAAATAGCTTAAACTTTTTAGAGCCACTTTGACAAAGGTCCCCACAACCTCCACAGTCACACTCTGTCAGAGAAATCCAACAAAGAGACAAAGCTTTAGAGGACAGAACGGCCTGTTCCTGACAGCATTGCTACCACAAACCTTTTCTGATTCCAATAAGATGTGGGTGTCTCTCTGATGGTTCTGCTACTGGGACGCCTGCCATGTGTTAATCATACTGTCATGTTCTCTGAGTGGAAATCCTAGCATTCCTCTCGTTTTTATACTGCACCTCCCAGAGAGATATTTGAAGCTTGAGTGCAGAAAATTAGCAAGATAATGGCTTTGACGTTTTGAAAGATACTAAAAGTAAACCCTGAAATTTCAGAGAGATGGACAGTAAAATCCAAGACAGCGGCCCTTGCCTTGGTGGAGATGCTGACGCTGTTTTCCTGCATGTGCATGATGGCCTCAGACACTTTGACAGATATAGAGTCAGCCGCAAGCTCCATGTTGAATGGCCCCTCCAGCTTCTCTGACACCTGGTACAGAGCATCTGAAAGTGGACAGAGCGAGTGACAATGGTAAGATGACAGGGTGAAAAGGTTGCCCATGGTTACACTTAGCTAAGTTCACATTTCTGTGTCTAAGATCATCTCTCTGAAGCATTCAGATTACAAAACTGCAAGATTGGGAAGTGTGCCATCATTCACGTAAAGAGGACTGAGATTTTGGGAGGAGAATGAAGACGGGAGAAGAAACGGCACAGCAGTGAAAGGGGTTAAGGTTTAGCACACGTGGGTTGAGTGATGAAAGGTAAGAGGATGCAGCTCACATGAAAAGGACACACGGGTTTGATGAAAGGAGAAAGGAGACGTAGGAGGACAGATCAATTGTGAAGGAGCAGAGGGTCATGAATGATTAATGGAGGAGGAATTCATAATGGGAAAAGGAAGTGAAGTAAATGAAATACAGAGGAAATCAGGGCTTTCAGGTTTGCTTGAGCCAAAACATGTTTTCCTTTGGATTCACTGACATTGAAGGTACTGGGTTGAATAAAAAATATATTAAATTATTTGCTGAAAAAGACAGAAATTGGTACAGTTCAATCCATATGAATTAAGCATATATAAAGAGATATAAAGATATCCTCATTCATGCTGCTATCACACACCAATGAAATTGTCCCATTCAGTGTCCAGGTCAGCCTGATTGGCCAAGCAGCCCTTCATCACGTTCAGGCACAGTGAGCGGCAGGGCCGCAGGGAGGGCATCCCTCGACACAGAGGGCAGTACCACTGACGCATCAACCCGCGCACGCACTCTGAATCTGCATTCATCTGGAAAATAAAGAAACGTGTCAAAGGGAAAAAGCTGAATATAAACTTGATTCCCTTAGCAGCTTTATTTTCAATTTTTAGCCTTAATATTAGCCAAATTCATCAGACCAGTAAAAATAATGTCTTATTGTAAGTTATTTAAAGACAAAAATGAGTTATGAATTACTTGTGATAGGTCAAAAAAAATCTGCCAGTGGGAAAAGAGAAAAAGATTCTTGTAATAAAACATTATTGCTTTTCAAGAAACTTGAAGAGCAATTTTTATTTATCCCATTGGCAGAATATTTTACTTATTACAAGCAATTCAGAACTCATTTTTGTCTCTTAAAGTTCCTGTGAAGACTTTCTTAGTGATCTTGAAGATATATGTCTGATCCTAATCCACAACTTAAAATGAGATTATCAGCGCCAAGCTTCCTGATCGGGTCGGACAGGACCAGATTGATTTATGACACATTAAAGTCTCTATGACATCACCACCCCGGCTGATGAAGTTTAGAAGCGGGAAGAGAGATCTGTGTTTTTCTCTACTGAAAACTATTTCTGGGATTAATTTAGTAATGACGGTGGAGACTGGAGCTGAACTGTCAGACAGAAAAAGAAGAAGAAAGCTAAACAGCAGAGCAATAGATCACGGGCTAAAGGCTAAGACACAAGCTAAAGGCTAAAAAACAAGCTAATATGTTCATTCCAACCCACATGCAGCAGTTATACTGCAGTGATCTGATCAAACTTGAGAGTCTGTCAATAAAATGAAGAGTGAGGTTATGTTTGCTCTACTTGGTAGATGTGCAGGACATAAGGATTTACTAACGTTACACACTAGCCTACGGATACGTCTCAGAGCACCGGGCTGCGAGAGGAGCTGAAATAGCTGGGTACTAAACTACAGCACAAACTGACAAAGTTTACTTGTTGTCAAGTTTCAAACAGCAACGCTGGGTAACTTTTGATAAACACCTTACCTCGTTGCATTGTATACAGTAAAAAGTTATTTTGAACAAAGAAAAGTAGTGTTAAAAAGAAGATCTGATCTCTCAATTCGTTTCCAAAACAAACACGCCTTGTTAAGAGTCATGACATCACAACAGTGTGTGCGTGATTCTAGCCAAAAGCTATCGCTACAATCCACTTCAAATAGACAGTCCTCTGCTTTAATATCTCGAAATAAGACATGTTTCTGGACTTGTCAGTTGAATGTTGCTCATAGCAAGTAATTTTTTATTTTTACTAAAAATAAGATAAAAACCACTTGCTTAGATTTCAGTTTGTCCAGTGTTGTATTGAAGTTTTTTTGGCCTCCTTTATAAGGTTTTTCTTTTTAAATTCTAACTATCCTCTCAGTGCATTTAAACAGCAAAACAGACACCAGTACAGAGAGCAACTCACTTTTGTTGCTTTGTTGACAATATCCCGACCAGTGGCCAAAGCCTGGGAGAGAGATCTTGCTGCAATGAAAGCCCTCGACACCTGAATTTAAAAAGGGAAAGACATCATAGAGGCAGCCTTATATTTAAAATCAATCCTCAGAACTAAAAAAAAAGTAATGCTGTATTGAAGTTTTTCATTATGATCATGCTGATGTATTTCTAGCCAGCTGCATACTTGCACGCGCAGTTTGCGGGGCACATCCCCAAACGGCTGCAGCTGCTCTGCATGTTTGCTGACACACTCCAGATAGTCCTCACTGAACTGATACTGCGGGTTAACCAGAGAGAAGACCCGCTCCACCAGCCTGGACCAGAAGTCTGAGAGAACCTCAGACAGGCTGACACTGCCCCCTGTGGAAACAAGAGAACCTGTGAGACACTGTCTGCAAACTTCATACAAAAGAACATCTGTGACCTGGAAAAATTGTTGCTGTAAGGAACAGTATTTTTGGATTATTATCTCCTTTGGAATGATCATAAATTTAGGGGTAAAATTCCAGGGTCAACTCTTGACATGTAAATAAAAAGGAAGGTGTGCACTGAAGCATCACTCTTGTGGGCACAAGCTAAAAATAAATGTCATCCAAAAAGAAGTGTAACTCTCAAACCCGTGGTCTACCATACAGCCTGAGACTGAGCCATATATGCCGTTTGGCAGACAGAGTCAGCCTGACTAAGCAGCGACAGCCTGCAGATAGACACACCAGAGAGCTACAGTCGTGCCAAAACTGAGCGATGAGGAACAGAAATAGAAACAGTCAGCTGTGGGATTCCAAATCTCTCTCTTTCTTTCTTTCTGCAGTTGTTCCTGGCATTTCGATTCTTCTCCAAAGACGGTTCTGCTCTTTGTCTGCTGTCCAGAGCAGCTGTGGATTTACCACAACAGGGGCTGACAAAACTACACTAAACTGTCCCCTGATATAAGGAATTATCACAGCTCCTGTTTACAGACAACAGCCGAGCAGAATGTACTCTTCAAAGTGGTGATAGAGGCCTTTGTATGCTCAGTAATCAGGTTGTCTGTCGGTTGAATTTCTCTTGAGTTGCCACGTTAACTAAACACAAGGAAACATGGATGAAGAGAGGACAGCTTTCATCTGTTGTCTCTTTGAAGAAGAAGAATTAGACCCTTTGAAGACATAAAAGTGAAGCTGCACAAACCAGAATAATATCTGCGCAGCTCCACAAACAGCTCCTGGAAGACATGTGCATTCTGGGTAAAGAGGCGGCCGTAGGTTTTGGTAAACATCTGGTTCATGGACTTCTCCGACAAGTCTATAAGCTCTCTGAAGAACTCTGCGAAGAGACAGCACAAGCAGAGAAAAGATATCAATCTTCCACCCACCTTCATTTTGCTCTAATATCTTGGCTGTTTTTTTTTTTACCTCTGTGGGCGCTCAGTCGGCCCCCTCCCCGCAAAGATTAACAGCTCATGGGGACAGTTACATCAGATCCTGCATGCTGGTAAATGAGTGTAACAACATGCACTCTATTTAAGTCTTTAGGACTCATATACAGTCTCCCACTCCTTCGACGTGTTTCAATGATTCATCACGTACATTATATAAAAACATGAGGAGTGCAAAAAAAAAAAGGTGATAGCAGTCTACAGCAGGTGGAAGAGGAAAGTGTAAAATCTATGCTGAGGCCACTGCAAACTTGCAGCTTCATGTGCAAAATTTGAGACAGCGTGGGCTGAATCCTCTGAAATACAGTCACGAAAGATGTCTAGGTAAGTTCCTGACACAGACATCTTATCTTACAGAGGTTTTCAACCCTTTTCACACAAAGAGAGGAATTATTTGTTTTTTGTTTTTTTTTTAAATATAACAACAACAACAGGTAAAAACTTAAAATCAAAGCAGTGTATTGTATTAAATTTTCAAATCCCTCACAAAATAAAAATGTGACATATTGTACAGCTCATGAAAGGTGTAAGAGGATGTACCAGCCAGAAAGAATCAGATTAAAACCCTTCTGGGGAAATGCAGGATTAAAAAGTTTCTGGCAGTCATCCATAACTTCCATTTTAGAGGATTCTGAATTTCTGATCTTTTTCCTGTGAATCTAAAAACTTTCTCATGAGTGCAATATTCAGAAAACAGCTCTTTAATTTCAGCAGCTCTCTGTTTTGATGAAAAATAAATTAGAACTACGCGAGGTGCTCTGCAATATGAACGCATCACTGTGCTCTTAGCTGCCAAAGTTAATTTTGTGGCTCAGCTATCAGACCATCAGAGAGGAACTGAGCAGGCGGAGATCCTAAATAAGTTTTTAATCAGCTGTCACTCAAACGCTGCAGATAGGAAGGGTGAGACCAGGAGAAGCAGAGTGCAATTAGTGTGTCTGGCTTCAAGGATACGTTTCAAACGAATATAAATAAGATGCCGTTTCCAATAAATATAATACTTCAGAGTGAGCTTCTTACCATCAAACCTGCGGTGTCTCTGGGTAAAGGTCGTCAGGAGAAACTGGCTGTTCTCTTCCACTGCTTTTAGGAAGTCCCTCTCACTTTGAAGAGCCAACGTCTCCTCCATCTGACTGGAGCAGCAGGTGTAGTCCTGAGGGCAGAGCCGCAGATGCTCACCTGGAAGATGAGGGGAGAAAGAGTGAGATAAGACAGGTTAGGAGCTTTAACGCGTGTTCAGTTATGTATGTGGAGAAATGTAACTAATGTGACAGAACTGGGAGGGCTGTTAGACTGAATATCTGCATGGCTGGTGAGGGTGATATTGCTTCATCACAACAGTTCTACGATCAGCATAAAGGAGTAAACAGCTGATTATTGATTGACAGTTTTACTAGTAAACAGGTGAAAAACTCATTTTGTGTACATCTAAATCTTTTTTACATCTTTTTTTCCCCCAAATATTCACTCATTTTGAATTTGATGTCTGCAACACGTTCCTAAAAAGCTGGGACAGGATCATGTTCCCCACTGTGTTCCATCACCTTTCCTTTTAACAACACTCAATAAGCGTTTGTGAACTGAGGACACTAATTGTTGAAGCTTTGGAGGTGGAATTCTTTACCATTCTTGCATGACGTACAACTTCAGTTGCTCAACAGTCCGGGGTCTCCATTGTCATATTTTGTGCTTCATAATGTGCCACACATTTTCAATGTGCAGACAGGTCTGGACTGCAGGCAGGCCAGTCTAGCACCTGCACTCTTTTACTACAAAGCCACGCTGTTGTAACGTATGCAGAATGTGTCTTGGCATTGTCTTGCTGAAATAAGCAAGGATGAAAAAGACCTGGCTTGGATGGCAGAATATGTTGCTCCAAAACCAACAACAATAATAACTATTCAGATTGTCCTTTTCCTCTTTGGCCCCTCTTTTGAGGGGTCAAAGGTCACAGACATTCAATGTTGGTTTTCAGCCTCGCTGCTTACGTGCAGAGATTTCTACAGATTCTCTGAATCTTTTGATATTATGGACTGTAGATGATGAAATCCCTAATTTTTTTTACAACTGTATTTTGAGATAAATTATTCTTAAACTGTTGGACTATTTGCTCACGCAGCTGTTCACAAAGTGGTGAACCTCGCCCCATCTTTGCTTCTGAACAACTGAGCCTTTCAGGGATGCTCCTTTTATACCCAATCATGACACTCACCTGTTTCCAAGGAACCTGTTCACCTGTAGAATGTTCCAAACAGGTGCTTTTGGATCATTCCTCAACTTTCCCAGTTTTTGTTGACCCTGTCCCAGCTTTTTAGGAACGTGTTGCAGGCATCAAATTCAAAATGACTGAATACTTGAAAAAAACAAAAAACAAAACAATAAAGTTCATCAGTTTGAAAAATAAATATCTTGTCTTTGTAGTGTATTCCACTGAATATAGGATACAAGATTTGGAAATAATTTTCTTCTGTATTTATTTACATTTTACACAACGTCCATACTTCATTGGAATTAGGGTTGCACATTTATATGTCTTTGATTAATTCAGACATAGCTTGTGATGTTAAATGACATTCAGAACACAAAGCACAGTGATTATAGAAGGAAGAAGACTCGGTGCCATTATACTCCATATTTGTGACAATGAAATACGTAACAGCCAATCAGATTACTTGGTTGGATCAAGCTGTTGTGCAATTGGTTTTTGCCTTAGTGTATAATTTTAGTGCTATGCTAAATTGTTCTTCTGATTTTTTTTCCAATTTTGTTTAATAAAAAGAAGCTCAGAGATATTTTATTAGTAGTAGAAGAAGAAAACCAAGCAAAGCAGGTGTTGCCAGTGTCATTTCCTCAATGCATGAGTCTGCTCAGTTACTTTGGGAAAATCTTATGAAAGACAAGGGTGTGACAGAAAAAAAATAGTAATTTCCCTGCATGAATTATTCAGCTTCAGTCTTTCTTTCTTTGTCAGATCAGGTTGGGTCTTTGATATGTCAGAGGTAATGATATGCAAACGATAAACGGGGGAGTAAGACAATAAAAGACAGGCAGCAGCAGCTCTCTGAGTGTGGAAAGGGTTTTTTTTTTTTTTTTTCTCTTTAATTTTACATCTAGCATGAATATTTGTGCTGTGAATACAGTAAGAAAAGTGTCATTCCCAACTCCACCCTCACTGATGTTCCTCTCTGCCTCTTTTGTTCTCGCTGTGCGTCTCACTATTAGCCCTCTCTCATCCCTCTATTTCCATTTCTAAACTGCCTCTCTTCATCCTTTCCTTTCCTGGCCATCTGCTCCCCTGGCCCACGGGACAGTGAGCCAAGACTCAGGCAGTGATAGCCTAACACACACACACACACACACACACACACACACACACACACACACACACACACACACACACACACACACACACACACATAATCAATCAATAATGCAGTTGAGACTCACACTGTGAGCTAAATTGCCACACACACACACACACACAAAAAAATAATAAGTCCTCTCACTGTAGAAATTTGTAAGGCCTGGTTCTGTGCTTACATCTGATACTTTTTTTTGCACATGAAGCTGCAGGTCTGACACACAGACAGTCATTCTCTCACTGATTTACATGCAGAGCTGAACCTCTACGAAGTGGGCTACATTTTCAGACACTGGAGTCCTGCAGAATTTACTCCCTCACTGTGCCAGACATTGGACTCTACCTATAATCTCCTCCTTCCATTCTCTCATCAGAACTTCACTTTGCTCAAAATCCAGCAGTCTGTAATCCATATGATATCTTTTAATTCTGCAGATAAGATTATCACCAGTACACAGAGCCTATGTATGCAGGGATTTAACAGTGGACCAGTAGGCAAAGACTAATTAGGGGCGAGGTTCTTTGTTGCACCGGTGTTGGCAATTTGCTCATCCCCTTAATCATCCTATTTAAACCGCACAGAGGGGAGGATAGGGGGTGTAATTTGTTTTAAATCAGCCTGCAGTATTTCTCTTGAGAGAGAAACTCACCATGGTATCCTACAAATGTCCCTGGTTCACGTTTGTGAGTTTTAAACCACCTTGCACTTTTGGATACCACTTTTTGGAACTATTTTGGGCTACATTAAGGCTTTTCCTCTGCTGGAGTTCTCACGATTTGTGGTGTTAGGTAGAAAGAAGTGAGTTTACAGTATATGATACTATTTTTATCCCTGTTGAGAAAAAACAGAGCATGCTGACGCACTCAAATAATTCCCGTGACATTTTCCATAACATTTTTTAAAGTCGGCCCAAACGGTGCAGTTAACAGATTAAGTTCAGACTGTGTGACTCGTGAGTACTCCCACTGCAAGCTTGATGCAGAGTCTTACCGGAAATTTGAGTCATCGGTGCAGTGCTTGTGCCGTATCCCTTCTCCGCGTACACCTGCCGGGTGTCTGCACAGCTCCTCCCCGCTAAAGCCACGGGACTCCGGTTCCCTGACAGCACACACACCGCGTAGAGAAGCACTAACAGCGGGAACCTGGAGATACATAGCCGGGTATCCATCCTCACTGCAGGGCTGAGTAACAGACAGAGGAGAGGGCGGGGGTGTAGCCTTTGAAACCAGACTGAGGGTGCAGCACCTTTATAAATAAATGAATGGCTGTCCAGATGAGATGCACGCAAAGTAAAAAAGAGTAAAAGTATCCCAAATTGTCACTTGATTCACACAGTCATATTGTTCCCCGGTGGATGCAATGAACAGATGTATCCAGGATGTTTTTTACATCACGCATATGTTTCCATAGACCGTGTCCAGTTAATTTGTCCTCCCAGGGAGACCCGTTGTTGTACGTAGATGTAAAGAGGCTGTGAATGAATGGGGCACTCCTGTCCCTCCGCCTCATCCTACAGCCCGGCTGTCAAGCTCACAGGAATAAGCAGGTTAACACCGGGAAAGTGTCTGATTTCAAAATAAGAAAAGGTTTTGTGGTTAAGGATTATTTAAAATGCATTTTTCTTTCTGAAAACAAATTGTCAAATCATTTGATATGGGTTAAAAAATTAGATTTAATGTGACATAAAAAAATAACACAAAGGATTTAAAGTATTCTCCTCTGCCTCTTCTTTTATTAATGACTAATTTTGGTTGGCAAATACCTCCAAACAAATAAACTGATAAATTATAATAAAAAAACATTTATGGAATAAATCACTGTTTACAGTGTTTATTAGCTTTATATGAAATCAACTGTGCAAAAGGGGGCAATGCAAAATCTATCGAAAACACAAATTCCTTGTGTGTCTTGAGACAGATTTTAACTTCTTCAAACTGAATTTTAAAAATGCCAATAGCCAAAAAGCTATCTCTTTTTAAAATTGTCTCTACTGAGGATTTTTATTTTGAACACTTATTCCAAATGTTCTTGTATGCATGCTGTGGTTTAAATACACCAAGTAAAACATTTTATGAATTGAAATAATTTGAAAATAGTGAGTCATTTCTGTAAGCAGAGTTTTAGAGACAGTTTGTTAGTATAATGTTACATTTTTAAAATATGCTGCTTGTAGTCACTGTTAGGATGATTTCTTAGGCCAAATTTGGTGGTTGAGTTACAAATATCTTATTTTGGAGGCACCAACCGGAAGTTTAGTATTTTATTCTGGCTGACTTGACCCCGGTCCTGGCCTATCATCAGACAGAACAATGAACCAACTGGGGGAGAAGGATGAGGAGCCTGCGGTGAAGGGGCGGTGAGCAGCTGAGCCCACTACCTCAGGGTCCTGGAAAGTGGACAGACTGGAAGAAATATATGATGCGCATGGCATTAAGTACAGAAACGGGTATCTTCAAAGAAAATTTAAAAAAGAAATCATTAAGGCTGCAAACGTTTATTGGTGTATTTCTGCGTATTCAGCCATTTACCATTTACTGTGTATAAATTCTAAACTTTCTCTTGGTGCACCTGCTATCATGTTAGATTTGCTGTATTCTACGGTCTACCTAGCAACAGGAAGTCTAATATAGCAAATCATCATCAACAAGTAACTCCCAGAAAAACCAATCATCTTCCGAGCTGATAACATTTTGACCAATCAGCATGAAGAAGCGATACCAACTTTTTCGCGCCGTTGGGTGTTGTAAAGATTAAAACTGTCGCCATTATTTAACTATAACGTTCAAGATTCTGATCGTCTGACCGAAGAATACTTCTCAGGTAGTCAGATTTACTAATTGGTTTGTAAATTATGTTAACTAGTATTTTTCCCCCAGCTGTAATAGTTAGCTTATGACTAGCTTTAATGTGTAATATGCTATAGAAATGCCATGAAATCTAGATTTCCTAAGCAAAGAAATCATCCTATGATCAGCCAGTACTCTGAATCTTATTTGATAACTGCTGAATGTCGCTAGTGGATGTTAAAATATTTTAAACCATAAATGAATTACCTTTAGAAGGGTAAACTTTACCTACTAAGCTATCTTAGCATGTATATGTGCTATTAGTGTTATCTTTTCTCTTCTTCCACACAGTAGGCTTGGACAGAGACAAGCTAACCTAAAGAAAAGCGTCTTGCAATCCTTGGTACTCTTTGTTTGATCATGGCAGATCAAGACTCACTGATGGACAGGTAACTCAGTTTGAGATCAGTTAATATTTGACTTTGACTTTTCTGTACTTTACAAAAGTCTGTACAGTGTAATCTTGATGGTACATAAATTGAAAAGCATTGTGCTAACTCTCATTTTCGATGTAATAGTGTTGATTAAAATGTTATTGTGGTACTAAGATTCATCTTTGAATGTGACTTATATGTCTTTCAGTCTTGAGGAGTTGGATAGCTTCTCTGATTCTGATAGTGACTATGTGGCCTCAATGAAATCCACTAAGAGGAAAAAAAGAGCCTTGCCTGATTTTGAGGTAAATTATTTTATTCCATAGAAATGGAACTGGCTTAACTGGTGTCAACATGCATGAGATACTGTTTTAAGCATGCATCTTCTCTTTCCATGCTGACTGTGAATTCAGTTGACAACATCAATTCCCTTCGAACCCCCTGCTAACTGCCCTCCCTTCTTTCTTTCATCTCAAGCCACCCAAGAGACCGAAGCGTCAAGCTGCATTGAGGGTGTCATCCGGCCCCTTTCCTTCAGACCCCTCCCTCCAACAGCAGCGCTCCCAAGGGACATCCAGGCAGCCCTCTCCTAGACCTGAGGGGAGATTGAACGAAGGGATTCAGGGCATCACTGCAGATGATCTGTATGATGCTGTCTGCTCTGGGAAAACTGCCATGGTGGTGAGCAAACCTGAGCTGAAAAAGACCAGGGAAAGAGGATGTGAAGGAAACATGAAGTGTGGAAGCTGAAGGAGGCGTGTGTAATGAGAAACGAAACAAAGCTCCTAGAGCTGACAATGAGAGCGATTATATCTGCTGTCAGTGGCTGACTGATGTGACCCTACAGAATTGCCTTTGATACGCAAAGAGGAAAAAGTGTTTTAATGTTGGGTTGTGCAGTCAATGATTGACAGCATGCGTCCATCCCAACCTTTGTTGTGCTTAGCCCAGTCTCCTCTGGTGAAAGACTGGAAAAGAAAGAATACATAACAATAGTGGGGGAAGACAAAAAAGTGTGTTGAGTAGTGATAAAAAAGGGTTTGTCACTACAGTGGAGAGCAGCAACACAAAACAGATGGTGATTCTGGGTAAAGGCCCACTTTCACAAAGCACTCTTAGCAAATCAGCCTTTTTTTTCTCTACCTTCAAAGCTTTTAACAATTCGAGTGAGGTATACTCTTAATTTCAGAGCAGTGTGCTTGCTAGAGATGATCGTACAATGGATATGTTGAATAAAACTTAAAGGAAAAATGGATAGAAACCATTAATGATGAGCTACAGATCCTAGTGGTAAAGTGAGAACCATAAAAGATGCCAGAGGCAGGATCAATAGTCTTATTCAAATGCTGCATCATTCATGCATACATCCACTCTTTGATGTGTACCTAGCTGTCTTATTGGCTTCTCTCTCCCTGTTACTCTTCAGACATTGGTGGACGAGTGGCTGGACAGCTACAAGCAAAGTCGAGAGGAGGGGCTACTGGTGCTCATCAACTTCATTGTTCGGTCTTGTGGATGTAAAGGTCAGAGGTCAAGAGAGCCAGCGCGTTAAAGAGGGGATGTCAAAGTTCAAGGGATTATCTTTTCAATTTCAGCTCAGGCAATAATCAGCAGTCAGCTATTGATCTGCCGTCATGGTAACAATGAAATGCCTAGGTGCTGTGTTGATCACCTGTCTATTTACAACAAACTGTATCAATATTTCATGATGTTAAAATTGATCAGGTTTTATTTTGCTTGAACGTCCTTGATTTCTGTTTTTCTCTCCAGGTGTGGTGAGCAGAGAGATGTTTGATAAGATGCAGAATGCTGAGATAATCAGTACGCTAACCAAAGAATTCAATGAGGTGACTTTGTGTAAACAAATCCTAAAAAATTTTTTTTTTTTGCATCTCATTTAGTTTCTTTTGTATCGTCTCATCTACTAATCCTGCTGGAATTTGTAGAAGTCAAACAGCCTTCATCTCCCAGGTTATTATAATTGGAGGGATTGAGTCTAGCGTGATGGGACATACTAATTACAATCTAATCAAGATAAATAGACAAATTAATGAATTCACCCAATTTGTTTTGCTAGACATGTAATCAGCAGAGCAAAACCAAATTGTCTGCCTTCATTAACTGTACCAACCACAATGTAAGAGACGTCTTCCTGTGTTTTCTTTCCTTTCTTCCTCCAGGAGTCAATGAGCTATCCTCTGAGCACCCCGGGCCCACAGATGAGGCGTTTCAAAGCCGCACTGTGTGAGTTCGCCCGTGTCTTGGTGCGTTCCTGTCGGAATAGCCTCGTTTATGACGAGTACCTCTTCCCATCCCTGCTGTCTTTGCTTACCGGCCTGTCTGACTCGCAGGTCAGGGCCTTCAGACACACCAGCACCCTGCTTGGTAAGAATATGATACAGTTGGATGAAATTTCTTGGGCTACATCCGTGGGTGTTTTGAACAGATGTTTCGAACAAGTGTTTTCATTCTGTTTAGAAAGAAACTGTCCACACTAGAGGTGTTTGTGAATGCTCATTTTGCAATGCAGAAAAACGCCATGTATGGATGCCAGACCAGTAAGTGGTGATAATAAAACCGGCCTGTCACATATCAAACGCGGGTCATTTTTTTTTAATCTGTCAGAAACAGGGAATCTTTTTCCAAACAAACAATAAACCCAGAAGCAGAATCTGAAAGCCCCCTTAACGTGAAACAAGATCTTTAGGAAAAAACAACAAGGCAGGAAATATATCCTCTTTCCACACCAGCTCACTCTTATTTCATGTTGTTTTATTGTTAGTGTCAACTCTTTTCATCCTTGTGTTTCTATGCTAGCTATGAAGTTGATGACCGGCCTGGTGGAAGTGGCTGTGATGGTGTCCGTCCAGCTGCAGACCACACAGCGGCGATACAGCATAGAGGACAACAAGAGGGCACGTGACAGAGCCCCTGGCCGACTGGAGGAGCTGCAGGCCTCCATCAACGAGGTGACAAATACACTCATGAAAACGGACACAGCTTGTGAGACATTTTTCGAGTCTCATAAGAGTGCTTGGTCTGTGCATTATGAACCACATCAACATGCAGTCGTGTGCGAGCGTAGATCTGCAATGGATGACCACAAAATGTGCTGATACTGTGATCTCTCTGGATTTGCAGATCATGGATGTTTTGATATCATCCTACCACACACCTCTGGCACTTCAGAGTAATAAAACAACAGTTATACTAATATTTACTTTCACCCAAGAAGGTAGATGTCAAAGGATACTACTAGATTTTCATGATGATTTTGTTTTAGTAATGAACGATTATGAGATGCCAAAACAAAAACATCCTAAACTAAAAATTTAAGTGCAGATCTACAAAATACAGCAAGATGATATGTGACACAGCTATACATTTTTAAAAGGTTGATTGTAAAGGTAATGATTCACCAATGATCACAACAGCTTTAGAAATCATCAGGATTTGTAAGGCAGCATTTTTTTGTAGAAGATGCCTCTGTACACTTTTTGTGTCCTTAATGTTGTTTATGCAGAAAATATTCAGCTTTAAGGATTACTTGCTGTAATTACTTTTCCCAGCTAATCTGTATAAAAGGAGTGAGACATCGGGGTCAGTTATAGTCCTGGATCACTGATTTGTTCACTGTTTTAACTTTGCATGTCTCGCATTCGTTGTTTGTTTTGAAGCTGCGGGAGAACCAAGAGGAAGTGTCCTCCATGATGAACGCCACATTTCGCGGTGTGTTTGTCCACCGATATCGGGACAAACTTTCAGAGATCCGGGCTGCTTGTATGGAGGAGTTGGGCGTTTGGCTGAAAACAGACCCTGAAGACTTCCTCAATGATGGATGTCTTAAATATCTGGGATGGACCCTGCATGACAAGGTGAAGCATACACAGAAGTGGAGGAAGGATGATCTTCATTGAAAAATGCTACATAAACATATGTAATCTTTACTCTGGATGGGAATTGAAAACTGGTTCCAGTTAAAAACCAATTCCAGCTGGTTTGAGCCTTAAACCTTGTTTGCCTTTATGCTTAACAGTTTCCTGATCAATGCCTTCCACTTAATCTTGCATGCCTCAGGCCCTGTTTCCACGACAACAGTTACAGGATGAAACGTAAAGCTATTGTTCAATTTGGCTTCTCGTTCACACACAAACCTGAAATGGAAACTCTTGAAATCGGCCTCCAGATTTCAAGAGTTTTTAAAGCAAGAGTTTTTATTGGAAACGCTGATGTCACACTTCACTTTGCGCATTCCACTTTCATTTTGGGAACTTTTAATTACTGTGCGCGAACAAGACAGCAACAACGGTAACAACGGTGGACTATCGTGTTTTGCTTGTTTCCGCTGAATCTGCTCACTGCCTTAAACAAAATGTGCATCTGTTGCACCACTTCTCCAATCAGCAAAGACGCATTTCACTGCAAAAACTGAAATCGAAGCAAGTGTTTTTTTTGTCTTATTTTTAATAAAAATTGTCTTATTATACTTGATATGAGACACATAAAATGTCTTATTTAAAGATGCTACCGAAGACTTTACAAGTTATATCGCCTGCATATTATAGCATTTTCTGTCCCTTAGCATGTCTGTGTAATCACAGATTTTTTTTCACTGCGATTTTTGCAATTTTCAGGTGAAACGTTGTGAAACAGGGCCTTAAAAAAATGACACCAGGCATCACAAGAAGTGCAAAAAAAAATATCCTCACTAATGCATTCAAGTTCATTTCAATAAAATGGAAAAAAAAACACTCATAAAATACCTCATTAATGCAAAGTTGCAGGAAGGCTGGTGTATCTAGTATTCACTCACCAACAGAAACAGAAAAAAAGAAAAATACCCGTCGTGTGAACAGACTCTGGCATCCTTCTGTATGGGCTCTTATAGATGTGTGTGTGTGTGTGTGTTTGAACATGTGTGTGCAGAAATCACTTTCTTCTCCATTCCTTCAGCAAAGTCCAGTGCGTCTGCAGTGTGTGCGAGCCCTGCAAGCTCTGTACCAAGAGGAGGAATTCATTGGCCGCCTGGAGCTTTTCACCAGCAGATTTAAAGTGAGGCATCCCTCTGGATCAGCTTCACGCCTCATTTAAAGCCTCTTCTCTCCCTCCTTTTCCCCTCTGTCTGTCTGTGTCTGCCTGCCTGCCTCACTGTCTATCTTTAATCTATTGTTTCAGTTTATTGTTTTGTTCATTTGCCTTTGTCTCCCTACCTCATGTTTTGCACCCCCACCCCTCACTTTTACCATTTTTTTAGTTTATTCTTCCCCACTCCTGTTTTTTTTTATGCTTGTTTCACTCTCTTCCTTTGTCTCAGCGTGTGTCTGGATGTGATAATTTCCAGCTCCTGATGTTTAATTAGCGCCTATCAAACACATTAAACCCCTTCTAATCCACATGTGCTGCAGTAGATAAATGCTTTTCATGCCATGGATTAGCAATAATCAGTGGGTTTGTGTGCATGCATGCATGCATGTCTCAGACTCTGGGTACATTTACTTTTTTCTATGTTTCTCTTTTGCCTCTCTCCCTCTCTCTCTCTCTCTCTCTCTCTTTGCTGGTATGATTGGGCATTTGCCTGACTGTGTGGCACTGCATATCTGAATTCTGGGCATGTGTGTGTGTGTAGGAGAGGATACTCAGCATGGCGTTGGACAAGGACTCGGACGTGGCTGTGGAAGTGGTCAATCTGTTGCTGATGATCCAACAGTGAGGGGGTTTTACTGTACCATCATCTGTGACATACAGGACGAGATTCTCTTTTGGTCCATCAAAACACACCAAACACAGTTCATTTTGTGCATGATCACAGTTATGAGAGCTCCCTCCTTAATCATAACTGAGCGCAACTCAGACAAGTTCAACATTTTTACTTTGTGTGGTTTAAAAAAGGACCAGGCCTCTGTGTCCAGTCCCTGAATAATACTCTCCTCCAGACCCCCCATTTAGACCATCATTTTAATCACACAGCATAGCACATTCAGCCGAACAGTCGGCTCACCTGAAACAAAGGTAATAATAGCAGTATACTGCAAATATACCCCGCTTGTACACAAGTTCAGTCCTTAACATTAGAAGTGCAGTGGTGACTCACGACGGTGACTGCAGTCTTTGTCATGGTTGTAATGATTCACAGACTGAGTCATGATCCCTCATGTTGGCTGACAAATCCCTCCACAGGCTCAAGTCCTGCAGAAACTCATTGTTTTAAAGATTAATGACAAAGACAAAAAGTCAGCCCTCACTTCTTTTATCAGAAGGATGACAACTTTAGAAACGCTGCACAGTGAAATGTCCATACAGTTGGTTTTTATGTTTGCATTTCTGCAGGAGAACGGAGGACGGCCTGGCAGAAGAGGAGTGTGGACAAATCTATCCCCTGGTTTATTCTTCACACAAAGGCCTGGCGTCTGCAGCTGGTAACTTTCTCTACAACAAGTATGTTCCCATCCTTCCTTGAGATCTTACGGTGCACATGATAAGTTCAATATTAACTGCTTTCATCAGAGAGCTCCAGGTTTTTACACAAACTATTGTCAGAGAAATTAAGAAGGCTATTTGTCAAACCTTTAACTCAACACAACTTCATCAAGAAGACGCTCTCATTTCATAAAGTTTGTTTATTAACATAATTTAAATTGATTCATGAATTTAATCTAAAAAATATATGACTTTATTCTTGTAGTTGGCCCTCATCCTTGTGTCGTACCTTACTGTAAAGTCAATGTAATTGAAAGTTTGTGTGTGTGTGTCTGTGCGTTTTAGGCTGAGAAGCGTAATTTCCAGTGAAAATCTGGAGAAAGATGAAAGCGACCACGCAGCCTTCATTCACATCCTGATCTCCTTCTACATCCAGAGTGAGGTAAAGTCTCTTTTTTTCATCCTCATCATACTGGATTCAGATCCGTCACCAGTCTTGTTTTTGGCAGCTGTCTTAGTCTTTTAAACAAAAATGTTTATTAGTTTTAGTCACATTTTAGTAATTTCTGTATGTGATCATTTTAGTCAATGTAAACTCAAAAGGTTTTAGTAAAATTTAACTCATATTTAATAAAAGAAAAAGTAAATTTTTAGTCTTATAACAAATGAATTGGACAGACATTCAGTGGACAGATGTTTTTTAGTGCATAAATCCAGAGTGTACCCCAGAGAGGAGTTTAAACACACAGGTTGCTCCATGCTTATGACTGCATTATCAGTGGACACTGACCAGACTGTGAAATATAAAGACATGAACTGTGTCAATAAAGCAGAAACCCTCCCAAACCAAAAAGAGCTCACAGAGAGCTGAATCTGAGACCTGGGTCATAATAAAGGATCCAGAAAACCAGGTCCAAACAGAGAACTGCTCCAAATCTATCAGAATATTAATGCTTTGATATTTTCAGGTTACTAATCAGACTGATTCATAGTTTGATAATATATATATCCTGTAGTTTAACATTGAATTTTAAATCTGTTTCTGTTCATCATCATTTATAGCTTCACTTATTATTTCCTCTCCATAGCGAGTCCATATTTGGTCATAACCTCGGCTCCAAACCAACTTTTTCCTCAAACACTCAAAGTAAAAACTGGATTTAGAATATCAGCAGTTAATATTGATTATTGGTGCTCAAACCTGGTTAACTGAGGTTGGATAAAGAAGACACATTTAATAACACAGCTGCAGACGGCGCTGGTGTTTCAGTGCAAAGTGTGACCCTGTTAACTGGTGACTCTCAGTGACCATCACTGACACGTTCAGCTGAGAGTCTCCAGTTAGCACGGTCACTCTTTACTCCAAAACACCGGTTGCTCTGTAACGCTCTGAACTCCATAGATGTTGACTCCATGGTATAGTACTGTTTCAGACAACCGACCATGGCTTAAAAATTAAACCAAAAATAGACTCTTGGCTGATTTAAGTGGAGAGGAGCTCTGTGGCACGGGCGCTCTGAGTATTACTGATGCATTTTGGCCGTGAATCTAACCGTGACTCACAGGGAAAGTGAAGCATGTTGCTCTGACATGAACAGCGATTGTGCCATAATAATAAAGATGATCAAAAAAGTCAAATCATCCATCTCTCCACAGTTTCATGAGCATGGTGCATACCTGGTGGACAGTCTGTGGTCTGCGGCTGGGTCTGAACTCAGAGACTGGGAGACTATGACAACACTGCTGTTTCAGGACAATGGTGAGGAACAAAATGAGAATACACTACTGGATGGGTGAATGTATCGCTGGATGGGAAACTGGGAAATTCTTGGTAGAAAACGGGAAATTATCAGAAAGACATTTGCAGTAAACACTTTAAGAAGTTCATACAAAGTTGATGTCAAATATAATGAATGTATAAGCAGTTTTTCCTGACTCCTTTAATGTCTTAACGATTAACTCATAGCCATCACCCAGTCATGTGTGCATTTGTCTGAACCTCTGTGCTGTTAGGTTTGATGTACGAGGAGGAGGGAGCTCTCATAGAGCTGATGATGTGCGCGATCAGACAAGCTGCACAGGCAACCCCACCTGTTGGAAGAACTCAGGGCAAAAAGATGGTGACTCTCACACACACAAAGACATAAAAAGAAGTCTCAAAATATCCATTTTTTTGAACCTCAGTTGTACCCGTCATACAGAAAGTCTGAGTTTTAAAGCTACAGTTTCTAACCGCATGGTTGCGATACCTCGATTATATGTCCTCACATTTGCCCATCTACATTAAAACGCTAAACGTGTGTGTGTGTGTTTAGATCCTGAATATGAAGGACAAGAAGATTCAGGAACAGGACAGGAGGCGAATTACCACACACTTCATCCCCTTACTGCCACAGCTGCTGAACAAGGTACATCCTTTACTTTATAACTTTATAACTACACTAAATGCATCATGCACTGAAGGTTAAAGAGGCATGCTATGATACTTTAATTTTAAATTTCTTTTTACTTTTGAATTAAGAATTTGATAGTGTTATATGTTTGGTTTTTTTAATTTTAATAAGTCTTTTTTTAAATTTATTTTTCTTCCTCTCTCCACTGATCTGCAGTATTCTGCAGATGCATCGAAGGTGAGCCTCCTGCTCAAAGCTCCTCTCTACTTCAACCTTGAGATGTACAGCAGCTCTCCCATGCTTGAGAAGGTAGGAGAATTGGAAAATGACAACATCATTTATATCTCTGAATAAAAAAGGCAGCTTTATACAAATATTACATGTTCCTCCTGAGTCACCCTCCCTCTTCAATGGATCCTCTTTGACCCACTTTATCATACTGTACATAATGTACTCTTGAGAAAACAGCAGGATCTGAGCTGCTGCTCTGTACAGAGAGGCTATTTTTAGGGATTTCTGATGTATTTATGGCTTCACAGTGAATAATCTTCAAAAACAAAACAAAAAACTCCAGAAAGAAAGAAATCTTTGAGATTGGGTCAGTTGTGATGCCCATCTGAGTGATTCCAGCCACCTGATGTATGATCCAGTCAGTTCTGGTTCAAGTTAAGTCCTCTCCTCTCCATCTTTTACTCTCATCTCCTCACCATCCTCATCCTCTGCCCTTCTGTCAGAAACTGGACTTGCTGCTGTCTCAGATCTGTGGCATTGTGGAAAAGCACACAGAGGCCTCTGTGTTGGAGGTCTGCGCGCTCCTGGCCAGCACCCTTTTTTCGGACTGCTACACTTTCTCCTCCCGTGCACACATGGCATTTAGCCAGCTGCTGGACGAACTGATGGAGTGTTTCAGTTCCTACTTGAATGACCTGCTGCAGGTAGGAAAGCAAGTTAGTGACTGTTTTATACTCATAATGTTTATTCAAAGTGTGCATGTTCTGTTTTTAGGTAGAGACAGTTTTGAGAACAGGTCAGTGTGATCTAAAGCATGTGTTCTCTCATTGTTCTTCTTCAGGGTACTGCAGACGAAGATGACATCTACAGTGCAGCCATTGCCTTGAAAAGGATCGCAGCTTTGAGCAGGTGAGTGTCTGTTCTGTTGATATATAAAATAAATAATACACCACGTAAATGAGTGTGTGTTTTATGTCTGTTTTATTTTGTGTGTGTTTTCCAGTGCCAAGGATGTGACAGGCTGGAACCTTTTTGACCCTTGTCTGGAGCTTCTGAAAAGCAGGATAGAGTCAGGAGAGCTCGACAGTGAGGTCTGGATCGAGTCAGTCATTTTAATATTTGAGGAAGAGTATTTCAGAAAAATGGTTGAGCCAAGTGGTAGAGGGGTCAGGTTTGGGGATCTGATTCTACTGGCCTCACCAAACAAAAAGCGGACTGCCCACTCCGGGTGAGGAGGGAGTCTTTGCTCCAAGTGGAGGAGTTTAAGTATCTCAGGGTTTTGTTCACGAAAACAAAGCAAGAGATGGACAGACAGTGTCAGCAGTGATGTGGACGCTGTACCGGTCTGTTGTGGTGAAGAGGAGGTCGAGCCAGAAGGCAAGGCTCTCAATTTACTGGTCAATGTACGTTCCAACCCTCACCTATGGTCACAAGCTGTGGGTAGAGACCAAAAGAAGAATATCACAAACACAAACGGCTGAAATGATCTTTCTCTGCAGGGTGTCTGAGCTCAGCCTTAGAGATAGGGTTCAGAGCTCAGACATCCAGGAGACGCTCAGTGTAGAGCCGCTGCTCCTCCACATGCAGAGGAGCCAGATAAGATACACGAAGAAATTACGGCCCCATTTATACGACAAAATACTAAAATGCAAACTTTTCGAAATGCCTGCCAGAGTAGAATTTTTCTGATAAACTGCGGCCACCTTTGCTGTGTAAACAGCAAACCAGAGTTTTCAGTGGAAGCGCTGACGTCATGGTCCACTTTGCACATTAGACTTTCATGGTGGGAACTTTTAATTGCCGTGCGTGAACCAGACAACAACAACAACGGTTCAACGGAGGACTATCATGTTGTGCTTGTGCTGCTGACTGCCTTTCATTAAAATGTGCATCTGTTGAACCACCTCTGCACTCAGATAAGACCATAAAACACATTTAACACGCCAGATGATCGGCCTCCTTTACTTCAGTGGAGGGCTACCAAAAGACTCTATAGTTATATCGCAACCTACAGGCGTGTCAACGGGCCTACGTCTCTCGGCTGGCCTGAGAATGCCTTGGTACCCCCTCAGAGGAGCTGGCAGAAGTGGCTGGGGACAGGGGCCACTGGTCTTCTCTGATGACAATTCTACCCCCCACAACCCAGACCTGGATAAGTGGTAGAAGAGAGATGGATGGATACTAGATTTGATCCTTCTTTCTGTGTAATTCCAGCTCCTGGTGTCTGCTCTGAAGTGTGCAGCCTTCCACCTGATGTGGGCTAAAGTGAACGCAGTGAACTCCACACCGGCTGAGGTGCTTTTTTTATATTATAAACAAATTTTTTAACTCTGCTCTTGATTTTAACTGGATGTTCAGAAGCTCGTCTTTAGAAACCGAAGTGTCTGTAATGTGACACTTTGGTTTCTATCGCCTCACAGGTCAACATGGGTTAAAAAGCTTTCGGAGCCCTTCTTGTATTTTTGGAGCTTTCACCTCTGGCTTCACACTTTAGTAAAAATAAATCTGTCTGTGCATCCAAGATCAAAATCACACTTCCTCTCATGTTTTCACTTCACCTTGTTTTCCTGTCTTATTCTCCCACTTTCTGTTTTCATTTACACCTTCCTTTATATTTTTATCTTTTTCACACTCTAAACACAAAGTTATTAAACTGAAACATTTGTGAAAGAAACATCCAAATGAAGTCTGAAGTTATAGTCGACATAAACATTTAGACGCAGAATTTCAGTTTTGATGTCGACATGATGGAGATTACTTTGCCAGAATCTCATTGCTGTTTTTTTTTTCACTCACACAAACAATCACATGATGGATCTGTCCCTCTGTCCCTCCATCAATATCTGTTTCAGGCTGAGTTGAAGCGTCTGAGGAAGGAGGTGCGTTTGTTCTGCAGAGTCTGTCAGCACTGTCTGTCTGTGAACAAGGCGGAGATAAGAGACCAGGTTTGAGCTTCATCATAAATCTGAGGCAACAGTGCAACCATATTACTTTGACTGCTGCTTGTAATCATCTGAAAAATATTCCCTCAGAGCTTTTTGTCCTTCAGACCATATGCATCATGTGACAGAACGGCCTCTTCAGACAGACGAGATGTGTAAAAGTTCTTGTTTTAAAGCTCTTGTGTGAATTGTCATCCATCAACAGGCATTTGAGCTGCTCTGTGACTTGCTGCTCTTGTACAGTAAAAAAGCAGCACCTGAACTCCCGACTTTGGTCCACCTTCCGTCTGACTCTCTGCGCTGCGAGATGGCTGCTTTCCTCCTCGACTTCATCTTCTCTAACGGCGAAGATGCCGAACTCAACGGTATCCCGAAACCAAATGGAAAACTTTCATTTGCTCTTCATATTTGTTCAACTTTTGGTACTCCCCACACTGTCTTCTCATCCTCTCTGTTTTTCAAACTCCAGTGGACTGATGGTGTTTCCGTGTGGATGTGTATTATTTATGAAACAAACTGTTCGATCTCAGCAGTGCCAACGCTCTCCCAAAGGAGCCAACCATCATTTATGCCTGCAGACATAGCTTTTGATGTCTTGTTTTGAGAATCTGCTGCAGTAACAAATCGTTTTTTCCTGTATTTCACAATGTACTGCCAAATCCCAAGCCAAATACCGTCTCTCCCCGCAGCGTTCTGTTGTGCCTGTGTCTCATAAACACCTACAAATGTTCTCTCTGCCTCTCCAGTCTACGTATTTCATGAAAACTGGGCACTGCCAAGGCTCTTAGTCTCCTTTTCCTTCTTTTCTGTCTTCTCTTCTTTTAGCTGAGAGTGAAGAGGAGGTGAAGCTAACTCTTCTGCGGAGGAGGCGCAATCAGCTGGCCGGCTACTGTAAGCTGGTCATTTACGGCGTGCTGGACCTTGCTGCTGCCACTGATGTCTTCAAGCACTACAGCAAGGTTTGAGATGGCAGAGAGGGCTTCAAATGCATCCTAAGCTCATGTATTCACATCCATTGACACCCGTCCCGATCCGATATTGATTTCAGTCCGATATCAGCAAAAGAGCAAGTATCAGATTTGTCGGCCAGCATCTAAAAATCTCCGATATAAGCACTTCCATACAAGCAGTCCATTCCAGACTCCGCTCCAGCATGTCTATCGAGATCTATTCAGAGCCAGCATGTAGCACCCATGTGATCACAACAACAGCGTGTGCTGAGCATAGACTGTATATTCACCTTTTTTCTGACTACCTATAATTCATCCCGGTTGCCGGTTTTTCTCGTCGAACATTTTGTTTATGTCGCCATGGAGACCACAAAGTTGACGATGTTAGCCTAGCTTTCATACTCACTCTAATAACCAGCTTTTAAAAGCAAGAAAGTGACAAAATGAACAAAAATCGGAGGTGCAGTCACAGTGCGGATGTTTTAAAATTTTTTTACACTGAGCCCTGTCTAGCATTAGTGATTTCACGCGAGTTGTTCTGAGCTAGCTTGGCGGCAGCAGCAACCGGAAGTTGATAACCGCAGTAGGAAGTCAACACCCATAGGCTTCTGAAGAAAAAGGTGGATAGAATGAACAGTGTGGCGCCGCCTTTTACCATTGTACAGTTTTGAAGCCAAAAACACCCCTGTCATGGGCGCCGCCATTGTCTGCGCAGTAGAGACTATGAGGGACTAAAAGAGAATCTGAGTGGAGCCGGGGGACAGTTGCAAGTTGTTTTGGGCGACAGTCTAATCTTTTCTTAACTCTTCTTCGTAGTTTACTATTACAAAAAAAACCTATACAAGAACAGCAGCTGTCATTCATCGCTTAAACGAGACGTAAAACCCTGTTTTTAACGTCTAATAGCTACTGAAAAAGAAACTTAAGAAAAAAGAGGACCTGAACACAATGCAGCCTAATAATATCCAAATATCACCACAGCATACAGATGTGAGAATTGTTCTACAAGGTGTATTATTTTTTTAAAGTTTGACCACAGCTGGAATGAACAGGGAGAATTTTTTTTATACTGCAGCCAACCACCAGGGGGAGCAGTTTTTGAGGCAACCTTGATTGAGCCAAATGAGATGACTTCCATTATTTTTTTTTTACAGTCTAAGGTGCTGAGTTGTAGGAGTGATTTCGGCAGTGTGGCATTATTTTTCGTTCAAGTCTGAAAAAGACGTTGCAGCTGAGTGCAAAATTTGTCATGCACCAGTTTCCCGTGGTGGCACAGAAATGGGGAATTTTAATACATTTAATCTTTAAACATTCCCCAGAGGCGTATTCAAGACCGAGGAATAGAGCTCAACGTCACACCATTTGTGTTGATATCTTATCGGATCGATATGGGTATCGGCCAGTACTCAAGGCTGCAATATTGGTGTCATATTGAAAATGAAACAGTTGTGTTGGGACGCCCCTACGATCAACTGGTGTTTAATACAAGCACAATGCATTCAAGTCGTGAATCAAGATATGGTGTTCGAGACTCATCATGTGAAGAATTTAATGAGTTTCAAACACAGGATGTGTAAGAGAGTGGAGGAGGGTGAGAGTCTCTTTTGGAAGTACCGTAGTTAGGTGCTGAAAATGAGTCAGAGGGAACAGCAGATGACTAAGAAGACGAGGATTATTTCTACAGTTTCAGGCATTAAGACAGGGCTGTTAATTTAAAAAAGATAAATGATCCAAGCTGAAGTCTTCTGTGATTTTTGTTTTTTAGTACTTCAAAGACTTTGGCGACATCATGAAAGAGACCTTGAGCAGGAGCAAACTCATCAGTCCCGTCCAGAGTGCCAAGACCATTTGTCTGAGTCTGCAGCAGGTGTGCACTTCCTCAGCAATAAGTAGCACGATGCAACACAAAACATTAAGGAAGAGTTACCATCCTCTCAGTGTGACACGTCTGGATGCAGTTAATACATATAATAAGCACATATGTACATCTAATTCTTCAGTCTGTAGCAACCCTAAGTTAAACTAAGCAAGTAAAACGCTTTAAGGGTCATTTTAACTTGAGCAAAGCAGTAACAAAGTGGAAATTTTGGCTTCTTTTTATTGAAACAGAATTAATTTGGCATACCGTGATAGTTCCGAATCATTTGTTTGTGTGCTCAGCTGTTCTCAGAGATGCTGACGGAGGAACACAGCAGGAGGGATCTCAATGAGATCAGCGAGTTGGCCAAGAGACTCGCCATGAGCTTTGGTATCGATCTCCATCGTATCCGCAAACCACTGGTGGCACTGCACATGCAAGTAACACACCTGTCTCTGACAAACAGCTAACGGACCGGTTCACTTCTTTCTATTTGACTGTTTTACTCTTTCACAGCTGTGAAGGAAGAAGATCAGTAACTCTTCATTTTTGCAGTAACTAATTTTTTATGTCAGTGTCGTGTGTTCTGTCGATTGTAGGGATGGTGTTCGTTTTGCATTTCGGGATGCACAGGATGGAGGAGAGCGGTACCCGAACGTCACCTTCTTAGAAATCCTCTCTGAGTTCAGTTTCAAGCTGCTGCAGCAGGACCGCGCCCAGCTGTGAGAACCTCAAATCCACTCAGAACTTAACGAATTTAATGACAAAATTTACCCAAACTGAGCCAAACTATCTTAAAGAGCATACTGCAGGTTAAATCTTAGTGTAAATCAACACTTAAAATTGTCTAATAATGGCTGCAGAATAAGTCAGTCATTGATTTTATGTTATACAACACAAAAGGAAACAAATTGAGAGGGAGAAGCATCTGTTTTCAGTTTAGCTGTTTAAAACAATCTTTTTTCAACATGGTGTCATGTGACGTAGCAAAGGGGACTCGTGTTCTCAGACTCCATGTGTATAACAGGTGGTAGTGAGCGAGAGCGGGCGTTTCCGGTCATGATTAGTCTTTCTTCCAGTGTATTATATTTGATTTAATCATTTATTAAGATGGTTAAATATTGCATTTGCTCAGGTTGCAGAATTCCACCTTAACAGGACATGGAGTCCACTCTTTGCCCAACAGGAACAAAAATAGAGTTAGATTTGGTGCTCAGTTTCGTTTTGTGCAGGTGAAGAAATAGGACTTTATATCTGCATGGGTCACTAAAGACGTGGCCGTCTGTGGGTGCCCTTTTTCAGCAGGAAGATTATGTTCCTGGTGATATGATGGAGTTCAGGATGGGATACTGGAACCAGGTCTAGGTGAGACTGACAGCGAGTACGGTCACGTCAATACAGGAAACTGCACCCACCATCAGCAGCACCAGCCCTGAGCTCGGCTCCCGGTGGCAAATGGAAACAAGATTTTTTCAGAGATTCAACCGACGGAAACATGAGCAGAGCACCGTAGCTCAGTCTGGATTCTAGTTTTCTGACTCTAGATCAGTGGACAGACTCTGATAGAGCTCTCTGTCTCTCTCTCTATGGGCTCTATGATGACGGCTCAAAGCGCGTTGCTTTATGATCAGCTCTTACTCCTTATTTTGAAGTTATTGTTTCTGATTTCAAACTTTAAATCTGCTGATGTGAACACAGCATTAGGCTACATATGAGCTAACAGCGCTCACTCACCAGGACACCTGCACAGTTCTCCACTGGTTCTCCTCACACCACAGCTAAGCTGCTCTCCTCTGGCCGTTATTCCTCCTGATCCTGTCCTGCTCCTGCTCTCCATCTGGACCAACAGGTTCATAATTATAAACCTGAGGACCATCATATTTACAGAATACAGAATTTCTTCCTCTTAATTGACAGGAGTGACAGTCTGATCCATGTTTATTAATGTGAAACAGAGGCAGAATCAGCAGGACTCCCCTTTGTGACGTCACCTTCAAATGACTGTTTTCAATGAGGAAGTAAACAAACGTACTAAAATGTCTCCAGGAGACTCTGGGTTTTTCATTTCAGATTTTCTTTCAAAATATTATTTTTAAGTTATTCTCCTATAAATTTTCTTAACTGTTGTCTTCAACCTGCAATATGCTCTTTAAGATGTGGCCATCAATAAAGAATAACTGAAAAAGAACAACAACAAAAAGAGCGATGTTCATCTACTTTTACTTTTACTTGTATTAAATTTATTATGAATAAGTTGTTGCATTTGATCAAACAATTGGCTGGATACAAGCAAAGGAATAAGACATCCTCAGTATAAATGGTTCCTTTGTCTTAACTGGTGACTGAACACAGATTTTTTGTAAACAATCATGTTTGAGAATGAAAAAAAATCTAAGTGTCCACATCTAATCCTCTCTAATACGCCACCCTTTAAATTAGGGTGTTTTGGATCAAATTCTGGCCTGGATATCAACAAAGGTTTCTCTCTTTGTCCTCATGTCTTGGTCTTGCTGTCCTCTCCTTCAGGGCTGCTCTCCTAAAATCTGAATGTCCCAATGCTGCCCTCTCCTGGCCATCGGTACGAATGTATGAGCGCTCTTTGGCCGCCCGCTCTATCTCTAGAGTGCCGGAGCAGGCGGAGGGAGGCCGTGCTGCTTCCTCTCATGACACCCCTGGGACTAAGCGAAGGAGAACCACGGCTCAGGGTGAGAGAATTGATGACCAGCTTGTGCAGGCGTTGATTGTTTGGCTCTTCAGGATTCATAGATTTAGAAGTTGTGTGGTAAAAAGGTAAAAAAAAAATGGCAGCATAATTCTTCACTGAGCTGTTTTTTGTCTTGGGTGAACGTTTGTTGCTGACACTCGTTCCTAATTTACATCTGTAACATTAATAATGTACAAATCATACTCATGAAGGGTATTTTTGTTTGAAAACTGACTCAACTCTTTTGGAAATGAAACCATTAAACCATAGTTTGTCTTGTCTTTTAGAATCCTTACATTTGTGAAGACGCTCACAGTTTCAGTCTTTTAAACTATTGAGTTGATTTACTCACAAATGTTTTAGAAACTGTTTCTATAATTGACTCTTATCTCATTTAGGTTCTGCATCCAGCACAGTCAGAGGATCCTGGTTGGACAGCAGCATCCACAGCGGCCTGCATACCCCCGCTCTCACCTCCACCGCCCTGAGACAACCAGCCAAGCAGCCGACCCCCAGGAAGCAAAGAGCAGAGGAGCCAAACATCAGCAGTGGTGTATTTGAGCCGGACTCTGAGGATGAGTTCTCCTCGGCGTGAGTCGTCTTCTATGTTTCAGTTTTACTGCTAAACGCTGGAGGTTTTCACAGGTCAGATGCTTTTTGTCCATGCACCAGCTAAAAGCCAGCCACTCTCTTTTCTGCTCTAGATGAAGAGATTCAGCAGTGTAAACGGACAAAAGGCTGCTCAGTTTGTCAATCAGCCACTGTGAAAGCAGAGGAAAAAGCCCTCTGTGTGCAAGCTGCAGCTGCAGACGTTATTGACTTGTCGAGTGAAGGGCCTGCTGTCTGTGTTTTTTCTGCTGTCGAAAATGTGATTTAGAATTAAGTCCTTCATCTGTCCTCTGATGAACACACAGATGCAGCAAGTAGATCAGATGCGTAGAAGTCTAAGCTGTGCATCACACTTAGATTTGTAATAAAACCTTTCAGTCTTTGTTGTTGTTTTGCAGATCTCACTTCCGAAAGGTGAAGCCTATAAAACGGCGACACCATCTCTCCTCCAGCCAGCCCAGCTCCATCATCGATCAGCACGACCTGGACTCTCACCTCACCCTGTAAGACTGACGCTGTTAGAGTAACAGAGAAGAGAATGTTTGTGTGATGGTGTAAGTTTTATTTGTTATAGCTGAAGTTAACTCTTTCCTCCCCAGGCTTTCTCTGATTGAGGATGAAGAGGAAGAAAGGGCTGAGGATGAAGATGAGGAAAGAGTTGAGACTGAGGATGAGGAAGAAGCAAGGATTGACGATTATGAAAGTGACTCAGATCATGAATCTGAGTATATGCTGGTAAAAGAACCAATACGCACATGTTGATGATGACATGAAACACACATTCACATTTGGTGTGCTGTGACTATGGAAACTGAGACTACTGTAAAATCTATGAAACAAAATAAATCCATGAAGATCAGGTGTAACATTCCTGGAAAACTCTAACTTCTTCATTATGTTTTATTTGTTCTGCAGCCTTCGACTCGTCATACCTCAGTCAGTGTCTTAGATGAGCTGTTTGACTGAAGACAAGGACCACCGGTGGAAACAGTTCTTCTGATCAAAAAGTCTCATACGCGCTGCTGTGTTTTTTGTAGTTCTGATATTTCTGGGTGTATTAACCACAGAAGTTATCTGTTTTTTTGAAAAGAGCACTTAATATAGTGATTATAATGTTTACGGACAGAAGTTGTTGCTGGTCACTCCAAAGATTGTTAATGTTTGGTGATATGTTAAATATACAAAGAGTTGTTTGTGGGCAACTCTAAATCTGTCGCATTGTTAATTGCAGTTTTTGTTTTGTTAACGTTTTGTTATATTTCATGGAACACTTTTTTGCTTTTGTGTTCATTAAAGTATAATTGACTTTGTTGTTAAAACTCAAAGAGCTGTATTAACATGACCACATGAACAGTTTTACATTAAACATTTATCTGTTCAAATTATTCCTGACTTCAAAACACAAATAAGTATGGCTATAAAAAAATGAATTAACATGATTTATGCTCCCACTTTTTTATGAAATTAAAATATTTAAGAAAAGCATACTTGGAGTTCATAAATTAAAAAAACAAACGGGATTTTATACAATAAAATTGCCCAAATATGAATCTGTACAAAGAACTGACTGCAGGAATGAACCTGTTAATTGTTAATTTAGGGTCTAAATTTGTGACTTTTTTGTTCCTTATTCGCGTTTATGAAACGTGTTATTCCTGGATAATAATTATTCAAACTCTCTTAAATTTGTGTACAGTAATTAATGGAGAAATATTGCCTGTCATTTCGCCTGGATTGGGGCAACTGTGTGCGCAGAGAATAATCAGTTCATACCCAAAAGTTTAATCTTGTTTAAAATTATTTATTAAAGTCGTTATCGTGTCGGTATTTTGGATTATTTGTACTACGTCATGCGATGATCCTGTTCGGTTTTGGATCACTCACTCCTATAAAATCCAATCATTACTTTTCGCGCCAATCCCGACTTCCAAGGCGGAAGTTTGTTGTGTCACATGACCTAAGAGGGCCCCACAACTTTCGCGCCACTACAAAATCCCACCCCGCTTGCCTGTAAGACGCAACCTGATTGGCTTTTGCCGACGTCAGACTCGCGCCACTTCTTGGACCGCAACTGCAGAGAGCCGCAAGCTGTAACTGAATGAATCCCGGACTCCTGTGCTTTTAACTAATTTAACTGTGAATTAAAAGTGCCTGTTGGTTTAGTGTTACCTTTAAAGGTGTTGTGAACAAGTTTACTTCTCTTCAAGTTCACGGTTTGCAGTCATGGCTCGTAAGGATTATGCGGCTGAGAAAGGTATGGTTCACAATAACAGCATGGCAGCAACAGGTTGCTCACATTTTTAGCTTTCTTTCTAACGCTCGTCTGGTCTTATATTCACTTTGGGAGTTGGTGTTTGCTTATAATTGAGCGAACATGGTGTTAAGTGGGAATATCTCAAATTCAAACATGTTAAATCATTCGCTGTAACTCGTTCACTCGTCTGTCACCTCCCAGTTACTTTTCGCATCAGTTAATGTAACCTAAGACGTGTTATTATAAGTTTACGTACACGCGTATAATCGGATACATCCGAGTGTGTGGCACATGCCTGTATTTTAAGATGAACAAACTTTTCTGAACGATAGCAGACTTCATAGTAAGCGGCTATGTATTGTGACTGCTGGTGACCCGGATGGATCTTAAACAAAGGAGCAGGCGCCACTGCAAGCACATGTGCAGTTTTAACCTGCAGACTGTTTAAGTATCGAAACTGCTTCGTAATTTAGACAGACATGTTTAAAGTGACTACAAGTTACAGTCATGATACATGGTGTGCGGTTGAGTATTTAAACAGTTGTAAGGAAGGCTATTACACAACAACTCTCTAAAATGTCAGGAGTATCTTATTTAATAACCACTTAGTTGCCCAATAATGCGATTAATATTGAATATTTTGAAATATATTCAAGAATATAATATATTAATATTTAAAAATAATAGGGATTGGGAGCAAGTACTGGCTGTATCAATTAAATTGTCATGTACACACCTATTTTTCATTATGGTTATAATCCTTAATACATTTGTGACTAACTGTTCCTGATATGGGAATGGAACAATTAAAATTGAAATGGGTAGTGATTTTTTACTATTAAGACAGAGGGAGAAATTATCTACTTGTTTTAGCCTTGAAATTTTATAGTAAACGTAAACTACATTTATTTTAGTGTTTTAATCCTACCACTAACATGTCTAACGTGTGATTTGTTGCGTACTAGCAAATTTAGAAACAAAGGCTTTCTCAGTGGGAAAAGTATCATTGTTTGACAGTCTATTATAATAATAATTATTAATATTATTAATAATAAAATATCCAGTTCTTAGCAAGATAATTAAGCAAGTACTCAGAGACGCAGGTACAATATCGCGACTGTAAAATAGCTTCAACCCAGTTGCTTAACCAACATTTGTACATGTACACAAGTGAAGGTGTTTGCCTTTTTTCGAACCCGAAACTTTACTATAACCCAGGTAATCTTAAACTTGGTGAATTTACAGCACCAGGCTGACATTTAAGCAGAAAGTTTACAGTGAACACTTTTTGCCTCTAAATAATTCACGTCTTCTTTATCGCTCTGTGGTTATATGAAGGGGAATCGTTGTTGACGTGCGGTCTCGATCCAAGCTAAGCTAACACAGAAAGATGGCTGTAGGTTGAAAACAACAGCAGGGACTAGTCTTAATAGCGGAGGACAAGCGGAGGGATATCCGAGTGACGAGGCACAAAGCCATGTGCTGCTTTGTTTACAATAACATCCTCGAACAGAGAAATAACAAACCAGAGCTGCACATTTTTTTGCTCAGCGTCGAAGTAAGTTAATCATTTCAGTTGTCTTGCTCGAGCTAGTTTGGTTTCTTGTAACATGGAATTTGATATTGTTAATAGTTGCGGTTCTTTCGTGAAGTGAGGGATATTTTTCTCAAAAAAATGGACACTGAGCTGAACGCGCCTGTTGTATTTACATGTCGCTCCGAAGCTATCTGCTGCGCACTTACTCCTCTATAAAAATACAGTGCAGTTTAAACCAGAGGGGGATTTAATTCACGTGAAGCATCAGTGGCAGTTTGTTCTCTACAGCGAGCTATAGTGACTCATCGAGATTACAGGATGCCATGTTACTCAACAAAGGGGGTCGTCGCAGGACAACAAATTAGCTCCCAGTCTCTAGGCCCACTTTTGGTTGTGTTTTTAAATCTACATTTACATCGAATTACAAACTTAAAACACAGCTAAGGACACGTTACACTTTAAACAATGAGTTATTGTGGTGTTTGTGTTGAAAGCTAACAGTAAACTCACCACCCTGCGTCTGCTGAATGTGGCCTGTGTGTTCCTGCTCTGAAATGGTGCTAAAGGTGTCCTTTTGTTTGTTTTTGTAGAAAAGTGCAAAAGATTTCTTCAGGAGTTTTACTCAGAGGATGATAATGGAAAGAAGGTCTTCAAGTATGGAGCTCAACTTGTAAGTATATTGAACAAACATAAAGCTTTTACTATTGACCATTTTAACCTCAAGTTTCAAAAGGTACCCATTTAATCATACATAAATTAATAAATTATGTGGGAACATTAAAGCACTGAATACAAGCCGCGAATAGGGGCTTTTTGATGCATATATTTGATGTTTAGAACCACATTTACTATGGCAGGACAACTATGGCAAGTAATAATTTTGATGAAATCACAATAAATAAAGATAATTCAATGATTTCAAGACATGAGTATTTATTGAACCACAACTTAAAAGAACAATAAAAAGTAATTAGTAAAATTATGATATTAAATAATAGCAATAAAAAACAATAAATAAGATTATTACCCAATCTACCTGCCCTCCTGTAAATTTTGCTACATGCTAAATACACTAAAAACACAACCCACAAATACTTTCTGAAGTCAAAAACCCCTTTAATTTTTTTAAAAAATAATTTTTCTTCCATTATGTTTTTATGATTGTGAGAAGCCAAAATTGATCAAAATTCAGTTACTTAACAATTTTACATGTATTAACTGATTTTAATTTGTTTGTAATTTGTGCTGAGTTGCCTATGTTGACCTCCTGGTTTTGCTGAATTTGAGCAGAATTGCTTTGAGTTGTTATGCATGGGGTCTTAAAACATTTAAAATCCAGTAATTTGAATTTAAGGACTTAAAATGTGTAAAAAGAAAATCATTAAATGTCTTAAATACCAAAAAAGTCTTTTGTTTAAAACAAATGCATGAACTTTAGGTTTGCTTTTAAATCTTTTATTTTGATGCTTCAAACAACTACAAAACGAAACTAAATCACCTGAGCAGCCCGGTCAGAATTTATGGAGCACAACCAGCTAGTGTGCTGTGCATGCTGCAGTGTGTTGCAGCCTATGGCTAATTCTAATACTTAAAAAGTAATTCTGTCCCTCTAATGTTCTTCTGTGTCTTTTGTCAACTTTTTTTTGCCAGTATGGATATGAGATGGGTCTTAAATTTGACTTGTTGAAGCGTGCAGAGACCCTGGTACAGAAAGCAGTTGAAACATTTTTTGTTATATAAAAGTGTGAACTATGAAGGTACAATCTCAAAAAAGAAACAAAGAGAAACAACTCTCATTTGTTGTTTGGATCTGCTTATTCGAATGCAAATGAGGTCTAATAGTTTCTCAGTGGTTTATTGTATATTTCAGGAAGGAAAGGAGGGACTCACTCTTGATGGGTTTCCTAATTTATGCAACATTGTAAACTTGTATCAGGATGTTCTGTCTATCATTCAATGTAATAATTTGTCTGTGTGTGCAGGTGGCACTGGCCCACAGGGAGCAGGTGTCCATCCTTGTGGATCTGGACGATGTGGCAGAGGAAGACCCTGAGTTGGTTGAGAGCATCTGTGAAAATGCAAAGCGCTACACGGGGCTGTTTGCGGATGCTGTCCACGAGCTACTGCCGGAGTACAAAGAAAAAGATGTAAGTTGATGCACCTTGACTGTGAAATGATCCTTCTTGTTATGTTTTTCTGTCCTGATTTGGATGTAGTGTAGCTGTTACCTCTGTAACTAATGCATCCATCACTTGTAACTAACAGATTGTGGCCAAAGATTCCTTGGATGTGTACATTGAGCACAGGCTGATGATGGAGCAGAGGGGTCGTGACCCTGCAGACACTCGAGACCCTCGAAACCAATACCCACCTGAGCTGATGAGAAGATTGTAAGTCACATATAGGCTCAAATTTTTTGTCTCCAGTGTCGTTTCTAGCCGTCCACTCTGCCTTTGCAACAAAATAACTTCCAGATGGGTTCATGTTAAATACCAGTTTTGTGGACTTCATTTCCTGTCCACAGCGAGCTCTACTTCAGATCTCCCAGCACTTCCAAACCCAAAGTGGTGCGTGATGTACGAGCCGACAGCATTGGGAATCTGGTGTCAGTCAGAGGAATAGTGACCCGTGCCACTGAAGTCAAACCAATGATGGCTGTCGCTACCTACACATGTGACCAATGTGGTGCTGAGACATACCAACCGGTAAGATCGGATGCCTTCATTTATTCCCCGCAGCAACGCTCACATTTTTCTTTTCTCACTCATAAGATCTTTTCTTTGTGCTTCAGATCCAGTCGCCCTCCTTCATGCCCCTCATTATGTGCCCCAGCCAAGAGTGCGTCACAAACAAATCAGGGGGTCGACTCTACCTGCAGACCAGAGGCTCCAAATTTGTCAAGTTCCAGGAGCTGCGTATTCAGGAGCATGTAAGCTCATACATTCAGTAACGCTGTCACTCACCATCACTCTGTAATTATTTTAACGAGCGTCTTCTTTGGTCTCACAGAGTGACCAGGTGCCTGTAGGAAACATCCCCAGGAGCATGTCTGTGTACGCCCGAGGAGAAAACACACGCCTCGCTCAGCCAGGAGACCACGTAGCCATCACTGGAGTCTTCCTCCCTCTTCTTCGCACAGGATACTCTCAGGCTGTCCAGGTATGAAGAAGACACAAGCTTAAGCTCAACTTTGTCCACTGGGTTTTAGGAGCTGAGATGTACATCATTAAAAGGACAGAGTTGGGGAAAATAATGTCACAGACACAGAAAAAAATCATCCTTGTTTTAAAGCATTCCCAGGGCATATCTGTGAAGATAAAGATGGGATAAATCACAAGCACAGCAAACCCCTCTGATGTGGTTTTGGTCATTTCAGGGTCTTCTGTCAGAGACTTACATGGAGGCTCATTGCATCACACTTATGAACAAGACCGAGGACGATGAGCTGGGAAATGACTATCTCAGCGAGGAGGAGCTGCGGAGCATCACAGGTTTGACTGAACCCTTTAGAATTAGACCATCAACAGTTTTTTCACTCTGGAATGAACTGATGTGATTTTTCTGTGACAGATGAAGGATTTTATGAGAAACTGGCTGGCTCCATAGCACCTGAGATCTATGGACATGAAGATGTGAAGAAGGCTCTGCTTCTGCTGCTGGTTGGAGGTGTAGAACAGGCGCCCAAAGGCATGAAAATCAGAGGTGAGCCATCAGTTCGCTTCTATATGTGGAAGTTTTTTTCAAATCTTGAAAAGGTTTAAAGACAAAAATTTGAAGTTTAGATGACCACAACAAAAAGGAAATATCAGAATCCCCTGCATCTTATCAGTTCATTTCAAAAACGTTTTGAAAGCTGCAACAACTCTTCCTGTTCTGGCCTCTCTTCTCCTTAAGGCAACATAAACATCTGCCTGATGGGAGACCCAGGAGTGGCCAAGTCCCAGCTGCTGTCCTACATTGACCGTCTGGCTCCTCGAAGTGAGTGCAGTCTTGTTTGTTGTGTATCTGGTTTAATGTTTTAACTGGTGAGGTATTATCTTTCCATTAAGGAGTTTAATGGTAGAATATTAACTTGTGATGAGCTGGTCTGGCTGGAGAGAAGAGTTGAGGGGAGAGTTCTCAGGGTAAAGAAAAAAGGACAGAAGAGCTTTAACTTTGCTTAAATACTTGTTTAATATTATTTCCATGTTAAATTAAATATAAAATATGTACATATACATTTTTCCCCAAACATTCAGTCACACCCTCCCTTCTCTTTCTTTGTCTTCAGGCCAGTACACCACAGGCCGTGGCTCATCTGGCGTCGGTTTGACTGCGGCGGTGATGCGTGACCCTCTGACTGGAGAAATGACCCTGGAAGGTGGTGCCTTGGTGCTCGCTGACCTGGGCATCTGCTGCATTGATGAGTTTGACAAGATGGCTGACGCTGACCGCACGGCTATCCACGAGGTGATGGAGCAGCAGACCATCTCCATTGCAAAGGTGAAAAGAACCTTACCAGCCCCCAACATCAATAGAAAGATTTTGAATAGAATAGAATGTACTTTATTTGCCCCTGAAACGAAATTCAAATGATAAAAATCACATAAAACAAAGATAATAAAAAATTAAATAATAAAGTCTGTCGATGTCTGTGCTGCTCTCATCTGTTTCCAGTAGTTCACTCTAACCTGTGCATTCAAAGCAGTCCCTTCGACAACATAACATTATTAAGATTTCCTGAGAGCTTGTTATGTATCACATGGAGCTTCAGCAGTTGTTTTGGCTGGAATGGACTCAGGGATTGTTATTATATGACTGAACTCTATTTGAAGGTAGTATAGTCTCACACCAACCGCCAACAGTTAAATTTCTGGACAAGACATCTTCATCAGAGTGAATCCAGTTAGATCCACACAGGAGTCAGATGTTTAGATTTATGCAGGTTTTAGTAAAGCACCTGAGGCTGCACTCATGGAATACTTTCCAGGTCGTCAACATCTCCAGCTCATCACTTTATTTGGCAGAGAGTTGACATTCCTCATAATGACTGATGGAAGAAAGGCCTAATATCTTTATCTCCTTACCTTTACCTTTGCACCAGCACAGCATCCCCAGGAACACTTCTTCATCTCAGCTGGAATAGGATGATATCCTCCAGATTTGCTCCTCTGTAATGCAAGAAGCTCTTCTCTGAATAAACTCTTCTCCCCACCGATAAAAAATATATAGCAAAAACAGAGTAATCTTTGAGAGCTGCCAGACTTTGCTGCTTCCAGAGGAAGTGCATTAATATCTCACCTGGTTTAACGAACTCTTCCTGTTCTCATGCAGGCCGGCATCATGACCTCCCTGAATGCTCGATGCTCTATTCTGGCAGCCGCCAATCCTGCATACGGCCGCTACAATCCTCGGAAGACCATCGAGCAGAACATTCAGCTTCCGGCGGCTCTGCTCTCCCGTTTCGACCTGCTCTGGCTGATCCAGGACAAGCCGGATGCTGATGCTGACCTGCGTTTGGCGCAGCACATCACTTATGTTCACCAGCACTGCCGCCAGCCACCCACCCACTTTACCCCCATCGACATGAAGCTGATGAGGTACTCGTGCATTCATGGATACTTTTTTTTTTTTGACACATTAAACATCCAGCGCCAAATATTTAACCAAAATTCTGTTTGACCTCCAGGCGTTACATCGCTGTGTGTAAGAAGAAGCAGCCCGTGGTGCCGGAGAACCTGGCTGATTACATCACAGCTGCTTACGTAGAGATGAGGAAAGAGGCCAGAGTCAGCAAAGACACCACCTTCACCTCCGCTCGAACCCTCCTCTCCATCCTCCGTCTGTCCACTGCTCTGGTGAGAAACGCGCCTCAGGCAAACCTTCACAGGATGATCCAGATCAATCAAATCTGAAGAATCGCATTATTCTAAAACATTCATGTGGTTTCTGATGTTGATTTGTTGTGAAAGTGACTTGATGAAGATTCTGTGCAGTGTGTGATAAAGTGCTTACAGTGCAGGTAGTGATGATAACCTGGCCTACTGCAGTGTGAGCACTTCTTTCCCACACTGGATGATGATCAGCCAAGCAGCAGGGCTCTATTTCCAAATGTTCTTCTGTCAACTTGAAATTACTTTCCCACTTGATGATGAATGAGGAACAAACTCGAGTGGAGTGCCTTCAAGAGTCTTTGGTCCCTGGCTGCCAAAAGTGCTGTTTGTGCAGGTAGCAGTCATCCACCTACTGCAAAACCAGCACTTCAGGCAGAGAGGAGGACGGTGTGCTGCACTCAAGTGTCCACAAGAGGGCAAGCTTCAAACAATACTGAGAGAGTTAGGCATGTGAGACCGTATCAGGGTTCCCACGTGGCCTTGAAAACCTGGAAGATGACTGACCAAATTTCCAGTCTTGGAAAATGAGGGAGAAAGGTCAAATGCAAACGTGTTAAAAGGTTTGCACTTGCATGTCTGTCACTAGGGCTGGGTATTGTTTTTATGCCTTTATTATGAGAGGACACAACAGTGGATAGAGTAGGAAATAGCAAGAGTGGGGAGGACATGCAGGATGGATGATGTTGGTCCTAAGTCCCTTTTTTTTTTTTCTCCATATTCTGATCAAAGCAGATTAATTCAAGGTGTCTTCTCTCGTAGATCAGGTCTATACCTTGTTCTTTTATTTAACAGACTGAATATCCTTACATTATTTATCTTATTTACATGACTGGGTGTAATTCCTCTCTGAGACATTCACAACTCTCCTGCTCTCTGTATCGCACATGGCAGAATTCTGCCCTGATGCACACAAACACAAGCCTTCATGTGTGCACACACCCAATGTAGTCGACAGAGTCGGGAACAATAATGTCACAAGTAACACAGAAAAAAAAATCTGCCTTTTTCAAGCGCTGTCAGGGCCATATCTGTGGAGATAAAGATGAAACTGCTGCTTCTGCTTGCTTTTGGTTGCCCTTGTGGTCAACTCACTCTTAACTTCCAATGAAAGTAGTTGTCAACAGAGTGAGATGTGCATAGAAACCACAGGGAAAAGGAACCCCTTCTTCCATAGACTGCACATCAAATGTCTGAGTAATAGAAAAATTCTGAGTTAATGTAAGTTACAACTGTAGAAGAAAATGTCCTGGAAAATAATTTCAGGTAAAGAGTGGGAACCCCGAGTCTGCTATAGATGTTTTCATCGCTGCATACAAATGTCTGTCTGCTCCTGGCCAGCTTTGCAGGGTGGGCAGTCAGCCTGTGTTCGTAAGGAGCCGCTGTGCAAACCCATGCAAAACTGACCATGACCAGAAATTTCAGCCACACTCGCCACGAAAACGGAAACACCTGACCACCAAGAAGAGGTGTCCTCACATTTCACTGCTAACGAGAGATTAGCTGGTGTTGAGAGGCGGAGACTTGGGCAATTGCCGGCCATCCCAGAGGGCATTGCACTTGTCTCGGTCTGACAGTGCCGGCACAGCGCAGCCGTACTCTTCAGTGCAACAAGATTCCTGAAATTATCCCAAAGTGTTTGAATCATTGTCAGAATTTATCTCTGCTCTCTCCTCATCTGTCGTGACTTCTCTGCAGGCTCGCCTCCGTATGATGGACTCTGTGGAGAAGGAGGACGTCAATGAGGCCATGAGGCTCATGGAGATGTCGAAGGACTCGCTGCAGGCCGACAAATCCAACAACACAAGGTGAGTTTTCACAGCAGAAACTTGAACTTGTTTCGACCGGATGTGGTCCGACCCTTTATGGTTTTCTTGTATACCTGTAAGAGAGGCTGCGTATCCTGGAGGAGGCTGTAAAACTTCTCTGGCTTCTTTTTATTGAGCTCTGTTCACACGGTAGCATGTTCAGTGACGTGCATTCCCCTCTTTACTTTGACTGTCTCAAGCTCAGTGCTTTTATGCTGTTTTTACATTTAGAGATGAAGAACTTAAATTAAAATGTTTAAACTCCTAAAGATCTGTTATTGTGAAACATGAAGCTGATAAATCCACAGAATTCGTGTAAACCTCCTGCCTTTCCTCCTCTGAGGTCTCAGATTCTCAAACCTTTCCTTTTCCTCTCTGTTCAGGACTCAGCGCCCCGCCGACGTCATCTTCTCATTGGTGCGTGAGCTCGCCACAGAGGGCGTGACGGGCCGTGGCGGAGCAGGTGGAGTCGTTCGCATGGCTGAAGCGGAGCAGCGCTGCGTCTCTCGTGGCTTCACTCCCGCTCAGTTCCAGGAGGCCCTGGAGGAGTACGAGGAGCTGAACGTGTGGCAGGTCAACCAGGCACGCACTCGCGTCACCTTTGTCTGAAAACGCCAAATCGGGGACATGATGCACACCTTGTTCTCCACCTGATGGAGATCTCAGTAGCGGGCTTTCTGTCAGACTTTTGGGGGGTTTTCTGTTTTCTTCCTGCAGCATTTTGTAACAAAAGTCAAGCACATCCTGGATAGTTTTAAGCAGGACTATTTTTGCAGGAGATGCATCTGTTTTTATTCTCCCATTCCACAGAAATTTGCTTGTAAATATGTACGTCAAGATGTATTATTGTGTAGCTTCTGCATTCTAGAGCTTAAAGTTCCTGTTTCCTTGACACAGAGCATTTCTTATATTTTGTACATGCTGTAATGCAAATCAAGTAAGCTTGACGTTGAGCCTTGTGTTGTGACTAATAGTTGTAATAAATTGATGGTTCGATACAGTTTCTTGTGCTTAATGTGGGGTGGACCTAAAATGGGACAAAGGAAATGTGAAGTGTGCTGAAAGTCCCTCTGAACACCTGGTTTGTGGACGGAGAAGCCGCGCTGACATAATTACTGCTTTCAGAAACTCCTCTGACATGTCCTTGTAAAGCTCCCCGACTTACGGAGCTGTAGCCAGTCATTATTTTCTGAGCGTTCGGTCCATAAAAATGGTGACAAATAGCCTGTGGGCTTGAGGAAAATCTAATGGCTGTCTGCGACTGATGGCTGTATTTTTTTTTTAATGGTACTGTGTAAATAAGATTTACACTTGATAAGGACAACTCACTTTTCTTTATCGATTTTATCTATTTAATGCTTTAAAAGTTCCCAAAACTATATTCGAATTGATTTTAAGTCCTGTTTGCAGTGAACAAGACTCACTGGGTATGAGAGAGAGAGATACCCATTTCATAATGGGTATGACATTTTAGAGCACAGACCTGAAAAATGAGCTCAGGGTTCAAAGGGTTAATTTTAATCACAGTGCTTCAGAATTTTTTTACTTTTTTTTAATTTTATTTTTTTATTTTTTATTTTTACTTGCGCCATCGGAAATGTTTAAATCCAAATATTCCCAAGACTGGTTTAAATAAAGAGGATTGTACAGACCAAAGTGGTTCAGGGTTTAACTTTTGACTTTGCATCAAGTTTAAGGCTTAAATGTAATCCGTTGCTTGGGAAACCAAATTTGTGGTTATAATGTAACATTAGCATTATGTGTTACACAGCAACACTGGGTTTATGTTGGGAAGTAATTAATGCCAACAAGCCTTTTTGTTGTCACAGATTTATTTTAACAAGTCTTACTTTATCCCTTAGTATTGGTCATGAGAGCAGGCAACGACTCTAGATACTTCTCTTCTCATTTAAGACTTTATTTTAATCATATTTGATAAATTGCGCAGCTTTAACAACTTAGTTTTAGTAAAGTTTTTAGTAAATATACATTCATTCAGTGCAGAAAATGCTTTTTTTTAAAAAAATAACAAAAAGTAACAATTTAGCTTACTGCAGCTTCTTCAAAATGATCAATGTTTTTCCTAATAAAAAATGTAGCCATTTTGAAAAGAGCCAAAATTCAACTACAGCTGCCTCTAGTGGAATAATCCTCAAGGGGGTTGAGGGAATTTAAAAAAACAAAAAAACAATTTATCATGTTGATGAGCTAGAGGTCTTTGACACTCAGGTATCAAATATTTTACACTGGACACCTTTTTCCTGACTACCCATAGCTCATAGCGATTGTCAGTTTTGCTCTTCTGGTTGAACGTTCTGTTAATGTCGCCATGGAGACCACAAAGCTGACGATGTTAGCCTAGCTATCATACTTGCTAGTGGCAACCAACAACCACATGTGTTGTACCTGAACTCATTTTATCCACAGTTTAGCATTAATGATTTCACGCTGTTTTGAGCTAGCTTGCCAGCTGTGGTCAGCCATATCGTTGCATGGCAACGAACCAACCAGAAGTAGTTAACCGCCAGTGGAAGTCACCCAAAGGCAGGGGTCCTCAAACTTTTTTCCTGTGAGGGCCACATAACTTTTCCCTTCTCTGATGGGGGCCCGGGGTCAGTTTGTAACAGATAAAGTGTGAAGATTACAGGGGAGCCTAAACGTAAACATTTAGTGTTTTCCAGAAAGACACATATAACCAAATATTAATAACCCTTTCCAGGATCTTCACAGACTGAAAAAAAATGGTAATGCGTTTCTGGTATTGTTCAGTGGGCCGGGCCAAATGTGGAGGCTGGCCATATCCGGCCCGCAGGCCGTAGTTTGGGGACCACTGCCTAAAGGCTTCTGAAAGAAAACGGTGGATAGGGTTAAGATATGTGGGTGTATTTTAAATTGTGACACAAAAAGGACAGGGTCTCATTTTAAAATAACTTTATTGTGTTTGTGGACTGAGAGACAAAAGACTTATTTAAACAAGTCTTTGACACCATGAGGTGTCTCAGTGTTTGGGTGAGATTACCTCCACAAATGTTTACCTATATATTTTTTAAAAATGCAGCATATTTTTTGGATTCCAGGTATCTTAATGATTAGTCTGGGTTTGATTCTAACTGCCACCTGGCTGCTACTCAATCCCCTGTTCCAGCCCACTGATTTCATTTTCATATGAGGTCGCTGAACAAGTCTGTTTTTCTGTAAGGTTCAAATATATCACGTCAGTATGGTATGATATGAACGAAGCATACGTTCTGACTGAATCATCAACATGCTGAGACGTAAAAAGACTCCGTTTCTGTGAAGAGACTTTGATGATCAGCTGTCCAAACCCCAAACCGTCAGAAAAGCAGATGTTATATGTGTAAAAATCACCATCTGTTGGAGCTGGCTGTTTGAGAAATCTAACATTTCACTCTAAATGTACAGTTCACCTGGAACATGTCATCATTACAGCCTTTTTTTTTTTTTGGCTGAGTTATTGTTTGTCGGCAGCATTTTTCCCTCACAGTTGCAGTTGTCCCAGCAGGTGATACTTCCCTCCCAGACTTAATGGGGAGTTTCCATTTGAAGTCTGTTCTCTTTACGGCCTTGCTGCTAAAAGCACGTTGGCTTTTATTCCTAATTGGCGCCGAAGGCCTCCCATTAAACCCTATAGAGAGAGAGGTGGAGACTGAGGAGCGGGGCCTGAGAGCTGGTGGAGTCTTATTGGGCAGGAGGTGGTGTTTCAGGGTGTCTGAGATGCAGATCAGTATTTAACCCACACAGCTCTGTGGAGGAGTGTAGACAGCCTCCTGAGGCAGGTGAGTACAACAAAGACAGATGATGTTGGTCCTAAGGCGCTGATGTTAAACTTTAACCTGAATTTAATTCTGAGAAATGTTGGAGAGAGAAAAGTTACTGAAAAAGTTTTTTGTTTTCCATAAAACTCTTCCTGGCTGGATTGCAGGGCTTCAAGATGATTTCCTCATTATGGTCGCTGGGGGCACTTTGCTGCCTGATCTTGCTCCCAGGTCAGTTCTCATTGTTTATTTCACAAGCTGCAAATATAAAAGAGGAAAAATCCTCATGCATGTAATGATTTCTGTCCTCATCCAGGCCTTCTGGAGGCCAAATCTTTGTTAAACATCATCCAACAGGAAGGTAAGAGTTCTTCTGAACACACTTTAGAAAGATGTGATATCTTCAGTGGCTGACTGAACTCTTCTCATCACAGAGATGGTTCCTGTCAGTCATCTCAGCATCGACTCAGAGAAAGCAAACGACTTTCTGACTCACTCCAGACCCAAGCGTAACGTGGACCCCAGATGGCACAGATCAAACCCGGACTTTCAGGCTTATTACCGCTACTACAGCAGCATCGGACACACCGAGGGGGTGAGACACGATAACATGAATCAGCTGTGTGTTTGAGAAACAAGTGTGAGTGAATGGATGTGTGTGCAAGTGTTTTATTCCAGCAGACTGCAATGAGAGAAGATATTTGACTTTCAGGTTAAAAATAGATTAACAAAAAACTCGTTTTTAGATCCTGAAATAAATTTATCCCCGTGTCAATCCAGTGATTGCTCTACCAACAATTTTTCTTTTTCTTTTTTATCATTATTGTGTTTCAGTCTTTACCTGTCTAAAGGTAGAAAATTTTTTTGGGGGGGCCTTGGCATGGTAAAGTTTGGGAACCCCTGTTTTAGTCAAAGCAGGACCTGAATCTAGAGTTTATCTTTTATTTAGTTTACGATTTAAACATTGCTGGAGCATTAAAGGAATTATTGGTGTCTTTCTTTAAAAAAAAAAAAATCTTTTAAGAAATGGTGAAACACTTTTCTTCCTTGCTATAAATTATTGTTGTTGTTTTAAGTTATTGGCACCATGAGAGGTTTTTAACTTTATAACAAGGAGTGAAATTTTTACATATTGAGTTCAGTTTTGTCCAGACTGAGTGTGATTTCTTTGACTCTAACAGTAGGGGTGTCTGTGGCACAGCATCCCTGCGCCACACACTGATCCCTTTATTGATTAGGTCAGCATCAGTCAGCCCCGATGCTCCTTAACAACAGTTTCCTCTGCCATCAGTTCATGACTGTTAGGAGAGTCTATGAATTTGAGTTATTAACAAACACTTTGAGTGATGGTGAAGACTAGAAAAGAGCCACCAGGAAGTCCATTTAGTGAAACAGTTAATGAGGCTGATGATAAAATTTTATTAGAGGAGATTTTTAGTTTTTGGTACTTTTTCCAGAGAGGTGCTCGAGAGGTGGTTTATTATTATTATTATTATTATTATTATTATTATTATTATTATTATTATTATTATTGGAAAGGCAGTAGAGTACAGAAGAGGATTAGGGCCACTGGTAGAAAAAAATTAATGCCCAGTATTCTTTTTTTTATTATTCTTCTAAAATAAAAAAAAAATCTGAATTCTGAGGAAAAAAAATGTCAAAATTATGAGATTAACATCAGAATTATGAGAATAATTCTGACATTTTTCTCATAATTCAGATTTTTTTAATGAAAAGGTGTACCTTATTCATTGTTTCCAGTGGCCCTAATCCTTTTCTGTTGTAAAGAGTAAACTGGATTTAAGCCAGAAACACTCAAACTACATTCTCATTATTGGTCTGAGAGTTTTATTCCAAACGTAGCCTTTTTTTCAGCCTAGCTTTAAGAGCTAATGGAGTTTTTAATGAGCCCATGCTTGAAGATGAACTTAATTCAAGGCAGAAAATAAAAAACTCAGCTTTAAAAATAATACATAAAAATGCATTTTCAGCATCAGTTCATCGACTGAAGTCTCATGAGTGTTAAAAAATAAATATTTTATCATTTTCATCTCTTTCTCAGCTCTATGAAATCGACAAGCTGCGGATGCTCTACCAGCAGATGAGGTACCTGGAGCACACCTACGGTCCAGACGCCTCCTACTACCAGAACAAACTGGGCCTTCCGAGGATGCCGTGTGATCCAGCCACAGACAAGAAGTGCAAAGTGGTTCTCCCTCCTCCCCCTCCAATGAAAGGTGTCCCAAAGCCCACAGAGCCCCCAGCGACACCTCCCCCTCCTCCTGTTCCATCCATGTCTCAGGCTGACGTCCTCTACCTGTGCAACAAAAAGGACCCCCTCTGTAAGCCCCACATTGTCTACATGCCCACCGGTGCTGTGCCTGTGCTCTGTGACCCCCGCTACCATCCTAAATGCATCCCACAGAAAGCACCAGAGCCATTCGCAGTGCCCCAGCCTCCTCCACCTCCTCCTGTAAAGTCAGCACCACCTCCACCTCCTCCTGTAAAGTCTGCTCCACCTCCACCAGTCCTGGTGAAGTCTCCCCCACCTCCGCCAGTCCTGGTGAAAAAGTCTCCCCCTGCTCCCATCCGCACCTTCAAGGGCATGGAGTACGACTGTGACCCCTACTGGGACCCTGATTGCCTGATCGACCACCCACCCAGACCCGTGAAGGGGAAGGTGGTTGTTGTCCAACCACCGCCTCCGCCTCCTGTGGTAGAGGAAAAGAAAGAGGAGCCAGCTCCTCCTGCTCCCATCGCCAAGAAGGTTGCTCTGTACCCTTACCCATACTACCACCCCATGCCCTACGACCCCAGAGATGATCTGTACGACCCGGTCCGCTTCCAGTACCCTCAGCCTGCTGCCTCTGCTGACGAGCCTGCAGAGGACAGTCAGTGAGACACCCCAGAGGTGCTGGAGGGAGGGTGTTTCTTTAGAAAATCAAACAGACTTCAGTAGCTGAACAGTTTTGAGGAATTTTTACATCTTGTAAATTTACTTTTAAGGAAATAACCTGAGCTAGAGCATTGAAACGTTTCAGTATTTGTTCCAACCTTATTAAAATGTCTGTTATTGTCACACTGTTCTGCTTTGTTTCAAAGCTAAACAACAAAAGCATGTTTTACAACTTATTTTGGAGTAATAAGACAATAAAGTGTCACAACACTGTTGGTAGTCTGGTTTTTGGTTTTGAGGTGCAAAAAAAGGACAAAAGGAAGAAAATGTTTGCTCTCTTTGTGCCAACACGGCAGGCTGGAGGTCATTACATCCAGTTCCGTTGTACATTTAATACCCATAAACATGCTGACTAGAGTTGGACCCCCTACTCTGGAGCTATAAATCCTCCATGCACTTCTTCTCCTGCCATGTACGTGTAAACCTCCAGAGGCAACCGAACAGCAGGAGCGTAACTTCAAAAGGTGAGCAAACTGCAGACACCGCCACAATAAACCTGCAGCCACGTAGCTCACTTTCACAGCCTCGTTTCAAAGTGAAGCTCTTTACATTTTTACAAGGTGGGTGTCATGTACGGCTACAGCAACATCTACCTGGTTTCATGTGAGCTTAGAAAAAAGCAGAGTCAAAGTCCCATGAAAAAAATCAGCAGATCATTTATTACATACAGAAACAATAAAACAAACGGGGTAAAATAATATAACGTTCATGTACAGTGGATTCATCTCTGTGCACACTCCAGAAAGAGTTTGTACATACCTCTTACTGTCTGCTTTGTGATGAAGTGCTTTTAGATACACTTGTGGTTGAAAATGGTAAACTGGTTTGAAAAGCTACTGTTGCTTTAAGAACTTGTTTCAGCTGACCAAAATACAAAGAAACCAAAACAGGAACAAACAAACAAAAACAGAGAAGAAAGAGAAACTGCAGTGCTCGTTCGTCTCTCTGCTTCTCCTCAAAAGAAGAGTCCTCTCATCCTCCTGCCGATGCCCTGTCTGTCGTACAGAACGTTGAACTTGTTGATGAACTGGTTCATACTGTTGCAGGTCTTGGTGATGGTGCCTAAGTAAGCCATGAGGCCCACGTCGTTGCATTGCTGTGGGGAAAAAATAAGAGTATATTAAAAAAAAGCATCACCCAGTCTTTTCACTTTCTTTAAGTCAGAGATTCAAATAGAGGGCTGCAATCATCAATTAATCTATTAATCAATAGATTAATCCAAGGTAATTTTTTGGTCCATGAAATGTCAGAAATGGTTGGGGTGCAGGTGGCTTAGCGGTCTAGGTCACGCCCCATGAGGTACGCCCTTGAGAAGGTGGCCCTGGTTTGTTTCCCGCATGTCATACTCTACTCTGTTCTACTCTGTTCTACTCATGTCAACGTTTCTCGGAGTCCACAATGACATCATCAAATGTCTTGTTTTGTTCATGAACCAAAGAAATTGAGGACTGTCATAGAAGAGCAAAGAAACCAGAGAAGCTGAAATCAGAGAAGCTGAAATTTGGACTTCTTTTTCTTAAATAATTACTTAAACTGATCAACAAATTATCAAAATAGTTGATGATTAATTAATTACTAATTGATTATTCAATTAATTGATATTTGATTACTTGTTGCAGCTCTATTCAAATCCTTAACTGTGAACTACACCGATCTTTAACTTATGCCAGAGGAAGACAAGAAATGAGAACAGATAAACTGTAAAATACATGACTCAACCGAGTGAAAGTCAAACGGAACCACTGCAGAAACCTCATCAGTCCATCCAGCGGTTATCTGAGGCTGAAAGGAAAACTAACCACCTGATCAATGAAGAGGTGAACAGCCCCACTTATGAAAATGTCTTCAACCTGTAAGAGCTGTCCTTTGCATGATGAATTTCTCCCTTAGTTGGAAGTGTAAAGGTTTTTGCACACTGGGTCTGTTATTTTCAGTCTTCATTCATCATCTAAACAGGCTGTAATGATAGAAAATGTGTCGGCCATTGATAATTTAATTTGCCAGCTAAATTAAATGATGATGATGATGTTGCGATTGCCTACAGCGTCTCTAAAAGGTCAAACAACCTTTGAAAGGACCTGGACAGATGTGAAAAAAAAAAGAAAATCAAACCTGTTTTGAAAAAAATTATGATGGACGAAAGTTTTGGTGTCAGTGCGCAAACATGATTGACATGACATGGGATGGAATTACTTTAACTAACTTGTGTCAATTTCGTAAAAAAATAAAATCAAAAAATAATAAATAAATAAATTAAAAAAAGGACTCAGTGTGCAAAGACTCTAAATTTGCCGTAGAAAAGATGAAACAGTAAAACCTCCCGTAGCTTGGAGGAAGATGTGACACAGATAAAGCAGATTAACTACACTGATCGTGGTGCTTCAACTTATTTTTTACACCAAGCTGGCTGAAACCTCTCATCTCTCCTGTTATTATGAAAAAACACGCGATGTTTGAAGAGCCAATAAATCAAATTGAAGATCAAAACCAACAATAACATCCACCCGCAATGATCCTTTTCTTGAACACACTGAGGACTCTTTGCTGCTTTTGTACACTTGCACTTCTAACAGAGGATAAGGTGTGTGATGAATTGGCAATGCATCACACACAATGGCATATTAGACAGAAAGAGCATTTGTTCTCTGGAAGACATTTCTGTACTGGCGCCCTCTTCAGGCTGAATGAAACCTTTTTTCTCTCCTGCTCTTGACTCCTACATGTGCAAGTGATGTTCCATTTCAATCTCATTCTACTCTGTTTACAATGAAATGTTTCTACTCATGCATGTGATGCATGTGATGGGCTATAAATCATCCCGCCTGACACCTACTATCAGCAATGGTTACATGCGTTAATAATTAACACAGAAAACTGTTGTTGTTTACTTTAGTAGATTACAGAAATGTAACACTGTTCATTTCAGTGTCTCATACCCAGATGGGGTATACAGGGGGCCTTCTATAAGTTTATTGAAGCTGTGAGGCTGGGGGCCATAGACAGACTCATAACAGGATTTCATGTTTTTTTCTGTTTCATTCCATTTTTTAACCAAGAATACACACTGTCACTTAAACACATCACCATACATAAGATGTATTCGAGGTAAACCAAGCTTTCTTACATCATAGAAGTCAGTTTTGAATTTCGTAGTGCTGAGGACCGGCAGTCTGTGACACAGGGCGTTTGCTTCTCGAAGGATCTCGTGGTTAAATGGCACCTCTCCTGCAGCGCAGGAAGACGAGCAGGAAAGACGAGCACAAAAACAGTGAGGTCAGAAGATGCTGTCGAGACAGTATCAAAGTGAAGCTTGTAATTATGGAGGTGTGTTCCAGGGGCCTCTTAAACGGGGTAAAAGTGAAGAAAGGAAACACATCATTTCAGCACAGCTGTTTTCCGGACTTATTTTCACATTCTTTGTGCTCACAGCCTCGTTAAAAAGCCCCGTCGTCCGCTCACCTGCTTCCACGGCTTTGACGTACTCCAGAATGATCTTCACCCGGCTGTGCAGCATCTTAATGGCACTGTGCTGGGCTATAAGGTGTTCAGCGACTAGCAGGGAGGACAAAGAAAATAAATCTGATGAATTTGATTTTTTGTTCACTGTTCGAGCACAGATCTGGTTTATCTGCTTTAAAAGAAATAACACAAGACAAAGTTTTCACTCCCTTTGTTTTGAATTATTCATATTTTCCTGATAAGTATTAATCAATGACTTCATCAAGCCTTGTAACATTACATAAAAAAGTCCAGCTGTGAACTGAGTGTTAACTCAAACACTGATATTATCAAACAGCCCGTCTCACCCGTCGAGTTCTCTCCTGTACCCGTGGCGGTCATTCGAGCAACGTGATCAACACCGATCCTCTCTGCTTCCTCTGTGGCCAGAGTGTACGTCAGCTCAGCAAACAGCATGGTAGCCTGGGTTCGAAGAAAATCTGTGTTTGATTAAACTTTACATGCTCAGCACAGCAGTGACATGCAGATAACATGGACTATCAAGATTACCTCGCCGTTGATGATGTCGATCACAGATTCATAAACGCTAACGGGGAGCTGAAGGAGAAAAGAACACACCGTTTAAAGATGTATGCTGCTACACAGCCATGGTGTTATCTTTTATGGTGAGGAAACTCACATCGGTGTGTTTGGTCATTGGGTTGAGCTTCAAGAAGAGAGGGCTCTCAATGATCTCACACACCTGGCAGAGATAAAAGCGATATTGACTATGAATAAACCAAAAACTGAAGAGGCATTAGACGTAATTATCACACAAAAAGTTCATTCTTATAATAGGAAATCTTGAAGTTGGGATTTGAATGTTATCTTTTATCAGCATCAAAAGTTAAGGACCTCCATCTTCCGCTTTTCATCCTTACCTGCTTATGAATATGAATATCTGATGGGTCAGGGGGGCCGCCTGTGGTGTACCAGCCCAAGAACTCCATTTCTTTGAAGACCTGTTTGACTGAAAGAGGGATACAAACATGAAAGTCAAACAACAACTGCAAAACATGAAAATTTGAAAATAAATAAATAAATTTTATCAGTTTGAGCAATATATATCTTGTCTTTGTAGTGTATTCCAATGAATATAGGTTAAACAGGATTTGAAAATCATTGTATTCTGTTTTTATTTACATTTTACAATGTAAATAAATGAGGCTGTAAAATCCTACATGAAGTCATACAGACAAGGCTCAGAAGTAAGTGACTTTTCTTCTGTTTTTACTCAAACAAAAAGATGACTGCTGCACCGCCAAGACACTAAAGGCTTTCAAACACACAAACAACTTACATTGTTCTTCCTTGGTGTAGTAATACTCCTTATCAATATGCACTTGGTCATCTATGGTGTGAGACAGCAACTCGAAAGAATTCATCACCTCGATGTTTCTCCCTTCCTGTTTGCCAATCAGGGCTCCAATCACTGAGCAGGAAACCAAAATCAACATGAGCAACATCTACCATAACAGCTGAACTTAATAATGCTCAAAACTTAACATCACATCACTGCTTACATACTATATTTTTTGCATGGGATTGTCATACATACCCTGCATTGGTCGTCCCTCTTGTGAGCGGATGCGTATCCAGTGGTCAGATATGTTGAGGATGACCAGAGGGTGTAAGGCAACAGAAACACTCCCGGTGACCCCTGAAGCCATAACACTGGGGCTGGCTACAGTAAGACAGAGGCACAAATAAAGCTGGCTTTAGCACTTCCAACAATCATATTTGGTTCATTACTCAAACCCTGGCATGAAAATTAATCCTCCTTTTGATGTTTTGTATGACGTTATAATAAGTAGCTCGGAGTCTGGAGTATTTTTAGTTCTAAATTAGCAATCTGAACAAGTCTGTAGTAGTTCTTAAGACACCCCCCCCCCCCTCATGTTTATTATAGATACAGTTCATAATGTGATATTTTGATGACACTTCAAAACTACTGCTGGTTTGAAACTAGACTGAAGTACTAAAATGGTTTTAAATATTGACACGTCTTATTCAAACAGCTACTAGTGATACTAATGATACTATGATTACTTATCAGATATTACTTTCCCTTTTCTGCATTTAAAAAATGGCAGTTGATCAGTGAAATACTGCTGGAAATATGTAATCCTAGATTATCTATCAGCTTTAACCCAAATAAAAACATTTAAGAGCAATCCATTGAACGGGACAGAAAGGCCGACGTATCGGTTCATCTTGTGGGAAACGGACCAGCCCTAACTTGAGAGAGGGTCGTTGTTGTTATTGCAACCAGGCAATCGGTCCTCAAACACATCAGTGTTGATAGCTTTCTGCTTTTATCAAATGGGTTGACTCCAATCAGGGAGCAGAAAGTAACTCTGCATCATACATCCACATTTATGAATTTGTTGACAGCTTCACACAGCACAGCCGTGAACGTTAAACCGCTTATAGCAGCGAGCTCTCTGCCTACCACCTTCATCGCCATAAACCATCACCTACGGTCACTCATAGCACAAATGAACCTGAGAAGCTACAATCTCAACCTGTTTTTAAGTGGATATGAACAGGAAATTAACAGATAAATGAGAAATACTTGCCTGCCCCATCCACTTCCATTCCTCCACCATTGCTGGTCGCCATCTTGTCCGGTAGATCGCGCAGGCGCACTGGACTGTTCGCATAACGAACGTTAGGTGGCAATATCGCTTTACAGGGAGGTTCCAAAATAAGCTCTACCTCACAAGTTCTATCTTACAAAGGTCGGGTGTAAACAGGAAGAACGACTTATCTGAAGTGAGACTCAATTTAAACCGTAACGAGAAATATTTAAATCATAGGAAAAGTTTCTCACTAGGTCCTACAGCTACTGTGCAGCTGTTTCCTGGGGATTCCTGATGCGAGTGCAACCTGTGTGCGTCGTGATATAAGTCCGTGTCTGAGGCTCAAAGAGTTATATTGATCAAATGGATGAATTTAGAGACTCTAACCTGGATTACTTCCCTGAAAACATTTTAATTGATGTTTTGTCGTATTTGAGCGTACGGGAACTCGTTAGAGCTGGGCGGTAAGGAGTAAAGTTGCTTTCAGTATTTTACCAGTCACTGTCAGCTTTGTCTTTGTTGTGACTCGTGCCAAGTGACTTTGTTATTGTCCTGATTTCCTTTGTTTTTAGAGTGTGTAAGAGATGGAAACGTCTGGTGAAAGACCAAAGGTTGTGGAGACATGTCGATCTGACAGCATGGAAAGGGGTGAGTTTTTCCTTCTGGCAATGTGACTTACCCTTTTGTTTTGATTTTTCTTACAGCGACGTGTTCATTCAAGAGGGGAACGAAACCCTGTGCAGAGTCATAAAATACGATTAAAACTGCTCAGTGCACATTATATGTATCAAACATAATCATTGCACGACACAAACCCACAGGAGGTCTTTTACCTGTGACAATCAGACCTAACACCCCCCCCCCCCCCCCCCCAAACACACACACACACACACACACACACACACACACACACACACACACACACACACACACACAACATCGCATAGTTTATTTGTATAGTTTGTCATACTGGGAAAAAGTTCACCCATGTGCAATAAATTTCATTTATTGGTTTAATATGTGTAATAGTTTCACTCGTGCAAAAATGTAATGCAATAGTTTACTCATGTGTAATACCATTAATATTCAACTAGCTGTGATCTTCTTGTTACTTTGGTAGCTATTTTTCTTCATTTGACTTAACAGTGGCAGTATGTATTTTGGATTTTCATTTTTATGCTTTGTGTAATTTAACACTTGCTTTTGTACTTTTATTCTAATGGTTTTTTTTTTTTACTTACTAATAGTTTGTATTTTTTACAAAATGCTGCAATAGTTATGTCTTATCTTTTTCTAGACACCTGGGACAAAATTAACATTTAATTGTATAGTTTTGTCAGGATATTGAATTAAAGATAATCCTTGTATGCATTGAACAGATTTTCCAGTACTCTTTGAATTGGTTTCCAGTGTGCTTGTTCTTTTATTGACCGAATGTTTTGTGTCTTTTTTGTCTTCTTCCCAACCATCATCATCATGTGTTAGGTGACATCCCGCATTCTTTGGCTCCTGCTGCGTCAGTACCTTGGTTGTGGACTAAGGTCCCTACGGTTGCGTGGTTTGCTGCTCTCTGCCAGAGGAGGAACATTCCTCTCCGAGTCTTGGCTCAAAGCATTGTCCACAAAGTGCCCTCGTCTGAGTAAGCTGTACCTCTTGCATGCAGACCTGAGAAGCCTTCCAAGTTGCCAGAGTCTTCCGCCATCTCTGCTGGTGCTGGAGCTGCATGGGTGTGAGTTGCCTCGGGAGTTTTTTAACCAGACCCCTGCTCCACCTGCCCCTTCTCAAGCCACTTCTAGTGTTGGTGCTCAGCAGCAAAGAAAAGATAAGAAAGGTAAAAAGCTCAGCTCTCCATCAGGAATTGGTATTGAGAGGCTAGTCTTCAACAATGTGCCCTCTTTCACGGACCAGCATCTGCAGAGTCTGACTTCCTGGAAGAGGCTCAGTCGATTGGAGCTAAAAGACACCTTTCGTGTGACAGCTAACGGGCTAAGGAGCTGTGCTGCCAAGGATGGTGCCTGTGGTGTGGAAGGGCTTTCTGGTCTCAAGTTTCTGGAAATAGGCATCACTGGACGGCAGGGCTACCAGTTACAGATGGCTTCCCTCGGGCTCGGGGCAGGATGGCTCGGGCTAGAGGAGCTGAGTTTGGGTGGCAAGGAGGTAGGGCCAGGCCTGCTCTGTGCCAGCCGTCTGAAGGACCTGAAGTGTCTGTGCCTGTGGGCCTGCACACTTAGTGAGATGCAGATAGTGCGGAGCTGCAGGATGCTTCGTGGACTCCGCCAGCTGGAATTTTTGAATGTTGTTTTCCAGCCTCGGCAGTGTCCACCAATGGCAGAGGGGGAAGGTGAAGCTGCTGCTGAAGGAGAGCAGGACAATGAAGAGGCTACAGGCGGAGATAACAGCAGTGATGAGAACAAAGTGCTTGAAACGAACGACCCTATTCCAAGATTACGCCGCTCTCTGGCTGTCCTGCTGCCGTCCTGCTCTCTAATTTTCACAAACTGCACTGTTCAGATTAATACAGACTAATGTATACATAGCATCTTTAGTGATGGCACAGAAGTAATGAGAACTGTGTTTTACTTGTGATTCAAAGTTTATTTATTTTTGAATAAATCAGAAATTCCAAGAATCAAACTATTTTAAGTGCAAATGCATTATTACATTATCAAAATATGTTTTAAAAGTCCAAAATTAAAAAAAATAATAATAATAGTTGAATGGTTAGGGAGATTTTTTTCTGTTAAATATTCTGATAAAGTTTTAAACAAAAAGAGGATTATCAGTTCTCCACCATAGACTGTATATAGAATGGACAGCGTGGCTCTGCCTTTTACAACTGAATGGTTTTGATGCTAAAAAAACCTCCGTCAGGAGCCGCCATTGTGCAGCCAGAGTCTGCATAGCAGAGACTATGAAGAAGTCCGAGTGGAAGTGGGTGACAAAAATATATATATTTTTTTCTTTCAACCGTCTAATCTCTTCTTAACGCTCCTTCCTGATGTATTTTACTATTCCTGATAGAGCTAAACAACAGCAGCTGTCAGTCATCATTAAATGATTCGTAAAACCCAGTTTTTAACATCTACTAACTAAAGAAAAGAAACTTTTCAGTAAATAGAGGACTTTAACACAATGCAGCCTAATAATAAATAAATACCACCACAGCATACGGATGTGAGAAACATTTCTACAAGATGTATTTTTTTTTTTTTTAAATTTGACCACAGCCCAACTGGAATGAAGAGAGAGACAGAGTTTTGGACCTATACTGCAGCCAGTCACCAGGGGGAGCAGTTTTTGTGGCAACCTCAGTTTGAGCAAGCGAGATGACGTCCTTTTTTTTTTTTTTACAGTCTATGTTCTCCATATGCAACTTTGTTGCCTTTGATATAAATTAAATGTTGAATTTACTTTCACGTTTTTCTTTTTGTATCGGTGAGATTTTTTGTCCATTTTTTTCTTAAGACTTGAATAAAAGCTTACTTTTAATAAGGCTTTAATGTGATAGTTAAAGTATCATTAAGGTAACCAGACATGAATTTTAGTTGGCTGATACGGCAGTTAGAACATAATTAAAGGATCTTCATGAAATTAAAAAAAACCCAACAACTGACATTCAGTTTTACCATTTTAGAGAAATGTTACTCTCCAACAAAGGCAAATTCATTAATTTATCTAATGGTCCACATATAATACACATAGTACTACTGTAAATCATTTTTAATGCACATCACATAACCACATTTTTAAACTGTATGAACAATCTTGGGTTATTTGGAAATTAATTTCCAAGTCAGTATTTTTTTAAGGGAATTGCAGTGTTCAAGAAAACACGATAATTTACTAGACTGTAGAGCCAATCGAAGACATAAATAGAGATGAAAAGCATAGTGCAGGCTAAGAAACACCTGTTTCCTGTTGTTTCACCCTTTTATCTTAAATGCATCAAATTTCTGTTGGAGCAGGTGTGTGATTTTAGTGATAAAGAAAGCAAAAATGATTTGACCCAAATTTAAAGTTGTGTTTCTTTTTCAGATTATTTTTCATTTTTTTCAAGATCTTAAAAATGGGGAAAAAGTATTCTTTTCATTTAAGAATTGTGGGTAATTGTATTATTAAATGAATTGTGTTGAAATGAAACCAATCAAAATTGTTGAAACTTTGAACTGGTAACTATTTTAAATAAAGTTATTTTGAACAGTGCTTGCAAGGACATGCTGTCGTTTGTACTTTTTAGTTATTGCATAATTACTAATAATTCTTGCAAAGCAACCTTTGAAGACATCAAAACACTATACTTTGAATGATTAACTGACCTTGATTGATCAGCAAGCCTACAACCTTCACCAACATAACTTATACAGAAAGAGTAGTAAACCTTCATAATAACCAGGCTAGTTTGTAACCTGTGCCTTATTGACAACAAAATAACATAATAATGAAGCATGTTATTCATCGCTCATATATTTGATAAGCACAAAATTCGTTGTTTGATGTATGTTGTCACTTTTTAATCAGAGATTTCTGTTTCAGCACAGGGAAACCTAAATTGTTATTGTTAAGACCCAAATAACAGGGATACTATGGTTTTCTGTTCTACAAGTAAAAACACACGTTTTCGTTTAACATGGTGAACTCGTGTGTCGTACTAACCATAGACATATACGTCTGTCCGTCTACAGTACTAACCTGTTGTATAGGAAGAGGCGGGTCTAGTTTTGAATAGTAAAAACGTACGCCAATCACAAGCGACAGCTAAGAGCAATTCTGGCCAATAAAAACTTTCGAAATGCAGCACAGTGACCAATCATGTTAGTGAAGGGGAGCTTTTTGAAAACGTTGGCGGCGGTGCCGCGGTGGTGTGTAGTTGAAAATAAGAAAACTGGGATAAGCTCGCCATTAAGGAGATAAAACCATTTTTTCACAAGATGCAAGTAAGTTTTGTTTGAAGTTTTCGAGGAACAGTAGAACCGTAGAAAAAAATACACGTAAGATGACTGATTCGTACATTTTGAGCGATTTGGCAGAAGTGAACAGGTCGTGAGCTAACGTTAGCGATGGGTTTGTAGCAGCAAGGGACTAACACCGAGTAACACCATTTAATTTTATATTAAATTACAACAAGCCGAATTTAAGTACGCAATACCCGTGTTTTAATCCTTTATTCACCCATGGAGCGTAGACTGGTCATGCAATACACCAAATATGCGGTAAGATGCCAACGTTAGCCTAGTGGCCTAACGTTGTCACAGTTATCATTTTTAAGTGGCACGCAAGCATATCCAGTTTGGCCGATTGGAAACTAATTATCTACGCTAATAGTTCATAAATATCAGGTTTAAAATGATTCGTTTCAGAAACGAATCCTTTTGTTGCGTGTACAACAAATTCATTCCTATGACGTTAGCATCGAAATGTGTTCCAAGACAACAATGAAAAATCTACCGGAAGAACTCTTGCAGTCAAAAACATTATGGCTAACTTACATTTTGTGTGACTGAAAATGAATTATTTTTCTTTACAGGTCTGTATTTTTTCTGGGGTTTAAATAAGTCTTGGGTTGTTGATGTTATAGATTGCATAAATAATGCAAACGGTCATGTATACTTGATATGGCACAAACGTCATCCCGCTTGCTCTGCTTTCTTTAAGTATAGTCTGATAAAACAACATCTGTAAGCTTATTCAAGCTGGATAAATAAACCCTAAAACCACAAAGCTGTGCTGAAAGTTTATGAATGTTTATTTCTTGTCTTTACAGAATAAGGAAAATTATGAGCCCAGAGGTTACCAAGGAATGGTGAGATGTTATAACTTACTGATCTGGTTAAGAACACGACTTAAAAATTTGTGGGCAGAAAATAAAAAAGCGTTTCTATGTATGTCTGATTTTGTGTTTGCTTCTGATTTTTAGTTCACCACTCCGAGCATGATGGCAGGTCCACAGCGTATTCAGGTGAAGCCACGAGCAGATATGGACAAAAATGCCATCACAGGTAAACTTAAGCTCTTCACATACAAACAACAGTCAGAAACTTCAGAAATTGGAAGAGTTTTGATTGTTATTTTTATTAGGTCCTGTGAGGGATCGTGTTGTTCCATCCTCCAGTTCAGTCGCAAGGTGAGAATGTTTCCTGATACTTCCAATTTTATAGATGACAATTGTGTCCTCTTTCCATAGAATAAAAAGATTTCAGGAATTTGTTACACCTGCTCCTGTTTGAACAATTGGTATCATAATACCATATTTCCTGCTTATTTCAGGAAAATCTCCATTGATGACTTTGACATCGGTCGACCACTTGGGAAGGGCAAATTTGGTAATGTCTACCTTGCAAAGGTGAAGAAGCTCCAAGCCATAGTGGCACTGAAGGTGTTGTTTAAGTCACAGATGGAAAAAGAAGGAGTGGAGCATCAACTCAGGAGAGAGATTGAGATTCAGGCACATCTCAAGTGAGTATCCTAGAATGTTTTTTTTTTCTCAATCTCAACATTATGATAGTTTTATTCAAACTAGGGAGTCAGGACTGCTAGGTGGGCTTAGCTACAGCGAAACAGTCCTTTAGTATTTTCAAATTATTACCTCTCATGGCCCTTACCTGGACCTTGTAATCATACATACATGCAACATAAAAAATGCAATGATAAAAGGTATTTTTGTAATTTTGTGTCCTGTAAGTGTTGAAAGCACATTTTTAAGGCTCATTCAGATTATCCTTTCTCCTCTCTTCAGGCACCCTAACATCTTGCGCTTCTACAATTACTTTCATGACCGAAAAAGAGTGTTTTTGGTCCTTGAATATGCCCCACGTGGTGAAATGTACAAGGAGTTACAGAGATGTGGAAGATTTGATGATCAGCGTACTGCAACAGTAAGACTTCTACTTGCTTTTAAAACACTTTTGACCATAATTTTGTCAATGAACCTTTTTTTTTTATTTACTCTTTGATTTTGGTTTCATGTTCTAGCAGGACTGGTTGGCCACTGGACCCCTTTACATCTTTGACTTCACTGAAAGGACCTTCAATAATTTTCATTTACTTTTCTATCTTTCACTTCTAGTACATGGAGGAGATATCTGACGCACTGCTATATTGCCATGAGAAGAAAGTGATTCATCGAGACATCAAGCCAGAGAATCTTCTTCTTGGCTATCGTGGAGAGCTCAAAATTGCAGATTTTGGTTGGTCGGTCCATGCACCCTCTCTCAGGTGAGTAACCAAAGTACAATGATGGTTCCATTAAGGGTGTATTCACACCTGGCTGGTTTAGTGCAGTTGTTCCAAAACAAAGCTTAAGTCAAACACAGCCATTGCACTTGGATGTGGGACAAAACAAGCGGGCCGAGATCGGCAAAATAGGGTGGTCTTGACTTGTTTCCATTGGAGCCCTGTAGTGGTTCCTTTGCAGTGAGAACACAATCACTTCAGCAACTGGCACAACTGGCTCATAACTGTGGTCCATACTGTAGTTGCGGGGGGAAGTAATATGATTGGTTGCCAACTGTTCAGTCAAAACAATAGAAGATGAAGAAGGAGCAGAAGAATCGACAACGGCAGAAGAAGAGAAGGTGATAAAGCAATGATAAACGTGTTGATCAGAACATCGACGATCCTGGATATAAGACGACCCCTTTTTAAGAAAGATTTTTGAGAAAAGGGCTCTTCAATGACAAAATCTTATTTTATCATGAACATTTGCACGTCCGCAACTCTCCTCTGCTCTCTGTATCGCTCATGGCAGCATTCAGCCCCAATTTCTGACCAATGAGAGAAAATTTTATCACACGTGGTATTTGTTTACAACTGTGGACCACGTGACGCAAACCAACCAAGTGACAACTTCAACAATTGGATCACCCCCCCGAATCGCAGCAAAGCAAAGAGCCACAGGTGTGAATACACCCTAAATCTTCATGTTACCGTTTTCTGTCAGAAGCTGTTCCACTCTTGTGTGTCATATCTCACAAAGTTGCTTCTCTGCTCCACCTGCTAACCCTTTGGGTTTTTTTCCGATCAGACGTCGTACAATGTGCGGAACATTGGACTATCTCCCCCCTGAGATGATTGAGGGTCACACGCACAGTGAGAAAGTGGACCTGTGGTGCATTGGGGTCCTCTGCTATGAATGCTTGGTCGGCAACCCACCTTTCGAAACTGCCAGCCACTCAGAAACTTACAAAAGGATCACAAAGGTTGGTACTGGGTGTGAACCTTAAGACCATTTGGGAAATTTTACTAAGAGTTCAGTCTAGACCTGCTCTTTTTGTTATGTGTCCCGAGAAAACTTTTGTTATAATTTGGTGCTGAATAAACACAACTAAGTTATTTTGACCAGTCTTCAGGGATTCTAATGAGGTTAATATACTCTCTATGTTGTTAATTAAATGTCCCAAAATCCAAGGCTAGCTTGGTTCACAACTTAAAGTCTTTACAGATGAATGCACCTGCCATCTCCTGAGTTAATGCACATGTTGCTGTTTTCAGGTGGATTTAAAGTTCCCCAAAGTCGTCTCAGATGGTGCACGAGATCTGATTTCGCGGCTGCTACGCCACAGCCCCATGGATCGCCTCTCACTACAGAGCGTAATTGACCACCCATGGGTGCGCTCCAACTCTCGGAGAGTCCTACCCCCCATCTGCCCAGCCAAGAACTCCTGAGTCCACCTCATCTGTCTTCTCACCTACCACTGAGGGAGGGGCCTTTAACCTGTTCTTCACAAGAGACTGGATGTTTCAGTTTCAAACTGCCATTTTTCTGGCACATTTTTTGATGGGTATAAATACTTGCCCTCAGTTTTATATGTACAGTGTGATGTTATTATCTATGTGTAGTTGTGTAGAAATGTTTTGATTTTTATTTCATTTCTCTTTTGACACCTTTTTAAATGGATACAGCTCTATTCTTTCTGATGGTGTTGACACCAAAGTGCTACTGTAAGACTGCCTCAAGCTGAGTATATTCTCATATGGAGTAAGATGATTGTTTTGGGTGGATTTATGGTATTTCCTCTGAAGCAGTGTCTTAGATTTCTAATAAATATTCTTTAAGGATCTCATGTTGTCCAATCTTGGTTGAAACAATGAACGATTAAACAGGGGTAATTTGATCTTGGAGACAGTTAAAACATCAAAGAACAACAATAAACATTTATTTATTATCCTCACTGAATTGACAGGTTTTATAAGTAACACTAGAAGTTTAACTTGTCATTTATGTCCTCCAGTTATCCAAGGAATGTCATGTTATCAGTAAGAGTTAATGCACTTTAAGTTTGCTGTCATTATGAAATTCAGTTCAATTTACCGTCAGTTACTATCAATGTTATTACCTGATTTTTATTCGGATCCTGTAAAGTCCGTGTGTTTCGTATGAAGATCGTGAAAGGTACGCTGGTGACTTTTTGTTAACCCCGAGCTGTATTCGAACCCACTCCATCCACAGGTCGCCTCTCTGCGGCTTTTTTGTCCTTCTAGCCAATATTGTTACCCCGCCTTTAGGCAGTTGGTTAATAAGACCTATGTTTGATCATTTTTACATGATGTTTAGCCTATCTGCTGACGTCTAAAATTACTTTAAAACTTTTTTTTAATCCTAATCCTGGTACTACAGGTTAATTCATTTTGAGAATCTGAAGCGATATGCAGCTGTAAACTCATTTGTGTCCGTAGGAGATGCAGCCTCTGTATCTCTCTTAGCCTGGCATGATCATTATACCAACTTATGCTGCAGACCTGACCTGCCAATAGCCTAGGAAAGTGCAGTCTAAGGAAAAGAGCGCTAGACTGGCAGGCCCTGCTTGCTTGCCTGCAGGTCCGTACCAAGATCAAATATATATATATATTTTAAATTGTTTTACATTCCTATAACCACTAGACGGCGCTGTATTCGTATACTAAATGAAGTATTGTATTGCATTGATATTGCCAGTAGACGACACGTCACTTTCACGGTAGCGTGGCCGAGCGGTCTAAGGCGCTGGATTAAGGCTCCAGTCTCTTCGGGGGCGTGGGTTCGAATCCCACCGCTGCCAGTACATCATTTTCATTCTCTTTTTCTGTGCATGGGGTTATAGCAACCACATACGGTTAAGCTACTACAAACTTGAACTGAGTTGCATAAGAGAGAAATAACTATTTCTGTCATTATCAAGTGGTAGCCTCTCGCAAGTATAAAAAGTGTACAACAACACATTATTACGCCAGGAACACTTATTTTCTCTAGCAGCGTCACATTTTGAGTCAAGTTTTAGGCTTATTTTTAACACGGTATTAAAATAAAAGTCTAAACAGGGACGCCAGCGCCAGCAGAGATCGATGATCTATCTATGATCACACCTTAACTGACACAGTAAGTGGTCGGGGAGGGGCGTCAACGTTTGATATAAGAAATTGTCATAACTTTGATTTTTAAAACTCTACCTGCGTTTATCTCAGTCATTCATTGATTTTTTTTTAACTTATCATTTGCTTAAAAGCGTCTCCAAATAAAAATTTGGGAACAAGACTACCGTTTTGAGATCAGTTCCGGGTTACCCCAAGAATAGGACTTGTACTTCCGGGTGAACCTGCTTCGAACTTTACCAAAACAGAGGACTGGCGCGGCGAAATCTGGTCCTCTCTAATGTGTTACAGATCCAAGCAATTTTAATTAACCGAATAATAGCTAACTGTATCCACTGTGAGAGATGGCTGGTTTACCACCAGGGGATCCCCAGTTGGTTTCAATGATAGTCAATCATTTGAAAACACAGGGTCTCTTCGACCAGTTCAGGAGGGACTGCCTGGCAGACGTTGACACAAAGGTAACGGTTTAAACGCCTTTATAGCGTTGAATGTTATTTCTCCAGACTGTTATTACTTTATCTAGTGTAACAAGGTCTGTCTGACCAAATACATGTTCTACAATCTGTGCTCTGTTGTAGAGAAAACTGAATGCAGGTGTCTGCACTGCGCTGCATCAGACTGTCAATGAATCACATAATGCTAAATTAATATCCACAACTAATCTGACCTTTAAGGAGAGCTGAGAGCTTTTTCCCGACCATTTATGCGGCCGTTAGTTTACAAAAGATTCAGATCAATGTGTGACTCCAACATGTGAAACTATGGATAGATGAGTGAGTGCGCTAAATATCAAGTTCAGACATTTTTGCCACTTTTCCTCAAATTTGTGCTCTCTTGCAGCCAGCTTACTTGAACCTCAAACAAAGAGTGGATAATTTTGTCTCTAATCACCTCTCTAACCACACATGGAGCCCCCATTTAAACAAGAACCAACTCAGAAACAACATCAGACAGCTTGTGTTACAGTAAGTGGAAATACAGCAATGTCACACCTTTCCATTGTTGGTCAAAACAGGCTTTGTTTCTCATATGAAGTCCATGTGTTTCTCTTAGATCTGGGATGCTGGAGCAGGGGGTGGACAGAATCGTTGCCCAGGTGGTAGATCCCAAAGTCAATCACATCTTCAGGCCACAGGTGGAAAGGGTGGTCCGTGAGTTTCTGTCACCAGGCAGCTGTTCTGAGGAGCCACCTCCCCCACTGCCATTATCAGAGATCAAACCAGACAGCAGTGTTCCTGAGCAAGGTGAGCTGCATTTAATCCAACGTGTGTGCTTCGATTTGCAATGTTTTTGGCTTATAGTTAAGACCCTCCCTCTGTGGTTCACTCAGAGCTGGGTCGAAGGACAGGCTGCTGCTTTTAGCTAGTATCAGATAAAACGCAGAAAATAGGCATTTTTTTGTTTTGATGTTCTGTATTGATTTATAAACCATTCAAAGAGAGAGCGAGGCTTAAATTCTGCAAACCAGTGAGTGCTGCCACAAGAAAGTGAAGACCCAAGAAAGCTAATGAAAGGACATCCCAGTGTTAAGATAAAATATTAATGGTCGGTCTTACTCTGACATAATCTTTAAATCGTGTTATGTTTTTCCAGCTTCTTCATCAGCTCCGGGCTCCAGCGATGCCATGTCTATTCTAGACACCATAACCTCCCTCAACCAGGAGGCCAGCGTCAGGGCCAGCTCAAGCACAGATAAAGGACGTAAAGCTCTGGATGACTCCATGCATCTGGTGGAGGAGGGCGAGGAGGACATGACTGTTGTTGAGGAAGGAGACGGCGACCAAGAGAAAAAGACACCAGAAGATGCAGAAGAGTCAACACCTGAGGTCCAGGCGTTTGAAGTGAAGACAGACGACGTGCAGGAACAGGTGGATCTGGGGAGAGATGAGTCGATGGAAGAGGTAAAGATGGAAGAAGAGGAGTCAGGAGCTCAGGAGCAAACGGAGGAGGAGAGAGAAAAAGCAGCAAGTAAAACAAGCGGGAAACAAACAGAGGAGAAGGAGGATGAAGATGTGACGAAATCTACAAGTCAGGCCAAGCAGAAAGCCAGAGAGAGGATAAAGGAAGGTGAGCTGTCGTAGTCTGTGTGTGCATTGTTAAATTAATACAGAGAGAGACACTGAGACACTATAATGTTTAAACCCACAGTTTAGAATTGCATTTGCTGGAATCATAGGTTGGATATATTTCACTGTCTTTGAAAATTGACATGTTTTTGCTTTGCAGAGTACTTTTTGGAGGACTCTGACCTGGATGGCCTGAGTGACATCACAGTGAGCTCCGTCCACACCAGCGACCTGTCCTCATTCGAAGGGGAGAGTGAGGATGAGGAGCAGTTGTCTGATTCCTCTGAAGAGGGAGAACTTCCTTCTGATGGTCTCACTCTGTCACACATTACTGATTTTCAAAACACATTTCCAACATTTTACTGGACTCCAAAGTGTTAAATATGTCTCTGAATTCTAACCTGCTATATTGTTAAATTCCCCTGAGTGTGTATATGTGTGTGTGTTTTCTTTCTGCAGATCAAGGTGAGGGAGCAGAGAAGAGTCAAGGTGATGCAGGAGAAGATCGAAAACCTCGTCGTAAGGCCTACGTCCACAAGCCCTTCCTGTATTCACGTTACTATAGCGACTCAGACGATGAAGTCACAGTGGAGGAGCGCCGGAGATCTGCAGTAAGTTCTGTCTTTGTCTGCAGTAAAGTAACAGTCTGAGTGGAGAGGTATTAATTCTGACAGCAAGTTTTAATCGTATTTTAATCATCTGAAACCTTTTAGTCTTGAGTCTAATCTTAAGTCTTTGAGTCTAAGTTTAGTTTTAGTGGACCAAATATTCGCAGATTTTAGACGAATGTAATGTAAACAGGCTGCACGGTAGTACAACGGTTAGTGCTGCAGCCTCACAGTTCAAGTCCCCGTCTGCATGGTGTACCTTTCTGTGTGGAGTTTGCATGTTCTCCCCGTGCATGCGTGGGTTCTCTCCAGGTACTCTGGCTTCCTCTCACAGTCCAAAAACATGCTCATCAGGTTAATTGGTGATTCTAAATTGCCCATGGGTGTGAGTGTGACAGGTTGTTTGTCTCTTTGTGTCAGCCCTGTGACTGGCTGGAGACCAGTCCAGGGTGTACCTGGACTGGTCTCCAGCCAATCACAGCTTTTTTGGAACATGTTGCAGGCATCAAATTCAAAATGAGTGAATATTTGCAAATAAACAATAAAGTTTATCAGTTTGAACAATAAATATCTCGTCTTTGTAGTGTATTCAGTTGAATATAGGTTAAACAGAATTTACAAGTCATTGTATTCTGTTTTTATTTGTGTTTTACGTAACTTCCCAACTTCATTGGAACTGTGGTTGTAAATAGGTCACAGTTAGTTTCTTCAGGTGTACTGTCTTAGAAGGGCAAGAGTTCCCCTTTAAAAATTACAAAACTGAACTATCTTTGAACTATTCTCATAATTCAAAATGGTTCAGTTAATCCCAACGTTTAAGAAACTCAAACTAAACATTTTCTCTGTGCATTCAAACTTTTCAGATGAATTTGTGGAGGTATAAACTAAAGTATAATTCTGTCTTAAGAAATAACTTCAGTTTGTGCAAAACTGCTGTACCATAATAAATTACTCGCTTACATCCATGGGCTGTTTTAGTGGTCGGTTCAGATCCTCTCTGTCTCTGTTTTTGTCCACCACAGGCAAAGGACAAAGAGGAACGTTTGCTGAAGAGACAACAAAACCGAGAGCGAATGGAAGTCAAGATGAAACAAAAAGCTCTGCTGGCTGAGGAACAAGGTATGTCAGTCTGATGTTCACAATGCTTGAATGAGTGTTTACTGTCATCCTCATGTTAGAATATTTCAGCTCTTCTGTTATCTTTCATTGATTCATTCATTCATTTCATTCAAACCACGTTGATTTAAGCTAAAAAACTAGTGTCAGTAACATTTTGGCTTGCGTGATAAGAGAAACCAAAGCTTTTCTTTTTCTTCCATTTTATTGAATTAATTCTGTCTTACTGCTCTCTCCAGTATCAGATGTGTTGAGTCAGACCTCATCTTGACATTCCTCCCCGTTTTATAAAGCTTTAAATCATTTATCACCTTTATTTCTTGTACAGATCACAAGAAACAAAAGAGTGGAGACTCCGCTGGCCTTGAGGGCCCCAGAGCCAAAGAGGCTCGCAAAGAAAGGAAGGTTCTGGAGAAGAAAATGGCTCTCAGCAGGAAGAGGAAGCTGGACTCGAGGTAGGGAATCAGAAACTTGAGTTCTGACTCATGGAGTGATTTGCAGAGTCTGTAAACTTGCGTGATGAATCATTTTTGTTTCTCAGGAAAGAAACTGATCTTTCCATCAAAAAGAAAGGAGATGCAGAAGGATCCAAGAAAGTGGTATGTTGAGCGTGTCATGGACTAAACAGATTTCTTCTCCGGAATCATTGCATTCCCATCTTTGACAGCTTTGTGCTTTTTCTTTCATAAAATAAGGAGGTGAAGTCTACGGCTCCAAAAATCTCACAACCAAAATTGGTCAGGAATCTGTCAGAGTCTGCGTCGTCTGACGAAAGGCACAGAAGAGCAAGCGGCAGCGTCTCTGAAGACTCCAGTGAAGCGAAGAAGCTGCCCGACAAGAGCCGGACGCACTCCTTCATCCTGGAGTTGGAGCAAGGTTCCCAAGAGGCTCTGAGACAACGCTCTGTGGGGAAATTCGATCGGTTCTCCCGCAAAGATCTCTTCTCCAAAGAACGCAAAGACAAAGAACGCAGCATCTCAGACGAACGTGCCAAGCTCAAACAAAAGCAGGAGAAAAAGTCAGAGCATCAGACGGAAGAGCCTCAGATGAAGGAAGGAGTCGCTGTTAAAGTGTCCTCAGAAGAGAAAGGAGAGAAGAAGCTGAAGATTAAAAGTGAGAAGAAAACAGCGTCAGCTTCAAGAGAAGGGAGGCCGTCTTTGTCAGAAGGCCAGGCAGACGAGAGTCAGAAAGATGCTGCACTAAAGAAAGTGAAATCTCTGGATGCTGTCAAAGGAGAGAAGGAGAAAGAGAAAATCAGGGAGAAGGAGAAGGATAAGGGCAAAGAAAAGGAAAAGGTCAAAGGAGAGAAAAGTTCAGTTAAAAGTGATTTGAAGCAGCTGATCCGCCCAGATTCCACCGGCTCTTCTGAGGATCGATCTGACATGGAGCCCACAGGGTCTGACAGCAGCAAGAAGAAAGATAAACACTCCAAGGACGTGCTGAAGAGGTCGAAGAGCCACACTGAGGACAGGCCAGGAGACAAACCCAGAACTAAAGACAGCGAGAAGGACAAGACTAAAGCCGACGCAGACAGCCAGAAGTCAAATAAGTTCAGCTCTGAAAGTGAAAAAGATCCAAAGAGGCTCAAGTCAACAGAAAAAGGAAAGATTTTAGAGAAATCCAAAACTAAATCGAAAGAGGATGCAAAGACTGTCGTGACATCAAAGGTGGATAATAAAGCTCAGAGTTCAGAAGTGAAAATTAGTGGAGGTGCATCTGTCAGCAAACCTGAGAAGAAAAAAGAGGTCAGTGCAAAAGAACAGAAGAAAGTCTCAGAGGAAACTCAGCCGGAGAAATCAGAAACAAAGGGCACAAAGAAAAAAACAGAGAAGAAGGATAAAGTTCCAGAAAAGAAAGACGACAGCCGAGCGGAGAAGAAAACACAGCGAGAAGACAAACTGGAAAAGTCCGAGAAGTCTTCAAAGTCTTCAGAGGAGCTTCCCCTGAAGAAACCCCCTCTCCTCCAAGACACCAGCACGGACTCTGAGCCCATCACCACCACCGTCACCACCTCGTTCTCCGACGATACCTGTGACGCACTGAGCGACATCACACCTGAGCCGCCCGAGGGGGAAATGGAGTCACGGCTCGCCGACATGGCAGCTGTGCCCGCGGAGGCTGACGCTCTGCTGACTCTCATGGACGTTTGCACCTCAGCGGAGGCGAGACTTCCGCAGGGGAGCGAGCGAGCGGAGTCGACGCCCGAGATGCAGGATGTCGATATGAAGATGAAAGAAGCAGCTCTGACTCTGCTCTCCATGGACCCTGACAGCACGGTGACCTCCACCTTACTTTGCCGAGATGAGAGAGCAGAGCCGGAGATGAACCAGGCTGCTCCTCAGATGACGCAAACCGCTGAGGAAGAAGAAGAAGAGGAGGAGGAGCAGCGCATGGTGACGCAAACAGGTGCTGAGTCATCATCATCGACAGCTGTGGAGCCGTCAGCGGTCACGTCTCTGCAAACTGAGCCTGAACAACCAAAAACTGCAGGTACATATGAAACAATGGCAAAACACTCATAAATAACTGCCTTTTGTCTGAATATTTCTTTCAGTAGACATATTCCTCTCTCTCTCTCTCAGATTTATCTGAAACTCCAGAGAAAGAAATGGATGTGGAGAAGGTTGAAACCTCCCAGTCTGTCGCTGTGCAGGTACAATAATGAAGAATCTTTGTCTCTTACTGTTTCCTACCCTCTGTGAGCTTCTTTTGGATCCAAAATACTAAAAAAAAATGTAAAAGGTTCACATTTCATTCACACACAGGAGGTGAACTCTACCTCCAGTGAAGGTCAGATGGCATCAAATGAGGAGACGGCAAATAACGCAGAGATTGCTCCTGAAGCACAACCAGAAGGTGAACTGTCTGGATCAGAAGAGGTCAGAGAAGAAACAGCAGAAAGCACAACCACATTTTGTTGTTCCACCCAACAAGACTCCTGTCAACAAGGTGAGTGCTTCGAGTCTAAGAGTTAGAAAAAGGCTCCCTCGTCTTGAGTATTAACTTCAGTCTTTTATCTTTACTTCAGAGCAAACTGAACCAGATGTTTCAGACACAAAAACCAGCCCGAAGGTGAGGAATCAAACACGACTCACAAACTTCAAATGTTCTTAAAGTGTTCACTGAAACTAAATAATTAAGGTTTATATCTGTGATAAACAGGCAGAGCAAATGGATGTGGATGACAGCCACGCACAGACGGATGCAGAGAAGAGTAAGAGCTTTAATCGAGTGTTAATACATGATTTAAAATCTTTCCAAATACTTTAATGACACCAAATAACCACCAGGTGAAGCTGAGAAGAAGAGAGAAGAGGAGGAGAAAGATTTCTCAGCTAACAGAAGTGATACTGAAAATGTAAGTGTTGATACTCCTCCAAGAATCAGAGTCTGATTTATTGCCAAGTCAGTTTTACATCACAGGGAATTTGTCCTGGTCTGTCGGGGCAAGTAGTTAGAAAAACAGAAAACAAATAGCACAAATAAATAACTATTAAGAGTATAGAAAAAGCAAAGTGTTTGCATGAAGAAGTCAAAAATAAAATATAAATTTATGTACACTGAGAGCAGATGAGAACATATGATGATTGTGTCCGGGTGGGGTGAGAGGGGTCAGCCACAGTCCTCCTTGCTCGCCTCAGGGTTCTGGAGGTGTACAGGTCCAGGAGGGACAGGATATTGCAGCCAATCACCTTCCCCGCTGAGCGAATGATACGCTGCAGCCTCTTCCTGTCCTTAACCATGGCTGCAGCGTACCAGATGGTGATGGAGGAGGTGAGGACGGACTCCATGATGGCGGGGTAAAAGTGGTGTCTTTAGCAGTTCGAATTTTTTCAGCTGCCACAGGAAGTCCATCCTCTGCTGGACTTTCTTTATGATAGAGCTGATGTTCAGATCCCACCTGAGGTCCTTGGTGCAATGGTCCCCAGGAAGCCGAAGGACTCCACAATGTCAACCTGGGAGTCACACAGAGTGGTGGGGGCGGTCTTCTTGAAGTCCACCACCATCTCTGCTGTCTTCAGAGCATTAAGCTCCAAGCTGTTCTGACTGCACCAGGTCACCAGATGGTCCATCTCCCACCTGTAGGCGGACTCGTCACCATCAGAGAGAAGTCCGATGAAGGTGGTGTAGTCTGCAAACTCCAGGAGCCTGACAGACTGATGACTGGAGGTGAAGGGAGGGAGAAGAGTGGAGGAGAAAGGACGCAGCCTTGGGGGGAACTGGAGACCTGATTTTCTCTCAGACAGGAAGTCTGTAATCCACCTACAGGTGGAGTCAGACATGCTGAGATGGGAGAGCTTGATGATGGTATTGAAGGCAGCTGAAGTCCACGAGCAGGATCCTGGCATAAGATCCTGAGGAGTCCAGGTGCTGGAGGATGTAGTAGGGCCAAGTTGATGGATTTGAGATCTGACTGCACAAGGCACTCGAATGACATCATCACCACAGAGGTCAGGGCGATGGGCCTGTAGTCATTAAGTCCTGGTTTCTTGAGAATGGGTGTGATGGTGGAGGTTTTGAAGCAGGCTGGCACATGGCAAGACTCCAGTGAGGTGTTGAAGATGTCTGTGACCAGCTGATCAGCACACTGTGTCAGGGTCGATGGAGAGAGTCCGGTTGGCTGTTTCACGGGGGTTCTGTCTCTTGAAAAGCCTGTTGACATCTCATCATGGGGGGCGGTGTTTCAGGGCCTCCCCGAGCTCATTGTTCTAATAAAGTTCATCCACTTTTTTAATGATTTATGTTCAGGTGGAATCTGCCACACCGGATCAAGCTGTGGAGATGACAGAGAGTGGATCAGAGAAGCCTCAGTCGAAGCTAGTCCATCAGATCAGTGAGTCTTAATCTTCCTCACGTCACTAAATGATCACATCATCTTCAGGAAACTGGACATAAATCCGACCCTTTGTTTTGTGATTCTCTTCAAACACAGCTGTCGTTAACCTCTGTGGTTTATGTTTGTTTGCTGTTTTCAGGTAACGTCTCAAGCACCGACAGCCAGGATGATGAGAAGGCGTCCGACCTGTCAGAAAAGGTAACGCTACACGTTCTCTTTGAAATCCAGTTTTTACATTTGAACTGAATGTCAACAACTTCAACAGTGACACGTTGTTGTTTTTTCTGCGCTGCAGGAGGAGAAGACGGAGGGGAGGGGACGGCGCAAACGAAAGCTGTCCATTCAGAAAGTGGACGCAGTGAAAGATTCAGGTGAAGTATCTGGGATTAAGGAAAAAATTCAGATGATTTTAAAGATTCTTCTTCTTTTTTTATACGTCTGTGTAAGAGTGTTTTAACAACCTCATGAAACAAATCCACTCAGTTGTGTTTTTTTCTCCTTGTACCAGATGAAGTGAAGGAGAGTAGAGAGCAACCATCAGCAGAGGTAAGTTTTAATCACATCACCTCTCTTTTTTGTTTATGATTTATATATTAATTTCCAAGTACATTTTTCAACACATAAACACACATATGGTCACATATTACAAGAATTATTTGCACATTGTCTGATTGAAAACATATTATAAGGTATCACACCTCATACAGACAGTGGCAAGGTAGTAAGTGTACCAAGAGGGTGTTATTATGCAACCACACGTAGGAGAAAAAACAAAAAGAAAAAAAAAACAAATAACAGCAGAAAAAAGGTCACAATTACCATATCATACATCCCACATGCTAATAAAATAAAAGAAATAAGACTAAATAGTGGAGTAGAAGTGAGGGGGTTATTCAGCCAACAGGGTCAGTGTCTAGTTGGAGGGATCTGACATGCTCTATAAAAGGTAACCATTTTTTGTTTAATTTTGTATTGAGGTTTCGCAGTGAGTACCTAATTTTTTCTAATTTCATAAAGGCTAAAACATCCGTAATCTGGTGTGAGAGGGCGGGTAGGGGCTTTTCCACTGCATTAAAATAAGACGCCTTGCTGTCAAAGAAAAAGAGGCTATGAGATCAACAAAGTGGATAGACAGGGACTGGTCAGAGGGCAAGACACCAAACAGGCCAACTGGTGGGGAGGGAAGGATGATGACAGAGAGTGAAACAAATACCGAGAATATCGACCTTGTTACAACAGTAGAGCTTTTGTGTTTCTGTGTTTTCAAACGGCAGCTGTTTTAAAAATACATTTGTTGCAGGGAAAGAAACAATTTTTGCACAATCATCATCTCAATCTCTGCTTGCTCTGGATTTATGTCAATTTTTTTTTTTAATTCTCAGGAATCTGATCAGGATAAGATTGCGGAAGTGAAGACACCACGCAGGGGTCGATCGTCTAAAACCGCAGAGGAGGCAGAGAAACCAGTTGAGGCTCCAAGCCGTGGGAGAAGACGATCAGGAGCCTTAGCAAACAAAGTTCTTGGTGAGGCCTCTTTAAACTTGTGAACTTTGATGCTATTAGACGTCGAGGGACGTGTGATTGTCTAAGTGCGATAAAAAGGCGACGCGTTGAAAAATTTGGATGCACATAAATTTTGAGCTGATACACCCAAAAAAAAGTTTTGCGCACCAGAGCGACCAACGCAAAATGTTAACCTGGAGCCCTGGTTTTACTGTATATCATGATGAGCAAGTAGGAAGTACTTTGAGCGTTTCTCTGACTCCTGTGACGCCGCTGTCCTTTTTTTTTTTTTTTTTACCTCAGATGGTCAGAAGAAGGATAAAAACGAAGAAGAGAAGAGCACGGACAAAATTTCATCGAAACAACAAGCAGAGACCCAAGTGGTATGTAAGGATTGATTGTCATGACACGGTTACATATCATGTGTTAATACTTCATACTTTGTTCAGAACAGAAGCAATGAGCATGCTAATCCATCTTTTATAATATTCCTCTAATCTGTAGAGAGTTGAGGAAGACAGTGACCAAAAGATAACTGAACAAGAAGGAAGTCAGGGGAATCAGTCGTCTCCTGTTCCTGAAGAGGGTGAAGCTGCAGGAGGCCAAGACTCCAAAGAGACAACGGATACATGTATGTTAGAAAAATATAGAAATCATAGAATATTCTTATTTTATTATATTAATCTTATTTCCGTTCCAGGTGAACCAGCACTCAAGAGGAAGAGGTCAGAAGAAATGGAGGAAACTGTGGAGGTAAGAGTTAATCCTGGTCTGCCATTCATCACTTTTTATTCTCCTGTGCTCTTACATGTGCTCTCATCACATTTGTTCAGAAAACCTCAGCTGAAGAGGAGGCAAAGGAAGACGACGGTCAGCAGGAACAACATGGCACAGGCACTCTCATGCTTTAAATTATTAAATAGAAAAAAATCTACAACAAAAAAATGTGTTTTTATAATTTGTCTGATTAATAATCTTTGTGATCCAGGTTCTGCCTCGTCGGTGAGCCAGGCAGAGACTCAGCAGGAAACCAAAGAGGAGATGTGCAGCAAAAAGAATCCTGATGATGTCCGTTAAATCGAAAACTTTTTTTTTTCTGGGCACTTGTGTCTCGTGTCACTGACTTTTAAAATCTTTGGTACGTTTTAAATCTCTTCAATATTTTGTCGTCTTCTCTCCAGGTTGAGGAGGAACAAGCAGGGGAGGACCAGGAGACGACTCCAAAGAAACCCGGTCGGAGGGGACGTCCCTCGAAAGCAGCAGCAACCACAGAGGAAACGGGTGAGGAAGTAGAATTATTGTTTAATTTAAACAACGCTGTTTGGAGAGTATGGTGATGAGTTTACTGGTGAGAGATCTTATGTCAGTCAGCTGCAGGTTACACGGACAGACACGGGTAGCTCTGTGACATTTGTTGATGAAGAGTTTACTTTAGCATCAGCTGTTTGTAAAATAAATAAATAAAAAAATAAAACACGTTTTATGTGCAGCTCCTGTCATTTGATTGGCTGAGCCAGCCAGGTCGGATACAAAGGAACGGGACACATTTCACAGTCGGTAACAGTAACCGTGTTGTAACATTTGAAAAAGAAATTAATTAGAATACCTGTTACCTGTACAGATCCAACTTTTCTGGACCCGATACCGATACTGATAACGACACCGATACTGATACCTGGGCTCTGGGTATGGAACGATATCGATCCCAATCCGATATGAGTGTTAAATTAATAACCTGCATATCCTGCTGTGGTATATGTGAAATCACTGAAGTTATTTATATAACCATAAAGTGTTTCAGTGTTTACCAGCAGTTTCATAAAAAAAATAACGCTTCAGAACTCACAGAAATTAACATTCAACTGTAAACTTTTATACTCTGTAGGCTGGTAATGCAGCAAAAAACAAACAAAGAAAACAGAGAAAGTGCATCAGAGGGAACATTTCAGTGCAAACTGTTACACAAGTGTTTGTAACCACACGCTGTAAATATAGACACAAAATACTGCAAACAGCCTTGTTTGATTTAATCATAATTTAACTTTAGAGTCAAATTCTTTGAGTGACAACAAGATAAGAGGATTGGCCCTTTCCTACTGATACCAGATCCAGCTTTAAGAGGCTTGATCCGGCCGATACCCGATACCAGGATTGGATTGGTGCATCTTCATGGCTCATGCTTTGCTCCCAAATTTAAAAATCAAAAGGACGTAGTTTTTGGTCATTTGAAACTCAGGAAAACGGATCAATCGTTTTCTGATATCACAACTTCCTACAGATAAAAAAGAGAAAAAGGCAGAAGACAGTGAGCAGAATGATGAAGAAGAAGAGGAGGAGGATGGCGACGAGGAGGAGAAAGGAACAGCGACCAGAGCGACCACACGGGCAGCATCTCGTCTGGAGGCTGAAAGGTAATCTCAAAGCCAAAGGATGAAACGATTAATGATTTGATTGGAAAAAAAAGAAACAAAATCAATTTTTAAAATGTGGTTCTTCATAAAAACAACTCTAGATTCAGTCAGAAATGCCTCATAGTCGGTTTAAGTAAACAGTTTACTAACAGGTGAGGCATCCTCTCAGAGCACTGAGTGAACCTGAATGTTGAAGTTTACACCCTGCAGCAGCATCACGGCTGTCACATCCTATTAAATAAAAGCAGGGAAAATCTCCCACCAAAGCAACAATTGTTGTTTCATATTTGTTTTTATTTCTCCCCAGAAACAAGCCAAGCAAACCGTCCACCCGGGCGAGCCGACAGAGCGGTAAAGAGGAGACCGCAGCTGGCACGCGGTGAGTTTGTCTCATTGATGGTTGAGCAGAACGAAACAGGCTCAAAGGGGAATGGGACCAAAACCGGCTGCTCTCTGAAAGAGAACATTTTACCGAAAGCTTTCCTGGAATCTGAAAATATTTTTCAGGTATAACCTCCCCAAAATGAAAATAACAAATCATTTTGCATGGCCTGAGCTGTGTTTTGAAGGAAGGTACATTAAACATCTGGGATTACAGCACAGGCACAGGCACAGGTACAGGTAGAGGTTGGAGATCAGTGTGTGGGATCTGATTTAAAAGTATAATCTTTGAACTCATGAATTTGAGTCTCATTTCATCACAAAACTAAAGCCGATGGGTTTCAAAAAGCTGTAAACATAAAAAAAAAAACTTTATCACACTCAATAAGTTGTCTCTGTTTCCCATGATGAATTTTGTGCACCTTTTAGTTGATTTCTTCTAACGGCTCTTTTACTCTTGACATCATTGACTTTGTTTTTCTTGTTTGATTTTTACAACAAACTGTATTTTTATATTTGAGAATACGGATATTTAAAGACAAAGTCTTCACAAAAACGCCTGAAAAGTTCTCAGAAAGTTCATTTTTATCTAAATATCTTGTAAGTCAAGTTTTTCCAAATCACATCACATTTCCAGTGTCCCTCCTTTTCCATGAAAAAGGTTCATATAAGAAGGAGCAGGTCAGTTTCCTCTTCCACATATTTAAATTATTTATCCGATCAGTGAAAAAAACATTTTTCCATTTGCAGGAAATATTCTTCCCTTTGGTTTTACAGCAGCTTATATTCATGTGAACTTAAAAATATATTTAATTGGGATTTAAAAACAAAACTACCTTGTGACCATTTTTTTCTTTCCCCCCCGTCCGTTGGTTGTTGCAGCACTTCGCATGAATAACTCGTGAATCAATAAAGACAAATTCTCACTGCGCCTCAAACACGACACTTGAGACAAACGCTCTGACACTTGCTCCTTGTTTCCTTCTCGCAGCGGGACCAGGGGCCAGGCGGCAGCGGCGAAGGGGGGCCGCAAAACGGAGGCCAGCCCCCCTGCTGTGCGAACGCGGGGAGGACAGAAATCAGAGGAGCCCCCGTCCAAGAGAGCCAAACGCTGAAAAAGCCTCAGACACCGATTTTTTTTTTTTTTCCCTCTGCTCTCCAAATCCAAGTCAGTTTTGTCGTCGGGGGCCGAGGAGCCTCTGCGCTCAGCCATTCTGCACATAAATCTGTTTCTGCTTCATTGACTGCGGGTTATTGAAAAGCTCTGGTTAGTATTACACACTCTGCTCTGATAGCTGAGTGTAAACCTGAGGATCTGTGGAGAAATCCCCCTGGAATACCTTCTACTGCGCTACGCCCATATGGTTTGGATCATCATTCCTCGGTCGATTCAGTAATGCTCGCTGAGTCCGTGTGTTTCAGGCCAATCAGAGGCCTAATGTGCAGCTTTCAGATAAGAGGCTGAACTGACGTTGGCCAGAGTGATGTCTGAAACCGTTTCCCTTCCACAGATATCACTGTTACACATTCAGCGTGGTTTAATGCTTACAATTCACTGTGATTTATTGTTGTGAATTTAGTTATTACTCATTCTGTGAATGAAAGGAGAGGTTTTACTCCTGTTTTTTTTAAGTTTTTGCTTTTATACTTAAACACTCTTTTTTTTTATTAGTAGCAGTGTTAGAAAAACCTGCTGAATCTTCCTCCACACAAGACGCGCTGCAGACGCAGAGCTGTTCCTCACTGTTTGAGCAGAGTTAATGTAGTGATTTGTAGTGTTTTAGAATAACCAGTTACTGTTTATTCACACGCCTGTGGTGGATATCTGTCATACATGTCCATTCAGAGAAACTTGTTTCATAAATTTACCCAAAAATACTGAAAACTGCTTCATTTTTTATTTTCAAGCTTTTGAAAAAAAAGGTTTAACTGTTTTTTTTTTTTTAATTTTATTTTACATCTCCGGTTTGCAGCCAACATTTGGAAAGGATATTTAAAGTTCGCACATGAACTTTTCACCTTGCGTTCAAAACTCAAATGAAAAAAGTGACAGCCCTATTCTCAACTGAGCGCCAGTTCGACTTCTCATAAACATTTTTTTTCTTTAATTCGCCCTTATTATGTCTCTAACGTTACCTCCACTGTGTTTCCTTAATGGATGTTCTGTCTGTATCGTGTAAATAGCCAAAGGCATCGACCAATCGTCTCAGAGTGAAGAAGAGGAGAGGGCATTCCTGCCTGTTAATGAGGGATAAAACTGACAAACCCTGAATGAAATATTCCACCATCATTAGCACGTTATGAGGCTTTGATCGCTGCACCTGAACCGACAAGATCCCAAAAAAGCACGCAGGGAGGTTGTGGGAAGCCCGACTCCTCCGGTGAAGTTTTCCAACCATTCCTGCGGATTGCTAAATTTGATTCCTTTAAGGTGCACCTCTCCCAGGTATTTCCTGGTGCTGCAATCCAAGCCTTAAAATATTACCCCAGCAGCTCTCATTTTAAAGGTCTGGATCAGCTTTCATTCAGCCACCAGGCCTGGCAGACGAACAGCACTCCTTTCACTCACTGATGCCATTAGGAGCGACTCGAGACGTCATTTTTGTTCTGGACGTTTGCATTGTAGTCGGAATGGTTTCTGGATTTTCTGCGCAGGTTTCGGCTGCAGTTAGAGGCACACTGGTCTGATTTATTCAACAGGTTTCCTGTTTGTGATGTAGGGGGCCGATCATCAGGGTCCTCACATCCACAGCGAGATCTTCAGACGGGCAGAGAGACGCGACACCTGATAATCATCTTAAATATTGGATCAAAGCAGCTGCACAGATCTGAGCAGACACTGACTTGTTTTTAGGGTGCTGTGAATATTTTGTAGCTGAAAATATTTTTCAAAAAATAGTGTCAGCCTTCAGGTCAGGGCTCATTTAATTTCTGTGATATTTAACTAGAAATCCAAAACGGTACATCTGGTGTTGGAGCAATCTGTCATAAGCAGAAAGTGGAGAAAAAAAAGCTTTTCTGAAGTTATTCGTTTAAAGTTATTTGTTCTGGTTTCATCATTGAACGAAAACCTTTGTGCTGACCTGGGTTTGATGGTTTCAGGTATTTCTGTTTGATATAAAAACTAAAAAAAGGAAAAAGGCAAACTTTTCTTTGGAGTGAAAACTCCACACAGTTATTGGGACAAAGAAATCTGCTGCTGGTTGCAGCTGAACATTTCAACACAAACTGATCCTCAAAGCTTTTGTGCAAGTTGTGCAATTTTAGTGGTTTCTTGACCCACTGGTGGGAAAAATGGCAGGCTCTGCAGTGTCATGAAGAAATGGGACAAATGTTTTGATAGTGTTTATAAAAAAAAAAAGAGTTCACAGAGTTTAGCATTTGTTTTATTTTTGAATGCAGATTCAACTCTCTTGCCTGCTCATTTGTTCACTTCTGATTGGTTGAATTTATTTTCTTTTCATATTCAGTAACTTATTGAAATGGTATTTTAACAAATCCTTTCAAATTTGCATCATCATTATGAGGAAACGAGTCCTGTAGTTATATTTTTAAAATAAAATGACTGTTTCAGTATCAAAGTGAGCACCATGACTGAAGTGTTGAGAGACAAGCTGGTCGGTTTCAGGAGGAGAAAAACGACCAACAAAATAAAAACAGTGACATCATTTAACCTATAAAAAAATTCTATCTAAAGGGTTAGAATAATAAAAAGAATAAATATTTGGTTATTTTGATTGGGACTGAAGCTGACTGAAAGATTTGGAAAAAGGGAAAAAGTAGAAAAAAACATTAATCTGTTATGTTTTTATAGCAGTTTTTGTTCAAGGACATTTTTGTCCTCAATACACTCAAAAGGTCGCAAAATTCGTTGAACTAAGAAAAAAATTTCAAATTCCATATGGAGTAAACACAACAAAAATTGTGTCCAAAAATCAAGCAAAAAAATTACCTGAAATTTTTTTTTTTATTTTAATTTAAAAAAAAGCAATAGAGAAAACCTGAAACACTTTTAGTAATGATGTCATGTACTGCTCTGGTAGCTCATCTTTCAATAATAGGTGGCTGTGGCTCAGTGGTAGAGTCACTTCATCTAATCAGAGGGTCAGGGGTTCAATATCAGGTCTCGCTGTTCACTAAAAACTGCCTCAGTGGCTGCACCATCTGTGTGTGTGTGTGTGTGTGGGTGGATTTGTAATGTAAAAGTGCTTTGGGTCCACTTAATTCTGTATTTATGTAAGTATGTGATTAAATGCACTGAGTTACCTTCACAGTTAAAGCTCTCGAACATCCTCTGGATGAATGACAGATAGCTGATGTGACAAAACTGGACCCTTCACTGAATGTTCAGTGCAGGTTTTTCTGATTCTGGCTGAACCAGCTGAGAATTTTTACATGAAGGTAAAAAAAAACACTAGCAACATACTCGCCTCAGACCTCCTCACGTCTTTGCCTCTTTAGCAGGTCTGCTGAGGGGGAGCGCTGCAGTTATTCCAGCGGAGAGCCAGAGGAAGGACGGTGGTTTCACGCTGCTGTCAACTGAAATAGAGGTAACTTGTGTGAATGTGTGTAGAAGTGGGGGTCCTCTCAGGCTGCAGGGACTGGGGGGGCACACACACTCCTGCTGCTGCCTCTCTGCTCAGGGAGTGGTCTTTCCTCTACTGGGGATTTGGCCAGCAGTGAGCATAATGCTCCTCCATTCAGCCTCTCCTCTCATAAGACATAAAAGTTAACAGGTGTTTAACGTCAGAAGTGTTTCACAGGAGAGTCACAGAAATAGCAGGCGACAGGCAACAGGGAGGGGCGGTGGATCAGAGTCTTAAAGGTTTTTCTTTTAGTTTCTTTTTTGCTGTATTAAAATAAATCTGCTGGCAAGTCGAGATTTAAATTGACGTCTGTCAGCTGAGGGACTCCGGTGCAGATATGTGTTTACTGACTCACATTTAGGGGTCAAGCTGAGCTGCTGAAGCTAGTTTGAATTCTGTAGACTTAAAATGTGGATAAAGCACCAAAACTCTTGTTTGAAGAAACAAATTTTAACCACGGATCCTTCGATTAAGAATAAAAAAAATGCTTTATTTGTAAGCTCATAATTACTAATCCTCAACCAATATTTTAATCTGAGTTTGCTATAAAAAAAACTTATTTGTTTTAGATAAAAAAATCACCTTTCACTCTTGTAGTCATACATTACCTTTAATAAACACTGCTTTACAGTGAAGTGATTGTGATAGATTAGACAATAACACAGATTAGAAAATGGTCCAAACACACGTCTTTAGCTGCTTTCTGAAAACGGCAAACAGTCGCCGGTTGTCAGGTTTAGTTGGAGACTGTTTTAAAGTTTTGGAGGTCTCTGCTCTCTAGCTGTCCTTCACTTTTAAATTTGGTTGACCAGTAAACCCTGACCTCAGGGTCAGGGTTTACTGGTCAGTCCTGCTGATGTCAGAGGGCTTCAGCAGCTGTGTAATATCACGAGAGCCTACACAGGCGTCGATGTTTATGATCTAAACTAACTGTCTGCTCTCATATCTTTGTGGAGTTGCGTGATGTTAATATTTTTTGGTATGAAGAGCAAATGTTTTTGTGGCCTGTGTTTCCTCTGACGCAGAAGCTGCACAATTATTCACAGTGCTGGAATAAATTCCACAACACCCAATAATGACAATGTGAACAAAAGTTTTATTTTAATTTTTTGCTAATTTCTTAAAATAAAACACTAAGATACCACATGTCCATAAGTCTTCACAGCTTTTGCTCAGTCCTATGTTGATGCACCTTTGGCAGCAGTTACAGCCTCCAGTCTCTTTGAAGTATTGATGCCTCAAGCTTGGCTCACCTTTCTTTTGGTAGTTTGGGCCTTTTCCTCTTTGCAGCACCTCTCAAGCTCCATCAGGGTGGATGGGGAGCGTCGGTGCACAGACATTATCAGATCTCTCCAGAGATGTTGGATCAGATTCAAGTCTGGGCTCTGGCTGGGCCCCTCAAGGACCTTCACAGAGTCGTCCTGAACCCCCTCCTTTGATATCTTGGCTGTGGTCTTCAGGTCGTTGTCCTGCTGAAAGATGAACTGTCACCCCAGTCTGAGGTCTAAAGCGCTCTGGAGCAGCTTTTCATCCAGAATGTCTCTGTACTTTGCTGCATTCATCTTTCCTTTAATCCTGACTGGTCTCCCAGTTCCTGCTGCTGAAAAACATCCCCACAGCATGATGCTGCCACCACCATGCTTCACTGTAGGGATGGTGTTGTCCAGGTGATGAGCGGCGCCTGATTTCCTCCAAACATAACACCTGGCATTCACGCCAAAGAGTTCAATCTTTGTCTCATCAGAGCAGAGAGTTTTCTTTCTCCTGGTCTGAGAGTCCTTCAGGGGCCTTTTGTCAAACTCCAAGCGTTTTACTGAGGAGTGGCTTCAGTCTGGACCCTCTACCATACAGGCCTGATTGGTGGATTGCTGCAGAGATGGTTGTCCTTCTGGAAGCTTCTTCTCTCACCATCAGGTTCTTCGTCCCCTCCCTGATTAAGGCTCTTCTCCCCTGATAGCTCAGTTTAGACAGGCGTCCAGCTCTAGTAAGAGTCCTGGTGGTTCTGAACTTTTTCCATTCGTGGATGATGGAGTCCACTGAGCTCATTGGGACCTTCAAAGCAGCAGAAATGTTTCTGGACCCTGGATCCAGATTTGTGCCTGGAGACAATCCTGTCTCTGAGGTCTACAGACAATTCCTTTGACTTCATGCTTGGTTCGTGCTCTGACATACACTGTCACCTGTGAGATCTTATATAGACAGGTGTGAGCCTTTAAAAATCAGGTCCAGTCAGCTGAATTTACCACAGGTGGACTCCAATGAAGCTGAAGCAACATCTCAAACAGGATTAAGATTTTTATTTTTAATACATCTGCAAAATCTAAAAATAAAATTAAATAAAATTAAAATAAAAAAAACATGTTGTCATTATGGGGTGTTGTGTGTAAAATATTAAGGAAAAATGAATTTATTCCATTTTGTAATGAGGCTGTAACCTGTAAATGTTTTACAGCTCACAAAATACATATTAATCCACTAAAGAAAAAAGTCATCTTCAAATGCACCAATTTCTTTGGTTTAACTAATTCAATCCACAAACATCCAACACCCTGATCCTTGTTTCAGGGCAGAAAAACAAAACGGAACCATATGATCAAAAGATTTGTTGATTAAAATAGAAAAAAAAAACAAGCTTATGTGTTTTCCTCATTAGGTACAACCGCAACCCTGCCTGGAAAGATTTTGCAAAGCAACACCAGCAGTTTACATCAATCATAAAACACTACATAGCACAAAAAGCAGTCACATGCTGCAGTCCCGCTCTCCACTCTGAGCTGTTAACACCCGTCAGAGAGCTCAGTCCATCATCTGCAAACATCCAAATCACACTTTGTCTTCTTAAAGCAGGAGCTGCAGACACTGACACCCACTTCACCATCTGAAAAGAGGAGAGCAGTGACATCCCAAGAATTTCTAAATGATCCTTGAAGTTTTCAGAACTAGATCGACTTGTTTCAAAGTGGTATTTAACAGCACAGGGGCCATGAGTCCTCTGAAAGGGTCTCTGCTGTGTTTGAGGCACGTCGTCGTCTCCACCTGAGCTCTGCAGACCTCAGCGGCCTTTCCTGATGTGCTTGAGCTGCTCCCATTATCTGTTGCGTGCCAGAGAGGGCGGATGGAAGCTCATTTGTCAGCCAGAAATAAACTATAAATCACATCTGTGCTATCTACACACATTAATTGGAGTGTAACAGCAGGGCGACCCCCCCCCCCCCACTCCTCCTCCTCCTGCGTGTGCTGCAGTGAAGCCATCACTGAGATTTTTTGAATAGCTTCTCCCTTTCTGTCTCTTGGTTCCATTTACTGTATTAAGTGTTCAGTCCCAAAGGATCCTTCGTTTAGTGCCCCATCGCATGCAAGGATAATTTTTCTTTTAGAAGAGGGTTCAGTTGTAACTTGTGCGACCAAAAGTGTACTCAGAGCTGGCAGTAACCCCTCCCTTTCTCCCCTTTTCTTCCACTTTCAGATGTTGAGCTTGATTAAGGGTGCTATCACGGTGGATGTGATATTCAGGGAGAAATCCAGAGGGCATATTGGGAGCATTTCTGCAAATCAGTCTTGGCAGTGCCCTCTCATGTGTTGCTCCATCTGAACATAATTTGGCAGCTTTCCTCACATGAGAGGGTGGGTGTACAGGGGGGTGTACGGCATGCTGCGAGCCTCCTTCATACCAGCACGCAAGAAAAAAATTCAAAACCTGTCATAAACACACCCAGGAGAGGAGGGGAAACAGAGACGTTACCATAGAATCAGGCAAGATTTCTGTTTAAAACCTCTGATTTCACTTATGAGAACAGACAGGGGAAAAATTAGGGTAGGGGGACTTGTGGGTGGAGGTAAACGCAGAACTGTAATATGCCATTAAAGTTTATTTCTTTACTGGAAAGGTGGTGGTGTTGAACTGGAGGAGAGCAGACAAAGAGTCTGGGTGTGATTATGGAATTGTGTCATTGTACATGGAGGGGGAAAAAAAGAGAGATGAATATACCTTTTCCCGGCAGAGCTATTAGGAAGTGAAGGTCTCATCTTTCTCTCTTTTTTTTAGGACAGCAGTTTCTCATCCTCACCAGCAGAGGGAGCCCTCCTGTCCACATACTGAAAAACCAGGTTCTACTGAGTGGAGGTGAAAACCATGAACTGTATGTGTGAGTGTGTGGGTGTGTGTGTGTGTGGTCCTTTAACACTGTTTGGAAAAAAACAGACAAAAAACAAAACCAGTGTGAGATAACAGCAAATATTTATTTGGTGTCTGACTGTGGAGATCCAGTCTCAGACTTTTTTATGCAAAAATAAAAAACTGGTTTTAGTAGGTCAGAATGAGGCATTTATACGTTTTTATACTTTAAAAAAAAAAACCCAAAACAAAGCCATAAAAAGCGTTAATTTAAAAATTAAAGCTTCTGCTGTCAGGAGGAAGTTCATATTTTTTTCATTTTCTCACATTTATCAAAATTCCTTTATTTCATTGCACTTGTTTATAAAATCAGTCATGACAAAATAATCGTTAATTGTTAACCTCTGGTAGTATACTGTGTGTACTTTTTCCATACATTAAAAGTTGTAAAAAAAAATGACCTGTTTATACTTTAAAGCTACTGTGAGGATTTTTAACCCCTTAAAGCCTGACACAAAAATATACAGAAAATATTTTTTTTTAAATTGAGATGTTTATTAACCTTTTCAACAATATCCACAAAAATATTGCAATATTGTTTTGTTTATGATTTATTTTTTGTATCATATTTGATATGGTTTTGGTGACTTTTTTTTGATGTCGTTCTTACCACAACTTCTTGAAACTAAGCAATGATTTTCATGAAAAAAAGAAGTGAAAGAGGTGATTTCATGAGGCAGTCATTTTGAAAAGGGCCAAAATAAAACTTCAGCTGCCTGTAGTGGAATGATAATCCTGAAGGGAGTAGAACAGGTTTTTAATGAAGATATTTATCATTTTGATGAGATAGAGGTCTTTAAACTTATTGATCAAATATGACAGTTGAACACTGGCATGTTCTATTTAGTATGTTTTTGACACGGGTAACCACAGCGAGAGGATGGGAGTCACATAGATGCTAAAAAACAAAGACATTTTAAAACTTTATTCATTTAAAAGATTGACAGAGATTGAGACATTTGGCCGAACAAAAGATAAGATTTCTTGCCAGAAAACATTATTTACACTTTTACAGGCAAAGATCAGCAAAATAATGGGATATATAACTTTGTCCAAAGGGGGCGCCCCAAACCAAAAGTTCCTCACAGTGGCTTTAAATTCTATTACCAAATGTATGTAAATAAAAACAAATCTCACACTGCTCTCTGTAATGTATCTCCTTTGGAGGGTCTTTGCTAATGCTCTGTCAGCACCCGGTCTGGCTCCTACCCCCAGCTCATAGTTTCAGGCCTTATATATAATCTGATAGAAATACTTTGCTCTACTTGGTTATGGTTTTATTTGTTTATTATGGCCATAAATAGACATCTCTATTAATTTTAGTCTGTTTTAAAACCCACCGAAAACTCCCCACAGGAGCTTTAACTTTTAAAATTATAAGGTAGTTAATTACCTTTAAATTACTATATAATATCACTGAGAGTGATGTACATCACGTGTTATTTTGAGCTATGATTAGTATTTTATCATGCCTATTTTCCGTAGCTAGGCCAAACTTACTGTTTACTATTGCTAAATTCTGCTGAAATTTTGAGTTTGACAGACAATTTATACGATTCTGTGATAATTGATTCAGATCTAAATCCCAAAACAAAGTGTGCAAGCTATCCTCATAGTTTTTAGGCTGTTAACTGCAATAGTTTCCTTTTAGGTTTAAATAAAGACAATAAAAGCAGGGAGATGTGTGACTCAGATGATGAACCTCACTGTCCTCCAAGTGTGAGCCACAACAAAGCAGCTGTGTGTGAATGTCCCTGCAGTTTTCTGAATGAAAGCCATGCTGCCTGTTTACATTTCCTGCCACTTGCAGCTACTTAGTGCTTGTTACTCCTCCTCACAGTGTGGTTACCAAAACACAGAGTAACCCACTGAGCTCTGCTCCACATCACACTGATAGGCTCACACTGACTCACTTTGTTGGAAGATTGGCACACTGTTTTATTTATTTTCCATTTTTCCACGGCTCTCTATGCGGGTCAGTTGTAGGCTGTTTTTTAAGGACAAAAGACAACAGTGTGGTATGAGAGAAAAAAGCATGAAGGACAAAAAGAACAAAAAACTGCTACAATACAGACTGGGATGTAGCACTTGTGTATTGGCTCTGGGTGGAGTGAGTATTTTGTGAGAGAACAAGAGGCAGGGTGTGTGAAAATATCCAGACGTGTCAGTGGTTTGTGCTTTCCCCTTTCCCAGTTGTGTTTTCATTGCTTGCGGTGATTCAGGCTTTAATACCACAAGATCTCATCCAGCCCTGAGACAATGCTGCATAATTTCATCCCGTTTGTTTGCACAGAGCCACAGGGCAGGATCACAGAGTTAAATCAAGAAAAAGTGTTTTACAGCACTCTTCGAAATAAGTTTTTGCAGCTGAAACTGAACAAATGAACTATTTTGTTCAATTCTGACACTGACATGCAACTTTATCCCCAAAATAAAGCTTTAAAAAAAGTTTCATCACGCTCCTCATGAATCTGTAGTTCAGTGTGGGTCTACTGCTCTGACCCTGGACGTCAAAATGTCAGGATGAGGAGGTATTTGCAGTGACCACTAGATGGTATAATGTATGCGTGTTACAGGTCTGCGCAGGGTGAGAGCAGCAGCTCTGGGGTTAGACAAATGTAAGGACCACTCTTTATTGAGGCAGAGGGGATTAACCGGACTTTGGGCGCTTACTCAGATCCAAACGGCTCCTGATTCGATGGCATTAACATCACAAATCATTCGACATGGGGAAAGGGAAATTAATTTATGCTACGAGTTGGTAATAAAAGTATTTTTCTGCATTTCAGTCAACTTGTCGCTTCAAATCAGCAGCGCGAGCTAATTCTATAAACCTGGTTACGGAATCCTCACGTGCAAGAAAACATTTTTTTTCTGCACGGGCGACGCTCGAGCTACCTTATCAATTTTATCATATAATTTGATTATAGTGTGGTGTTTTAAGCCGACAAACAGGAAGTGAGCACATTATTATTATTTTTAATATTGTTATCTGTTAATTTTTAATTAACCCCAATACTTCATAATTTATATTCCCTGCCAAATTAATCAGGCTGATTAAATTAATGGCGTTTTATTTTAATTACATGTTATAAACAAACAGTTACACACTTGCTTACTTCTGTATGTACTTTTTTTTTTTTACACCTCATGCCGTTAACGGGCAGAAGAATTCGGGGTAAATAAAAAAGACTGACAAATAGAGGCAGACACGGCAATCAAACAGAATAAAACCTCTTTTTATTTACAGGAAATTACATTAGGATGCTTCGAAGATTCTACTTCCTTTTTAAAGGCCCAAATAATAAACGAAGCAAAGTGCAGTCCTTGAGGTGAAATGATCGCTTTCCATTCTCTGTATTAAAAAAAAATCACTTTGCGCGTTAAAGCGAATATGACCTCACGATGTTTGCCCTTAACACCACCCGAACTTTTCCCTTTTTTTTTTTTTTTTTTGGCTTCTGCTCTGTGGACAAGAGGCGCAGAACAGCAGAGGTCACGGCCCGGTTCTACGCGTGTGACGCCCCACACTTAATGTTTAATAAAACTGCGAGCTGACATTAGCCCTGACATAGTTTGTCTGTTGGTTGAGAAATAATAACTAAATAATAACAAAACAAGCATGACTGAGACCAAACTCTAATCCTATTAAATTTCTATTTTTGATGACTTTAAAGTTTGCCAAAAATAAAGAATAATTTTACCGTCAGTTTCTGTGACATCAGGATTTCCAGAAGCAGGAGTCAGTTTATAGAAGATGTTTCACAAGCTGGCTGCTGCCGAAACTTTTATCGCGCATCCTTTAGTTAACGACATAATTTCCCCCTGTAAACGGTCAAGAATGGAAGAATCCACCTGTTGAAATTAACTCTTACAGATGAATAAATTCACATACTGGGGCCTACCTGCTTATTGCGATACGCGACGCAGGCTTGAAATAAAGAGCATTTAGTTCACTTCAGATTGCAAAAATAAAAATTATCAAACTTTTTTTGTGCCATTAATTTAACAAAACTGGGAAAAAACAATCCATCACTTTAAGCACCAGACTCCCAACAGAACTGTTTAGGTGATCAAGATGTCACATCTCATAATTTTTCTTCTGGTGCTGCTTTTAAGTCTCAAAATGAAAATTGGACGCACAACTTTCTCTTTTTTTCCAACGACAAATCAAATATTCTTAATTTTTGAAGGACAGACCTTTACGCACGAGTCTTTGTGTTTCTTTGCTGCAACAATTTTTCAATAAAATAATAAAAAAAAAACCTGCCATCGCGAGAAAAAAAAGCTAAATAATTCACTAAAATAAATGTTAAGTTATGCAATCACGAACTAGGCACATAATTTAGTCCTCTCCACTGATATTGAAGTGAGTGTCAGCTGAGTTTTTTTCTGGGGCTGTAACTTGCATGTCGGATCATTTTCCTTTAAAAAAAAAACCTTACACCAAACTTTTCTTGAACTTTTTTCCTATCAAGTTGAAGGCAGCATGACGTCGCGTACAACGACCAATCATGAAACGACTTTCCTCCTCCCAGGGCCAATAGGAGGCAACGAAGAGTGCCTGTCAGTCACAGGTGAGGGTGGATGTTTAAAAAAATTGGGTGAAAAGGGCCGGAGTGTGGAGAGAGCCGTGCTGATGGCAGAGCTATGCGGAGGAGAAGCATCGCGTTCGCGGATGTAGCAGAAACTTTCCACATCTTCTCCCGCGGGGATGTGAGCAGGAAGCAGCACTGGAGGGAAACAAGCAGCGCTAAACGGAGGTAGAAGCTTTAAAATGTGGATGATCTGACGTTTGCTTCTCTTATCGCCCGGTTATTTGCTCAACTTGAAGAACCGAGCGCAAACTTGTCTCCTCTGAAAATGGCCGTCCGTGGAAACTCTCTGATGCCTTTCTCAATCCAAGCCATCCTGAACAAAAAGGAGGACAGCAGACACTTACCAGATTTGGACATGTGCTTCTCCAAAACTGCGTGCTGGAAAATATTTGGGGAGATGAACGGAGGGTCCCGGAGAACTGATGAGCAGGCTTGTGAGCCCACGGACCAGAAAAGTTACGACTCGGACTCGGGACTCAGCGACGACAACGACAGCAAGACTCCGGCAGCCTGTAAGTCAGAGAAGGACGGAGATCCTGCGTCGGATGTGTTGGAGGAAAGTTTGCAAGAGGAGACGGATCACGAGTCTGCAGCTGCAGAGAACGCAAAGAGTGACAGTGAACCTAATAATGCTACGGGTGAGTAGGAGAGAAGAGCTGTCAAACACATGCAAAAATACAATGCTGCTCTACTGTGAACAAACCCCCCAGTAATCATTTCTACCTGTAAGCCAAACTGTAGAGCCATGTTCATTTATCACTCTGGTTTGTTGAATCTGGAATTATTCTGGAGATGCACAACTGAGTGTGTTCGTGTTGGAGAAAAGGCCCAATAGTAAAATTCCTTACATTCTGCTAACTTTTACGCACGGGTTTTTCTGCTTTTACGCACGATTGTTTTTAAATTCAATGACATTACGGTCACATTTTGATGGATTTGTTGGGACCCACGAGACTGAAGTTCGGTTTAACATACATTTGCATAAACTGTTTTCACAGAGCATTTATAAACTACCCTTGAAACGAAAACATCCGAAGCTTATTTTAAGGGAATTAACTTCAGTTCTTTCAAAAAAGAAACGGAAAGAAGCCTTGCGTACCACCTCTGTTTAGGTCAGGAGGATAAATCTGGTCAATGATTATCCTCTGAAACTCTGAATATACAATAATTAGAAATGAATTTTTGATAACTTGCTAAATTAGAAAAAAAAAGTGTTTTGTACCACTGTGCACGTATCTTTAATTCCATTAAAAGACTCACATGCGTCCTTTTGGGTGTTTTTAAAATTACGCACCAAGCTCACCTACAACCACGTGATTCCAGCTCTGTTAAAATAACAAACAAGTACAGGAATTTACTTGCATGGTGCATCTGCGTGTCTCCCTCTCACAGACTCCAGCACCCTGGACGAGAAGAGTCTGGACCAGCCCAAACAGCGGAAGAAGCGCTCCAGGGCCGCTTTCTCTCACGCGCAAGTATTTGAGCTGGAGCGCCGTTTCAACCACCAGAGGTACCTGTCCGGGCCGGAGCGCGCAGACCTTGCTGCCAGCCTGAAGCTCACAGAGACTCAGGTCAAAATCTGGTTCCAGAACCGCAGGTACAAGACTAAACGCCGCCAGATGGCCGCCGATCTCATTGCTTCGACTCCTGCTGCTAAAAAGGTGGCGGTGAAAGTTTTGGTACGGGACGACCAGAGACAGTACGGCCCGGGGGAGATCCTGCGGCCCCCGCTGCTCTCCCTACAGCCGTCCTACTATTACCCATACGCATACTGCCTCCCGGCATGGACACTCTCTGCTTGTGCGGGGAACCAGTGAGAGCTCTGTGACTGTATTTATTCTTTTTTTTTTTTTTTTTTTTTTTTTTTTTACCATTTCGCTCCCAGGAAATCAAACGAACTTGATATTTTCTGACAAGAGGAGGAACGCCTCGGCTTGAAGTGACATCCAGGCGAGACCAGGGGTGCCTTAACTGGTTTTATACATCCAAAAGTACTCAGAAATTACTCGAAGTAAGAGTCTTCCCGGAAGGAACTTGTTTCAGATGACATTTCATGATTTAGGCGTTAAAATGTAGGGAGCAGGGAGAGTGGACTTCCTTTTAAAATGTCAGTTTGTGGACTCTGAAATAACATCCAAGTATTTCTCTCTTTGCTCTGAAAGGTCCCGGTCCCTCTTTGGGAGCTGGCGGCCTTTACAGACTGAACATGTCACCTTATGTTGGGTTCTATTTTACATGCGCCTTCCTACCTCTGCAGTGATTGGAAATATGCATATTCCATTGACTTACATATAACTGTTTCTGTTGCAGGTGTGTTGTTTTTTTTTTCTTGCTGTGTTTGTAAAGGTAAGATAATTTGGCACTTTTGAGCATATACGTTGTATTATTTCAATGTTGCATTAAGGTGTGTGTGGACATGTGTCAGGCTGAGGAGAGGTGGTGTGTTGGTGTGCAAAGCAATAACAGACCAATCGAAATGTACATGTTTTGTTTTGTTAAATGACTGTTTAGACATTAAAACATATCAGGCATAACTTATTTGGAGGTTATTTCATTCTTTAAACATCTAAACATTATTAGTGCACTGTTTTCATCAACATTTTAGCTTTACATAATTACGTGAACGTTTATCAAATACTCTCTGATTGACAAAGCCGCACAAAAATAACATTTCTAGAATTTGTATTTTACAATTTTTGCCTTAATGTCCCAAGCTTTGTTTGTTTTTCCATACAAAATGATACGGACAAGACAAGACATGACAAGTTTTGCGCTCTCCTTTTTTATTTAATATTATTTTGATTTATTTTGCCAAGGAAAATGTACCACAAATTTGCGAAAAAGTAGAATTATCTTATAAAACTTCTATGTCTCTTTAAACTTTTACTTCCCGTTTTAAAATTGGCACATTGTTTTGGTGGGATTATTCTCTAACTATAATAATAACAAACAGCCTTATAATCCCCAGTTAAAAATAACCACAAACAGAAACAAGTCTCCCTCAGTCCCTGCTGTTCCGTGCGTTTTTTGGACAGTTTAAACGTTTTAGTTTGAAGTTTTTTCTCAGTCCTTCCCATGATGCTCTACCCTCACACTCACACCTATGGATGTCATCTTGGCCAGTATTGCTCTCTTCCCAAACACACCTGTCAAACAATGATGAATAGCGCTGTGAGTCCTGGACAGGGCAAACTGACAGCTACCTTTAAGGCTGTATGTCAACACAAGGAGAGGAGGATTCCGGGGTTAAGGAGGCCCATGTCACTGCGCAAGAAGGGTGGAAAATAGGTGTTCAACTTGCCGTTAGGTAGAAAACCATGTGTGAGTTCAAGAGAAAACTGCAGGTCTTTATTCTTTGAGCCATATGTTGGATGAAGTATTAACGGGAGAACATTAAGGTGTTGTACTGTCTCCTTTAACAGCCTGAATGTTAAGTCCGGGTCAGTAAGGAGCTGCCTGCGCCAGCCATCCATCTTTTCCCTTATAAAACATGTACAACCTTCAAGACGCGTGCAGTCTGTGGGATAACAGCTGCGTATCATGAGTGAGAAGCTCGAGCAGGCTCTGACAACTGAGACAGAAAGATGAAGAACTTTATGATGACAGTGTCTCTTTTCTACGCTGATGCCCGGACAGTGAAAACACCAACGATCTAACGTGTTATTTGTGGGGACTTGAACGCATCATCTGCATTTCAGCGCCTGCAAAACCTCTGCGCTTTTACGCACATGCCTTTGCGCAAACGTCGTTATGGACAGACAAATAATACCCAGGTATATTCGGTGTTTTGTCTCATCAACGCTGCATCTATATGTGCGAAACCGAAGGCGCCTATATGTCCTAAAATCTGATCTCTTCGATGCAGGTATAGACGCCACCAGAAGCCATCTCCCGAGGCTCTGATGCTCCTCATTGGCTGCCCGGAGACTGTGAGGGGACAGAGAGGGATTCTGAGGAGTGGACCGTCCCATATAAGTTCCTTTCAAACCTGCATGTGGAGTTATCTGATATAGAAGGACATATCGCGGCTGTTTCCTCTCAAACAGCAGTCATTGAAATGAAAACACCCCCACAGGTTTTACTTAACCGCATCTCCCCGAAGTATTTGACTGTCAGATGCAGTCCAAGTTTAGAGCATGGAAAATATTTATTGTTTTATCGATGGAGCACTGACTGTATTTGTTTTTTTTTTCCAAATTGAATACATGTTGCTTTGGGGTGGCTCTGTTTTTTAAATATTATTTTGGCTGAATTTCAAATTTCACGCACGTAAATAAACTTGACGCACGTTTTTTTTTTTTCCCGAAGCAGTAACTTAGTTGTATTTATTTTATTTAGTCTCATTTTATTTTATTTTTCGCGCAATGTTTTTGTTACAGGAAAACGGATTTGTGTTTCAGTGTTTTGATTCAGAAAATTTAGAGTTTGGGAGTCCTGTGACTTTTCACAGATTTCGCCCTTTGTCTTTTTTAAATCTTTAATTTCATTCATTTTTTTTTTGAGTCTTTCTCTTCGGTGTCTGTTGAATATCAGTTCATCCGTGCCTCTTTCTTCGACTGTAATTTTTCCCCGTTGTAGAGTCTCATCGCTTTGTATTTTTTGACAGAAATGTAGCTGAATTAAGCTTTGGTTGACCAAGCTGACGGCTGTGCAGTTGAGTCACTGGTGCCTTTTTACCGTATGGATAAATTGAGGTTAACGGGGCAGTAAAATCTCACTCCAGTGAACAGGTAACAACCAAATAACGCGGTATAAAAACTTTGTCAAACACTCACTCTTAGTTTTGTTATATGGAACTGGCTTTTGTAGAGCAGTTCGAGTTTTGATCTGATTTGATTTGTTTTATAGGAAAAGTTGGGTTTCATTATATTAAAATGCACAGTAACGTTAATGCTGCAGAATAAAACAAAAGCATGCCAAGAAGAGAGATTTCTTGCATTACACGAGAGATTTGATATTTTAGTCTTCTGAATCAAGAAAAAAAAAAAAAAACTCTCCTCCATTTCAGATCATTCTTCATTTAAGTCTGACAAAGTTTTATCACAGCCTGCCTCAGTCTAATAAATCCAGGTAAGAGCAGAACCTTTAGATAATAAAAGTAGAAATGACAGGTCTTTGTGTGAAGTGCATTCTGCTCTGCAATTTACAGATTGCACCTGCAGAATAAAACTCATCCTTCATGTGCTTTCACAAATCAGAAACATCAGTATGTAAAGTTTGGTATCTTCCACAGGTATAAGCAGTTATGGTTCTTTTTTTTCTGCACAGTACCTTATTTATCTTCTTATTTATCTTAATATAAGTGTCCTGTGGGTGTATTCATCCATCTCTCATTTAGTTTTACCTTTAAGCCATAAAATTTCCTGTTCTAGAAGAAACCATGTATTTCCTCCTTTAGAAGATTATGTATAAAACAAACCAGTAAAATGAAAGAGAAGTAATTATAGATTATTTCCTGCCCATCCACCTTTTAAAATCATTTAAGCTTAATTTCACCCTTGAGCTTTATGTCTGGTTGGGAAGCTGTCAGTCACACCGTGAGCAGTTTGTGTTAGTATAACTTCTCTGACAGTCCCTGCCTCCTTCCTCAAAGTGGTCCAGGTGCGTATCCCTTCTCGTCCCCCACGACTTCCCTTGTCTACAGTGAAGAGAGTGTGAAAGACGAGGACCAGGACTCATAGAGATATTACAAAACATAACAGAATCATTACTAAAGGTTTTCTTTTGCAGAAATTTGTGTTTTGCCTCTTAAGGATATTGAGTATTTTATTTTTAAACACCTTACTCTGCCCAAATAAGTTAGGGAAAAACTATGACACTTAGTTTCCCCTTTTCTATCAATCGTTTGCCTTTGAAGAATTTAGTTGCAGCGTTTTAACCTAACACCCAGAAACATTTTCAAAGATTAGGAAATCAAAATATTCAATGCAGAAATGTTGACTTTTAAACATGTATTTGTTATCTTATTTTCTCCTGTGATTTTCATTTTGGACAAAATAATAATAGTTTGCAAATACACCAGAGAAAAATGCCCCAAATAATTTTAGCTTTAAAATGATTTATTGTGCCACTTAATCCAAGTCTGCCTTATTAATGAGGGTAATAATAATCAGTCTTCATTTGGTAAACACATTCATGTGTCATGGAGCAATCACAATACACAGCTGGTAAAAATATTTCTCCACACTGGAAGAGTAAGCTTTGAATGGAGTTATGGAAAAACAGGAAACACACTGCCAGAACAGAAAAAGCACTTTACATTTAAAAAGTTCTTTAATACTGATAATTTTTGACTGTTCGGAGGTTAAAACATCTGTAGACGGTAAGTATTTGTTGGCCTTGCTCATACATGTTTTATATTATGTAGAAGGTGTAAAAATTTGACCGGTTTCTGATGACAATTGACACAACTGAGTTTTTAATAAATAATATTTCATATTAGGGATATCTGTACAGAAAACATTTGGTTATTTTGGCTATAAGCTTTCGAACCGCGTATTTCTTTGTTTGATCAAAATCGCCCCTATATCCAGCTACATATTTTTCTCCCAATGTTTTTTGTGCAAGACATTTTGTTAAACTTCTGAAGTAAAGAGAAAGTAAACATCCCAAATTATGCATTAAATATAGAAGGCCAATGCTGGACCTACACACAGGGCTTTGGATTGAGAGGCTCCCTGGGTGAAAGTGTGAGCTGAAGAGAAAAAGAAGAAAGGTAAACAGAGGTAAAGACAGGACTAATGATCAATCATCTAAAAACAGCGCGACCTTTGACAAGATATCTGATACACATACTCAAGCAAATGTAACAAAGCTATGATTGTGCATAAATCAAATTCTGACCCAAATGGCCAATACCAGGGATGCCCATTTGATTTTGTAAAAATGAACAAGGGTCAGCTGCTCTTACTGACATAATGCATTAACCATGGAAGTAACATGAAAACTCTATGTATAACTATTTCATTTGGAGATTTCTGGGGAGGGAAAAAATCAGGCTCAAAGTATCCTCAAACTTTTTTTTTCTTTTTTATCATTATAGACTTGTGAAGTCAAATCTCACCTTTCCCTTGGGTGTCTCTTGATACCAAATGATAAGTGATCTGTTTCCTGCAGTGTTACTGCTGAAAAACATCAGCAAACTCTGCTTCTGACCAAGGGAAATGTTCTCCATTAGAGGGCGATATGATGAAAATATGTCAGCATGTTTTTATGACAAGATCAGGATCTGGATTTTATCATGATTGTTTTTCATTACGTTTTTAAGACTATTTTGGCCATAAATAAAAAAAATAAAAAACGAACAAACAAACAAATAAATAAATATTTCTTATCCTGTATTCTAAACAATTCTTATACATTTTTTTTTTCATTTTCTGCTCTAGTCTTGTGCCCTCTAATGTGTTTTTAACTTCTGGATGTTCATGAAGCAAATTTTCCCATCATGATAAATATATTTATTTAAATTTGTCAACTGTAAGAGTTGTTAAGTTTCTGCATAATATACAGAACTTCAGCTTCATAAAAGTAGGCTAGCCTTTGCACTGTCCAAATGTATTTTTGTAAGATGTTACCCATAATTTGGAAAATGATTAATTTAAGCGACAAATTAAACTTTGTAAGACGAAAGCTGAGGCCCAGACCTCGGGGCCACATCTGGACTGGACGTGCCTGGCTTCCAGCCATTGACTGATGTGTGATCATTTACTGGTTGCAGGTAACCCTTATAATTGCTGGATATGCCTTTTTCCGTTGTGTATACGTCGTAACTCTGAAGATTTTGCTTCTGAGAGTAAGTCTGCAAAGTTGGAGCCGTCAAACGCAAAATATATTAGTTTAAAACAACAACAACAACAAAATATTAAACGTTAATGGATTAAAAGTGTAACTGGGTGCGACATTTGATTTAATACCTACGGTATACAGCTAATTTATGATTATTTACTTTGTTTAAGTCACTGTAGACCGTTTGGTAAAACACATTCTTATTCACACTTTGACCGTTGTTCCCATAGCAACCAAAACGCGTCATATAGGACTCAACCACTGCAGCGGTGTTTGGGTTTCCGGTTCTGACGTTTTCCCATATAGGTTAAAGGGCTTCCTGACTAAAATGTAAATATTAGATGTCAAGTCGTCACTTTTAGAACGTTTCCTGGCAGCTGTTCTCGTCTTTTAGTCAGAAATTCGGTAAATGTGGCTGTGGTTCTGTGTAAGAGTGGAGCATGCCGAGCACAGCAACAGCGTTAGTAGAGTCAAAATGGCGTCTGTTTGCCCACTCCACTATCGTCTAATCCATCTGTGATTAGCCTGAACTTTAGCTACCTGTGCCTATTTTCCTGTGTTTTATCGTCCACACTGGTGTTGTCGGAGCACATTTCGTCGTCATGTCGGACTCGGAGGAGGACAGCCAGGACAGGCAGCTGAAAATTGTAGTTATTGGAGACGGTGCGTGTGGGAAGGTGAGACCATCACAGACAGACAGACTTACAACATGCACACACTCTACCTTTATGAGGAAAAAAGACACAGAGGTTTAACTTATACACACACACTGGTGGTGCTTAAGCGTCCGTTCAAGTCGTGTTAAATCAGAATTGTGCAGTTTACGCTGCTCATCCAGGCGCTGCACCGTCTCCCTGTCACCATGGAGACCGACGCTAATATAGCTAGCTAAATCAACTCGCAGCTAACACCATCAATGCTAATAGGGAAAGACCGCATAATGGGATATAAGTAGCGCTATGGAGTCATGTAGGATTAACTAAAATCAAGTTGTTTGACACTGATACCTTCTGTACACGCAATTATACCTCACAGACGCATCCATAATAAAAACATCAGTACAGATGCGAAGGTTCGATAGTAGTTCCGTGTATTATCTGTTGGTAATTTTATATTTAAGCTACTTATTGCCACATTCGCAGTGTAGTTCTTACTTCTAATCCTTCCGTTAGATACACATAAGAGACTGAAATGTTTTTTTTTAATAATTCCAGAGCATGTTTGTAAATGAATTACAACGAAATTAAATAGACCTGCCTTGGTTTAAAGAAAGTCATAGTAAAGACATACAAAAATAAAACCATAACAAGAATACAGAGGTCTAAAGGTTTAACCTTAGACGTTCTGGAGTCTGTGGATGAATCCATATGAAATCCTATTTAGTATCTTTTGCACAACCATTGCAGACTGCAGCACAAATGTATGGGTTTTTAAATCTAGTGTTCTCATATTAATTATTTTAAAAGGATTTTTTTCCACAACTATTACATTACTTATAGATGCACATTTTCGAGTAGATTTAGAACTTGTTACGTAGTAGTCTTTGCTGCTATGTTGCCATTTAGATTTTAGGATGTCTTTCTTTCACTCATGATGATACTTGCTTCATACAACAACAATACTACACATTATTTTTTATAACTGGTGAGTTTGTTGTCACACTCCCTAACTGATTAGCATTTATTCACAATGCTTTATTTTTTGCCTATTTTTTATATAATACAGACAGAAATAAACATTTTAAAAAGCATCCTGAGACACTTGAGCCGGAAAAATCAAATTTTAAGAAAGTGTGGTGGATGACGAAGTTGATTGCTCTAAATTAAAATTGAACTGTATTTTGTATTTTTGCAAAAATAACAACAACAACAAAAAAAAAAAAAAAAAAAAAAAAAAATTACAAAGCTGTCTTGGGAATCAAGTGGCATACTTTATAAAGTCATAACTTCCAAGATATGATTGAGATGTGTAGGTTTACTGCTGTTTTCAAGATAATGTAGCACTTTGGATTTAAATCTGGCTTGACTATTGTTTTAAACCCATTAAGTTCATCTGGACTCCAATCCAATGTGTGCCTGTATTGCTGCGCTGTGAAGGAGCTGAGCCCCAGGCCAATTTAGTGATAAAGTGTGTTTTGTTACGCTTTCACCTGCCAGTCAAATTTCATTATTACATCAGATAAGTCTTTTTCCTGGTACAGTTTAACTTAACAGGTTGTCATACTAGTTTTTAAAACTTATTTAAAGTCCACATACCAAGGGCATTACCAGTGTAAAGCCTGCCTTTAGAATTTGTAAATTTCTGTGCCCATATCAAACAGACAATTAATTCATGAAATAGCACCTTCATAGACAGCACATAATAAATTCTACCACCTAAATAGTTGTATAACTGAAATGCTCTTTGTAAGCTGTTTTGAACTGGGAGTATTTTTTCATTCGGATTTTTCACGATTGATGCTGGACACTTGGGATCTGCAGCTACTGCTCAGTGTTCTACTGCATGGTACAGTTTAACCATGCAGTGTTGCTTTGCCTGGCTCTTTCAGCTGGTTGTTTTTCATCACTACACACCCGCTTTTCTCCTGGGCAAGGACCCCTGTAAGCATTTGGCTCCAGACTGAGGTCCCATTTGAGAAAATTATGTCTGAGCAGCCCATTTAGGAAACGTTTCTGTTCGTTGTTTCAGATTCAAGGTTTTGGTTTAAATCAAAATCTAAAGTATACACAGATTTATTTAGTGCATTGTCTGTTTCTTTGCTAAATCTATTTAGTTTTTTAGTAACGCTGATAACCTGTTGGAAGATGTTGAACTTACATCTTCAAATGATTTCTTTTCTTAGACAGTACATTCATTTGCTACAAAGCAAGGAGGTTGGCATGGCAGTTCCATACAGTCTTCTGCACAGCATCTTAAATTCCCAAATGTGAATGAGACATCAAATGCCTTTCAGCGACACATCCTCTTCCTAACTAATCCCTCCTTCCTCTGGGAGAAGAAAATGAATGTAGCATTAATGGCGACCCAATGAGAAAAATGAATGTTCTCATTCTGGAAAGCTGACATTTTCTTTTTGGGGAGGGGGAATTAGAGAACACACACAACTCAGTTCCCTGTAGATACGCTACATTAATAACCCTCCCCGCGCTGCTGCCAGGTGTCAGCTCGTCACTGTCTGAATGACTTACCTGCTTGTCTGTTTTGGGCAAAAAACAGGAGCCTGGCCCCCCATTTTGAGCAGGCACCACTGACTGACATCTTGAATGCCGTTTCCCCCCTTATTAATGTCAATTTGCTCGGCAAATTGCAATCGGATCAGTTTTTCTTGGACGGCGTTTTTTGGCGGTATTTTTGCTTGTGGTTGGTTGTCCATTCAGAAATATAGGGAGATGTGGGAAGGCTTGTCCACCTGAGCACCATGTTTTTAAAATACAAGTCTCACATTCTGCCAGGCTCTTAAGGTGCTGGGGCTGACTTACACACAGGTCTATTTTTCAACCTGAGTTATAAAACTCTTTTTTTTCTGAGTATTTGCTGTTCTCTCACCCACAGGCTAAAAAGGAGCTTAAGCTGCGTTACGTCCTTTACAATTTTAGACTGCATCCAAGCAATGGCATTTATACTCTTAACTCCTCGTCAGAATGACAACGTTTATTTGTCTTTACTGTTTGTGTCCAATACAGTTTAAATAAGATGCTGCAGATCATTGCACTGCATCTCACATATGAGTTGCATCACATGGATATAGTCAGCTTGTCGTTTTTTTTCCTCTCTCAAAGTTTCTTGTTTCAGTAGAACTTCCCTCATTTCCCGGCATTGGTATCACTGGTGACCCGGTGCTGTTCTCTGTTGGAGTGTCAGGATTACGCCAGCTTTTACATTCGCTGGTTAGTTCCAATTGTACGTTGGAAAAAAGGTCTACGTTTAGGGAGGAAAGCCAAGCTACTGGAATGCCAAGACAAATGGCCGACTGGGCCAGCGCTCGCATGTGGAATACATTTTTGCTGTCGGAGCTTGTTATTCCTGTGTTGTCAGTGATTGTTTGGGCTACTTAAATGGCCGATTTTCTCCTTGTTGCGTCAGTCACCTCTAGTAATTTTGCAGTCACTCCTGAGACTGTGACACACTCAGCAGGCTGAAATTAGAAAAGGCTGTAGGTGAGTGAACTATTATAAGAGTTAGATGGATAAAACTTCATTCTGCGCCTTGTAGGAAAACAAGAAAGCCATTTCAAAAAGTCAGGCTTACACATAGAATAAAGAAAAGTGTGTACAAAATCCAAGCTGAATGGTGTGGTTAGGAATGACGGTTGTATCTTCTATGAAACATCTGAAGATGGAATGAATGTCTTTATATTCTGACTTCCCTGAAATAATTAAAAAATTGTATGTTAAAGTCCTCTGGTCACGAATGGAGGTGGATAAGTGGTTAGACTAAAGTGAAAGCTTAGTTAACTGAAAAGAGGAATAGTTTTAAATCCTTGGAGATTGTAGAGTACAACCTTTAAATGCATTTGCTGCCACATGAACACTCAGGGAATCCCACAGCTTCGCTCCTCTGTTGAATTTATGTAAGCACACTGCTCTAAAGATAGCTAATAGACATTCAGCACTTTGTTTTTCCCTCCTATCCTCATCCATCAAAATGAATTAAACTTGGCACGTCGAGTCTGCTCTATGGATTCCCACGGATTTCAGGAGAGCCCTAACATGCTGTGTTTTTTCCCTCCTCCTGAAACACGACAGTGACAGTGATGGAGGTTTGATAATTTGTGGCAATTATTGGGTCTGCAGTCTGGAGACATGACACATACTGCAACACCTGTTTTTGTAATTTGCGTTGATTTTTGCTGTCAGAGTTGTGGCAGAGCAGTGAGACAGGAGAGGGGGAGACAGACAATTACATCAGCGGACCGTCCTGTCAATCATGACAATTTGAAGGATCCTAAAACGGATTTGTGATGTTGAAATTAATTTCTTACAGCATAAATCTTAATACTGAATTCTACTGTGAAAAAAAAAAAACATGCAATGAAGAATTTTAAAATAATGAACTGTACCTTCGAATTTATAGAAATTTTAAAAAATATCCTGTGAATAAAATTTGTTTGGCACCACTTTTGTGTGAAAAATATTTCTGTTAGTCCTGTTCACCACAGAAATTAAATTTTTAATTTTTTTTTAATTTGACAGCTATTTTTTTTTTTTGGAAGGATTGGCTTTTGTTTTGGTATTTGATTATATATCAGGGGAAAAAAACATGCCCACAATCCAAGTTTCTTCTTGAAAATGATCTAATAGAAAAAAAACAAAAACAAAATACAAACCTGCTTTGAATTTCATTTTTTTGTCCCATTAGTGGCAGCAACTGTTCTGGCTCTCATTCTGCACATCTCTCCCTTTGTGTCTCTGTTTCAGACATCACTCGCCACTAGGTTTGCACAGGAGGCCTTTGGGAAGCAGTACAAACAAACCATCGGCCTGGATTTCTTTCTGAAGAGAATAAGCCTTCCAGGTGAGACACCTTCATAATCTTGTGGGAGTGCTCGCTTGTTTGGAAACGAAGCAATGATACGCCTGTCCCGAAAGAAGAGAGAAAGTAGTGGCAGAGTGTAGACTTGCTGAACTGAATATTTGAGATTTATTTAGACATTTTAAGTTATTGTCCCGTTGTTGTATTCTTTCGTATTTTAAATTCTCAGATTTCCTGTTCTGTTCTTATTTTCTTCTTCTGCCCTTTGCAGGCTGTTTATTCGTTCTTCAGGTTAGCTCTGGAGCTGAATGTGTCTTTTTTGGTAGCTCCTTATTGTGGAGTGTCTGCCACTTCTCAGGCTTATTCACTCTGAAGGCTCTTCTCTCCTGAGCAAACAGCACACTTTTTTTGGACTCCCCAAGGCCAATGGACAGCTTATGTCCAAACAGGCGAGCCCTGCTCGTAATTCTGTGGGCACAGTGAAGAGTAAATACATTAACGTTTTATGTCCATATCACTGATCCCCAAGATCAACTGATCTTTGTCCTGCACCACATAAAATGTCTATATTCTTATTTGTTTATGCCAAACCTGGAGAAATAAAGCACACTCTGTTCAACCTCAGATCTGTAAAATAAATGTTTATTGACTAATGCTATATTTAGAAGAAAGCAATCCTTCTGACTTCCTATATGTGAAATGAGGATTTTCAGTGTTTTAAATTGCATTTCAAAAAGTCTGCCAAGGCCTAAGCTCCAGAAATCTGCAAAGTGCTTCTATTCTTTCATTACTAATAAAACAACATTAAGCAAGGGCAAATTAAGTGCTAAAAGTAAAAGTTATGCCGGTTTGTGAGTTGGCCAAAGGATTGTGTTTTGATTTTGTGTCAGTTTCAGCTTTTGAGACTTAGGAGAACTAAACCCCCAAAAATGTTGTGGTGGATGAAAAGAGCCAACCAAAAGCACAGGCTGCTCTTTGCTCTTTAATGCAAACTTCAACAAATGCTTCCAATGGTTTGACCTCTCTTTCCAGTAAGCTTCTCCCCTGAAACCATCTCTGATCTTTTCTGTTAAATGTAACTTTTGTCTGAATTCATTGCTCATGTATCTGTATCACTAGGCTGCAACAACACAGGGTCCAACTCTGGAGTTGTTAAATGGACCATTTTTTGGGGAATTGGGTGTTGATGAGCTGATGAAGAGGAAGGTGGCTCTGCTAGGTGGGTGGTCCTAAACCAGGACCCCCACCCTGCCTTGTGTTGGAGAGGTTGTGGCTCTAGAGGTCTCAGTGGGGCTGTTAGGGTCTTTTGCAGCAGTGGAGTGTGTAGCCTATAGCCAGTGTTGGCCCCCTCTCACCATGAAGGCCCAGCTTGTCAAAGTTAATGTACATTTTCCAATGCAGGGAGGTGGGACGAGGCCGACTGGCACACAACAGCCTCCTCTGTGTGTGCTTTTTATAACAATGCCTCCTCCAGATGCCTCTGCCAGACCAGCAAGATACAGGCACCGAACAGCACTGATGATGGGGCAAGTTTCTGTGATAAGTTGTGTGCAATTTAAAGTTTCAAAAACATATTTGCCTGTTTTTCTAACTATCTTAACTTTAAAAGATTATCCTCCCCAGCTCAGTTGCTTGCGGTCAATACAATATCAGCCCTGTTGAGTGAGCATGAATCTGTAAAACTTAAATAAAGCTTGTGTCCAGACCTGGCGGATGGGTGGGGATGGCTTCTTATAACACCAAGGAATTGTTATTCACTGCACTCCTCAATGTAGCTTTACATTGACACTGTATAGTCTAGATGTAGTGACTGTGAACCTCAGCATTTCCTTCCTCTGCGTTAAAAAGAGGACTTATGAAGGGGTTCAGTCGTCCAGCCGTGTCCACAGCATGTGCACTCTGCTCCCCATCCCGCTCCAGCCAGGAGCAGGGCCCTCATCACACCAACATAAACTCCTCGCTGTCTGGTCCTCCCTCCTCCTTTTCTTCAACCACCCCTTTCATTTTCCAGAGGGAGAAAAAATGCATTTGGATTTTGTTTTCGTGCCCTTCTTCCTCCCTCAACCTCATTCACTCCTTTATTTTTTCTCTCTTTCCCAATAAATGAGGACAAGAGTTTTCCACTTAATTTGTGTTTAATTATTGCTATTTCCCCTAACAGCACATAATTATCCTCACTTTATTTACATGGCAGGATGAGGCGACAAAAAACAAAACAAAACAAAAAAAAACAGCTCTTCTCAGGCTAATAAGATGTCACTTTTTATACTGTTGGGGTGTATTAGAATGTTTAAATTAGAGGGTGAGCGCTCCTACTCATCCTCCATGATCTCTTGGCTGGACACTCTTGGATGTGAGGTGCGTGTGACCTGCCAGGCAAGAGCGCTCAGCATGAAAGATAAATCACTGATTTATTGTTTCCATTATGTACATCAACAACATTGACTTTTATTATAGAAATCGCTTCACCAAAAATACAGGCTCCAGTTACAGCTGACTCGTTACTTCTTTAGGATTATTAGCTTTGTTCAAACAATGGAAAGCCACAAATTATAGCTTTTTTATTTCAATTTTATTGAGAGGGAACGTAGCATTTTTAAGAATAGAAAATAAACCCACCCTACGACTGTCTTCCTTTAAAGCTGATTTCTTCATGTTTTATAATAAATGTGCTGTTTTTGTGTAATATTAAAAGCATTCCTGCTTCTCTTCTTCTTGCAGGCAATATGAACGTGACCCTTCAGGTGTGGGACATTGGAGGACAAACATTAGGAGGGAAAATGCTGGATAAATATGTATATGGTGCACATGTAAGTTCACACACACACGTGCACATTTTTCTTTGCTATATATATATATATATATATATATATATATATATATATATATATATATATATATATATATATATATATATATATATATATATATATATAACCAGCAACTATTTACAGAGAGTTGGGGTGATTAATTCTCAGTTTCTTTTCCTTGTAGCTATTGAATGGCATTCTTGCTTGAAATGACCATCTAATTTCCATCAGCTTTATATTTTGTGAAAGAGTCTTGAAATGAAAGTGTCTTGATGTCCGTGGTTAGGTTTAACAGCTTGAGGAGCTGAAATTATTAAATGTAATCTATAGATTTTTATAGAGCTCAGCAGATCTATTAAGGAAGCTTTATAGAGCTGCCGAATGAAGGAGCTTAGAGGAAAAAAAAAGTGTCCATCCATGTAATCTTGTGTAATGCTTATCCATAGAGAAAACTCAACAGTTTGTGACTAAAGTAATGAGTGAGATCTTTGAAAATGCTGTAATTTGTGTCACTCTGTGTTTATTTGAATGTCTGACAGTGACATCAGTGTCCACAGGTAGCTTGTTGTTATAGATGAGTGCTATCTGTCACTCTCAGACTCTCACTCTCACTCTGTCTAGTCTGTGCCCCATGCTGCAGTACCAACAGGACACTGTGGGAACTGAAGGCAGGCAAACTTTTGTCACTTTTTCTACAGAAGCTTAGCAAACATAAAAATGTGCTTCCTGGCTTTAGAAATAATAAGAATGACAAGCTTTCAGGGCAAGCTCCGCACCGGGATATTGTGTACTGTAAGTCCTCCATGTCTGCGGCACTTCCTCTACTGTCTCTGTCCTTCACAGGCAATATGTCGTACATCACTGCCAAATTACGACACTTTGCTTAGGGAGTTTCTCGTCAGTGCTTCATGGAACTTTCACACCTATTGTCCTGCGCTGCGTGTCCTGTAATCAATCATGGCTGTTGGAAAAGACTGGCAGTAATTGTCAGAGACCTGAGCTGTCGTCACCAACCCCCCCATGTTGTGACAGTGCATGTCTGCTGAACAAAAAGCAACAGACACCTCGACAGTCATGTTGCATCATGCAGTCACAGCTGAGACATATTCTGCAGCTCTCTTTAATTTCCAGCAAAAGCTTGAGATGTGATAGCAGACGGCTGAGATAAGATTATTTATCTTGAATCATGCCAACTCCTCTCGTATCTGTGTTTACGCTGATTAATTTGTGTTCGTGTAAACCGGTCCAAGTGTTTGGCGTAGACACGGGTCTGGTTTTGCTGCATGAGAGTTCCTGTAGTGGGTCAGGATCACATGGGGAGCAGGGATATATCTTCTCAGACAGCCTTCATTCATTAGCTGAGGTACCTGATGAACAGAAACTTTCCTGCATTGAATTCTGGTGTGTGTTTCCAAAACTGAAACTGATTATGGACATGTGAAAACTTAAATCATAAAGCAGGTTTGTACATATTCAGAGTAGCTCTCTGACCAGATTAATGAAGCTTTCTAAGATTATTTCTCTGTCCCCTCGTGAGTCTGTCCCCTCCTCTGAGAAGAGGAGCACTGCCACCTGCTGTTCCCCTGGTCCCTTAAAAATCCTCATGTTGACATGAATGTACATGAAACTGGAGCTCTGTACCCACATGAAGTCTAATGCTGTGCTGCTTGAATTAAAGTCTTAGCACTTTGCGGTTCTTTCATACGTTATTTTTTTTTTTCCATTGCAGGGGGTTCTCCTTGTTTACGACATCACAAACTACCAGAGCTTTGAGAATCTCGAAGACTGGTTCAGCATGGTGAAGAAGGCCAACGAGGAGTCTGACATCCAGCCTGTCATCTCCCTGATAGGAAATAAAAGTAAGGTTTACACATTAATATAAATCCCTTTGTTTTTCAGTGTGGGAACAGCAGGGAGTGTGAAGTTTGAAAACAAGTACGCTGCAAACTGAATCAGGTCATGTTTTTTTTCATTTATTCTGCCCTTGCACATTTTTCTTTTAGCGTGTCTGTGTTTGTGTGTGAAGGAGTGAATATTTGATGGTAGCAGACATGTTTGTTAAAGCGCCAGATAACTGATCGGTGTGATAAGCCGCTTGATAAGAAAGTGAGGTTTGGGAGCGATGGGAATGCTGATGTTTGTGAACTCTGGGGAGTGACTGACGATGATTTAAGATCCACCAGCAAACAGACCCAAGGCGTAGCTTATCAGTACCTCCCCAGCCCAACCTTTTGCTTCTGTACCAGGTTGTTGGTTAAGGAGCAGAACTCGACGTTAACCAGACGGCTTCCCTCCTATCAGCCTGCGCCCATCCACCTACCTCCAAAATAAAGAGTAATAATGAAGACTCCTTTTAAACATCCCCCTGACAGATGTGCCGCAGTGTTATTGTAAAGTGGGGCGTCAGAGTGTGTGTTTGTGTGTGGGTGTGTGTGTGTAATGGTGACTGTGTCCACCTTCCTGAGCAATGATGAACGGTCAGCAGAGTGGTGCCTGTACACAGGAAGCTCTCGCTAATGTTACTCAACAAGGGCCACAGGTCACGGTGTAATTCGCCTGTCTCCAGCAGATTCTCTTGTCTTTGCATCAGTTGCATCACTTAATGCCTCGGCCTTAGCAGTGGGCGCCTCTGTATTTAGGCTAGGTTTTAGGCTTGTGGATGAGTGTGTGTACTGTAATATTTAAGTTGTGTTCATCCTGCTGTCAGACTCCTCACCCCCACACTCACAGAGTCTTTTTGCCCCTAATAGCTCTATTGCTGAGAATGGACCGTGTCTGTTTTTTCTGTTCCTGTGCTCTGAAAAAAGAAAAACAAAGTCCCACACAGATTGCCCCACAAGGAGCAATTAATTACCTTGCAAGACTTCATCTATCCATGAACCCTCCCATGGGCTTTTTTTCTTTCAGGAATCTGATGAGAGCTGGTCTAGTTAACTTTCTGAAAATCTGCACACCTACAATTTGTTTTTTTTTCATCTTGGTACACATGAAACAAAAACCATATGATCACACAGGAGTCTTAAGGGAGCTAAGTTTAGATTTCTTTCTAATGGTTCCCATGATGTGGGGCCGAGTATAACAAGATGTTTGTGACAACCAAAATAGAAGTACAGACATAACAAGGAGCTTACAAAAATACAACAGATTTATGTCTCTGTAAGGAGAGTGTGGTGTTTCATCCAAAAGAAGTTTGAAGTGGTTCCACTCAAAGTTCCTGTGAGGACTCTCTCAGTGATCTTGAAAAATTCTCACTTCTAAATATCTTCTGGATTGTAATCCACAAATTAAAATGAGATCATCAGCACCAATATAGCTTATTTATAAATGCTATTTCTTAGCTTCCTGATCAGGTCGGACAGGACCGGATTGATTTACGGCACGTTGAGGTCTCTATGACAACACCACACCGTCTGATGAAGTTTAGAAGTGAGACGAGAGATCTGTGTTTTTCTCTGATGAAAATGATTTCTGGGATTAATTTAGTAGTGATGGTGGACACTACAGCTGAACTGTCAGACAGAAAAAGGACAGAAGAGAAAAAGACAGCTAAACAGGAGAGCGATAGAACACGAGCTAAAGGCTAAACTACAAGCTAGAGGCTGAAACATGAGCTAAAGGCTAAAACATGGCCTAAACTGTGATCATTTTCATTCCAACCTACATGCTGAAGTTATTCTCCAGTGATCTGATTAAACTTGAGAGTCTGTCAATAAAATGAAGAGTGAGGTTACGTTAGCTCTACTTGGTAGATGAGAAGGACATAATGATTCACTAAGGTTACATGTTAGCGTACGGATACATCTTGGAGCGCCGGGCTGTGAGTAGCATTAAATATATCCGGCTACTAAACTACAGTACAAACGGACAAAGTTTACTTGTTGTCATGTTTCAACAGCAGCAGTAACTATTGATAAATACCTCACCTCATTTTGTTGTATCTGGTAAAAAGTTGTCTTGAACAAAGAAAAGTAGTGTTAAAAAGAAGATCTGATCTCCATTCATTTCCAAAACAAACACAAGCCTTGTCAAGGGTCATGTCATCACAACAGTCCTCATAGTCCCATTAAGCTGATTACTGAATGTGAATAAGAGCGACACAGTAAGACTTACTTTTGGAACTACTTCGGAGCAGATGAGGTAAGTGTGAAGACACTGGTTGGGGAGTGTAACATTGTATCCGTAATTAACTTTACATATGCAGCAGTTTACATTAAGCTTAAATTTCCTGAATCATCCAGTGCCTGCCTGCTAGTCCAATTTGAACACTGTCGTCTTTGCCCAGTGCACCAACAGTAATTGAGCCTATAGAGCAGACTAGTTCATTAATGATGTCGTCCCCTCCTCTTCTTACCCTGGCCTGACTGCCCTCCTGTGCCATGTCACAGCTGGGGGAACAACCTTGCCTTTCTTTGGCTTAACGTGGCCGGTTGGGGTTAAGCGTGCTTGTTAAGCACCAGTATGCTGCCCCCCTGTGCCCTCTGCATGCTGCCCAGAACCACGTTTTAAACAATGGCAGCACTTGTAACAATTCAGAAAGGAAGCCAATTAAACGTTTTATTGAGGGTACACGCAGGCGTGTATGATTGTTAATGCACACACACAGACACTCACAGGGAAACATGCAGCGAGGCGACGCGACGCACTGAAGTTTCTGGGAACACATGGGTAATGGAAGAATGCTAAGCCCTTGGTCTGTCTAAACATACTATAACTGTTTATTACAGCGCAGGCCAGTGTTACACCATACGCTATACAGGGACCTCTCAGGAGAAATGTTGGCTTGTTGCACAGTCACTCAAGTGCTTCATTTTTAGGAGACAAATAAGTGCTCGATGTTTTGATTGGACTTTAAATGATTAATTCTGTTACTCTTTACTTCACAAATGTTTTACAGATGTTTGCCTTTCAGGATAGAGATTGAATGAACTCACTTACTCAAATATTAAAGCAAGCTATTAACATTCAGTAATCATATTTGCGCATGTTTTAGCTTGTCACTGTGTTATCGTAACTAAAACTTGCTCTTGTTGCTGTCCCAAATCAGAAAGCATATTTCTTTGTAGACATTAAGCCTGTGCCGTTTATCAAGCCAATTTGTTTTTATTAAGTGGAGATCGCAGGACCCCTGCTCGCTCCCCACCCATCACCCATCCCATCGCTAGCACTCTCTCCCTCAGGAACTCCAGAGCATCCATCATGGGGTTGTACAGCCCTTATTTGGGTGACTTAAATGGGTTCAGTTCTCTTAACCCCTCCTCATCACTCATGGCTTTTTGCTCAGAGGTTCTAACGCAGCTCACTGCTGATCCACTCAGGCCTGCCATGGGAAATGTTCTTCTTCAGGGAGATAAGGTCCCCACATGAAAAGACGTAGTTTGCTAAGTTACATTTTACCCGCCTTTCTCTTCGGTTTCTTTTTCCACTGTCCTCTCCTGGTCTTTATCTTGAACCATCTCTCAAACACTCCTGCACATTCATTTTCATCCTTGTGCAAACATTAACTCTTTCAGTCACACACTTAGACATACTCTTAACGCTTATCTCTCACATGTGTCGACCAACACTCCTGCTGTTGCTGCCTTTACTTACAGTAATGCCTTTTCATTGGCTCTGCGTCTCTGTTGTGTTAAACAACATGCGTGTGTTTGCTCTCTGCACGCCACGGCAGATCTCACCGCATACCGTTACCCGTCGCACTTCTCTCTCCACAGTTTTCCATCCAGCCATGTGAAAGTTGAAGCGAAACATGGATCTCCCCTAACTCTTGATTCTCATGAAGCATGTCCTTGCCACCAACATTGTTGGTCTTGAGTTGTTTGGCCTCTTGGCACCCACCACCTCCCCCCAAGCTCTCTCACCCCCATCACCTCCCTGCCCCTGTAAAGCTGCCACAGTTCCTGTCTGTTCGCTGCAGGCCTGCACATTTCTTAATAGAGAGATGTTCAGAAGTCCAGGAGTGCAGAGGAGCTCAATGCGCTTCTGTTTTTGGTTTAGCTCAAAAATGTTTTTCCTGGCTCAACCCGCTCGTACTTAGGTCCTCTTACAACAAACTAAAAGGTCCTAATTGCCCCCAAGGGAAAGGTTAGCCACAATAGACATGTGGTGGGACAAAAGCCCAGTACTCTTACCCAGCACCCTCACCCCTCCCCAGATAGAGGGGATGAACACGTCAGCAGTGTCTGTTTTGCACTGTGGGCAGCGCGACCACAGGTTAGACACTGTAAAACGTTATATATACAGTATATAGACGCAGTAAGGCAGGGCCTATGGTCGGCTAAAATTCTGGAATGTTTACAGTTTACAGCAAATCCAGCGTTTCCTGTTTCTCTTCACGTTTTATTAAAGGTAAAGGGTCAGAAAAGACGAGTGGATCAAATTATCTCAGTAACCACACTGACTGTAGCCTGCTCTCTTTTTGTAAATCTGGAAAAGATTGGAAGTAAAGATTCAGGTTACAACAAGAATACTGAAGGAAGACTGAAGAATAGCAGCTGCATTATACTGCGGCTGATAAGTGTAAAATCACAGCCGCAGACGCTGGGACGTGTCCTGCAGTGATTCAGTAAAAGTTGTTTAAGCCTCCTCGGGTTGCTGATAGAAGGTTTTCCCAACTCAGCATTGAGTTTATACAGCACGGAGCACAAGATTCCTATTTGTTGTATTGCTCTGAGACTTAATTGTAACAACTGTTTGACCCAGCTCTCATCTCTCATGACTCTCAAGCCTGTCGAAAACATGGAAAGTCCTCATTCATTTTAGCCATCCATAAAGCAAATATTGTTGCACATGCAGAAGATGATCAGTCTTCGCATACCTTCTTGTGTGGTAAGTCATGGGCCATTTGAGTTGCACAGCAAAGCTTAGCCACCTGACCTGAGTGCAGCCTGGAGCCCTCATCATGCTCAGGCTGTACTTTATTTCTCCGCTGCTCCACAACATTGATATGGAGGAATTCCTGGACGAGGTCTTGCTGACACAGGGCTGGGTAAATAACTGATTGATCTGTACCCACAGGCATATATTCAAAATATGTGTTGAATAACAGCTTTTTTCCTCTTTATTTAATCCATAACCTAATTCTCTGTTGTGTAAAACTGAGTGCCTTTGCACCTTATGTCTTAATTTTCATTTAGCTGTTCTTTGTTCAGGTATTTTTGAACTTTACATGCAACAGTTTACAATCATGTCTTGAAACTTAATTTATATATGCAGGCCGTTTTAAGGCATCATTGCCCATACAAAGACTTTATAATTATGAATAGACTTGTACGGATGGGAAGCGTACGATATGAAGGCTCCCCTGTGGTTGGTATAATTATTATAGCTCATAGTTACACTGCCGGCTCACAGAGGCATGTATTACCTCTCGCCCATAAAATACCACTTAGTTTAACAGCAACAGGAGAGCTGGGAGGACATGGCCAGTGAAACCCCGGGCAGCGTCTTGTGCGGTCGGCTCAGAACTGGGCCTTTTGTTCACTTTTCATGAGTCCTGGGAGCCCGTTAACGCAGCCTGCGAGGCCCTTTGGCCCCATGTTTTACTGTAGCAGTGACAGCCGGGCTCTCCAGCTCTCTCCCTGCTTGCAGAGCTACTGCTGGACACATTCTCTGACCTGGGAGGAGCGCCACATTGTTTTACTGGCCGCTGTGGAGTATCTGATTGGGTTTTAAAGTGTGAGAGAATACGTGTGGCTGCGTGAGTGCACACGGTTTCTCGAAGAACGATCAAATGACAAGATGAGCTGTGATCAATGAGCTGTCGACAGAACACTTCTGACCTGGTGGAAAGCGAGTCCCCTGACGGTCCCGGCCTGCTTCAGGCCACCGGGGCAGGGGCCCGGAGCACAAAGAGTGCTCTGTCTCTGTCAGAATCCCCCCGAAGACTCCTGCAGCGGCCCCGCTCACCTCTACAACACCGGGCTACAAACAGCACTTCATCTGTCCTACTCACGCTGAAAAGTCATGATAATATTATCAGCTAAGCTCCAAGCTTTACTGAACTGAATATTTTTAAGATTTTTCCACAGTAAGCAAAATGCTTGCTTTGAGTTTTACAAGTTTTACAAGATTGTTATAAATCTGGCAACAAAGTGCTGATATGTTAAAAAACTGTCCTAAAGCAAAACAGCCCTTTGCTCGCACGGTAAAGTAATGTTCGATCAAAACCCAACATAAAGTATGTAAATCATTCTTTGTTTCAGGTACTTTGTATTAAATTTAAGCTGTTTAGGTTTTCTATAAATAAATATTGACTCTGGTACAAAATACTTACACTGCTAAAGTCATAAAATGTGTTGTGTTTGCATTAGTGGACCTCTGAATGACTGAAAAGTCTTGGATATAAAGAAAACTTTGTGTCTTCTGCGACACCTCTGTCATCCTTTGTTTCAGGGTGGGAAAATGGAGCTAGGAATTAGCCTGTAAATTTTTTTTCAAATGAGAAAAGTACATGTTGATTTATTCTACCTTTTTCTGTCCATATTTTAAAACAGGCCCTTCATATTTCACAACTCTCAGCTTTTATGGGCCTGCTGTAAGTCATGTAAACCAGTTGGGCTCAGTCAGTTAAATGCTTCACATAAATTCCTTCAGTCATTTTGTTTTATTAGCCACTTGTGCTATGAAAGTGAAATTAATGTCCAACTCAATCAGACATCACACGGAATGATTGATTTTAACTTTTACTGCCTTCTTGAGCTTGTAAATGTTTCACTGTGATGTACCTGAAAATTTAAGGGTAAATAAAATGTCCCTCGCAATTATTCTACCTGATGCTATTAGACTTTGAAAGATGGTTTTTCTGCTTCTGTCGCTTTCTGCAGTTTAATCATTGAGAATTAAAAAGCTAAAGTATGTGCAGTAAGCTACTATAAACTGTTACTTTAGTTTCTTTCGTCAAACAGGAAGAAGGGTGTGTTAAGACAACTTACTGAACAGTCTGAGAAGTATATCAAGCTGTTTTTTGACTGAATGTAATGTAAGGGATTTAGATGCTTCCATTTAAAGCTACAGGGTCAATTTATTTTCAGGAACATTAACTGAATTTTTAAGTTTCTGTATTCTCTAAAAGGTCTAGAAATTGTTCAACACATCTTTAATATGGTCGGTATTTCATTTTAAGGAGTGTCATGGAAACACATTAGTAATGTAAAACAACAATATTCACACTTTAGGTCACATTAGTGTGCAAATGATGATGGCAGAACTGAGAGAATCAGTAGATTTTACTTTTTTTTACAATTAAAGGCAGGGTTTATAGTCATTGAAAACTAGCATGAATTTGAACGTAGCATCTCTTCAGGACTTTGTTTAGCCCCCACCCCCCCACATTTGGAGCACCTCCAAAATGACGCCCCTGCTCACATGCACGAGCATCGCTGATTTACGACCAAACGATCGTGATTGATTCAAAACCACAGACTCAAACCGGTCCTTAGCAAATTGTTTTTGTTTGCACTACGTTACCAGTAATCAAGGTATTGGTAGTTTTTCCGCCATTCTCCAGCGCACTGGGATCCTTCTTTGTTATGCCCATTGAACCAGGGCTAGTGCACGCCGGCGAAATGTACGCGTGGGAGGCAGGCAGAACAGCAGGATGGGATTTGATTGGTTTAACAAATTTGGATCTAATCACACTGCCTTAACAATAGTCTTGTAAACAGCTTTATCTGCCAGAGCAAAAATATTACAGCTCCTTCACCCTCTTTTTTTTAACCAGTAGAGCTCAGCACTTTGTCCATAAGAAAACCTATTTAGAGTGAGAGCTGCACAAAGCTTCTGTGATGTTATTCAACTCAGTGGTGCTTCATGAACAGTTTTCCCCAACGGTTGTAGGTTGTTCCATTAGAAGTTGGATGAGATTTGATAGTTCTTGCCTTTTCTACACAGTCTTCGTCGGTTTTGGTCGTCGTTGAAGGGAAACTGAGGCAATCCCTCTTAAAAGGGTTTTAAAGGCACAGTGTGAGGTAATGTTAGAAGTGATAGGTTCTCCCCTGGGGTTGATTAGGCCCAACTCTGTAACTTTCACTTAATGTGATATGACCCCTCAGAGCCCCAAGTCTCTGACAACACACACACACACACCCCTCCATCACTTCCTCATACAGGCACATAGAAACACACACAGTTCACACATCACACTCTTAGCCTCCCTTCTCCCCACCCACTGCTGTTTAGTTTAAAACCAGGCTGCCGGCAATTAAATGTGTTATGTCAAGCTTATTCTCTGGCTGTTGCTCGCTGGGTAAACTGTTCCAATTGGTCCCAAGCAGCCGACCATAGAGCAGTAAGTAGGTGTCTCTGTTATCACAGCATGGCTTTAAAAAGGCCACTGAGGATCACACAGTGAAGTGTAGAGTTTCAGGCTAGTTAGTCAGCATTGGGTTGTTACCTTATTCTTTAGCCAAGGCAGCAAGTGATGGTGAACTCCTTAGAAAAATTTCATCCTTGAATTCTCAGATTGTCTGCATTTGGCCTGTTGCTGTGTCCAGAATAACTATACTGAAATGTTTTGATTATAATCGAGCAGTAGATTTAACTCAGGGAGATCCATCAAATCAAGACCCAACATCTTTACTAAGTCAGAGATGTTTTAATGGCAGATAAATCTTTCCAAGTCTGTCTTGTTCAGGATAATCATGTGTGCCAGTGAGAGGATTCTTTCTATGAAGAAGCTAAGAAAGGAAGAGCTTCCATATTTCCCCCCATAGCTGTGTTCCCATCAATTCAACATGTCTCTGCAACAACAAACCATTTCTTTATGGTGAAAGCTGAGTCTATCCTGCAGATATTAATCTCTGTTGTCTTGTGGTTCACCAAAATGACAGGCAGACCTTTTAAATAAACACTGACGGTGACCAGAGCGTGGCAGGGCCATCGCTCTTGACGAGTGATGATCCCCTCCACTATCTCTATGTGCACCGAGGCCTAAACAGTTTATTTCGTGTTTGCAGTCACTTCCTTGGGGTTGTTAAGCTGATGTAGAGTTTGACAGAAATGGAGGGAAACCAGATCATCAGAGGAAGATTGTTTTGACCTGATAAGTAGAAATGAGTACATTAGGGAGACAAATGGAGCAAAACAGTAAAACTTTGGGATTAGTGTTAGATTCAGTTTACACAGACTTATGACACATGCTACAAAAATCCTGTGTGTGAGATTGTCGACCCATCATCCATATGAAAAATCTCGATGATTTCTTAACAAAATCCTTTCATTAATTTTTCTGGGTTTTCCATATTGAATATCTGAATGTGAGCACATTTGTCATAGAATTGTAGATCATTTTTCTGAGCGTATTTACGTTATTTTGTGAAACTGTTTTTTTGTATTTGCTGCATTTTAAAATGAAATTTGAATATTTTTCATTCACTCACAACTCAAATAATTTAAATTATATTGATGCCACTTTAAAACAGGAAATAACTTTCATAGTTTGTCACTCCCACTTGTACTGAAGTCAGTTTTGAAATTGCTAAATGAGGAGATAAACAACTCGGCTTCTTCAAATCTTTATTCACTGATATTTTGTTCATTTGATTCAACTTGTATGAGAGATTTCAACAAAAAAAAATGTTTAAGACCTCAACACTTCATTCTTTTTCACTTTTATCCCCAATGACAATTTAACTTCTTAAAGTTTTATTAAAACTCCCTCAAAGTTTCTTACGTGTAAACTATTAACATTAACCTTGTCACCTTGTGTACTCTGATTGCTCCTCTAGCTTTTAGCACTTAAGCTAGCACACATTTTTCATCAGGATTTTCCTGTGGTCTAAATTTTCTCTCCTCTTTAATGCACACAGAAAGGATTCGTAAACCTCATTCACCTTTTTCTTCTTACAGTAACGTGACTTCCCCGGCTCTTAAGCTGCTGTGTTAACGTTGGCTAATCTGACTGTGACACTTGATTGATTATCTTTCCCAAGTGTGCAGGATCCAAAGGATTAGCTGTGTTTACATATAGTAGCATGCTGGGTACCTCTGCTGTTAATGACTGGAATTAATAACCTGCTGACGCCTATGAGACAGCTATGTTTATCTACGGGCAGAGACATGACAGTCTGCTCTGGGTATGAGGAGTTGTAAAAGTGTCTGGCCTTGCCCGGAGGTTTGTGTTTATATGCCATTTGTGATGATGGGAATATTCATTTCAGCCACAAATAGTTGCTTAAAAATGATCTTTCTTATTCTGGATTGGCCTTTAGCTTTGGTGGGTCATATGACTTGCTGAGATATTAATAATGCAGGATCACTGCAGTGTTTACATTCACTTCTACTATCTATCTCATTCTTTCTCTGCTTTCTAATATACTTCAACCCACCCTACCTTCCAACCCACCCTACACACAAACACACACACACTCTAAGGGGCATGAGAACAGGGGAAATCTTTGACAACTTCAATAAAACCTCACACAAAGAGTAAAACTCGGGGGGACAAGAGAAATGTAACACCGTACAGTAGCCTGACCTCTTCCAGCTACCATAGACATGTATGCACCAGATACCGGGCGTGGCTGCCTCCCTGCACAAAGCCAGAAATAAAGACAGCAGCTATTGCTTTCAGCTGCAAGACCCCAGGGTGACCTTCTTCATCGACCCCTGTATGACCCCATAGTAGGGAAGAGGAGAAGCAAAGCGCCTGGTATCACTGCACAGGAGTCGAATGCACATCACAATAGCTAAAAAGGAAGGTGCTGTCATTGTGAGCTCATAGTAAATCAGTATGAAGGTGACAGTTCCAGTTCTTGGTCCTGCGTGCCCACCTTAAAGGCCGGCACACTCATAAGTCAAACTGTTTTCTCCATCTGCACTCTCACTGTGAGTGTAGCCTGAAGTCTTTGCATTGTTTCTTAAGCATTTCTCCACAGCTGGCCTGGTTTGTCTTTTTTTCGGGTCGAACAGAGGTTCATAGCTTCGGGGTTCAACTGTGCTAGCTTTACGCTCAGGAATGTGTCACACAGAGCTTTAATACCAGCCTGCGATGGAAGCTTCAGGCTACTGAATTGATCATTTTCACCAAACAGCCCACAGAAATGCAAAACAATGATTGGTGGACTCAGCAGTTAAGTTTAAAAGAAACATAAAAAATGAGTTATCTTTTGTTTTCATATGCACATATATGCACTATTCTCCTACATAAGACAGGTTTCCTTCCATCTTAACTCAAACATAAACAGTTATATTTTCTGTTTAGGTACAGAAATGCAACAAGTTAAACCTGCAAGAGTGCTGTTTATCCACTGTTTACATTTATTTATCTGTCCTCTAAATTGTTTTTAATGTTTTGCTGTTTCATCCACAGTTGACCTGGAGCACATGAGGACAGTAAAGGCTGACAAACACCAACGTTTCTGCCAAGAGAACGGCCTCGTCAGCCAGTTCGTATCGGCCAAGACAGGAGACTCGGTTAGTAACAGCCAATTCACTGAGATAAAGTGGAACTGTGGGTTTCAGATTAGGGTTGCAAAATTCCAAATATTTTCAAAGCTGGAAACTTTCTATGGGAATTTTTTGAAATTAACAGAAATTATGGGGAATTTATAATTACGGAATTAACCTGGTCATATATATGTGTATAAATACTCAATATTTTGGTTTGTTGTACATAACTTAACATGCTTGCAAAAATGTCTAATGCAGTATTTTAAAATGACATAATTTAATTTTCCCTCAGTGAGTCTAACTGTCATGAACATAAGCATGTTTTTCATAAGCAAACATACATTCAAATATGTCTGATACATCATTTATAAATAACACTAATCAGTTTTTGGAACTGTATCATTTTAATGGATTTGTCTTTTTCAAAAAAACAGATTAGCCAAAAAAGCAGTCCACTATCCACTATTTTATGGACAAAATAAACAGATAGGTAGAATAAAGCTGGTCTTTATAAACCAAGCTAGCTAGCAACATAGGTAATGTATATAACTTAGGATCAGGAAGTGACAAAATTTTTTTATAAGTTAGTGGAGCTATCATTATTAATTGCAATTTACAATTTATTGTAATTGGTGTCTGTTAGTGGTCTGATCTGGCAGAGCTAACCGAAAACTGGCTAGCTAACTGGCTAGCTAGCCTCTAGAAATTATACACATTTTGATGAGCATTTTGTTAATTTAACTTAAATGTGTCTATTACATTTCCAAAAGTTCTGAGCCGAACTTCCCATGGAAATTTCGCGGAAATTTCCCACCCCTTTGCAACATTTTTTTCAGATTGACATTAATAAAACCTACATTATTCTTTCCTGCTTTTGTCTGCCTCCAGGTGTATCTTTGTTTCCAGAGAGTTGCCGCTGAGATTCTGGGTGTGAAGCTTAACAAAGCAGAGATCGAGCAGTCCCAGGTGAGTAATAACTGCAACCAGGTCTTCCTCTCCAGTTTCACAGGAAGAATGCAGCTTCCACGTATGCAAAAATCAAAATCAAAATCAGTAACTTGTTCCAAACCAGAATAGAAATGGTATACTTTAAATGCTCCTACAAATTTATCCAGCTACTGTTGAGAAATCTCTCTGCTTTCATTTGTATCAGTATTTGGTAAAAGAGTGAAACTATCTGATGATTTCCTCTGAACTCAGGGAAGGTCACAGTGAGTGTGTAAGGTCAGTGAAGGTCACCACACACTGTAAAAGACCTTTTGTTGCGTAAACACAAGTTTGTGATGTCTTCCCTCTGTGATGGTTTACCTGCCACTGACACTGTCCATCTGTAGAGAGAGGGCCACATTGACCACATTAGAGCATGAAGTCAGAGGTCAAAGGAAGGCAGTCAGGGAGGTGAGGAGGTTAGGAGTGATTCTCTGATTTATTTGGTTTATCTCCCACCGTTCTGGGGCAGCACAGGGTCTTAGACTGCCAGCCAGACCGAGGTGCCCGATGGTGGCAGCTGGAGGATTTACAAGGTCACCTCCCCCAGAGGCATTAATCCTACGTCTGATATGAACGCCTGGAGCCACTCTGGCTGGGTAGTGGTTGATGAGCCTGGGGGCTACAGGGAGGTCAGGACCCTCAGAGAAGGGAGAGCATGTAAAGGAAGGACTGGTCAAATTCTCAAGACCCTCTCCCATCATTAACACAGCTGCTGACTAACAGAAAATGACCATTGACTAATGGAGCTGTCCAACTACTCTGTACAGACTGATGAAAGAATTTCCAAAACTTTACTGTGGAAAGTTTTTATTCAGTCCCCAGTGTATTAAGAAAGTAGCTTTTGTCATAGAGAAGTTATAAAATCATTTCAAGGGTGAAGCTTAAAGCAAAAACAGTAGATAAGATGAGTTTTGTGCAGCAGCTCAAGTGTCTATTAACCTTTCAAATACAGAAAACAGCACTGAATGTTCTATACCAACATATTCTAGACAGGATCAAGTCATTTTCATGATAGCCACTAAAATGCTCTATTTCATATTAGGCCTTGACACACAACAAACCTCTTTATACTAACTCATTTTGAAGATGTAAACGATTTACTCTCTGTTTGTGTCATGGTTACAGAGACGAAGCGCTGAGCAGGTCACGGCTCCGGGTCTAGCCACGAGGCCAGGGAAGCCTCATTATCAACTGTCAGCTTTGGAGAGTCGAACATGAGGGTCACAACCCTTGACAGTTTTGTATCTGCCTGACAGGCCTCTCCGTCATGGTACTCTGTCTGCCGGATCAGATAGCGAAGCCTCGGATCACTCACTGAGTCCGACAGCAGGCTTCGGCAGATCGTTAATCAGGCAGCCAACCACAGCCTGTGATTCGGCGGTGTAGTCTGGTCTTGGGTTGTTGGGCAGCAAAGAGAAAAGCTGACTATTATATATGTTTAACTACACTTTAAGGGTTTTAAACTGATTTTAAAATAGTCTCATCTTTGTGTTGGTGCCCCGTCATGACCTTTAGTACGGTGAGATTATTAGCGATGATACTAGGTGCTGTGGGAAGCAGCGGCCATTTTTCCAGTTAATTTTTTTCATGATACAGTGCTAATTCAGAGTTTTCTTTTCAAAGTTATGCAGCAGATCCTTCTTCATGTACAGTCAATTTTACAACCATAAAAGTACATTTTCAAACTCTCTGTTTCTCCTCTTGTTTGTCTCCTATCGCGACACATGTATGAAACTTCTCCATTCTTTCTTTTTATTATTTTACATTTTTTGTTCGTCTCTGTCATTTTAAATCCCTTTCCTCACTCAACTTTGTTTTATTTTCTCTCATGCCTCTCCGTCCATCCGTCCGTCTGTCTGCCTCCCTCCATCTCTCTTCTGCTCTGACGTGTTGAACGTTCTCAGAGGATTGTGAAGGCAGAGCTGGTGGACTACCCTCAGGATGAAGGCCCAATTAGACAAGAGAACAACCAGCAAAGCAAAATATGTTCTGTTCAATAGCGTGAAGTCTGTCCCCGTTTTAAGGTACCTGTCGGTAGATTAGTCACAGACCCTTTAAAAGTATAAACAGTAGGTTTGTAGTTCCCGTCATGGTGGATGTATGTTGCCCCTGTGGTAGAGGATGTAGAGAAACCTATCAGTTTATTAATTCCTAATCTAATCTCCTCTCTTAATGTGTTGAGTTTAGATGCTCACAGTGTTTCTGAACCATGGCTGGCTATTTTTTTTTTTTTTTTTTTGATGGGTTAAAATGGTCCGGGAAAACTGCCACCTTTATTTAATACGCCAAGTTGACAGGTAGATTTTATAGCCTCTGTTCACTCCTGTTCCAGTCTGTGGGTCTAAATAAACAAATTACCTGCCTCATATTTATCAGACTCGAGCGATTTAACTCTGCAAGAAAGAAAAAAAGTGAATTATAGTCATTTTTATTCACATACTTTCATAAACACCCTCATTTCATGTACAGCTGCCCACTCTAGCATTTTTTCTTTTCGTGTTGAATTTGTTTTTGTTCATGGCCGTGGTAGTTTTTTCAAACCCGGGTACTACCTTCCCTAAATTTTGTTGAACTCTTATTCTGTTTGTAAAAGCAGCTTTTTGATTTCTTGTTTCTCTGTCCGTGTTTTCAGCGTGTCGTGAAGGCTGACATCGTGAACTACAGTCAGGACACCGTGGCCAGGACAGTCAACCACCCTCGCAGCTCCATGTGTGTGGTGCAGTGACCAGCTCCACCACACACACACACACACACACACACACACACACACACACACACACACACACACACACACACACACACACACACACACACACACACACACACCATTAAAACATTCACAAATACAGATGTTTCAGTCAGTATTCCTGCTCTTTCAGGGCTCTGGCGGTGACTGGATGAAATGTGTTCAGACTGTACTCCCGTGTGTCAGTTGTTTGAGTGAGATGAAGAACAGACTGTGTGGTTTTGAAGCCTTGGTCTGTAGTGTTGGTATTAAGCAGGAATGATTTCTTGGGTGGTTCACCAAAAAGAAAACAGACCGCTGTTTTTCTTCAAGTTTACACACAGCTATCATTTTATTTCTCTGATAAAGACTTAAGATGATTATTTGATCAAGGGTTAGAATGAAGCTAGTTGTTTAGGGGAGAAAGACAACTGTTGTAATCAGTCTCTCTGGTAACTGATAATATTTTTTATACAAATTGAAGCTCTGCTCTGTCGTTGCTGTTAGAAACATCATTCTGTCTAATTCCGAAATACTACAGTGTATTTATAAAGACAACTCTATTAAAATAAATCAAACCATCCTTGTTCCAAGACCAAAACATGGACTCATGTAGGAGTTAGCTTGGCATAAACAAGGAGAAAATAGTCACCTGCTTGTAGGATTTCATGTTTTGTTTTATGTCTTTGGTGCTCCTCAGTTAAAAATGGAGGTAATTGGCTTTAAGATGCTGTAGTGAACTCTACTTTTCAATTGCCAACTAGAGGCTTGCACAAGCAGCGCTGTGATGTGTGTACAGCTATTTCACATAGATTCAATGGATCAGTTTAACAAATCTTCAAACATTTATATTTGTACTTCAAATTATTACCAGATACTTGCCATCCTTTAAATAGTACCTCTTTTGCAGATGTTTTCTGTCTATTCTGCTTTCATGATTTAGCTTTACATTTTTACTCTATGAGACATTCACAGGTTAGTCCTGCTGGAGGAAATATTTAGATGCTGTATTGATAAAGTGTTGATAAAGCTCAATAAATAAGACTCAGGAGAGTGTCAGGCTGAGCATGAGCTGAAATCTACATTTTAGTAGCCTTACTGAACTGTCCGTTATAGAACAGATGGTTGCTTTGAAGGTTGGCTATGGGGCATGAAATGCTTCATCAGGTCTCCCTTTTGACCACATTTTAATAGCCTGTTCAACAGTATATGTATTGTTAGAGACAGCTGAATTATTGTATATGTAACCAGTTTCTGCAGAGTAGTTTCTGCATGTTGGCATGATGTCATTAAAATGGTGTCCATCTCTTAAACGATCTGCCATATGTGTAAAGTATGTGTGTACAATAAAACCAACCCATTCTGCATTTGACAGCTCCTTTAACTGATCAGAAATCATCAGAGTGCATCCTGTAAATTCTCATCATGTAAGCTTGAAAACAAGATTGTACAGTTCAAAGTGAATGTTTGGTCCACATTGTACAAAAACACAATTTTGTGTTTCTAAATAAAAATGGTCATGAAAGCAAAATATTTTGAAAGTGTATTTCTGAAAACACAACTTCTTTATTAATATCCTTTTAAGACATAATTTTAAGAAACAACATATCCAGGTAAAATACTTCAAAATCAGGTATCAGACACTAATATTCGAGACACAATTAAGTTCAAAACAGCAATAGCATTTTTTTCTGCATAAAGAATTACAAAGAATCTGCAGTTACTGAAAAGCTTCCATCGTAGTGTTCAACATACAGGACTCAGAAACCATTCAAAGCCTTACCTGGCTCAGGTCGGCAACTCATGCTGCGCTGATTTAAGATATTATCTCATCGCTTCTCAATTTCTGCATAATCTCAATTTATGTAAAAGTAAAACTGTGAGGTGACAGAAACAATCTAAAAAACAGAAACAGTCTAAATCCAATAATCTGATGGATTAAACTATTAAAACATAAATTGTCTGAACTTTTACTTTACAGAATTTACTCGTGAAACATTCCTATATCTGATTAAAGCTTTAGGAGGTGGATTACACAAATAGCCTGAGATTGTGATTTCTACTACAAATAAATAAAAAAATTTGAGCTGAATATTGCTGCATTTATTTAAATAAATATATAAGTTACATGTGATTTTATGATAATGCGTGCAGTAGAGCTAGAAGCTGTCTGTGTGACTGTTATTCATGTGTTATTTTGCATCCATGTCAAACAGCAGCCCCCACCCTCCCACTGTGATGGCCCTGTGCGTAAGTGCTTTCAAAAATGAAAGTCTGCTATGAACATCATTGAATCTGATTAAAAGTGTAATAATAAACCTTTTAATATTGCCCAAACTAGGCTGCAACAACAACAGCTGGAGCACATACTAGTACATCACATGACGGGTCCTCCTGAGTCCTCTGGCAGTTCAGCTCCGTTCTCATCAAACGGTTCAGTTCAATTTGTCTCAATACAGCATGCATTTTGTGGCGTTTTCCTTTGACTAAAACCGGGACAGGTCCCCGAATTACCAACCCTTCTGTGGGGTGTCAGAGATACAGATCCGACCCCAGAAGGTGGAGCTAGAAAGACTGCAGTCTGGTGATTGGTCAAAAGAATTGGTAATATTTACACACATAACCCTGACATGTTTAAATCTCCAGTCGACCTTCCTGAAGATAACTTTCAGATTTTTTTAGAAAACGGTGTCACGAAATCACGAATTTAATTGCGGGGTACACTGCGTCACACTGCTATGCCATCACACTATTACGTAGCTGATGCAGCAATTAGCATCTGGCTTATGCACTGCCTACCAAGAAGGGCACAGTTGGCTGTGGAAACACAAACAGGATCCGAACCATACCAAACTGTACTGATCCATACCAGACCACACAGCTTGGTGGAAACAGGGTGTTTTTATTTAACAGTAGGAACAAACGGGTGCCCAGCTCAGTAAATTGGAATATGGTGGAAAAGTTGATTTATTTCAGTATTTCATTGCAAAAAGTGAAACTCACATATACTCATAAAGTATCATATAGATGTAGGACACACATCATAGTTGCTTGGCATTACTGGGAAGTACCAAAAATTATGATACATTTAACAACATGACACAACTACCCTCTTAGTTTGATGTGCAATAATACAGTATATTTAGAATAGAATAGAATAGAATAGAATAGAATAGAATAGAATAGAATAGAATAGAATAGAATGGTAAATCCAGATGTTGGGCAGATTAAATTATAAAAATCACATAAAACAAGACTTTCAGGTGTCTGTTAGCTCATCTCCCATTGGCTAGAAAGTCATGAGGCCAAATAGCTGTAGGGATGAATTGTAGTAACAGAAACCCGTCAACAGAAATAAGATTGACAAGAGAAGTTGAAAGCAGAATATGAACTCCATGAGCGTGCGCAGGCCTCATTACTCAGCCTTTGTTCCCTCGTTTAGTGTCATTTCATTTTTTCACTCCTGCTCATGTGAGTGGCCGATGATGGGAACTGAACTAAAGCTGATGAGGGCCTTACAGATTAAGGATCCATGTGTTGAAATTTAAGCATAAGGACTGAAACTCGAACACCCCAGAGATCTCCCCTATACAGACCAACCTAAGTCTCTGGTAGCTAATGAGCCACCTGGTCTTTGTTCAGTAAATCTTCACTGAAACAGGCCGTAAATCCACTCTGGACAGATGATACAAACTGCTTTATAAACGGTTGTAAGCTGTATTAATTAATCACTTGAATAGTCCAGCCTTTTGTTGCTGTCACACAACTATAAGAGGGTCCTGGTTTTGGGTTTAGCTTTTCTTTTTCAGCCGTCAGTGTCACTGAAACCGCAGGTGTATTTAGGAGGATTAAAGCAATCTGAAACCACCGGTGAGAGAAAATAGACTTCATCTTTACGGGAATATCATGCGTTTCATCATGTTCGAGGTGCTGTTAAATGTTGCAGAGCTACGACAAACAACGCGGCTTCTTAAAGGAGGGTGAGGCTGCCCAGCTGGGGTCGGCCCAGCACACGTGCATTGTTCTGCTTGAGTGGATGTCTTAGGAACTGTCTCTGCTGGATTTTTGTCAGGAGCTGTCACCGGCGCTGACAGGCGAGACTTGCCCTTGGCTTTGCTGCTGTTTAGACAGGTGTTTTTGAAAAGAAAACAACTGCAGCCCCGTTTCCAGCTCAGACGCTTACGACACTGATGTTCCTCCAAAGACGAAGGAAAGCCTATCGCTGTGGATAATGCCTGGGAAGGGCGAGGCTTTTGACAGATTTGCAGAAGTCAAGGGTGATTTAGGCTGTAATGAATTTGTCTACCTGTTTCCTTGCTGGCTCCTCGTGAATCATTTTGTGTGTTAGCTTTTCTGTGTTTGCTCTCTCTCCGTTTGGGTACACACACCAGTGAGGATGCATGAGTAAACAGACAAACTGTAAGATGTATTTGTTCATATTTAGCTAACCACAGTCTTCACATTGAATTTGCTCACTACTTTGTAGTCTCAAAATAAGTGTTGGTCCAAACCAAAACACTTCTGCACTCTGTAGGCTCTCCTCTAAACTTCCAGCCTTGTGAACTCAGTGGGCACAACTCCTGTTTTTTTTTCTTTCTTTCTTTACTCCTCTTCTTCCCAGCCTGTGTTTCTCATCGCTGAAACTCTGTGATGACAGTCTCAAAAAACCACACACGACAAGCTGGTAAGAGGGCCATAGTTGTGGGTTGTGCTTTTTTATTTCGTGTGGGCAGAATGGGGCCAACACCCTCATGATTACCCACTCACCCCTCTTCCGTTTTCCACCTGTGCGGAGTGCCAGACCCACAGTGTTGAGCGAGCAGGCAGGACTGAGTCAAGTCCTCTGATGAGCTCCAGTCCCCCCAGTCCCCACACTGGCTCCTTTTCTCTGTCTCAGTACTCACAGGCAAAGCAATGGCAGCGCTGGCATCCAGTTTTTCTAAGCCCAGAGTGGAGCCAGCAGTGCAAAGTTCCCAGGGTACTTCAGAAGATTTCTCTCGTCTGATGTCTGTGGGTGTCCCTAAGTGTTTGTGTGTATTAGTGTGTGTGAGGATGTGTGTTGGTATAGAGTTGTAGACACACAGGACTGTCCTGGTAGGTGCCATGAGTCTGTTCCAGCTGAGAGGCACATGATTTATTTTAGGGGCAAAGGATGTGGGCATTCAGAGGGGTCATATTTATAGTCTGCTGGTCTGGTGAGAGGACCTGCCAGTAAAAGCACAGATTCTGAGAAAGAGGCATGGGGACAGAAAACTGAAGGTCTGTCTCTCTTTAGAGGCCATGCATGAAGGATATTTTCAGTGTGCCGTAGTGAAAGGCACTAAAAACCCAAAAGGACTCGTTTCAGATTTTTGATGCAGAGGAAAAACGAGCAATAACAAAGCAAGTACCAGTTTTTACTCAGACAATATGAGAAGGCCAATGATTCAGGTGGTTGTCAGTATGCAGTCAGAATTCTATGCGCTGCTTTGGACACTCAGCGCACCTTGCATCCTTTAACTCAGTGTTTGAGTTAATTTGATTTTCTTTTTACTGTCCCCTTCTTCAGCCACCGATACATGAGGATTTTACCTGTAGGCTTGTCAATTTTTGAATGTTCCATAAAAAACTCCAAAACTTACTCACTGTCAAGGCGGACCACTGGGAAGTGCTGGTAGACCCCTAGGGGTCCACGGACCACAGTTTGAGAAACACTGCATTGACCATACAACAATATTTGTATTTCTACTCTAAAACAGGTTAAAAAGTCAAAATTAAACACACAAACTCGGCCAAAGACATTAGACTTGATGGTTCTCTTGAAACATTGACAAAAAAACCAAACAAAAAAAAAACATGTCAAGCTGCACTTTCTTTTTTTAATATCTGTAAAGTAGTTTTTCAACCAACTGTATGGAAGACTTGATTTTGATTGGTAAAACCTCTCGTCAGCAGATCAGTTATGTCATAAATTCAATTTGCAGGAAGGTATATTCTATAAGATTTTTGATTTCACAGCTTCCTGTCCCATAGCATTGCTAAGACAAGCAACAGATGCACATTTTGTTAAAGGCAGTCAACAGATTCTGCAGCACAAGCACAACACGGTAGTCCACTATTGTTACTGCTGTTGTTGTCCGGTTCATGTATGGTAATTAAAAAGTCCTACACTGAAAGTGTAATGCACAAAGCGGAGCGTGATGTCAGCGTTTCCGCTGAAAACTATGGCTTGGCGTTAACACAACAATGGTCGCTGCAGCGTTTCAGAAAAATTCCACTCTGGAGGCCTTTTTCAAAAGTTGCAGTTTTAGGTCGACTAAAACACTGTTTCTGTGTGAACGAGAGACCGAAAGCAACAATACCTTTGGGTTTGATCCTAAAACCATTGTTGTGAGATGTTGTGTTGCTCACAGAAATACTGTACCATACCGTTAATGAAAGGTCAGAGGTCATCACAACCCAAAGTAAGATTATGAATCATTTTGACCTTTCAGACTTTGATATAGAAAGTTGTGTAAAAAATGACATTCATGATCCAACACCTCCGCCCTCACCCTCCCCTCAGCACCTGTTTTCAGACTGTGCCAGCTTCTAACAAAGACACAGCTACTGGGTGGTAGCAGGGTTGGGTGTCACTACTTACTACATCTGCTAGAAGATGAACCGAACATAAAAGAGTTTATAAGCAGAGTGAAAAAAAAAAACAAGCAGGGAGGTAGTTTACAGGGCAATTACTCAACTCCTCTCCTGTGTGTCTCCTCTGCTTTGTGATTCCTCCCTCATTGTTCACCAAAATACTTTAGATACAAAACCTGATCCGAGAGCCATTCAGCTCTTTAAGTGCTATTCATTACAGCCCAGTGGAAATAGCATTTATCCAAAGATGACACTTTGGGGCTTTTCAAAAGACTACTTCAGAGATGCTGCGGTGCTTTCGGACACTAAAAAGTGTGAATACAGGCGAAGAAGTTCCACTGTGGCGCGTCTTGAGGAAGGAAAGAATGGCTCTGGGATTGAGTAAGTGTAGAGAAGAAATCCTCCTCGCCAAAATGAATTGAGCATTATTGCTAATTACAGAGAGCATATCCCGTCTGGATTTGTGGTGGTATGCTAATTCCATGTTGATCTGTACCTCAGATTATGTCCCATTTAACGTGCGACAGAGTGGAACTTTCACTCCATATTGGACTGGAAAATTCATTCAGTGTGGAGCCTCAAAAATGAGTGAGGCCTCAGCGACCTCTGAGCAGAAACAATAACGTGAAGACGGCACAAGTCCATGTTTATTGACACCCATGAGCGACTGCTTCAGGTGTTCATTCCTCTCAAGAGGTAAAAAAAAAAGTGTTGAAAGTGTTGAAAGTGTGTGGTCTCTATCCAGTCTCTTTTCAAAGAACAAAAGGCACAGGAATATGAATTGTTCCACCAGGTGTCTTTAGAAATAGCTTCATGATGTGTGCAGAGACTACATATCACCGTTGAACCTCCACAATGTCAACTTTTCAGGAATCCAGAAAGACGACTTTTATTTTTAGTCCAAAGGAGAAACATTTCTCGTGTAATCCAAACGGATAAGACCCGAGAGCTTTGAGAACAAATTCAGCTCAAAGAACAATAAATGGAACGCTTCATTTACCTGAAGAAAACATGACCATCAACAAAAAGCTGAAGGTGATGAGTTTTTAGCTCAGCATATTTTTATGAAGATTATTCCTGGCAAGTATAACTTGGTTAAAAGACACTATGAGCTAGACATGTTTATGGCCTCATTGGTGTTCAAAGAAAAGGAATAAGGAGCCGGTTGATAACACCATCTCTAAGGTCTATTGATAAAAGTTTACCTGGAACTAATCTTTGTCCAGTAAGAGTGAAGGTAGGGTCGGGCCTTGGCAGAAAAGTTTAGGTAGTTCATGAAAACAGTGTGAACAGATGGTAAGATAACCCAAGCAATAAGGGGAACTCCAATTTATCCAGTATGCTGAATTTATCAACCAGTAAATAAAAAAGATGTCAAGGTGGTGGAAGATGAAAAAAGTGCCAGAACAGAATGGAAATTGTAGTTCTTGAAGTTTTGAGATTGCACTGTTTGTAGCTTTCACAGTCAAACTCAGACTGTTTAAGAAATGGACATATTCTACCTGAGGTCACCTGTTTGTTTGAAACAGAGTTTTGAAGCATAAGCCCTGTTTCCACCAAGTGGTCCAGTATGGATCACTACAGCTCGGTACGGGTTGGGTCGGTAAAGCCTGATCCTGTTTGTGTTTCCACATCCAACTGTGCCCCTCTTGGTAGGTGGAGTGTAAGCTGGATGCCGATAGCCATTTCAGTTACATAATAACGTGAAGCCATAGCAGTCCGGCACAGTGAACTCTGCCAATAAATCTAACGAAGAAGAAAAACACGATACCGTAAACTGTTTCATGACATGACTGCATTTTCCAAACAAAAAGAAAGTTATCTTAAGGAAGTCGACTGGAGATTCAAACATGGCAGGGTTATGTGTTGTTCTGTATTACCGCTGTCACACAGGAAGTCACAATTCTTTCCACCAATCAACAGACTGCAGTGTTTCTAGCTCCACCTTCTGGGGTAAGATCAGTATGTTTGGCACCCCACCAGAAGGGTACCAAAAAGTAGGATGGTACAGGTTGGTAATTTGGGGACCTGTCCCAGTTTTAGTCAAAGGAAACGCCACAAAATGCGTGCCGTACTGAGGCGAACCGAACTGAACCTCTTGGTGGAAGCAGGGCTAAAGCATCGACAGGGGTGGTATTGGAAATGGGTTGGCTTTAAGCTTCCTCACTAACAGCCATTGTGCGCCCACTTGTCAGTCAGCTGAGTTGTGCCTGTGATTGGGTTAACTTGAGTTCTTATTTATTAATTTAAAGTTAGTTTTTGGGGATTTGTATGCCTACGGAGAGGACAGGACAGCAGACAAGCAGGAAACAGGGCGAGGGTGAAGAATGACGTGGGAAACAGGCCACTGGCTGGATTTGAACCTGAGCCATCTGTTTGAGGACGAACCGAGACCACAAGGCCATCTGTGCCCCTAAACTCACATTCTCAATATTGACCCCCATACAGTGTGCCGTACAGAAATTAACTATTCAGACGGTAGTGACTTTATGTACCAGGCAGTAAACATGTTTATTTCTGCTGTGAAAACGGCTTCTTTTGGCCTGGTGTGTAAGTGGTTTCCGGTACTTCCAGAGCCAGCCTCATATGGACATTTACCTCAGTTAAAGGCCCTCTGAGGACCTTCTAAGTCTCACTTTTTATATATTTACCTGCTTATAATACACAATTTATAAAATCCAAAAAGGTGGCTTGAACAAAGAGAAGTAGTTTTATAAAGAAGATAAAACAAACACACACCTTGGCAAGAGTCTTTAGCTGTGTCCAAATTCAGGAGCTGCACCCGGCCTCCGAAAGCGAGTTGGAAAAGGGAAATTTTTCCAACAAGGCTAACTGCATCTCTTCAGAGCTGCATCCCAGCTGGTAGAAGTTCCATATCTTGCTGAAGGGCACCTCAGCAGGGTGGATTTTGGCTGTCAGGGAGAATTGAGCCCAGGCCCTCTGGCTGAAGGACTGTGACACCAAACACAACACCACCCTGCTGGTCCCGCCAACAACAATATATCGTCAAATGGAGTGCTAGCACGAAACAGACCAGTGCCGAAATGTTTAAATCACTGGATTTTTTCTTGAAATGTTTGAAAGAAATGTGCTGAGACAGTGCTTGGGTCATTTCTTGGTGGTAACAGACAATGTTCTTTCTCTGGATTGCCAGAAACAAAAATTGAACGCTGGAAAATGTAGCTGCCTCATATTGAGAAGCACGAAAGCATTGATATAATGTGAGGTGACGTAAGAATTCCTCTCTGTGTCCAACACAATGTGGGCAGTGTGGAAAACCTGGATGGTGTGACTTTTTTCAGAGTATCCATCACAGCGTCACAAACCCTGCAGGTCTCTCGTCGTGTACACAGCTCTGTTAATCAGAACCAGCCTCTTCCAGGGGCTCGAAGGTCATCAGCCAAGAAGAGGAAATTATCGATGGAAATAAAGGTGCTGGACTGCCCCAAAGGTTGCTAGATGTGGAGTTTCTAGACAGGCTGCATTACGAACAAGGCAGAGTTGTTCACATCTGATTTAAGGGCTGCTTTTGTCAAGACGGACGCCAAAGATGGGCTCATGCTTTTATTGGCTGTTTAGTCTGTTTCCATTTCTTGACCTGCATTAAAGGTCCACTAAAAGTTAATAAGTCTTTAATGTTTTCTTACTTTGAAAATTGCTTACGGACAGAGTGGAGCCTGTGATTTACTGACTCCAACCGCTTGAGCTGCACATCAAGACTTTTTTTTTTTCTGCACCGTATTATAACATATGAAATCACTTACAAGTAGCTACTAATTCACAGCAGTCTGTCAAGGCATTTTAATCGAGACATGGACTCATTACAGAGCGTGATGACATTGCGTGTGTGCGAGGCATGGCAGGCCGCCATAATTTGGAAAGAGAAGTGCTGCATAGAAAAGTGTCACAAAAGAAGAGAGGGACCCGCGAGGGTCAAGTTCCCGTGTGCAGGCTGTTGTGTGAAGTGTCTGATGATTGCCAGGCTGTTCTGAGGACGCTGCCGGACAGAGAGGTGAGAGGCAGGTTAATTACTAAACTGAGAGGGAAGGGTGAGGTGCTTTACAGAGCCCTTTGTGGCCTGCGGTCTTGGGTTTCCAGCACAGAGAGGTTTGAGCAAAGGGTGCTGGCGAAGATGGCAGCGGGTGATGCTGTACGGGCCAAGTCTTTCCTAAAGTTGTCCCATCGATCATTCATGACAAGAGCTACGAGTCCCGTGTGAAAAACAGTCTGACTCATGCTGCAACACTGATACTCTGAAGAAAGAGGGATGTCTGTTTATCAGACTGAAGTACTTTCTCTGTTTGACATTGAATTTACCTTTATTGATGGGTAGATCTGTCTCATCAAAGTCTTTTAAAACTAAAAATGTAGGAGGACCATACTCTGAAAGCCCAAAAAGAGGACCCCCTACACGGCCTTGTTAGAGCCTGATATGTTAACAACGACCCAAAATATAACAGTGACCTGAAACGTAATAACTGATCCAAAATGTAACAAGTTGTTACATTTTTGATTTATTACATTTTTTATAATTATGATTTGGGTTGTTGTTACAAATCAGGCTCTTACATGCCTCTTGGAGATACTGCAAAAAAAAAAAAAATCCAAAGATACTCAAAGACCACAGAGTAGTGTTATAGACCATAAATTTATTTAAAACACTTTATCTGTTTGAAGTGAAAATTTTCTTTAACTTCGACATAAATAAGGTCTGACAACTTAATTAAAGGTAGTGTTGGTAATCAGATTTAGATTCACTTTTTGTTAAACTGGTTAAAAGGATCTTTATGTCTTGATGTCAATCAGTGCATGATGTGTTCTTAAAATAGAGAGAAAAATATCTGCTGTCCACAGCAGGACTAAACCTGAGAAAACACCATCCAACCCTAATGATTAGGATCCAATTTTTTAAACCAATCAAATCCTGTCCTGCCGTTCTGCCCGCCTCCTGCGCGTACATTTCACCTGCATGCACTAGTCCTGATTCAATGTGCATAACCAAGAGGGATCAAAGTACTGAGGACCGGTTTGAGTCTGTGGTTTTGAATCAGTCAGGATCATACGATTGTGAATCAGTGGCATTCATTCATGTGAGTGGGGCGTCATTTTGGAGGATTAACGGCGTTTAAAAAAAATGACGCATTGTATCGTATTTTATTTTATAAAATTTATATATTATCACACAACGGTTCTCGGTGCACGAGTTTCTGGCAGCGATGCACTGAGTGATGGATAACACTGTTGACAGCGCCTTGCTTAGCTCGGTGGATGGAAAATTTACTTTTAAAAATCAGTTGGATGGAAGCCTGGATAAGAGCATTGTTGTGTGCAACTTGTGCAACAAAGGGTTTGCATTCCACCGCAGTTATTCAAGCCTTCGGTACCACTTAAATGCAAAACACATTGCTGGCACCGGAGCTAACGATAAAGTCGGCGATCCGAATACAACAAAGCTTCCTCCCTCTCTTTACCATTTTAGATGGTATGGCACTTTATGTTGAACTCTTGGTCTCTTTATTATTATTATTTTTTTATTAAGATATTTATTACATAACAGCCGATGAATGTACTTGAAAGAAAGTACTGTCCACAAAAAACATCTTTTGAGCAAAATGAACAGGATTTTGTAGTTTAAACTTCTGTATGTGACTATTCAATGATTTAGTCTTCTACCAAAATCTGTTTGAAAAGTGTTGCTTCTGATGTTGAATATTGATGCGATTAAAATGCGATTAATTACGAATAATTAATTACAAATGGCATAATTAATTCGATTATTTTTTTTAATCAAGTCCCACCACTAGTTTGTATACCTGCAGACTTTTCACACACACATATATACATTTTGTCCTCCGGCTTCAGGGCACCTGACTTGTTCTGCACAAAGTTTTCATGACACGATCCTTCTCTCTCACAGTTTTTCAGTTTTTGCTCCACTTGGACAAATTGTCATTATCCGCACTCCTGCTCTGTGTCTCACTCACTTGTGCACACACATGGAAATATCATTAATACAATCCAAATGGTTTCATTTGGATATTTACTTTAATCCGTATTTTTTGCCTCAGGCCTCATGAATCCCTTCACTGTTTTTCCAGCGAAAGGCCAAACGGAGGAAACCCTTGATTTACAGTCGCAGAAAGCCGCTCCAGCCTGTCTCTACAGGTAGATTAACAAAAGCATAAATGCTGATATTTACGTTTTAGTACTGGACTTCCATTAGAGGTTTGTATGTCTTGAGACCACTATGTTAGGTCTCAGTTTATTTTCTTGCCCTGAACACAGTGCTGTGTTTTTTGGAGTTCATTAAGTAAATGAACAGGTGTTTCCCCCCCTGAAGTCTTCATACACCACTAATGAGCCAACTTAAGTGTGTTTAAATTATTAGGCAATTAGGGACGGGAAATGTAGAAAACGCTGAACACAGGAAAACATTAGGTGCATGTACACACACAGTCACCTCATACAACGTAGAGTTTTCACGTGCAAATCAAGAGAAAATCAGCAAGCTTTTCAGTGTGTTTTCAGCCCTAAATGTATCATTAAGGATTTTTTTAAAACAAGGATGAAACTGATGTTTGTTCTGCTCTGAACTGACTGCAGCCTCACTCATGTTAATGAAACTCTTTATTTTACAGAGCTTAAAAAAAAATAGGCTGGTAGGTTTTTCAGTATGTTCAGTAAAAAGATGACGGAAAATAAAATATTCCTCTGAAACCTCATTTACCGTCTAATTTTAGGAGGAATAGGGGAGAACGGGGTTAGCTATCACACTTTTTACTCTACTGTGAATTGCTCATTATCAAAACATCTTTCAGAAGTCATTCCTATATTAAACTGAAGCTTAAGGTGTTGGCTTGAAATGTGTTTCCCTCTCACTTTCAGACTCATTGTAACAAAGAGGTAATTAACTATCAAAGACACTATGAGACTTTTTTTAAAAAAAAGGCAAGATGACAGAAATAAATTTGAAAGTTTAGACAAGTTGCCAAAAACAAAACTTGACACAAAATGAGCAAAGAACATGGACAGGAAACACACCTTTAGACCAGCCTACTGTATATAACATAAACATATGAGGAAACCAGGACTCTAAAATTACACCCGCAAACCCGCCAATACCCGCGGGTGAAAATTCAGTTTGGTGGGTATAAAAAAAGACTCAGTAGCCAGCTTGGCCAGTGATAAACAAAGCACTTTATCATCTATTTTGCGTGATGAGTGAAATCTGTTTCTATGGGAATGCATCATCCCACACCGTGGTGTACACAGACCCCTCTCTCTTTGTGTGGGGCAGGATGTGTCAGTCTCAACTTGTCAGAGGAGAGTGGCCCTCTCCTCCCTGTCTTCACATAAACTGCCTGAAGTTGTCTTTGCATCTCGGGAAAATGTTCAGTGCGCTCTTCATGAACTGTGGGCTTGGCCTCTGAACAGAAACGTCTTGAGAGACTAGGCTGGGCCCCCACAGTGGGACCAGCCACACAGGGCACAAGGACTCTGTGCATTACAGCCTGCTACACAGCAAACAAATAATGCACATTGCATATATTAATAGTCTCTAATCTGTTTTTCTTACACAGGAAAAAATTTGGCTGGTGAAAATTCTGATTGGCTGGTAACTTCAGAAACTTACCAGCCACATTGGCTGGTGATTAAATAAGTAAGTTTAGAGCCCTGGAGACGACCAACCCCGACTGGAATTTCTTGCTAGCATCAAGGCTAACAACCATGTAACTAGCTAGCTAATAATCTAAACTATAGCCTTCCCTTCACACTTTAAGGGGAATGATTATTTTGTTGTAAACTCATTGTGTAAAAGCCTCAGGAGCTGGATAATCATAATTTGACATGAAAAATGGAAAAAGTTGTCTCACCTGAAGTTCGGCCGTCTTATTCCAGAGAAGTCTTTGCAGGTGAGCTCTGATCCATAGGCTGTATAAAATACAGAAGTAGTCTCCACAGCATCACCCGTCTGTTCCTGATACAGTCAAATGAAGCCAATCGTTAGATGGGGGCCATATTGGATATGACGGGGCTTTAAGCTTCCTTTCTAACAGATGTAGGGGGCCCATCAGTCAGAGCTGAGTCTCTGATTGGACAAACTCGTGATCCTACTATCTTCTAAACTGCTGAATTAGAAAAAATTCACCCCACGTAAAGTGTGTGCGGATAGAGAAATTAACATTTTAGACCCAAGCCGTTTTTTGAATCAGGCTGTAAAAGTCTTTTTTTTTTTTTTTTGGCTTAGTGTGTACATGACTTCTGGTCTTTCTGCAGCCAGGCTTTAGCGGATTCTTCTTGATGAACAGTAACTTTTAGCACTTCTGCATAGGCCTAATTTTTCTCTACCGTATGTTGCTCCTTGCTCTGATCTCACTTCTGTAAATTTCCAAACCACAATTTAAGAGACAGCACCCTCTGGTGGCAAGATATAATGAGTGTGACAACCAACCCATGTGACAACTAACCCCGTTCTCCCCTACTGCTCTTTTGTCAATGCAAAACATGTTGTTTTACCTCTAAGCACGTCTCACACAGAGCTACAACCCTTCTTCTAAGTTGATGAAATCTTATGTAACCTAAAATATTTGCTGTGAAATTATTGCCCTTAGTTCAGCCTGCAATGTGAGACATTTTCCATGAAGTACCTCAGTAAGCTAATTTAAGTCAAAGCAAACACAAACAAAAACATGTGACGTGAGCACCGACAGAGGAGTGCTGCTCGGCACTTCATCAGCTTGCTGTGTCTCAATAATTCACCACGGTCACAGTTGGCGAATGAAAAAGAGAAACGATGTAGCGCTCTGGGAGGAAAAACCTGATCCGTCTCCTAACAAGGGGCAAGTGTGAATATGACAAAGCCGTCCCATCTGACACCCAACCCAACAAACAGCCATCTGTCATCATTATAAGTGGCGCCTGATGTGCTGCACTTAAGAGGCACCTTGAATCTTTTATGCTCCACCGCCAATTAAGCTGGGCCAATTATCTTCTGAATTATTGAGTCAAATTCAGAAACCCAATCACTTTTTCATAAACGCACCCATAGCTGCGTTTTGTAGTCAAAGGTGGCTCCGATGAAGAAGTTGAAGAGTGCCAGAGTCCTTATTCATAAATTTTGATGAGCTAATCTTCTGTCTCCATGTCAGCTAACTGCCAACATTTTCCCCCTTCAGCCACGCCAGCTCTTTGCTTATTCATATTCCTGGCCTCAGACAATAGGAACCTCTTCAAACTCCATAACGGATAATCCTTCCCTGCAAAAGTCACCTGTCTCAGGTGTATTGAGAGTGAATGTCACCTGAAACATTATCAACCCTGCAAAAAAAAAAAATGTTTCTCCTTTTTTGTTCTTTGACAGGACTTAACAGCACTTACAGGCTTTCTGACAGATCCAGGAGTTATATTTTCCACCATTATACGTATTCAGGGGTGTGGAATTAAATCATGCAACAGGGGATTTGATGACACGTAATATTCATTTTGACTGGAGTCATTAATATCTGCAGTATCCTGTGACTAATCCCAAAACTGGCACAAAGAAGCGGGGCGGAGAGGGGGAGTATGTTTTCTGAATCCACCACATCATCAGCCTTTCTTCAGCGGAGGGATTTCACAGGAGAGGTGTCTGAAAGAAGTCAATCCCCACTGGGAGGAATGTGAATAAAATCCTGTGAAACAAGTCCAGTTTGATCTGCAACATCTTTTATTTCAATGTGTTTATAAATTTCACAACTCTCTAAAGAGATTTGTTTTTTTTCTCTGGCAGATGAGTTCTGATTTATCGTCATTTCACCAACACACCAAACCAATCCAGGTTTGCGGACAATCTGTCTTAACATGCGAGACATCACATGACTGCCCGAAGAAAATGAAAAATTATAAACGTATGCAGGGCTGGAGTAGGATGTATTTTTAACCCTGGTGTTTCATAGCTCAGACTGGCCCACTTTAGGTCATAACCTATTATATTAAAATAATATAATATCAACCTTTTATGTTAAGTCTGTTCTCTAACCCTTGTAACAAACAAATTGAATAATTTAATAATATGCATCAGTGGAATGAGTTAAATGCTAATTTAACATGCCAGAATTTAATCCCATTCAGACTTTGTTCTTGTGACATTTACTTACATTTCAAAAACATTTTTTTATATGATTTATTGACAAAATAGCAAACCTGCATAGCTATAATTATAAATAAAATCAATTACAATTTTATTTTATTAATTTATTTTCATTTTATTATTGACAGTTTATTGTTGTAAAAACAAAAATGTTATCCCGGACATCAGGCCTGGCATGCATACTACAACTTTTTTTATTTTATTTATTTATTTTTAAAATTTCATTTATTTATTTTGAGTATGCAAATAGTACATGGCTTCCTAATAACTGCTAACAATTTGTTTGCACAACATAACATATTAGTTAAAATTTGAGTTTGTTTTGAGATTGTTTTCACTGTTTTTCAGATGAGGCTGTCATGGAAACAGCCCCTTAGTTTGGCACATGTGATTGTGCCAGACTCTAATTCTTTTTTTAAAATTCTTGTCTTTTCAGCACCACTCTTGTTCTGCTTGCTGTCCATAATTTTGTGTTTGTACCATAGAATGTATCCACCATTTTCTTCAGAAGCCTATGGGTGTTGACTTCCACCTGCGGTTATCGACTTCCGTTTGCCACCGCCGGCAAGCTAGCCCAAAACAACTCATGTGAAATCATTAATGCTAGACAGGGCTCAGTGTAAACTTTTTTGCACAACAATCGCACTATGACCTTACCTCCAATTTTTTTTAAAAAATTTTGTTGCTTTTTTGCTTTTAAAAGCAAAAGTTATTAGAGCAAGTATGACAGCTAGGCTAACATCATCAGCTTTGTGGTTTCCACGGTGATGTAGACAAAACGTTCAAATGGACAAGCAAAACAGGCAATTGCAATGAACTATAGGTAATCAGGAAAAAGATGGATAATAAAGGTTTGTACTCATTCTCATGATCCTCTGACAAACATGCATGTGCACGGCAAGTTGCCATGGTAATGGCCGGCTGCGTATGAGAAAAAAGAGCTGCCAGTGCAGGCTGTCCAGGGACAGAGTTAGCAGCTTCTGTGATAAATTTCAGCTCAGTGTTATGACTGGACACTGGCCCTTGCGACCCCAAATCTGATTTGCCCACCTGGAATTGTCCAGACCCTCTCGATTAGCCACTCCGGGTCTGACAAATCTCATAAATAAACATATAGTTCAGAGAATATGTAGTTACAAGTATGACATAAACAACAAGAGTATATGAAAGCCTTTTACCGAACACAGTTTTAAAATGACAACATTTGTGTGTACTCATGGAGCTGTTTACATTTATTTTTGGCAGCTAAATTTGACTCCCAGCAACTCGTGACCTCACCAAACACCAGAGTCTGAAGCCGATCCAACACCAGCCAACCCAGCAGCTGTGAAAAGTGTTACCCACCCAGGCCTGTCTGATGACTGACAGCCAGTTTTAATATTTGATGAGGAACTTTGGATGAGCCAAAGGCTGCTCTCTCAGAGGGTGTGATGCAGGAAACACCCAAACCTCTACTATTGTTCGCCGCTCACACCCCACCCGTCCTGCCCACCTATTCACAGAGCGGAGGAGTTTCACCGAGGAAACAAACACAATGAAGTGAGGATTACAAAGGTCGCTGTGGCCTTCTCATCCCTATCATGTGAGCTCCTCCAGAACAGGACGGTAGAGTGATAGACAGGTGAAGTGCAGGAGAGGGCACGGCTAAGTTAAGGATTAAGGATTCATTCATCTATTATAAAATAATACCAAAGCAAAAACATGAACTCCTTTGTTTGCAGACGACATCTTTGTCTACTTGTTTTTAATTGTAGACACTGATGCTCATCTGTTCGTACACCGGCACATATGTTTTGTCATTAACCGGACCTGAGCTAATTCCAGATTTGTTCCACCAACTCCATCCTGTTATCACAACCCCTGTTAACCCCCACCCACCTCAGGGACCTCTGACCTCTGACAGGCTGTGGGCATAACTCAAAGAGCAATGTAGCAAGTTCTGCTCTTAAAATTCAAAACTGCTGACTAAGGTAAGTGAGGCCAGTTTAGGAAAAACTAAGAGAGATACAGTAAGCTCTGCTTGTGTTCACCCTCTTTGGACTTCTCCACAATTTATAAATACAATCTGGGATTCAAGAGTGATGAAATAAACTCAACAAGACCAATACTGATATGAATATTCTTACAACTTATCGTTTATGAGGACTTAAGAAATTGGAAAGGAACTGAAAACAAACAAACAAAAAACAATAAAACAAAACAAACAAACAAACAAACATAAAAAACGAGGGGACCTTTATTTTCTATCTATTACAGTTTCCGGTGATCTTTACTTTAAGGCTCATCACAAGGAAACCAAAGAGCTGCAGCAAAAGATTAGAGCCAGGCTTCACTTATCTGAACTTCACTCAGAATTGAGACTGATTGACTAAATAAATAAATAAATAAATAAATAAATAAATAAAAATAATGACCACTTGATTATGGTCTTGTTCATTTTCAAAGGTCTTAAAGGGACAGAACTTTTGAGTTCAGACCCTTTAGAGCTTTAAGAACTCGGAAAGAAAATATTTATCTAAAGTCAAGGGTTTAATTTATTCAAACTCTGACCTTGAGTTTGCTGTACTTCCTTTATGTAAGAGATTAATCTAGTACTTTAAGTTTGAGATGAAGAAGTGTTTCTGGGGGATGTTGTGCTGGTGCAAAGGTAAAGTAAGGAGATGGAAATATAAACCCTTCCTTTCATCAGTCATGATGAACTCTCATGTCAACTCTCTGCCCAACAAAAGTAATGAGCTGGTGGGGCCGGGTTTTCCTGCAGACCTGTTGCAGACTGTGTGCTGAGGCAGCCTGTAACCACCCTCACAGTCAGGACATGGACACCTGGATTTACCTTTGGGGATTAATTAAGTACATTCTATTCTATTCTATTCTATTCTATTCTATTCTATTCTATTCTATTCTATTCTATTCTATTCTAAAAATTATGCAGATAATTGCAGATTAAGGATTGCCCACAGGGCTGGAAAACAACAAAAATCTTTATATAGTCGAGTGTTTGACTCAATAAGATTTTCAAATGTCTTGCTTTTTTAAATCAAACAAGTCATTAATATTTTTAAAATATCTTTAATATTCATTAAATAACAAAAATATTTCACAAAATTGAGAAGTCACAAACAGTGTGAATCAGGCTTAAAAGGTCGACCAGTAGAATAATCAACAAATAATCTGCCACTAGTTGCAGACTAGTTATGTCTTAAGTGTAGATAAAAATAAGAATTATTTTGTCACGGTGACAATGAAACAAAATGGAAAGGACAAAGAGAAGAGGAAATTAAGAGTTAGTGAATAAAATATCCCTTAAATATGGCAGAGTGAAATCACAGACTGGAAAAGAAGAGCTCAGGAGTGTGTTCACTGCCCCTCCTGAGAGCTGAGGGGAGATGGTGGATGAGGAGGCCTACAGATGCCAGATGGGTCTGTTCAGGGATGGTTTATGGATTAAGAGCTGAGAATAAGATGGCAAAAAAAAAAAAAGAAAAAAAAGAGGATCAGTTTCAGTTTCTTTCCAACCTGACAGAATTCCCTCGCGGATGTCCTGACAGAAAAAGTCGGAGCTGTTGATTCCTTCAGGCGCGCTGCCAGAGGTGCTGTGAACAGAGTGCACCTCTAAGTCCAGTAGTAAATCCCAGGGATTGACGCTGAGCCTCAGACAGACACCTGCAGGACATTTGATACAGTATATTTCACCTCTGTCTTCAGGCTCAGGTACATCACCTTCACTGCACATTAGCTCAGCTTCGGTTGAAAGAAAAAAAGAGAAAAACATTAGAAATCAGTCATTTTGGTCACGTAGGTGGACGTGTAGAAGAAATTTGTCGTTGGTTTTACATCCCTCTTAATGTACAGTTTAACAATCAAATAAAATAAACTAAGAAGATTTATGTGTTAGGGCTGGGTTCTGTTGCTACAGTTAAAGTTTACACACGTACAAATTCGCCACTTAATTAACAGTTTGAAGGAGGAGGGACGACTATTTTGGGGGTTGACATGCCTGGAGGAGTTATCGTCATTGTCATTGTCATCGTCATCGCTCTTCCCTGACCCCACCAAATGTGATCTTAGTGTGTCTTTGTTTCACTCTTGTAACAAAATAATAGAACTGAATTATAAGTTTATAATAATAACAATAATTAATATGAATCAGATTTATAAAACACTTTTAAAGGTACTCAAAATTGCTTAACAACTATCTCACTATTTATTTGTGTTTTTGCACACATACAGTCCATGCCATCCCTGCGTAAGTCAGTGCCCCCATTGGGCCACCCTGGTCAAAAGATTCTGGACACAACCCTGGAGATATCCCCATTAGGGTATGTTTCCTCTATAGATAAATAAAATCAAATCATGTTTTGTCAATCAAATGTTCAAATTTGCCCGTGTAATTACAAAATATTATCATAATTAACAGATCATTCTCAGTATGACAGACCACTTATGTAAAGTTTTACTAAAAAGCAGAGGTATCACCACTTAAATTAGAACAATTATCCAAACATATTAATGAGGTTATTGTCAATACAGTAAAAGCATGTAAAAGCGTGACGCCATGTGCTTCTTCCTCCTCCTCCTCTGTGTCCTCACAAACCCACCACACAAACAGCGGCGGCCATATTGACTCCCAGCTGCCGACACGTCTGCTCAGCGGCGTATTTATTTAAACCTGCCGCTGGCCCTGGCCGTGCTGCCCGGGCCTCGCCGGGGGCCTCACCAGCTTGTTTGAGAATCCATTCACACCTGCGCATTAAATTACTGACACTAATGTTACTGGTAATGCTTGGACAGGCTCCCGCATTTTTTTTTAACCCGTAAAAGCTGCAGGAGCAGGGAAACACTGGACATGTTGGTGGGACAGAACGGTGACAGATTCAGGCTGATACAGAGCGGGACTTTCATCAGATCAGCATGAACCTATCTGTGTTTTTGTTTTGTTGCTCACTCATGTTTGTGCCGGCTCTTACAGTCACTCTGCTGTGACTGAATAATATGAAATGATGTCATACGTGTACTGTGGTTAATATGTATATTTTTTTCTGTCAGTGGGTGAGCGTGATGAGAACATGAGGCTCTTTAAAGCGCGGCGCTCTGACAGTAAAAACAGAAGACGCTGTCGCCTCAGGGTGGGGGTGGGTGACACATTGTTTGACTGTTACCTGGGTTGCTAAGGCCTCAATGGCTTTTGAACTTGAGAGGTGTGGAGGCATGAACACCTGCGTGGCCCCCCCTCCTGGATACCTTTCAGCTCGTCTCGGTGTGCGGCACTCAGCGAGAGGCCGGGAAGAAAAGAGCCGAGCAGCAGAGAAAGGAAAGTATCCCAAAGACGTCTCCCAGGTTGTCAGTACTGGGGTCAAAGGTCAAAGGTCGGCACAGAGGGGTATGTCAGGTGTTAAGTGGAGCAGACAAGCTGGTGTAGGGCTTGTTAAATGCTTACCTGGCGACCTGCTAACCTGCGGCCAGGTGGGAACACAAAGCAGAGGGCTTTAGCAGGAGATTACCCAAACAGGATGGAGATCAGGGGAGAAGCACCTGATGTAGAGAAGAAAAATAACCTTAGAAACAGCAGACTGATTACAAAAATCATATTCAATAATAAAGACGATCCGTTTCAGGCAATCACTGGTAATGTTTTTCATTTTTTTGTCTTGTAGAAACTGAATACGTTGACTGAAATGCTGTTTTATTTTTACTTTTTAGATTTTAATCTCAGCTATTAGAAGCAGATTTTTGTCACAAATAATAATATTCTGTCTATATGGGTTGTTAGTTTTACAAAGAGAACTATTATCCTCCTATTTTATCATTATTAAATTCTAAAATTGAGTCATGTATTTAATTTGTACTGTATTTATCTTCCTTTGTCTTCTCATTATCCCTAACTCTTTATTTACCTTGAGACCCTTGGTGGGGTCTCACCTCAAGAAATGTGACTTTAGTGCTGAACTACAGAACCTAATATTATCCAAAGAGACGTGCTCAGAGGATAGAGGCAACAGATTTCATTATTCCCCCCCTCGAAACCTACTTATACTAGTCTCTGATTATCTGTGTGCCCCCTTTGGGCAGCTTATTTATAACAGGCTGTAGGAATTTATTTGTCTTTAGAGTAACACTTGTAAGCACTGAAACCTTTTCCTTACAGAAACAAAGTTTGGTAATGTCTTAATTTATGGCTAATTCTGTATTTTGAACTTTATGAAGTATTATGACATTTAGTGTGTGCAGGACTTTTTTTTTTTTTTTTTTTTTTTTTTTTTGCATTTTTTGAAGTACTTTAAATGTTGAATTTTCACAAACATGTTCTTTTGGAGTCTTTAAATGTCTTGACTTGGGTTTTAAGATTAGAAAGAGTGAACTTAAACACTGCTGTTTATGCAAAGATGTAAAACTATCTTCTTCACATTTCCACACATTTCATGCTCCTCCCTCAAACTTGGTAATAATTTTATATGAAATATGATATGTTACTTTATTCCAGTACAAGATTCACTACAGTATTCCAGAATAAATTGTCACCTTTAGTTCTTCTTTACTTTTGCTTTGGTAGGATTTTACAACCAAATCATCTCTTGAAATAAAAATATATACTCTTTTTACAGTGAATCTTGTAAAGTATGTGTCCCTCTTCATCTCTTGGACCCCAAAGAATCAACATATCTTTACTTTGTGGGAAAAAAAATTACGAAAAAGTTGTTTGAGATAGATTAATAAAACAGGTGCGACTTTTTAGGGTTCGAAACTTGATGTAAAGTACAGTTTTTTAAACTTGTGGTTTCAAAAACTTTGTTGATGTCCATAGGAAAAAAAATACTGTGTCTGGGAAAAGAAAAAACAAACAAAAAAGAACAACAGAAAAAGGTAAAAAATTATCCAATATTATTGTGTAAAAAAAAAAAAAAAAAAAAAAAATACATACATAAATACATACATACATACATGGACCTTTACTTTCTTTTCCTGTGTGGTCCTAGTCTCCTTACGTAGGTGTCACCCTGTACGCTGAGCATTTTAAATCACAAAGGGAGTTTATTCAGAGGTTAAATAAAGCATCGCTGACACAGGATCATCAAAACAAACACTCTGGGTTTCATTAGAATACAGATTAACAGTGTTAGCGTGCGTACAGCATCCTGTAATAACAGGACAATCATACCCGAGAATCTGGCTGCAAAGGATTATTTGCTTTGGTGCCGTGTGTCTCTGTAAGCCGAGGGACAAGGAGAGACAACCTTAATGATGATCTGCGACAGACAGCTGAGGGCTGAGGAGGAGGAGGAGGAGGGGTCCGCTTCATAGAGGTGAACATTATGTGGAGTTGGCATTCAGCTCTCATTCCAGCTGTCTATTATTTATTAATGGCTGGTCATGACGTCTATTGTCCTGTGGGCACAGCATGGAAACACACACTGCTGGAGTGAGAAGGTAAGACTTCAGTCCAGGTCTGAAGCTACCGCGCTGTGTGAAACTGAAACTGGGGATTAAAGGGCAGACAAACACTGGAATTAATCAAAATATCACTGGTTAATCCAAATCAAATGAGCACACGAAGCAGAGAATCAACTCAGAAAACCAGTCGGTTAAGTCTCTCGTTAAACACTTTGAAAACTACACCTGCATCTGATAATTATGTGTGCAAACACTTTCTGTGGTCAAGAAGTTTTAAGTCTTCAGGTTCCAGACGGGGAGGTTTAGATAATACAGAGTGCACCTGTTGGTAATCTCACAATTGTCCATTTTGCACTGATTATTATTCAAATTAAGTAATGCAAAACCTTTTTTCAGTTATTTGTCCAGACACTTAAGCATTATTTGTTTTTATGAGACAAGAAGACACTGAATTATGAACAGCTGTCCATAGTAAGGTTATATAACGCTCTGACTCTGCACTGAATGAGAAACACACCAACAAAACCTGTATATTAAAGTATTTTGATCTGTATTTGTATCTGTACGTTGTAAAGTCAACGGCTCCTTTCATCATTTTCTGGGCAGGTTCACCTGGAGAGGGCAGCTGAAGAGAGAGAGGAAACATGCATTAAGGTGTGATTTTAATTTGAGGTGTTGCAGCTAATCTGAGTCCAGCCAGCAACTGCTGCAACAAAGGCTAAAGCATCCGTACATGGGGTGCATGCTTAAGCTAAATAATGCCAAAACTAAATCATTTATTTATGTTTTTATTTGTTTATTTTGGTCAAAAGTGTAAATAAGTCTTAAAAACTTAATAATGATTGACATTTTTCTTATTCAGATGGAAGAAGTCTTTGAATAATCCTAAAACTATTTGAAGAGTCATTTTGAGACTATAAACCATCATTTAAAGCATAATATATATTTTACTTATATTCAGATATTTATATTCTTAGTGTATTGTCTTGCCTAGTTTTGTTTTCGTGTCTGATCCATGTGACAATAAACTGATTCTGTTTGAGGTTTTATTTATTTATTTTTTTATGATGAAACTGGTCAGTGGTTACATCTCCACAGGTATGAAGATTTCCTTGAGTTCTGGTTTCTTTTTTTTTTTTTTTTAAACATTTCTTAGCATCATCATCATCAACGTCATCATCATCAACTTTTAATTAAAGTTCTCAGAAAGATCATTGAGGCTGCCCTCATTTCCAATGATTCTAAAAGTTCAAGTTTACAAACAACATGAGTTAAAAAAAAATTAAAAGTACTTAAGGAATTAAATGAGTGAAAACAATAAGAACAATAAAATATTTAAACTTTAAAAAGAATTGGCTTGGCCATTTCTGGTAGTTATTCTGGCCTTTAATTATTTAGACATAGATACCAGTGACTGGTGTGTTTGCTGACTATAGACTCTGCCACAGCAGTTAATCCAAGACTTAAAGAAAAACTGCTTCAGTAATCTTTTTCAGGCAGACCAAAGTAAAGGAAGTAAAGGAAGCCAATCTTTTGACGTAATGTGACATTATTCTAATGAAACAAGCATTAATTTCATCTACAATAGAAACATTCCCTGATTGCTTCTTGTCACTCAGCTGATCACAGATATCCTCTCATGATGTTTGCCACAGGGGATCTACGAGTCATCTGTTTCAGTTTTGACTCGCTGGTCCGCGCCTTGTTTCCCTAAATGCTACCAACCGTCTTTCATACTCAGGGGGTTTCTCTAAGTAAGCGACTATTGTTTGCGTGGTTGTTGCCCCCCCTCCTCTTTAAGTTCTTATAACCAGGAAATGTTTAAACAGGTCTAATTAGCCGTTATTCCCCACAGTGCGTGGCTCTGGCAGCTCTTGTCTGTGGCTGATCTGACAGGAGTCATGCCCTCTGGGGTCCTGCAGATCAATTATGGGTCGCTTTGAACACGTCAGACGAGCTCACGCTCAGGTTTACTTGTCACTGCTTTGTTTTTAGAAAGCTGGTGAATCTCATACACTGAGTGTATGAGATTTTGATTAGAGGGGTTGCATGTTTTCACAGAGACAGTTTACTTTGGTTCACCTGGAAGACGTCACACACAAATTCATAACACATCCTATCCTTAACCAGTTTTTACACTAAAATCACAGATTTATGGGATTTAAGCTTAAGGAAGTGCATCTTGTCATTTTTAGGGAGATATTATAGCTGTGTAAACAGATTTAAGTCCCCACAACATGAGTAATATAACATCTCTCTCTCTCGCTCTCTCTCTCTCACACACGCACTCACACAAACTGGAGCACATCCAAACTTGAAACCAAGTCTTTTCAATAAATCAGATGATTTGTAGAAACCTGCATTTTGTCTCCATTAAGATCTGTCCCCACAATATGACGGTGTAAACAGATTAAAGTCCCCAGATGATGACTAATATATGTCCACACAATACACACAATACACACTCTCTATTCCCTGCAGACAGTGCTGTACTCCCTCTGCTGCCTCTCCTCTGTAAACACAGCTCCCTTTGCAGCCCAGTGTGCAAACAAAGATCTGAATAAATCCACTGTCACACTGACAACATTTGAAGATACAGAGAGGAGATCTCAATTTAAAGGTCTTCATTCTTTGGTGCACCTGTTTGAGTGTTCCCTGTATCAGTTACTCATCGGGTGAGCTATTTGAAGAACATTTACAGAGATAAGTAAAGACTTTCTTTCAGATTTTTTTTTTAAAGAACTGATATAAAAGAAACATGTACTTGAGTCAAATTTGGGGACCTTCACAGTTATAAAAAGAGTATAAAAGTACATGTTCTACTCTTATCATTTTATTTTTCATGTTATATGTGTTAGGAAAAACACAATTCAGATTGCATTAACTGACACAGACGACTTTACTGGAGCATCTACAGCGTCAGCCTGTAAAAGATACAATGTTGCAATGGAATTAAATTCAATCACGACCCACGATCAGTCATGACGGCATGACTTACTTCTTTAAAAAGTGTTTCATCCTGAATTCAGGTTCATCCCAGCCATCAGCTAATACCGGAACAAATGAATCTACATCGGAAGAGTATTCTTAGCCTGACCAGTTCCAACAATAAAACCATTTTAACCCTTTAACTTCCAGCTCAACCGTTTGGTAGAGCATTTTGTGAGTCACTATGTCTTGTTAAAAATGTGTTGAACTGAGTGGATCTACAGCTTGAAATAATTTTTATTGCCTAAACAACATAAAAATATATAAAAAAACATTTTTATTTATTATTGTTTTTTGTGTTTTTTTCTGGGATGGAACGTTAAAGGCTTAAAAATTAAAAAAGACTTCATATCCCTTGCATTTAAACAGTGAAAGTGAAACAGTTAAAAGGAGAGGCAGTGAAAGGGTTAAAAATAAAATTCTTTACCATGACGTCTTACCGCAGTAGTTATTCTAACATTATCATAACATATCAAATTAATATTTTAAATTCAGGATTTCTTGCTGTGATCGAGATGTTTCAGAACAATCGGGTTTTGAACAGTTTGTAAAAATGTTTCTTCTCTGTAGCTGTTTGAAACTTGATAAACCCGGTAGCTTTGAATCATAATTTCGGATTTTTAAGAACTGGATTATTTTGCATCCATCTTGAGTTACAAGTTGAAATCAGCTGCAGGTCATTTTCCGTCTGTCTTTACAAATGTTTTCCGTCATCTTACTGTCAGCTCTTTAGAAAGAAAAACACACTCTTCACCTTGATATGTGCAGTGTATATTAAGGCTTTTTCAGACGCAGTGAAGGAGTGAAAACTTTGAAGAAAACCTGCATTGATGTGAGCACCACAAAGCAGCGGTTATTTTCATGCATCAAAAAAGACATTGTGCTCAGGGGAGCTTTTCCCATTTTAATTTGTCCTTGTGAAAAAAGTGTGCCTCAAATTATCTAAAATGTAAGATAAACAAGAGTCAGACATGTGTCACCTCTTCACCAATTATCATTAATAAGGGCTGTATTTTCAGGGAGAGCCTCGAACGAAAACACTCGGCCCGCTGCTCCTCGCTGATGAAATTAAGTTGTCATTGGAGCGTCTGCCTAAATCCAGCACGCTTACGGGAAAAATAAAGACCATTCTGAGTTCAGAGTGCCATGTAACATTCAATTACAATTTCACAGACGGCTCTCTATTAGCCGGTGTCCATTTCAGGGTCTGAGGCACGAGGTCACGACCCGCTCCTCAGACAGGTGCTTATGTTCGACTCGACTCGAAGAAAAACTACCACCAAACAGAGAGATTAAGGTCAATACAAAACACACCTGGCTGACACAATCTGCACATCATCCTTTACACACACACACACACACACACACACACACACACACACACACACACACACACACACACACACACACATTGGAGTGGAAATCCAATCTGACAGACAACATCTCAAATAAATATATTCCTCCGTCTTTTTGTTTTAAGATATTAAAGTAATTTCTATAATTGTTTGAAACAAGTCCACTTTTCCTAATTCCCACATGTGTCCTTGACAACCAGGTCACAGCTGAGTCCTCTCCAGGCAGCTGTGCCAGATGGCAAAGAGGAGAAAGAGAGAGAAAGAGAGAGAAAGAGAGAGAGAGAGGGGGGACTTCTGTCAATGTCAAATAGAGTATTAGTGTTATTTCCCCGCCTTTACCTGTCCACTGCCCCCCCCAAAAAATCCCACAAACTGATACCCTTCAGTTAATAAAAGTCAGCAGAGGAGGCCCAGTGAAGGGCTGAAAAAATCCCAACCTGTTAAGGAAGTGTTTGAACTCCTAATTGTGCAGAGCCCTCGGCAAATCAAGGGGTGTTAGGGAAGAGGCCTTGTCCAAACAGAGAAGAATGAGAAAACTATTCGCAGCAGCTTTTTAAGAACGACAAACAGCGACGATAAAGACACTGACGAGAGACGGACAGACTCAAAACACAAAGCTTTAGACACAAGACAGGTCTAGTGTGTCCTTCACTGACACTCAGCAAAATGTGAATCAAGCTGCTCAGAATTTATGACACTCACACACAAACGCCTGCGTTATACTTACTGAGAATACACACTTTACACACAGTGAGGGCGTTTGTGTGAAGGGCTGCTTTTAAGAGTGCAACAAACTACCTCACAGGCTTTGTGAAGTGAACATAGAGCATTTAAGAATTTACATTTCTGTATTAAAATCAGTTAAATGGACCACGTCTCTTTTCATCATTCTAAAATCTTAGCTTTCACATGCTGATCAAACACTGTGGTTTAAAGAAAAGTTGAAGCTGAATTTGAGGCATTTTTATAGAAGTCGTCCAAGTAATTTCAAACCAATGAAGTTAATAATGTCAGGTTTATATCTGACTGTTAAAAGAGGCCTGGATTCAACTCTGAGGTTGATTTTAAGCATGTCGTGTGCTTTAAAAACAAGACATAATATTATACACCCAGGTGCTTTTAAATTCAACTTAAACCTCGTTGGAACTGTGTAAAACGGGATTAGAAATTTCAGTGCTCGACAGAAAGTCACAGCAGTGAAATACTACCTAAAAAATTCTTCAAACTCGTACAAAACATAAAATAATCAGCTGTTAGTTTTTCAGTCAGGACATAAGCTGCTCAGTTTTAGTAATTTGGGAACAGCAGAGTGTTACATTAGACCGGCTGTTTCCAAAGTGGGGGTTGGGACCCATTGGTGGGATATGAGACTCTAATTTGGGGGGTTTAAAGAGGCATTCCTAAAAAAAAAATAAAATGGTTGAATTATTGAAAACTTATATCTGTCTGTCTTCTTCTCTTCGTTTCTGCACGACTCTTAGGGTTGTTATGAAAGTCGAAGGACAGCATCATTTGCAGCCCCCCCTGTTTGAGTTTTACCCTTTATTGGCAAACATATCATATTTGATACATGAGTTTCAAAGACCTCTATCTCATCAATATGATAAATCGCTTCCTTAAAAACCTGTTCTATAAAACCTGATACATGATTTCTACCTTTGGGGATTATGTCTGCTCTCATGGAATCATCCACACACTTTTTTTTTCAAGAAAATCATTAGTAGTTTAAAAGAAGTTGGTTTAAGAACAAAAATCTAAATTGTTACTCTTTTTTAAATTAAATTAGTTTTAAGTATTTTCATCATTGAAAGAATGCACATTTATTTAGTGGTTCATTATTTACATTTAAGTTTAATTGTTTGATCCTCACTGTAACATTTTTGTAACATAATCTTCATTTTACCAATGAAAGTAGAAACACCCTCTATTTTGATGACTGAATTAACTTAATTATGAATGAAGTGCCATCTTCAGATGCATTTTGAGAACTTAAACGGGAACAATTCCTCTGAAATCTTAACCACTGTACTGACCAAAGAGAGCAGAGGAAGGAGGGAGAAAAAGAAAGCACAGCGAAAATGAACCGGATGGAAACACACGTGACATGGAGCAGTGAGCAGAAGATGAGGATGAGGAGGATGAAGACTGGACCCCTCAGGACATACATGACGATGACGATTCATTTAATGATGATGAAAAAGAATCAAGATGAAAGTTTAGCCGAGGCAAGAAAAGATGTTGAGGTCCCATCAACACAGGAGAGAGTCAGAAAAGAGTCAATAAGAGGGAAAAAATCTGTTGAATTTACTGTGCAGGCACAGAGTACAGGTGAGACTGGACACCAAACTTTTTGTCAGTGATGAAATGCTCTAGGAAATTGCAGAACAAACAGACCTGTCCATGCATCTGTACATGATGAGAGTCTCTTGATGTGAGACGGGATGACACTGAACATTTTCCTACACAGGAAACCAAACAGAGAAACAAAAGCACTGCAGCAGCCATCACTGTTCACACCTTTAAAACAAAGAAAAAAAACTCCCTGACATGTTCCATATTTAAAAAATGTGGAAAAAAACGGTTTTTGTCCATTTGTCACATTGTTATGAGAAAAAAAGCTGCCAAAGCCACCCATATCTTATATAAAAATATAACATAAACAAAATAATATAGCATTGATTTATTGTGGACTTTGTTGAAAGGGTGTCTGAACATCTCAGTTCTAAAGATTTAGAGTTTTCAGTCCGTTTTTTGATGAGTCAGGCTTTTAAGGGTTAAATTCACAAAATCATTTTTTTTTTTGCAAAGGAAAATAAAATAAAAAATGTGACTGTCAAAGATGATGTCTGTTCTGTAAGAAGTTTAAAATGCTAATCCAAGTCCCAGCCTTTTTTAAATAACAATATTCTGTATCTTATTTTTGTTTTGGAGGCTGATTCTCCACCTCGCTGTTTCCTTCTCCGTCTTTATAGCTTTGATTGATGCTCTCAGGGTAACAGACTCCTCCACAGGCAGCATGTTACGCTAAAAGAGATGATCATGTTGTAAGTAGGTGTCAGAAAAACATCCATGAATAAACAGAGTGAGGCTAACTGGAAACTACACACACCCTCACACACTGGTTGAAATGAGGCTCTTAAAACAACAGTGTGTGAGTCGGCAGGTGAAGCTAACCAGAGTAGCTCGCCCTCTCTCTCTCTCCTGTGACAAAAGCACTTGAAAGGAAACATTATGGGACCGAGCTGGCAGAGACAGAGCAGACTACACACTCACAAGACGCTTTTTTTTTTTTCAGTCTTGTTCTCTGTCAGCGTCCTCTCACCAAGTCTCTGCTCAGAGCTCCAAAGCTTAAATCTGGTTCTTATCTCGCAGAAAGTCAAATGTAACCAAACAAGTGCAGAGAGGAGAAGAAGTGGGCACCGCTCTGCACGTGTTCGGTCCCAAAAGAAGTTTGAAAAATAAGCAGAAAGCAGACTGACGACATCCTGGGCTCCACGGGGGATTCCTGAAAGGTCTCACTGCTCCTGCTGGGCTTCATGTCAGGCTGAGGAGGAAGAGCTCAGAGTCATTTATTCTATTCTTAGTCTGAATTCAGCCATGTCAACCTGGAGGGAAAGAAGTGGAGAAAAATCATAAAGACATTTTTTTTTTCTTCACCAGGGAGTCAATAAGACAAGTAACCAACTCCAGACTGTCCAGACATTTCTGTTCTTCTTCTAACCAAATTATTAATAATTTACTCTTAGTTTTAGGGTTTTAGAAAACTAAATCTGAAAATCATGAGTAGTGGAGCTCTGAAGATGAAATGATCATATGTTTTCCTTTTACAATATTTTAGTATTTCATAATAATATATTATCATTATAATTGTATTGATGTACATTATCTGACTTGAGATGTTAGAGGAATTTGTTTAAAACTTTAGCAGAAGGAAAGACTCAGCTAAGCTATACAAATAAAACAACACGATGCAGCTCCTATAAACAGGAATATTCTGTAATATAAATATTAAGGTTGTTAAATATGAAAACTTTCACCTTCATCACTGTTACTTTCAATAATAAAAAGTGTGAACAGACAGATGACCAGGGCTCACCGAGCTGACACAATCTGCTGCAGCTGCAACTACTCACACAAGAAAAGAGAGCCAAGAGCTCTAAAAGTTTCCTGTAAGATATTTTTTTTCTGAAGAAAATTAAACTAAAGGCAGTTTTTAAAGATTGTTTTTTTTTCCAATTCTGTTGACAATTTCAAAAAGGATGACTTTCCTTACTTACCTTTTTTTATACTTTATTCCAGACCCCAAGTCCATATCTATACATAGACACAAAAAACAAACAAAAGAAGATAAACAACAACAAAATTGCATAAAATCAAAGTTCAAAAATTTTCATTAGTCATTAAAACACAAAGAGACATTTGTGCCAATTAATCAATCAACCCATAAAGTTAAGTGTGAAATGTGGACACATTATTGGTAACAAACAAGCACTCGTCCTCCAGGCAATTTCCAGAAATATTCTCGATGCATCGTGATAAGCTATCTGCAACTTTTTTTTAATGACAATCAGTTAGAGAAAAAACTGCATCTCAGAACAGCTCATGTCATGTAATATTTGACAAACTTAAAACCTTACAATATTTAAAAAAAAAAAAAAAAGTTTAATTTGGAGAAGAAATGGCAGAGGAAGGAAAAAAAAAACAACTAAATTATTGCTAAAAATGATGAACCATTAGAAAATTAAAGATGTTATTCTGTCAGTTTGACGTGATGAGAAATGCCATTACAGACTCAACTTTATTTAGAAATAAATAATAAAAAAAGAAGCAAAGAGGATCAGTACATCCAGTGTATGAAGAATCTCACCAGAGGAATATTTCTGCCTGAATAATTCCCAACAATAGATCCTTGTATCTTTTTGGATCACATTGTTTCTGCTCCAAACAAAATGTGTATGTCAGACGTGTCTGAAAGAATCAGCAGGAATGTGGAGGGACGTACAGTCTTCTCTCTCTCTCTCTCTCTCTCTCTTTCTCTCCCTTCCTCACTCACAGGCATCAGCCCGGGATATGCCATACTCCATTACAGATGCGATCAGCCAGCGTCTTCTCCTCAGCAGCTGGCAAAAGTCTCCTTCATTCATCCCTCCATCTCCTCTGCTTGTAGACCTTTCCCTATTATTAGCGTTAATACAAGGCCAGAGGACATGGAGGGAAACAGGCCTGGCAGCGCTTAAGAAGCCCAAATGTCAGACGGTGACACGCTGCCAGCTGCCGGCTGCTTTGATATGCCGAGGCTGGATGATGCTCACTTGATGGTTTCATTAGAAAATTTGGGCTAGGTGTCAAAGAGGTTCCCTATGTCTGTGCTGCAGCTATTAGGCTCAATTATAGCTGCCAGAGAGGCAGAGAGGAGAACTGAGCTGGCTCTGTGCGCCGCTTTCAGAGTGGCCTTAAAGAGCCACAGAGAGAGTCACAGAAATTGCTATTCATAACACTTAATGGCTTATGAATTAAGTTTCCCTGTAATTATTCTTAATCATGCATGCACACTCAGGAAAAAAGGCAATTATGAATTCAAGTTTTGAGGAATTAAGCTGTAAACTGGGACAAATTTCCAGAATTACTTGTTGGTATTTGTTCCAAATGCGTTTAAACTTTCACATTAATCGTCACTGATCGGGTTTCTGTTTGAGATGGTCTTTTTTTCATAGTGAATGGATATGCCCCTTCTGTAAAAAATGAGGGTATTATAACTTCTTCAAAAAGTACACCTTGGATTATGAAGTGACAGCTGACTCACTTTAGCATTTGAAGGTTGTTTAAACTCAGGTGTGAGCAGTTAAGGGACCTTTCATAACAGGACATGATGGTCAAATTTGAGTTGGATTAAAAGTTTTGTATTCGCATGTTGTCTGGGAAAAACAACAACAACAACAACAACAAAAAATCAATTCACGTGGGCTGCCATACTTGTGCAATGCAGTCTGGGTAGTGATGCCAAAAGGTTGCATTTTTTTTTCTTCCACTACGATGACGTTAAAAAGCAGTTTAGAAGCTCTTCACATTAGCAGCAAGGTTAAAAAAGATCAGCAATAACATAAAATAATAAACAAACAAAAAAAAATGAAGAGGAAAAAAAATAGAATAAAACAAGTTAGAAAATATTGCACTGTTAACATTGTTAATCGAACTGTTACACCAGTTGTAACAACTATGTGGCTTCACCACCCAGAGTGGATTGCATTGCTGGTAGCTTCTGTTTGAATTTCAGTTATTTTTTATCGTATCTTTTTGAACTACATTTATATTAAAGACACTAATGTTCATTCAATGAAGACAGCATGTCTTAATCTGCATGGCCCACTCTGATGACAAGGACTTAAACAGCCTTCTGATCCACCGTCTCAGGTGTGTTTAAGAAAAGAGGTGAAGCAGCAGGATTCTATCAAAGCCAAAGGGGGTGAAGATTAGACCTTGACTCTACATGCTCAGCAGCTAATGCCAGTTAGACAGCTGTCTGCTGATTCCAGGCCATTAGACCTGAACCACAGACTCACAGAGTGGATAAATGAGTGAAATGGACTTTCTGCGCCTCTGCTGACACTGTCCCACCGGTTGGGTCCTCACACTGCTGAGCAATGTAAGACATGTTTTGATTGTGCACTTTTTACAGCAACATTTTTGATCCAACATAAAAAAATAAAAAATAAAATAAAAACTTAGATTATTATAATATAATTAAAACAACAACAAAAAAAATATTAGAGCACAGCTATCCAACATATGGAAAATTACTGTTTTAAAACCAGTGGTGTTGCCTCCTGCAGGCTATGATACTGAATAAATATTTAACCCTTAAAAGCCTGACCCATGAAATGATGGCAAGAATTTTTTATTTATTTATTTATTTATTTTTGAACTGAGAAGTTTATTGACTTTTTCCCCCTTTAAACAAAATCCCCAAAATATTGTTATATTATTCTGTTTATGATATATTTTTTCAGTCAGTCTTGGCAACTTTTTTTGGTAAAGTTTTTTTTTTTAGTAAATATCCAGAAAAAAAAACTTAGTCTTAAAAAATGAGTAGCAATTTGGATGTTGTTGTTACAGCAACTTCTTGAAAATTATTAATGATTTTCTTGAAAAAGTTTGTGAATGATTTCTTGAGAGCAGCCATTTAGAAATGAGTCATGTCAAAACATTTTTTAGCTGCATTCATCAAATGTTACGATGTTTTACTTCTGTTGTGTCGACATTTACAGAGTATTTTTGCTATTTGAAGTGGTCAGGATTTTTACCTAATGGAATGTGTAACAGAAATTTGATGTCAAATAAGTGAAGGACTATATTACGTTATTCCACTGCAGAGTGTTTATAATCCATGTACGTTCAGGGAATAAAAGTCAGGTCCATATTACTATTTCATATGTCCATTTTTAAAATTGCTCATATGACGTGTGTGCACATACATGCAGCTCTTTTTCCCTCCCTTTTTTTTTGGAGCCACTTATAGATTAGCTGTAATAGACGTGCCGGGAAATGTGCCGCTGTTGGAATGTCGACCACATGTTCAAAAATAAATAGACCTGTGAGAATTGAAACAAGCACTCATAAGGTTAATCAAACGTAATTTCTTCATGGCTTCTCCGCTTTGGTCCGCCAGTGTTCTGCCTGTCATTTTATTATTTCTAGATTTCTTTCTGGGCTGCAGTAATCCAGGCATAACTAGGCCCTGCCACACTGAATTAGCTGCACGTGGATGCTGAACAGAGTGAGTGTGTGCGTTTCCCATCTTTTACATAACACGCTCCATTGAGGGAAAAAAAAAGATGTGCGTTCCAGTTAAGTTTGAGGTAATAACTAATTGGAAAATAAAAGGGTTAGCCTTGAAATACATCAAAGTTTTTTTCTTTTTAAATTCTTAGAGCTGTTTGTCTGTGGTCACTGTGGTGCTGGAGAAGCACTTCCTCATCCGGGGAAACTCGAACCTCTCCTGTGACTGTGTGACTGGTCAGAACAAAAGAAATAAGAGGTTAAGAGAGGAGGACGCAGAGAGGTCTGAGTCTTTTTCCGCTCAGTTTTTTTTTTTTTTTCTTCCACTCGGGGTGGCGTCTCTGGTTTGGCACAGATCCAGACTGAAGGAGTGTTAAACCTCTCTGGCTGTGGGGAGAAGAAATGACAGGACTCCCTCAAGCTCCCTTCTGTTCTTCTAATGGACTCCTCCGTCGACATGGCGGGGTTAGAAACATCATAAGTTCATATTCCCCACATGAGACTTTTTCTTCTTTTTTTTTTTCAGCCGTGTTGCCTTTCAGATTCCTAAATGGCTCCATCTCTTTCACCCAAAGAATCAGAGTCCTATCAGTGAAATCAAAGGTGATTACACAGCTCACCAGTCATTTAGGATCTCTGTGGCTGTGGTGAGAGTGTAATGCAGGCCGCAGCCCCAAAGTCTCTGTTTATTCAGTGAAAGTGCTCTGTAATTTATTTAAAATAATCTATTTTAACAAATAAAGAGGTCATTGAGTGGGTGCATTGCTGCAGGCGCACATTTAAATTCCTCTTTAAGAGTGTGACTGGCTGACGGGCTGCAGAGCTGGCTGGACCCAGAGGACGCAGAGGCAGGCCTGAAAGTCTGGAAAGCAGAATCACACGGTTCGTGAGGGAGCACTTGCCCTCTGTTGATTTCTAAGTGCTGATCAACACGATGAAGTTCTTCTTTTTCTCCTATTGACACGTTTGATTCCCATCCAAAGGGCTTGTTTGAAGAAGGGGTGGGCTGTGGCCCTCGTGGATGTTTCAGAGAGGGGCTGGAGTAAACACGACGGATGGGATTACAAGGAAACCCTCTCTGCGATGCTGAAGGGCTTGAAATAGAGCTGTTTTTTTCCTGCATACCAGTACATCTCCTCACTTGCTCTCTGTGGCGGCTTCAGTGGCTCAGGTGCACTGTATCTCCGTTATGTCTGCCTGTCTGATGGGATCTGACTGCCACTGCGGAGCTGGACGCATCAAAGAAAGCCAAAGAGAGAAGGCCGGTCCAGCTGTAAGAGGCTCAGTTATATAAATGGGGCCAAAGTACTTTGCTTTATTTGGACTTGTTTGGGCTTATTTGTTTGTACACCACACAGCTTCATACTTGGCGAGATGCAGGGCAAAGTTTTTCCTCCCACTTAGACAGTGTGCAACTTGTTGACGCCGGTGGGAAAAAAAAAAAAAAATTAAACCTCATACATTATGTTCTCTCTTAATTTAGCAACAAAAGCCTCACCAGATACAACATACTGCAGTGTTTCTATTAACAAAACCAACCTGGCTGGCAAAACCAGTCGTGTGCATTCAGCAGCTGTCTGAGGTTCAAGGGCTAGCAAAGTGGCTAATTTTTGAGTATATATATTCACCGAGGAGCGACGAAGAAGAGTGACATTTCAACAAACTTCTCTACAAAAACATAAGTGGACCATGACTGGCACTTGGTGCAATAAGTGGTCTGCATGTAGCGAGGCACTTCTGTTTGGGCCAAAGAAAACCCGGTTTAGTGTAACCGCCACTTCCCTGAGCAGAAGTTGGAGAAGAAGCAGGAGAAAAGGTTCGGGAGGTTTGAGAGATGTTGTCAATCCTTAACCAGACTTCAGCTTTAAGTACCGTTTAGAAAAAACAGATATTGGGAGATATTGTTTTCAGGAGATTCCCATCTGTTGTCAGTCATTTCCTGCTATCTACATGTCCATCCTCCCCTGATTGCGACAGATAAGACGTGTGTTGCCTCCTGCGTGGTGAATAGCGCCGTCTGTACTGGCTGACATTGTGGTTTGGGTCAGTGAGTGAGGGTTAGGGTGATGGATTACTTTACTAATGATTTTGGCCTGAGACTGAGCTTGTTTTAAAAGGCAGACATTCTGTGAGTCAGTTTGAGTTTCATACAATGTTATGGATTGGCGGAGTTGTGCGTAGATCTCTCCTCCAACGGCCAAAGTCGACAGCTGATTATTTAATGTTCTTGTTTTACAAACCGGGCCTAATCTGCAGAGCAAAGAAACAAGAAATTCAATTGGCACAGCTAATTTGAAAAACTTAGAGTGGGTCAGATTTTTTTCCACAAACAAAACCCCCAGGCTGAATAGAAGGCGCTTTAACTGTAAGCTAATACACTGATTCACATCTGAGATGTTTGCATGTACTGTACCGCCAGCGGAAGATGTCCTCTGCGATCAAGCCCACCCACACTGCGATGTTGTGAGGGAGCGTGCCCCTTACCTCCCATCGGGGGCAACAAGGTCCTGTGTCCACATTTCAAGCGGGGCTGTCACTCACAGTAGGGGAGAAAGGGTTCTGTCTTGGGGTCAACACTTATGTTCTCCAGCTAAGAAAGCAAGGCTGACTCTCAGAGGACGGGCAGCAGTTCAACACAGCGGGCTTTGTGTTGCGTCCGTACGCAGCAGAGCGAAGGAGCTCAGAGATGAGCAGAGGGGAGGTGAAAACTGACAGTGAAGAGGGTGAAAATGAGGCTGTGACTGTGCAGTAAAACCACAGGAAAGGCTGAGGTGGAGTTTTTTTTTTCTGAGTTAGTGATGATTCATCTGATAGAAAAGAAAAAAACTCTGATTCTTCTTTATAGGAATAACAATATTTGGCTGAAGATGTTCTTTTCAGGTTATTGTCAGGGTTTGGTATGCTTAAAATACCGTAATAACAGGAATACAAGTCTGTTTTTTCTATTTCATCATCTTCTATTTACAGTCTAGACTGAATACCAACACTATTTCATCACTACCTGTATATGATCTGTGTGTTACCCTCATTATGAGGATGTCAGCATTTATCACTATGGCAACAGAGGGATGAAAGCTGGAGAGCTACAGTGATGGACCAGGACAAACGGGTGCAGATGGGATTTCAGTAAGAAAAGTCGCTATTGGCTGTCCCAAAAGTCACTAAATGTCTGCATTGTCTAATTTGCATAACATGTCATTTGCATGTAATTGTCATGGATGCTGTAGGAGAGAAAGAAAGCGTGTAAAAAGCACTGTAAATATTTTTATAACTATAAATGAACTTTCTTCTGTCAATTCTTTTTTTTTTTATGACTAAAAATCTTCGTCTGAGCTTGGGACCAACAAAAGTAACCCTAAAGAGAAAACATAAGCGTGAGTTATTTGCATGGAGATTAGTTTATGCTTTCACATCAGTCTCCAAACTCCAGAAAACTTGCTTGACTTGTTGCTAGTTGCTTTTTTGAAAAACAGTGGCTAAAAGGCTGTGAAAGGTTTGCTAAAGATAGCAACAAAGCTGTTAAGTTAGCAGTACTGCAGACAGCTATCAGTTCTTCTTTAGGAACTTGGGAAGTGAGTGAGCCGTGCCTTACGTATGTTCCATTTATACTGAAAGTCAGAACTTGGAGCTCTGAACAACATCCCCTCAAAGTTGAGCGCTCCCCCCACCTCACAAATGTACAACAAAACATGTAACTACTGTTGACGTGAGCAGCACATAACATGAATTATATGTTGGGCTGGAGAGATCCAACTTTGGAGGCGTTCTGATTAAAATGTTGAATTTGGAGTACCAACATTCTGACATCTGTGTAGACCATGAACGCACCTTTAGCCGAAGCAATCAAACTTCGGACTCGCTATGTGTGCTGCAATCATGTAAATTAGTCTAACTAGCAGAACATTAATCCTCTGTTTTACCAGCGATGTTTGTCGCCTTTTGTAGGGATAGTGGGAGAGAAGGGGGGAATCTGGGTTACTGTGAATCTGAGGGGTCATACCCACCCCCCCCATCCCTAAGTGCCATCTGTGCGCATGGGGACAAAGTGGTTCAAAAGTCGTCCAAGTTATTAAATAATGTGGTAAGGTTATAAAACTTACTGTAAATATGGCTGTCAATGCAGCCAACATATTGGAGGACTGCCAGCCAACACAAGAAGAGAACAAATCAAAGGTAATTTTACTGTCATCCTCAAAATAGTGAACTACAATGAGACTAAATATATATATTTTCTTATTAACTTAAATTCTTTTCTTTTATCTCCGTATTTATTGTAAATATACAAATCACATGATTGAACCTGATCTGAAATACAGTTTTATCAAAAGGGTCTTATATTCTGAGAAATACGGTGATTTCTCGAGAAAAACTGCTGAGGTTGCTCTGTATATAATTTTACTTATGTTTTTACATATATAGCAACACCGTTAGGAGTTAATCTCCTGATTTTATAGAAACTGATGAGATTGTTTGAAGAATTAGAACTCTGTCTAATTCCTATTACTTGTTTATCTAAAATACTGATAAGAAAACTACTTTAAGCAGCTGATTATTTGTAGTATTTAAACGGATAATTAAAGCTCAACATCCATTTCTTTGGATTAATTCTGAAAGGTAGCTCTTCATTGCACTTGTACGTATGACGTCACCTCAGGAGAGCAAAGTATGTGATGCATATTTGTCCATCTTTGAACCTTTAATTGAGTTAGCGAGGATTAGCACGCACAACAGCCTTTCTATGAGCCCGACAGAGATAAAAGAGGAGGGGGAGAGCGAGAGATGGAGGGCGACCGATCGACACATGTTTGGGCTGGTGTCACCTCTTAATATAATTTGGCACATGCTGCTATGTGCTTCTTCTGGTGTAGAGTTTCTTTTAAGTGGCTAATGCCTGCGGTGGGTGAGCACCCACGGGGGACAAGAGAGGTCAGTGTTTTGGGTGGAACGTGTGGAGAAGGTGTGGGGGATCTTCCTGTCATTCACCACTCATTCCTCTGAGCCCCCACCGACCTTTGACCCCCGCACAGACGAGCCAACAACCTCAACCTGGTGGACCAAGCTGAGCAGCAGGCGTTGTTGAAAATGCTCATAGTCAAAAAAGTTGGTGGATGTTACCTGCCAGGAGGAGAGGCAAATATATTTTAACTTTTGAGATGACGTGGATGGAAGAATGGACTTATTTAATGCACAAATGTGATTGGATTAAAAATACAGATAACTGAAAACATTGTTTAAATAGTATTAGCCAATCATGCTTCAGTACAATACTGACCTGAATACAGGACAGGTTTTTTTCATTGAAAATAATGTGTAAAAAGTGGGATCGCTTATAATCGGGGTACAATTATTGACCCGTTGATAGTTGTCTAGGGTCGCTTCACAACCGAACAGCAGAGGGCGCCTGCGTTTTCGAAAGCCAGTGACCTCACTGTGGCTGCGGTGGTCAGCCAATCACGGCAGAGACGTGGCCATTTCCAAGAGACTGACAGGAGGGTGTGAGAGTTTGTTATTGAGAAAAATTTCTTTAAAAGAGTTAATTTAAACAAAGTAAGACTTTGAGGGTCCCTTCAAAGGCAGGGAGAACACAACACGTAGTAAGAACATCCAAGCTGATGATGGTTTATTAAGGTACCTCCATAGAAAACAAGAGTAATTTTGTAGTAATGGTGGAACCTGGAGCTGGACTGTCGGAAGGAGAAAGGCGGTCAGAGCAGAAGAAAGCTGAACAGGAGTGATAGAGCACGGGCTAAAGGCTAAAACACAGGCTAAACTGTTTGTGACAATGTTCATTTAAACCCACATGCAGCAGTTATTCTGCAGTGATCTGTTCAAACTTGAGAGTCTGTCAGTAAAATGAAGAGTGAGGTTATGTTAGCTCTGCTTGGTGAGGTTGGAGTTGGTAGATGAGCTCTGGTAGGACGTAACCTGCACAAAAAAAGTTTCAATTGCGTAAAAAGTTCAATTTAACCTCCATTTAATACAAAACATTTTCTGCACCACAATATTTCTATTTCAGCAAACTTAAGAAAAATGTTTTTTCTTTTTGGACTGATATCACTGAAGTAGGCAAGAATAAAGTCTCTTGGATAAGAGTTGTTTATCAATAACTTGTAGATAAACCTGAATATCTCTAAAGCTGAGTCACTACCAGCTTGTTTATCATCATAATAGACACTACTCTGGGTGGCAAATATCAGTCACCAAAAACGGTTCGATGATCAAACTTTCCATCTCATTTACTCAGCCGTTTTCTCTCTTCTTGCACCAGCAGATGTCGTGGGACCCTTCAATCAGCTCCATGATGACAAAACCTCTCCATTTTCATGCTGCTCCATCTCTGCCACTACACACACACACACATAGACACATAGAAACACACACTTGCACATGCGCTTTGCCCAACTGGCAGACATCTGTAGATAATCATTGCCCGGTCTCAGCAGAGAACTTGTGATATTTAATATTTCCTCACCACTTGAACAAATAAGCTCTAATAACTGCAAGGTACTTGACCACAGGAGGAGAGGAGATGTGCTGCATGAAAGAAACTGTGTGCACTTTGCTTCAATCTGCGATGTTAAATTTTCCATAGAATATATATGTATATATATATATATATATGTACATAATACAAAACCCACCAACCCCCAAAACCACAAAAACTTAAACAGTGAACAAACACTGCAAATCACTGCTTTAAAAAAGGAGATATAAATACTGACAAACACCGCTCACACATACTGTATACACACAAACACACGCACACGCGTGTGTGCTTAAAGCTGATGCGCTGCAGAGGTGTTGCAGAGCTGCAGAGGATCGAGAGACGTTCACAAAACACTCATTAACTTCCTTTACAAAGCCGCCTTTGTGACCTGCCAGACCCTTGGCTGCTCTCCACTTCTCTCTCTCCCTCACACTCACACTCTCTCTCTCTCTCTCTCTCTCTCACACACACACACACACACACAGTTTCTAGCCTGATGAGAAAGTACATAAACACTAAAAAGGATTAAAGTTTAAGTGCAAGAGCTACCTGGATATTTTCTGGAGTAGGCTCTTTTTCAACATGAAAGACTCTGAGCAGAAAAGAAATAAACTACATTTACAGCAAACACACAAACTAATCTTTGACCTAAACATGGCCAAGCCCACCATGCAACAATCAGAGGAGACTTAAACTTATTATTTTTAGGGACCTCCTCTTTATTAAACTGGTTTCTGTGGAGACAGATGAGAGAATAACAGAGTCTTGGATTCACACCTCGGCCCTCAGAGATGTCCGCGACCCCTGAATCAACTGAACATGTTATGTTTTATTTCCCCATAAATTGCATATTACACTAATCTAATACAAATTACGCTCTCAGTGCAAGGTTTCCTTTGCAGTGGATGACAAAGAAAACAAACCCCAGTCAGGAATCAATTTAAAATGGAGTAATAAAATAAAAAAGAACAATTAGCACCCTGAGGTGCTCCGGCGTCTTAAAATGTGGTCAAAGTAAAACATGTTTTATTGAAGTCAGTGTTACAGTACGAAGTCTCTCTGCTCCCTCAGATGTTCACGCCAAGCCCCAACACACTGAGGAGGTTACATCAGCGCCTGTGTGGCAGGAACAAGGCGGATCAAGTGGGGATACTTTAAGTTTATTCAAGATCTTACGTTTTCCAGTTTTAATTTCTTCTTAAGGTCACGGTCACATTGAACCAGCAGGAAAAAAAAAATACTGAGACCTGGGAATGCAGTTACATGACCACACTTGTGAGAAGATGAGATTTGTTTTGAAGTGATTATAAAACCCACTGAGTTAAAAAGTCAGGCGGTTAAATCCTGGTGAAAGTTTGAAATAACCGGTCTTAAGCGTATTTCAAACTCCTTGTTTTGTTAAAATTCAAACAGTAGTTCGAGTCTTTTTCTTTCCCACTTTTTTTATGGCTTGTTCACTTGCCGCTGAAGCCTCTAATCTCACTAGTCCACCATTTGTGTCTCAAATTTAAGACAAAATTTAGATATTTGGATGTTTTTATCAACTACAGTGAAGTGATGACCTTTTTGAGTTGGTCTTTGGAGATAACAATGAAGATGAGGTGGAAAAAAAATGACGCAATCACAACAGCGATAAAGTAAAGTAAAGGAAAAGGAAAAGGAAAGAGAAACACATTAAACTACTCTTGTGGATCTATCTCAGCTTTCTCGTCTCTTTGTGTATTTGCGGAGAGGCTGAAGAGCAAGTCCGTTTACATCTTCCAAGTCAAGATTTCTTTTGTGAGAATCAATCTAGTTTCTCAACTTGATGTCAAAATGGAAATGAAGCTTTCTGCCATGCAACTGACAGAAAATCAAAATATCAGACAGACTCAGAAAAACTCAACAAAAACAAAAAGGCTACTAAAGAGGCCCATAAGAAAACAGAAAGACTGGGGTAAACATGTGAATGTAGTGTGTGGGTATACATTTCTATAGTCTGATCTCTGAAGCTGCATGTGAATGTACTGGGTGATGGTCTACTCAGCCATCACAGGTCATACAGAGACATAACTATCCATCCATCTTCTATCGCTTATCTGGATCCGGGTCGTGGGGGCCAAGGAGCAGCGGCTCTACTACGAGATGTCTGTGCTCCGAACCCTATCTCTAAGGCTGAGCCCAGACACCCTCAGAGGGAGCTCATTTCGACCGCTTGTATTCGTGATCTCGTCCTTTCGGTCACGACCCACAGCTCAAGACCATAGGTGAGGGTTGGAACGCAGATTGACCGGTAAATTGAGAGCCTTGCCTTCTGGATCAGCTCTCTCTTCAACACAACAGGCCGGTATGGCGTCCGCATCACTGCCAACGCCTCCCTGATCCGTCTGTCAATCTCTCGCTCCATTTTCAACCCGAGAACAGGACCCCAAGATACTTAAACTCCTCCACTTGAGGTGGACACTCTCCCAACCCGGATTGAGCAGTATACCCTTTTCCTGCTGAGAACAATGGCCTCAGACTTAGAGGTGCTGATCGTCATACTCATCTGCAAACCACCCCAGTGCGAGCTGGAGGTCAGCGTACGATGAGGCCAGTAGGACCACATCATCTGCAAAAAGCAGAGATGGTATCCTAAGACCCCCAAACCTAAAAAAAAAAAAAAAATTATTATAATAAATAGTATTGTTGATCCTTTTTTATAACCAGCTAAACTCCTTGCAGTAGCTTTGTGTTGTTGTATCGTGTGGTTTTGGACTGCTGAATTTACTGACGCAGAGGAAATGTGTTGTCCGTAATGTAAGACATTTTATCAGCTTAAAGTTGATTGAATCATCAGAAACCGAGACCAGTAAAACATATTTATTGACAGGAATTGAAATCCATTAAAACATGATCCCGGTTTAAAAAAAACACTACGGGAATCATCCTTTAAAAAGGACATTGTTTCCCTTTACATCGTCTGAATCAGCAGATTCCGTCACCGCCGGTATTACAAAGCTGCTTTCTCAACAGTGATGAGTTTACCACAAGGCTCTGCTTCCTGCTGCCCTCACATCAAAGTTACATGACCTGCTCGGGTTTCACCAGCCAGGAGGAGCCGAAGCAGCTCAGCCTGGTTCACTACCAGCAGATGAGCGGAGTGGTTTGACGAAGAGGTCAGTGGCACACCGGGGACTCCAGGCAGCTCTGCCAAAGACCACCAAGGTGATCAGTGACGGGCCACATTCTTCTCCTGGCTCCCTGAGAATCAGAGCGGGTGCTGGGTGAAGGAGGATGAAGACAGCGTGTTTTACTTTCCTCAGGAGTTTGTTCTGGTAGCCTGTGAGAAGGTGTGAGGAGACATCTTCATCCTCGCTAAACGCTCTATAAAGGCACACTTGTTGAAAGAGACTCCAGGAACAGTGCTGCAGAGTCCAGAGAGCACAGAAGTCAGGAAACAACCTCCATGATGGATGATTTAGAAATAAGTATCTGGGCTGGAGGGAAACTTCTAATTAGGAGAAGGGAGGCACATGCTCCTTCATCCCGAGAGGGGCTCTCAGAGCCTTGGCCTCATGAATCGAATAGTGTGGTGAAGAGTTAAGGGATGGACCAGAAGTGGTACCTTCGCCAACCACAGCGCACACGCCGCCTCGGCTCCTTTTACCACTTGCAATCATTCCCCCTCAGCAAGCCCCGACCCATCACATAATCAGGCCCTTTTCGAATCTGAATACCCCCCCCCCCTCCCTCTCTCTCTCTCTCTCTCTCTCTCATTTATTGCCTTATAAAAAGACTTTTGGTCAGTTTTTGCATCTCTAAAATGAGCACGCTGGTTTCCCCCACATAGTGCTCCATTCATCATGTGCTGGTGCACGGAGACCTACTGCTCTTACATTTCCTGTAATTGGAGTGGCAGGGGTCCAAAGGTTGGCATTAATATTAAAAGAGAGTAGCAAAAATTAATTATTTCCTGACAGTTTCTCACCTTTGCCAGCTAAAACTTGTGTAATCGGTTTTGTTTCAGCGTAGGAGTGTCCGCTCAAGTCTTTGTCTGATTACAACCCAATTTGTTACCTTTTATACTCCTTGCTTCCTCTCAGGTCAAGAGGCCCCTGAGGCACCCTAAATGCTCCCCACAAACTTATGAGGCTTGGTGGTGAATCTGGTGCCTGTGAGGCATAACTCCTCCTGTCAAAACTGGGAGGGAAACCATGATTCTTTGCCTTGGAGTCCCACGCTCCTCAGCTGTAATAAGCCATGAGGCATGAGGTCATTTTCTTTTTTTTTTTTCTTTTTGTGTTTGCCTGAATTGTGGCTTTTAATGACTGCACATAACATGTTCGCTTCAAGTTTGTAGGCATGTTCAGTTTACATGAGCTGTAGGTGCCAGATTCTGAGGATAAAGTTATCTCATTATCACCACAGGGCAACTCGGTTTTGCAAAAACTTGATGTTGAACCTAAAAATGAAAACTTGGAAATGCTCCTTTCCTGTTTGACCGCTTTCTCAAAGTGGGCTGTTGTCCAGCAGCTACATGTAGTCACTTTTCGGTTTGTGTTACAGTACATATTGACACGTGAAGCCAAGGGTTTGAAAAGTCGGCCAATCATATGTTTTGACAAATGTGAACCTCATTGAGTGTTTCTGTTTTTGGGTTGAGTAAAAACACGATCCGATGGTCATTTACAGTCATGTTTTCTTTAAATGTGCGTCGCTGAGTGTACACTCTGAGGACGTGAAAATGAACTTGAAAAGGGGGGGGGGGGGGGGGGGGGGGCTAAAAAAGGAGCTTTTGATAGAAAGAAATGCGCCCTGCTGTGAGCTGGAGCTGACACACGTGGAGTTTAAATAAACTCGTATCTCCTGCCAGGTTTTCAACAAACTATCGGCTAAAGGGGAGATTTTCTTTCAAATAAGAATTTCCTCGTAGATCTTCAGATATCAGACCTCATGATAACAAGAAGTGAAGGCTCTTAAAATATTACAGGTTGGATTTGATGTAGGTGTTGAATTAATTTGCTATGAACAGAGTCCTGCTTTATTGAGTGAGAGCCGACCCGTCACCATAAATATTTCATTTAGGTGTGTGTCAAATTGAATAAAGAGTATTTCTTTGATATTAAAAACTGCACTTGAATTTCTGACAGAGTGAACATCCTGTTATTTTGGGCTTCTTTGATTGTTTTTCTTGGAGATTTCATGAGGACTTTCTTCTTCTTCTGTGGTAATAAACTTCTGATTAATGACGCTGCTGCTGCTCAAACATTCAAATAATTGAAGCTGTTTATTTTTCTCTTTGGGCCTCATTATGCACTTGCGCATTTGCGTATTTGGATGAAAAGTTCAGCTGGCGAGATTAAAGCCACATTCAAAGTCTTATTTATTGGCAAATAGGAATAAATAGCTTAACTCTTGACCATCACACGCATTAAGATGTTTTCTTTTTCAGCGCAGTCAATCATTTTCTTTGACATACAAAAACAGAGCGGGACACTTAGCAAAGAAAACCTCATTTATAACACGCTTCAGTGCATATGCTGCACGTATTTAAGAAACACTCCTGGATGTTGTGGGACCGTTTCAAGAGGCACTTCAGGCAATGTTTGCTTTAATTAAAGGAATGGAATAAGCTATTAAAATTAAAACTTTAATCATCTTTGGAAATAGAGGCGTCCTCATCAAGGTGAAGCTCAATGTGTGGCGTAAAAAGCGAAGAAAGGAATCGGACAGCCCGGTGTGGAAGTGAAAGGATGTTAAGAGCGTAACCTTTGGCTGTTGGGTGAGTCAAATGACTTTTTGTGGGTGCAGCCTGCTTTTTAAGAGTGATAGAAGGCAGGTTTCCTCTTCTATTCATGCACTGTGAGTCTTGGATGCTGCGTGCTACATGGAATATTTGTGTGGGAACATCATCACGGTTCAGATATATTGGCGATGGCAACAGGGCATAAGGGCTTCCCTATTTGTGCCACAAGATGAGAGGGTGTTTCTTTCTCTGGCGCCAGAGGCCCTGCAAACCGTGAGCTGATTAAATGTGCGACGCCATGTTTCGTGCTGACAGTGACCATGTTTGAATATGGTGTTTGGGTCAGTGAGGGGAAACGATGGAGCGCTGGCGTGGAGGATAATCGTTTGTCCATTTACCCACATCGCTGGTTCTGTGCGTGTCAGATGGAGGTTTTTTTTTAAGTAAATGAAACACACAGTGACTCCAAAAAGAGTCATTTCAATTGAATTAGAAAGAAAATATCTTCTTTTTTGAACAGATGGCAGGCTGTTTTACTTCTGCTTCAAATAGAAGCAAATCTGAACTGGTTTCTATGAGGGGAAGTGAGTTTTGGAAGAGATGGTGGAAACGGAATCAGAGCTGGAGCCTGAGAGCAAAACTGAAAATAAAGATAGCAGAGAATACATAAATAAAAAGAGGAAAAGGAAGAATGGGATGTACATCAAGTGATGTGGCCAGCCATTGAGGACGGATGATCTGTTTCTCGTTGAAATATCTGTGGTTTTAAAAGCTGACATTTTGAAGAATCCACACATCGTGGGGAAGTTGGTTAAAAAACTAAAGAAGTCAAGTCGATCAGGACAATAAGTAGCAGAATGGTTGCAGACAAAGTCCTGAAGTTTATACTCTTTAGGATTATATCAGCATAAAGCCTGCTTCATTATTCTGCACTGACATCCATCACACTCCGTGATGAGCTCTGCATGTGTGTTGCAGTATCTGTCTCTGCATTAAGACACCTGAAAGCTTGATTGTTTGTGGGAAATTAGAGTGCATTATGTCTAATTAATTAATTAATTAACTGATTAATGTTGCTGTTGATGGTACTGTACCATTTCAAAGTAGATAATAGAAGAGACATTAGAGAAGGTGGGATGGACAGCGATTCCAGGTATGTTGTAAATGCAGGAAATATGATGCTGCCCAGCAGACCAATCACAGCGCATGTGGTCAGCGTTGTTTCAACACATGGTTACTTTCTGGAGAAGGTGCATGTCAGGGTCCGCATGTAGGCTTCCATGTAGGAACTGGGGTAAGCTGATCTATGGTGTTCATTAAATCCAGAAATTCTTTGCAATTATACGTTGAGAAACACTGTTCTTGACCTGTTGGACTATTTGCTCACACAGTTGTTCACAAAGTGGTGAACCTCGCTCCATTCTTGATTGTGAACTACTGTGCCTCTCAGGGATGCTCCTTTTATACCCAATCATGACACTCACCTGTTTCCAATGAACCTTTTCACCTGTGGAATGTTCCAAAGTGGTTTTTTGGAGTATTCCTTAAATTTCCCGTCTTTTGCTGACCCTGTCCCAACTTTTTTGGAACATATTGCTGGCGTCAAATTCAACATGAGTGAATATTTACAAAAAACAAAATTTGTCAGTTTGAACAATAAATGTTGTCTTTGTAGTGTATTCAGTCGAATATAGGATTCAGGATTTCAGCGTATTCTGTTTTTATTTACGACATCTGAACTTCACTGGAATCGCGGTTGTACTATGGTGCAGGCTACATCATTAATCCCAACTTTGAATGGAGGATAGGAAGAAGGGACTGTAAGTGGTCTCAATAGAGACAAAATCCTTCCAGCTGTCTTGAAAAGCATCAACACAACATCAAAAAAAGCATTGCTCTTCTTTTGGGATATGATTTAACTCAAACTCATCTGATGGTGTATCTTTTCTTTCACTGGAAGGAAGAAGTTGCTTTTAAGTTCCTGCATCTTAAATAAAACAAATAAGAGAAGAACAGTTTGGATTGTATCATCGTCAGAAGCTTCTAAAGAGCTTTTTTCTAACTAAGCTTGGAATTTTTAACATCATGATGTGACCAGTGAAACCTAAGGGTCAGTTTAGTAGCAGTCCAGTACTCTGTCAGGATAATAATTAGGCTCACAGGCATTGACCTCTTCCAGTACCAAACAAGTAATATGATGTGACTATGTTGCCACAAAATTTCACAACAGGGTTTTGGGTGGATCACAGGGTGTACAAAGCGTGCAAGGAAGTCAGTGGGGACTGCAGTTTCACGAACAGTCAACTTAAGTTTCTTTCAACTCTTCGAGTGATCTTTTTCTAACCTTAACCAAGTAAATTTAATGGCCTTTACTCCACCAAATCCTAACCAGAGCAGTGGCGGATCAGAAAACTTTCTGTTGAGTCATTTTTAATGGAAAATCTTCAAAAACACACCACATTCATTCCTCTGAGCCCGACAGTCATGATTTTAATCAAGACAAATGTAGGATGTGTTTGGAATAGTTTAAAACTTTCTGACAGCGTGCGTTTCTGAAAGGATTTTCATGACTCAATCGAACGTCCTAAAACCCTGCTGACAACTGCAGTCATCTTCAGTCAGAGGACAGCGTATGATGTTTATTAGCCGCCGTCATATTTTCCATACGCATACGTCTTTGACTCTGACTCCACAGCAAGCGAGCTCAACTTTCAGCACAAGAAGCCGTTTTAGTAACAATGTGATTTATATATGAGGAACAGTCATGGTAGATATAACCGAGCAGAACTGACTAAACATTCCCATTGTTCTCCAAAAGGGTCGATTATCTCCTACATTAACCCCGCCCGTGGAGCTCACGCTGAAAAAAAGGCATTCCTCTTTTGGGTGTACACTGGAGAGTGAATTCAACTTTCCCCACTCCATTTTGAGATTATTTATCACCCCTGACGCTCGGGCGCTGGCCCACAGGAAGTGAAGCGTAAGTGCAACAGGAAGAGGAGAAGGTGGACGGTGTGATCCCCGGCATGTAAATCAAGATTTTTTTATGAGGCCAGGCCACCCTGGAAGATGAAGTGCTCTTGTTGTGAGAGAAAACAGCGGCGCGGTACACATGTCATAACATTGACACCTAGGAGGGGGTCGGCTGGGATCCATCCTCAGGCCACGGCTCCCATGTGCCCTCTTGGCCTGAAACACCATCCCCTAAAAATCCCCTCAAACTCCCTCTCCTCAGCTCAGACACAGAGTTTTACACCTCGTCCCCTCTTCCTCACCATCCTCCTCCTCATTCACTGCAAATCTGCCTCCATTGCTCACTCACGACATCTTTAAGAGCAGTGCCAGCTTCTGTCCACCAAACACTTTCTTAAACAATAAACAGAGGGCCTAGGTGGTCCTGTCAGAGCTGCTGTCTTTGTAGAATAACCAGCTACCACAAGAATCTCTCTTCTGCTCTCTGTGGACACCCTGCACACTCATACGTGCTCTCAAACGGTGTACTGGATTGTCAAAACCTCCTTAACGTTGTTTGACAACAGTGTCAGGGTGTAAATGACCGCTAATTGGATTTCAATGCAGATGATGCTGCATTTGAAAAATACATAATTAATATGTTGCAGGTTAACCATACCTCAGAAAAATTGAGTTAAATGTACTCTCAGCTTGTTACATCATTTTCTAGAGGTGGCATAGAGCTGGATGGAGATACAGGAGCCCCTGAAATGACCCCCCCCCCCTTGTGTGTTAAATGCAGATTCAGGAAATGCAGGGGCAAATCATGTGATATATATTAAAGCTTTAACAAACAGACCATGACTCGGATAGCCTGACGTAGATAAGGGATTAAGAGTATTACAGGAAATTAACACAGAAAACCCTCAGGACGTCAGCGTTGCCCCGAAGGCCCAAGGCCCCGGGACATTCAGCAGTTTGGTAATCAAGGTAGTTATAAAAGAAGTGCAAATTCTATATGAAATGCCAAAGTTAGAAATTCGGTGTATTCCAGCAAAAAGAAAAAGAAATTCTATGCAAACTTTTTTTGCTCTTAAAAGGGAAAATAATCCTGTGTTGTGGAAAGAAACTGGGTGAGATAAATTATCAGAAATGTAATGATGGATTAAGTAAATGCATGCATCCATATTTTTTGTTCAGATTTTGAAAAAGAGAGAAATAAAAGATGTGGTCAGTTGGCAAAACTGAAAAATGTCAATTTGTGTAACCAATGTTTCTCACTAAAAATAATCTGATATTGTACAAAAAAGTACAACAAAACCCACATTATCAAGTTTAGAAATGAAACATTTTAAATATTCTTTAAGATGATATTTTATAAGAAATAACTGATTCCATCAGTACACTGTCATAATTTCTAGAAGGTGAATTATTTCATACATGTCGTGTTTTTGTGTTTACACCATTTGACAGTTTTATTGGACTGATTCTTAAATTGGTCAAAAATGGCAGAAATGTCATGTTAAATACTTTGACACCAACAGAAATGCAAACTGCACCTTTAAACAAACACCAACCTAACATGTTTAAAAAAACTAAAGCATATTTTTGATACCAACCCTTATTTGTCCCTTTCCCAATGTGTGTATGTATCAGAAGCATAAAACATTTTGCAGAGTTAAATGTTTGCGTTTTAAGACATTAATAATAAAGTAGAACTTTAAGCAAAAACATTCATAGAAATCCTCTCAGCTCTGTAAACCGGTGTGCTGAATGACCTAATGGTCACGTCAATAACATGTGTGTGTCAGTGGGAACGCCTCGGTGTTTGTGTGGAAACAGTTTGTCACATTTCATTAGTTCACGTTCACCACTTTGCGAGGTGCTTACCCAGGTCACATCTACTCTCAGTGAGGCCCTGTTGGTATTTAGACACATACAGCAGACGCATTTATTCACCAACCTTCTCACTCTAGATTACTCAGCATCCTGTGACTGGATATCACTCTTTTCATCATTTGCTTTGGAGTGAGGGAGATTTAGAGCTGTTGCAGCTGATCTGATTGCAAGAGCAGCAGAAGTATTTTGCAGGAAGCTCTGTGTTTACCTCGTGTGTGTGTGTGTGTGTGTGTGTGTGTGACAGGAGCCGGGAGATGGCTGGCATAATGGAGTTTATTTACATTCACACTCACTTACACTGCCCAGTGTCTGGCACTCTGCGCAGGGGGACACATTCCTGCTGTGAGACGTCACTGGTGCCGCTGCACATAGAACGCGTGTTCACGAGCCGTGGGGTCAGTCAGAGAGGGATTATTCAAATTGAATGACCAGGTGTTGTGAGGCTGCAGTGCAACAGGTCAGACACGGCCATCATGAAATTAACACTTCACTTCCAAACTGTTTACCTACTCTCTATGGAGGAGTGAGCACAGAGTGTCACTTTACAGTTTAACTTCAGTCATTAACTACGTCTTTACTTTAAATAATGATCAGAAACTCCAATGAAAGTAAATAGTTACGTTTAAAAGAGGCCCAAAAATGGAACTTTCCTTTATTAGAAACATTTTTAAAAAGGGAAATCTTTATTTCCTATATTTTTCATGCTTTATATCATGAATTTTGCACTATTATGAAATAGGATTGTTTTTCAAATTAAAAAAACGCAACAAGCCGACAGAACTGTTGAATTATATGCAGACTTTTCCCCATTTATTTATTTGTTGAATGTCCAAGAATGCTCCCAAATCTTCATCTTTATGGGGCCTGAGGTTTTTTTTTTTTTTTTTTAACTTAAATACAAATAAAAGAATTCTTTACTTGACCAATAAAGTAAGTAAAAAATAAATAAAAAAAAACCCTCAAAAAAGTCATTCAAAAGTCTGAATATGTTGAGCTTGATAAAGTATAAAACATGATGCGAGTAAACTCCAATTATTTAAAAACTAATAGGATTTATTCCACTGTTTCTGCTCTGAAACTTTCACTAGTCACAACAATCGTTTAAAAATTTAAATGTCAAACAGGTAAACTGAAGCCAAAGTTTTATTTTAAAGCATCTGTTGAATGAAGTAACTCTGAAGTGTCATTAAATGACTGATTATCGTGATGTTTGTACATCTAGCTGTATATGTTTCTTTCTAAGAATATTCAAAGACGTCACAGTAGTTTGAAATAGACCCACACAGACGGGCAGTATTTGAATTTGAAGCAACTAGTATATTTGGAGTCCCTGTATATTTATGCTGGACTGTTTGGTTTGGCATCTCTCTGCTGATAATTTATGACACATCTGGTGTCAATCTGCCATCACCTTCCTCATAAAAGGTCCCCAAATCATGAATATATTCTTTAGATGGCAAGAAATGCTCGTTATGAGCCGGGGCTTGATTTGTGGAGTCTATCTTTTTCACAGTCGACTGGATATTTTGGGTACGAATCAATGTGTCTCAGAGTGGGTAAGTGAATTTATATACTTGGGAGTGTCTCCACGGCTGGTGCTGTGGCCAAGTGTGGGACACATGCAGCACCACAACGGAAACCTGGGAAACGGCATTAATTGAGGAGGGGAGGAGAAGAAAAAAAAAAAGAGAAAATAACATCACATGTGGACTTCTCCTGCTGCAGTAATTCAGCATCATGAAACGCAATACTTCCCCTCATAAAAATATGTAACAGCAAATGTTTACCAACTGGAAGGCAACAAAACAGAGAGGACCACACTCATTTTAACATCAACTCTCTGCACATTTTCTATGCCTGTGCCATCAAAAGTAATAATAATAATTTACTCTTAATGTATCATGGTACTTTAGGTTAATTTAGGTAAACTACTAATACAGCAAGAGATACGAAGATAAATTATAGTGCAGCTGTACTTCTGCAGCGTGTGTTCAGAGCCAACTTTACAGGAGTTTTTAACCACACAAACTTTCCTCTACGCAGCACAATAAAAGTAATTAACTCCAGTGATTTCGCCGTCTATCTCTCCATGTAACCATAAGATGGACATTATGACAGCTTGTAAAAAGGCTTCAGTCAGAGCGCGCTCCATAGAGCCGAACGAATGAGGAGGCTGCAGTGAGGGCCGCTCAGTGAATGTTTCATTATATCTTATGTTGCCTTCCCTCAGGCGCTCTCCAAAGTAAGCGGTCTGCGTGAGCCTGGTCTCCAAATGCTCAACCCTCTTGTGACCACTTGGAGCAAAGCAACTCTCCACTTTCTTATTTTCGCCCTCAAACGAGAGCCTCTGCATGGATTATGTGTTTGAACACAGTGGTGCCTTTTTATTTAACTTGATTTTTGCTCGCATGTTTGAAAGCTCAGGGTTTCTGAGTTAGAGAGCAGCTTGACATGTTCGGGACTGGGGCAATATTTTTGGGACGATCAACCAGGAAAGGGCAAAAAATGTTTTTACAAGAGATGCTGCCATCTAAAACATCTGAGGTGAATGTTTTGAGGATGATTTGATAAGATGTTTGGATCAAGAGTGCACATTTCCATGGATGTTGCCCCTCAAACTGCAATTATAATGACAAAGAAAGCAATGAAATGAAGCTATATGTCACCTAAACTGTCTCACATTGGTGTGAACATTTGTTTTTACAATATTTATCAAGTTTTTTTTAACTAATTTTTAAGCTCAGCTGTGCAACGATGGCATGAACAGTTGTGTTTTTCATTTCAGTCAATGTGATGCTGCTTACCGATACTACCTTCAAAAATTAAGGCTGATCTTAATTGCCTCTATCATTTCACTAAATGGTTAATGACAGTGATTTTATACACACAGGGCTGTTTGAGTGTGTGCACCGTCTCACAGCTGTGTGTACATGTGTGTGTGTTGAAGTTGAGCTCTTTGCTTTGATTTCCCGCTCCGGCATGTGCGAGGACTTAGCGGGCCGAGCTCCCAGACATCTGTTGAATATTAGGTGCAATAACAGCTGGGCGGACCTCAAACATGGTCACCCACTTCACCTCCCCATGTCTCTGAGGATAACCCCAGCTGCCTCACACTCCAGATGACAAGTGCCCGTTTGCCGGCACGCTGAGTCTGGGGCCCCGCCGATGAGCCGAGCACCCTCGCTTCCAAACCATCCATGCGAAAGATTCTCCTCCTCCATCTTCTCTCTCACTCTCTCTGACTCTCTCCTGCTGTGCATGGGAACAAAGTGGGTGGTATCCAGTGATTTCACCGCGATAATATCCCACCGTGTTTGATTTCCCATAATGTGTCAGCTTGTTGTTGAAATAAATTTTGGCTCTAGGGTGGTTGTCCGTCAATCGCTCTCCCCTGATGTTTCTCCTCTGAAAGATCCAGAAAAAGACAAAAAAAAGCCAGCCATGGAGGCAGACGATAAGGTCAAGCTTTAATAAATAACCAAGAAATATTTCTGCTAGCTCCAGGAAGGCTTGTTTTGCAAATTAAGCCTATTGTGAACTATGGCAACATGATAAGGAACAACAAGTTCTTCTTCTTATAAATACAAACGAAATCTTAAAGATCCCCAGTTCAGAGTTCTTCTGCCACAGCTTTTTGCACAGCATTAGCTCATGACAACTAATGTCACCAACTGTAAGACTGTGCAACTATAGATCCCTCACTATTCACTGGTATACTTCTGATTCATTCTGGATCGCATTTGATTTTCTACAGTAAAAAAAAAACAACAACTTCAGAACTACCAAGAAGCTAATGCTAGCAGTCTGGCAACAGGCAGGTTGTTACTGTTAAAAAAAACCATGCTAATTAGCCCTAGCCCTCATCTTTCTTCCAAAACACACAATTGCACAGTGTAAATGATTTTTTTCTTTGTCTAAATTAAACCTTTCAATAAAATGCCCCAGAGTGCCAAACTGTCTGCTATAATTGTAGCTTAGTGACATGCCTAACACTTGCTAATATATTAGCTTTAAGGAGGTTTATATCTACAATTAGTTTCATATACCAGTTGATTTGTTTTATTGAAAACAAAACATTTTGTTCAGTTTTAAAGATTTTGATGAATTTAAAACAGAACATTTGAGAAATATTGTGACACTCATCATTATGCAAGCATTTTGGGATGCTATCTTGTTTTCCCACTGAAACTGATTTTTTTAATATATGAAAATGCTAAACTTATTCCATTTTTTGGTTCTTAAAAATGTTGTGGTAGAAACCTTGTGTGTCTTTCATAACATCAAATCTGCCTTAGCAACTCCTTGCTAACAAATTACTTGCTACCTTAGTTAAAACTAGCTAACACATTCCTTAAGTTGTAAAGATGCTACCAAAAACAGTGATGCTAGCAACAAGCGGGAAATTTGGATTATATTTCACACAAAGTAAGTAATAATTGAGATTAAGATATGATTTGACCTGCTGCTAGATTTCCAAAAGGATCCCAGAAACCTTTGAAAAAGCTGCTTTGAAACTAATCAATAACCACATTCATGTAGATCTACAGTCACTTGATGCTGTACTGCTGCACTTGGTCCAACACTTTAAAGCATGCCTTCGCTGCTTTCTGGGTGTCGTTATGGAGTCACATTTTATGACCTTGTGATTAGTGTTTTTATGGTGGTAGGGAGGTCTGCAGATGGTCAATGTAAACTTGTCACAACTGAGGGGCTCTTGTCCAGAGGTGAAGGAGAGAAGGAGAGCTCTGTTAAACATAAAGACATATAAACAGAGACGGAGTGCCCTCTACTGGAGACTCTAACAGCCTACACAAATATAAATGGTTGGGGATAAGACTGTGTTAATATATGTGGTAAACATTCTTGTTTGGGTGTGAGATTTTGAGTGGGATGAGTTGAAATATTAAAGATATGTCAGGAGTTAAGAGGCAGAGAAAACTGAGTACCACTTATTTTCTGAAGGGTGACACAGATGTTATTAATGTCATTAATACTGACTTTCATGATGGTCTAAAAGTTGCCTCTTGATCACTTAAGGACCCATAACTCAGAAAATAGCACACGATGGCATTAAAATTGTTCAATCAATCAATCAATCAATCAATCAATCAATCAATCAATCAATCAATCAATCAATCAATCAATCAATCAATCAATCAGTCAGACTTTATGGAGCACTTTCCATATGCAAAAACAGTAACACAAATTGCTTAACTAACAGAAAATTAAGAAATGAGATCACCCCCGCAAACCCACACAGCAACACAAACATGGCGATGTATATCTGTGTATCATCAGCATAGCTATTGATGCTCATGCTGATGCCCTGTATCCTGATGACATTTCCAAGACTTCCTGTAAAGGTTAAAAAGTGTCGGACCTAAAATCGAACCCTGGGGAACACCTGAATTTACTTTGCATCTTTTTGACGAGCATTCACCCATACTTAAATTTTCTGTAGATAAGATGTGATTTAAACCAGTTAAACAATCATGTTAGCATTGAACAAAAATACATATTGGATCTTCATACCAACATATTAATCTTCAATTCTTAGAAAACTGGTAAAATAGTAATTGTCAAAAGATTGGAGCCTAACTTTAACTTTAGTTCTGTGTTTTGGGAAAGAGGAAGGATTGTGACTAAAGCTGTGGAGAGTGAGTTAGCTAAACAGGGCTAGTATTTGGGCAAAAGAAAAGATTGTGATAAATGCTAACTTTCTTTTTTCCTATTTATTTTTGATGTGAATATACTTAGATTATAAAAAAGTACCATAGGACAATTAAAAATGACTGTACAAAATTACATCTTTACTTTTTAAGCAGTTGAATCTGTAATTATTTCAGTTTAATCCTTTTTTAAGAAATACAAATTTAGTCGCAAAGTAAAAAAAAAAAATACTCAATGTGTTTACTAGTTTTAAAAAACAACGCTGTTGCACAGTGCCTTGTAGAACAGAGGTCATGTTGTCTTAGAAATACTGATGACCCCTTACATCCTGCACACATGTGTAAAGGGTTTAAGACATTCTTTAACTTTAAGGCTCCTGTTTCACCCTCTCTGCAGCACATATGTGCAGGTGTTATGGGATGATGCTAAAGAGGGATGTAGAGAAACTTACCAAGTTAAATACAATCTGACTGTTTTATGGTTAAAGGGTCTGTGAGGACTATCCATTTGAAGTGGATCACAGCGACACCTTTTGGCTGGAATCACGCACACACTGTCATGATGACATGACTCTTAACAAGGTGTGTTTTTGTTTTGGAGATGAATGGAGATCAGATCTTTTTAACACTACTTTTCTTTGTTCAAGACAGTTTTTTACCAGATACAATGCAAATTTGCAAATCCTTATGCCCTACCAGTGCCCATCGACCAATCAGAGCTAACGTAACCTCATTCTTCATTTTATTGACGGACTTTCAAGTTTGATCAGATCACTGCAGAATAACTGCTGCATGTGGGTTGGAATGAACATTATCACACACAGTTAAGCTTGTGGTTTAGCCTTTAGCTTATGTTTTAGCCTTAAGCCCATGCACTATCACTCTCCCTTTTAGCTCTCTTCTTCTCTTCTGTCCTTTTTCTGTCTCCCAGTTCAACTCCAGTGTCTACCATCATTACTAAATTAAGCAGACTAGTTGTTTTCAGCTATAAACTTCGTTATGGTGTTGACGTGACATGGTGTTCTCATAGAGACTTCAAGGGGCCATAAATCAATCTGGTCCTGTCCGACCCAATTGGGAAGCTAAGAAATAGCATTTAGAAATAATCTATATGCAAATCAATAATCTTTGATTTGCATCTGTTCCATTGAAATGTCAGTGATGCTATTGAGCTCTCTACAAAACCTCTCAGACTATGATCGTTGAAGTATTTCTCTGGGAAACCAAAACACGTTTTTTTCATTGTGGTGAAAGAAAATCTCATCCTCTAGTTATGTAAAAATAAGACACCTTATGTGTGGATTTGCATCATTTATGAGTACTGTACAGTAAATATCAATTACTATTACTTCTGTCTCCCTATTTCCATGCCTGCTTCATGGTTTTAAAATCAGATGCGCCTCATTCTTACGCTTCATTTTCACAACAGCGTGGTTGTACGAGTTAATAAACCATTACTTTTCGCTCCTGCTGTTTCATTTGCAAAAGCAAAACATGCTGATGAAGATGTAGTGAAGTTCAAGAAATGGAACATATAAAATGGAAAATAAGTAACAAGCAGCATGAAGCTGCTCCATTGTGAGCCATATTAAGGGTGTAATACGTTCAGGGATAGGGACTCTCTGAATGACGCATACACACACACACACAGACACACATACAGGATTAATGGAACTTCAAACATGTTTTTCTTTGTAATGCATCATTATGCAGCCGTGAATCTGTCAGCGAGGGGAATCTGTGCGCTTTGGTCACCAGCTGGTCCTGTAATTATTACAGCAGCACTTTGAGACCTGTTACTGTAGGCGGAGGGACATATGGAGTAAAGATTGACCAAAGAAAACTCTAGAAACAGGTGCTGAGCTTGTTTGACCTCATGGTAAAACGCTTCAACTTGTTTACCTGTTTTGTTTGACTTAATGAAAGTTTGGTTACTGATAAAAATGTGTTAGAGCTGAGCCATAAAACACAACTTTGTCATAATTTAAAAAATGATGGCACCACATTGTGAATGCCCACATTTATCACTTTAAATAAGAAGAGCTATTTGTATATGTTTATTGTCTTTCTTCCAGTGTATTACATTTAATTTGATCATACATTAAGATGGTTAAATATTGCGTTTGCTCAGGTTGCAGAATTCCACCTTAACAGGACATGGAGTCCACTCTTTCCTCAACAAGAAGACAAATAGAGTTCGTTTTGGTGCTCTGGTTTGTTTTGTGCAGGTGACAAGATGGGACTTTATTTCTGCATGGGTCAATAAAGACGTGGCCATCTGTGGGTGTGGTTTTTCAGCAGGAAGATTATGGGATGGGATACTGGAACCAGGTCCAGGTGAGACTGACAGTGGGTACAGTCCCATCAATACAGGAACCTGCACCCACCGTCAGCAGCTGCAGCTCCGAGCTCGGCTCCCGGTGAAAAATGGAAACAAGGATTTTTCAGAGATTCAGCCTGACAGAAACATGACCTGAGCATCATAGCTCAGTCTGGATTCTAGTTTACTGACTCTAGATTAGTGGACAGACTCTGATAGAGCTCTCTGTCTCTCTCTCTATGGGCTCTATGATGACAGCTCAAAGCGTGTTGCTTTATAATCAGCTCTTACTCCTTATTTTTGAAGTTATTGTTTCTGATTTCAAACTTTAAATCTGCTGATGTGAACACAGCATTAGGCTACATATGGTGAGCTAACAGCGCTCACTCATCAGGACATCTGCTCCGTTCTCCACTGGTTCTCCTTACACCACAGCTCAGCTGCTGTCCTCTGGCTGTTATTCCTCCTGATCCTGTCCTGCTCCTGCTCTCCATCTGGACTAACAGGTTCCAGTGAGTGATATGTTTTATTGTGACAAACCACAATAAGTAGGAACACACACACAAAAAAAGATTTAATACAGGAAAAACTCAACAAGGATGTGTGACGTATTTTGAAATCTACACAGACTGAAAGTTCCTTACAGGAGCTTTAAACCCACAAATTTAAAAAGTTAACAAGATGACCAAACTGAAATCAGAAGTTGGTGCTCGGATGTCTTTCTTTTTTCATTTTTTTAAATCACTTTTTGTCTTTCTTGAAAATATGTTGAACTGATTGGATCGTCTCAGCTTGAATTTTTTTTTTCTAAATTTTGTGGTTTCTGATCATATTGCCCTGACAATATAAAAAGATTTTTTTTATTTATTATTATTTTTTCTTGGATGGAACATCGAAGCGCTAGAAATTAAGCAGACTTTGTATCCAAAGTCCTTTCCTTACTCCAAAGTGGAGTAAGGAAAGAAGCTGCATTAATTTTCCCGACTGACTCCACACATGTAAAGCAGAGAGCATCTTCTTTTAATTTCTTCCAGGAAGGACAACGCATGTCCAGGTTGTTTTTACGCAGCCACAGTTTAAGATGAAATGCCTCTGTAATTAGAAAAGGTCAGATTATTCAGACATCCATCACTGCGCTTCTGTTTCTTGTCCATTCAGCCACTGGGAGATTTTCCTCAACTCACCAGAACTCGTCTTTGCCCATTTTAGCCACATCTAAGCTCGGCTCCCTCTGTTACCCACTAAGTGCTCAGAAGAAACCTGTTCTTGTTGTCCAACAGCTCCAACAGCTGCCAATCACAGCAACAGCTCTGAATGTGTCCAGAATAATTAATGAGAGGATTCATCCCTCAAAAAGCTCCGTTTAGAGTCTTATTTCAAATGTTATCATGTAACACTCCGGCACAATTCCTCCTCTCCCTCCCTCCTCTTTCTCTTTTTACTTTTACGATCACTCCTGTAAGACAGACATCTTTAATTTGTTTGGATTCAGCTGTAAGGGAGGGATATAACATCTATATTTAACTCTGCGGTGCCTCCTCTTGGACAAGCCAGCGGAGGCTAGCTTATTTTTTCAGGTGCTTGTACTTTGGAGAATGGTGAGCCACAACCTCGGAGATTTCCACTCCTCTGAGTCGTGCTCACCGGCTTCGGGGAAAGCAGAGTGTGTCAGCAGGGCTTTTGCGATTGATGGTGGCTAACGATGTGCTAATTAATCATGACACGGTACGTTAATGCTGCAAGGCAGGAAGAGCGCAGGACGTGGAGGATGACTGTGTTCATATGGTGTCCACAGATGGACATGAGCAGACTTATTTACAGCACATCATTAAGACCCATGAGGTCATCACGTTTAGAGGCAGTCATGCTTTCAGACACTATCTGTTAATGCAGACACCCTGACATTCGCTCTGATTCTCTTTCATTATAATTAATGTAACAGATGAACTCACTCTATCGATTTACTGTGATCCTTTCGGCATTTCTCCTGCAAACATGGAAAGACTGATAAAACCAAACCTCACCTGTCCTTCAGGTGTCTCTTCATATCAGATGATAAGTGGTCAGTTTCCTGCAGTGTTACGTGCTGTGTAAACATCAGCAAATTCTGCTCCTGACCAGGAAAATGTTCTCCACTAGGGGGCGATCTGTGGAGAATATGTCAGGATGTTTTTATGGCAGGATCAGGATCTGAATTTGATCAGGATTGTTTTTCACCATGTTTTTACAAATATTTTTTGGCCACAAATATTTCTTATCCTTAATTCCGAACAATCTGTATGGACCTTTTTTTTTTTTTTTTTTTTTGCCTTTTCTGTAACATTTCATAACTTTAATCTTGTTTTGTGTCCTGGAATGTGTTTTTGAACTCTGAATGTTCATAAAGCACATTAGGTTTTGTACAGAGCTTTAACTCAACACATGTAGCCCATGCACAGTCCATATGGATATTAGTGGGACGTTACCAGACAGACTTTGGTTTTGTTTGTGACCTTGATAGAAAATATAAATTTACACATGATTTTGAACATAACCGCTACACAGAGAGTGATGTTCAAGAACACATAAACAAACAGGGACGTAAATGCACAGACAAGTACATGACAGTTTTACTATTCACTCTGATGGATGGACCAAAAACTGGCAGAGAAACACGCTAACAGACAGACAGGCAGGTGATGATGACATAACACGAAGCACATGAAGACTGATGACAGACATATTGCAGCACACAAGGGCAGAGACAGATGGACTGATGTAACGAGAGACAGACTGACAGAAAGAGAAGTGTAAGATTCAGAAGTGAGATGGATGGAACATCAGACAAACACAAACGGATTGGGCTGACAGACAGATGAGAAGATAGAAAAACATGTGTAAGGACGGACAATCAGACTGACTGACTGATGGAATGTTTGATGGACACAGACATACAGGCAGTGGACATACAGACAGACAAAGGCGAAGGACCATTCCTTGTTGTAACTCTTTGTTTTTTTCGGCTCTAAACCTGATAATTCACATATTGAACAACTCAAAATGTGCATCGGTCCATCTCAGGCAGCTTTATTTCATTTTTTAAAGCTTCATGAGCTGAAGTTTAATTTTTCTCATTCCTGTTATCAAAACTCACGTGACGTCTTAAAAGCATGTTTGAAAGTTTGTCAGTTTAATTCCTGCTGCTTCTCTGCAGCACTTTGTGGTCACTTGGTTCCCTGTAAGTGTTATATTCACATTGTCAAACTGATCTTAAATCTAAACAACTGAAGTCATTAAAACTCTAAAATTTAAAAATGCTAAAAATCAGCATCATGTTAACTAATATTCAGACTAATAAATCAATTGACTAAAGGACTAGAGGACTCTACTGGTCCTGGTCCTCAGTCCTGTTACTCCTCATTTGAGTGACAGGAAATATAGCCACATGTCATTTATGCTAATAGCATGTTGACACTTAGCACATTACTGTGATTAAGTGATTTCAGTGACAGGACTGAGCTGAGATGTGAACCCCTCAATCAGAGTGTAAATATCATTGAATATACGAAAAAATAAATGAACTTACTTTTGGCCCGCAGAGGATCTGAATGATGCTACTTCCTGTGGACCATGTGACCTTTGGAATATTCCAAATTTTTCAGAGGGGGTGATGTGTTAGGGTAAAGGGACTGAGTGAAAACACAAGGACATCACTAAAGTCTGAATTTTAACCAAATTATTTCTTTTTTTAAAGAAAACATACTTAAAGTATAGTTGAGATAAGGCGAAATAAATGTGTAAAAACAAATTCTGAAGGACTTAAATCATAATATTTCATCCTAAAGTCTAATTATAGGAAGCGGGACAGGAAACATGCTGTTTTTCCAGTGTTGAAGGTACTTTAAATTAATCTTCTTAATTGCTTTTATTAAATATGTAGTCAGATCAATGTGCAGGACACTTGGCCTAATACTAAAATGTATTTTACAGTTAATTTTATGATGCATTTATACATATATCCTGGGGACGCAAATGGCACTGTTTCGGTGGAACGGCCCTGAAGCATTAACTGAGGAGAAGAGACAGTGAGACAGTTAATGGGGCAGACAGACAGCTCTTGAACTGAGCAGACAGACAGACAGACAGAAGTGAAGCTGAAGCAGCGCCTCAGGCAGAGACACACAGAGGGTGAGAGCTGCGGTGTGGCAGCGTGTTTGTACAGCTGAAGTCAAGCTGAAGAAGCCCAGGCCCCTCTCTCACACTCCATTAGGCCCTAAGCTCCACGGAGGGCTGCACTCAACACATAAACAGCCTGCTGGAAGAGCTCGGGGACGGATGGGAGAGGCAGGGGGACGCCAGGCAGGACAGCAAGCAACAACAACAACTGCCTTTTGGCTTCAGCATACTGCAACCAAATTACAAGCAAAGAGAGCGCAGACACAGAGGATGGAAACAGAGCAGCATGAGAAACCAGAGGGTTCATCTGTCTGAGTTTTTCATGCTTTGTTTCACAACTTTTCCAATTTTACTTTTGTGCCGCTGGTAGTGAGGAGATGTGTATCACATCAACTTCCAAAATCCACTGAGACTCTTTGAAAACATGATAAAAAAAGACTCATATTTCAGCGATAATCCTCGAAAATGCTCAGCGGTCAGTTTTAAAGAGCGAGGCTCAGACTTATTAAAACTAACTCTAAACCAGTCTGAAAGAAACATTTATAGACACAAAACTGTCTATAAATGTTGATTATTTCTTCCCTTTTTGCAACATCTTTAAATAATCTGAGAGGAAAAACATCCCAACTTTGATCTCTTGTTGTAAAGTCCCAAAAGGTCATCAGAAGAAACAGCTCTATTTTTTTTGTCAAAGTTTGGAAATCACTTGTCCATGAGGGATTATAGTTCGAAACAGGGTCCAGCTCTTAAACTTGTGGAAGTCTTTGGAAAATGCTCACAACATGCAGTGCTGTGCATGATTCCTGTTCAGTGAGCTAAAATATAAAAATAAAATCCTATTAACAATAAATATGATATTTCATACTCATTTTAGTCCCGACCTACAGCAGTCCGTCACAGCTCAACCACCCGCCTTGGACCTCCACCCTGATGAGCTCCCCTGCTTCTGGGTCAAGTGATGAGGGGGAACAGATAAGTTTGGGTCAGTGCAGGGGGAGACTAAACACTCGCCGAGGGGAATGTCATTGTTTTGGAGATCTTCAGGAGGGTTTTATGTACTCAGCTGCTCTCTCACTGCTGCACAGCATGAGTGCTGGATCCCAGGTCCACAGAATTTACCTGCACTATCAGGTCCTTGCCACACACACACACACACCAACTATTACTCTATCACATTCTTGCATTCTGGCAGTACAGTAGAAAAAAGGATCATAGTGGATGATCATATTGTACGATCAACCTAAAACACATTTTAGGACATGAAGAAGACAAGTTGAAATTAATTGGCCATGGGGTGGAAAAAATTCAGGAATTTTCAGTGTTGGAAACTTTCCATGGCAATTTTTGGAACTTTTTTGGGAGGTTATATTAACTGCATGTACCTGGTCACATACATGTATAAATAGTAAACATTTTGGTTTGTTATAAGCAGACATGCATGTAAACATATCTAATGCAATATTTTAAATTAAATCATTAATAAAATTTCTGGGAATTTTTCCTTAGAGTCTAATTGTTATGAATAGAGGCATGAATATCTGTCACAAGCAAACACACATGCAAATACGCCTGATTCAGCATTTATAAATGACTAATCAGGTTTTAAAACTGGAGAAAATTGGTGGTTTCTTTCACGGAAGTAAAACAAAATGAATGGTGAAAACTAAATTTTTTTTTTTTAAATTTGGTATTTCCATCAGCCTAGACTTATTCCTTATGTCCCCTCAGCGATGGCCATGCTTTCTATTCATCAGGGACCTGGACCTCATCGTCTTGAGTGGCTTCTGTCAGGTCTATCATTAAAATAATAAAACATAATCAGAATGCAATAATTGTTACGACATTATTTAAAGTTATTTACTCTTTATAAATTATTAACAGTCAGTACCATCACTACTATTTACACAGTTTGCAGAGGCATCATGTCGATCTGCAAAGAAGTTTCTGTCAGTAATGAGACAGAGTGCTCAGCAGCTCTGAGCAGAAATCTCATGCCTGAAGGACACCGCCATGGGAAGCAAAATGCAAAGATTTTTTGAAGTGCGGCCACAGGGTGTATGTCAATCATTCAGGGCTTGCTGAAAGCATTAAAGAGCGCTGAATTATTTATTTTTGACAGAATTTAGCTACAGCAAACAATTTATTTTCTGCTAAGTTGACGGAATTCTCCCAGCTTCTCTGCACTGCTCTGTGTAGACATGTTGTTGAATCTCACTTGTGATGCATTCAGGTACCTTTCGAAACTTGAGAATCTGACGATTACCCCAGTTTTTTTTTTTTTCAGTTTTTGGATCGTACAAACGTTTTGTGAATGCCAGTGATTTAAAAATATGTGGAATTATGATTCTGCCGATGGATTGGGAAGGTTCAGCGTGGTTCCTTGGTTTTTTTTTTTACACCAGGCAATTAAACAAATCAATTAATCTTGGTCAACTTCAAACCAGGTTCAAATTAGCATGTATAGTGTTGTTGGTGTGCAGAGTTACAGGCTCATCCCCAGACAGCAGCTCAGCATAAAGCAAGAAAAAAAAAGACCAAGAAGAACTTCCTACGCAACTGCTTCATAGCAAAAACTGGGTGCAAGACCTACACCACTTTGTCACTGATGATGGAGGTCCTACAGTTGGTGAGTCGGGAACCCACGCACAGACTAGCTCACAACTAGCACAAGTAAAATACGGAAAGGTGGCACCACCTAACGGCGCAACTTGGCACTTTAGTCGTTCATGATAGTAACATGTTTATCTTTTAATGTGAACAACAACAACAACAAAAATATTGTTTTTGGGAAAAACTCTACTAAGCATATTATCCTTTATCTTTAGAATCATTAATTTAGAAAGTTTCAGATCTTCATTTGTAATAAACTGTCGGAGTGAAGAGAAACCTTCTAGTGTTGGTTCCAAAGAAGAGCTACTTCTGAATTCGCCTTTTTTCCTCATGTGAAAGAAACGATCAAAGTACCGTCTTGTTTTCCAGGGCTGTAGGAACAGGGTGACAATGGTCAGTTGTTAAAAATCATAAACAGACCAAGTGCTTCTTTCATCACAGCGGGTATCATATTTTAAGGCATTCCATTAGGAACTGGCACCCTCTCAATCTTTACACACATGTCAGATCCACTTAAAAACACATATCTATCACTGGATGGAGGCGTTTTGGATGCGGGACCCGTATTGACCCTCCCCAAAAATCAGCCAATTTGTTCAGGGTGTACGTGCAGCTGAAAGCAGTTGTACTTGAAATATAAGTCAAACAATGCCTCTGTCAGATTTTCGGTCGCAGTGGCTGGTTTGATAAATGTTAATCCTGTGACACCCCAAAATATGCTCCGACTGGGTGCTTAGCATGCAAGGTATGTTTTGAAGAGCTCCTCCATGTGTAGCATTAAGGCACCTGAAACACACCTGCACGTGGTCGCCGATAAATCTGAAGTCCAACAGACACATGACATGTTTCTCCTCCAAAGGTTTTGAAAGGTGTTGTGATTGACGCTGTATGACGAAGACGTCAAGGACCCCCCTCCTCTCCTTAAATCACAAACCCCTCCTCAACTGGAGTACGACACTTCCAGCACGGAGGCCAAGACATGTGACGTACCGCAGCGCTGAGACGAGGAGAGTGTCGCTCGACTGTGACGGCCAAAGAGATGACTGTTTTCCAAAGGCGCTGGTGGATTTTTTTAAGACGCTGCAGCAAGGACCACACAGGAGAAATGGGCTCCTCTCCACCGGCCGACTGATGATTAAGCGAGACGTAGTGTATTTTTCCAATGGCTCCATAAAGACACAAGCTGGGAGAGCCGTAAAAAGACGGTGCAGAGAGACAATTGCCTGGAAATAAATAAAACCGAGTGGGAAAAGAGGGGCCAACACTTTGCTTCTCACCAAAAATATTCCCCTAAACTGGCCACTGTCTGCATTTTTCTTCTAGCAATTATTTGTTCAAATGTCTAAGCTTGCTTGTCGTCCTTTGTTAACAGAAAGCGTATTCCATTTAAGACATGTACCTATAAATGGACCAGTAAGTCTCAGAATACAGTGCAAAAATAAAAAAAATAAAACAAATAAGGAATGCGTATCATGTTCAAAGGATTATGAACTTTCCTTTATATATTCCAGCAATGATAGATTGTTTTTGAAATATAATGCACCCCTATGAGTCGACTCCTTCAAGTTCTTCTTCAGATTAATGGTCCGTGTTGGGAAAAGTGTGCAGTGAGGCATAGAGCATAAATAAGGTCTTTAAGTAGGCAGCTATGGCGGCTGTGGGCTCAGTGGACAGCCCTGTCTGCACACAGACAAAGAGCGAGCTGTGATTTACTGATCCTACATTACAGCTCGCCTCATTCACATGAAGCAAAGACGCTAAGAATGTGCTCCATGAAAAACTCACATAAACTCTGAACAGCGTCAATGGAAAAGTTTCACCTCAAAGTCACTTGAGTACTTGGAGGAGTTTTGACGCCTGTCCAGGCAATGTTTTTACCGTCGTGTTTTCAGAAGATCACAGCTAGAAACAAGGTCATGAATCCTGTAAAGTGGCTGCTTTGTTGCTGGGATGATGAAGGCTGCCTGGGTCAGAGACTAGCCTCAGACGTAACTCAATCTTAACCCGTATTTCTACTTTCAATTTCAATGCAGCTGTGCAACTTAAGCTCACTAAGATGTAGGAAAGACTCCCAGTATTTCACCTGCAGTATCTACTTATGATATAAAAAAAACAGCTTAGGGAGTAAAAAAAAAAAAACCGTAATGTTATCTTTAAAACTCCTGTGAGGAGAAACTAACGGGTTGGGGAACAAGCTAGAAATTAATAATGAAGTATCAATGTGGCCTGTTAAAGTAAACAAGACAATCAGAGAAAATATTGATTATTCTCATGTGATTGTTTTTAATTCCTGAAACCACTTCTTGGGGTAGGTGTTGGACGAAGTGATGCGATTTATTCTAACAGTGGTAGAGATGTCTCTTTCAAGGCTTGGAAAAAGACGTAAGTGAAGTAGTTTAAAATTCCCAAGAGCTCAATGGAAATAAGCTTGTTCCAATTCCCACCAGTTGTCAATGACATGTTTCGAGGTAATGCAATGCTGACCTACTGTAACTATCAAGGCTAACGCCTCTGCAGTCCGGCTCCGCTCTGTTGTGTGTTGACTGCGTTCATCAACTGACGCCAGCTGCATGTTCAGTCCGGCAAGCTGCAGGATCGAGGAGTTCCCGTGGTAACTCGTGATCCTGTGATTATATTTGTGATATAAAAGTAAAACCAAACACACATGGGTATATTGATCCTGTGGAAGGATTTTGAGCTTATTGAAGGAATTTCTTTTCTTTTGATCACTTCACTTATCTACAACTCTGCGCTTTTCCACTTCAGTGATGAGCTTCTCCTCATCCATGTTTTTGCTGTTGGCCTTTGATAACTTCCTGTTGACTCCTGGTGTGTCTCCACTCATGGTGACGTTTTGTTGCAATGGTGAAGCTAAATACGATCTGGTTTTGACACGGTTTGTTTTATCTTGAAAGTCTCTTCTCTACAATGAATTGATGCATCACAGCTGCTCTGGCATCTGGAGGATGGTTCGAGTGTTGAGGCACGCTGTGGAGATCTAATGCTTTTGTCTTGTTCTACTGATTCCTTTAATGACTCATTTTGATAATTTATTATTTGGGATTTGTGTTTAACATCCCCTCTCAGCACAAAGCCCAGGTGCAGAGGTTGTAGTCCTCAGGTAGAAAGCCTGTCAATGGTATTTACCTGCGTCCTCTTTCCATCCATCACTTTGCTCTCTTTTTTAACCTCCTGCTCTGTCTTTTGTCCGCCAGCTTCAAAAAAGGCATAAAAAGACAAAAACTTTCACATTAAATTATGTATATATTATTCTGTTGTAGGCGTGTAATGCTGGACACATGTAAAGTTGTATGTGGGCTGTGTCAACTCAGACTCAGTATATTAAACTTCAATAAGAACCAAAAGCTGAGGGTGCTAGCTCTGCTAGAGTTAGCCAAAACCTGGCTAACTCTGCAAAACCCTTTTAGAAACTGTTTACTCACAGACTCCAAGCTGCCATGTTTAGCCTTGTTATATTTGCACATTGTGCTCAGTTTTGCATTTTTTTTTCACTGGGTGTTTTTTTTTTTTAAGTTTCAGACTGGCAACTTATCCCAGTTTAAATTTCTGTTTATACAAGTAAGAAATTAGAAGTTTGAAACTTTCCTAGTACTAATCATTTCAAACTTTGGATTGGCCACGTTGGATCTTAGACCATACTAAAAAGACACCAGTGTAAGATCATACTGGAACCGACTCACATGAGTGTTTCAGATTCCTCTGTGGATTCCTTGAGAGGAGGAGGTGAAAACAGCAGAGGAGGGAGTTAATTTAGCATTAAGAGCAGGTCTCATTTTAAATAACCCTGAAACGGTCCGAGCAGATGCTGACAGCCTCAGCAGCAGCTGTGTGCTGCACACTGCAGGACCGTTAACGGCTGGAGGGGTGACTATATAGTAACATACCACAGTGGCCAGGAGTCAGCGCACTTGATCCATGAATTGAAAGGCTGAACAGTGAAATACCACCCACTGAGTACCACACACAGCTGAGCTGGAGGCTGACACACCAACATGCCTCCACCAACAGAGTGATAACAGATGGAGTCAGAGGAGTCAGGGCTCTAATCCAGAGGAGTTATGTGTTGGTGATGAACTTGTGTAACCTTTCACATGGGGGCAAGCGGAGGTGTTAAGTGCTCTCAAACATTTCTGTGTGCTAGATATATCAGAGCATATAGATATGATGGCCTGAGCTGGAGTCTAAACATGCAGTATTTTACAACAAATCGTGCTTAAATCACTTTCAGTAAATTATGAGGAAGATATTTCTATAAGCAATGAGATTCGTAATCTGTTGCAGTTTAAATTTTCATATATGAAAAAACAGTTTGAATTTTATGATTTTTAGTTTTGGCTGGAAAACAACAGGCACAGAAGTTTATGAAGTTAGAGGGATCAGAAAGAGGACTCAGTCTTAAAAGGTCCGCACAGCTTCCTACGAACAAAAGACCCCCTTGCGCTGTATTTTTCAAGCAGAAAATTTCCGCATCGTGCACATTTCCAAAAATTCACTTTCGAACAAATCAAAATGATACCCCCCGCCCCCCCAGCTAATTTGTTCTTAGCTTAGGTTCTTCTACGGCTAAGGCTAAGGCTAAGCTAACATGATGCTACAGCATAGCTGCCAACACTCACGCATTGGCCGTGAGACACGCATTTCAATGGCTTCACACGCTCTCACGCCCCACCCCTGATTTCTCTCACTGAAGTGAGCGTCTGATATGTACCTGTTCTAAGAGAGTGCTAAAAAACAAACACATCAATTAGTTAATCCTTCAAAGCACGCGAGGGAATGGAGTTAGGATCTTGCGCCGTCGGAACCAGAACTAGAGACCACTGTTGCATTGGCACAACAACATACCTGCCCAAACTCCCGGTTTTTCATGTTGATGCTGTAACAGACATGGTGGGTTATTTTGTGTTTGAGAATTACAAGCTTCATTGAATGCATCACCCGCGTGTTTTCTGTGAGTTTTCCAAGAGAGGTGTGGGATGTACTCGTCCGAGAGTTAAATAGAGAGTCAAGTGTAATTTTTTTTGATGTGGTAAGGCCCAAAAGTAAGTATGTAGAACATGGAGATCAGCCAGCACAGAAAAGACATGGGGGGGGGTTGCTTTGTCTGATGTAGAAATATTATCACAACATATAGATCTTATCATCTCTCTTTTCATATAAAACAAATAAATGAATTTCATAACAATTCAGAAAGGTTTTTTTTTTTTTCCTCTTTCCCAAAACTTTTATGCTTTCAAATGATCACACCTCTTCAAAGAGATCAAGTTTTGAGGTTTATCTGCTTTTACCTTACTGTAAGTCTTGGCAACAGCCGACCTGTTGAGAACCTGTTCTTCCCTTTCTGCTTTCATTTCTGAGGGATGTCAAGAAAATCAGTCATCACCACCAAAGAAGAAGAGATGGGCCAACCTAAAGAGGTCTTGATTTAGCAATCAACTGTAATAACAGTGGAGAGTAAAACTGATCTGTGTGCTGAAGGATCACTTCTGCGAGCGCCATGATAAATGAACGCAGTGATGAATGCTGTTAAACTTCCCTGTGATATGTTGCGGATTGAATCTGCTGGCACAAAATGATCTCACTTTTACAGAGGACAAATATTTTCTTTTCAAAGTGGAGGAGAGTCCCTCTCCCAAACAGTATTTTCTTTAACTGTTTTCTTTTATAAAAGTCTGTTAGCTCGGCAGAAGGAGGTTAATGCTGACAGTTTTTATGTTGGCAAACTTTCTTGTGATGAAACCGAATTTTCTCCAGACAAGGTCAGCGGAGTATCTGAAAGGTTTGACAAATTTTGTTCAGCTAAAAGCAGATGAAATAAAAACTATGGCACCATAGCACCTAGAAGTGCAAGACCTGCTTCAATATGTTCCTATTGGTGAATTAATTCAAGATGTAGTTTTAACCAAAAACGTGAAATAGATGAGTAAAATATGTCAGCACTTTTCATGTCTCAACCTCTTTGGAAACTTTATTTCTAAGACATTAATACAAATATGAAGAACAAATGGGTCAGCAGGTGTTAACTTTTGTTCATCAAAACACAGGTACAGGTATTTGCTCCATGTTTTACTCTCTAACTGGGTTCCTTCATAAATGCATAGACTTCAAATTTGTGGCCGTTCTGCTGCTCGCACTCCTTTCACAGATTTTTCTGTTAACTGTCTTGAAAACTGGTCCGAATTTGTGAAGGGATTTGTTGCACAAATAAATAAAAGGGGGAATAAATGGCAGGTGAAAAGCACACTCTGTGAAATAGATCTGCAATATGTACTTCAGCCACACGAGGGGGCCAAAGTACTCTAGTTTTCATGAGAAACGTATTGTATTTTACCTGCACAACAAGACTGGCTTAGTTTTCATTTTTTAGCTGTAATATCAGGCTTTTAGAGAAAATCTTTGGGATTTTTTTCTTTTTTGGATTACTTCAGAAACTGCTCTGTACCTATTTGTTTAAGAGTCTGCCCCTTTAAAAAGTGCTCAGAGAATAATTTCCCAGGTACACGGTTTCCTACTCAAACCTTCACAAATAAAGATGAAATTGTATGTTTAAAAAGAAAAAAAATAAAGTATTTTATTCATTCTTTATTGTTTTGTTGATTTATTTTCCTCTAAATGGCTGCAAAACAGATGGTCACTAATAAAGGAAGAGAGCTGTGGTTGTGGGGAACTATCTCGAAGGATGTGAAACGCTTTAAAACAGCACTTACAGGAATGATGAGGAAATGATCACATCGAAATAAGATTAAAAACAGTAAACAAATTAGTACAACACATGAACAGACTATAAAATTCACAAGTTTGTAAATAAGTATTCATTCATTTGTTTATTTGTTGGTTCCAGTCATGGTATTGTATGACAGCTCAGTTTTAACACATTTCACAGCTGGAACGGAGCAGGTGGAGAAACAGCTCATCTAGCCTGCGTCTCGCTGAAGTGAACAAAGGAAATAGACGGTGTGTTTGACAAAACGTTCAGCTCACTATCTGTGAGGAGTTTCACAGTGTTACTCAAACCACAGAAACACACATCTGCTCTGAAGTTGTCCATGCATACTAATGCAGTGAAAATTATATTTCCTGCGACTTTCCCACATCTTCTCAGCTGAAAATCAGAATGAGAAATACTTTACTGATCCCCAAGGGAAAATTGCTTTGTGGTTTACAGATACTTCCATCCAAAAAAAGTGTTAAAATACAGGAAAGTATCGAAGCATAAGAGTCATAAAAAAAGAAATATATGCAGTAAAAAATACATGGTATCTAAGTAATGACGTAAGTTACAGGTTTTGCACAAGTACTGATCTAAATTATGGGTATTGCACAGAGAACATTAATTATTGCACATTTACTTCCTAGAACCAAAATGAGTCCAGCGTAAACCATAAGACACTCAGAGAGAGGAGTTACACAGTCTGATGGTCACAGGCAGGAATGAATTCCTGTGGTGCTCAGCAGTGCATTTAGGTGGAAAACAAACATCTTCTGCAGAAAGCTCATAATTAGATGAAAACATAACTTGTGTCTTACATGATGCACAATACAGACAGAAGAAAGGATAAATAGAGAAAGTTTTAAAACCTTTGGTGTTGTGAGTTTGGGAAACAGACACAATAACAAAGGAAGTTCCATTTCCTGACAGCAGAGGGAGACATTAGCTGGCTGTGGGTTCTGACAGAGGAAGCCTCGAGACTGGAAAGCTAAGTGAGGTCTTAGAAACAAGACATTTAAAATCAAATTCTCTACAGACATTCATTTGTCTGAAGATATTTTGTGTATTATTGTTGTACGTCTTTTATTTATTTATTTTTGAATGCCTGTTGGTGCTTAATTTCCCCAAACAATGTTTATTTCTGAGTCTCTTAAAAATAATCTTGAGCTAAATCAAACAACTGATGGTAAAAAAGGTAATTATAAAGAAAAAATAATGTAAGCAGAGGATGAATTTCTCTCAAAATGAGGTGGCATGAAAAAAAAAAAAAAAAAATCCTGCGTACAGAATACCAACATTATAAAAAGACAATCAGGATGTGTAACTATGCAAACAGTCGACCACTGACCACTATGTCAACTTCAATAAATGATGCTGCTAGTTTTGTTGACAGTATGATAATCATCTTTATTTTTTGATGAGGAAAAGCTGTCCTTGTGTCTGAAAATCAAAAATATTAGGAGGTCGGATGATTACCTGCGCCGTCAGTTTTACACTGTACTAATTCACCATCAGTAATCACGCCCAGAACAGCAGTGTAAACAAACACTTGGTTTGTACACACAGACAGAAGGCCCTGTTTTGCATACAAATAAGATCCAATGCAGACCAGAGCGATCAGATAATACACTGATCTTCAGATAAGGACAGAGAGTTTAACAACTAACCCCGGATGAGGCTGTTTCAAAGCTTCCCAACACAGGACGCCTCGGGCGAAGAGTATCACAGAGTGAAGAGAGACGCTGCAGAAAGTACAACAGAGATTCAGCAGATCACATTCACAAGACTGTGCAATCCAGCATAAACTGTCTCCAATCAGTTATCTGATTTTATCATCCAGTCTCTCTGTGTGTGATGTTAACAGAGAAGCTACAATAAATTACTGCATATGCTCATCTGTGCGTGAATAATTTTAATATTAGATGGAGTGGTTAACATCTTTATGCCTTCCATTCAGTATTTTTTTTAAACAAACTAAAAAGACCATACTTTTTCAAATATAACACAAAGAACTGTTGCCCTTATAACAGTCAAAAGGTGCCATAAACAGATGGAATGTCCTGCACTGTGTTAGATACGTTAGCAGTTGGTAGATGTAGCTTAAAGCAAAAAGGTGATATCATTTTCTAAACTACAATCGCTGTGATGCAACAGGCTCCGCATTTGGGTGGAGTTTACTTACATAAGTTTTTTAACTTGTAAGAAAAAAAAATGTATGTAATGTAGCCAAGGAATTAAAAGATTGTGTTTGTTTGTACTTAAATTGTGTTTTGAAAACAAGTGTTTTTTTTTTAACTCAAAACTCAAGTATTAAAAGGAGAAGATTTAAATGTTACTTTCAAATGTTAAAAATGTATACGCAGGTACGTCATACCTGCCAACACTCCTGATGTCATCGAGAGTCTCCCACTTTTTGTCCCGTCCTCTAGCTGAAGTAGCGGTTTGTAATCTCTCCCGACTTTTCAGGTTGATACTAATTAAACCCTCTGGATCCCAAATCCACCAGCGGGGATACATGACTGGCATTTACAAGCCATTTGTCTAATCCAAAAAACAGGAAAAAATGTCATAATCATCAGATTCTCATGGGTTTCTGAGGGTACCTGAATGTATCACGAGTGACGTCAGCAACATGTGTAAACAGACCGGAGATGATGGGGGAATTTCAAAGACATCACTTTGATTCTCACGTCTTCCATGAAAATTGGCAGAAAATTATTTGCTCTCATTAAATTCTGTAAAAAATAAATAATGATAAAAAAAAAAAAAATTGGACATAAACCTTAATTCATGCTTCAAAAATCATTTGAATTTTTAATTTAGCTTTTAAATTTTGTTACACTGCATGAAGACATAATTGAGATACATCAGTCTCTAACCATGGTTGTGCTGAATCTATAGAAGTGCAGGACTTCACTTTGCTGAGAAAATGAGACCACAGACAGCAAAAACGAGCAGAAACTGCATGGGACCCTGAGGCTTGTTTATAAGCACGGTGTAGGATACATGTCACCTGGCAAAATCTTGTCATAGTGAAATGTTGGCAGGTATGAGATACATACAATCTTCAAAATATGTTTAGTGTCAGTTCTTAGATTAGATATGATTAGAGTAAATGAAAAGAGATATTATTTCTAAATAATTAATTTTCCCCACGTGGCCCCCCCATAGTGAGCCTGATCACACCCCTGCTGCCAACACAGCTTAACTCTCAAATTAATGCAAAGTGGAATTTGTTCAAAAAGGTGTAAAAACTGCAATTTGCAGACTGTCCGGGGGTCGAGTGCCTGCTTCATGTCTGCCTGTCGACTTGAAAGAATGTCTCAGTGTTAAACTTAATGCTCTGATTTTTGACTGGTTTCAATTAAAGTCATTTGAATTGATTTTCTGGAATATGCTTTTTGTAACTCCTATAAAGCGTTTTCACTGACTGACTGGCTGATCAACCTACTTTGCTACAAAATGCAAAAGCTGGTGCTCTAATCTGACCGGTAATATTCTGTATTTAGCTTACAGGGTGAAATAACAATAATATATTAATAACAATAATAACAAACCACATTTTTTATATGGAGACAAATTGGTCAAGTGTGTCTTCAGAAAGTTTGAAGCTTTCAAATCACAAAAATGATGGCTACGATATTATGTAGGAGATGCTGCTTTAATGAACCCGAGGAGACGCATTGCTGCAAAGTTTCACTCAGTACATCACAGCTCTCTGACCTCTGTTTTATCAAAGCTTTTTTTCTCACCTTGATACCGCAGTGATGCAAAATCAAATTTCAAAGACTGTAACGGCTCCCTTTTGCTCGTTTGGTTTCATTAATTGATGATTGTATCTGATCAGTCTCTGTACTTGCTGCTTAAAGCTCTTCACAGGCAGTGAACGCTGCACCTCTGTTTGAAAACGGGAAGTATTTCACCGTCTTTCTCCAGTTTTCAGTTCACCGGCTCTCTGCTCTGCATTAGCTGCAGTATCTGGACTCTAATAGAAAACACACACAGCTTATCGGCACGATTCTGCCGTTAGTACACTCTGTAAGATGCACTCCTGTGCATTAACACAGTATTTGAAGATATTTGTCAGCCAGCTGGCTATTATTCACTTCTTTATCCGGCTGATAGTGTTTTTTCCCCTTCAGAGGTTCTATTGTTGTGATGTGCAGGCAGCAGATAAGTGAAACTTATTTGAATCGACACATGCGATACTTTGATAGAGGGCCATTTTTCTTTTGTCTTCCAGCTCCAGGAGGATTACGTTTCAAGGAATTTTCATGAAACACCATTTAAGCAGAGCCGATAAGGCCTCCTCTGGACGGAGATAAGAGCCTATCCACACACATTATTGATCTGCCTCTGACCTGTTTGTGGAAGAAAAGCTGGAAGGGGTAAAGCACTTGTCAAACAACGAGCTGTACCCGAGAGAGAAAAGAGACGGAGATAAAGCTCAAGTGCATGTATGAAAACGGAGAGGAGACAATGAAGGGAAAAAATAAATGGATTTCTCGTGAGCCACTTTGTGATGTGTTTGCACAAAACGTTTCGTTTGATGCTAAAAGATGTGACTGAAGTTTTTCTTTTCTCTTCCCGGCGAGCATAAAGAGCTGTTCAGAGGAAGCTGATTCATGTGACCACACCGCTTTGCATGCAGGTCTAAAAATATCAGGATTAAATATTTTCACCGCTTGATATCGTAGATATTTTGCTTATATCAAGAAACACATTAAAAAGATACTTGTTTAGTATTCAAACGACTCTTTTATTACTTATTTAATCATCTTTCCTCCTGTTAAATAGCAAAGCTGAAAAAAGAGTAAGGATCACCAACATGGTGAGGCTCACTTTCAGCACTGAGCCAGTTTATCCCCTCTGTAGCTACATAACAAAGAAATACATTAACTAATGACACCAGGAAACTCGAAACCACCAAAAAAATGTTGACAGGTCATTTGAAGAATAAAGTTAATATTGGGAATGATGAATTTAAATGCACTTTGTGAAAAATTTGCAAAAACAGGAAGGTTTATTTAGGTCTGTACACATCATTTGTTCATTAATTTAAAGCCCCTGTCAGGAGTTTTGAGCTGCCTATGAATGAAAGCAAAAATGTAAACATGTTGATCTCATGTTTCAGATACTGAAGTGATTTAAGTGTCCTAAATCAGTAACATTTTCAAACATATTCCTCTACTTGCTGGAAAAATGCGCCCCCACCTGTCTTTCTGTAGTTTTTCATTCAAAAGTCAAAATCAGTCCATAATCATGGAAACATAAATGAATGTCACGGGGAGTAGTGGGTTTCTGACATTTTTTTTTATTGTACTGTATGTTGTCTTTTATCTATATCTGTATCTTTTTTTATATACTTTCTGTACAGCGACCTTGGGTGTCCTGAAAGACCAGTGTCGGCGTCAAGGGAGGGCATTCGCGGGCTGTGCCCCCCCAGTAGATGGACTGTGCCCCCCCACTTCACAAGGGCGAGACCGGGAAAAAAAATCATATTAAAGTCCTAGAATTCATTTTTCCACCTCTAAATTAGAGGTACCTTTAAAGTTCTGTTACCGTTTGGGTTTCATTGTTAACGTAAACATTTCGTGTTTAATCGCTGTTTAATGTGTTTAATATTGGTGCGCTAAAGCGCACACAGTTGTGTGCACACCGGAGGGAGAGGAGAGAGAGAGAGATGCGTGACTTTCAGCTGTGGTTTAGTGCCTTCTTGTGGGCGTAAATTTGAACTTTGTACAATCTGTTGAGTGATTCTTGATGTGTGTTTAAATGGCTATCATAGGCATAGCTATGGAGAATAAATCCAGTCATGATCAAGACTTTGTGCCCCCCCCCTTGAATTTTGTCTGACGCCGACTCTGTGAAAGACGCTTTTGAATAAAATGTATTATTATTATTTATTATTATAGACTGTTAACAAAAATGTCCATCATCACGCTTGGCTCAAACTGAAGTCGCCACAAAATAATGCTTTGAAAAAGCACAGTTAGCCTGTGTGTTGTTTACTTCCAGCTGAGAAAGACGGATTAACCCCCCCCCACTTCTGTTCCGCTCAAACTGGAGTGATCATGGGTTGGTTCACTAGAAAGCACCAAGGTTCTGAGATTCCAGAACAGCACTGGTACCAGAAACAGAACCGTGCTGGTGTGACATCCTTCTCAGAGTCCCTCATCGTCTCTACTGTGCAGACTCTGGCTGTACGATGGCGTAACGTGCAATGCTAAAAGGCGGAGCTATGCTGTCCATTCTTTATACCGTCTATGGCTGCTGAGGAGTTTGACAGGACAGTGAGCAACTCCACTCATTATTCAGTGAAAGGTTATTTAGTATTTCATGCTCTTTAAATTCCTCAAGGGACTGAGTATGGCGGCATTTTACTGCCAAAATCCAGACGAGAGCCTCAGCTGTGTGAGCGCAGTTCTCTGCTCATGTGAGCAATACTGTGACCTGTGAGGAGAAAGTCCTGCTTTGAGGACTTTATCTTCAGTTTGAGGAACTGATATGTGTGTCATACTGCTCATTTTAGAGCTACAAATGAAGCTCGCTGAGAGGTAAAATTATTAGCGTTAATCTACTGTCACATTCAAACACCTGCTGATACCTACAAGACAAATGCAGACAGGGAGAGAGAGATGGAGAGAGAGAGGAGAAGAGCTGAAGCTGTTTGGTGCAGAGTTGCTCTTCCTGATGACAAATCAACACAAAGACCATTGAATGACTGCGGTCACTTGTGAAAATAGTACTGATGACAGAGCTGGGAAAAAGCATATGACGCTTTTTCAAGTCATTAATATATAATGTGATTTTTTTTTATCTTAACTTCTCTTTGAAAGGGAAAAACTGTCCTTTCTCATCGCTGTGTCCCTTCACAGGCTTTCCTTACTAACCCAGTCACAGTTGCATCCATGCTATAATCCTTGAAAATATTTATTTAATAATACAGCATCTGCAGGACACGTTAAGCTAAATTGTTCGAGATACAGCCCATCCTGAGCGTGCCTCTAGCCTGCTGCACAAAACAATGAAATTGGCCTGTGGCGGTCGCCGGAGCCGGGGAAAAAAGCGTTGTCGTGTCGTGGCATGCCAGCAGTGCACCCTTGCTGCGTGCTAGATGGCAGATGCACACTGGGGGCCGATGCACATGACCTTCTGCTATCAGAGCAGACACGCTCATTTATCACCCGCAACCTTGAATCATTGTTTTACACAGCTTGAGCCCTTATGCTTCTGCTCATGCAAAAAAATAGTCTGAGTGGTTCGAGGCAAAGGCAGAGTCAGAGTCAGAGCAGCAGAACTGAAACCCTCTCCTTTCCTTTCCGTAAAATGTGCTTCCGTATTTCTCTCTTGCATCTTTTTTTTTCTTTTTAAATTTATAAATGAGGCTTTCTTTATCTGATTGCACCCTGAAACGAGGAAACATTGCACCTAGGAGGCTCCATCTTGAACTGTTTCAAGGAGATTGGATTATTTATGATGCAGCAGGGTTACAGCTCATAAACCTAATGAGGATTCTTGGGTCGTGTGTTTGTGTGTGTGTGTGTGTGCGAGTGTGTGCCTGTGAGCTGTATCTCAGACAAAAGACTTGGAAGGGTCTTTAGAGGTTCAGGCTGGCAGATCACCCACTGTTTTACAGATCTGCTGAAGAGAGGCAGAGCAGAGAGGAACAAAACAGAGCTGATGGGGAGGACAGGCTGATGACATGCTGTGTGAAGTAGATGGAGACGGGGCTTTGAGTGTGCAAGGGCCAGACATTCACTTTACGACTCGATGTGAAGAACCAAAGATCCGTCGTTTTTAGAGCGTGTATGAGCCAAACACTTGCTGACTGTCTAAAAACCAGGAGTGTAACCTTTTAAACATTTAGTGACCCAAACAGCAGAAGAAACAAGACCTACAAATACACATATTTCAAAGAACTTCATTAAAACATGTTTATTTCTAAACCTGATTGGCTGAGATATCCCCATATTTTCTCACCTGCTCCTGTTCTAATTTGCTGTTGATGGGAACTCCTGCTTCATAAACAGAGATAGCTGACCACAAAAAAGATGGCTGCATGGCTTCCTGAGGCAGTGTTGTTTTCGTCAACCAGGGGCGAGTCTAGAATCTCTGGGGGCCCCGGCAAAAAAATCACTGGGGCTCCTTTAATCAGGGTATATCGCCATCCTGTTGTAAATAATCAAAAAACAAACATTTTTGTTTATTAATTTTTTTTCTTTTAAAATGAACATTTATTTTCTAAAGCTCAAATGTGCATAATAAAAAAGAAAATATTGAACATAAACCTTACCAATTCAATGAACAATGAAAAACAAGACAAAGAAAACTAACATAATAAAATAATAATGGTATAACTGAAAAAACAGTGTTTGGTAGTTTGCAGTTAGTTGGTACATTATAAAAATTCAAAATAGAGAAATAAATAACTTCAAGTAAAAACTGAACAAAATACGTTAAGACTGAAATCTTTTCCTAGAGATGATCGTGATTCATCCACGCTGTTTGATTACTGATTTTATGAATGCTTCTTAAGGGCCTTGGATAGTGCCTCTTCATCTTTTTCACCCGTTTGTTTCTCGCTCTCAGACAAATCATTTCTCTTCATCTTTCTTCACTACTTTCATTTAAAACATTCAATGCGTAACAGTAGTCAGCGTAAAAGGTGAGTGCAGTGACATGGGGCCCTGTAAGGGGGGGTTGAGTGTGTCTACTGTCATTGCATTAAGGGGCTGTTTACACAAGAACGGTATCAGGATGAAACGCAAAAGTTTTGTTGTGTCTCGGCCTCTCGTTTATACGGAAACGCCGTTTCAGCCGACCCAAAATACAACTCGTCTCAAATTGGCTTTTTAATCTTCTGTGCATACTCCACAAACAAACTCACCAAAGAAGAAGAAGAAGGAGGGTTCTTTTTGACAAGACAGGGCTTTTATTTTGTATGAACAAAAGAAACAGAGTTGTAGGGTTGTCTGTTGTTAGTAGGGTCAACCAGAAGAAGGTGCAAGTGTACAACAACTGCTTAACTGTGCCTGTGAGTGTACCGAGAGAGCAAAGTGAAATAAGGCAAATTGAGTAAGAAGGAGGTTGATGAACACCAGTCTCTCACCAGTCTCTGACCACTTTTAAATGTAATGCTGAGTCAGTGTAAATGAACTCAACATGCCCCAGTGTTTCACATGAAATGCCTCCCAGTGTTCCTGCTGGGATTTTATACCTTTTAAAAGACATCTTGGTGCCTCTGAGAGATTTCTGTTTTGGTTCACACCCCATAAGTTACCAGTTTTATTGGTGTCCTGTGTCAGGATCCCAATCTGGAGTACAATCAGGTTTATCAGAAACAGGTTTATTGCCTAGTGGGTTTTCTCATACATGGGTTCTTTAGTGCTTAAAGGACAATAAAATGAGAGAGAGAGGGAGGGAAAGAGAGCTATGTGAGTCAAGAAATTAAGGCAAAGTAAAAACACAAGATACCATGATATACAAGAGGATGAAGTCTGAAAAGAATTCTTAAAAAACAGCTTTAATTGTGTATTATGCTGAAGGGAAAGTTGTTTCCTGTGCGTGTACTTTGCTGTCAGAAAGACACTATGTTTCAGGACTGTATCTGCAACACATGCAGACTCAACTTCACCTCATTACTATTTTGTGAGTTGACTGAGGATGAGGCTGCATTAACATTTCCAATAGTTTGCTTTCACATTGCAGCATCACGATGAAGGGCATGAAGTGAAGCAGCTTGAAATCTGCTGTCTGAAAAAATCAAAATGTCCATGTTTTGTGTAATTTATGGCTGCTTCAACCATTCTAAATGAGAAATGTAAAAAGCGTACAGAACAACGCCGTAAAAAGTGGATTTTAAACCTGTGTCTGCAGAGAAGCAGAGTCTGCTCATGCCTGTCTGCAGCAACCAGTTCGTCAGAGGTATGTTAGCCAACTAACTTGGTTTTTGTGGCTGTGTTTATGTAGCATTAGGATGTTGTTAAATGCTAATTTACTTAGCAATAGTTATTAAGCTAGCAGTACTCTAATATAGACTTTATTGGGACTTTTTAGGCTCCCCCAGAGCTTTGAGTGACGTTGAGTTGGTACAGTGGGCTCCAACAGTCCACCTCGGTTACCAAAACACCAAGCCTAAATCAGAGGCATCCTTGACTGTCAGGCTAACATCGTTATTAAGATGTGTTGCATAAGAGCCGCTACTGATAATATCTTAACCCTTCAACTTCCAGCTCAACCGTTTGGTTGAGCATTTTTTCAAGTCACAATATCTTGCTGAAAATGTGTTGAACTGAGTCAAACTTGATTGAATCGTCTCTACAGCTCGAAATATTTTTTCTAAATTTTGTGGTTTCTGATTTTAGTGCCCCAACAGCACAGGAAAGATACAAAAAAATCTTATTTATTTAATTATTTATTTATTTTGGATTGAACATTCAAAGGTATAAAATTAAATAAATTTCATATCCCTTGCATTTAAAAAAATGAAAGCTGAAGGGTTAAAAGGAGAGGTAGTTAAAGGGTTAACTCATAAAACTATATAAGAAAAAATTCCCATCCTAGCGTAGACCAAGTGATAATCACTGTAGAGCCGTTTGGTACTGAGGTTCTACAATTCTATAACTTTATTTTCCAGATGCTTTTGTTGAAAGTGACCTACGACACAAGCTAACCTGCTGACAAATAAATACCAGTTTGTGATATCAACAGCCTGAATTGTGAGCAGATCTTTAGGTTCTGTTAAAAACTCGCTCATGTTCAGTAGAAACTGGTCGCGCCCAACATATTTGTTAATTAATTGCTTGTATCTGCGTCTTGAATCTGGATCTAATTCAGTACAATATTGACTCTCTGCAATGGTTTCCTCCATAGCTGTATCTCTTCCTGCCCTCCATGTGCAATCGTGCCCTTTTCATGCGTCGTCATAATCACGTGATTGAAACCCAGCGATATGTCAACCAAGATCGTCATATTTATTCTTGGGAGGCTTCAAATTGCCTCCTAAATGGCTGATTATGCTTTCTGCACAACGAGACACATGGAAATTCTACACACTAGATCCACACAAGAGACCGCGTGTGGCTTTTATACTTCTTCACACTCAAAGTGGTGTCCTTTCCCAAACCGCAGGGGCTGGCGTATCGCAAACACACATCTACTACATCACTTAAACTAGAGAAGAAGAAGTTGTTCACACAGTTTACTACATTTTTCACAAATTCCTCTTCTCTGCCAGGTTTGGCCACAATTCCACGGCAGGAACTGTTAACTACACACTTATCAAGGTGTTCTCTGTGTGGAGAATCATGTAAATGCCAGCATTTATTGTACTTCGGACACGAGGAGCCCCTGCTAGTCCGGGCGTTTCTGCATGGAAGTTAGAAATTTTTGGAGGTGCTTGACGCGGAAATTTTCTGCATGAAAAGGACCACGCAAGGGCGCTAGGCTGTTAAAATGACGTCATTCATCCGCACGAAGCCACGCGGACGCGTCAAGCATAAATCAGGCTTAAGAAACTCTATGTGAGGAACTAAGTTTTGTCTAGTCTCAGCTTTGAATACACTGTTTTTATATCTGGTCTCAAGCTGTGGCTACAACGGCCCTTCAGCCTCACTTAAAATCAAGTAAAAAAAAAGAAAGTATTCTGTGTGCCAAAAACAAAAGAATAGTAAAAGCATCTGTTATCAATAAATACATGGCTCTCCACAGCAGCAGCTGTGATTCTGTGCTCTGAATTCACACAAGCTGAAAGAAACAAAGTGTAACAGCTCAATGATTAATAGCGCAGCCCTCGAGGAGACGTATCAGTGTCAGCGAAGTGGAGGTGAAATAATTTCTTTCATTCTTTTTTACCTGTTTCTGCCAGTGTGACTTTTGAGGTGCAGACCACTTCAACCAATCACAGCCTCTTCCTGTGAAACGCTTCAATTCGGACACATCATTCACCAAACGCATCCCCACAGCAGGAGAGCGCAGAAATGGTACGCAGGGCTGCAGCTGGGGATGTAAAATGAAAAGGTTTAGTGCCTGGTGGGACAGGAGAGAGAGAGAGAGAGAGAGAGAGAGAGAGAGAGAGAGAGAGAGGTGCAGGGAGTGATGGATAGTCCAACTTGCTGCAGGAGAAAGCTTTGATTAATGGCCGTCCACTTGGCAAAAACACACCAGCTGTGCTGGGAGATAAGTACCAATACAAAGAGCAAATTACTGTCTGTACTGTAATAATTAACCTCTGAGACCGGCGCTCACAGGAAGTACAGCTCCCCTTTGAAACAGCTACACTTCCTTTATTTCACAATAACGCCGTCCAAATCACAAACTAACAGGAGAAACCTAAAAGGTCTTCTGTTGCACTGAATCCTTGTTTTCGCTCCAGGATTTAGGCGTTTTTTTTTCATGGCTGGGTGAGCTGTTTCCAAAGATGTATGAGCAAATTACGGGCTGGACTTATTTTGAAAAACAAAACAAAACAAACGAAGAAGAAGAAAAAAAAAATAGTCCATTGTGGAAATGACTGTCGACACACTGCTGCCAAGCTCATCTCGGTGCAGAATGGGTATCCGAAACAGTCCTGGGTGAGATTTATAGAGGGCAGTAATTGCTTGTTGTGCGTCAGGCAGGATGTGGAAACAAACTTTTTCAGGTTTTAGGACTCGCTGGGGTTGGATTTAAGTGCTTTGATCCAGCTGGAGGAGCTCAAGAGCAAAATGTCTGTGTGTGTGTTTGTGTGTGTGAGTAACAGTGTGTCCCTGAGCAGAAAGCATTTCACCTGCCATGTACATAATTATTCCCCGTGCCTGGTGTTCCCAGTGGTTTTAAAACCCATAAGCCCCTGAGTGTCGCCACAGTAAAGCTAGACTTTGATAACAGCTAATGACTGCAGCGGGGAATTCCTCAACCATAATATTATTTGAGCCCGAGCTGATTAGAAACATGTGCCCGAGTGTTTGAGTGTCAGAACGATTTATGGGTCCTTTACTGATGACCTTTCTGCTCACTCCGTACACCCGTGTCTTACATCACGCTGCAGACTCCCTGCTGAGAGCAAGCCTCTCTTTCCTGCAACACTCTCAGACACAGCTCTCTCACTTGCTTGCTCAGTTGTTTTGGGTTGGGGGGATTAGGAGAGAGATCGCATGAAACTTTGGATGACTTCCTCCAGTGCTGCATAAGAAACTCCACTCAGTTTGGTCATTAAGGTTATTTGGGTTTTTTGTTCTACAGTACCTGCAGTTAAGCATCTATCCTCAAAGAGACTTTAAGGGCTGATTGAAGTGGATTACAGGCGTGTGTTTGTTTTTGGAAATGAATGGAGATCAGATCTTCTTTTTAACACTACTTTTCTTTTTTCAAGACAACTTTTTACCAGATACAACGTGACGAGGTTAGGTATTTATCAACAGTTAAACAGCGCTGTTGTTTGAAATGTGACAACAAGTAAACTTTGTCAGTTTGTAGTTTAGTAGCCGGTTATTTTAGTGCGACTCACAGCCCAGTGCTCTGAGACGTATCCGTAGGCCAGCATGTAATGTTAGCGAACCCTTGTGTCCTGCTCATCTACCAAGCAGAGCTAATGAAACCTCACTCTTCATTTTATTGACAGACTCTCAAGTTTGAATAACTGCTGCATGTGAGTTGGAATGAACATTATCACAAACAGTTTAGCTTGTGTTTTAGCCTTTAGCTTGTGTTTTAGCCTTTAGCCCATGCTCTATCACTCTCCTGTTTAGTTTTCTTCTTCTATTTTGTACTTTTTCTGTCTGAAAGTTCAGCTCCAGTCTCCACCATCACTACTAAATGAATCACAGAAATAGTTTTCAGCAAAGAATAACACAGATTTCTTTTCTAACTACTAAACTTCATCAGCCGACGTGGTGTCATAGAGACTTCAACATAATGTAGATAAGTCCTATCAGGAAGCTAAGAAATAACATTTAGAAATAACCTATACTGGTGCTGATAATCTCGTTTTAAATTGTGGATTAGAATCAAGCAGATATCTAGAAGGGAGACTGAGACAGATTCTGCTCATTTAATTTTGGCAGTACCTTTATTATTATCTTTCAACTCCTTGCCTTCAACTCGTCTTGTTGGATGCCAATGGCTCTTTCACCTGTAGTTTATGAGTGGTGTATAGCCATGACTGCAGCAGGTGAAGATTTTGCAAATCACTGAAAGGGAGTTGTAAGAGACAACACTAAGACAGCCAGTATTTCATAGTGCTGGTTCTTTTGGATGTGTTTATTAACCTCTGTCACTTCGTAATCTAGCAGGAGTAACTAATGTGTCCTTTCAAAATAATAGAAAGTTTTTGGGTTCTGGGCTGTTCTTGTTTTTTTTCCTAACCAAGATGCAATTTATGTCACTTCTGCCTTTGGGGTAAAAGTTGTTTTCGCTTTCCCGCCTCTAACAAACCTTACAACAATTGTCTTGAAAGTGAACCAAGCCCCCCCGTTTTCAAGCAGACCAGAGTTGTCTTGTTTGGACAGGACCAGAGTTCAAATTAACTCACTCACCACTCCAAATGAACCTGAAATGAAACTATCCAAGGAAATAGACCAGGGTTCATTTCAGGTGGATCAATCCAAATCTTCCCCTTATACAAACCAAGGCCAGAAGGGTGCATCAAGGCTCACACCTGTCCCCGTGAAGTAACAAGATGAATGCAAGCTCAGATCATTTTCTCATCAATAAGATAATAAAAATGCCAATCTACAAGTCCTGTGTTCAGCTGTAATGTGATCAAAACTCAGCATTTCTCATAAAAGTTCAACTTTAATGATGTTTTTTGATGCTATATTTGAACATGTTTTTTAGGAGCTGGTGTGAAGGGGGTAAAGGCGGCCATTGCAGGCTTTTTGTTCTCATCTAATTCTGGAAATAGATTGGAATTATAATCAAATCAAACTTTATTTATAAAGAACTTTTCAAACATTAAAAACATAGCACAAAGTGCATGTTTAAACTCATGATTATCATGAAAATCTTGTTTTTGTTACGTTTAATGTTTAGAATAAACTTCAGCGCAGTGTCAAAGACAACACCCAGAATCTTACCTAAATGAATGGATTTAAAGATAGTGTTTGCAATTTTGATAGAAGTTTCTGTCCCTGAGCCTTAGGATCGATAATTAAAACCTCAGTCTTGTCCTAGCTGAGCTACAGGAAATGTTTACAAAGGGCATCAATTGGCTCTGTATCATCAGGAGACATGGATCTGTCATCTGCATTAGCTGTTGAAAATGATGCCATGCCTCTTGATGACATATCCCAGTGAGAGCATGTATAAAGTAAAACGTATGGTGCCTAAAATTGAGCCTTGGGGCACACCACATTTAATTCCATGGATCCTTGAGGAGTACCTGTTCAAACTTTCAAGAAATTTTCATCTGTGAGATAAGAACTAAACTATGACAGACTGTATGTGTCAAAGTAAACAGTTAACAGTTAATACAGTGTCCCTAAAATAATTGATCAGTTATTGTGATCTCAGTATTGATCATAAGGATTGTGATTATCATTTTGATGTTATTCTTCAGCCCTACGGGTGCAAGGTAAGAAAAAAGCATAAATATTTGTGAAAACTGACATGTAAATCCAGCATTGTGATAAATCATGCATTAAATGTACCGTTACATCTCTAATCCAAGTGGATCAATTCATGCATCCGTGCATCCATCCATTTATCCATTCTTCCATTCATGCATTCATCCATCTAAACCATGTTAGTTAGTCTTCTTTGTTTACCGTGCAATAATATTTACAAGGAAAAATGAATCCCTGCACAGTAATTTCAATGCTGGAAAATAATGAATGTCCAGCTCTTGGAAAGGTCTTATTAGATTTCTTCAGTAAATAGCACAAACCCAGTCCTGTGCAATTAATTACAGGGTATTAATGTTTGCTGCCCACAGTGGAAATACCACAGCCAGCTGGATAAGAACAAAATGCTGCAATCTGTTTCATTAAATGCCACCAAGCGCTCTCTGTTCGAAGCATTTGTCCACATTTGTATTTCATAGGGAGTGACTGTTTATAGATCAGATGTCTGTCATGGTTCAGGTCTGTCTGGTTGCTGAAGCCCATGATAATGTCGAAGTTTAAGCACAAGATCAAACAAATACAACAAAGGAATAAAACAACTGAATATGTTTGTCAGGCAGAAACACAATGTGTTTTTTTTCATGTGTGACACATAAACACAGCTCCTCTCCACAGGGCATCTTAAATAAAAGAAGAAGGTAGGAAAATGCTTTGTGCAGGAAACTTCACAGGGGCTGTAAAATTTATGACAAACAAAAAAACAACAAGAAGAAGGGCTGAGGTTATGATAACTTGGGTGGAAACACAAAAAGAGTTCAGACAATGAATAAAAAATAAGTAAATACCATGCATGGAGAGAAATATTCATACAAATCAACATATTGTCATAAAAATAATCACAATAGGTCTGAAGAGAAAAGTTTCTATTGATTGTTTCTGCTTGTAAAATTTAACAATATGGTTCTGCATTAACAAACCTTATTCCATAAAAGTCTGGATGCTGTGTAAAATGATAACAAATACTGAATTTGCTGGTTTTCAAAACATTAATGACTATTTATGATTGAAATCGGTGCCAAGACAACTTGGCATCTAGAATCTAGAATAATCTAGAATAAAAATCTAGCATAATTTATGAAAAGTGGATGCTTATTTGGAATTTCATGCCTTCCCAGGTGTGTAAGCTTCTCATGCCATGTGCACCGATGCAACCCAATCACATCACAGATGCTAGCTTATAGACCATGTGCTGTAGTCCCACTTGTCTTCAGAGTCATGTACTCAGCAATAAAATCGGGCCAAAGAAAAGTTGCCAACATTTCTGGATCCTGTTCATTTACAGGTACTGCTGTCCTCTTTTGGAAGTGATCTTGAGCCCATACCGTGATTTCCACTACAGAGTCATGTCTGCATTCAATGCAGTGACTCCCAACGCCTCGAATACACCAGATGCGTCTGCAGTCCAGCTCCGCTCCGCTGCGTGTTGACTGCGTTTGTCAACTCACACCGGCTGCATGTTCAGTTCTGCAAGCCGCATAACTGACAGACAGCTGGAGCCACGGACTGAGGGGTTCTTGCGGTACCTCAGGATCCTGTTAGTATGTATGTGATATAAAAGTAAAACCAAACACACAAGTATATTGGTCCTGCCAAGAGATTTCGAAGAGAGTGATTTGCTAGGATCTGTGTCTTTTCTGTGACTGTCAATTTAAGTCAATCTTCCTGGATTAAGGATGAAGAAAAAAATAGACGTGAGACTTTACTTTGAAAAAAGCCTTAGACTGTCTAATGAATGGACGTCATCTCTGTGACATCAAAATAGAATAATTGACCCAAAATGTATGAAGTTGCTACATTTTGGGTTTATTACATTATTTAAAAAATACATTTCGGGTTGTTGCTACATATCAGGCTCTTAAAAAGGCTGTAAACAGGTTTATCTCTGCTGTGAAAATGGCAACCGGAAAAGCACCAGATCAAAATTACCTTTTTAAATCAACTTCAGAAACTAAGAAACTAGAAGAGAAGCAGTAGTTAAAATAACATGAAGAATTGGATTTCCTCAAAGAAAAAAGCTGTTTATCAGAAATACTTCAGCAACAGCGTGCAACAAAGACACATCTGTGATGAGATCATTTGCTGTGTTCAGCAGACGGAAGAAAAAACATGATCGCCGCCTTTGTATTGAAGGCTATCTAGCAATAACATATTGCCAGCTGAACCGCAGGGAGAAGTAGATGTTAAGCAGAGTTGATGCCGAATGTGAAGCCAGATGTTTGAAGCAGAGACCTCTCACACCTACACTTAGAGCCTGACCTTTCCTGCAGCCCACCAACTGCTCAAACACACACCCGGTTTGTGCAGATAATCACCACACAAACATGTGTGCCAGTCTCCACATGTGGGTGCTTTTTGCCGCACACGTGTGATAAATGATAGGCCTGATTTCACTTTATTGGCCTACCAAGAGGCCAAAGGGGACAGGAAGACTTTTTCTCCTTAATCTTGTGGCTTCAGTCCTCACAGACTGGGCCGTGGGTGTTACTGTGGGATGGTGGGGGAGGAAAAGAGGGAGGGAGATGGGCTTGCTTTCATGCTGACTTCCTTACAGTCGCCTCTTATTAATGAGAGACTCTAAACTTTTGCCTTAGCAGGAGGGGAATCGACTTCGGCAATGCCCCAGCAACTCTCAACAGTGTTCTATCAGGAGAAAGACAAGAGGAAAATGGAGACAGAGGAAGGCATTAGAGCTAAAAATAGTGTCACATTTTTCTCCCAAAGCGAGCACAGTGACAATGCAAAAAAAGTGATATAAATAGGAATAGAGGTGGTTGTTATTCAGCGAGGCCTGAGCATTAAGTTGTAAGTTGTTGTGAGGAGTTATTTGAGAGGGACGGCAGCAGTCTGACCCTATAACAGCTCAGCGTTTGCTCGATGCAGAGATGTCCCTTTGTTTGTTTAAAGGGCAGGAGAATCGATGGCCCCGTTTTTTGAGGCATTGCTCTGACCTCTTGCGGTGGCACCTGTATCAATCACGGACCGCCTTACTTCTCCGCCTCACTGCCCGTCACATTTGTCTCCCGAGCTCGCCACCGTGGACGGAGGCTGTCTATCCACTTTCAAAATGTCACTCTGAACTTCATGCCGGCTGTCAGCTGACACCCAGTAATACATAAACAGCTTTAAAATGTGAGGAAAAATAGCTCTTGAGGAGAAATCTATCGGAGGCCGAAATTGATTCTAGGGAAGATTTAAGTGTTTGCAGTGAAGCCGTAAGGTCAACGCAGGAGAAACGAGACGCCCGAGCCCCTTTCTGTTGAATAAATCTGAAGTAATTTAATAATGCCGCGGCAGCTGAACAGCTCTTTCTGCAGAAATTCAAACGCATCTGAGAAGTTAAATTTATTCAGATGTGGTATTGTCTGGTGTTGCTGTTATCTCAGGAAATGCAGTCTGGAATTCATTGATTACACAGAATGAAAAATCCAATATCCACAGAAACAAGCTTGTTTTTATTAGTCTCCCTGAAGTTAGAACACCTGCTTATTTTCCAGCTAAAGCTACTGTCAGATGGGATCAAAGCTCCAGTCTTCTCTACTTCTTAAGACCCTGAAGATTTTTATATTTTTGGCTCCTAAACTGGCTCATTTAAAATTCGCCTGAAAGCTAATTACTTTAGCTGCTTACAACGTTGCAATTACTTTTTGTATGTTTGGAATTAAAGTGAACTCAACCTGCACAAAGAATATGAGATATGGTTTAATTTCTTATTTTGCATGCCATTTTAGCATTTAACCTAGTGAAACAGAAAGGCAGCTCTCTTGCAGATGGACCTCATGTAGGGGAGAGTGGGGTGAATTAAACCATTTTTGTACCTATGCTGTCCCCTGTGGGGGAAAGTGATACAGAAGTGAAACAAAACAAAAACATCTTTATCTCAGGATGTTTCCTATCAGTGGAAATGCATGGAATGTATTTATTACAGAAGACAATAAAAATATGATTTCTTAAAAAAGAAAAAAAAGTGGTCTTGTGGATCAACTTGCCCCAGCTTACAGCTGAAATACACCGGCTGCATCTCAAGTCCTACTCTGCTCCGGCACGGCACCAGATCAGATAGGTTTCCATTCAAGTTGATCCATTGTGGTCCTGCTGCGTGGCTGATCCAGCATGTCACAGCTTATATGCAGCCATCCTATTTTTGCAGGATGTGACGCATCAGTTCAGAGTGGAGAGGATTGAGCGGTACAGGAAGAAGTGCAGCTTCCTAAAAAGAGCCTGAGACTTTCAAAATAAAACAAACTGTCAAAACCAGACTGTGTTTAGCTTTACCAATGCACAAAAACATCACAATGAGCAAAGACGCCAGGAGTCAACAGGTTTGAGTTTTTATAGCCCAACATGAATAAAGAGAGGCTTATTAATGAAGAGGGAAGCGCAAGAAATTCCTCTGTCTGTGACTCCAGCTGTCTGTCAGTCGTGGTGGGATTTCACAAACACAGTCACACAACGAAGCGGAGCTGGACTGACAGACACACCTGGTGTATTTTAGGCATTAAGGATAAGTTGATCTAAGTCAGTGGGTAAATTGAGCCATCTGGGGATAAAATTAACAATTTTACTTTTTCCAGTTGAAACCTGAGAATCATGTTGAATTATTATTACTTTAGGTTGGATTCAACATGACTTTGCAAATGACAAAACAAAAACAACTCAGTAACATGACTCAGATGTGAGGAACAGTAATGAGGCCTGAGTTTTGTTTCTTAATTAGGCTGAGTTTCATACTCAACATCTAACTATTCCACATTCAGGTAGGATGATAAGGGTTGGACATAATGACAAAGTCACCTAGAATTCACGGGGATTGATTGAATTTGCGTTTACTTTTGTGATCGCAATATCGCAACTTCCTGGAGGGACTGGTGATTAGAGAAAAACTGTTCAAATATGAAGGTCAGTCTTAGTAACATGTGCTTGACACCATCTGAAAGGGTTTACTCCACTCCACACCTGCTGAACCTCTGTCTCAATTTACCCCACAGACAACATTTTGGAAGCAACAACCTAGCTTAGCAATTCAGGCTAATCTTAAGCTAAATGGTTCACATGGTTTAATATGCTGACGAGTCATCAACATGTGGTAAACATTTTTAGACCTGGATGATGTCAAAATCATTACAGCTGATATATATACACACACACATATATATATATATATATATATATATATATATATATATATATATATATATATATATATATATATATATATATATATATATATATATATATATATATATATATATATATATTTTGAAAAGCCAAAAAAAATTTTTTTTTTGTAAAGAAAACGTATTAACCACATCACCACGTGCCTCCCGCAGTCACAGTAACAACAAAATAGAGGCTGCTTTCAGTCACAAGACAACAAACATGTACCACTTCCCAGATACAGGGGGTGGGTCAACTTACCCACTGGCTCATCTCACCCCACTCTCCCCTACACATAAATTAACACATCAAAGAGAGAAACTTCTCTTGCAAACTTCCCCTTTCACTGTCAAGCTGCTGAATATGTATCACCATGTGTAAGCGCCCGTTTCACAGACCCTCAAGAAAACAAAGTCAGACCTGACACAAACGTCCATGGGGGGCATTGCGTTGGCACTGCATGCTAACTCGCCGTGGTAACAGCCAGCTCTGTGTGCAAATGGATTGGCCTAAAGTTAATCTGTATGTATGGCCAATCCTTATGAGGCCACATTGTAATCAGGCAGCCAGTTTCTGGGCCAGTCCAGGACTCCAGTCTGGGCTTGAAAGAGAGGGATGATTCCCATTATGGAGTAATTAGTCTTGTTGTCACCACCGAACCTTGACAGTGAATCCACTTGCCGGGGCTCTAAAGGGATTTGGGTGCTTACTGCCACAGAATCGTAAGCAGTATCGCCTTTTCTTGCCAAGGACAACGGCCTCAAATCGGACTCGCTCATGAACAGCAGCACAGACATCATGGCTTTTATAGGGAACAACAGCTAAAAATAACTTCCTGCTTTTGTGAATTATTTTGGTATTTTTTGTGCCACCTCAAACTTTCTTGGCATTCAGTGACTGCAGCACTCTTTAGATCTGGTTTCATCAACCCAGTGTGACCAATAAATGGTTAAATTTGGTTAGTTTTGTGGTTACAATTTCTTGGATGCTGTTTCAAAATGGATGGATGAAGACAGCGTAATGGGGGTAAAGTTATTACATGTATATTGAAAAGAATCATTCAAAGCTCATTCCTGGTTTTTTACCTAAAAACTTCTTGAATTCTTTAGTCAATAGTTCAGAAATATTAGCACGAAGATCTTTGTTTTTTCCTGATAAATTTAAATACCGTATGATTTCAGTGCCCTGTATGATTTGTTCAGCTGGATTAATCCACTGAATGTATTTGGGGGACACCAGATAACCGTGTGAATCACTCTAAGTCACAGCTGACCTTGTTGGTTTCGTAAGCTTCTGGAAGGACGTTGCACGCTTAGAGTTTGCAGTTTGGAGGTAAAAACCCTGAAATTATCATGTAATTAAAAAAGAGTGCTGGGTAAAGAAGCTCTAACTGAATCACAAATGAAAGCTTCATGTGGTTCAAAGATTAATAAACACTGAACTTACAAGAGCACGTCCTCTTAAGATTTAGGAAGTGTGGCAACAAGCAGCTGAAGATTTAAAATGAATTCACTTTAGTCTAAAGTTTCCTTTTTTGCTCAGTTTTTGGTTTCTACCAACACCAAAGAGAAAATATTCTATTCCATAGATGCTTCCTGCTTCATTGTTGAGCAGCTAGAATGTCAGCTAAATCGGTCTGATATTAATTTGAACAAATTACATACATTCAGGCTCCACAAGTTTGTAAACTGCAGTACTTTTCTGGGTTGTGTTTCTTTTTTATTAGTTATTAAAGGTAAATAACGGGGTTTTACATCTCATTTAATGAGTGAGAGCTGCTGTTCTTGTTTGTTTTATTCAAGAATAGCAAAATACGTCAGGAAGGAGAGTTAAGAAGAGATTTAACTTTCGAATAAATAAATACGTAAATAAATAAAAGATTTCTTTGTCACCTTGCTCCACGCATAGTCACTACTGTGCAGAAAGGACAACATCCATCCATCCATCCATCCATCCATCCATCCATCCATCCATCCATCCATCCATCCATCCATCCATCCTGTTAATAGGCTGAGATGCATCCTTCTGAAACCTTTTTTTTTTTTCTTAACATCCTCTCTGGGTCTTTTGGTTTTTTGTCAAAGTGTGGCAAATGTCAATATACTGGCCTCTACATTTCACTGTGGATGTATAATATATATGAAAATTTTCTTCTTACTGCTGAAAAAGCTTCAAAGAACGGTTCAAATGAAGTCTTTATTCAGTTATGTGGAGGCTTTTAGTTCAAGTGGAATCCCCTTAACCCTCTCATGTTCATGTTTTTGCTTTTATTCAAAGTTCTGCAGTGTCAGTTTATCTCTGAAGTTATATCATATCTGAGTCTCATGTTAATTATTTTCACAGCTATTACTGAAGGCTCCAGATCTCGGTTGGAAATGGCTGTAACTGCCACAATTAGAGGCCAGAGGTATATTTGAGATTTTGCTTCTCTGAGGATGAAGTCGATTTCCCCACAGGGGAAACAGCGTGAAAATAAGGATTTTAGCAGCAGGAATACTTTACAGCTAATGTACTGTAGGTTCCTGTTTCACCTCTGTAATTCTTGTATTGATTTCAACTTCATTATTACTCTCCTATGAGACAAAATCCATCTGGAGCTTAATGAGAGCTCTTTTTGAGTAAATGGACTGGCTGTTACCCTGAGACACTGATGTGAGTTATGATGCACTTAAAAACTGTAAATCTCAATGCGAGGCTTTCCAACGGTGCTATTATGGGGTTTAAAGGAACAGATGTACAGAACTCTAATGCTGAAATCATCACGAGTAGATGTTTTTGTGGAAAAGAGTCCAGAAAATCAAAGATTACTCATGGAAAAGCTTGGAAATAAGAAGGAGACGACCTCATCAGCTGTTGAGAAATCTGTCAGGGTCATTTAAAGAAATGATCTGTTGAAGGGGTTAAGGTGTTCTGTGTGGAAACTGGTTAGGAAGGAGCCTTGAATTCAATAAGAAAGTCCCTGCCATGAGGAATAATTTGGGAGTCGCCCTAACATGTTAATTGTCTGCATGGAGACTTGGCACTGCGGCTGATGACTCGCAAATGATGCCTTGCAAGGTGTAAATGAATAACACTTCACAACAATCTCACAAGCAGTTTGACACTAAATAATGTATTCATGAAACAGTAGGGATTTAATTAGATTAGAATGTTGTTTTTCTTTCTTTTTTTAAAATGTCTTAGCTACTTGTCGGTAGTGGTGACAGGGTGTTTGGGATGTTACGCTGCATGGAGGAGCTTACTCCGCGTAACCTGGAAACATTGGAGTATTGAAAATGTGACTTAGTTTGAGAGATCTTTGTTCATTTTTCGACCTTCACTGGGTGAAATGGAAGCCTTCAAAACGTACAACAAATTCAAGAATCTGTAAGTGACTTAAGTGACCAACATAGGTAGCGGCGTACCCTGTTCAGTCAGGACCTTCAGTAATGAACCCAAAACACTTGTCACAGATGTGTTGGTACAGCAAACACAGCCACAGGCGATCTTCATCAAGCACAGTGCTTACCCACTGTGCATTACAAGATCACATGACAAAACATCCAGTGACTTTCTCTCTTCTAGATCTCTACCTGATTCTAATCCACAACTTAAAACGAGATTATCAGCACCAATAAAGGTTATTTCTAAATGCCATTTCTTATGTACCCAATCAGGTCAGACAGAATTGAGTTGATTTACAGTACATTGAAGTCTCTATGACAACACCACTCCAGCTGACGAAGTTGAGTAGTGAGAAGAGAGATTTGTGTTTTTCTCTGCTGAAAACAATTTCTGTGATTTATTTAGTTGTGATGGTGGAGACTGGAGCTGAACTGTCTGACAGAAAAAGGACAGAAGAGCAGAAGAAAGCTAAACAAGAGCGATAGCTTGGGCTAAAGGCTAAAACAGGAGCTGAACTGTTTGTGTTAAGATTCCAACACACATGCAGCAGTTATACTGCAGTGATCTGATCAAACTTGAGAGTCTGTCAATAAAATGAAGAGTGAGCAGGACGCAAGGATTCGCTAACGTTACACATTAGCCAACAAACCATGTCTCAGAGCACCGGCTACTAAACTACAGTACAAACTGACAAAGTTTACTTGTTCTCATGTTTCAAACAACAGCGCTGAGTAGCTGTTGATAAATACCTTACCTCGTCACGTTGTATCCGTTAAGAAGTTGTCTTGAACAAAGGAAAGTAGTGTTAAAAAGAAGATCTGATCTCCATTCATTTCCAAAACGAACACACGCCTTGTTAAGAGTTACGTCATCATGACGGTGTGTGCACAATTCCAGCCAAAAGGTGTCGCTGCGATCTATTTCAAATAGATAGTCCTCGATGACCCTGTAAATAAACTTTCCACATTTTTATTGTTTTTTGATATAATTATTGTCTACTGAGTTGTCCATTGGTCAAAATTTAAAGTCTGTAAACGTCTATAAAATGACTACATTTCTTCTTGAATCATTGCTGTCTTTATACCGGCTTCAACATGTTTCTGATGCCTTCCTAACTGGGCTACTCCATCTGATTTGATTTGATTGGTCAGATGGAGATCTGTCTGTACTGAAAGGAGACTAAATGCATCATCTAGAGCACATTCAACAAGAGCTTCAGCAGCTTTAATTGCCACTATAGTAGCTCTTTCTCAGTTATAGCTGGCTAACAAATGCTCATCAACTTGTGGTGCATTGCAATTAACGGCACCTGGAAATACAATCTCCTGTTGTTTTCTTTATCCTTTGATGGTTAAATGTTGATTTTTAGGTCTACTCAAGCTTGATATTGTGTATCTAAAGCTGGAGCATAAGTCTAAATAAGTTCCTACCTGACCTTGGCGTGATGCTTCTGTCTTTATGCTTGCCTGACGTTAATGATTTCTGATGCGACAGAAGGTGAGTGATGAAGACATTAGCCTCCAGTCACAACACAGAGCTTTTCATAATTATTCTGTCAGAGCTTCAATACATGGAAAACAAACATTTCAAGAAGCTTTTTTTTATCACATGTGGCAGAGGGACGCTTCAAAGCCTTTTCTTTCAGGACGGACTAAATCAAAGCGGTAGCATGCAGCAGTAATTGTAACTGAATGGCAGCGCAGCATAAAGAGCCTCCTTTGAGCCGATGGATTGTATTTCAGCGTATCCCTCATTGTGGCAGCAGTTCTTTCTGCTGAAGCTGCTCGTACAGAGCGAGGCGTGGTGGCCTTGAGGTGACAGAAAGTGCTGAGTTACTTTTCCAGGCTTTCATTGTGTTTACTTGATCCCCATCAAAAAAAAGACAGAAGTCCAGCTTTTTTTTTTTTTCCGTTTTGACAGATATGTCACAGCCACGTCGACAGTAAGAGTCGAGCTCAGATTCATGACTCTCTGTGAGCATCTCAGTGTCTCTAAAAGAGAAAATAAGTTGGAGATAATGAAACAATAAAACCTGCTGAATGTCAGGAATCAATACTGTTTGTTACAACAAGCAGAAACCATTGTGTGAGGTCATTGATTCCCGATAGGTGCCGGCTTCAGTACAGTAGCTTCTGCAGGTAGCCCTCACTTCTCTCTCTAATTGTGTCTCTGGATGCTACTTAATAAGCAAAGCCATCTGTCTTTTTAAATTAGTTTGGAAGTGCATCGTGCAGAAAATAAAGCAAAAACATAAGCGTGTCACCCCAGAGGCCAGCAGCATTAAAACATTAACAAGCCAATCACCAGTCCATAAACAAACTGTAATGTCCTCTTACATCTGGTATGATGCAGCTGATGAAGACTGACAGTGGCTCCACACATCAGCGGCTTTTTTACTGCCTGTCAGCTTCAGTCGATTGATTCCAGTAAGAGTAAGGACATGTTGTTTCAAGCGAATGAAGCTTGAGCTGCTGGTTGGTAAAACTTCAATATCATCCGGAGAGAGTGTGAACTTTTTGAAGGGACAAAGATCATGTTTGGGTTTGTTCAGTGGAGCTTTGAAACTGTTCAGCTTGAGATGAAAAAATTGCCCTAAATTTATGCTTCATCAGGGATTTAAAACTTTTAGGGAATCCACTATCCTTTCTTTTCAGGTGCTAAAAAAATGTAAGTTTCTCTAGATTCGGTTGAATATTTGACTTCCCCACACTTTCAGGATTGCTTCAACTAGTGTCTGTAGACAGATAATGAGTTGTTGGTTAAACGAGAAGCCTTGGAAATCTTCCATCCCTCCCAGAGGCTTTGGATTTCCTTGTCTCTATCACAGTAAGTACTGGACTTTGTGGTCAGACTTGGTAAGCGTTGCTATGTTTGCAGATTCCCTTGGAAACATTAATGCTCCATACTTATTTCGACAGTAAGGCCTCTTAACCCTGTAAAGGCTGAAATACACCGGCTGCGTCTGCGTTGCAGCTCCGCTCCATCACGGTGCCGGATCAGATAGGTTTCCAATCAAGTCAATGTGTCAACTTACACTGGATCCATTCTGTTGTGGCTCAGCTGCGTGGCTGGTCCAGCAGGTTGCAGCTAATCCACAGCCATCCTATATTTGCCGGATGCCGGAGCTGTGACGCGTCAACTCACAGTAGAGAAGATGGAGTGAGACAGGAAGTAGTGCGCAGAAACTAACTTAAAAGAGCCTGAGACTTTCAAAATAAAACAAACCATGTCAAAACTAGATCGTATTTAGCTTTACTAATGCAAGAAAATGACACAATGAGCGAAGATACACCAGGAATCAACAGGTTGGAGGTTTAACAGCACAACATGAATGAAGAGAGGTTTATTAACGGAGAGCAAAGCGCAGGAATTCCGCGGTCTCACGACTCCAGCTGTCTGTCAGTCCTGAACACGCAGCCGGTGTGAACTGACAAACGCAGTCAACACGCAGCGGAGAGGAGCTGCAACACAGCAGGTGTATTCGAGGCGTAAGACCCAAATATAGAAAAAAATGGGCAACAAAACCAACAAAAACTCACTGCTGAGATGTTGCTGTAGGGGTCTCTAATGGAGAAATTAAAGGGCTTTCAAAAAATGTATGTTTTAGTACGTTTTCAGGAACATATTGTAATATCACAATGTTGGGTCTTGCTGGGAGCAGAATTTCTGTTTCTCGTCACACTGTTCAAACAATCAAACACACAAAACAACTAAGGATTCATTTGCAGGGTTGAGTGCTTATGCTGCTCAATAACAGTCTATATCATGAACAGCAATCACACAACAGACATGCTTTGTTGTAAAGTCATTTATTTATTAAAAATAAATGTATTTACAAAACTGAAAATGTAATGATGCCAGGAAACTGCATCAGGGATGATACCAGGACCAGGAAACCAGTATTGGGACTGATGAAATCCTACCAAATAAGATCAGAAAAAGAAACTAAGTCTCGATGGGTTTAAAAGTTGAAGAATAAAATGGGTTTTTAGACGATGTGTGGTCTTTAAAAAAAGAAAAAAAAAACAATGCAATATTTTTTTCCCCCTAAATCTGATGTAATTTTAAATTGCTGGGTTAAAACATAACACTTCCTCCGAACACATACAACACAGACAGATGGTTACAGGAGAGGACAGAGAGTGAGTCAGATTTATAAACGTGGTCGTAAATTTAGAGTGGAAATCACGCCCATACTTCAGACTCGTGTCATCATTGCGCTTGGCTTCTGTTTGAGTCTTCTTCATGCCTTTTGGGAGCCTGGTCAACATCACTGTTATCTTCCTCTTACTCAGAATTTCCCTGTTTACTCAGGACTGTAGAGACTCACGAGTTCTCATTAATCTGATGTTACTTTCCAGTGAAAACATACAAGTCCTGGTACGCTGAGGGTTGAACTCAAGAAGTGGTGGCTGTATTGACTTAACATTTCATTTGATCAAACTGGATAAGAGGGTTTTATCAAGAACTGAGAAACAAGCTATTTCTCATATACAGTCTGTGAAGCAGCTCGTTATGAATAGTGCACATTATAAATGACTGAATCTAAATTTAATCAAAATGTTTGCAGCTGCAGGAGAGAATAAAGAGAGAGCAAGTAATCATTTTTCTTACCTATGGGAACATTTCTGTTTGTTACATTTCAGTCTCTCTCTCTCTCTCTCCTCTAAAGATTCTGCCTCCTTCCAGCATTAATTGTTTCTTTTGTGTCTAAATGACTCCGCTTACTCTCGATCGTCAGTCTTTGTGTTGCATCTCGAGCTGCTTTCACTCACTGATGATTTTCCTGGATTCTAATCTTTTTAGAACAAAAGTAAATTTAAAGGAAACAGGACCATGTGAAAAACACCCACAGATATTAATGATTTCACTTTAAATAAAGAACAAAGCACAGGCAAAGCTCTGTCACTATACAGAAGCGTTGTGAGGAAAAGGACTGAAGTTCAAATGGGGTGTGAATGTTGCATTTTTTAAGGAAATTTCAGGATTTTGACTTTTATTAAATGGGAAAGAAAAATACAGTCATTCCAAATTTTCAAGAAAAAAATTAGCAACATCACGGAAACCAAAAAACAAAAAGAAAAAAAAAAGAAAGAAAAACAAAGACAAAGACAAAGGTTACATCACAGCAGGAGGCCGTTTCCTGGGGTGTGTAAAATGTCAGTGAGGTGTTTTCAAAGTTTATTTCCTTAATACAGATTTTCAGCACCAATCTGCAACACGTGCACAGTGTCTGCTTTTTTTTTTTTTTTTAAATAAGATGATTTTACCAGAGCCAGCTCACTGGAAGCTTTTTACAGTGTAGTTGTTGATTCATGAAGACGCCCTGTAACATTTAGGTTTTCTCTGTTAAGACTGCCGGACGAACAGGAAACGGGGCGTTTGGCATCTTTGGCAGGACACAAAAGGAAAAAAAAAGTCGTTGACGAACTGATCTCAGACGCCAAAGCAATGGCTGTTCTTAATCATCAAAGACGCTTCCAAATAAAACACAACGGTCTCTCTGAGAGCCACTTTAAAGCCACAGTCTGTGATCTCAGCACACATAAATGTTCACCTAATGCTGCGTTTCAGGGAACCCGTAACTCGGAAATTTACCAGTTGATTTCTCGGAGTTCTGACCTGAAAGTGTTGCAGGCAAATTACGACTTCAGTTTGAGCGCAAGAAATTCTGATATGTAAACACACCATCATGGCAGTTGGTTGGTCCCTTGGGGGAGGGACTGATACAGGGGATTGAAGAGGGGTCGGGTTCTCTCCTCATCCAGAAACCTTTCGCAACTCTTCATTTAAATACACTGTGTTTGAACGGAAAGCTGATTTCAGCACAGCAGTTAAGTGCATGGATTAAGCTTTTGATGATAAAAGCGTGATATCAGGAACACTGTCAGAGCCGGCAAGCTAAACACTGTAAGCCTGTTTCGCCATGCTGAGTCAATTGTACATTACATTGTTTTTTTTAACGTTAGCTAACGTTAGCTATCGCTAGCTATTTTATGTCGGCGACATAATTTGGGCACCATCTCGGACACATAAAAGATTGTAGTTCGTAATTGTGTATGTAGTATTGTGATTGCAATGTGCGTACTTAACATTACATAATTGTAAAGTCTATTCTCACCGTGTGTCACGTGCAGCACCACCGTGTCCACAGATGCTGCCATGTTGTTTAGGCTTGGAGTACATCGATCTGATTGTGAGAGTTTCACTGCCGTTCAGGTGCACTTTCCCGAGTTACAGGCGGGAAAAATACAAGTTACAGGTTGCCGGGAACGCAGCAGAGTCAAAAAATAGTTTGTGATCAGTAATGATGATGTTGGCTTCGATTAAAAGCCTCTACTCTGTTTTTCAATATTCAAACAATCCACAAAGGATCTCATAATCTTCGGTACCAATGTTAATGCTATAAAAACAAACTTAGTGTAGCTGGTACGAGAGACAAGTTCCAACACAGTCTGTCACTGAGTTTAGCCTGTAAGTGTGCTAACACATGCTAATAAGAGCTTAATTAGCACTAAAATATGCCACATTAGCCAAGACTGATAAATGTGTTGCTGACTGTGGCTTATGCACTGAGATGCCTCTTTGAATCAAAACATACTCCACGCTTTTAGAATAGAATAGAATATACTTTATTAATCCCCAAAAGTAAGTGTACTCCATCATGAGTGTGGATCTTCATCAATCTGCAGGCTGAGGAAGAATGATGCTGCCTAAAATTTAAATTTTTTTTTTTTAAATTTTATTTATTTTTATTTTTATTTTTTTATTTTTAAGACCTACCAAAAAGTTGGGAGAGTATGGGTTGGTAATTTGGGGATCTGTCCTGCTTTTAATCAAAGGAAACGTTACAAAATGCATGCCATACTGAGACAAACCAAACTGAACCGCTTGGTAGAAATGGGGCTCAGCAGTTCATGTACGCGGAACTGAAGTTGGATATTTGACATGATTCTTACTGAAATACTTTAAATCATGTGGAGTTTTGTTGGATATTTTCTTTTCTGTTCTCTGTTTCAGAAAACGTCTGTAAAGCTCTCTTACACACTCTGCTATCCCTCTAAACAGGGTTTGGTGTGTTATCAGCTCGGAGATGAAAGCCCAGCGTAGTGATGGATGGATCATTTTCCTGCTGTGTGGTTATGACGTGTCATATAACTGTAAACATCATCTTGAAATGGTTCCCCTCATTTTATCCTTACAGATCAGCAGTAAAACACAGTGTCTCTGTGTACAGGTAGCTTCAGTCAGTCGATGATTAACTGCATTAAAAAAGCTGAGACCACTCCGCACTTCCACTCTGTTTTAAATGATATGTGAGGTTATGTTACTGCTGTCAAGGTCAGAGACAAAATGCTTCACACACACACTCCTCCATTTGGTCTCTCCCATGAGATCTGTGAAAATAAAATTACCCAACTTCTCACATTTTGGCATTCATCACAGAGCTCTCCTGCATGCATTTATGCAAGTATTTAGTCTCAGCTGCCATTTGTGAAAGGTCAACGGGGATTTTTGGTTGTGTTTGGGTGTCTGTTTGCTCTTAGTGATGACGAAAGCACAAACTTGCTGTGATAGAGGGCAAAATAAAGTTCAATTTTTCACTTAACGCTGTTCTGACTGCGTTTTCTGTCTGCGGTGCTGTGGCGGTGGTGGTGGGGGTCTTTTTGCTTCGGTTTAGCTTTTCATTCATGTAGAGTGTTTTCAGATAAAGGCATAAATCTCACAGCAGCACAGAGGCAACGAAACAAAACAGGAAGGTCACATGAAGAAAAGTCTTTAAATGTTTAATGCGCCCCTGACACTCTCTTTGTTAAACTGCTTTCAACGGTTTGGAAAAGACTCAGACACCCACAATTCACAAATCCATATTTGATTTTATAAATATATATTTTTCAAGCTCAAGGTCACTGTGGCTCCATGAAACGTGGATGAAAGGAGACTTTTAGATGGATTAAACTCCTCGGTCAAAGCAGTTAGCCTGTGACAGCTGATTTCTCCTCAGTCTGTGGTTGTGTCCGTCTGACGTCCTGGTTTCTGCAGAGAGCGTTTCAGAATCTTAAGAACAGGCGGTCGATAGAGATGTTTTTTTAAAAGGGAGTTATCAGTCTTTGGTGGCAGTTTGGAAATAGATATGAGGTAATAGGGTCATTTTCTTTTTCCTTGTCAGCAGAGTGAGGGTAATCATGTTTTGGTAAGGCGGGACAGCCCTCGCAGAGAATAAAAAAATACAGCAAGAAGTTCAGTGCCAGGGGGAGGAGGAGGTGAATACCAGACAAATGAACAAACCTGAATCCTTGAGGATTAAGTGAGGGTTGATTTAAAAAAAAAAAAAAAAAAAAAAAAAAAAACAACCTTCCATGGTCATCAGAGACAAAGCAAGGAACAGCTTTGAACAAAATACGAGCAGCACTGTACTTAGAAATTCAAAGAAATTTCTCTTCCTAAGATAACAGGGTGAAAAATAAAGAATAAAACAGCACAAAAAACAAGGTAAAGCCAAAAGAAGACATCCATACTCTGATCTCTACATGATTCAAATGGCTTACATCAGATTTTGACGTATGAAGCACAACGGGAACACTTGTGAAATTAGTTCAGAGGTGTCAGTATTGGTATTTATGTCGCCGGCTCAGAGTAATAACTCATGTATTACTCAAACAAACAAAGTTCAGTTGAAGTACAACTTGACAACATTTGTAGCTGCATTTCTCCTCTTTAATCTGATATCCAACATGACTACACTCAAAAAAAAAAAACAAAAAAAACTTGACTTTAATTAAATTTATTATGTCAGACGTTTAGAAAAAAGACATGCTCATCAGGTTAATTGGTGAGTCTAAATTCCCCGTAGGTGTGGGTGTGAGCTTGAAAGGTTGTCTGTCTCTGTGTGTCAGCTCTGTGATTGGCTGGAGACCAGTCCAGGGTGTACCCCACATCTCGCCCTAAGCCAGCTGGATGAATGAATGTCAACTGGTTCCATGTAAACATATTAGGTTAGTTGAAAACAGTAATTTTAGGTTCAACTAAGTTTAACTTCAAATCATTGCTTCAACTAACCTAAAATGTTCACATGGTACTGGCATAATAAATTTAATCAAAGTCAATGTTTCTTTTTTTTTGAGTGTATATTTAATATGCTTTTCTCCAGCTTTGTTTCTTTTTATGATTTTTGGGGCACCATGTCGATTTAAATTGCAATTCTTCAACATTGCTGATTTTCAGTTCCCTTAACTAACATCAGACCACTTGAAAAGGTTGAATGATGATGATGTCTACAGACTATATCAGGAGCCATATTTCCCCCCAAAATGAACATCACGTAAGAGTCAGTTTTTAAGACGCATTCAGGGGATCTGACATCATGTTACTAGATAGTCAAAGAAAATCATTAAGAAAACCCTCTGCTGGAGAAAAGCGGACGGAAAAAAAGGGACCTTTGGGTTTAAAGGGTTAATGATCAGATAACACATACAGAGGACCAGGACTTGTACCGGTCCAGTTTCTTTCCAAAAGCCATCAGTCTAATGAAGAATTACACCTGACAAACAATAATTCATAAACCTCATGTGCAACTACAGCCTGTCTGTCTGTTTCTCCTTTGCACACTTTTTTCCATTGCGAATTGCACATTTTTTTTGCCCTTAATGTTTTTTTATTCATTGCACTGTTTGACTCAGATGTGTCTATATTTTTTGTACAAAAGTTTTGTTTTTTTTTTAATTTTGATATTGAGTGTTTATTCATACATTTGTACAGAGATTACAGCTCAAAACTGGAGTTAAATTCTGTTATTTTTGAAGATTCTTGAATAAAGGCTCTTCTCATTCTGAGCTCAGATACTGTCTCCTCTAAGTCACAATTTCCCCCTTTGAGTTCTCACAAACTGGAAACCAAACCACAGCGATAATTGACTTTTTGTTCAAGAACTTGGTTGAAGACATCCTTCCTCCACACTACATCTTTTATCCTTGAATAAGACCCAGTTACTCATTCAAAGGAGGCTTGGGTTCACAGGTTGAAGCCTCATGCTGGGATTCTATAGTTTCCCATGTGGCAGTGAGCGATCACTTTTTCTTCTTCCACATCCAGGAGCAGACAAATTATACCGGAGCTCAGACATTCTCCAGCTCTCCATTGGTTACCATAGTGATAATGTTGTTAAAAGTGTTCTAAGTTGAGCTTCTGTGACTTATATAAGGAGAACTTAACTGCTTAAGATTCAAGGACCAAACTGACAGTTGTTTATGTGCTCAACATCAGTTTTTGTGACTTCAGGGTGAAAACGGGAAGAATGTGCTGGTGATGTAATCTCACAGAATCATACATGGCAGGAGCGCCAAGGCTTACTTACGCTTGGGGTCAGCTCCAAATATTACACCATTCAGCCTGGAACTCCTCCATGCTTTAAAAAAGGATTTTTATTTTCATGTTGCTGTTGTTGTTTTTAGAGGGACACATCTGAAAAAAAGAAAGATGTCTACTAGATGTTTAAGTATTAAAACCTTTGTGAAGACCTTCCCTTCATCAGGGGCATACTTGCTTTGGATAATGTGTACCTATGGTGGCCAGCACACGTTTCTTGTGTCAGATTGACTCACAGGCTAACACACAGCCTCATAAACATGGTTGTAAAATCAAGTAGAGTTCAGATGAGGTTAAAGAAAAGTTCCATTAAACTCTGCGCCTCAGTTTTCAAATTAATGTCATTTTTACATATTTAAACCTCTTCACAGGTTTCTCATACAAGATGACTCATTCCTTTAACACAAGGGTTTTTTTAATTTCTCAGATTTGGTTCGTGAAATGCAGTAACAGACACTTTCTATTTAAGCTTTTTTTATTATGATTATTTCTGTAGTGTCAAACCCTCAGGCCTTTCTGCTGCAGGGTCATTATTGAGCTGCCACTTCAGTAAACCTGCCAAGTAACAATACAACCAAAACTCACATCAGCCCATTTCTCCCTCTTTTCAAACTCTCCAACTGTCAATCTCTCATTGTCCACTTCTTGCTGTAATTTCAAACAAGGTGTTTAATTATCTCAAGGTGAATAGACAGAGTATCTAAAGAGTGCTTTTTTAATTGTGCTGATTTCCTTTTTCATGAATGTCATTTTCCAAAGATCCAAATGTCATTTTCCTGAGGGTGTGTGTGAAATTGCTTCCTCTTTATTTTAGCCATTCATTGTGCTGTTGCAGCTATTAAACGTCCTCCCAGAGGGGAACATCTATCCATCCATTTTGGGGTTTGAATAGATGCATCGCCGTCAGGCCACTGCAGGTATTTAAATGCACAGCACAAAAGTTCACCTTCAGCAGACAAAGAAGAGGCTGAGAAGACGGTGGAGCGTCATTCATCCTCTGTCTCCTTTTTATCAAAGGTGCCACTTCAGATTGGAGATGATAAGTGAACAAATGAGATCTTCCTGCACGTAAACGAGGCTGGATTTGTTGTTATTTTTCAGGCCTATAAACAAAAAGTCTGAAGATTACATTTATACTTAATGTAATCTTGTACAGTACAGTGAACTCATTGACATGTTCAAGAAATCAGTTTGAGATGATTCCAGCTTTATGACATGGGGCGTTATCCTGCTGGAAGTAGCCATCAGAAGATGGGTACACTGTGTTCATAAAGGGATGGACATGGTCAGCAACAATACTCTGGTGGTGGTGGTGTAATGGTGTGGGGGATATTTTCTTGGCATACTTTGGGCCCCTTAGTACCAATTTAGCATTGTTTCAACACCACAGCCTACCTGAGCCGGAACCGTTGATACAAGGCAGGATGGATCCATGCTTTCATGTTGTTGATGCTAAATTCTGACCCTACCATCGGAATGTTGCAGCAGGAATCGAGACTCTTCAGATCAGGCAAAGTTTTTCTGATCTTCTATTGTCCAATTTTGGTGAGCCTGTGCGAATTGTAGCCTCAGTTTCTTGTTCTCCACTGACAGGGGTGGAACCCGGTGTGGTCTTCTGCTGCTGTAGCCCATCTGCCTCAAGGTTCAACGTGTTGTGCATTCAGAGATGCTCTTCTGCATACCTCGGTTGTATCAAGTGGTTATTTGAGTTACTGTTGCCTTTCTATCAGCTCGAACCAGTCTGGCCATTTACACGAGAAGAAATACATTATACCAGAGAGATCATCTCACTATCACAGCAGTGTGCAGTCCATACTCAAAGACACACACCTCTGGAGCTCAACTCAACACATCTTCCTTCTAAATCAGGCAAAAGACACAAAAAATCACATATTGTGACAAAGTTAATAGAGAACTCAGTTTTCTTTGACTTTCACTTAGCGCGATAGCCATGACACACACTCTCTTTATGGGCTTCAGTAAGAAAATACTTCCATTAAATCAACCAATAATTCTGATGAAGACCAGTAAGGGTGATGTCATGAATCCAGTTGAACCAAACACACACAACCCTAGTTTAACACTTGTGTGTGATGGCAAGTAACTCCAAAAACAGAACTATACAAAAAAAAAAAGCTTTTCAGTTAGCCTCCCTGAAGTCTTTGATAGCTACACACCTGGTAATGTTTTGATTCATATTTTAAAATGATCAAGTGTAATGCCAGAAATGTTTCAACAGCGCCACTTGGCACTCTGGGAAATTATGGAAATCAAAGTTGATATCAAGTGCTGTGCAAAGATGAAAATATCCGCCCGACTGTGGACTGCAAAGAGCTCTGCAGAGCTCAGCTCCTCTCTGTGAAACACCAACCTTCTCTTCCCTCTAATTGGAGAGGAGAAATGTTTTCAGAAGAAAATTGCTTATTTGAAAGAATCTGAAGGAGCAGATTACATGAAAATGCTTACATTTACTTGATTATTGCCTTTATATCTTGTTCTCATTATATTAAAGTGGAAAAAAAGAAAAACATTTTCAAGAACGAGTTTTCCATAAATGCTGTCCATTCTGAGCACAGCAGGAAGCCGATCTCCACATCGTCAGAGACGAGAGGATAAGAGTGGTGGCTCGACCAATAATGAACTCAAAATTCATCCCAAGAGTGGCACTCACACCGAGGTTATCAATGAGGCGGAGAAAACTGTTTACAAAGTATTAATGGAGCGCGCTGTACTAAAACTAAGAGACACAACAGTGTTGACATACTGCTGCTCAACAGGAACCTGCTTTGGTCCATTTAACTCATACAGTAAAGATACAGGCACCACGAGAAACACTGTCAGCAGAGTTAAGGGGGTCAGGAGCTGCATTTTTCTTCTCTGAATTGACGCATCACAGCTCCGGCATCCAGCAAAATGGGATGGCTGCAGATTAGCTGCAACCTGTTGGACCAGCCACGCAGCTGAGCCGCAACAGATCGGATCCGGCGCCTTGACGGAGCGGAGCTGCAGCACAGACGCAGCTGGTGTATTTCAGCCATAATGCTGTTATTGTTTTTATGCAGAGCTAATGTGTGAGACATTAGCAAGAGATCAATTTATCAGTGTCATCTGGAGGGGCCAGATTATTGGCGGTGGGCTGCCAGTTGCCTAATACTGCTGTAGGCTGTAACACGTGCCTGATAAACTTTAGTTCCATTTTGTAGTTACGTTAAAGCGTCCTCAAAAAACAAACATTAAAAAGCAAGAGGAGACTTTATGCATTTGTTTCAATAAAACTTATGTAATTTTTAAGCCCTTTTAAATTTGTATTTAAGACATTTTATGAGGTTTTAAGAGAATTTTAGATATTTTAAGACCTTAAATTAAAATTATTCAATTTTAAACGTTTTAAGACTTTTAAGACCCTGGTTTTGTTTGGCTTTCTGTGGTTACAATTCAGTCCATAATTAAGAAGAGGACAAGGGCCACTGAAGGGAGTCAACAGCTGTATTAATGAAGAAGTGAAACAAACAAACAAAACAAAAAAGGATTTTCAGGACCATAAAATCAACTCAGTCAGTGATGCAGGGCATTAAAACTTGATCGTGATCTCTACTACGTGCAGGATCCAGAGGGAGAAAATATCACTTGGTATGAGTCTGGATTAAAAAAGGGTTGTCATTTAGAGTCAAGGCCGGTCTTATGAGGATTAGCAGCTGAATACAAAACACGTTGTAGTCTCAAATCCAGCTCTAGTATCCTTGAACAGAATTCTAAAAGACTGAACAAAATTACCGACTTCACATGACATGACAGCTCTCTTCTTCAAGGACAGGGAAATAAAAGTGGACCAGGTTTTTTTTCCCCACTACTTTAGTACTCCTGCATAGTAATATGTATGGCTGTGTCGTCGCGTGAAGCCTTTGATTGATTCTCTGAAATTAAGCAACATGACACAGAAAACAAAACAGGACATCCTCTGAGTTGGGGACGAGTCAAGAAGAGGAGAACGTGGTGTGGGTGGCTGGAGTCTTCTGTTCTGCTAAAGCCGACAAACAGCAGCAGTAGAAAATGATGTAGACTGTATGCAAAACAGCTCTAGAGCACCAAATTGAACACTTTGCAGTCTCTACATTGAGTTTCTCACTAGATGCATTGGCAATCAGCAGCTAACAGTGGAAACACCCCTGTGATATCAATCTTGATTTGCACGTGATGTGTCCTCTACCGTCCAAACTGTGCCCTGACTGGACTCGTTTGATGGAGTGCATATTGCGTTAGGAACAACTAGACAGCTGGATTTGTTTCTCACCTTCTTCACTTAATGGCATGTGAAGTAAGCTGATTCAATTCCCAGTAGCCACACCTGAATGTGTACACCCAAAACAGGCACTCCTAAAAGATTTATTGCAGAGGAAGGGTGTGAATGCTAGAGTTTGATGCTTTCACGGGGAAAACATGTTGGGCAAACTGTCGGAACGTAAAAGTATAGAAGAGGAAAAATGAAGGAAGAGCGTTAAAGGTTAGATTGCAGCTGAAAAAGAAAGATTTACAAAGGCAAGAGGATTTGAGGCCTTATTTCTTAGGAGCAAATGCTACTAAATCAATAAATCCCAGTTTAGTGTCTTATTTGACAGCATATGTTGGTGCTAAATACCTTTAAAATGGTTCATCATGTGTTTACACACTTAACGTATCAGAAAAGTAACAAATATGTCAGGCATGTCTTCCAGTCGTTCAGCACCACCTAATCTTATTTGCATAAGTAATTCTCAGCATGCTGAATCTGGTTTGCAGCAGAAAATGTGTTCAATTTTTCTTTGAGTAGAGGTAGCTTTGAAAACTTCAAATCAAAATATGTCGCACCAAAGATCTGAAAGAAAAAAAGAGAAACCCGCCTTTGGTGCTCGGGTTAACATTAAAGTGCCTAAAGAGGCATTTAAAAGTCATTTATAGCTTTCCGTCCATACGGATCAGGAGAGTCAGAGGAATGACAGCCGTGTTCAGAAATGTGCCTCATGATGATTAACAGTCCCACTGATTCAAGGCGATGTCCGTGCCACTGTGTTGAACTCTCGGTTGCCATGTCTCATTATCCCCACCTTGCTAATGGAAGGAGGAGACAAATAATTCATCTGCCCCGATGCTGACACGGAGCAGAACGAGTCTCCTCAGGGGGAACGCTGAACAGCTTGTCAGTCAGAGGATGGAGGATGAGAAAATAAGACACTATCACCGAGCAAACAAGGGGGAAAAAAACTGCTTAATTCAATCCACTCTTTACGGTTCGTCTTCATGAAACTCAGCTAATCGGCTTTCATGACGTGCATTTTTCACCTCTGGATTCTGCCAGTCTCTCCTGCTCCAACTGTTGCTGAGCAAATGTGATGAACTGCTTTAAAGCATTCAAAAGTCACATTATCAGTCAAAAGCAAGCAGAAGAAATGCTTTTGATGGTGATTATTCGGCTGAATTCCCAGACTTAACCACAAACAACAATGCTGTTTTGTTGTCTTTGAGTCATTTTGAAGTCTGTTTATCGGCAATTTGCAGTCATTTTAATGGTTTGTGAGCTTCAGACGGAACAGCTGCTACCTGGGCAGCAGCTAATGCTGGAACAAATAAATAATGAACTGGATGGAGCTGTAGCAGCTGTCAAACTGGCTGAGGCACAAATAAACACAAAGGGAGGAGGGAATAACAAACAGTTACAAGTTTAAGCTTATTGCACATTTACACAGGCCAATAAAAACAATTCTCAGCCAATCAGGGACAATTAAATGCGTTTCAACACTAACATTATGGTCTGTTATGCTTCGTGCAAACAACACAGCAAGGAATAAATGCACCACCAAATTAAATAACCTCAAAATACAGCCTGTTTCAATTCAGAGATACGGCAGACTGTATAATCTACATCTTTAGATGGATGCTTTAAATTATTACTCACTGTGAAGCCAAAAGATTTAGAGTTTTATAACCGCAATAAGACAACTAAAATTAACTGAAAGGCCTTATCTGTCAGCATAGTTGCCAAGTCTGTTTATTATAAGTGACTTCGGGCTTGTTTTCTGTAAAGCCGCTTGTAGATCTAGTCAGTTCCAGATTTTTGAGCTTGTTTTCTAAAGTGTAGTTGTGTAATTGGGCTTTCTTTGCTGCTTGAATGATCCTTGCTTGATTCTTTTCCAGCTCTCCAATACAAAAAACACAAACGACAGGGGGTAGTAGACGACAGGGGGTAGTACAATTCCTGGCAAAGTCCCCGGCTTTGCCAATGCAAAAAAAAATGTCACAATGAGCGAAGACATGCCAGGAGTCAACAGGTTTGAGGTTTTACAACCAAAACAAAAATGAAGAAGAGGCTTATCCACGAACATAAACATCCTTGTTAATTTCATTCACGTTGAGCTCATGTGTTCTACCGCACAACTTTATCCAAAGAAGACACCTTTCTCCATTGAGATATGGCTTAAGGAAAAGGTTAAAAATACACCCTGTTGCCCATTTTAAAGTAAAAATCTCAGAAAAACTGAATGAAAACTGCCTTTCTGCATTTCAATGGACGACTGGGCAGAGAATGTCTGAGTTTATGGGAATGGCAATCTGCACTGTGATTGGCTCATCACGTTTGGAGGCAGGACTTAGCCATAGGTCAATTGGGCTGTGGCTAGACTCTCTTACTCATTGAACTCATAGACTTCATTAAACATGGACGTAGTCTCCGTGACATCACCTGTATGTTCCTGATACAGTCAAATGAAGCCAATCATTGGACAGGGCCATCTTGGATATGACGCAGACTTTGAGCTTCCATTCCAACAGCAATAGGTCGCCCGCCAGTCATGTGAACTGAGCTGAGCCTCTGATTGGACAAACCTGTAATCCTAATATCATCTAAACCTCCAAGTTAGAGAAAAAATCACTCACCGTACAGTGAGTGAATCCCCAGTCTCTAGGGGATTCTCCATGAACAGCAACTTTAAGCACTTCCGCAATAGGCTTCATTTTTCTCTACTGGATGTTGCCCCTTGATTAAACTTACAATAACTGAATCGTCAGCATACCCTGACCCTTTGTGTCCTACGAGTTAAGGATCCAGCCTACCAGACTGTTGCTTAAATGAAACTGCTCTAACAGCCTTTGGGGCTGGATGGTGTTGAAAGCAGAAGAAAAGTCCACAAATAAAAGCCTGGCATGAGTCCCGTTATTATCCAAGTGTTTTAAAAGCATGTTTAGCAGCGTTACAGTTGCATCCTCCACTTCTCAGCTGCCTTGACTGCACTACTCTAACATTTCAGTGTCAGGAAAAGATGCTTTAAAGCTCTCAGTGAGCAGAAATGTCATGTTGACCATTCTGAACATTCAGTGTTAAAAACACAACTGTATCATATGATGTGCCCTCAAACTTTGTCAGTCACACACACATATTCTCTTCTCACAGTTCTGAGGTCTCCAAACGATGATGCATACAAAAAAATAAATAAATAAAAACACTGAATGCTGAAGTGATTAACACTTTGTCGAGGTGAAAATCCGGAGAAATGTTGCTGCACCAGACCTTGAAACTCTCAGGTGTGAATTCATGAAAAGAAGGAGGAACAGGACCTGAAGTCGGTTCCTGAGGTTTAACAAAGGCATCACTTTAACAGATACACAACGAAGGTGTATCAGAATATGTTAGCATCAATTAAACACAGACGGTGTAATGCTCGACAATCGCTCCTTCCATGATCTTTGTTTCCTTTAATTCTTGTGATACTTTATCAACGAGATGCTGAATTTTACCTTTAATAAGATAAATTTGGAAAAGGATTAAGGATATGATACATATAGTACATCTAGAGTGCAGCTATTTCAGACCACTGAAGGATTTATTTTGCATCATTTATTATTTGAGCTTGTTTGCTATTAATGCATTTTTTTGGCTTTTGCAGTGTACTTTTTTTTAATGTGCAATGCATTTCCTGTCATGTGTTGCTGCATGTGTTTTAAACTCTATGCAACTGCTGCTGCAGTTGCATAAACAATTAAACACCAAATGTGCATTATAGTTTAATATACAACAACCTGATGTTGAGAATATCTGTGCGTTTTAAAGCATCAATGAGTTAACCTTACGTTGGCGTCACATAAGCAACTTCACTTTTAGCAATCTCCATCCAATTTTCTGTGAAGCGTGTCGTTTGTACTTGAAATAAACAAACAGCAGCCATACTCAGAAGAGCAGCTTACTGATGGAGGGGGAAAAAAAACAATTCATCAGCTGTGTAATCAGCCATGAACAGCAAACACTAAAAAGCCATGATTCTCTTTCGCTGACCTTTTCAAAGAGATGACTCGTTAATGCAAGTATTAAACGTCTCTGAACGAGAGATTATGGTCTCAGTCTAACGCAGCTCTGTGTGAAAATGGCAGCGAATTGATAGAGGAAGGATGCTCACGCTCCAAACTCTGAATGCTGCTCTACTCAGACTGTGAAAGTTTGCAACACAGAGTGAGCTAATTTCTTTTCACATCCTCAAACACAATCGTGGGCTTGGTGTCGGCTCTGTTGTTACTGATGTGATAAATGTGTGTGTGTGTGTGCATGTTTGTAAGTTTGTTTTCATGAAAGCAATCACACTACAACGCTTGAGCTAAAATTATGTGCCTTTTTTTCTGTATATGAAAGTGTCTGTGCATGCTCTTTGAAAGAAGGTAGTGTAAGAATCCCAAATCGAGGATGAAATGGTGATGTTAAATTATTACGCTGGTGGCTGTTAAATTGCTGTGGAAGTCTCTGCTGACAGCAGTAACAAAAAGTGACCTAAAAACAGCTTGCATTGTGTGTCCCTTTGCGCGATATTTATATGTATATTTATCTTTGTTGTGTGTCCTGGTTCCTCGGAGGGAGAGTTTTAAAGTAAAATTCATTTGTGAAATTGGTGGTGCTCGACTGTGACTTCCCACTCTCTTAATTTAAGAGAAAAATTTCTGTATGTTTCTCTCCTGTCTCATGGGTGACTGCATCCAATGTTGCATCGCTCCTTTGGTGCAGTTAATCCTCTCCAGTAGGGCTGTTTATAAGTAAGAACTGGATGGTACAACGCAGCTAATTTTAAAAAAAGAAAACCATTCTGACTTCCACAAATGTTTCTGCTTTTTACAGATTTTGTGTTGAACTAATCCAAAGTTTACCAGAAGAAGGCTGTAGATGTATTCGCCTCCACACAGGATTCTGGATGAGTTGTTTGAGATGATTTGGTGGGATTTTTGACAATACAAGTTATGATGTTTGCAAAGGAGCTGGAAGACCTTTATAACTTGGGGTGCTGATGGTCAGTGCACCCATGGACTTTTCCTCTACAGACTCTCAAAATAAAGATCCAAAATGTCAATCCTCTCAAATCTTTCATCAGACAGCGTTTACAAAAAGTGTTGCTCTTTAAAAATTCTAGCGTAATCATGAAAGGAGTGCAGTGTGTATGCATCAGAGAGTAAGAGGGAGAGCACGAGGAGGAAGAGCGAGGGGAGGGGGTGAGAGGAGCCGCTTTTCTTGAGCCTCGTGGAAGATGTGGCGTTATTTGCAGTGTTCCTGAGGAGTTTAGTCCCTTTAGGATTTATTAGATCAGAAAAGGATTTCAGACTTTTTCTTATAATGATCTATGAGCTACCTACAGTCCTGTTTGTGTGACACAATAAAAAAAACAGAAACAACATTTCCTGATTATGATGTGTCACTACGTTTTTTGGCGCAGCAGCAGAGACTTGTTCAAACCACATTCTGACAATGTAATAGTTAAATGAAAGAAGAATGAGATGAAGTACAGATAATGTATTTTTTAGAGACCCAAATCACATTACATGAATACAGATATAGGAGTTACAAATCACGTTTCCATTACACCCAGACTTGCACAAAACCTAAATAGTGCAACAAAAAAATGGTAAAAAGTTTTTACACTCTCATGAGGTGGTTTTTCAGAAGTTTTTATATTCAACTTTATTGTAAAAGTCCCTGGTTCATATTGTAACAGCTGTTAGTTATGTGTTCAGTGCAGATGTTGGTGTTTCTGACAGTCAGTGAAGGCATCAGGAAGGCTGTTAGTGGCTCAGAGCGCAGCAGGAGGGAGGGGCAGAGGTGTGTATGTGTGAGAGAGTCAGCCAGGTGGAGATGATGATTTTTATTCAGTGTTTTGTTCCTACCTGTTTTGAGTTGGCGTGGTCACGGCCGACAGAGAATAAAAACAAGTGTTCATCAATCAGCATCGTCATCATTGCAACATCTGGATGGACGTTACACTATTTTAACGCCCTCTGTTTTCGTCTGTTGACCATATCAGCGACAACGTGACGCCCATCAAAATGACAGTTCTGCTCTTAAAATGTTTGGGGTATCCCCGGTTACCATGGTTACAGTCCTCCTTCCTTCTTCTGCAAATTGAATTTTACGGGACAAGATTTTACTCAAGTTGTGAGCAATTCTAGTTGTAACGGAAACAAAAGCACAATCATACTTTAATAAAACTTCAGGTTTATCGCTTTTATTTGGACAAAGTGTAACAGAAACACAGATACAGATACACATAGCAGTTTATGAGTCACAAATACTTTTGAAACAGCGTTTGTTAGGCTGTCTCTTCTGGTCCCTCTACCACTTTGCTAATTCAGAGCTGCATTTGTCAATCAAACATTCCTTATTTGAAATATCCCTGTCTTTTATTTCTATAGCTTGACTCTCATATCATGTTTTTTTATTTACTTCAGACAAAGAAACTTCAAAAAAAAAAAAGAGTCTGAAAAAGGAGTAGGAAGAAGCAGAAGCTGTTCAAGTCCTCTTCTTTTATATTTTCAACAATGTGCTTTCATTACTCTTCACTCTAACAGCTTCATTATTTTATACTTGCTTGTACCTTTTTAAGGAAGTGGTGTGAGGTATAGTCTGCCTGTACATGAGTGACTCCTTAACTAGGGCACAGCGGGAAGCCTTTTAAGTCTCACCACACCTGGATTATCAGGGGAGCCTTACCACACACTGCTGAACAACATTAAAAAAATGAGAATGTGGGGCATGAACTGGGTTATTTGGATTGGGAACAGATGTTTGAGAGGGGAACCTTGGAGTTTTAAGCCTTGCAGATTAGAGGTGAGGGTTTGTCGTGTTGTTGCTGCTGCTGCATGCTGTGCTAGCTTTTCTGAAAACCAAACTACAGGGAGCTCATAAAGCTGTTGTTAGTTAAACACCTCTCACCCATTAACATTTAAGGGATTTAAGGGATAACATGCAGTCTCGAACAGATCTACAGATTGTGTTAGGACTGATGATGTGTGATTGGTGTGAAGTCACATCTGCCAAAGGAAATGAGAGTAAGTGTGACATAGGGGAGATGAGGTGTGTTTGACAGCAAACAAACAGAAAAGTTCATGTTTAAGTATCACTTCAAAAAAAAAAAAAAAAAAAAAAAAAAAAAAAAAAAAACATCTGTGCAAAAAGACAGCTGTCTCATGTACAGATGTCCCACAACGGCTGCCAGATGTTTTTTTTAGTTATCTTGAAAACTTAAACTCAACCTTTGTTTATTTTTAAACATTTTTCTTCTGTTTTTTCAAAATCATATTTAGAAAACATGCAAGACCCACACATAGGAAGCTATCTTCACTAGCAAGCAGAGTCCAAACTTTTTTTTTTTTTAAAGTTTTCTGCTAGTCCATGTTTTTCCCCGTTGGCCCTTGATAACCTCAAACCTGTTGACTCCTGGCGTGTCCCCACTCATTGTGACGTTCTGTTGTTGTAGTCAAGCTAATTATAACCTGGTTTTGACACGGTTTGTTTTATTTTGAAAGTCTCAGGCTCTTTTTTTAGGTAGTTTTCGTTCACTACATCCTGTCCTACTCGATTTTCCCTGTGATGAATTGATGGGTCACAGCTCTGGCATCTGGTGGAAACAGGATGGCTGCATATTAGCTGACGGAGCAGAGCTGGACTGCAGACGCATCTGGTGTATTTCAGCTTAGACTGAACACGCATATTAAACTGTTTGCTGTTTAGCTTTCTTGTACATTTACTGGAACTTTCATGATGATTCATGGTGGCAAAATTAGAAAATGGTCTGTTCCTGCAGTGCGCTGTTTATCACCATCTGACAAAGACTGGGGCAGCAGTTTCAGGCTTTAAAAACATCTTTATAAATTTAACCAACACTCTTTCTGAAACCTTTGGCAAAACAGAGGGATTGGCATTATCAGAGGACCTCTACGTATTAAATTTTTTTACTTTTGTACTGGATCAAAAACACAGATGTTCTTTGCAATTATTACAAATTACCAGAGGTCCCCAGGGGAAACTAATCTCATGTGAGTAGGGCTTAATTAGACTGATGATTTAATTGAAATAAGGGACAACATCGTGAAGAACTTTCTGTGTACCGACAAGTACATTCAAATGATCTTTACCTCAAAGGTCAAGGCCAAGAAAATAAAATGTTTTAAACGTTTTTTCATACATTTTGAAAAAAAGAGAGATTGAATTCACCCCAACACTTCACAGAGGATTTAACATTACATCCTTTACCAGGCAGTGTAAATCAATTCCTCCTCACTATATCAGTGTTTCAAATTTAATCACAGTTTATTCATCTGTATGTATCCATAGTTGTAAACACATGTGGTTCAAACTGGACATTAGCCATGAGGCACATCTGTGCTGCGACTTCTGAAAACCCACATGGGATCATGATTTATTACACATGAGCAAAACGGTTCGGCCGGTATCATCTGCAGTGCAGACTGTGTGCTAACAGCAGGGTGTGTTTGTCATGTGGAGGGAGCGCCTGTGAGTGACCCCAATGGAAACAGTGACCTCAGACTTGGTCCTGATTTGCAGTGGTTGCCACCCATCTCTAGACTCAGGGTCAAAACACTGTGAGTGGAAGTGCTTGGTATAAATAATGATGGCCTTAGATACTTCATACTTTAACACTGTGTCATAGTTTATTCATTCCAGGGCCTTTATCTGCTGCTTTTTGAACAGGGACTGTAAGGTTTCACCACTGAGCTGAATAAATGCTCATTACTCAACAGTGTGAGGGTTTGCAATAGTTCGGGTGGGGAATGAATGAGTGTAGGACATAATGTACTGTATGTGGTGATATCTCTCATTGGGCCCAGTTCATCTGTACATACCAAGTAAAATATTGTTGCTGACAAACATTTTTTTCTAGGAGCATAAAAAAAATTCAAAAGAACAAACAAAAACAACACGAACGAAAACAAAAAAAAAAATCGGTGATTTGACAAATATAAGACCTGAAATGAAATCATTATATTCATAGAGTCATACATGACCCGGTTCATTTTTCAGATGGACTTTTGTGTGTAAATATAAGCAGTGATGGACGTGTGTTTTAATAATGTGCTGCAGTGACGGTTATAATGAACCTTGAGTTTCCCGTTTTTGTCCCATCACATTGATAAATGATTGGTAGCAGACTGCTCTATGAGTCCACACAGCACATTATCACTATCAATGCTTTTTGTTGGGATTTCAGCCTGAAATCATGATAATATAAAGACCAGTAGTCTGATACAGACATGCACGCATCAGCCTGTGTCTCAGCTCCAGGAAATCAAAGCGCTTCTGTGCGATAATGGACTTTTAGATACTTTGTTGCAAGAAACAATGTTTACTCAAAAGCGGATTCATTACAGAGTAAACCCAAAGTAAAATCCCCTCCTCATAGGTAGAGACGGGTGTTATATTTAGAATATGTAAAAAAATGTCTTTAAATTGGTCATTCAGGTCTCCATTGCTAACGGTTGCTGGGGGAAACCATCAACACTTGGTATACTGTAGAAAGTAAAATCTGTCAAAAGTTGAGATACACGTTTTAGTTGGATGGTGATGATACAACAGTTAAAACAACAGGAGTGGGACAAATTAGGAGAAGGTTCATATTTCTAAGCAGAAGTCAGTTGGACACCTGAATCATCTTTGTGTACCTTTAAAAGTGCTCTGAGGACTATCTGCTTGGTGTTGATAACAGTGACACCTCTGGCCAGAATAGGTAAAGTTTTTCCCAGGATGAAGACTCCATTTCCCATGAGCAGAATGATCCACTGTTGTGGGATTATATTTGAGCTCAGTGCCTTTGTGAAAGCGAATTGAGAACCAGAACGGTTGCATCAAACTGTCATTTAACTTGGCAGAGACCAATCGTCTTTGTATCTGGACTTGTTGCTGAGACTGATTCACTTTACAAAAACAAACAAACAAACAAAAAACAAAACAAAACAAAACAAAACAAAACAAAAGACCCAGCTCCATGGCCTCTTGAGCCTGAATTTATCAGGCAGACTTTTGCCACCATTTGATATCAGCCCACCTCTGTAGCCTGCTGCTTTACTTAGTGCCAGAAGTGTATCGCTGCAGGAGGCCTGAGCCAGTGAACTGTAGTTATTGATTGCTTGGGGACCACTGCAGGCGTGATGTGGGTAATTGTATGATGGAGTCTTGTGCCTACAGGGGCAGACGGTGACCAGGGGAGAAATGGTCACATAGTGGCCTTAATGAATACCAGCAGGACATTGGACTCTGATATCACAGGGGGGTGGGCTGGTGGACCTGTCTGCTTTGATAAGGAATTTAAAGAGTTTTCCTGAATGTTTACTGGACCAAATAAAGTAAGACGTGGGTTTATCTTTCAGGACATGGTCCGACTTCAAACCTGGGGCCCTGCTCTCTGGAAGAGGAATTAGATTTGAGTGGAGATTGTTGCTCAAGGCAGTATACTTTAAACATAATTGAATTCGACATTATCAAACTGCTGTCACATGAGAGTAAAACGTACTGGGAATGAGTTTATGAGCTAATGTCTGTGCCAGTCAGAACTGGTTGACTGAAAACCATCAACGAAATGTCCACGGCAGACCACCACACTGTTTATGATGCTGATTGTACCCTTTTGTACTTATCACTTAACTGAAGATCACCTTTAGTACAGGTGATACAGTAGTTTCATCATGAGGGTTGCAACGGGGTGGAAAATTTCTAGTGAAATGTGTAATTTTGGCCTGGGAATGATGGAATTTTTCAGGGCTTTGTTACCGTCAATTGAGAAATTTTGCGTTAGATATCTATGCATGCTTATCTGCTGATATTACACCAAAATGTGTAATATTTATACATCTATATGACCAGGTAAATGCAGCTAATATAAATTCCTGAAAATGCCTGTCCATTTCCAAAAATTCCCATTGAAAGTTTCCAACCTTAAAAATTAAAAAAAGTGATTTTGGGTACTTTCTGCTAAATCCAAGCGCATGCGTAATTGTTTTCACAACGATATCATGTAAATGCAGAATCATAAAAATTTTCCAGTTTTCATTGGAGCCATTCTAATCTAAACCAATATTACCTTGCCCTTAATTTCCAAAGTTTATACAAACTGTTTCAGCCTGAACTTAAAATGGGAGGAAATCGCCACCCAGAGATATGGTATCCGTAAATTCTGAACTTTTCTGCCTCCATTTTCAGACTTTAAAACAAAACAAAACAAAAAACAGCCTGTTTTTCTAAATGGCTTCATACCAGTATGACACCATTAAATCATAATCTGCCAGACTGCAGTGCTTTAGTGTTGACTGCTATACGAGCAGTTTAACAGCTGAATCAATGAGCCTTTGTTTCCTACAGTTTTATATTTTTTTTCTGCTAAGGAGACACTTTCCTGAAAAGTTTGTTCCCCCACAGCCTGAAGATGAGTTTTGTTCTCCTGGTAATTTTTCCCCCATGTGTTTTGCTTTGAAGGAGAAAAGGGCAAGGCAAAGGCCCCTTCTGCACAGTCTCTGTAGATATGAGAGGTCCCGTGGCCTTTGTCGAGTGAAAATGCTGAGGTGAGTTAATGAGGAGTGTCTTCCCGCAGGCCGAAGGTGGTCTGCCCCGTCTCAAGGACTGGCCATTGTTAAAGCCTGTCATTTATGGAGACCTTGGATGGGGCTGTCGAATTGGATACGGCCAGCATGATTCATTTAAGCTCACACTAAAGGACAATGTGGTTGTGCTAAAACATTTTTTAGGATTTTTTCAGTTGAAACTGAAGATTTTTACACTTGACATTGCCTGTTATAAACTCTTTCATGTGAAAAAATTCAACTACATTTAAACATTTATCAGTGTGCCTTCGTGCTGCCCAGCAGAGGGAAACGACCTCCACACAGGAAAAAAACCCTTGTAAGCAATTATAATAACTATAATACGTTAAGCCCAAACCACGAATACAAAAGCCATCCTGAACTCTTGTTTGTGCTCCACAACGTCAATTTAGCTTTAACCTGGCAGTGCACGTGCTCTGATCTCAGCCAGTGAGACAGATGGGCTCTGAGAGGTAAACCGACCTGTGATTTGGGATTTGATGGCTGAAAGGGTTGTTGGCTAGAATCAGGGAAGTGAACGGAGGCATGAAGTGCAGGGGTAATAGAGTGGAAGAAAATGAACAGAGAAATAAGTGTGCGACAGCAAACCCCAAACCCATACTCACACCAACATGAAGAGGCCACATATCTAACTGATCCCTTTTTTATTTCCTCATCTAAATTGATACTAATCGGATTCATAAGTATTTTGCAAAATACAATTTTAAAGCATTTCCTAAAATGATTTATTAATTCTGTAAAAAAAAAAGGTGATAATAATCATGCATAAAATCTTGACTTTAAGTGAATTAATCATGTAATTTTTTCATGTGATTTTTATTACATATGTTTAAAGTAAAAATATGCATTATAGGCAGGGTTGGCAGTCACTGCAAACTAACATGAATTTGAATGTAGCATCTCCTCAGGCTTTGTTTAGCCCCCGCCCTCCAACACTTGAACATCCTCCAAAATGAAGCCCCCACTCACATGCACAAGCGCCACTGATTCGCCATCATATGATCGTGACTGATTCAAAACAGGGGAAACCTATCCTGTGCTAATAGGGCTTTAGTGAGAGAGTCGTGAGCACAACCAACTGTGAGACAAACTATTAGCAAAATGAACAATTTGGAACAGAAACATATTACAATATCACATGGCTGAAATGCACTTTTTCCCCTCGCAATATTCTATTTCTCCAGATGTTTAATTGCAAAAAGCTGGTTTAAGTGAAATTCAGGTGCTTTGACATCTTCTCCTGAGATCACACTACTTCCTGTTTGGTGTGTGACGGACACAGCCTTCGTATTGCCCCTGACCTGAGTGCCGATGTGGTAGAGGCAGATGGAGACCAAAGAAACAGGTAAGACAGAGAGAGAGAGAAATTTGAGCTTCATATAACAGCTTTGACAAGGAACTTTTAAATCCCACAACTGCCTTTCCCACCTCCTGTATTTTTAAACTCAAATGATAACAGGTACACTTAAAGGGGAGGTGTTTGAAATGGATATATTAGATATGACCTAGTGAGCATGTTTTTGGACTGTGGGAGGAAGCCGGAGTACCTGAAGAGAACCCACGCATGCACGGGGAGAACATGCAAACTCCACACAGAAAGGCACACCGTACTCAAACTGGGTTTTGAACCGGTGAACTTCTTGCTTTGAAGCAACAGCACTAACAGCTGCACTATTGTGCAGCCACCATCCAATTCATTTACAAGAAAAAAAGAAAAAAGTAATTCAATCACTTTCCCTCAAAACTTTATCAGATAGATAGATAGATAGATAGATAGATAGATAGATAGATAGATAGATAGATAGATAGATAGATAGATAGATAGATAGATAGATAGATAGATAGATAGATAGATAGATAGATAGATAAAATGCAAACCAACATTATGTGACAATACAACATTTTCATTTGTATTTGATTAAATGAGAAGTCTTCTACAGAACACAATGGTTATGGGAAATATAAATAAACGAGAAGCACTTTAAAGAAAGAGAGATGCACAAATAGATATGCTGGGAAATGTACTGTAAATTACTTCAACACCATCCTGTCACCGTTTCATTTATCTGCTCCATGTATTTATGTAAAGTGGCTCACCGCTGAGATTTCACCTTTGAATCGAGGTTTAGTTCAGTCAGGAGCACATGTGCTCAACAATAAAGCAGGCAGCGTGCTTCTTTCATTTGAAAAAGCAAATGAGGCACAGTAACAACCACGTTACCATGATCTCACCGGGAGATCCAGCCAACAGTGAGAGGAGACTTGTGTGTGGTTAAATGATTTTGATGGATTTGCCTCTCGCTTCCAGCCTCTCGTTTCTGAGATTTCAGCAGGTGCACATGCACACAGGCATGAATGTTAAAAGCGCTCCCACAGGCACACTGGACCATGCAAACACTCACATGCATAAGTACACCTGGGAGTCTGAGCTTTGAGCAGGGCGGTACATCAGTACATCATGCGACTGCTCCAAATGTGGCGTAAGAGAATCTGAAACACATGATTGCACAAAGTGCAACGTGAACAGAGAATTTAGGCTCAGAAACAGCCCTTAAACTCACTCTGAAAAACAAAAACACACACACTCACACTCAGGATAGGGTACATGACAGATGTACGTTTTTAATTGCCTAGGAGAATGAATGTAAAGCTTTGCAATTGCAGGCTCACGCTATCAAAAATCTTAATGGTGCGAGAGTTTCTGAGCATGGACAAGTTCAAGGCCTGCATAATGAAGAGTTGAATTTAACTGTCTGACCAGCAATGTGTCTGCTCTCATAACGTGCTCCACCCTTGACATTTGATCTATGGATATTGTCCGACAGTGCAATGTTGTGAAGGACCTCATAAATCACTCTGAACACTTTCCACAGACACAAAGCTCGAGGCTTCGCTGTTTGACATCATAAAGTCCCTCTGGCGTTACTCACAGACTGGACTTCTCTCACGGACATCTCTGTATAAATATAGAAGGTAACATATCAAAGTGTCTCATTATTTAGAGAAAGCTGGAAATTCAGTTATTACATTGTGTTAGGGTTACAAAGGGGTGGGAAAATTCTGATAGATTTAAGAAAAGTTTCCAGAAAATTTCCAGAGAATTTTTCTAAAAATGACTGAAATTTGTTTTTTTTTTTCTTATCAACTTGATTTAAAAATATCGCATGCATATCTGCTAAAAAAAAAAAAGAAACAAAAAAAAACATTTGTACATGTAAATGATCAGGTAAATGCAGTTGATATAAAAATTCCTGAAAATTCCTGTTACTTACAGTTAATTTCCAAAAGTTCCCAGAATTTTGCAGCCCTTCTGCATAATAACTTTTTCAGGCTTATGAACCCCAGTTTTTATTGGAGTGTTTTTTGAACACTGAGTGACATTTTAAGTTCCTTCCTCTAAAAATGCTCACACGGCACATCAGTATGAAGTCAAGATAAGCCAGAGGTTTCTGTGTCACACTGTCCAACTCCTGCAGTCAAAGTTAATTATCGCCACAAGGAGGGAACATCTGAACTCGGTGCACACCAAGCAATTCTTCTGCCTCTTCATCTCTGTCCAAAGAGAGCTCTGTGCTTTATCACCTTCATGTTAAAATCTGCACCAGAAAGGAAAAAAAGGCATCTGAAAATCCTGATGCAGTGGAATTTCATGCGCAATCACCGTCAAAAATAACTGGACAGGGAAGCTGATTTATGCAAACTCAAATTAAAGCAGATCAAACACTTAAAGGGAGAGGAGAGTGACAATTAGGACTGGCCCTTAGTCTACCCCTTCCCCTTGGCCCTCTGTTTTAAGGGTGAAGAAGAAGGGGTGACAACATGCCTTTAAGATTGTTTATTCTTTTCCAAACACATTTTTACAAAAGCCCCATTTCCACCAAGCGGTTCAGTTCAGTTCGTCTCAGTACAGCACACATTTTTTGGTGTTTCCTTTGACCAAAACCAGGACCAACCCGTACAATCCCACTTTTTGGTACCAGTCTTTTGGGGTGCTAGACATACCTATCCCACCCCAGAAGGTGGAGCCAGAAATACTGCACTCTGATGATTGGTTGAAAGTTTCGTCACTACCTGTTCCCAGTGGGGGTTTTTCGGTTTCATTTCTCCTCGCAGCATGGAAACAAGGTTTGATTACACTTTGTAACAATGAGCCACATGCCAACCACAAAGAAGATGAATTGCTGGATGTCTCTTTGTTTACTGTGTCGCATTTTTCTTCTTCGTTGGATTTATTAGTGAGGTAAACTGTCGCGTTGCTAAGCCGTCACGCTATTATGTAACTGACATGGCTATTCGCATCTGGCTTACACACCACCTGCCCTGAAGGACACTGTTGGCTGTGGAAACACAAACTGGATCAGGCTTTATCGATCCGACCTGTACCAAACTGTTCTGATCCATACCGGACCACTTGGTGGAAACAGGGCTCATGATAAACCAGTGCCAGACCAGGGTGACAAATTCACAGCAAACGGACTTCTCTTGAATGTCTTCAGGATGTCAGACTTCACTTATAATCAGGGTTGTCCTATATTCTGGTCAATATGGTATGATTTCCAGCAGTTTTGATATCATGGGAAATCTCTCATACCATGTAGCCCTTCTCCTTAACCTTACGGAGCATTTGGATAACCCTTCACTCAGTGTGAATGGGCAAAACTAAGGGCTAAAACAAGAGATGTGTTTCAGTGAATAAACTAAAAAAACTCTAAATTAACTCTGATTGGATCGATAGTCTTTAATCTTCACTTCAGGTCCCGATACATTTAAATCTCCATGTGAGTTCTGCTGATTATGCACAGTTTTTGGTAAATGATCTTACAATGATCTAACAAAAAACAAAGTCAGAAAGAGAAAGAAACCACAAATGAGCTGCTTATGATGGTGCCCCTGAGTCCCCTAAAGTAATTATAAAAACCCTTAACTGTTAAAGTGGTTTCAGTGTCATTAGGCCATGGATTGCTCCTGGTAGAAATTTCCAATAAGTGAAATGAACAGAGCAGCAGAAACAAAGGCATCTTTTGGGTACAGTGTTTAGTGCGGCACTAATCTGTTATAATTAAGGCTGAAATGATGAGACTGAATATTTCAAAGCACGTATTGATGAACAGCATCTACAGGAAAGATCCAAGTAACTAATGAAGTATTCATCACAACTTTTATTTTTGAATTTTTTTTATTGAGTTTTCATGAATATACATTCACAACAATAATCGTTGACACAATAGTCAAAGTTAGATTGGATTTGGAAGGAACATTTAGGGTGCTGGTGGAACTTACCAAGGCACCGTCTGAACATTAATGAAAACCCCCCAGACAACAAAAACATAAAAAAAATTAAAGAAGATAATCTTAAAAAATAATAATTACAATATTAAATAAAAAGTAACTGAAGAGTGAAATACCACACATGGGTGGAGTGTTGTCAGCCATTGTTTTAAAAGTATATCAAATCTGCTGGATGTTAGTTAGTCCAACTGCAAACCCTCAAGATCCCTGACAAAGTTCATGAAACCATCCAAGTGCTGCGGAAGTTTACACTGTATCAGATCTTTTCCAGTTAAAGACTAGACATAATAGCACGGCGGTGTACCCCAACACAAATAGAAGACGAGTGTACATTTTTAAGGGCTTTGTACAAAATATCATCCTCAATGTCAAAACCAAGCTCTCCTTCTCAGTGCTGTTTAATGATATCAAAAGATGGAGGATGGATGGAGAAACCATATTTATATATTTTAGCAATCCTCATCCTCAAGGTGAGTCTCAGTTGGGTATATTCTTCACAACTTTTAAGGGTGAAAGTGACCTACTTTGTGAAGCTTTTCCCTAAAGCTGGAGCATAGAGAGGATATACACTGTTGATAGTGGATGGAAACACTGAAGTCTCTTAAATCTGTAGCTGAATGATGACAACAGTTTGAATGAACAGTATTGATCACTTTTCATCTCATTTATTGGCTCTTTGGTAAATGTGAAACTTTTCAGCATTCTCTCAAGGTACTTTTACAACCCTTATGATAACCATCTACTGGTGCTGATTGATTTGGGGTTGAGAGAGAGAGAGAGAGAGAGAGAGAGAGAGAGAGAGAGAGAGAGAGAGAGAGAGAGAGAGAGAGAGAGAGAGAGAGAGAGAGAGAGATCCCCTTTCGGCATTTGGCTACCTCTTGATTGACCTAAATTACCCTATTGATCTGAACGTAAGACTGGCTTTGTCTTTGTGTAACATCAGGAAAAGGAGGGATCGTCTCAAAGGTTAAGTAATTAAATGCCAACATTTGTTCACAACAGTGGACGGAACCACTTATCTGCAATGCCAGCCACTGGGAAAACCCCACAGGACTTAAGTCAGTCATCACTCACAACTACAGCATCAACAGGATGAAACCTGGAGAGACACACAGATAGTCCACATCAAAGTGGGACAGGTTGTTCAAATAAGTGAGCAGAAGAATTTATTCTATACAATGGGTTCAAACTTCAAGGATGGGCATTTCAAGAAGAAGCGCTATTTGATATCCACCGGTAACTATTCCAAAATTATTCACCATTTACTATTGCCCTAGTTTTGCTGCATGCCTCGCTCCCTCACATGACTGTGCATAGTTGCTGTTTGTTACATGCTAGGTTAACCTTGCCGCATCTCATTTTCGTTCATTTTCTCTGAGGAACTCCCACACTTCCCAGTCGAATAGCGAGCCTCTCCTCCTCAGTATGCGTTTGCTGTTGTAGCAAAGTTAAATACGATCTGCCAGACTCCAGCTGATACGACTTCTTACCGTTTCTCTCTCTTTGTGTGAGTCTCATATTTGAGCCAGTATAGTGTAGCGTAAACCAAGATCATAAACTTACAGTAGTGTTAAACTTTGAGCTGAGACTAACATTAAGTTTGGCCGCTCACTGAGATCACTACATTTCCAGGAAAACCATCATGTTTCATTGCATGTTAAAGCCGGGAAGTTTCAAGATATTCTGTTGCAGATAATTTTGCTTTGAGGCTGCCAAAGAATGTTTTTTCCATCAGCTTTGTGCAGCATTTTTTCACAACATACAGAAAACAAATGTAGTTGAAGGTTTAAATATCCTCTTCTATGCATCTTACTGCTTTGTTCTGCTTCTGCTTTGTACACCATCAACATAATACCTCCAGCGTAGGAGGGCACATCAAAATGGAATAATTTCCCCCATGTGTTCCGAGATGGTTGACAGCATTTATCAATCTACTGTCTTCTGCAGACTGAACTCTGTCTGCACCAACAGCTGTGAGAAACCCTGGAGGCAAAACTCCATCATAAGTGACTTCGAGCACCTGCTGTACGAGACGTTATCGTCTGGAGAAAAGGTTTCTGCTCTGCCAACAAGTCCCCTCGACTCTCAAACCAACTCACTACTAAAGTCCAAACTCCTCAACTTCTTCCCATAAGCCAGTCTTTGTATGAGTTCATTCGGTTTCTCATTTATTCAAGCTGCCATCTGGTAAATTATGATTTACCAACCGCCGCTTGGCTGCTGTACAGATCACAACCTCCATCCAGGGGTCCCAGCAGATTTCTTGGTGCACCTGTAATCCATACCATACCAGTGTGACTTGTTTTTGTGGCCCGCTGTGAACTGATGGCATGAAGAGAGGAGCACTCCTTACCTCATTACAGGGTCTGTTACAATCCTGAGAACAGATGCTGCAGCACGCTGATTAAATGATGGCTGATATCCTCAGCTGATGTTCCTCTCTGCAGAGAGGAGGCACCTGTGCCACTACGAGCAAAGAAAAGCTCATCAGAAATCCTTCCTTGTGTGCCAAGGCCAGTCTCAGTCGTTATAATGAAGAGGGTGAATAAACACATATGAATTCTCCCACCATGTGTGTCCATGTGTCGTTATAGACACGTAGGAATGCATTGTTAAAGCTTCTATGAAAGGACTCAGTGCAAACCTGGGTTTATCCAGACGTCAGTAAGTTTGCACTGAGTTTCAGTTTTGCAATTTCTGACAAACCGATTATCCTCGGAAAAAATAATCAGACAAACTGCAGAGTTAACAAGCCGCAATTACCATGATGCATCTTCATACAAATTGTGACAAAAGGGAGCACAAAAACATGATCAGGTAGATTTGGTCATTCTTATGCTTGGGTCAAACTAGATGCACATTTTCAGCCCGATCTGAAGGTTTGGAGCCTAAGCCTGTAGCGTCAGAGCCAAAGATGATCAGAGCAACATCTCAGACAGGTTCATTCGCTTTTCAGCCTGTGAGCTTGAAAAAAAGTGGTGCTGGAGACTGTCCTATTACTGTATTCCCACAGCAGGGGGTCACCAATTTTTTTTTAAAAAAAAAAGGCTTGGCAGAAAATTAGACTACTTTCATACACATCGCTGTGTTTCCTAAATTAGCTTTTCCACCGATACCGTCCATCACTACCTCGAGGGTCTTCAAAGAAGTGAGGAAAACAGATCAAACATGTTCTGTTTGCATATTTTCTACACAATTTAACCTCATTTTTACAGTAACGCATTAAATTTGAGATAGTTCTAGATTTTAGGAGGCATTTCTATCATACATCTATCTACAGGAACGGACTGGGACTAAAAAACAGCCCTGGACTTTGACTAGGCCTTGCTTGAAAACCCAACAATTATTATTCATACATTCAGCACTTATCCCACTTGTACCTACTGGCCTGTTTTGCAGTGTTTGCAGTGGATTAAAAACATACCATAATGAGTGGTATATGTGGGAGCTTCAGTTATGAGTCACTTCTTATGATCGAGGTCTGAGTGTCTGTCTAATAATGGCTCAAGGAAAAACTATCATGTGATCACTGATTTAATCTTAATGCACTGATTTGATTTGTTTTTATTTTTATCTCAAACAAACAAACAAAGTGAAAAAACCATAGTAAATATTTGTTCCGTGAAAAGAAGAAAACATGTGAAACAAGTAAAGAATAGAAATGAAAAAAAATGACAAAAGCACCTACAGTGTTCGAGAAGGGACAGGTGGAAACATAATGCTCATCTAATCCTGCCCCTACCTACTATATTATTTCTTTATAATAACTATGCAGTAACATGTACAAAATATAATTGTTATACTTTATGAATAATTACATGGATATTTATTTATTTATTTGTTTATTCGAACAGGTCAAAAGAAAAAAAGAAAGAAAAACATACAAAGTAATCAGGCAAAAAATAGAAAATAAAAAGTAATTACAGAGAGCTCTCTATTGGCATAGCTAATCATACCTAGTTCGAATGGGTGTAGGATGAAGTTAATACAACTTATCGAGTCCTACCCCTTTAATTATGTGTTTTAATAATTTAACCAGTCTGAGCATATAAAAAACAGATCAGAAGTAAGTACATCATAGAAGGCACATGTGGGTTCGATTCCAGCTCCTGCAGTCACATGCCGAAGTGTCCTTGAGCAAGACACTGAACCCCAAGTTGCATCCACTGTTGTTCAGTGGTGTATGAATGTCGTGTGAATGTTAGCTATAGCTGATGGTTTGATTAGCTTAAAACCGGTCATCAGTGTGTGAATGTGGTGTGATGGGTGAATGAGGCTAGCAGTGTAAAGCGCTTTGAGTAGTCGGTAAGACTAGAAAGCGCTATATAAGTACTGGTCCATTTACCATTTGGTCCATCTTCTTGCTTTAAATTTATGATTCCATTTCTCTCTTGTATCCATTCAAGATGAGATTTATATAAATTTGTTTGAATCTATTGAGTGTCCTGCAAGTTTTCATTTCTTCACTGCAGTTATTCCATACATGATATATTGTTTATTATATACAACATAATATACCCTTTATACTAATTATTGAAACCAGAGACGATGAAATCTAATTTTAAATGTGTTGGTAATAGTATTGGACTGTTTCTGAGTATGTATTGTTTTAAATACTCGTATGTTTGTTTCATTATTTGTATTGTATATTTTTAACATCTTCCTGCCCAGGGACCACGGATGAAAATTGGCTTTATAGCTAACTGGCTGCTGGCTGACAGTTTGTTCATTTTGCATAGTCTCTGTCAAATAAACTTATAAATAAAAATAAATAAATAAAGAAATAGAAGTGGTATCTATCAGTGGCTCAAAGAATTTTGAACTAAACCTCTTCCGCTTAGTTTGATGGATCTCGAGCTGTGTGTACCGTTTGGAAAGTTGTAACATTTTGAGGTAAAATAATAAAAATATCCATTCACAGTGTTTCAAAGCTATCAGACATTCAGATTATCCGTATGAGAGAAGCATCAAATCGCTTGAGCAAAACCAAATCTGAGGGTTTAACACGATTATGCACGATGAGCTTCACTCCAAAGCGACATGAATAATAAAGCTACACATCAAGGAAGTGAGATCTTGAAAGCTCTGTGGCACAAAGTGCTGCAGGAGTCGCATCACAGGCGTTAACTCTCAGCTTAAGCGATTAAAAAGGGCCGTTCTGTCTGTGCATCTCCCAGCAACACAGCTCTCATTATTGCTGCCATTAAGTGGCACCACAGCAGATGCTTCTTTGACGAAACTATTGCCATTTAGAAAACTGGTTTTAATGGATCGACTGTCATCGCTCCGGAGCAACTCATCAGAACATGAGGGGAACAAGGCAGAGTGACAAACTCAATTAATCACTCTGTGGCTTGTTCACCGCAGGCTCAAGATGGAGGCTTTGTACCTGCGCGCTCATTATAGCTCACTTCTTGATGTATGAAACAGAAGTGGCACGCTAAATGTTTCTCCTGCTTTTGTTTAAGGCCTGTCTATGTTTAGCCATTCATCATGTTAATTGACTCTCCCCACTTTGTTGTGCTGATTTGGTCTTTTTAAAATCCATTTTTCATGTCATACCTGAGTCACTTTAATAGCGCACAGACTCAGAGTTCAAAGTCTGCGAGGAAAAGAAAAAAGGCTGAGTGAGCCTGACGAATCAGTGGAAACAAAACACTCGGTACAGTTGTTCTGGCAGCTGATGACAGTGCCGTTTTACTGATGATTAATGTAAAAATTTACACAATGAAACAGCCTTTATTATACTACAAAACACGGCCCTATGCCTGTCTGGTGGTCCGTCTTTGGAGCTTGTCTACCATTCCTTGCACAAAGTTAGAAAAATGTAACTTTGAAAAAAATCTGGTAGGGGAATATTTAGTCATATGAGCACTGCAGAAGAACAACTTGATCGACTCCTATCAATCTGGCTTCAGGCATGACCACTCCACTGAGACAGCACTCCTGTCAGTCACAGAATCACCAGGCTGGCTCGAGCTGCTGATCAGTCATCTGTCCTACAACTGCTGGACCCGTTTGCTGCCTGTGACGCCGTAAACCATCACATTCTCCTCTCCACCTCTCTGAACTCAGCATCTCAGATCTGTCCTGTTGTGGTTCAAGTCCTACCTCACAGGTAGATCCTTCAGAGTGTCCCAGCGAGTAGAAGTGTCTGAATCACATGGCTCATCGACAGGGATACCCCAGGGGTCAGTGCTTGGTCCCCTACTCTTCTCCTCATACACCACCGCACAATCACCGTGCAGTGATTGGCTCCCACTGAACCTGGAAATTTTGGTTGTTAGCATCAGCATGGGGTAAGGAAGGAATTGCACCATGATTAAGGGTTTACTCTGTCATAAAATGTCTTAAATGATTTGGTTAAGCCATACGTGACTGATTAACATTGCCGTGTCATGTTTTTTAGTTTTTGTTTTTTTGCACTTTCAAACTTGAAAAAAGTTTTTTTAACTATATTATAATACAGATGTAAATGTAGAATTTTTTCTAGCTTTAAATGTATGCCACTTCACTGTATTAAATAGTCCATGTATGCAGATTAACACTTGAATTTCATTTCATTTTTCTGCTCTCAGTGTATGTGTAGCCAGGTATGACTGATCAGTCTTTTTTTGTTCGCTCTCTCTCCAGTCTCTCTCCTCCTGCCTGGGTTCAATTTGTGCTCAGGGAAGAGGAGGGGATAAAAAGGTGCAGAGAGTGCAGAAGAGAGGGAAGGCACCCAGACATCCACACACACTTAGCAGCTGGTAAGGAGTTTCAGCTCTGTTCAACCACACGTCAGTGTCCTGCTTGAATCAAATCAACTTGTGCCCACAAACTCTGCCAGAAATATGGGTGTTGGGATTGATGACCAGTTGACCTTTAAGTTTCATGTGGGCTCGATTGCTCAGTTCTGTCGATATGCCCTCTATAACATCAGGAGGATCAGATCCTATCGGACACAACAGGCCACACAGCTCCTGGTACAGGCTCTTGTGATTTCACGTATTGACTACTGCAACTCTTCTGGCAGGCCTCCCTGTGTCTACATTCAAACCTCTGCAGATGATCCAGAATGCAGCAGCACGTCTGGTCTCTAATCAGCCCAAAACAGCACATGTCACCCCACTGTTAATCTCTCTTCACTGGCTCTCAGTGGCAGCTCAAATCAAATTCAAAGCTCTTCTTCTGGCTTTCAAAACAGTGACAAGAACGGCTCCTGCCTACCTCGAGTCCCTCATCCAGGTCTACATGTCTCCCTACCACCTGCTACGCTCTGCCTGTGAGAGACACCTGGTGCTCCCAGCCCAGCATGGCTCCAAGTCTCTGGCAGAGTCCCGTTCTACTTTTAAGAGACGTCTGAAGACTTATCTGTTCAGGGAACACTTGGACACTTAATGTGACCCTTCTTCTCTTTGTCCTGGAGGGTCGAATGAATCCCAGACAAGCTCTTAGTAAATGAAAGCGCTGAATAATGAATGATACTGTTGTTGAATTATTAGTTATGGCTACATTAATTTAGATGGAACAAAAAAAAAACACTTCTTGCAGGACCTTTGGCCAAACAAACTGTCACATTTACGAAGGTTTTTCCCTCCAGTCTAAAATTTTGCTTGTGTTGTACATCGCTTTGGACAAAAGCATCTGCTAAATGAAATTGTAGAATTTAGGGCTGGAACGATGTGCTTTTTCTCCCGATTTGATTCTTTTATTTTTGGTGGATGCCAATGACAGACCATATCAGGAGCAAATATTTCCTCAAAAAATGATCACATGTGATTCAGATTTTTCTGCACTCTACTCTCCCTCTCCTGTGCTCTGCACGTCTCCCTCTCCAATCGGGTTTTGGCCATTTTGTTTTGGTGATAAAAGTCTTTCAGTCGAAAACTGAAAATGCACTTTTGGGCCATTTTTTTGTTGTTCTTTTATTGAACAGAATAAATAGTCTTATGTTATTTATCTTATTTACATGATGGGAAGTCATATCTGTCTCTACGTGGTCACACATTCTCAGCCTCTGCTTTCTGTATTACATGTAACACATCGCACACACACAGACGAGCGCACTCCGTGTAGCGGACAGAGAGTCATGAGAAGTAAATGTGAAACCAACAGTAGAAGCTCAGAAAAAAGTCTCTGTGTGAAACGACAACAGCGTCCGGTGAGTCTGTCCTCATCGTTGATGAGATCACCCACTCAAGCTGCCCGGTCACTGAGGTTCAGAGGTTTCAGAGGTGTGGTCACAAATAATGTTAGATTTTTAAATATGGACAAGAATATGTGTTCTATATGGGTTTACACAGACTTTTGATTACCCTATTAGTTGAGTCATAACTTTTTTTATTCAACATGCGAAAATATAATTTTGACAACTTCTTAGCCTCAAATCAGTCAAAGTCCTGCGCCTCCCCTGTGCTCTCTGGGGGGCATGCCCCCCCTGGTTGGGAACCACCGACTTAGAAGAAAAATGTTTTGTCCTCTGCTGGAGAAAAGCCAAAATGTTTTGTCTAATCCAGTTTATAAACAGACTAAAATAAAGGATTTAAATTTGGGAGAAAGATCCCCCCCTAGTAGAATTGTAGGACATGGTTTCCCCAGAGGAATCAGGGAGATGCAAATAAACAATAAGTCAATCAAATGGATATTGTAAAGCATGTCAGTTAATCATCTGAATCTGCAGATGTCCAGATCAAGTTTTCTTTTTTCTTCTCCTGATACAAAGTCTCAGTCTCCTGCTTTTACTAGCAGAGTTAACACACCTGCAGGGCATTGATGGAGATCCTGTGTACATACATCACACCTGAATTGCTCTGAAACATGGTCAAGGAAACTGAAGTGCACTGAAGCCTTTCATATGGTCTTTTTTTTTTTTTTTTTTTTAAACCTTTCTGTTCTAAATCTCATTCTTCTCTTCAATCTGTCTTCTTCACTTCTGAGGAGCTTTTTCTGAGTAATCTGAAGGAACTGTACTCCACTGAGCATTTATTTATTTTTGTCATTTGTACATCTTCCATTGTGCTTACATTAATAAATTACTCTCATTTGCTTTTTGCTGCAGGGCTTTTGTTGCACTTCCAGTGGCTCATTGAAAGAGATTCAGCAAAACACGAGAGCCCCTCACACGGGGAGAAATGAATTAAGTACACATATATTATTAGGACAATGGCATAAATAAAGAGTCTCAGTGAGTGTTTTCTGTTCTACATGGTGATCAAAGTGCACCAACACGCACTCTGCTCTCACGGGACAGGAAGGGATGAGGGCCGCTCTCTGCACTGTTGACTGAAAAAATTCTGAACAGACACAAAGCTGTTCATTTCACAATGCATCGATTTGATTAAGTTCGTTTGGAGGGACAAGTTACCCTCCCGGCAAATAATGTAACATATGGATTGTCACAGTTTACTGAGGCTGACAAAGGCAGACAATCAGCATTCAATCATTAAAGAGCAAAAAATGCAAAATTCAAAAGCGTTTGAATAAAAGAGCAACTCTAGTGCAATCGTTTTCCTCATTTGCAGGTTTTTCTCTTTTTTTCCAAATGTGTGTCATTTCTTCATGCAGCAATTTTTAAAAAAATCTAGACTGGAAGGACCATTACAGATTCCTACTTTGCAGCTCAAGACCTTCATAAACTACTGGTGCAGAGTTCAGTTATTGATTCATCATCCATAACCTGCATTATTTGTGTTTTCCAGTCCAGAAATTAGTCCATATGTTTTGGTTTCTGCCCCACTGAGCTGACGTACTGTGGAGACATCCTGCTTTGCTTTCATTATTTGTTTCTGCTGCAGTGTGGATATGAAACCCAGGTGTGACGGCTCACAGCTGTGCGTCTGCACGTGCTGCTGCTGTACAGACGGAGAGGACGAGAGGCTGCGCTCCACAACAGACAAACTGCATCAGAGTCAGAGAGGAAGGTGGAGAGGAGGAGGAGACGGTGGCATCTTTTACTGCTACTGAATAAACTACAACATTTTTAGATTATTAATGTTTCACTGACTACAATGCCATATCAGCTAAATCTCAAATGCATCGATTCCAGGACTTTTCTCTTGGAGTCCGGGGACTTTACCAGTGAGAGGAGGGAGTTAAACCTTCTCTCGTTGAATCGTAAATCAAGATTTTATGATTTGACATATATTGTGACAGAAACGTAGAATCTTTCATGAATGACTTCATTGATTTAGGAGACATCCTCTAAAAAGGTGTCCAACTGTAGATGGATTTTTTATTTCATACCAAGTAGGAGGGAGAAATGAACTTCAAGAAATCTTAAGATCTTAGAGGATCAATTTTCAAATAATATTGATTGCTATGTCAGGAGGAAGAGGACATGGGACAATTGTGGACAAAGCAGGGCTCTACAAGTCATTCCAATTATGACTGTTATGACTGAATGTTAAACCGAGAAAAAAAATCCCAAGTTTGTTGTTCCTCTGACTCGCTCCAGTCTTTGGTCAAAGTGTTTTCAACTAAAGCTGGATTATATTTCAAGTTTGGTTTAAAAAAAAAATAGCTAAGATTAAGGATCATCTGATCGGTTTGTGCACATTTTTTTTCACTGCTGAATTATTGCTAAGATGTAATTGTTGCTATTTTTGGGTCTTGCTCTGTGTGAAACGCTGTATGCTGCCATCGTGGCCATGACTCTCTTGCAAAAGAGATTTTGTATCTCACTGGGAATGTTTTCGGAAAAATTAAGGTTAAATAAAAATTTAATAAAGAAGTTAAAAAAAACTTAAGTAAATGAATTAAAAAAAAGCACAAAGAACGAAAACAGAACCACTGCTACCAAGACGCTGAAAAGAAACTGGGACCACAGGAAGTACCTCTTCTAGTGAACACAAAAGTGGCAGAGAAAGCCTTTAAGCGACAAGTAACTGGGGTGAAAAGAGACCCACTGATCAAACTTTAGAGGAGAAACTACAAAGATCTTGAAGGAAAATGTTGTGAAGCAACCAACACACAGCGATGAAAACCCACAAGAAGCTGCTCGCTACCTCTGATGGTGAGATAACGAGTCAGTACGGAGAACTGGCACCACAGGACATATATATAAGCTTCCCACACCTGCACCCAATCAGGAGCAATCAGGCAGGCACACACACACACACACACACACACACACACACAAACACACACACTTACACACACTCACACACCTGACCCTGATCTGAGATAATTACCTCACAGAACTAAAAGAGAGGCCAAACTGAGCACTCGTCATGCTATTTTGAAGAAATAGCATGAGAATCTGACCTCATGGGCGGGGAAAACTGGTTAATTTCTTTTTCTTTGATTTTTAACCTGCAAACAGTGAAGATGCAGAAATATCAGCTGCAACAGTCCGATTTTCACAAAACAGTGTGGACACATCATCTTCTGAGGCTTTCCTCTGGTTTTTTTTTTTTTTTTTTTTTTTTTTTTTTTTTTACAATCTGTCTGTTTAGTGATAGAATTGCTCTTTTTTTATCAGGCCTATCCGTCTCAACTTTTCATCCTTTGGGTGAAAGGATCACTTGATGCCAGGGAAGCTTGTGGTGTGTCGCCTATCGAGCCTACTGTTTGGCTGTTGCAGACACCTTTTCTTGGAGTTTGCTCTTTATGTTCATAATTTTTCCCTGTTGTCATTTTGATTCAACATCTTTTGTAACTTGCTTCTGTTCACAAAAACTGTCTAGACTGACGGACTTCAGTCAGTCATTCTTGTATTTCTTGTGTCTGGTTTGTCCTTCAGATGCAGTGACTGATGTGAACGCTCTGGCCTTGGAAACACTGAGGTGAAAACTACAGCTACTCCTCCATGCAGAACCCAGGAGATCTCTGTCAGATTGGGTTTGTGTGAGACCATCAAGCTGTAACATGAGGAGGAGCGCATCTTTTGTGTGCATCGTGTCTACAATGGGACTCTGATCTCTCTTGTTCAAGCTATGGCGTTAGCACGTATCTCTCTCTGGTTGTAAATAATTAAAAGCACTTAGTGTGTCAGAGTCAACGGGGACTCAGTCCACACGTTTCATTTGTGTGATGAGGTCAAAAGAAGACAAAAAGCTCCTCAGGAAACACTGAAATATCTTTTTCAGTCTTTTTTTTTTTCAAACGAAAGAGTTTCTGTTAGTTTTTGTTTTTTTTCCTTTTTAACATTTTTGGCAGGAGAACTGTGGTGAGGATTTACGCCAGACACAGTGGGCCTCGCACTGACTCAGTTCCAAACATTCATATGAAGAGTTTTTTGTCAGTGATACTCTGCTAATCCCTGACAGACACAATCTGTTTTTCATTTCTGTATTTCTGCCCATGGAGGACAAAAGGTCAGCTGCATGGAGCACCCCAGGGTCCGGCAGTTATTTTTGATCAACTTATAAAAGACTTGGATGCAGAATGACAGACAAGGGAGTCACAAAGTTGTGTGATATGTCTAAAAGTTGTTCTTGTGTGTTTTTTTTTGAGGCACTGTTGGAGCACATTAAAAGACAGGCTGTGTAAGTGAACGAAGCAGTTTTATTTTTTTTTTCACATGCGAAGCTAGCCATCCTCGGAACTTGGATGGCTTAAGTCATGTTTCCCCCAACGGTCCAGTATGGATCAGTAGGCCAGATGCCAAGAGCTGTCAACTACGCAATAGTGTGACGGGATAGCAGCGCAACAGTCTACCCCGCTAATAAATCCAACCAGAAAAATGACCATGGAACACTGTTTCATGCAAAAATAAAGTCATCTTTGCAAAGTCAACTGGAGATTCAAACATGGCAGGGTTACATGTTTATCTTTTATTACCTCTGTCGAATGGTGTAGTGGGGTTGAAGCATTTATAAAAAAAGTTGGGTGCCAGTCAGTCACGTTTGACAAATAATAATTATAAAATAGCTTAATCAACTCATACAAAACAATTAAGCAAATGGCACATAGCACCTTCAAATGGAATAGAAGTCACCAAAAATAAGCTTTGCAGAAATAAAAAGACCACAACTCAATTCAGTATTCAAAAAGGTGTATTCAAAGTGTCTCAAAGTTGAAACCAACAGAGTCCAATCCAGTTCATCCACTCCAGGTTTTCACCAACCAAAACAGTTCAATCCAGCTCTCACAGCCATAGAAAAAAGGCAGCTCAAAACTCTGCTCCGGATTTTACAGCAGATCCCCACAAACAAATCAAACCAGGAAAACAAAACCAACCTGTGTTTGTAGTCACAGTTCAAATACAGGAACTATTTACAATATATACACTGTTTATATACTCACGGTACCTCGGATCACTCAGTCAATTGGGTTTGCAATGTCGGACTTAGCTCTGCTGGGACCAGCAACTCCAGGAAAAACTCTGATTGGGTATAACACATCTACTGGGTAATTCCACCTCCTGACACAGACTTCCGAGACTATTTGGCTCAATAATGCAGACTTTTAATATGAACAGATCCGAAGAAGCCCTTCACTGACCACCAGACTAGCAGCTCTGAGAGACTCTATAAGACTTCCCACAGGTTAGTTTTCACTCTGAGTGGGTTTGTTGGGTCATTGCAAGCATGATGAAGTCTTTGACGGGGGCAGTGTTGCAATTATTACTGCTGGTCGCAATAACGAGAAGTGACGATACTTTCGACCAATCAACAGACTGCAGTGGTTCTAGCTCCACCCTCTGGGGTTAGATCGGTATGTCTGGTACCCCAGAAGATTAGGGAAGATACAGGTTGGCAATTTGGGGACCTGCCTGTCCCGCAAAATGTGTGCCCTACCCAAGCAGCGACTTCCGGTCTAAAAAGTCTCAAAAACACCAAGCCCAAAAACGCCATTTTCACAGCAGAACTGGGCAGTTTAGAAGTTGTTCAGCTCAGCTAACGTGACTGATGGGCACCCTATACCTGCTAATGTGGAGACTCGAAGCCCACCCCTTTTCCAATATGGCCGCTCCAGCCGATTTGCTTCAAAACTCTGTTTCAGAAACAGACGGGTGATGTCGCAGAGACTATGTCCAATAATTATACAGTCTACTGCTGTACCGAGATGAACTGAACTGAACCACATGGTGGAAACGGGGCTTAAGTGTCTAGAAATTAACCCCCATAGCTCTTACAAATACAGCACCTGTTTTTCTTTAATCTTTCATGACAAACTTCAATAAAGGAAAAACATTCCTTATTTCAACTCACTGAATTCTTCTGCGATACACAACCGTAGAACATTTACATCAATCCTCTCATGGTGTCCAAAAACCTGTGTTGTCAATGCTGATGGGAGCTGTTGCTGATTCAGCAGATCACAGTACTAATGTGCAGATACACAGAGAGCAATCTGAGCCACTCAGACCGGCTCTAATGCTGATACTGTATTGATTCACTAAGCTGTTTGCGGACAGATTCTGTGCAATTGGCGCCTCCAACAAATTTTATAAGTACCCCCATTCTCCACCTCCACACCGCCCACCCCGGCCGGGTGATAAGAGGAGGTTTCTCTGTTGTGCTGATTGGTTGATAGAGCCGAAGATTACCTTTCTCCAATAAGTGCCGACCACAACCTGAGTGGCTTTTAGCTGTGGGTTTTAAAGGTGAACTTCACAGACATGGGCTTTGACTTGTTTTATTTATTGCAGCTGAAGAGGATAAAAAGAAAACTGCTGTTATCCTGCACAGTTTGATTTTCTTTGAAGGTTTTAGATTGCGGTTTGACCTTCAGTCGGAGAACCTCTTCATGATGAGTGAAATTCACTTTCTGCAACAAAAAAAACCAACAACAACATGGCTCAATGTCTGCTTCATGCTGGTTATACCTTCCTTAAAATCCTGCGAGGAAGTCGAGCTATTCATGAGATGTGATGTTTGACAGACGGCTGCTGAAACAGAAGATAGTACCTCAGAATTACTGACATGTTTTAAGGGCAAAACATCAAACGCGCAGAACTAAAGCGGCTTTAAAGCTGCCGTCTGTCTGTCAGCTCACATGTTGTAGGAGCTATTTAACATCTCCTCAGGGCAGAATGTATGTAAAGTAATTAAATCTTCAAAAAGGATGTAAATTTAATTTTAACCAACATGTCAAAGCAGTGTGCAGCCACGGTACATCTGCTACTTCTTTTACTTTTGACTGCTGCCAAATCCTTCTCTGACACTGAATTTAACACTAATTCCTTTTGCAGAGTTAAAACCAATTTCACATGCTTGTAATCCCTGCAGAATAGTCACACTACATCTACAATAATCCCAGGATACAAGAGGAGGAATATCTACATCCTGGTCTTTGCAGTCACCGCAGAACCTTTGAGATGTAGAACCTTGAGATGCAGAACCTTGTGATCTTATTTATTTTCTCACCAACCTGCTTTTGAATTGGTTTCACCGTTTTTGTTTGTTTATGCGTTTTTCTTGTCGTTCTCCTCTATTGACATTGTTGTGATGGATTGTGATTGTTTACTGATTTTTTTTGTTGTTGTTGTTGATTTGGTTGTCTTGGCTACTGTTACTGAGACTGGGTCAGGAGGAGGATTGGGGAGCCAGTCCAAGTGGACGTGTTGATGGAGGTGGCGGACTGTCCTGTGTCTGGCTGGCTGTTCGCTTGGTGGGCCCTCTGGCTGGAGCAGAGGCATTTTACTGTGTAAAACAAGCAGAAAAGACACCAAAATAGAGAGTTATGAGTTCAATTATGTCTCTGCTTGATGGGCAGGCCACCTCCCGTTGGGTATGGAGGTTACCCAGGTCCAGTGTGAGGCAGGAGATTTGGGAGGGGCCTACCTCCTCTGGGTTTGGTTCCTAGGATGGGACCACCCTAGATGTATTATAGGAGCAGGGCAGGTGGAGGGAGACGATAAGACTGGGGTCTAGAGATAGGACTTGGCTGTCCTGTCTCGGCTGTCCCCTGCAGGGACCCATTGTTGCACCATTGGGGGCTGGGCTGGTCCTCCCATCAGGGTGTCAGTAGGTGATAATGATATGGTCATTTTATTTATTAATTTATTGAATTGTCTTTATTTGGTCACTTATGTTTATAAGTTATGTTACATCTAGGATTTACGGGGTGATGTGTGTGTGTGTGTGTGTGTGGGGGGGGGGGGTAGGAAAAAAGATGAAGCTGTTTAATGTTGTCATTCATGTTTGTTTTTTTTATCACTTGTGTTGTTTAAATACATAAAAAATAAATAATGAATGAAACTGCATGTGTCTGTGGATAAACCACAGGCCTGTTTACTGTGGTATCTGGTCAAGTTCACATATTTGGAGAAAAGCAGATTTAAGCAGATCATGAGGGTGAAACCTTTGTCAAACTGTAGGAAAAAATTGGCTGAAAAAGCAACTAATCTAAAACATTACAAACTGTAGGTGCCTCTCAGAGCTCAAATCAGGTGAAATAGCGCCCTAAAGGTCCACTCACATGTAGGGAGAGTATCAAAATTAGAAATTGACTAAAAGGGGAATATAAATTTATGAGAAGCCTGGGATATCTGCTGTAATGTCTGTTTTCATACTGCAGAATGAGAAAATGGACCTGTTTCATCATCATTCAAGATTCTTCCCTCAGGTCTGAGTCATTCTTCTTTCTTGTGCTGTGTTAAACTGATGGAGCCTTTTTTTGTTTGGTGTTCATCATCCCGCCCTGCTGAGCTGATGTACTGTGGACACATCCTGCTTTGCTTTCATTTGTTTCTGCTGCAGTGTGGATGTGAAACCCAGGTGTGACGGCTCACAGCTGTGCGTCTGCACGTGCTGCTGCTGTACAGACGGAGAGGACGAGAGGCTGCGCTCCACAACAGACAAACTGCATCAGAGTCAGAGAGGAAGGTGGAGAGGAGGAGGTGGAGTCTGCATCTTATACTGCTGCTGAACAAACTACAACACGTGGAGATTATTAATGCATAAGTGTCACCTCGGCTAAATCTCAAATGCATCGATTCCAGGAAACTTCTCTTGGAGGCTGAGGACTTTGTTCTCCACAGTATGTGTCACACTTTGACTCTGGGAGGCTGTTTTTGTTAATTTGTCTGCCATGAGGAGGAAGTTACACCTTCTCTCATTAAATTCTAAATTAAGATGTGTTTTTACGAGACAAGTTATTCATTAAATTACTAGTTCGCAATGAAACAAAACCTGTGATTTAGGAGACATCTTGTGTTAAGGTGTCTCTTTCTAAGAATATTTTTACAGAATGATCTCCTTGACCAGAGTTGTCACAATACCGAAAGTTTGATCTTCAAAATAAAACAAGTAAAAGTCAACTGATATTGATTCCTGTTTCAGGATTCCTGCTTTTTTTTTTTTTTTCAAACTTCTACCTAAGTTCTGCAAAATAATTTTTCTGATCTCTTGTAACCTGAGAAGTAGAGAGGAGGACCCTTTTACTGCTGATGAATAAAGTGCAGCACATCTAGATTATTAATGCATCTCCAGCTGCAGTGTCACCTCAGCTCAGTCTCATGTTCCCAGATTCTTGGAAAAGTTCTCCTGGAGTCTGAGGACTTTCTTCTCCACATTTAGTGTCACGGTTTGACTCTGGAAACTTTCCCTCAATAAGAGAAAGTTTTATACACTACTGGCTGTGACTGAAGTCTAAACATACTGTTTCTGGTTTCACATTTTCAGAATTCAAGTTACCACATCCTCTCTTTAACGCTCCACTTCTCTAACAGGTACCGTGTTCCCTCCCAGAAGAGATGTTTCGTTTATACCAGCATTCATGAATACACTGATACCTCAGTTTCTCTACTGTATAAAATCTCCCTCTCCACTGTCTAAAATATGGATGTAGTCTCTGCCTCTTCACCCGTCTGTTCCTGATACAGTCAGATGAATTGTTGGACAGGGCTATAGTGGATGTGACGTGGGCTTTAAGCTTCCTTGCTAACAGCTATAGGGCGTTTTTCAGTCACATGAGCTGAGCTGTGCCTCTGATTGGACAAACTTGTGATTCTTAGATTGAATTAATCACTGAATTGGAAAAGAGTCAATTTTTTTTGGCTTGGTTTGTTTGGGGTTTCTTTCTGCAGCCAGCCTCTAGCCGATGAGCAGCAACTTTTGGCACTTCCACATAGCCTCCATTTTTCAAAATTTTCAAAATTACATGCATTTAATCAATATCTGGAAGTACCAGAAGTCATGTACACTCCAAGCCAAAAAAAAGCAGCCTGGTAAAAAAATTGCTAATTTCGCTATTGGCACACAATGTATGGGGTGAATTTTTTTTTTCTAACACTTCATTTAAGAAGATATTAGGATCTCCAGTTTGTCCAATCAGACACACAGCTCAGCTCACATGACTGACAGGCACCCTATGGCTGTTACTGTGGAGACTCAAAGCCCGCCTCATTTCCAATCTGGCCGCACCGGCTTTTTTGCTTCAAAAATACATTTCAGAAACAGACTGGTGACATCGTGGAGACTACATCCATTAATTATACAGTCAATGATTCAAACCTGGGCCACCTGCTTAAGGGTAAACCTCAATGGGTGCAACCCAGACCTCTAGGCCATGTGCCCCAGTAAAAGCATCTAATGATCTTCAGTGCATGCTGCTTCCCAACGAGCAGCGGTAGCTGGGCCCCTCCCCTATGCAAAAACACTCACAGGTGGACAAGTCCTCCTCACTCGCAACAAGCGTCAGCCAGAGCATGCAAATGAACCGAGCTCATGCTTGTCTCTCTTTTTTTAATATATATACAAAAAACAAGAATCACAGAAAAAAGTTAATTTATAGTTCTCGACATTTATTTACAGTGTTTTTTACATGCTTGCTGTCACTCCTGGGATGTTATTCCTCACTCTTATAATGTCCACAACAATTACATGTAAATGTCATGTCTGAAAAGTTTCTTTAATTTTGCACAGTCTGGTTTCATGTTTTTGGTTTGCATTTGTGTCCAAATCTGGGTCAAAGTTCATGACAGTAAATGACTTATTATACAAATAAGGCAGTGACATATGTTATTCAGTTTGCTACATTTTTGTCTTTACCCAGTTTGTGTTGCTCAGTAAAATGCAAAAACTGAAATGAAATAATGATTAAAATGATACATGAATAATGATGATAATAAGGATTGTTGTTGAGTTTCCAAGTGCTGATTGTTGTGAGCCAGGCCTAGTCAAAGTCCAGAGCCATTTTTTATGTAATCAAAGTGGATTTTATGTGTAAAAGTGTTTGCTGATTGCCTTTAAGTTCAATGCTGTCTCGTGAAATAGTAAAAGTTGTTAATGACAGACAGTGACAGGAGGTAGTGCCTGAGGATAAGTGACACGAATCAGGGCAAATAAATAAAAAACAATGTTTTGAAGAGGGTTTGATACTGAAACTTTACAAATTGTATGAGCTTTTTAACATCCCCTCAGAGCAGAGTGCTTGAAGTTGTCAAATCTTTAACACTGATGTCAGGAAAATGGAAATCAACATGTCAGAGCATTTCACATTTATGATACGTTTGCAACTTCTTTCACTTTTGGCTGCTGCCAAATCCTTCACTGACATTGAATTTAACACTAATTCCTTTTGCAGAGTTGAAACCAATTTCACATGCTTGTAATCCCTGCAGAATTGTCACACTACATCTGCAATAATCCCAGGATACAAGATGAGAAATACCCATGCCCTGGTCCTTCCATTCATGGGAAAAGCTCTGAAGAAGACCGAGTGGAGACCCTGCAATCCATTTAATGTTATCAAACAGCCAGAAAGAGGTCATATAACCATCTGAATGTGCTGGACTTGTGTTAATCACAGTCTAAGAGACTTTGAGCTTTTTGTTCTTCAGGTGGATCAGGGCTGTTTTTTCTCCTTTAAATCTTTTATAACTTTGTGCTCTCAGGTAAACAAACACAGCCTGGAGGCCTTTCTTCTTCAGTTTTGCATTGTTATGATTTTTGCCTGAGGTCGAGCACAATAAACAGCCCTGAACAGAGGATCCCAGATGCACTCTAACCTAAAAATTGTGTAGCAGAAGCGTGCACTTAAAAATAGAACATGCCATTAAGGTCCAAAGTCCCAGCATCCCACAGGAACATATGTTCACATCCAGCAGGAGCCACACATTTGCAGGCAAACGGTAAATCTGAAAGCAGCACAGAGTTCTCCAAAAGCCAGCATGTCACCACAGTCTGTTTCAAACAACACTACATGGAACTGTTAGAAAGCGTGGTAGAAGCGGAAATACTTTTAAATCATTGGCTTGAGGTAGGATCAATTTATGCTGAAACAATCTGATGAAGAGCAGATTTCAGCTAATTGTTTATTCATGGTGAGGCTTTGTTTAAAGTATTAACGTTCAAAATGAAGCCAAGGCTGCACGAACTGTAGATAATTTCTTACCTCCTTTTTCTTTCTGCAAATTTAGATTTTTTTTTTATTTTTTTTTTTAGCTTTTTCATGCCTTTAAAGTTCCCAGTCAGGTCACACGGGACCAGATTGATTTACCGTACAATGAAGTTTCTATGACAACACCACGCCCACTGACTCAACTCAACTCAACTCAGACTTTATTTATAGAGCATGTTTAAAACAACCAGAGTTGACCAAAGTGCTTCACAGTTAAAAGGTAGCAAAAACAGATAAAATACTAGAATACTAAAAAGCATAAAATATAAAACGATGCAATAAAAAAAAACATAAAAAATAACATAAAAAGATAAAAACTCCCGTTCTTTTTCTTGTTGCAAATCTGCTGATGACACTTTGAGACACACTGAGATCACAAGCAACATCTGACTGCCTGCTACCGACGCATGGAAAAGGGTTGTTTTTTGGTATTTTTTGGTATTGGCCCCAATATGTAAGGTGCACTGTACACAGTAAGAGCATTACATGGAAAACACCAAATGAGGTGTGTCTCACCCTAATAATACAATTGCCTCCCTACCCCAAAAATTACTGAAGTTCAACAAACGCCTTATGTATGAAATCCACCAAAGACCTCAAAATATGCCCATCTTATTGTGAGTAGTGTAGTGTTAAAAAGAAGACCTGCTCTCCATTCATTTCCAAAACACACACACGCCTTGTAAAGAGTCATGTCATCACAAAAGTGTGTGCAGGATTCCAGCCAAAAGGTGTTGCTATAATCCACTTCAAACAGATAGCCCTCACAGTCCCTTTAATCAGAGAGAGGGTAGGGCGGTGAATGGAGCAGGAAACAGGGTGAGAGTGTGGAATGACATGTGGGAAACAGACCACAAGCTAGATTTGAACCAGGGTGGACCCTTGACCTCAGGGCCATCTGCACCCCACCTCCTTTCAAGTTTCTGCAACATTCTTTGTCGAATGTCTTCAGTGTGTCTTTTTAAAAGGCCTCTTTTTATGCTTTAATGCTGAAAAATCATAGCAGGCAGAAGACGGAAAAAAATCTAGATGTATAATAAAATACTTCAATATTAAAGTGATGTTGTCATGAAACACAAAACGTTCATGGAAGTGATGTGGCGTTAACCATCAACATGAAGCTAGGTCACTGATTCTTTTCTAAGGTTTGTTTTTTTCGTTTGTTTCCCAAATTAAATCATTCAAACCTACATCTTTGCATCACCCATACAACATTCTGCCAATGTTTTCCAGTAACTGATTTCTAATCCAACTAATCTCTAAATTGAATCAATCATATGAATTTGTTGAACTGCCATGACGTAACAACAATATCATTGCAGCTAAACAAGACAGAATTAAATAACTAGATTAAATGGAGTCTCTTGTGTCAGTGATAGCATGGAGTTTTTATTGCACTGAGCCTGAAGTTTCCACAGTTCAAATTATCTCTCTTTCCACCACCATTTATAATACCTAATGGATAGAAAACTGTTTAATAATACGATACAATATCTTGATAACTGAAGAATGGAAAAAGTTTCTAAGTGTCAGGTCATCAAGAGACTTGAGGTGGTGACTGAATGAGTGAAGAGAGCTGTATTATCTTGGTGTTAGAAATAAATTATGTCGGGGATCTAAAGGTCGTATTGCAGTGACCCAGAAGTGGCCGTTGACTGTCTTTGTCCTGATACTTTGTCCATAGTCCAGAGTGTCAATGAAGCCCAACCACTTTGAGGAAGCTAATGGGGATCTGAATGAAGAATAACATGGACAAATCTGACACTGTGAGCATAAAGGATGTTAGGGATAGAGACCTCTGACCTGTATTTATTCTGTTTTTGACTGTAAAGCTTCTCACTAAACAAAGAGCTTTGATACTGAGCATCATTGTCCTCACCAGCTCACCTCGATTTATTGTTGGTTTGACATTTTGCCTCTCAGAGCCGGCTGCTACACCGTCAGATCTTTGAAACTACTAAAGCACGAGTGCTTTTTTAGCTGAATGCTAACTGTAGCATGCTATCTGAATCAGTCTTATATTTAAAACCCCTTCTTTAAGCAGACTTTTACTCTTTGTGATGTTGTTGTCTTCTTGTCTCTTTATCATCATCTTATTGCCTTTTTACTGTCATGCCTTTCACCCTGTTTCTACAGTTTTATTATTTATTTAAGAGCTTTTTGTTTGCTTCAGTTTTTATTCTCTTTGATGACGGTTTTATCTTATTGCCTTTCTTTATTATCATTATTTTTTATATCATTTTCACTAGTTTACTAATATTATTATTTTAATGAACTTAACACTGTTTCACTATTTTAACTTTTGCTGTTATTATCATAACCATTATTTATTTATTTGCTTTATTTATGTTTTTATATATATTCTTTTTTTTTTTTTACTGTTCCCATGTTCTTCTTTTGTTCTGGTTGGGTTTTTCTTTTCTTCCCCTGCTGTTGGGCTTTCATGTATTGTGCATTTAAAGGTCTTTTATTCACTCTTTGTTTGATGATTTGTCTTTCTTTCTTTTTTTTCTTCTTAATTTTTTATCTATTTTGTTCTACAAATGCTGTTGCAGCACTTTGTAAACTAATTATTTCAAAGGTGCAAAAAAAAATTAATTAAAAACTAAGATATATTACGTCTACTATTGGTATTATTATAATGCATTAAGTTACGTATTCGTCAACTTGTCAATGAAATTAAACTTTCAAATTTAGTTCCACCTTAACCTTTTTTTTTTTTTTTTTTTTTTTTTTTTACTTTCTTATTTTATTTTTTTAATTTTCCCATTAAAATAACATTGTGACAAACAGCCCCGCAGTGTGTGACAACCATCCTGTGATGGGGTTGGTTGTCACAATGTATCAGAGTGCCTTTAATAGCTAATTTCCTCTTTGTTACAATGAGTCTGACAATGAGACGGAAACACATTTCAAGCCAACACCTTAAGCTTTACTTTAATGTAGAAATTACTATAAGAAGTTGTTTTGATGAGGAGCGTAAAGTTTCATACTAACCCTGTTCTCCCCTACTTTCTGCTCAAGCTACAAAACTGTAATCAACAAACTTTTTAAACTTTTGCCCCACATCTGGATAAAAGATGAACCAACAAAGTGACACCACAAAGCGATAGTTCTTCCCACTGTGGGACTAAATTAACTGGTTGATGGAGACTAAGCTTATAAATTTCATAGTTTGTCATTAATGTGACACTAATGCGATCATTTAAACATGTTTATTTCAGCTGGGGCTCGAAGTTTTTGCGTATAGAGTCGAAATAAATGTGAAGCACTTTGACGGCAACTTCGGGGTGATTTTGTGAGATGGCATTTTGCTTGCATTGATAAGCCCGTCTCTATCAGAGAAGAACAGAGTTTCCACATTGATGAATTTATCTTCACTCCACTGTCAGTGCATATTGTTGCTGAGCATTTCATTGTGATTTATTGCTCTTGAGGTTCTGTAAGTGTTTTCCATTAAAAGACTTATGATAAAGGCATAGCCTCAAAGAGACGCGAAGTGGGATTGTGTCCAAATATCAGTCAGTATCTCATGAGAACTTTGTTTTTAAGTTAATCTTAGATGAACTTAAGTATTTAAAAATACTCCTCTGAGAAAAGCCTCAGAGTTGACAGTAACTATTATTGCCTGACATGAGCGGATTACACGTTCCCAGGATGCTGGGATCAAAGCGCTGGCAGATAGAGATCAAGTGAAGAGCTGTCAGAGGTTTGGATCAGTCTGCAGGGCATGCTGAGTGTTCAGTCTCCCTTTAGATTATCAGCAGTGAGAGTATGTTTGGAAGTGCTGAGGAAAGGGGCTGGAGCAGGAGAGATTACAGTCAGGAAAGGATTCAGACTCAAAGATGGAACCTTATCATCAGTCCATCATTTCCATTAGTATATCTCCTGAGAAGCCAGCTGATGATTGGGTGATTTTGACAGGATGACTGTGACACCAGCAGTCCTCATAAATCTGTCCAAACAGGATGCAGGGCCTGCTAAATGGTTTGTGGGTTTCGATCTTTCGTTTGTCTGCATCTTCTTCCAGGTGTGCTCCAAAGTCACCTAGTTGTACCTCAAAAGCAAAGACAATGTGGTTTGGATGGATTTGAGGACAAAAAGCACAGAATTAAAACAAAAAGAGAATTTAATCATTAAATCTAAGACTAACTGGACTGTGGTGGAAACAAAGCATTTCCTGTGAGTTAGCTAATTCTTGTGTCATAATACAACAGAAACCACATTTGAGAAAATAAAATCTTATGTGTATTTTAATTATTTGCTTTGAATTAAGTTCCATCTGTTCTCATAAAGGTGGTGTGGTAATAGCCTATACTGCTTCCAGTCAACAGGGGGCACTCTAAATTTTTTGGCTTCACAGTTTGTGAATAGTGTCTATATCAATATACAGTCTATGGGTGTTACACATTCAACGTTTATGAAATAAAAAGTTTATACTGTAGCCTCATGTTGAATTCAAGCTCAATTCAAACACCTCTTTGCTGTATCCTAGGAGATTTCTTGCTTTTTAGTCGCTAAATGCTACACCGTGTTCAACAGTTAGTTTCTAATGGTGTATTTCAGCTTCCTAATGACCAAGAGACGAAAATATAAATAGTCTTCCTCCAAAATCGTCAGTTAAACTTCTGCCGACGAGATCCTCTGTAATTTTCATGCACTTGTCATCAATAAAAGAAGGAGGGCAAAAGTGACTAATATTTCTGCTTCGTTGTGGTATTTCATGCTTTTTTCATCATTTAAGGTAAATGTAGTAATGTGTCGTTCCTGAACGATTCATTCAAAACAAACAAATCATCTGTGAACATAATGAACTGAATCTCTTACTGAAAAGAGTCGTTCAATTCTCTGCTTCGGTTGCGTTCTCCTCTCTCCTGTCTCGTTTCTTTCTCTCTAGACTGTAAGAGTCGCCCAAACCCCGCCCTCCCTCCCTCTCCCTTTTCATATCAGTGACATCAGTGATCGTTCAAAAGATTCATTCAGCTCTGCGCTCAGACCCCCTTAAAAATGAGATGATTCCATCAATCAACAAATTTACTCTAAATACTGACTGAATCATCAGGGTGGAGTCGGTCGGAACCCTGTGTAGCTCAAGCCCCCCCTCCCTCTCACATCTCAAAAATCGAGGAAGTAGAAAATATTTTATTTAATGTTTAGGTTTTGTGAAAATGTATGTGCTTTTTTAAAGCTGCTGTCAGTCTGCAAACAGCTTTTGATATCCCACTTAATTTCACTGAGCTGATCGCTTTAACATTCACCAACGATGGACTCATTCAATTGTGTTTCAGTCAGTACTGTGTGTGTGTGTGTGTGTGTGTGTGTGTGTGTGTCTAAGGCTGGTGACTTCCAGTCTCACACGTTCAGTCAGTTAGTTGTTTACCAAACAGGAGCTCCGCCTCCAAGTCTCTCTCTCTTCCTCTCGGTCAGACATTTAGAGAGTGATCTTAACATAATAAACGGAACAGTCAGGGAAAATATCTGTGATTATTTTAGCAGCAAACTGTAGTTTTATCCCGCTAAATTCTTACCTCATTGGCTTTTTATTCACCACTGGCCATTCTTGGTACGATCACTAGCAGAAATAAACATTTGGCTATGTTTCAGATTATTAAATTCTGATCCGCAGGCAGAGCTGAATGAATCTTTTGAACGATTCATTTTACTGAACTGATTCTATTGATTCAGTATGCTGAAAAGAACTGCTTTTCCCATCGCTACATAAATCAGGGACGTTTGGACTTTTAAGTGTTGATTAGACCAAAAGTAATTCAAGGGTTTAACTTTTGGCTTTGGTCTATTTTCATGTTTGATGCACTGATATTACACAACAGTTATCTTTAAAGTTATCATTTGTTAATCAGGCTGCCGGGATTATTGTTTGAAAGTCTTTGTATGAAAAAATCACAGAAGAAAGTTTTAACGACATCAACCAACGCATGCTTCTCAGAGAGTTCATGCGCTCTGTGCCTTTCCAGGGAATGTGTTATGCTTTAATTGGCAACAGCTGTGCATTAACAGCAAATGGCAACTCCTACACTGTTAATTATGGATCCAAAGGTTACTGTCTACACCAGGGGGGCCTGTAAACTACACCTTCCTGATGTAAATAAAAAAAACTGTTGCAGGTGTGATCCAAGTTAATCACTACTAAGCAACACTGGAGAGGAGAATAACTCTTTGTTCTGAATGTATGCTGAAGATGGACATGAAACGGACATGTCCTTTAATGTCAAGTCAACACAATCAGTTGCCCTGTGCCTGAAGGTTGACATGGCAAAAAAAAAAAAAAAAGCTAATTGGGCCCAACATGCAAGTATAACAGCTTAATTCCACCAAATGTGTGTACAGTCACTCTCTGCTCCATCACTGCGGCAGATCTGATGGATTACTTTTCCAGGAAATATCTCCACTTTCTGTGGCTCTGCTCGGTCGCAATGAAGCTGCATTTCAGATCCCACAAGCTGTAGTGCAGTGACCCCAAAGTGCAAAAGACTTAAAAAAAATACAACAAAAAAGTTAAAAAATATAATAAAATAAAGCAAAAACAAGAAGCAAACATCAACAAAAAGAAAAACTGGCAGTGATGTGGATGCTATACCGGTTTGTTATGGTGAACAGAGAGTTGAACCAGGAGGCAAGGTTCTGAATTTAGCGGTCAATCTACGCTCCACCCCTCACTTATGGTCACGAGCTGTGGGTAGAGACCGAAAGAACAAGATTGTGAATACAAGCGGCTGCAGGGTATCTGGTCTCAGCCTTAGAGATGCGGAGCTCAGACATCCAGGAGAGGCTTGGAGTAGAGCTGCTGCTCCTCCACATAAAGATTTGAGGTATTTCGGGCATCTGGTGAGGATACCTCCTGATCGTCTCCCTGAGGCATGCCCAGCTGGGAGGAGACCCTGGGGTAGAACCAGGACACAATGGAGAGATTATATCTTGGCTGGCCTGGAAATGCCTCAGTATCCCTTCAGAGGAGCTGGCAGATGACATCGCTGCTCCCGTGACCTGGACCTGGATAAGTTGTAGAAAACAGATGGAAAACAATAAACTTTCATAATAAGCTGAGCCAGGTCTGGAGCCAACTGGTTTGAGGTTCTCAAACTTGGGCTTGAGAGTCCAGCTGTCCTGAGGTCCAATTGTGCTGCTTCCGTCCTGATGAGGGAAGATGGAGTCAAATGGATCTGGCAGATGTTTGGATTAAGTGTAAAAGATAAGACAGTATGTAGATTTTAATTTTTCACTAGAAGCTTATTAAAGTAGAACTTGAGAAGAAAACAGGCGGCAGAAATGTGTTTATTTTATTTTATTTTTTTTTAAGAGGACAGATTTCTTGAGCGGGGAGGAGTTGTTGATTCCTTCCTGTTGGGGCTTCAGGTGACAATAGATTAGCTAATATGAGAATAGATTGGCAGTTCAAGAGTTCAGCTTTGGTAATTTTTTAGATTTTAACCATCCAGATAATTCAATCACTAAGAACGGCTGGGCTGCATGAAATCATGAGTTCATCACGAAACGGCTGATTTGCGATGGTTACGCTTCGAGGATGTTTAAATCTGATCTTCTGGTTGAGTTTCTGGTTCAAACTTTACTGATGCACAAGATAAGAATCTGAAAGCTGCTTGGTGTCAGGTTTCAGTCCTCACACATTCTGTGTTTTCTGGGACCTGTGAGTCCGTGTGTGTACGTGTGTGTGATAAGGTCCAGGCTGTTCCCACCGTACTGGAAGAGAAAAACACAAGCACAGAAACTACACACAACCATGCTGACATCTTTTAGATGAAACTAACAAGCTGACATTTCTGGCTCATTTTAACATAATTCTAACATGAACACCCTCTTTTGCGTTCATCCTGTGATAAAAAGTTGATCACATCACTGCACAAAATGCTGCAATTATAAGTGAGAATTGCAAATGAGATGTCAAATCTACTGCCGGTGTTTCTTTTTTTTTCTTCCTTAAAAAAAAAAAAAAAAAATCCTCACGCAGCGTCTTCTGACATTGCAGGTAGATTTGAGTCACACTTTCACCTTCACCCTGACTGTTAAAAATAGCACAACTCCTCCATGGGTTGAGTTTCTGAAGCAGTCCTCACATTTTTCTCCGCACTGCAAGCGTAAGACCTCCTGTTACACACATGATTAAAAAAAAACACTTCAACTCAAAGGCCAGTCCTGGTTTAAAAACTTCTTTAAAGCTCAAGGGGCGGAGGTATGATATACAACTCTTCAGACGATCAGGTTGAGCTGATTTTTTTTTTTTTTTTTTTTTTTTTGGCAGAGGTAACTCGTTTCCTTCCTCCGTCCTCCGGGCAGGATTAGTACATAACAGGATCTCAGCTCTCAAAGCTTCCGTTTCTCCTCACAGACAACTTAAATCACCATCGTTTACAGGAAACGTTTCCAAAAAAGCATCACTCCTCGTGTCGCACCTACGAGACGGCGGATAATGAGCCGACAGGTTGAGCTTGTTTATGACGCAATAACAGCCGTTTAACACGTTTGGCTGCCAACATATTTTTGGCCTCAGGTCAGAGTCGGAGGAATTTCATGTCAGATCAGACGAGCAGACAGCTGGAGCTCAAAGTGGCAGGTTTTAATATTAAGCTAAATAGACACCTCAGAGGTCCACTGGATATGCATATCAAACTTACTGTGTCCCACTGCAGATCAGACGCACTCAGGCTTGTTGAACACCATGACTCAGATGGAGGAAGCCATGTTAACATTTCAGAGGAGGGGGATTGATGAGTCTCTGCGTACATGCTGAAAGATTTTGAAAAATGTCAGTCACCATGTCAGCGAGTACAGAGAAGAGTCCCTGAAGTGTTGCTTCGTCAGGGTCAGAGTTAAAAATCTTTCACAAAGTTTGGATTTGATTCAAGGAGAGAAAACACATTTCTACAAGGCCAGAGTTCTGCTGTTTGGACCTTGAAATTTGAGGCACTAGCTGAAACATTTTGGGCAAAGTGCAAGTAATTTTGTTGGCAAACGGTCAGTGTTACACCTTTATAAAAAAAGACCTTCAAAATTCTGGGAAACTCGACAAAAACATGTGACTCTGTCAAACATGTTTTTTTCTCCCTTTCAAAATGCTGCATGTGTTTGTTTTCATTGCGGTTAAGTCTGAACTCTGAATGAGCCAAAGCAAAGAGTGGAGGATGTGGTTTCCTGTATCTGCATGTGTGCATGCTGCTTATGCTGCTTATGCTTCACCAACATGTAATACGTGCTGTTTGAAAAAAAAAGGCATCAGTCTACAGTTGATGTCAAACTTGCAGTGACACCAAAAAAATAATCATCAAAGATTTAGATTAATTAATTTATCAAAATGTACACAAAACGTCTCCTCGTCCTTCCACTCCACAAAAGTGAAGCTAAAATGCAAACAGCTGTAGCAGAAACAGGCTCATGGGGTGTCACAATCCTTTCTGCTCACCAAAACCCACATTGTTTTCTAAAGTTAGGGACAAAACAGACATGATACCTCAGGTCTATGCAGACCACAGTGGAACAGATTCTGCTGTCAGCTTAAATCAGACATTATTTATTATTTCAGAAAGTCCCAGGACTTGTCTGTTAGTTTCTCTTCCACTGATGTGTAAATCATGACATTCAAAAATCAAATTGTAAAATAAATAGCTAAAAAAAAATAGACATAAGTCATTATGGTGACAATTATACTGGCAGAAACCATGACAGTGAAAAAAAAGTGACCTGAAATTTAATGTTAAGTGTTTTATTCATGTCCTATCTGCAAGAAATTTTATAATCTGTCATTTTGAAACTACTTTAAAATAACTCTTATACCCCTTACATTGCACCTGTTACCTCAGGGTGAAGAACACCTTCGCAATGATGTGCCCTAAACATCTAACCACGGCTGGAACCAAAACAAGCTTTAAGAGTCTGGGATGCACCTCATACCAGCATCTCACATTATGCACTTTCTGTCAGGAACTCAGACCCAGAATTGGACACAAATGCAAACTCGTAGTCAGATTCCGAAAGGCAAAGAGGGTTTAATAAGACAAGCAGAGTTCAGTACACAAAGGAAGTAGTCAGCCAGGCAGGGTACGGTACACAAAAATGAGGCAGTCAGACAGGCAGGGTTCAGTACACGGGTAATCAGTCCAAACAAGCAGAGGTATCCAGAAAACGTGAGGCAAAAAGACAAAAACAAGAATCAGGCAAGTTTCACAACAACTATGACTAGACTATAAAAAAGCTGGGACGAAGACAGTGAAGTACAGCGAACTGGCAACAAAACAGTGAGACATATGAGGTTAAATACAAAAGGTAATGAGGGGTAATGACACACAGCTGGGGAGGACAATCAGGGACAGACGGGGGCAGGGCAGACAGGAACAAATCTAGAAGACAGAGACAAGGGTTAGACATTTCAAAATAAAATGGTTTTTGTTCCTGTTATTGTTTTGCTTTTCTATTTATCTTGTGGTTGCATGGGTTCATTTTGTTTTGTCTTTACTGTCTGTACAATAATCTTGATTGTTTTCATTGTTAACACTTTGTCCTGTACTCTCTTCACCAATAAATAAATAAAAAGAAGAGCTTCTGATTGAGGCTGGTTGCAGAAAGACCAGAAACCACATACACACCAAGCCAAAAAAAAAAAAAAAAAAGACTTTTACAAAATTAAAAAACATATTTACAGCCTGGTTCAAAAAATGGCTTGGATCTGAAATGCTAATGTTGTTATTAGCACACACTGTACAAGGGAGTGATTTTTGGGTTTTTTTCTAACTCAGTGGTTTAGAAGATATTAGGATAACAAGTTTGTCCAGTCAGAGGCTCAGTTCAGCTCACATGACTGGCATGCAAAGTATCCACCTGTTTCCTGACTACCCATAGTTTATAGCAGTTGTCGGTTTTGCTGTTCCGGTTGAACGTTCGTTTTATGTCACCATGAAGACCACAAAGCGAATGATGTTAGCCTATCAGTCATAGTCACTCTAATAGCCAACTTTTAACAGCAAGAAAGCAAAAATAATAATAAAAAAATAATAAAAATCAGAGGTGGATTCATAGTGAGGATGTTTTAAAAAGTTTACACTGAGCCCTGTGAGCATCAATGATTTCACATGAGTTGTTTTGCGCGGTCAGCCATATCATTGCAAGCAACCGGAAATCGATAACCACAAGGAGGAGAGGAAGCTCAAAGCCATCATATGTCCAATATGGCTTCCGCCGATGATTGGCTCCATTACTCCGCATCAGGAAAAGATGGGTGACGTAGCGGAGACCACTTCCATATTTTTTACAGTCTATGTTAAAAATGAAATAAAATAAAATAAAAAATGCAAGAGGCTGTTGCGTGCAAATTATTTTTTTATGTCATTTAGATTGATGGATGTCATTGCTTCACCAATGAGAGGAGTGAGTAATGGACCCAGCAGTAAATACTCCCATTCAAATATGCTTTACCTTTATTGGTTATTAAACATTAAGATAAATATAAACAAAAACATGTTTTTAAAATACTTTTTTTATTCTCACATTTTGTATTTTGCATATCATCAAAATCATTCCGTTCTTCACTCCACGGCAACTTGAACCAACAGTGGAAAAAAATACTATTTGACCTCCTGTCTGGACAATAGCTGGTGCGGTAGATAAGACCAGACAGGGATTGCTGAAACAACACAAAGAGAAGCCGTTAGACAGAAAGGAAAGGCATCGACACTCCACCACCACCAATCGAAACCTCGGTCGTTACTGCTCTTTCTCTGTGAGCAATTACTTTTCATTGCCTGACACCTATTCAGAGCTGTCCTGTGATGATGAATAACAAAATATTATCAGAATGTGTTAAAATCTTTAGGGAAAAAAGCACCCCACAGATCCTCAAAAGTCATGTGTTGACATTTGTTGCTTTTAGAGAAGGAAATGTGTGAAGTGACCTCTGGCACGACCTCATTAGTAAGACTCCAGATATCGGCTTTTTAAGGTGAAGAGAGACATCCGTCCATTTGTTTTCCCACCACCTCCTCCTCTGTTTCCCCTCATGGCATGAGCAGTATACAGATTGAGTCGTTTTTTTTTTAGCCTCGGGTATCAGTAAACTTCTTTAATTAACACCAACACTTTGGCTTTAGAGTTGCTGCAGAGTGACGAAAAGGACACCTTGAAAACACTCTCCAGTTTTAGTACTTCAGCGGCAAAAGCAGAGACTTTGATATTTAATGGTTTATAGTCTGGCACCATGGTGATATGGGATACAATAATGTGCCAGAGGTGTTTCCATTAGTCAAGATGCATCCACGGTGAAAAGCTTGATATGCTGAGCCCACTTTAGTGGAGACGGCGTCTGTGCTGTACCTTGACCCTGCTTAAGAGGACACCATGTGAGATATAATGTAATCACTCAAAGAGATCTGTAACAAAAGAGAAAGCCATCACTCTCTCTAACACACAGCGAGGATTTCTGAAGCTCAGTCTGAGTGCAATAATTCACCTTCTCTCTTCATTTACGGAGGCTCAGTTTGCAGCCGAACGCCATAAACAACTTTTTCAAACAACATTTCAAAGTCACAGCAGTAATGAATGATGAATGTTGCAGCACAAACACTTCATCCTAATGGCACACTTTGAGAGGAACAAGACTGTGCATGACTCGTGGTACAATCCAAAGGGAGAAAAAAATGTTTTAAAAACTGTTTTATGTGCAGAAAATGAGAGGAAGCCAAGCCAAACAGGATAGGTGTTCACTTCTACAACATCCTCTGGTGGACTCCATCCAGCAGAAAAAACAACACATAGAGGAACAATCAGATAACTAGACCTGTACTCATAAAGTCACAAAGAGGCTGAGATATGATGCAAAAAATGTGGACTCATTCGAGCCGGAAATTTTAAAAATACAACCAATACATAAGGTGAAACAAGGTTTCTATTTTACGTTTTTAGAAAATACAACCCCAATTCAAATGAAGGTGGGACGTCGTGTAAAATGTAAATAAAGACTTGTAAATCCTATTAACCTATATTCAATTGAATACACTACAAAGACAAGATATCTATTGTGCAAACTGATGAATTTTATTTTATTTTTTTGCAAATTACTCATTTTGAGTTTGATTCCTGCAAACACGTTCCTAAAAAGCTGGGACAGGGGCGACAAAAGACTTGGAAAGTTGAGGAATTCTGCAAAAAACACCTGTTTGGAACATTCCACAGGTGAACAGGTGAGTGTCATGATTGGGTATAAAAGGAGCATCCCTGAAAGGCTCACAAGCAAGGATGGGGCAAGGTTTAACACTTTGTGAACAACTGCGTGAGCAAATAGTCCGACAGTAAAGAACAATGTTTCTTAACGTACAATCGAAAGAATTTATGGATTTCATCATCTACAATCCATAATATCATCAAAGGATTTGTCCCAACTTCAGTGGAATTGGGGTTGCATTAGAGGTAACAGTGCATCTCTGTTTAAGTCGAGATGGTCTTGAGTGATATGTTTGCAATAAAGATTGGGGAAAAACAGTCTGGGTTGGATTGTTATTATTGTAAACCTGACTAGTCCCACATGTCCAGAAGTTGGGGGATTCTTTTCTTGTTTCTTCTTGTATTTTCCTGTCGCTTCATTTGGCTCAGCAGCAGGCTTGAAGTGGAAATTTGTAACGTCTTTGTTGCATTTGAAGTTACCATCTGCTGCTGAGAAAATCAAATAAAGCTATTGGAAAATAAACTAGAATTTTATTCCAACTTCTCCTAAAAATCAAACCTGTGAATGTACCAAGGTCTCTTTCACAACGTAAGCAGATTAGAAAACATCTTTTTGTGGAAGATTCCAACCTTGAAGTTAATGATTTCACAGTTTCACCTCTGCATCTAATTGGCTTCAAAGTCTGCGCACCTCCTGGAGGCCTCGGTCGGACAACCAGAGAGGATCTAATTGACGGGTATCGTCTGCGTGTTCAGGAGGTGTTGGATGATGAAAAGCTTTGCTGAACCTATTGATCACTTCCATCCTGTTGTACAGTATCTGGAGTGTCTTCTGAAGACATTTTTTTTCTTCTATAAAAGCTTCTTAATGGCATAGAGACTTAAAAGTAAGGGCGCATTAAAAGAAAAAAAGAAATAAAAAGAGTTGCATTCTGGCATTTTCCAAAAGATCAAGTAAAAAACCTTTGAGTTATGATGAATTTTCACACCTGGAGTGTCAGGAATGTGTGAAATGTGATAATAAGGGTCTTTTTCTGCCCAGTGTGATCTTTTACTCAAATCATAAGTGGGTGCTGAACAGCTGTGATAGGAGGTGTTCGTTGTCTTTAAAACATGTCCCTTTTCTTCCCAGCTTCATGTGCACCCTCTCAATCTCTACAGCTTTGATATTAGTTTGATATTAATTCATTGTATTTATTTATTTATTTTTGTTTAAACTACTTAATAAGAATATAAACCACAACAACCACATCTTTTGACTTCTTTTATGCAGCTGTGTAAACAAGTCTACTAGGACTCTTCACCTAGTTCAGAATGCTGCAGCCAGTGTTAGCGTCTCTAAACTGGTTATCTATAAAGTTTAGAATTGAATTGAATTCTGGTACCAGGCTACCCTATCTTAAAGAGCTTTTCATGCCATATTATCCGTCTAAATCGCTGCGTTCCCAGCATGCAGGCCTGCTTGTCATACCTAGAGTCTCCAAAAGTAGTCTGGGAGGTCAAGCCTTTAGTTCTCAGGCTCCTCTTTTCTGGAATCATTTACCGGTTGAGGTTCGGGGAGTAGACACCCTCTCTACTTTTAGGAGTTTTCCCTCTCTTCTCTATCTGTCAGTCTAACTTCTGATCTTAATGTCCCATTAAAGTTATTAACCATAGATCTCTCTGGGAGTCTCTGAGTTTGTCTGTTAGGATCTTTGGATTATTGCTGTGGACGGCCTGCTGCCATGGACCTGCCAGACTCCAGCTGCTACAGCTTTTTACAGTTTCTCCATGATCATCACAACAACACAAAACTATGGACTCTATCTGTGTCTCTCTGTCTCTCTCTTTCTCCCTTTTTCCCTTCTGTCTTTGCCCCCCCCCCCCCCCCCCCCCTTCACTAATCCCAACACAGTCTCCTCAGATGTCTGTCTAACATGAGTTAAAGGAAAGTTTCTGTTAATAAAAGTTATTATCATTTACAGGTCTAGACCTGTTAACGCTGGGAAGCATCTTGAGATAACTTTTGTTATGAATTGGCGCTATATAAATAAAGATTGATTGATTGACTTTAAAGTCTGAGTTTCCAGTCTCATCTGCCTAGAAAAGCTGAACTGGTTTGTACCGGTTTATAATCAGAAATCAATTTTTAGATCAGCTGAGAGCATCTTCTTTTGAGTATCTATTGCCTGCCGATACTGAAATTCATCCAATGGGGAAGTGAGATTAAGAAAGTAGACCCATCCTGCTGACGGGATGATTTTTTTTTTTTTCCTTTTAAAATCCTACAAACTTAAGTATGTTGTTTGTGTTCTGCAGCACACTCCTCCTGTGACCGCCCGCCCCGTGTTGTAATTGTTGTTTGTTGTTTGGTCATGCCGCTTGAGTATGAGATACATTATAATTAGAACAAACATAAAAGACGTTAAATGTAACTTGTGTCCCAGGTGTGTGTAACGAGGCCAGCTGAGTGCAGCATCAAAGCTTATTAAATCCATTTTTTTTTGTGAATGTGTGTGCACACACCTTTTGGAGGGGCAAATTTTAATCTTGAGCAAACAAACACACCAGAGGCCTGTACGACAACGCTGGAGTTTCTCCAATCGAGGTTAACCCTGGATTTTCTGTTCTTTGAAGCTGGTTCACATCTTAGCTGGATAAATCACCATGGTAACTTATGATGAACAGCAAACCTGCTCCAGAGCAGGTAAAGATCTGGACAAGAGATCAACGAGTATTAAAGCACCACCTCTTGACCAATCAGCATGGATGGTGAGTGGAGCGCTCAGGAGAGAAAGTTTTGGGGGATGGATGCAATCCTTTTGACATCCTGTACCAAAGATACAGATTTTCATTGGGTGGGATGAGCTACATTTGTCAACTGATGGAGTTGTATGGTGCGAATGTAACACATCGCAGTCAGGTGCAGGTTTGTTGTTTCTGCAGAGCGTGATGTTGAGGCTGACAGTCACTGGATTAAGTGCTCTAAAGGGGAAAAGTTACAGTTCAGCTATTTTTCCTACATTTTGGTTTATATTTTATTTAGATTTTCAGAATCAGTGTGTTGCTAAAGTAGCTTCTGCATCAGTTTATCTCCCAACAAAGAGACACAAGCTTGTATGCAGAGACAGATGGCAGCTTCCCAGGCGATGCACTGCAGAAGTACTGCAGCTTGTCTGCAACCTGTTTTGTGGTTTCTCTACAGGGAGACAAATGAGCGAGTGTCACTGAGTATTCTGCGTGTGGAGCTGTGACATGTTTATATTTAATGTACGACACAACTCCTGCTTTAACTCTGGAATTAAACGCGTTTGCTGCACCATTGAAGATTAGATGAGTTTATTATTACTGATATCGTTTCCATGGTTTCTTTTTATTTATTCTTTATTTTACACACTTCTGCATTTGTTGCCGCTGTTGACAATCCTTCAAAATTAATTGGTGTGGATGTTACCTGAGAGGCGAAAAGGAGAGAAATCAAACAAAGAAGTCTGAGTGAATTCTGCAGTGTCTGTTATTACTGGTGCAGGGATTTTCATTTCTATTGATATGAAAACTTGGGATGTGGGCGTTTATTAAATTTAATGATTTAATGTTGTCAATCTTGCTAGATCACACCAGAGTTCCTAGTTGTTTGAACAAATTGTTTATATTTCTCTAAGCGCCCAAGATGCTGGTTTTGGAATGTTTTCAAAAACTGGTCAGGATGTAAATTTCCATTTAAACTACTAAGAAGTAAGTCCCTTGTTGCTGTCATTCTCAGGCCTCTTTAATTATGCAAGTCTTTGTGGACTCTCTAATTCACTATGGCACTTCTGCCCTTTATTCCGCTTTTTTTAACAAAACTGTGTGAACTGTCATCTATCAGTATCAGCATCTGCCTTAAGTATCGTTCTGGCCAGACTGTCGGTTAAAAAAAGAGACAGCTGTCCGCATGAATACGACATCCGAGCTGCTTTTCTGAAGGTTTATAATTGGTGGGTTTGTAACCAATCATAAGCAGGAAAATGCTTTTGTGTTCAGCTGTCATCTGAAAGCACATCTTTCCTCTTTAGCAGACAAATTCTGTACAACTTGGTATTCACGTCTTATCTTGTTTAGCATCAGCCTATAATTAAAAATTAAAGAAATAACTCTGTTTCCTTCAAAGCCGAGCTTAGATCATCCCTTATGGAAGCAGCCCGTTGTCCAGCAGCTGCAAACTGTTTGTTGAAAGCTTTGATTCGCTGTCGTCAGTTTGTCCGTGTCGAGCTTCTTTGATGAAGCTTTTGTTTACATGCACAGACTGATGGACCCACATTCACCGTGATTCAGACGGACGTAGCAACTTGTTGTCAACCTGCTGCTGCACTGACATCACGCAGCGTTCCACAAAACCCATCATCCTGCCCTTCTTCATCTGCTCAGATCTGTAGTCGTTTCAGGAAGGAAGAGTTTCAAGAACTGACCAGCTGGTTTCCAATTGGTGGTCTGACTCTGAATGCTTATGAAATCTTTGTTTTTGTTTGTTTTTCTGCACTCAGTGTTGCACAAAGAGTCATATCACTCTAATTTTCTCTGCAGATGTTATGTATTCCTGTTGGGATGAAATTTCGAGTGTGATGGATACTACGGACAGACTAAATATTTAGTTTAAACAGACTGTTGTTTTGTGTGGTTTGGCAAGTGGAAAACTCCTGTGTTGCACAGAAACAGTCTAAACACAAAGTGCACACTGAGGATTGTTTCTGAGCCCAGTTTGAAACTGGACTGTGCAGCTATGATTATATATTATTTTGACGGAACAGGTTTCGTTCCCTTTTAAATGATCAAACTTGATGTTTTTCATAAACTTCCAGCAACAACAGAAGATAAAACTTTTGTGACTGCTCTGTAACAATTGTTTTGAGGACTTTAAGTCTGATCTCACCAGTTTGGGCTGCAGCTCAGCTTCTCTAAATGTGATGCAAAACTGGTGGAGAGTGTTTCCATATAAGGGAGGGGCCCACGGCAGCACCCACTGCTCATTGAGGAGGGTAAGATCAAAACATGCTTTAATGTCAGTCTCCAAACTCCAGAAAAGTTGATAGATTTGTTGCCAGTCGGTATTTTGAAAAGAGTCACTAGAGGGATTCAAAAAGTCAGTAAATGTCGCCACGAAGTCGCTGAGTTGGCAACACTGCACAGCTCACAGTGCTGAGTTTTCTGAAGTGTCCGATTGGTGTGTGCGCATGTTATGTGTGTGAGACATCTCTCTCCGTCTTGAATTAAAAATATATATATTTATGTATCATAAAATGCATTAAAATTGTAATCCTGCAAAATAATCCAAGTTTTTACCAAATGTAACTGTAATCTGATTACGTGATTGTTTTTCTGTAGCAGATTAAGTTACCTTTTCTTGTATCCTAATTACTTAACACGTTACATGTAATCCGTTACGCCTCAAATACACTGGCTTCATCTGCGTTGCAGCTCCATTCCACTCCATGTTGACTTTATTTGTTAACTCACACCAGCTGCGTGTTCAGTCCGAAAAGCCACAGTACTGACAGACAGCTGGAGTCGAGAGACCGAGGAATTCCTGCTCTTTCCTCTCTTCATTCATGTTGTGCTGTTAAACCTCAAACCTGTTGATTCCTGGTATATCTTCGCTCATTGTGTCAGTTTCTTGCATTGGTAAAGCTAAATACGGTCTAGTTTTGACACGGTTTGTTTTATTTTGAAAGTCTCAGGCTCTTTTAAGTTAGTTTCTGTGCACTACTTCCTGTCCCGCTGGATCTTCTCTACTCTGAATTACAGCTCTGGCATCCGAGCCTGGAGTCTGTAACGTTGAGCTTTGATGTGTGCTCGGGCTGCTTTATAATCTTGCAGTGTTAACACAAAAGGCCCAAGACAGAAATGCAACATTTTTTTTTATTTTTTTTTATTATTTGAATTAGAACAAAGCAAACAAGGTAAAGGTTTGAAAACACCCTCAAAACTCAAGTTCCCATTTCTGAAAGAAGAGAAATAAGAGCCGCAAACAGCTTTAAGCTGAGATGAACACGTGTTTGACTTGCGCTGCTGGAGTTGCGTTGGATGTTCTTGCACCACTATGATTATTAAAGGCTGGCAGATCTGACTCTTTAAACATGTGAACGCTATTTCTAAGGCATTCCTCAGCATTATTTTTATTTTCATTCATTTCAGTCTAAAGGTTAAAGCTGCAAAAGATGTTTCAGGAAAATTATCTGAAAAGCATCCCGGATCAATAATGAAAGATTTTTGGATATAAAGTTTATTTGCAGGACACATTTTGTCATTTTTTATTTTGATTCACACACCAAATCTGTGATGATGTGTGAACCCAGTGGGAGCAGCTAGCAGTGCACTTTACCAAGAAGACTTTCATGGTGTTTTCGGTTCGTCTAATACCAGCAATTATTGTAAAAATGATAATTTAATGGTGGTAAATGTTGTCCTATGAAATGCACGTTAACTTCCAAAAGATCACTCTAAAGAACAGCGTGTGCGATCTGCGATTTAGGTGTGAATTTTACGACAAATAATCTCAAACCTCTGAGCCGAGACATTGCTCACTGCAGGTGTAACCTCTGGCCATGCTTATTCTTTAGATCCCTTTATGGAGATGTCATATTCCTGAAAACAGCAGGCAATTATTCCTGGCGTTGTAAAGGTTTATAGTCTAACAGATCTTTAATCACAGAGACAAGTGGTGCAGCTCGTAAAAACACAGCGTGCCCGCCTCCTGTGTGTGGAATGGGCAGTTTTATTTCAACATTCACGGTAAACAGACATTTTATCACTCTGCAGCTGTATTTCTAACCCCGCCAGAGTTAAACACCCCCACCTTTCATCCGTGACATAACCCAGTATAAGCAGAGATGATAGTCCAGCACAGACGGAGATGCATTTTTCACATGGATGGTGTTGCTCCCTCTGCAGCCAGAGCCCTCCTGCTGTGAAGAAAGTGACTCCCTTCTGTTTTTGTAGCTGCATCTGACTGAAACACTGTCGCATCAAATGATCTCTCCTCCTTTTAATCTTCACAGCTTGAAGAGTGGCCTGGTATTAGATCTATTCAGATAGCCATTTTCTGTTTGTTCCCTGCTCTCACTGAGCATTCTGTGATTTTCTTTTTAAAATAGAGACAGTTTTCTGAAGGTACTTGTGGTTTTCATTCACACACAAGATCGTTGTTATGATTGCTCCTGTGAGCAGGTAGATATTGAAAGTCTTTACAATGGAGAAATAAAAGGAAAATATCCTTTTGTGCAGCTGGAGCGACTGTGGAAAATGAATCCGGTCGTTAGGGCCGCTTCTGCTGGAATCCTCTGTTGTCTTCATCATGTGGAGCTATCAAAGAGCTCTGCTTATTCATTTGTTGGACTCAAACGGGGCTGGAATACATGTCTGTACAGTGTTTGCCGGCCAAAGAACGTACACAGGCAGGCTGCCTGTGAAGGTTTTTCACAACCAAGTACAAACCCCATCTGCGGTGAAGTTGGGACGTTGTTTAAAATGTAAATAAAAACAGAATGCAATGATTTACAAACCATCTGTGACCTCTGTTTAATTGAATGCACTACAAAGACAAGATATTTGATGGTCAAACTGAAAACTTTTATTGTGTTAAATTAATATTTAATCATTTTTATTTTAATGTCTGCAACAGGCTCCAATGAAGTTGGGACAGAGCTATGTTTACCACTGTGTTACATCACCTCTCCTTTTTACAACACTCAATAAGCGTCTGGGCACTGAGGAGACTAATTCTTTAAGCTTTGCAGGTGGAATTCTTTCCCATTCTTCCTTGATGTACAGTTTAAGTTGCTCTACAGTGTAAGGTCTCCTTTGACGTATTCTTCGCTTCATAATCCGCCATACATTTTCAATTGGTGACAGATCTGGACTGCAGGCAGGCCAATCCAGTACCCGCACTCCTTTACTGTGAAGCCACGCTTTCGTAACTTTTGCAGAATGGGGCCTGGCATTGTCCTGCTGAAAGATGCAGGGGCGTCCCCGAAAAAGTCGTTGCCTGGAGGGCAGCATGTGTTGCTCCAAAACCTCGATGTACCTTTCTGCATTGATGGTGCCTTTGCAGATGTGCAAGTTGCCCATGCCATTAGCACTAATACACCCCCATACCATCACAGATGCTGGCTTTTGAGCTTTGCGTTGATAGCAGTCTGGATGATCCTTCTCCTCTTTTGTCCGGAGGACACGACGCCCTTGCTGTCCAATTACAACTTGAAATGTGGACTCATCAGACCACAACACACTATTCCACTTTGACACTCTCCATTTCAAATGAGCCCGGGACCATAGGAGGCGTCTGCGCTTCTGGATGTTGTTGATGAATGGTTTTCTCTTTGCATAGTACAGGTTTAGGTTGCACTTGATGATGTAGCGACGAATTGTGGTAGCTGACAGTGTTTTTTTGAAATGATCCTGAGCCCACATGGTAATATTTTGAATAGACTGATGTCGGTTGGCAATGCAGTGCCTCCTCAGCATTCTAAGGTCCCGGGCATCCAACTTTGGTTTGCTGCCTTGCCGCTTCTTTGTTGAGATTTCTCCATATTCCCTGAATCTTTTGATAATATTGTGCACTGAAGAGGGCGAAATACCTAAATTCCTTGCAATTGCACGCTGAGAAACATTATTCCTGAACATTTGGACAATTTTCTCACGGAGTTCTTCACAAAGTGGTGTGCCTCGCCCCATTTTGGCTTGTGAACAACTAAGCCTTTTGGAGATGCTCCTTTTGAACCTACTAATGACACTCACCTGTTCCTAATTACCCTGATCACCCCTGGGATTCTCCAAACAGGAGTTATTTGAGCATTTATCAACTTTTTGAGCATTTTTTTGTCCCTGTCCCAACTTCATTGGAGCGTGTTGCAAAAATGACATTAATAATGATTAAATATTAATTTAACACAATAACAGTTTTCAGTTTGACCATCAAATATCTTGTCTTTGTAGTGCATTCAATTAAATAGAGGTCACAGATGGTTTGTAAATCATTGCATTCTGTTTTTATTTACATTTTAAACAACGTCCCAACTTCACCGCAGATGGGGTTTGTACATTTCAAACCAATTTTAGCGTTTTTCTATTTGTCATCCAAGAGAGATGCATGTTAAACCATCATTAATGGTCTGAAAGTGTCGGAGCTCATTTAGGACTTGAGCTTAAGATTCTGCCTCCCTGTTCCACAGATGATTCAGAGTAGGGGAGAATGGGGTTAGTTGTCACCCTCATTATATGTCACCACCAGAGGGCGCTAGCTCCCAAACTGTGGTACGGAAATTTACAGAACTGGGATCAAAGCTCACCTATAGAGTCTTCTCTGGAGTCAGCTGAACTTGAGGTTACAGGACAGTTGTTAGCCTTGATGCTAGCAAGAAATTCCAGTTGGGGTTGGATGTCACATATATTTGACACATGGCCTTTTTTGTGTGTGTGTGTGACAACCAGAGTGTCTTTGGGACCCGCAGGGACTGGTTAGGTTTTATGAAACGGTCTGCTAGCTCTAGTTTCCTATCCGTCTTCAGACTTTGAAGACTCTCAGTAGAGGCAGTTGTGAGGTGGGTTTCTTCACTGAGCCCTCACCCTAATTGGGGGACTTTGACGTCACTCTGCAAACACAGCATGAAATGATGTACTAATTACGAAAGATTGCAGTGATGTTTCACGTCAAGTTAAAGTTAACTATAGTCTGATAAAGGTTTAGAGCTGCAGCTGCGTCATTTTCAAAGAGATATTCATCCTGAAATGCCTTTTTTTTAGGCGAACCTACATTTTTTTTTTTTTTTTAATTAATTTATTTTTGCTGTGTGAAATCTTCACTTACTCTTTATCTCACGTTTTTCCATTACTATGATCCCAAAATTATTCAAATAGACCTCTTGGTTGCAGAGATATACACATTGTATTATGGGTATGACATTTTTCAAGCAAAGAACTGAAAAATCAGCTCAGGGTTCAAAGGGTTAAAGCATCTTGTTTCCTTGTATCATTTTGAAAAGAAATACCTGTCATAAAAAAGATTACACTTTTTCATTTGAACACAAAATAAAGATTGTGCCGTCTTATATATATTTGTGTTCAAAGACCGGGCATACACCCCACAAAATACGATGTAATTTATTTAATATGTCATTGAAAGATTAATTTCATATTATTAGTCTCCAGTAAAAACGCCAAAAGGAGAATATTTCACATAAGCCCTCTGCTGCTGTCTCTGGTACAAATCACCACCCACAGTGCAGGTATGCACCGCCTCAGCCTCGGCTGAAGCTTTCTTAAATCTACACTTAATGTAGCTCCTTCTCCGAGCCTGTGCTGTAATAACACACACCACCTGCGTATCATAGGCTACATAAAGAAAGCTAATTGGTTACTTCTTACAGAGTGCAACACAAAGCAGATGCATGTGTGGATTCATCCCCACTGCCAAATGATTTCACCTCCTGTTTATCATCAAGGCTGCTGCTGCTGTGAAAGCTGTAAACACGTTTCACAGGTGCAGCGCGTTTAAAGTGGAGGAGTTGAAAGTGTTTGCCTTGGTATGCTATCAGTTTGCACACAACCCTGTATTTTATTTTATTTTTTCTTGTTGCTTCTTCTTTTTTTTCTCAGAAGTGGTGCTTAGAAAAGAGGAAAGGCATTTTTCTTCCTAGTCTTTCTGTTTTTACATTCTAAAACTGTCCGTCTCTCAAAAAAGCACAGAGTGAACGGTTAAAATGGGGCCGATGATTGAAGATGATGACTGTGGCATTGATGGTAATAACGGTGAGGGTGATGATGAGGGTAATTACTGACCGTGTAGGCAGATGAGAGGAAGAAAAAGAAAAGGCAACTTTTGATTGGTCAGAGTGAGCCGTATGCAGAATTGAGTTCTGTAGGCATCCAACCTGCAAGCCCTGGGGCCCCGCTTTTCACAGGGCCCCCAAAAGGAACAATAACAGAGGGGGGGAAAGAGTGAATTGAGGAAGAGATCACAGAGACTAAGATTTTAAAAAAGATTAAAAAAAAAATAAAAAACAGCTGCCAAGAAACTGAGCCTCTCAGCTGCACACCACTGAGAACCCCCTGCCTGGCCAAAATCCTTCCCTTTGATTCCACATATCATCTGTCTATGAAACGATACTCGCCAGGAGTCCATCCCCCGCCCTCCCTCAAGACAACTTTCCACAAATCCCTGGATGCTGAGGCGAAGGCTTGCTCACCCCCTCCTTCTGAGCTGTGATTATTTGTCTCTGGGCCTCTGACACGTCAAACCTGGGGCACAGAAGAGTTCCCAAGAGGAGGGAACTGCCACAGATGGAGACAGATCTGCAGCACCTTCCACCTGCATGGGGCAAAGATACGAACAAACTAAACAGCATCCTGCTGAATGCTGCCACCTGCAAGTGAACCCGCCCCCCCAAAAAAAAAGACTCCATTACCAGTTTTTTTTTTTTATTTCCTCCCCATCAACTGCAGTGAATCAGCCCAAACTGATTTCTTTCCCCCAAGATCAGCTTGCCGCCCGCTCTAATCTCTCAGATAAGGTGAGCGGCCTCACCTTAAAGGGGACATGTGGGCCGTTTGAAGCAGAGCGGTTGTCATGCTCTGTGTGTGGTGCGGCTGATGAGGTCTCAACAAGGTCCTGAGGACTGCAAGATCAGGGCTTTTTCCAGAATCAGCTTAGAAGTATAAAGTAACTCTCAGGTTTAGCTGCTAGTGTTTGTGTCTGTACCACACTTCCTCTTTTTATTTGTGCCCTATTTTGTCTAAATAAACCTCAAACTACTCAGTATTTCAACATTTAGAAATTCAATTTTATTATTCAACTTATACTTAAGTATGTTTTTTGGCACTTTTCACAGCTTCCAAATATTCATAGATTGTCACAGTTCATGGCTTAACGAGAAGTGTATTACGTCTTTTCTCGGACCTACCACAAGAGCTTTTTAAAATATTCAACATTTTCCAATTTTTTTCTTTGCCCATTCAAATGAATGGAAATGATCTGTCAATATGCAAACCATACACCTGATGATGTCATAAGGGGTTATGGTTAGGGCTCAGCATTTGCTGCATTTGCAGGACGGCTCACTTAAAGTTTCCCCAACCCACCCTCATTTGACAAGGTATAGTACTCACCTAATGGCTAGAATTAGCAAAAATCTGATGGATTAGTGGCACTAAAGTCTGTCAGACGCCACCAAATGTGGGCTTTTTTGTAGGGCTGCAACTAATGATTATTTTAGTAATCAGTTACTGTGATGATTATTTTTATAATTAATCAGTGAATCATAAAAAAAATAAATAAATAAATAGTGTAACAACAGTTCAAAGATAACATGTTATGGCTCAAATGTCCCTGAGTTCTCGAAAAAAAAAAAAATTATAAATAAATTTCAATAAATTACAAACTACTTTCATGGGTAAAATGATGGAAAATATACTGACATCAGATTAAGAGCTCAGAGTGTCAAAAGGGCGATTAAATATAAATGTGTCCTAATTTTTTCACTTGCAGGTCAATCAGGACTCCCCCTTCGCCCTACCACCGTCTGTAGCAGCTAACGTTAATGCTAATGCTTTCATTAGTTTAATTAACTTCTCGGGGTTGTCAAACAGTATGACAAGTTAATTACCACGCATTTCATTTTGTAGTGGCTCACCTCACTGTTGAGCTCCCCGCCTCCTCCTCAATGAGCCCAACATGTTTACAATTCAGGTGACAAATATGCTCAAAAACTTGTTCAAACAACATGTTAGATGTTTGTTTAAATGTCTAGTTGTCATTTCTGTTGGTGTCATAATATTTTGTGACATTCTTACCATTTTTAACCAATTAAAGAATCGGTCCCATTAAACTGTCAAATGGTGTAACTATGAAAAACATGGCAAGTATTAAATAATTCACCGTCCTAGAAGTTATGACAGTGTGCTGAATTTCTGTTTTTTTTTTTTTTTTTTTTTTTTTTTGAGAAACATTGGTTACACCAATTGACATTTTTCAGTTTTACCAACTGACAGCTTCTTTCATTCTGTATCAGCCGTGTTGACATGCCATACCAGGTCGTTTCTGAAAATTTTGCATTTATCGCGCTGTGTAATTTCACGTAGCATGAAATACTCCCAAACTTTGGACACTTTTAGACGAACAGCTTCCTGCTTCTCTTCGTCTTCTCATCTGTTTACATGTGATGTATGTATCGCCCCGTGGCCTCAGCGTCACGCAATCTACACTCCAGTCAGATAGGTGGCGGTAATGCACCTTCAGCTGGTTTCCAACCACCAAATATTCAAACAAAAAAGAAGACAAAGTGGTACAATAATCATGTGATTAGGAAAAATGTTTTTTGGCGCTTTTATTAATCGATTTTTAAGAATTTTATAATTAAACCCCTTTATCCACCGGCAGACTACTCCATATGTTTCTCCAAACCTTCATGACGCAGAGTTTGTTCAAACTTCTTAGGGTTTAGGACGTCTCTAAGTCTGTCTCCTTCAACTCTGCCACTTTACAAGCCTTTTGTTAATGAAGAAATGTTTTTTCTGCAGCATTACCAAATTTGCTGGCTTTCAACTGACCTGATACATGATTAAAGACCTAATATTTTCTGCAAAACTGTGTCTTACATGACCTCTTGGTGCTCGGTATTAATTGAGCTGAACGTTTGTCGAAAAAAGCACCAAAACCTTCTTCACATCTGCCGATAAAATGGAATACAAAGGAGACACCTACACTCTGATCATTATATTTCTGTAACGCTTTTTGTGTTATGAAAACCAACTTCACACCATCATCCCTGAACAAGTCATTTTATGGTGTCAAATCAAGTCAACAAGAGCTGCAGTTGAGTGAGACTTGCTCTACTTCTCAAAGGATTTTCACCTTGTTCAAACAAGTCACAGCGACAGAAAAAGTGACACAATCTGACAAAAGCAAGCCATGAAAAAGGACAGTTCACAGAGGGCTTCACAGTTTTTGTCGTGATATGAAAAGATGCGGCTTCGATGGAGGGGGGGAGCGACTTTTTAATTTCTTGTAAAGGCGGAGAAGGTTGCCTGTGAACCGTGAGATCAACAGTGTGATCATGTCTTGTGAGCCTGTTAACCCAAAGCTGTCATGTTAAAACAGAACTTTTCTAACACCTGTCACTTCAGAAAAAAAGAAAAACATCGAGGTGTTCTCAGATAAATCCTGCAAATCCCCACATCCGGGGGTATCGTAGTGTAACAGAAATATCTTTCATTCCTTGGCCTGACTTTATTCCGGTGTCTTGTCACATCATAGCAGCAGTGAGGTTTCTGTGTCAGTGAGCTGTCTGCCAGACACTTGGAAAAAAAAAATCAATCTTGACATGGGAAATGAATCGCGAGAAAAAGCATTGCCTGACGGATGTATCAGCAACACTTTGGCACAAATGGGTAAACGCTGATTGAGCCAGGCAGTTATCTCATCCCTGCATGTCAGTCGCGCTGTCAAAGGGATTTCACTCTGAGGTAACTGTCTGTGTTTAACCTCACCGGCTGATCGAACGCTGCTCATTCAGAGAACTTGAAGAGGCCTCCTGGTGCCGCGGGGGGATCGATATGGGAAGCGTTACATCCAATCAGGCACCGATTTCTCTCTCAGCAGATTGGTGAGCATGTCTGCTTGTTTCGTAAAGCCTTTAGATTTAAAATGATCGCCTAACAGGAAGTGACCTTAAGCTCTGTCGCTTGGGCTGACAAATTACATGCAACAGTGCAGCTCATGGTTACTCATTTCCTTAAACTTAGCATGGTTAGCATGAGGCTCCAAACAACTCAAATGATCTTTTACCTGTGTGCAGAATCTTACTCTTATTTTTCTCATGTAAAGCTACGACAGAGGATTAGATCCATGCTTTTAAAAAAAGGAAATTTACAAGAATAAAGTCATAGATTAAGGAGAATAATCTGCTAAATTTATTAGAATAATCTGGAGCAGCAGCTGCCTGTATAAAAATGAGGAACATTGAGCATCTTGTGAAGTTCTACTGTAGTTCAGGTTTTAACTTGGCCCTTATCCTCCGTCATAGTGTGGTAGCCTACGGTGCTACGCGTTTCAACTGCCTTCAACAGAAAGCTCCAGGTTCTTACACAAACTATTGGCAGAGATATTAAGAAGGCTGTTTGTCAAAACTGTAACTCAACACGACTTCATCAAGAAGACGCTCTCATTTCATCCTCTTTGAGTAGGCGGATGGACGCTCTTATAAAACATCCTTTCAGAATAAAGTTTGTTTTTTAATTTAAATTGATTTATGACTTTATTCTCGTAAATTTCTGACTTTATTCTCGTAAATTTTTTTTTTTTTTTTTTTTTTAAATGACCCTAATCATTCGTCATATAAAGCATTTTTACCAGGAACACTGTTATTCTCTGTTATTTTATCACCAGGGCCTAAATGTCAGCTGAGACTTTTTACAAGCATGTCAAAATCAAAATCACTGGTGTGCACGGTTTGCAGCATTGTTTTCTTTTACTTTAGTGAGCGTAGACAAGGAGAGGGTGAGGGCATGTCAGTACATTCCTGAGCGGTGCAGTAATCACACACACACACACACATACACACACACACACACTGCAGCTCATAGCTCTGAATCTCCAGAGACAGAGAATCTGACATAATCTAACACGCAGCTACACAACACGACAATGGTGTTTCTCATTTATGGGCCGTCACACGCTGCTGTAGTGTTTTATCACTAATGTCCCCATCATGAGCCATGAAAGAGTCAGACGTCCCTGGTGGTCTTGTTGTTAATTGCTGGCACAGTAGCAGTGTTTGTTGTTTTTTTTTTTCAGCAGACTTACATAAACTACAGGGTTTCCCACACGGATTTGTTTCCACGAGGACACCATTCTCCTTTGAAACTCTAACAGTGATGTTAGAAAGACATCAGACACATGCAGCTGAACATACTCGATTAACCCTGTAGCTGAATTGTCCTCCAGCTACCTCAGGTAGGACGACTATACCTCCATAAATCAGCTGACAGACAGGTCCAGAGAGCTGATCCACCAACCAGGAAACTATGGTCCTAACTCCAAATTTAGGAGAGAAACAGAACAGGCTGATTGTACACTCTGCTACATCGCTACAAATAATATATTTTATTTTTTACTTGCTTTACATCACAAAATTCCAGACTCTAAGTGTGTTGTGGATGTTATGATGAGGATGCACAGTTGTGGGACTTTTTGTAAGATGCAGATGTGAGCTGATCCAAATCCATGAGTACTTAGATAAGATAAAAACACAACGCACGCAGCACGTTTCATCGGTTATGGTCGCCACATCAAACAAGAAGCAGGAGCTTCAAGATTCCCCGCTGTGGACACTGAACAAAGACAAGTCGACAGAACAAAAGCGGAGCGTACACACAGTCCATTCCTGCCTCCATGAGTGTTAATGCAGTTGAAGTGGTACCACAGGTACGTGAATATCACCACAACAAAGGAAGAATCAACATGGTGCAAACACAGCTCCCTTTGGCGTGTAAACATCTTCTTGTTTGTCATCTTCAGCCGTCTGAAGAAACGCGAAATGCACAGGAAGGGGACAAAGCCACAGTGTCATTTCAGAAGCACAAACATCACACGTTGATCTGTGTCAGGTTTTTGGTTATACATTAAATGACAGGATCAGATGTCATCACACAGATGAGCCTCAGCTGTGTTAGATCACAGGTCCCTGAGTGGCAGCTCTGTGGTCATCAGTGTGTAAGTGTGTGTATGAATTCCTCGACTTACGCTGAAAAGCACAATATAAGCACAGTCCAGTTACCATCCACCTCTCAGTTTCTGATATTTCTGCCTGCTGTGTCCCCGGTCCCTCAGGCAGCCTTTCTGTTGTTTTAGTCCTCAGTGTGTTACCTCAGCAGTGGAGAATGAATGATTCCTGGCAGCCTGTATGAACACTGGTGCACTGACCGCTCTGCTGGATTCAGCTTTAGCATTAGCAGTACATGTGAGAACCAGCGATGGACGATCGGCATCAGTCCAGTTCACACCTGGCATTACCGCTAAAGGATTCACTTCCACAACTAGTCAAGGTTTTTATAGACGAGTTCTGAAAAGAAAGGAAAAAAAAAACAGTATGGAGAAATGATCGCTTTATATTCAGGCAGCAACTGGAACATTTTCTCATTTTTAACAGCTATGATATAAAAGTTTTTATGTACAAATCTTTTCATCTTTTACTGATATACAGCAAAAGTGTGTTGACTTTATCAAAAAACATTATTGAAAGGGATGTCTGAGCTTGACTAACAAACTTGACAGCAGATGGAATCAGCTCTACTTTATAACTGAGCTAAAGTTAAGAAACCCAAACACTCATGCCTTGTCTTCTTATTTGGAAATTTTCCAGCACTTCAGAAGCTTGTTATGGCTTTATTTTCTGAAAAAAAAAAGAAAAAAAGAGAGAGACACAAACATGATAGATAGCACATTTTCTGTGTTGAAACAGCATACTGACCTCAGCTGTTAGAAGAAGTCGTGGCATCTGGAGTGGTTTAGCTTCAAAGGCCCCATTTACACATTTCACTCGAAAACAAACAAACAAAAAATCTGCATTTACACAGAAACACTGAAGGACTGAAAACGCTGTAGTACGCATGCCAGGCCTATAGTTGCAGATATAACTGTAGAGTCTTTTGGTGGCCCTCTGTTGAAGAAGAGGTGGGCTGATCATCTGGAGCATTGGTCCCCAAACTACGGCCTGTGGGCCAGATACAGTCCGCCTCCACATTTGGCCCGGCCCCCTGAACAATACCAGAGAAGCATTGCTTTCTGGAAAACAATAAATGTTTACATTTAGGCACCCCTGCGATCATCACACTTTTTCTGTTACAAACTGACCCCAGGCCGCCATCAGAGAAGGGAAAAGTTATGTGGTCCTCACAGGAAAATGTTTGGGGACCCCTGATCTGGAGTATATATTGAATGTGTCTTCACTGAGAGCAGAATTGGAGCAACAGATGCACATTTTGATGAAAGGTACTCGGCAGATTCAGCAGCACAAGCACAACACGGGAGTCCTCCATTGTTACTGCTGTTGTTGTCCGGTTCACGCATGGAAATAAAAAGTTCCCACAATGAAAGTGTGCTGCTCGAAGCGGACTGGGACTTCAGCATCTCCACAGACAACTCCGTGCTGTTCCCACAACAACAGTGGCTGCAGCGTATCAGAAGAATTCCACTCTGGAGAATGTTTTCAAAAGTTTTTTGCTGTAGGTCGACTAACATGCAGTTTCCATGTAAACGAGAGACTGAAATACAACAATACCTTTGAGTTTCATCCTAAAACCTTTGTCATGTAAATGGTCCATCACATATGTGAGGAGTATTTCACACAGCAAACGAACTAAAGAAGAAATCGAAATTTTTGTGAAGGATCCAATTTATCCAGCACTCACTCTTTATATTGTATGTTTCACACACATTCACTGATGAAATACTTTTTTTCTGATTCAGTCGTGCTGTTGTATGTCTTGACTTCACAGTAGTAGCACTCGTTTTCTTGATCCTAAGAATGTGTAAATTCATCTTCTGCTTTTCAGCCAATGCTGTCAATTAAACCACATAAAGGAAAGGAAATAGGACATGGAGAAGAAGAAGAAAAAAGAAAAGAAAAACACATTTTCAGTTAACCTTGAGAGAACTCAACATTGCAAACACTGCCAGATAACAGCAATAACCAGCGACAACTGCTCCAAACTCTTATGTGTAGCAAAGTTTCCTCCCTCATGTCAGCTTTGCACGGCAACCTTTTCATCACACTCCCTGCAAATATTTTCTTTTCAACAAATTTTTTCAGATAAACTCCTGGAGCCGTGTCTGAAGTTTATTTTTTGGCTGTAAAGGGGAGTGTTTGTTCAGTCTGAGCAGAATTTAAGGAAACAACTGTTTCCTGGCATGCTCGGACCCTAACTGGGTAGAGGGGTGTAAAGAATTAATGCCAGCAGCGCCCAGCTCCCATGGGATTGTGGGTCGTCTGGCTCCACTCCTAAATTCCCTGATAAGATTCAGTGTTTGTGGAGCAACACTGGCTTCTCTCTGACAGCATGCTTTTGATTGGGTGTGGTTTAAAAGCAACCAAGATTCATTAATGACCGAAGGGTTCAACTCATATTTACATAAATCAGTTTATTAAATAAAATTTCACCTCTTCAGCAGAATTAAACTCCCAGAGCTGCTCTCTCCTGAGTTTACACCAGTTCTTCTAAAAATGAATGAGAGCTGTTTGAACTCTTTCCTCATGTGTCTAGAGCTATTTTCCCGTCAGTTAACTGCCTCATTACTTGTGTCAATGCGACTTTTAATGAGGTTTCCTTGCATCTGAAACCAAACCCAGAAATTCTGACCATACCACAGCTTTTCATGGAAGAAGAAGAAGATAGTTTAAATCACTCACAGATGATCCTCTAAGCCTGAAAGACCTGTGGAAAAAAAAGACGGGTAAACAAAATTCCTGGCCCATACAGAATGATGTGGTGAGGCTGTTGTCCATACGGACCGATGATGAGCACCACAAAGTTTCACAGCACATCTTGCAAGCAACGATGGCTCTCAAACACGCAAACATGAGTCAGTTAACGAAAAGGGAGACGCCCAGTCAGAGGCCTGAAGATTAGAAAGTGTTTCCACAAACATGTTAAATAATAATGTCTCTTTTGATGCATGGGAAAAAAGATCAGGAGCTATGTGAGCAGATAAACTGCAGTGTTTCCCTCAGAAAAACTCTCTCTCTCATATCACGGTGTAAAGCGATCTTGTGCATTAGATTGAAAACATGGAATGCACTATATTTCCGGCAGATATCAGCCCAATAAGGAAAATATTTTATCACTCTATTTTTTTTTTTCAATAACACAGTTATAAAGAAAACCTGTAATTTTTTTTAAAAAATTTACTTAATGATAAATCAACTCATTCCAGCACAGAAGGAGGAGGTACATGATCGGCCGTTCCATACAGACATAAAGAAGAAGTGATGGGTAAAAATGTATGCCCTCAGGGTCAACTGATTTTTGCTGAAGACTTCTTAGTTGAAAACAGTTCAACTCGTGGAACTTCTCTGCATGCATGAATTTAAAATTTTTATATGTGCCCTCTTAAGCACAAACCAATCAGAATCAAAAAGGGGCAGGACTACTGATACCAACTTGACTTTTGTCTTCCTGTTTGGAAGAGAACGTCAACCAAGCGGCAAACTCCGCTCTGAAAATATGAGGCAATGTGGAAGCGTTAAAGTCTGCTGTTCCCCGAGTGTCCGCTTGAGGCTGGCTCTGGAAGTACCGGAAGTCACAAACACACCAAGCCAAAAAAAGCTGTTTTCACGGCCAAAATAAGCACATTTACAGCCTGGTAAAAAAAAATGTCTCCCGTCTGAATCTTTAATTTCACAAACGACACGCACTGTACGGTGGGTGAATATTTTTCTAATTCGGCAGTTTCCCCAATATTAAGCTCGCCAGTTCGTCCAATCAGAGGCACAGCTCAGATCACGTGACTGTGGAGCGTCGTATGGTTGTTACTGTGGAGACTCACAGCCTGCCTCATTTCCAATATGGCCGCGCTGGCCGTTTTGCTTCAAAAGTCCGTCTATGGCGTCAACACACTATTTTTAGGCACAGATAGGACGATTTCTATCTATCTATCTATCTATCTATCTATCTATCTATCTATCTATCTATCTATCTATCTATCTATCTATCTATATATATATATATATATATATATATATATATATATATATATATTATAACATTTTTTAAATATACCATTGAATGAAGTCAATATGGAGCATACAGAGTATTTTAAAACAGGTCTGATGGTAACTTCTGAGGGAAGAAGTCTTAGTAGACTCTCCCCCCTTCTTCAAGAAACAAGAAACCAATCTTCATCAACCAAACACCCAATACAAGCTAAGCAGCTTTTTTATATGCATTTGTCCTGTTTAAGAGTCACTATGAGCTCTGTAATGGAAGAATGGTCCCACAATCGCATGCATTTCTTAATTGAAACCACCGGCTCCCCAAGCTCTCCCATTACACCAGTCTGGTTGGGGTTGCACGGTCAGAGTATCAGTAAGCTCCCATGGGTAATTTATGTCACCCTTACCTGAGATAATCCATACATATAAGCTGAGAGGTTATGAAGCTGGAGACCCCCCTACCCATCTGCAGCCAATTTGGTCCCCGCACAAGGCTCCTTAAATCACACAAAGCTCCCCAAGCCTGCTGACTGGACTGCAGACGAGGCAGCGGAGTCCTCTTTCATTTGAATTCCCCTCACATCACTGGTGGTAGATTTAAGGGGGGAAAAAGAACCATGGGCATTAACTACCTGAACTGGTGATCCTCCCTTGAAAGCTCACACCCACCGCTTTTTCCTCCCATTGCAGTAAATGGCAAAGGAATGTGGCCTCAGCAGGCAGATCAATAAAACTCCTTTGCTTTTTCACAAGAACAGATGTTTGCAGTCCTACCAAAGTATTCTCTGCTACATTTAGAGTGAAGTAATGGTGAATGTTAGTGTGTATGTGGTTATTTCAGGAAAACAAACAAATAAATAAAAAATGTGTGCTTCTTGGGAATGCAGCCCGTTATCCAGGGAATCAAACACGTGACCTCCTCTATTTAGAAGATTAAAGAAGCTTAATCAGCGTGAAGATTAGCCTTATCAGAAATCACGTTTCTTCACACTGTTTCAATTATACGGACAAACTGTGTGCCGGGAGCGGGAGCTGGAAGTACGGTGTCACTGAAGATAGAAACACATGATTGGTCCAAGAGAAAAATGAAAAGCCTGCTGGCTGTTTTCCAGCTGTGTCAACATCTTTATCTCATCTCTTTAAGAGGAACGTTCAGGTTGAAAAGGGAGGAATTTCTTCTACATGGACAACTGTCCACAAAGAATGTGTCTGAGGATTTGCTTTTCAGAGTTACTCATGGCTGCTACTTCCATACAATGGTTTCTATGGTGACACTTTCTGGAAAAATAAGCCAATTTTTTCAGTAAGAAAATAGCTCTCCTTGTCTGCTTCCTTCCCAGCAATGCCAAACGTACAATTTTTTTTTTCTCAATAAAAATATCTTTTAGAGGCATGAGACATCTGTAACAAACAGAAAGCACCCCGCTCTGTTGAAGTCACATGCTCTGTTGACTCACAAACACAAACTCCACCTAAGTGGACTCCTGGCTCTCTCACAGTTTCTCATAAAACATGACTATTACAGGTCAGTGTTCGTGAAAAAGCAAAACACAGGTAACTTCAGGTGTTAAACTAAACTATGAGTGTGTTATTTTCTGCTTCAGAGTGCTCTTCTCTTTCTATCCCAGAGTTTCATGAGCTCTCATGAGCTGTGTTTCTGGTTAAGGCTCTGCCAATGGAAACCCTATGACTGCTAGCAAAACCACTTATATGCTTCCAGATGACAGATGTTTGTTTCAGAGCTTCTCTGAAGACAACTCTTAAAATCTTTCTCTGCCTGAAGCTGACTTTGTCTTTAACTTTTTGCACATAATTCAAAAATACATCATGCAATATCTGATACCTGTAAGCCATTATAGAAAGATTTTTTTAATCTGTAAGAGAGCCCACACATGAAGATAAAAAATCAGGCAATGAACAGTTTTGTACTGTGTGGTGATAATCTCAACACAGCTCACAACACACTTAACGATTCTGTCCCACCACTGATCTAGAATCTCATCCTCCAAGACAGAAATCTCGCATGACCAAACGTGATCTAACAAAAACGTAGAAGAAGAGGCATAGCAACAACCGATAAACACAAAACAACAACATGGAATGATGGCGGTCTCCAAAAAAAAGAAAAGACTGTGGAAAAAATCCTGGATACGGCGGGAACCCAGAGTTTCCTCACATATTTCCATTTCAAGTCAGCCATTCTTGTTTTTGTTTACGTCTGCTTCCTTGTTCCTCAGTCAGCTCGCCTCCTGATTGGTTACATTTACAGAGTCATGACTCGGGAGTCGTCGGCTTTCCCCACACAGGAAGATTTTTGGTTCCGACCCATTTCAAAGCCAATCGTTGGGACAAGTTCATTCTTAACACTCCTCAAACCACAGGATAATCTGATTGGATAATCTTATAAAACACAAGATAATCAGGTGTTATCTGTCCTTGATCAAGAAGGAGGGAAGTCAGGACAAAAACAGCCTGATAATCTTTACATGTGCAACCTTAAGTAGAAGTGGAGAAACAGGATATTTTCTCACATCCATGAGAAGATACCGAGAATAAAAAGTAAACTGAGAACAAAAAATAAATAAAAAATAAAAACCTGATGGGACATATTCTATTCTATTCTCTTTTTGCCCTAAAGATTGGCTCTTGAATGACTCTATGTGGTTTCTGTTGGTGCTTCTGCTCCCAGCCTCAGTTTTTCGCATTGACTTCACATTTTATGACCAGAGGTTTCTGCTTGTTTTGGTTACGGCCTCATCCTGCATAATCTCTTTCAAAACTATGAAAATTCATATCAAGCTGCCCTAACACTGCATCTATTCATAAATTCTCCTGTGAGGTTAAATGCTAATACGATGAACCTAAATCGTGTTTGTGGAAGCTTGAGAACAACATGAGTCGCTCTGAGAAATCTGAAGAGGATCCAAAGGGTGGTTCAGTAATTTAATAGTACTGAATGAATAGCATACTGTATCCCTCTCAGGGACTGCTGGATGCCCTCCATCTATTATTCCATGCTTTATTAGAACCAGCCGTTGTAGAAAACGTTTTGAAATTCTTGCTCCATGGATGGAAGTCATCAGCACTGGGACTGTTTGGATTTTCTTTGAAAGGGACTTCAGGCCTCTTTCTACCACTGACCTCACTGAGGTCAGGCTGGACTGGATAAGAATTGGCATGCAGGACTGCTGAGCGCATTTTAAAGTCAGTGTGTAAACACTATCAAGTGAGGTGAGACAGAGGAATGGGCTCTCTAAGCCTTGTCTGACAGCATTATCATGGCCATTGGTAACAGTGGAGGGCAGAATGTAAACAGCTCTCTCCCACATGCCGATAAACTCGGAGCCATTACAGACTGAGGCAGGCTTTGCATCCTAACATCATGTTCCTATCAAACACATGCTCACATGTATGCCTGTACATGTGCACACCCTCACATGCACTATGTACATAAACACACGCACACACACATACTGTGTGACAGAACAAACAAAGCAGGATATCTGCTTCTGTTGCTAGGATACCAGCTCTTCTGGCTCCTGAGTAATTCAGGGTGACTGGAGGCACAGACGGCTCCAGAAAATTAACACAAGCCTCACAACAAAGTGGAAGTTACTTTAAAGTTGATGCAGAAGGAAATCGCTCTCGCAGAGCTGGTTTCAGTTTGAAGCACAGGTCCACAGTTTATTAACCTGGCTGCCATCATCAAACTATCTCAAATAGTTTCACTGAAGGACGACTGAATTCATGACCCACAGCACTGCCTGGAGACCTCTGCTCATTTGTCATAATTGTTGAGGATGTTTCTGCTTTTACTCCTGTGCAAATCAACGAAACGACTACAGGTTTTAGATTACCTGTGGACCTCTGTTAATCTGTGAATGAACCCCTGACATCAGTGTTTGGTGTGTTCTCGATAGATAAGCAAACTGTCATTTACTCAAACTTCTGGACATTTCTTATTCAGATCTGTTTCTGCTTTGTTGTTCTCTTGCTCTGTACTCCCTCATCCATCACTGTCTACTGGGTGTTTTTAGAAAGCAGCACAGAGTCCGACCTCAGGACCTCAGGACAGACAGAGTCACAAGATCGAGGATTTCTTGCACCGGTGTGAGCCTCTTTATTGACCTCAAAATCCCTCTAAACTGTGACTTCAAGCCCTGTAGATGAGATAAATATGATTTGGCATCAGCACTATTTTAATCGGAAAATCATAAAATTAAAAAAGGGGTAGGATTATATAAGTATGACTTCCTCCTTCTACTTTTCGAGCATGTATCATGCAACACATGCTGGTAGGCAGTTTCCCTGTTTTGTTTTGTTGTATGTGGACATGTGCTGTCCATGTTTTCTTTTTCTTTGTATGCTATGCATGCCCATAATAAATAAATTAAATGAAAAGAAATGACATTAAATGCTTGACTTCCAATCCAGCTTGTACTGCTCTAAGTTTCTGGCAAAAAAAACCCCATAAAAACCCATAAGTTTTACATTTTATCTCCCAGGGGCTCCAACCTGCCAGATCTGGGCAAAAAAGTGATTTGAAGCGTGTCAACCACTTTCACCGTCTATTTCATGTCTTTAACTGTCAAAATAAGCGTAAAAAGACCTAAAAGTTATCATTTAAAAGAACAAAAAGGCATCTTGGTGAGTACTTATTTTGCAGGCAACATTGCCTCAATGCTAAAGCAAATAATCTGTTTGGAAAATGGAAGATACTTCCTTACCTCATTCTGCAAGGCAAGTCATTCATCCAGTCACTCTTTGATATCTGGACCTTCAGTGGATTTGGCTCTTTCTGCAAACAGGTTTTCATTCTTTGCAACAATATGGTCAAGTAAGAATTTTCATCAATGAGTTGTACAAAACTTTGTAATGTCCAACACACCATCCACCTTTTTTTATCAGAGAAGGGACAGAAAAAAAACAAAAATTTGGTTGCTGATTTGCTCAGGAGTTCCTACATTACAAATTACAGACATGATGAGTTAAAGTTCACTAGTTTAGTGGAACTTTAGTAGAAGTTTAAATGGGCCATTCCACTGAATCCGTTTCATCTGCATCCCCAGGAAATAAAAGTATAAACGCATGATAAAATTAACACTAATTAGTGTCCTGCACATTGATCCGATTGCATATTTAATAAAAAAAACTTAAAAGACTAATTTAATGTACCTTAAACACTGGAAGAATAACATCTGCTTTCTGTCCCTGCTTCCTAAAATTAGACTTTACAATGAAATATAATTAAAATCCTTCAGAAATGTATTATTTTTACACATTTGTGTTACTCCTTATCCCAACTGTACTTTAAGTTTTTCTTTTTTTAAAAAAAAATGTTAAAATTCAGACTTTAGTGGTGTCCCTGGGTTTTCACTCAGTCCTGTTACCCTAACACATCACCCCTTCAGAAAAATTTGGAATATTTTACAAGTCACATGGTCCACAGGAAGTACAGTTCCTCTGCAGGCCAAAAGTAAGTTCACTCATTTATTTTTCTATATATTCGATGATATCTAAACTCTGACTGTGGGGATTCCAATCTAAGCTCAGTCCTGTTACTGAAATTGTCATGAACTTTGAACCAGGAAGTGGACACAAATGCAAAACTCAAAGACAAAGTTCCAAAAGCAAAAGGGTTTAATGAACAGGCAATCCAACAAACAGGCAAAGGTATCCGACAAACGAAAGGTAAAAAGGCTAGATAAAAAAAAAACAGGCAAGAATCATACACGGCAAGACTGTTAACAAGGCTGGAACGAAGACAGTGAAGTACGACGAACTGGCAACAAGACAGTGAGACACGCGAGGTTAAACACAAGAGGTAATTAGGGGAAATGACACACAGCTGGGAAGACATAACATGAAACATGAATGTGCAAAATAACAGAAGCTTTACAGACATGACAGAAATTATTTTTCCCCCTAATGAATTGATTTATTAGTCTGAATATTAGTTAGCATGATGCTGATTTTTGGGGTTTTTACATTTTGAGTTTTAATAACTTCAGTTGTTGAGATTTAAGATTAGTTTCAATGTGAATATAATACTTACAGGGAACCAAGCTATCACAAAGTGCTGCAGAAAAGCAGCAGGAAATAAGCTGAAAAACTTAAAAACATGCTTTTTAGACGTCACGTGAGTTTAGGCAACCAGACAGAGAAAATTGAAACCATCTTAATTTGAAGAAGCTTTAAAAAATGAAATAAAGCTGCCTGAGATGGACCAATACACTCTCTGAGTAGTTCAATATGTGAGTGATGAGATTAAGAGCTAAAAAAAGACAAAAAAAAGACTTTATTTTTAGAGAGTAACAACAATTACATAAGCTGGTTGTGTTGTTCAAGCACAGAATTTGTATTTAAATAAATACTTTTACAGTAAAAAAGCAGCATTAAAGTAAAATAAAGTCAAAACAAAGTGCGGTGAATTATTACTTTAATCCTGCACTTTGACTTTTAAAGTACATTTTTTACTCTCCATTTCATCAAATATCATGATGTATCTTTGCTGATATGATTCCTTTACAATAAATCAATAATCCAAGTATTGTGATATAATCGTGGCCAAGTATCACAGATGTTATTATACTGGTAGTTACCAAGCAAGTCCCAGCTCTTTTTGGTTCCTATTTGTGTGAATGAACTGAAACTGTTTGAGTAAAGCAAGAGATTTAGCTTTGTTTTATTTAAAAAAAAAAAAAAAAGTAACTGAATGAACCTTTAAAAGAAAGCAACAGGAGCGATTCCAGCAAACTTACCTTGTTTGGAAATGTTTCTGTGGTCAGCCTTTGGAAAAAAAAAAAAAAAAAGAAAGAGAAGCACCGCTGTGTTTTTGTAGAGATGTGGCCGGGGTGTTGTTCTCGACCTGTGAAGTACAAAAACGCAAACGGCACCTCAATGAGCGAGTCCTTGTCACCATGTCTGCTCTGACCCATGTGGTCTCCCCCCCTCACCTCCATCATCAGACTGTTATTGAGCAATTATGGCCATTGATTTTCCCCTCTGCCTTCAGCACACCTCACAATGACAGCTGGCCTCTGTAAGTGGTCTCACTGGGTTCCTAACTGCTGCCCTTCGTGGCCACAATATTTGCTGTAAGATGTGGCCAATTTAACGCTCTATTCCTGCTCTGTTGCCTCAAGGTGTACTGTACACTGTGTTTCTTTGAGGGAAGCAGACCGTTGTGAGATCTACACCGCCCTAAATTTGTTTCTTTCTACTTTGCTCACTTTTTTATTGTATTATAAGCTGACTTATTTCAAAGATTTCCACACAAAACTTGTACCCACCTACATCCTGTCACATCAGATGACAACACATGTCAAGACATAAATCATTCAGGGAAGCTTCACCTTCAGCTGTTTTCAGGATTCTCTTTCATCTTTCATTCAAACTGCCGCAGTGACTGATACGTTTGACAGCACAAGGCTGTGTTCATCTTTGCAGGCTCTGAAGCTGCTTTCATGCACAGTAACAGCTTTCTGTTTCATTCAGACGATATCTTACACGGATAGGAAGCTTTAAGGGGAGTACGGCCTGAGTTCAACCTCACTGTACCAACATATTGTTTGTGAAGAAGATGAGCCACAAACTTTATGGCTGGACATTCTCCAGCTTTGATCCGTTTCACAGAAAAAAGAGGAGGAACAATGAGGAAACCTGCATCATAATGGTCAACCCTTTCTTTGTAATCATACTTGTCAAGGCTTGATTGGTGGAAATTGTTTGCCTGAAAGAATGCACTGGAAAAAAAGAGTCAGGTGGAGGAAGAGAAGACCGGTTTATCAATGAATGGAGGTGTAATGACAAGAAAGCAATTTAAATAACAAGGACAGGAAGGTCGGATGACTTATCAAAACACAGCGTCAACAAAGGAGTCCACGTTAGTCATCAGGTATGTTGCAAAAGATTATGTCCTTTTCTTGTACTCATCATCATTAAAGACTCACTCTCCACAAGAAGTCTCCCAAATATTTCACATGAATATTATCAACAATCCACTTTCTTGCAGGGGAACACATAACACATGTGAATGGATGTATTGCCAACATTTTATTTTTTCTGAAACTTTAAACAAAACAAGATTAGTGAGTCAAGATCCTGAGAGAAAGTCAGCAACTGGCAGCCCACAGGCTGCCAATATTACCTGCCCCTCCCCAGATGACTGATAAAAAAAAAAACTGATCAAAAACATAAAAATGTATTTGCGATAAAAAAAAAAAAAAAAAAAAGATGATTCCACACAGAACATTTATTCAAAGTTGTGAACCAACAAATTTGATAAATAAAAATAAAGCAGCATCCGTCTTGAGTGGATATGTTTCTTTGGCTTTGCTCCATTCATTTATCATATTCCTTTCAAACTTCAACACCCTGGTTGCAGATGACACAGACAAACTTGTCATTCATAAAATCAGGTAGGATGACTCTTACATCCTTCGCTGTCAACTTTCCTTCTCATTACTTTGGACAGCGATCATTTTGTCTTGCTAGTTGGCAATTTCTTGCTAATATCTCACACATTGTTATCTCAGCATAAAAACAATAACAGTATCAGGATGTCATGTGAGAATCTGCCAAATCATTACAGTAAATGTCCTTGAAATGATAAATACGCTAGTTAGGCTCAGAGAAGTGTTGACCACATCACCCCAAGCTGGCGTCTCTCCACTGGCTTCCCGTTCATTTTAGAATTTGTTTTAAATTTTTATTGTTGGTTTTTAAATCTTTAAATGGATCAGCCCCCTGGTACATCTCTGACCGTTTAAATGTCCACACTCCCTCGCGGTCCTTGAGGTTTGGTGATCCCCTTCAAAGTCTCCCAAAAACCTGATTTAGGTGATCAAGCTTTCTCTGTGGTGGCTCCCATGTTGTAGAACAAGCTGTCCCTCAAAATAAAAATGTCCTCAACCCTACTGACTTTTCTTAAAATTTAAGACATCTTAAAACTCATTTTTATTCTTTGGCTATTAATTCATCATGAGAGTTGTCTGGTCTCTACCCTTTTATGTCTTCTATGGTCTTAACCCCTGTGTTTTTATGGCTCTTACTTAATGTTTTTATTTCATTTTTATGGTTTGTGTCAGCACTTTGGTAAACTTGATTGTTTTTTAAAATCTGCCAGATAACTGAAGTGGATTGGATTGGATTATTTGAAATGGTTATTAAAAATTTAACCGTTAAGTCTCAAAAGACAATGCGTGTGTGAGTGTGGGATTAAAAACAGCAGCCTAATGGCTCAAATACACCTGATGCATCCCCAGTCCTGCTCCACTCCATTGACTCCTGGTCTGTCTCCGCTGATTATGTCAGTCTGTTTTGTTGTTGTTAAGCTAAATACGATCTGGTTTTGACACAGTTTGTTCAGGATATATTGTTATACATAAGAAAACACTTTCGCAGTAGCCGATTCTTCTTTTTGTTAGCATAAGAGAGTTAAAGTTGTGGTGACTAACTGAATTAATACCTGGGAGTTGTTCATTATTTAAAAATTATATGTTTCAAAAGTTTTTCCCCCTCTGCCTCAAGTTTTACGCACAGCACTGTCATTATAGTGCCATGTATTGCTTTTGTGTCACATAACCAAGTCTGTGGGGTTTTATTGTGTTTTCATTCTGAAAATCTCTGAGTGTGTGCTAACTCTTCTACGCTGTTGTTCCCATTGTGTTTCAGACGGTTAATCACTGTGTTGTGGCTGCTCTCTGCCAAACCTTTTGTTCTAACTTTTGTAAAGAAAGCTTTTTAAAAAAACAAGGCATGAAAGCTTTCATATTTCATAATAACAGGGTTTTGATGTGTTCCACATTTTTTCCCACAGAAATGTGTTTTACAGTCAGCCTCAGTATCACCTGAACATCTGAAGCTCGAGTCCAACATCTGTTCTGAATCCAGCTCCAAAGGCTGGCGCATGTTTCCAGGTGTTTATGCATTAAAACATGTGTGGATGGATCCTTTATTTCTCCTGCCCTATCCATCGAAACCTTTGTTTCACTGGACTTCATGGTTTATTTCAAACACATAGATTATTCAAATTCATCGCAAAACAACAGCGCTTACATTCCAAACTGTCACTCTCCCAGATTTAATAAAGTCAGGATTTCTGTTTAAAAGAACACATTAACATGCCGAATGAAGATATGAAATGAAAAATGCTTTCACAGATTTCAGGGTCACCAAACACCCTACTTATTCGAATTTCGTGTTTTCTTTTTGTGCAGATTGGAAGTTTTAAAATACACTCAAGTGGATTTTCCAATTTTATTTTTTTTTTTACACCAAATAACACCTAATCCCTCTTTTCATGTGCTTGAAAACTTCATTTTAAAAAGAGAGAACTTACTGATTCACCCCTCATAATAAACCTTGGCCTGACTTTGAGGAGGGAGCGGGGAGGGTGCATAAGTGCCGGCGAGAAATGAAAGAAAATGGAAAAACACATTTTTCCAAAGCGCACATGCACTCACACTCACATACAAACATCCAAAACATCCAAGTGCTAAGCTCTCCTTTTGAGGTGGAGATAGAGGTAACTGCTGGTTGCAGAGTCGTAAAATTTTCAGCTGCAGCTGTGTCAGAAGTTTTTTTTTTCCACTAATCTCCTGAGTGGGGGGGATCGGCGAGTGGGGAACTAAATATCTGTGTCTGAGGCCTGTCACACAGCGCCGCATCACAGGATGATCAAACCCCCACTTCGGCAAGCTCGCTCATTGTCTGGGAGAAGGGAGAGGAGGGTTCTCTTGAGAGATGGGGTCGACTGGTGGCGGATGTGGAGGGAGAGGAGCGCAGAGTGTTGGATGCGGGGTTAATCCCACGCTGTCATTATCCTCACTTCTTAGCCACAGTCTGCCAGCTTGCTGGTAATGAAGGCCATTTCTCAGGATTTGCAGCTTGCATGAGTGTAAAATTCTGCAGTAATTACTGATACAGATATTGCTCTTACCTTTAGCCTTTACTCCAGGTTATAAATAGAAATCCCATATTTCTGTGTACAACGATAAACCTGCAGAAAATATAACCTAATGTGCCGGTGTTCCTGACTGATAATGATGTTTACTGTAATGGAACAACTGCTGCTCGCCACCTTTGTGCATAATTGCTGTCTTTTTGTTTCAACACATCTCCAGATGTGCTCGTTAAATTGGTAATTAATTGCCTCAGGTGATGAAATAATAACAAATGTACTTTTCAATTTCTTAAAAAAATAAATAAATAAATAAATAAGTATGCGAAGACTCTCAGGATCTGTGTCAAAGCTTTTCAGTCCCTCCAGGAAGTTGTGACATTGCAATTGCAACAATTAACGCAAATTCATTCAATCCCTGTTAATTCTGGGTGACCGAGCAATTTTGTCCAATCACTGCAACTTATGTCCAAATTTGACCAATCATAATAGTTTCACCCACCCCCTCCAGTTTCTCCAATCTCAGCAGACAGTCCCCTGTCAAATTTGCTTCTTTGTTTACGAAGGTGCAGAAATATCTGACAAAAATATTTTATTGTTATAATGAAGGTGTTTTGGTTTTTTTTTTTAAAAGCTTCATACTAAATATACCTTTGAATGTGTAATAATATTGAAGAGTTGTGTGTGTGTGTGAGAGAGAGAGAAAGTAAGAGAGAGAGAGAGACGTCACTGAGTGACATTTAACTTAGAACACTCAGTACTGTTTCATTCTCAGTGGATCGAGTTGTCTTCGATTTTAAATGAGTTGTGTATTTATTCAAACAAAACTGCAACTAGTTTTGCAGTTTTTAATTGCTGCAATTTTCTTGCAAATGAACATCTAAAAACATTGCAGCATGCACTGCAACTTTTTCGAAAAACTGCTGCGTATTATCAGCGATATTATCCCGCAACAATCCCAAAATAAAGTCCACAAAATCCTGGAGGGACTATCTTTAATGTCATTCTCAATTATGTCCACAGACAAATTTTGACAGGTGATGTGAAGGGAAAAGATTCTTCATTCAAACTGTGAGTCAGGGATTACAAGATTAACATGAAATTTTACTGACAATAGTTAATGATCACCATGTCAGGGGAATCTCCAGGAAATTTATAATGTAATACTTCCTGGTGAAGAGCTTCATGCATGTCAACTGCTCCCAAAGGCTGCCTGTGTGTCTGTATGGAAGACCAGATGAGTCATTATGAAACACTCCCATTTCCCATGTAGCAGCGCGGTTTCTGTTTCCCATGACTGAACGTCACAGAGCGGGTCAGGGCATGACGGTTGTGGCCGAGCCTGCTCCCCGTGCTCTCCGTTTTGCTTCATCATACAAAGGCTGCAGTTACGCACAGACTGACTAAAGCAGTGAAATCAATTTGATGAGTTCATCGACTGTCGTACAGAACTCTGAGAACCAAGTTTACTGTTATCTCTGTCATGTGACATAAGTAATCACATTAATCGTGTTACTACTTGTTTCCTGTAGTCTGCATGCTGCTGGTTTGGTTGATTTCTGGAGTGAGAGAAATGAGTTCACTGGCTTGTCTGGGTAACTGATTAATTCCAAGAACTTAATGTTTTTGTTTACTGGTCTCAATCATGTAACTCTCCTCTCTGTAGCTATGGTTTCTTTATTAAAGATTCTGATTACACCACACAAAGACATTTTTGAGGGAAATTTAATGACAGACTATTCATACCAAACATATCTGTGTCAGATTCATCACCATAGTGAAGATGCTTTAAAGTCCCTGTGAGGACTTTCTAAGTGATCTTGAAAAAGTCAAATCTGAGTGGCGTTCCTTGACTACTCCGAGAAGAAGAAAAAAAAAAAAAAAAACTACATTCCAGAGGAAATCAGACTTGCAAAATCAGTCCCCTGTTTTATCTCATTACTGAATATGTATTTTTACAGAAAAGCTTCTATTTTGTGATTTTATTTTATTTTTATCTTGATTTTATTGGTTTTGCTTTTATTGATCTATTTCTGTTTTCCTTTGTCTGCTTTTCTTATGTTTTTATCTTTTTTTACTGTTTGCTTTTCTTTTTTGACTGTTTTTACTGCTTATTGGGAAACACTTTGTTACTTGTATTAAAAAGTGCTATGCAAATAAATTATTATTATTATTATTATTATTATTATTATTATTATTATTATTATTATTATTATTATTATTATTATTATTGCAAGAACAGCAGCTGTCAATCATCGTGAAATGTGACATAAAACTGAATGCTCTTCTTGACACGACGTTATTGTCATGGGGCACTAAAGTGTAGTGTTACAGTGGTGGGCGGATTGATCCAAACCAACGTTGGTATCATTATTGATCAATACTTGTGTGATAATATCTGTACCTGTGTAATATCTGTGTGCTCCTCTCACTCACTTCACTCGTGTGCACTCTGCCCCTCCCTTTCCTCCCCTGCTCGCCTGTGAGTGTAGCCGTTAATGGCAGAGAGTATCATCATTTGGTGTTATTTTAGAGCTGAATACCAAAATACTACAAGCTGTGATGTTTCCAGAGAACAACTAAGATTCTGTGACAAAACAACAAACTTATACAAAGTCTAAAAACACCAAAAAGAGAACTCTGAGCTGCAAAGCCTTTTCCACTGGCCTTGTATTTACTTGGTTTCACGTGTAGCTAAAGTGTTATAATGTTGTACAAAGTCACAGCTTACCATGGAGTGAAAAAAAAGCAACTAAATGAGTGTGTGGGGAGTGGTGGTGTTGCGCTTTGATGGTCTGTGTTTGTGTGCGAGGTGGAGGAGCAGACACAGGATAAGAGCTATGACAGTTAAATATTGGCTGATGCCGATTAATTTGTAATCGGCCCGTTTAATGGGTCAGGCTGTACTCTGAAGGCAAAGTAAATCTGTAAGGCATGTCAAGGTTTGACACCAAACAGAAATATCGTTAGGAATTAACTGACTGAACCATTGAAACTGTCACTCTGCTTACAGTGACACTACACTGAGATTGAGCGCTGAGCCAACGATCTCAACGATCTTTCTCATTCAGCAAGTTTTGAGGCAGATGTGTCCCTTTCTATTACTCTTTTTTTTCCAAGTCAGAGTGGGGAAATAACATTCTCTTTTTACCAACTGTTGTAGAAGTTTTCAGTGTTCAGTTTCCATTATGATTCTTTCAGATCACAGTCAAATTTTGGGAAAAGAGCCAAACTTAGACGCTGCACCTGGGTACGGAAATTAGTTTCACCTGAGCCTGACAACTTCTGACAAACAAAGGAAAAACTTTCTTTTGAACAATATTTCTGTCTCAAATGAAACCAAGCAGAACAAAGATGAATTTAAGAGTCTTTACCCAACAAAGGAAACTGATTTAAGTTTGGAGCTTTAATTTGCAGATGTTTCTGAATGTGGCTGTAATGAAATGTGTCATCAGCTTCAGTCTGTGTTAGTATTCTTTGTGTGATTAGCCGTCATCATGTATTACCAGTGTGAATAATTACAGTAATGATCCATACAGTGAACCCACTTGAACGGAGTACAGTGTTAGATTAAACAGCTGAAGCTTTAGAAGAAGCGCGGTGACCTGCAGTGTGCCACGGGTGGGTGTTCAGCGGGTGATGATTCACAGTGCTTATAATTAAACCTCAGAATTAGACAGACAGAAAAATAATAGCTGGTGAGATGCATATACAGTTACTGCTGTTCTCTCTCAGCTGTTTAAATCCACACAGATGCAAAAAATATAGGCTATAATTTCAACGCACAATAAAACAAAAGCCTGACAAGAATTTTAATCACCAACCCGAGAATATCCACACCAGAACAAACAGCTTTATAGCATCCAGAGCCTGAGGGTAAAGTTGTGCATTGTATCAAAAAAAGAACTAATAAGATAGAATTTGTTTGGATGAAACATAATACTATGAAATGAAAAACAAGCAAATCTTGCAATATTAGCAAGCCTGCAGGAATGTGCAAAATCCAATTCCGTGTCCATGAGAAAGATAATCAGACAGACGGAACAGAAAACATGAGGCCATTCTGTAAATCATGTAACAGCACAGATATGGACGCAGGTCTGTTTGATTCGTTTTTCTGTCCGTCTTTAAGGGTCTGTGAGGACTGTCTGTTTGAAGTGGATCACAGCGACACCTTTGGGCTGGAATCACACGCACACTGTCGGGATGACATGACTCTTAACAAGGTGTGTGTTTGTTTTGGAAATAAATGGAGATCAGATCTTCTTTTTAGCACTACTTTTCTTTGTTCAAGACATATTTTTACTGGATACGACACAGTGAAGTAAGGTATTTATCATTATTATTCGTCAGTTTGTACTAGAGTTTAGTAGCTGGTGCTTTCGGATGTGTCGTAGGCTAACGTGTAATGTTAGCGAATCCTGATGTCCTGCTCATCTACCAAGCAGAGCTAACGTAACCTCAGTCTTCATTTTATTGACAGACTCTCAAGTTTGATCAGATCACTGCAGAATAACTGCTGCATGTGGGTTGGAATGAACATTATCACAAACAGTTTAGCTAGTGTCTTAGCCTTTAGCTTGTGTTTTAGCCTTTAGCCCGTGCTATCACCCACCTCTTAAGCTTTCTTCTTCATTTCTGTCCAATTTCTGTCTGACAGTTCAGCTCCAGTGTCCACCATCACTGCTAAACTCCATCAGCCAGTGTGGTGTTGTCATAGAGACTTCAACGTGCCGTCAATCATCCGGTCCTGCCCGACCCGATCGGGAAGCTAAGAAATAGCATTTAGAAATAACCTATATTGGTGCTGATAATCTCATTTTAAGTTGTGGATTAGGATCAGGCAGATATCTCCAAGAGAGACTTTTTCAAGATGACTTAAAAGTCCTCACAGGAACTTTAAAAACCATAGAGGTTTTCAAAGTACATCCTCTGATGACGACAGACTAGTTAAAACACACATTTTCAGCTTTTATCGGACAGATTGGATTCAGAGCCTTGACACACACATAGCATGGACAAAATATATTTACCCATAACAATCTGTGCTCCCATTTGGAATCTGTTAAGCCTGCCAGAGTCTGAAGAAAAAAAAATGTGTTTTTAATTCCACATACTGTTGGCACAAGCACCAAAGAAAATATTTTCAAGCATGCTGATCATGTAGCAACCCTTCAAGATTTGTCTGACTTACATCAGAAGTGAGAGGAAGTTGTTTGGGTGAAACGCAACACTTCAATTTATCTGTTGCCTCATTAAATCTGTTTACAAGAAAAAGTGGTTGATACGTTTTCTTTAGTCTTGTGCAGCCGAAATGTTCTTGTTATTGTGTTATTTCATAGAGGCGAGGTTGGGAGGGGGGGGCACTGCGGGTATTTACAGACCCTGAATCCGCACTTTTGTCATGTTAATGTGGTCGGACGCTTCCAGTGATCCTTAAAGCGGGATTTCATTGTACAACTCCGCTGAATTCACACTTCTACGGGAGACACGAGGGCAGAATCTGAGGATTACTAAACCTCATCTTGAAATCAATGTGGGGAAACTCTCGGCCATATCAGCAGTTATAATTTGCTTGCAGAAAAAGTGAAGCACGTGCGTTTCCATTCTCGCTAAAGGAAAGGATGTATTTAAGGAGTGAGGTTTTGACCTTTTTATGATGCACCACATCCCCCTTTGCTCGTCAACGTGGAGCTTTGCTTTAATGTGTGTAATGGCCTTCACTTAAATAACCCTACACAGCAGAAAATTTTGCAAACATGGGTAAAATCAGATACATCCATATTCAGCTGCAAAGCCCTTAAGCCATGCACCCTTCGAGAAGAATATCAGCTTGGGAAACAGGCGGAGCTGCACTCTCTGTCTAATTACTGGGAACAGAATATTTAATCTGAGAAGAAATTGTATCATGTAGCCTTTGTAAACCAGTCAGAGTTACTCTACAAATTTCCTGATTAGCTGCTTTTAAGAAATCAGAAGACAAAGATTAAATCAAAGTTATTTTTTTCATTGAAACGTTTAGATTTCGTTGTGAGTTGTTCTGGCGTAAAGACATTTTTTTTGTTGGTTTTAAACAAAAAGCAAAGTGACTCACATTACATATATTTCTGTGTTGAGTTCAAAGACATCCCGTTCTCTGTTGTGACACAGAAGTGTCTGACATTAATGATGTGCCACTTACTCATCCACTCTGTGAAATCACTGAAACTTTCTCGCACTGACTGTACGGCCAAAGGTGACTCAGAGTGAGGTGGTGAAACGCAGTGTTGGTTTTAGCATCAGTTCGATGTGCTGTTTGCATCACAGAATGTTTGATTTCTTTCCCACCTGCTGTTGTTTCCCGTCAAGGACGGATTCTATCATTTCCGATGTGAAGGAAAAGAAGACTTGCAGCTCAACAGGTGGTGAGATAGAGCCACTGGGACTGGGTGGCTACCCACAGATGCGCTTGCTCTGTGGACAAAGGCGGGGAAGAATGCCAGGGATGAATAACTGCTCTGTCTCTTTCATCGATTTCCCCTGCAAGCAATGAGAAAAGGAGGCTGTAGTGAAAAGACTCCTTTTTCACACCAAATCCTACAAAGGATCTGTGGGCTACAAAATCTACACTGTTCTCCGCATATTTTGTCTTTCTACAAGGAAAAAGTGTATTTCTAAAGCTTATTTAGAACAACATGAGCTCACCAAATTGTTCAGGGAAAGGAAAACAAACTGAACACAACGTGAGATTTAAACATCATGAAATAAACAAATTTTAAAGAGAGAGACTGAGAGAGAGAGAGAGAGAGAGAGAGAGAGAGAGAGAGAGAGAGAGAGAGAGAGACAGAGACAGAGACAGAATTTTGGGCGCATTTGACTGCTAAATGTCACCTGATGTGGTTCACCTGCCGCACATCTCTTCATACTGGCAGCCTTAACACTACAACATGAGTCACAGAGGAGGGCGGGGTTAAGAGGGAGTGAGGTGGGCGTAAAGTAGGCGTGGGCTCCAACAGCTGACACTCAAAAGCGGGAGGACCGGCTGCCGTTCGGAGCACACCGCACACAGGACTCGTATTGGTGGGGTTGTGTACCCGGCTGTAACGCGCGTGGAGACACCGCGCGAGCACCGAGCAGATCTGGATCTTACTGCGGATGATTTGGGAGCGTATCGACTCTACAAAGTGAGCCCGCACAGCTGCACGAGATGATATCTTCACCGAGTGGAGGGTTATAGTGGAAAAGGTAAGAGAGCTTCTGCACCTCTGTGGGGATTTGTCGGCCGATGCGCGAGTTAGTGAGCAGCACTGGAGCGCACGAGACGGAGTGCACAGACACGGTTGAAAGGCACATGACGGCACGCGCTAAAACATGCGAATCATGTGTGCGTAACCGTGTAATTTCGTGAATTCTTTGTCAAGCTTTTAATTTGAACACCTGCTTCCTTTAAACTCCTCAGAGATCGTCTCTGACTTTCTTTATCAGCGTGTGCGCGCGCTGAGGTAAATATTTAGAGTGACAAGACAGCTCATCCTTCAGTTGCGGACTTTAAAGAAGGAGTTGTGGAGACTTAAACCAGTTAAAAGCATCTTATTTACGTTGTTCGTAGTAAAAAAAAAAAAACACTCTATTTATGTATATTCTCGTTTTTATGCCACTAATTAAATTATAAGCTGCTTAAAAGGGCGAAAAATGAAAACCTGAGAGGAGATTTCAAGTTTAATCTTATTACCATGAAAGATAACTCGTATTCTCTCTACTGCAAGTATTTATAAAAGTAAACATCAACATTATACTAAAGCATTTTAAGAAATCTACCGTTCTACATATGTTAGGCATAGAAAATAAAGCTATAGTTAAAATTATCTGTTCTGATTAACATTTTAAGAAAAACAACCAGAGCTGCAACAATTAATGGAATAATCAATCATGAATTGGTTCCTAAATTAATCTTCAGCCACTTTGATTACTGATTAACTGGTTTAAGTGAGTATTTAAAAAAAGAAGTCCAAATTCTCTGATTTCAGTTTCATAAATGTGAATATTTTCTGTTTTCTTTGTTCCTCTTTGATGGTCATGAATATCTTTGGTTAGTGGACAAAACAAGACATTTGATGATCTCATCTCAGACTCTGAGAAACAACCTTTTTTTAAACATTTTCTGACATTTTGTGGACCAAATAACTACCCAATTAATGAAGAGGATAATAAATCGACTAATTGATCATGTAAATAATCATTAGTTGCAGCCTTATGTGTAATAAAGAGACACTTCCACGTAAGCACCTCTGTTGTAAAGAAAAAACTGATGTCGTGCCAGTGCTGCACCTTCACCTTCAGGCATCATAAGTGTGCTGTGTGTTTCCTCTTGCTTGTGTTCTCAGAGGTGTTTTGTGTTCACCGGGTGTCCTGTAATCACAGCTGTTTTTCTCCCCTCACAGACCCTGCCGTTGTCAGAGAGGAGGACGCAGATTCTTTTGCTTTTTCTCCGTTCGGACTCTTGTCCTCAGGCAGCTGCTCTTTCAATGTGGGATACAGTTTTCGTGCTTTCGCCAGGCTGAAATCCTACAGGGTCAGGACCTCCCTCATGGCGGCCTTACTCTTCGGGCTGCTGCTATTTGCAATGCAGTCTCCCCCAATCCCCTCAAGGCCTGCTGTGGATGACGAGGGGCCGCCTTTGCCTCCCACTTCGTCTCCTGCAGACAACGGCACCACAAGCCACCCAAACGGGACTTCCAGACAACTTCCACAGATCATAATCATAGGCGTGAGGAAAGGAGGCACACGGGCACTGATAGAGATGCTCAGCCTGCACAGTGCAGTCGCAGCAGCGCAGAACGAGGTGCATTTCTTCGACTGGGAGAGTCACTTTCAGAAAGGTTTGTCATGGTACCTCAGCCAGATGCCCTTCTCATTCCCTGACCAGCTGACAGTGGAGAAAACACCCGCCTACTTCACCTCCAGCAAAGTCCCAAAACGTATCCATCAGATGAACCCTGACATCAAGCTGCTGCTCATCCTCAGAGACCCCACAGAGCGGGTGCTCTCGGACTACACGCAGGTCTTTTACAACCGCCTCCAGAAGCACAAACGCTACCAGCCCATCGAGTCCGTTCTGGTGAAGGATGGAGAGATCAACCTGGGATACAAGGCTCTCAACCGCAGCCTGTACTACACTCACATGCAGAACTGGCTGAAGTACTTCCCACTTGGGAGCATTCATGTGGTGGACGGGGACGAGCTCATCAGGGACCCTTTCCCCGAGATGAAAAAGGTGGAGAGGTTCCTGAAGCTCGAGCCGCAGATAAACGCTTCAAACTTTTACTTTAACAAAACGAAAGGATTCTACTGTTTGAGGGACCACGGGAGGGAACGGTGTTTACACGACTCAAAGGGCAGGGCTCACCCTCATGTGGCGCCCGCCATCCTGCAGAAACTCTACCAGTTCTTTCACGAACCCAACAAGAAGTTCTTTGAGCTGGTGGGTCGAACATTCAACTGGAATTAACCATTTGTGAACCCTTAAATGACTCTGCACCAGGTGTCCTGTTTTCCTCGCTAACAGTGTAGATAAAAAAAACAAAGCTATGTAAATTTGAACTAAATCTATTTTTGTACTACTTTTGTTACAGGAGAATGATGGAGCCAAATATCAGGGCAGACTGCAGCTCATGACATGCTCTCGGTTTTTTCCTTTCGTTGTCTAACATGAATTCTTTTGTCTTCTCTGGACTGTTAGAAACTCTCGCAGCTCGTCTGATCAAAGCCGACGACTCATCAGGACATTAATTATGACACTCAGACTGAGCCAGTTATTGCGTTACATAAAGATGAATACCAGGCAGTAGAAAACTGTCATGCCTTCATGTTTCACTTCATATATTCTGACGTTATTGCTGTCTAACTGCATTTAGAGCTCTGAAGGACCTTTTACCTGCTGCTATGATTTTCTCAGTCACTTTCGGGCACAAGCTGACGGCATCCTTTATTATCTCTTTATGTAAGAGTCAGTTATATAAACGCTCTGTGCACACCTTATACTTGCAGATCATTACAGTGTACTGTAAATAGATTTTATAAAAGTGAAGAATTAATACCATAATAAAGATGCATTTTATTTTTAGCATGTCTTGATGTTTTTCTTCTACTTGTTTTATCTATTTTCATTCGACCCCTTACGCGTCTTGTCTGCTACAAGTTTGTTATCAGATCTTAACGAGCAAAGCGGATAATTGAAGTCATGATGTCCACTCGGCTTTAAGCTGCTTCCTTATCTGTAGATCACACCGTACTCTGAATGCACTTATGAACAGAGGGAAAATGCATGTACACAAAACAGAAGTACATCAGCTATCTAGAATTTCCTGTTTGGTCACCATCTGTCCGAAGAGGGAAGCGAAAGCAAGAGTGTGTTTAGGTTTTCTACAGAAGTCCTGCTGTCAAAATGGTTTCATTTTACTCCCATTTAAAGTAAATCTTGCTCGCAAATATTTGTTCAGAGAGCTGAGATTGGGCATGAAAAGGTACAGTAAATATTCAGGCACGGCTTCAGCAACGGGAAATCAAAAGAAGTTGTTTATGCCCAAGGGTGCGATCTTCTTACTCAGTTTTTCAGAAGGGCGAGGGATTATTTATTCAAATCTTATTGCTACTTTGAAAACATCAGCGGCACCGTCTCAAAGACATTAATCTGCACCAAAAAAAAAACCTACAGTAGATATTTCGTATTTGAATGTGGCCTAGATTTACTCTGGGGCTTAGTGGGACTCTGCAGACAGGATGGTAACCTTATTGCCCATTAAACGCACACCAAAGAAATATTTTTTTTTTCACTCTCTTCCTTTTTTCCCCCTGCAGAGAGCAGGGATTCTAATTCCCTGATGTGCCTGCAGTTTACATGTGTTTTTCTTAGTGATAGTGTTGAGTAAGACTGTCAACGGCTATCAGCAGAAGAGGTTTGGTCCCCAGGCGGGTGGTGGAGGGAAAATAAGGAGTAAAGTGAAGAGTATGTGGGGGTGAGGAGGTGGAGGCTGATCTCTGTTGTAAGATTATCAGACAGCTGCTTGCGTCATTTGGCATGTGTGGAGATAAAAGAACGGGCTTGTGCTGTGCTTTTGGAGCTGTTTTGTGTGTCTTAAGACACATCTGCAGGGACGTAACAGGAATGTTGTTTACTTTACCTGTAATGATAACAGGAAGGGTTAATGTCACCTCTTTCCCCAGCCACAAAAGGACTGGTGCAATATCTGGATGAACCTGTTTTGCACTGTATAAACTACCAAGTAAAACTGAGAGGGGAAAAAACAGCACAGAGGTGCAAATGAGGTGTTCTCAATTATATTAATTAGAGAAGAAAAAATCTTTTTCCAGCTCCATCAGAGATTCTTTTCACTTCCAAGACCCTCACACTGCTATTTTTTTTTAATTTTGGAGTCCAAAAAAAGGGTAATAGTCATATATTTTACAGAATTTAAGAAAAAATGTAGATCATAAGACTGTTTTCTGCTTTTGTTTGACAACAAACATCACATATCACCTTTGATTTATCTTTTGACATCTAGAAGGACATATGATGTGTATTATGGAACTCAACCCTTTAAACCCTGAGCTGATTTTTCAGTTGTCTGCTCGAAAATTGCATACCCATAATAAAATGAGTTTATCTCTGCAACCACAAGGTCTGTTTGAATAATTTGGTGTCATAGTAAAGAGAAAACATGTGAGATTAGTTGAAATGTGTCAATATGAGTGTATGTGATACTGGTAAAGACTAAATAAAGATGGCACACAGCAAAAAAAAAAAAATAATAATAATAATAATAATATGTTGGTTCGCCTAAATAAAAAGGCATTTCAGGATGAGTATCTCTTTGAAAATAATACAGCTGTAGCTCTTAACCTTTATCAGACCATAGTACAACATATGAACATTATCTCTGCAAAGGTTGACTCTGAAAAAGTGAAGGTGAACAAAATTAGAGAGGTTTTAGTGCAGAGAGTTCAGGCGAGCTCTATTTAGGCACAGTTTGGTTCCATCTTTGCCATTTGAATTTTTTCCTCCACAAAGCCGTAGATTTTATTTGTCGATCACTATTTTTTTTTTTTATTCATACCAGATGTGTTGCGTAATGCTATTTACAAAGAATTTAGCTATACATGAAAACGATGTATTCTATCACCGTCACGGATTGGTCAATTTGAGTGATTGGCACCTCTTTGGAATCATTAGAGACTGCAGAATGATGCTAAACTCAGCAAAATGATATTGACAGAAGTGTCAGTCAATCAAAATCCACAGAATGCTGTTAATAGGGGAGACCCAGCCTGCTGCAGCCTGCTGCATACTGACACTGTAAGGGTTCCCCCTGGGTCCTAAAGTCCGACAGGAAGAGCCGAAAAGTTTTGAGTGTAATAGTAGACATAGAGCTAACAGGAAGTACTGTGGATTTCTCCGAAAAATGAATGTTTCTTGGCAAAACAACAAAGGTAAGAGAAATTTTAAAACTTTCATTTGATAAAGCTGTTTTTTTGTTTGTGATTTTTTGGCCTCTATGTCTCTGATACTTTGCTGCAGAGAGCTTTGGCTCATTTCATTAGAATCTGTGGAGTCTCTGCTTTCATCTGAGGTGTTGATCTGTTGTTCAGCATGTAGCGGTGCAATGGTAGAGCCAGAAATGTGGCAAGTAGGTTGAGACAGTGGAGTTGTTCAGAGTTTGATATGTGGTCCCACAATTGGGGGACCTTTGAGCTCAAAGGGTTCATTTTTGAACTGCAGACTTAAAGAAATAAAATTCTGCAGAACACTCTGCCCATGTATTTATTGTGGCTCACTTTAATCGGTGTTTTGCAGGATTGCAGTTGCAAGAATTCAGCTTGAGCAACACATTTGTGCTATTTAGTGCTTTTAAATGTCAGAACTTAAAAAGCCCAGCTGATTTCCGCACTGACAGTGTAGATAGACTAAATAACTGAACTGAATAAACTCTGAAAAGTTGTTATGGCAGGATCAGAAGAAAGCTGGGGTTAATCACAGTTGCATGTCAGTGATTTATTTTAAATGCATAGCAATTAGCAACATGACACCAGGTGCACACACTGCAGCGAGAATGTAATAAAATTAATTATGATGCACGTTCACCTGTCAAGTTCAGATGTAGCATGTTGCGCAATGAAACCGAGTGCAAAACCTGAGGTCTTGTGGTAAGTAAAAAGAAACTATACTTAAGTTCATGAGAAAATCTGACTTGCAGCTATTTTCTTTCATAACAAGCACATCAGGCTGTATTCTTTGCCTGTTATAATTCAAAATGTGACGTTATAGCTGGGCCCCTCAGGTCAATGTGGTTTGAAGTTCTGTGGCACATTTATGCTAATAATAGAATAACTACACTTGGTAAGAATGTAGTTTTTTGCTTCATTTTGATGCTTGCAATTCATTCCAAAAAGCTTGGACAGGGGCAACAAAAGAGAACAAAAGTAGGCCAGTCTAGTACCTGCACTCTTTAACTACGAAGCCACACTGTTGTAACACGTGCAGAATGTGTCTTGACATTGTCTTGCTGAAATAAGCAGGGACGTCCCTGAAAAAGACGTGGCTTGGATGGCAGCATATGTTGCTCCAAAACCTGTATGTACCTTTCAGCATTAATGGAGCCTTCACAGATGGTCAAGTTAGCCATGCCATGGGCACTAACACACCCCCATACCATCACAGATGCTGGCTTTGAGACTTTGACCTGATAACAATCCAGATTGTCCTTTTCCTCTTTGGCCTGGAGGACACCATGTCCATGATTTCCAAAAACAATTTGAAATGTGGATTCGTCAGACCACAGTACACTTTTCCACTTTGCGTCAGTCCATCTCAGATGAGCTCGGGTCCCGAGAAGCCGGCGGTGTTTCTGGGTGTTGTTGATATATGTCTTTGTCTTTGCATGGTAGAGTTTGAACTGTCACTTGTAGATGTAGTGATGAACTGTGTTAACTGACAATGGTTTTCAAAAGTGTTCCTGAGCCCACGTGGTAATATCCTTTACACAATGATGTTGGTTTTTAATGCAGTGCTGCCTGAGGGGTCAAAGGTCACGGGCATTCAATGTTGGTTGAATTTCTCCAGATTCTCTGAATCTTTTGATGATATTGTGGACTGTAGATGATGAAATCCATAAATTCTTTGCAATTGTACATTGAGAAACATTGTTCTTAAACTGTTGGACTATTTGCTCACGCAGTTGTTCACAAAATGGTGAACCTCACCCCATTCTTGCTTGTGATCGACTGTACCTTTGAGGGATGCTCTTTTTATACCCAATCATGACATTCATCTGTTGCCATTGAACCTGTTCACCTGTGAAATGTTCCAAACAGGTGTTTTTGGAGCATTCCTCAACTTTCTTTTTGAAGAAAAAAAGTTTGAACAATAAACATCTTGTCTTTGTAGTGTATTTGTTTGAATATAGGTTGAACAAGATTTGCAAATCATTGTGTTCTGTTTTTATTTACGCTTTACACAATGTCCCAACTTCATTGGAATGGGGGTTGTAGCTTATGACTAAGCAGAGAGTAAAACATGGATTTAAGAAGATTGTAATGCTTCAGCTGTGGCTCAAACAAGCAGGTGCACCGAGATAAAGATGCCTCCTGACTCCTTTTTGCTGTGAAACCTTCAGCAAGGACACATCCTGACTCTGCTCTCAGATCTCCTCCCTCTCTCTCGTTCTCCCTGCTCCGCTCGGCTTACTCGCCATCAGAGGAGCATCTATTAAGAGTTCATGAACGCCCCATTAGTCTAGTCAGATGTGCAGGCCTCTAAAGTTTTACAGTCACAGATTTCCCTTAACATCACCTAATTAATCTCAGCCACATAATTAATTCGCCTCCTCGCCCCACATGCGGTCTGAACGCTAAACCGTGGCTACAACCAGGATTAATAGCCTTGCCCTCCTCCCGGCGCCTCCTCCCTTCTTTCCCCTCCACCTCATCTGTGAGAGTGCGTTCTGTGGAACTTTCTGCAAAAAACTTGGATCCAGTCTGACACCCCTCCCCTTCCCTCCCCTCCACCCCCTTTTTTCTCTCCCTCTTTGCTGCCAGCCAACTCTTCCTGAAGAGCCTCGTTTGCCTTCGAATCACAGTCGGCCAATCTTGAGGTTTTTCAAAGGATGATGTGATCCGATGGAGCACGGCCCTCTCCTGCCGTCACCAGGGCTGCAGCTCGCTTTAATTGGAATAGATTGTTTGTCCGCTCAATGTGTGAAGCACGGCAGAAATAACACATGCACCCAGCCTTTCTTACTTTCTTTCTTTCTTTCTTTCTTTCTTTCTTTCTTTCTTTCTTTCTTTCTTTTCGGTTTGCATTTAAAGACAAAAATAAGAAGCCTTCACATACTCACACACATTTAAAGATACCACTTGTTAGCCGAGCCCGAGTTTGTGCCACAACATAGCAACTCGGTTTCCATGAGATTTTTTAAATACTTACTATACTACATTTTCAGGTATTTCTAAAATTCCCATGGGTACTAACAAACATCTTAATTAAAAAGCTCTTTACCTGAGCTGACTGTTCACACACAAACTCTCATGGTCTTTCCTTTCAGACTCTCAGGAGGCTGGGCACGACATCAAACACACACATTTTACAATCTTATCTCAGATTAAAGCTGAGGATCCTGTCGTTTCAATTTAATTTGCATGTTATGCTGTTAGTGTTTGTTTCCCTGGTGCAGGTTTCTGTAAATCAAGGTGTAATACTGAGCAGCTCTGCTTGCGCAAGCAGCCAGAATCCTGGACACTTATCACCACTGTCAGTGTTATTTGATAGAGGATAACTGCCTCTCAAGGTGCGCCTCACCTGAAATCTTAATAAAGTACCAGTATCAGATCAGTATGGCCAATACCAACCTGAATATTACTCAATATAAAATCGGACAGGAAGTCGTTGGTATCGCCCAGCATGCTCGCTTGCTCATGAAGGATTTTCCTGAGATCTCCAGGAAAATTTCACATCAAGTCGGGGAGAAAAAGTTTCAGCTGTTTGCTTCCACACACAAGCGGCTCTTCTGGGTAATTTCGGGCAGTTTTCAGGAATTCTGTCAGGATGAAGCCTCTTTCATGTGCTTTTAAAACATTTGAAGCTGGTAGGAACAAATGTCATCTTTGAATTTTTAACTAAAACATAAAGTATTTTAAAAAGAGTGGGATGAAATTTTATTTTTTATCTAATGTTAGATAAGTTTTGTCATTTTTTTGTAAAAAGCCTTTCAGTAATTTTCAGAAATTAAAGTTAAAATATTTTTAAGAGTATCAGATGTGTCAAATTTAGAGTCACAGACTGATGTTATTCTTACAACATCTGTGTTTATCTGTTCAAGTCATCCATATAAATGTGTCTGTAAGAAGTTTGTGGAAAGCATCTTTTGTGATTTATGGCAGAATCGTAACAAGGACTGACTGACTCTCTGGGATTTCATCCAGCTTAACCTAAAAGATAAGAAAGGGAACATAATGGATGTTTAACTCTGCATTTATTCAGTATCGACATGCTCTCCAACTTGAGATAACGCTGCATCTTGATGACGCAGGTAACCTTGAAAACAAGTAAATAAGAAAGATTCCCAGAAACCTGTAGGTCTTATCTGCAGCCTCGATAGGCATCTTTAAATAAACCTGGACACAAACACAGAATCTAATAGTCCATCATAGAATCAAAGTGTGCTGTCGTTTAATTCAGTGTTCAAAGATAAACGGGCGACAAATGTGAGCCGAGCTGTTGCTGTGAGAAACTTTAAAGGTTTTTGACCCTGACTAAAAGTTTGTCCTGCTACTCCTCATTTGAGTGACAGGAATGAGTTTTTAGCAGAAAATTAGCAAATACATGAAATATAGCCACATGGCATTTATGCTAATAGCATGTTGACACTTAGCACATTACAGTGATTCAAATAAAGAAATAAGAAATAATTTCAGTAACAGGACTGAGCTGAGATTTGATTTACGCTCTGATCCTCAATCAGAGTGTAAATATCATCGAATATACAGAAAAATAAATGAGAACTTACTTTTTGCCCTCCCATGGCCTGCAGAGGATCTGAAGGATGCTACTTCCTGTGGACCATGTGACATGTGGAATATTCCAAATTTTTCAGCGGGGGTGATGTGGTAGGGTAACAGGACTCAGTGAAAATAGTCTGAATTTAGTCTTTTTTTTTTTTTTTTTTTTTAAGAAAACAAATTTAAAGTATAGTTGGGATAAAGAGTAACACAAATGTATATGTAAAAAACATTTTTAAAGAATTTAAATTATTATATTTCATGGTAAAGTCAAATTTTAAGAAGTGGGGACAGACAACAAATGCTGTTTTTCCAGTTTCAAGGTACTTTAAATTAATCTTTTAAATTCTTCTTATTAAACATCCAATCAGATCAACGTGCATTTTATTACCTGGGGACGCAAATGGCCCTGATTTTGTGGAACGGCCCTTTTCCATTTCCTAGTGTGCTGTACTTGTGAACTTTTGGGATCCAAAATATTAAAAATGATGCCAAGTTTCATGAAATCATAACTTTATATTTTCTGTGCTTTTGATGTAACATTCAGGGTTTTTTTCCTACACCGATTCTGAGGTTGGTGTGACCTCTTCTTGATTCAGTTTTTGGATGACTGACTGAAAAGATCCTTAGTCCTTGTTCCATTCAGATGAAATTCTGGGACACGTTCACTCAGGCTCTTGAGTGTTTTTTTTTTTTTTTTTTTTTTTTACAAAAAGACAAATAATAATCATAAAAATGATAATAAGAAAAAAACTTTTGAAGAAATGGGAGCAAAAAATGGAAGCCTTGAGCTGTCATGAAATGTGAAGGATCTGGAGACCTTTCAGATTTCCGCAGCACAAACAGTAAGTGATTTTGGGAGTAAATGACAGCATAGCGCTGAATAAATTGAATCTCCCTAATTAAATACCGCAGCATATGACTCAAAGTTATGCGCCGCTCTCTGGCGATCACACAAATCATCAATTCTCCTCTTGCTTATTACATGAATGGGGATTTTTGTTTCGCCGCCGACATTAGAACTAATGCTGTTTGGGATATTGGATTAGAAAAAAAGTGGTTTTACCTCTGAATGAACTGCGTCCTCAATCCTGTTTACCCTTTCAGTGCTAATGGAACATAAACATGCATTTCATTAGTATAGAGGGTAATGGAGGGAGGGCTCGAGCTGCGCTGTATGATGTATGCGTGCATGTTTCTGTCATTCCTTCATTCCAGTCGGGGTCTACATGTGCTGCTGCTGTGTGAGCCGGTCAACACTGGGTTCTGTTATCACTCATTTCCCGGCATGGGCTCCTCTGGCAGGCACATAAGCCTTCACGGCCAATGATAACTCCCACTGCTAACAGACACCTCTGCATGGGTGAAGCATGACTGGGCCAGCAGATAGCCCTCACTCTCTTTGTGAGTCTGCGTGCAAACCCCAGGCAGGCATGCTACAGGCTCAGGACTTGTATGAAGTTGATGTAAAGTTGCATGCTCATGTGCAAAATCTGAAAGCGTTATGCAAGTTCATGTATGTTCTGGATTATGCATGTATTTGGTTTCAGGAATGTTCAAACATCAGGCTCCAGATCCAGATGCTCCCCATAGAGCGACCCCCCCAGAATAGCTCTGATTTGGTTCTGTTACTGAGTGCACATATTTTCCTCACACTCCAGTTTGAACATGACATCATTTTTGGAGGGGAATGCTTGGGGTGTATGTAACTCTGCTTGTACTAAAAATTACACGTGTCCCTGGCCCAGAAAACATGAAAAAAAAAACACTCTAAGTTCTTTAGACACGCAACAACTGTTCTCTTCTTTCGCTCTGCATATGGTTCGAATCAGATCTAAACATCTTTGAAGATTGCTCAAGTATCACATTACAGCAGAGCAGAGCTTTGGTGCATGTGTTTTCTTGATTAAAACAAGCAGAGCTGCTGCGTATTGAAACCATGTGTCGGCTCAGTCCTGTTGGTGTTCGGCTGCTGAACACACTCCTGTTCCAGGAAAACAAAACACGTATCAATGACATTTTAATTAAACTCTTAGTCGTTTTTCAAAGAGATGCTAAGAGAGGAGAAGGCTATGGTACTGAACTGGAGTCTTACTGACCACCCTTGGTGTCCTCATGGCAGTTTAAGATGGAGATGGATAGTTTTGTGTGGAATCAAACTCCCTTTACACAGTGTTTTTTTTTTTTTTTTTTTTTAAATCAATCAACCAAAGTGAAAATAGCGATTCAGATGGGAGACATTCTTTGTACCAGGCTGTAAATATGCTTATTTTGGCTGTGAAAACGGCTTTTTTTTGGCTTGGTGTGTACATGATTTCTGGTACTTCCGGAGCCAGCCTCAAGTGGACACTCGAGGAACAGCAGACTTTAGCACTTCCACATTGTCTCATATTTTCAGACCGGAGGTTGCCGCTTGGTTTCATCTAGGATGGTGTGATCCTGCTCACATTACTGTCAAAGAGAAGATGTGTTGTCCAGATATTGAACTGTTGGGGGCTGGTGTGAGGCCATACTACCTTCAAAGAGAGTTCAGCTATATAATAACAATCCTTGAGTCCATTCCAGCCAAAGCAACTGCTGAAGATCCATGAGATACAGACTGGACATCCTCAGGCTCTCACAACAATATCAGGAGACCTCAATCATATAACCCTCTCCTCCCACCTGACTGGATTTACATAGTTTGTTGACTGTCCAACCAGAGAGAACAAAACTCTTGACCTGCTGTGTGTCAGTGTCAGGGATGACAAAAGACCTGCTGTCTTACCACCAATGGGAGGGTCAGATTGCAGTCTGGTTTTTGTGGACCCTGTTTGCTGAAGCAGCCTGTAACTACCTTCACAGTCATGAGATGGACACCTGAGGCTGATGAGGCTCTGAGGGACTGCTTTGAATGTTTGTTTTATGTGATTTTTATAATCTCTGCTAGACAATAAGGGATTAATAATAAAGTACATTCTATCCTAAGTGGAGCCTGGAGTCAACAGGTTAGAGGTTTTTAGAGGCTAATAGAAACAATATAATTGAGAAGAGACTCATTATTGGGCCGGGATGGCTGTCATGTGAAAGCACAATTTATGAGCTATGGTGGATGAGGGCAGGCCTAGCCAAACTGCAATGGTGGGGAGGTGGATGGGGCACATGGCACGACTTCTTTCCTTTGTTTGTCAAATGTCCTCGAAATGCAGCAATTACTGACAACAGAATAATCTGAAACAGATCTAAAGGAAGCTTAAGTCCTAAAAAACAACTTGAGTATCTTAGTAACAGTAGCACCAATGGGAAGTGCTGAGCACTGGTCATGTGAGTCTTTTATGTTGTTCCCAGACATTGTTTATTTTTTGTAATTTGTGCCCACATCAAATGTTAAACATCTGTTTTTTTTGGCTTGAATTTCAGATGCACATCATAGAAATGTGGTCAGACATTGGACTTTTCTTCTTTTGATTCAATATAATCCGACATTTAGATCCCCTCTGTCATTTCTCTGACTCCCCATAACACCCTTACACTGTCCACAGGAAGTGCTCCCTTCCAAATAAAACCACACTCTCTCTTTGAACACTGTTTGTAGGGTTCTTTTTTCTCAAGAATTTCACAAATGTGTCTCATATTCCCAAACGTCATCTAGAGAAAATAGAAAACAGGTGGTAAGTGTGCTTGAGACAAAATTACATTCATCAGCGTGCACAGGGAGGGAGATTTCCCTCAGCCTGCTGCCAACTCCTGCAAATAAAGAGAGGAAAATCAATCGGCTGTTTCATGATTGACCAAATCCCCTCACCCGAGAGTCTGGAAAATCAAATGACCTGCTCAGCTGATATATTGCTCCTCACCTGGAGAATGATAATGCAATCCTTTCACTAATTGAAACATGGCCATTAGAAGTCGTTTCTCTGTCCGTGTAGAAAGTCAAGCTTTTGTTTTTCTCGAGGAGTCACTGCTAAGAACTGATGTGTTTTTGGTTTTCCACTCTGAGTGAAACATGTAACTTGATTGAAGTGGTAATATTCAGGCTTGAGCTGCTCATGCTTGAGTTAAACATATTCAGATGGCTGTGTTGGTTTGGCTGATCCGACTCTTCAAAACATATCCCAGAATATCAGAATTCATTCCCATGAAATTCCTGCTGTCTAACAGAGGAGGATCAGACCCTACCTGACAGAGCATGCAGCACAGCTCCTGTTTCAGGCTCTCTTGATATCACTCCTTAGAAGCAGACCTCCCTGCAAGAACATTCAAACCTCTGCAGGTGATCCGGATCACAGCTGCACGTCTGGTCTTCAACCAACCGAAGACAGCACATGTCAAATTCGAAACCCTATTTCTTGTAAGTTGTCATCAGGATATTTGCCCCAGAGAAGCATGAAATACCTCTTAGGATAGCCGACACACTCAGGCGATTTTAAATCCAGGTTTAAGGCACAGTTTGCCACCCTCAGTGTGATCTTGAGCAGTAAAATAGTTGTCTCTGCTTCCTCCAAAGGATAATATCAACCAATGAGAGGACTAGACTGGGAAGTGTCATCAACCAGATTAAAACCAAATTGAAACAAACGCCCACAACATCAATCAGCCTCTGTTTGTTTACCTTTTGAGGTTTGACCTGATGACCTTCTGCAAGATATCGTGTCCAAGGGCTCATTGAGTGTATGCTGTAATGGTCTTACAGTCTTGTGTTATGCGTGTGTGAATGTGTTATAGAGAGTTCAATGTGCCATTAATCAATCCAGTCCTGTCCGACCCAATCAGGAGGCTCAGAAATATCATTTAAAATGACCTATATTGGTGCTGATAATCTCATTTTAAATTGTGGATTAGTATCAGGCATTTATCTAGAAGAGAGACTTTTTCAAGATCACTTAGAAAGTCTTCATTGTCCCTTAAAAAAACACTAAATTGTGTGTGTTAAAATTGTGTTTTTGTTGGTTATTGCTATTTTTTGGAATAAAGAACTTTGAATGAATTTTTGGGGGTTTTGGTCAAGTTTTCATTATCATTAATATAATTTCCAAAGATGACGTTGGATTAGTTTTATACTTTTGCATCTTTTGAGTGTTTTTTCTTATGATAAGTGTGCTGACTAAAAAAAAAAGAAAGAAAAAGAGAGCGACTTTCATCAGGGATTTCTCTCGACTAAAACAACTTTTTAAAAAATCTCAATTTATAAATCGTCTCACATGGTTGGCGTGTCTCATGGATCGCCACCTCTGTCTCTCTGACTTTTTGAGCAATGGAAAAATCAAGCAATGGAAAAATCTTTAATTTGGACCCCAAAAAAAGTATTTCTCTAAGATCTTCATCACATGTTTCACATCTTTGCTGATTTGTTCTAATCTCACATTACAACCTCTCTGCTATCACGAGGTGTCACCACACACTCCTTTACACTTGTTCATTGAAACACTTCACCTCCCGTACAACATTTGGTTTTTCTGCAGCTGAGTTTGTTTTACAGCTGCTCACTTTGTTCACAATTTTAATCTAAGATCCAAACATTACTTTGTTAGTTGTAATTAAAGCTGCAGTTGCTGTTGGAAGGATTACTTCTTCCAGGAGGTGAAGTGTTTCAATTTACAATATCTTCATGTGTAAATGGAAAATGAGCAGACATTCAAATGAAGTGAGAGTAAACTGAGCTGAAGAATAATGAAAGAGTTTACTGAAGAAGCACACGTCTGACTCATCAAACTTAAGCTGTCAGATTTCTCTTCACATCAAACATGAAACTCTGATGTCATCTCTGTTGTTTCATTTGTACGTCAAAGAATCTGATCTGACAAGTTTTTTTCCTATAAAATTCAGATTCACCAACCAATCAGAGATATAATCTGATAAATTTAAGCACTGACCATGGTCACAGAACATAAAGGTGGAACAAAGGCAGCATGAATACAAAACATCTCCAAGCAGCACATGCAGCATCTGTGCAGGATCCTCCTCATCACTGAATCTCTTTTTCTTTCTTTTCCTGTGAAGCCGGGGGAAGAATGTACAACAGCAGCTGAAACCTTGGCTCAGCTGTCCTTCAGTCTCACAGATCAAATGCACTAACCATCAATCTAGGGGAGCCTCACTCAAAACACTTCACTCAGACATCTGTCAGCATTTCCAGGTCCTCCACTGCCTCCACTGCCTCTACTGTCTCTCTCTCTCTTTCTCTCTCTCTCTCCTTCTCTCTCTCTCTCTCTCTCTCTCTGTTTTACTCCAAACATGAACATGTTTGAGCATTAAAAGTCCCCCAGAGAGAGGTGGATGCAGAAATGAGGCAGAGGAGACATTGATCTGGCTGTGTAACATGGTGCTGTTTACTGTGGGTCAATGAAATTCCATCAGCTTCTTTCCTCTTTGGTCAATATCCATCCGAGGAATCTCCACAGATGTTCTCCCTCAAGCTTTCAAACCCTCGTATTCATCCTCAGAGCGAGGGCAAAGCCAGGCTGCAACAAGAAAGGTCAGTGACTGGATCAATGATGAAACATTTGTTCATTTGAGGCTTAAACTCTGATTTTTTGGTGTGGTTTTGAGTCCATGCGGTGATTTCCACTCCAGAGTCCTGTCTAATTTTAATGCAGTGCTGCCTAAAGGCCTGAAGAGCACAGCCATCCAAGACTGGTTTTCAGGTGCATCCTTTTTGAGATGTTCATTCAGCTTCATTGGAGTCCACCTGTGGTAAATTCAGCTGATTGGACCTGATTTAGAAAGGCACACACCTGTGAGAGCACAAACCAAGCATGGAGTCAAAGGAACTGTCTGTAGACCTCTGAGACAGGATTGTTTCCAGGCATAAATCTGGATCCTGCTTTTGAAGGTCCCAATGAGCTCAGTGGACTCCATCATTCATGGATGAAAGAAGTTCAGAACCACCAGGACTCTTCCTAGAGCTGGACGCCTGTCTAAACTGATCCATCAGGGGAGAAGAGCCTTAGTCAGGGAGGGGACCAAGAACCTGATGGTGAGAGAAGAAGCTTCAAGAAGGCTAACCATCTCTGCAGCAATCCACCAATCAGGTTTGTATGGTGGAGGGTCCAGACTGAAGCCACTCCTCAGTAAAAAGCTCATGGCAGCCCACCTGGAGTCTGACAAAAGGCCCCTGAAGGACTCTCAGACCAGGAGAAGAAAACTCTGCTCTGATGAGACAAAGATTGAACTCTTTGACGTGAATACCAGGCGTCATGTTTGGAGGAAACCAGGCTGAAACATCATGAATACTTTCTGGATGCACTGTAATCTCCTCAGAGTGTTCTGGGTTCTACCCTGGCATCTACCCAGGATCTCCAATAGGAGGCTCCTCTTGATGTGAAGGGGTACCAGCTCTATTCTGAGCTCTCCCTCTTGAGTATGTGAGCTACTCTAGTGGACTCTATCTGTAGGGTTGAGCCCAGCCATCCTTCCCAGAATACTAATTCAGCCTCTTGTATCCACAATGTCATTATTTAGGTCAGCAACCAAAGCTGTGAACAGGTGAGGATTACAATGAGGAACAGTATGTTTGAGGCTACCTCTGGTCTGCAGCTACAGCCTGTAGTAAAACGAAGAAGAATATTCAGAATACAACAAATCCTGTTGCTAGTTCTCCAGCTCTTTGAAGACACTTTAAAAAAAAAAAAGAAAAAAAAAAAAACTCTAATATCATATCCTTGAATCTTTTGGTTGTTGACCATGTCATTGTCTTTTTCTTTAGTTGCTAAGCACCACTCGAGTGGCCGCTTGTTGCAACAGCTCTCTCTTTGTTGTTCTTTTCTCTCCCTTTTTTCCGTCTCTTTTTTGTTCTCTCATCTTTGGAGCTTGTCATTACTTTTCATTGCTCATTTTTTGGCCACTGACACCAAACTGTTTACATTTGCAGTGGTGTTTTTGCCTTTTTTTCATATTGTTTTTACACAAGGTTTCAGCTGTTAGCAGCCTTTAGCATGTCGATGCTAACCAGTGCGAGGCCCAATGTTCCCAGCAGATTCAGGTACTGCGTTACAATTTAAGAAAAGATGGCACAGACCTGTCCTTCGACCCACACAATAAGATGGACGAGCTAGCCGTGCAAACCCATCTCCAGAGGGAGAACCAGAGGGCAGAGTAGCATCATGCTTTTCTCAGACATGACTAACAGACTGGTGAGGAAGACCAGCTCAGTCTTGGACCCTGTCAAAGTGGAAGCTGACTGGAAAATCATGCCCAAGCTGTCATCTCTGATGGACATTTTTATTTCTAGTTGACACTTATTATTTCATTCTGTTTATATATTTTTGGACTTTTTGCTCTTCAATTCACTTTCTATTCTATTCTATTCTATTCTATTCTATTCTATTCTATTCTATGTCCTTTCCTGTTCTGTGGTCAAGGAGCCCTTTTTATTCTCAGGTTAAAAACATCCAAATGACCTAAATGGTCAAGCCCAAAGTCCAGTCGTGACCTGAGGTCCATTTTCGTGTGGCTCCCAACTTTCAACTTACAAAGATAAATTATGGGAGGTGTTGTAAATTATGTGTACATTTACATTTTCTGTCCAGTGCACAAACAAAACCATAGTCTATGCAGTAACATCTCACTAAATTCATCTGGACTGTGCATAGGCTACTTATAAAGTAATAGCTTTGCACATTCTGCAGAAACTCAACAACTCTCAATGCTGACGTCTTTAAATGAATGGATTTATCAGGACTTGAAATGTGAGAGTTCAAAAAACATATTAGAGGACACAAGACTGGATTAAAGTTATGAAATGGTAAAGATTAGGCAGAAATAGTGCATAAAATTCTTCAGATAAGAGCTACTTTGAGCTAAAACTGTTGTCTGCAGGTCAAAATAGACTTTACAACATCATGAAAATCATTATAAAATCCTGATCCTGTCATAAAAACATGCTGACGTATTTTCCTCACATCGCCTCCTAGAGGAGAACATTTTCCTTGGTAGAAGCAGAGTTTGCTGATGTTTACACTATACGTAACACTGCAGGAAACTGCATCGTATATTTTCAACTGGTGTTCACTGTGTGTGAAATCTTCATCCTCATTTTCTTTCAGCATCAGACGATTATTTGATAATTGTCATTATTGAGCATGGAGACGTTTCAGAGTATATTTCCAGTCAGCAGGATCCAGCTCGACTCCCCAGCCTTTATGTTGAAGGTGGTTCTCATAGTTCAACTCAAGAGTCAATGCAACTGTTTTGCATATTACCTTGGCAACAGCCTTTTTTTTATCATTAGGCCAGCGTTCAGAATTTCCTTAATAGTAGTTTCATTCTAACCCAGACATTTGGTATGGAAATGTGACTCCTCCCTGCTTTGACAAAATGAGGCTCTCAGCAGAAAGGATTTTGTTTGTAACTCAAAAACAAGACCTGAATTAACATATCAAGGAGCTGGAAGAAAAAAAACTCACAAAAATCACTGGGTGATATCTTCCCAGAGGACATCTGACAGTAGATGTCTGAGTTTATTGGAGAGGCATTTCAGCCATGTGAATTTAAATGGTAATATGATGTATTACTTTGATATTTCTCTCTTTTCTCTTGCCTTTGTTCTGTGTTTTAGGTGTCAGAAATTGGGAGAAACCGTAATTGTTTGTCTCCACTATTTCCATTTATAGAGAAAAAAAAAAAACCCGACAGATAAACAAAACCTCATTTTGCAAACAGCAGATTGAAGCGCCGTGCCATGTGCCTGCATGTAAAGATGTTTACCCTCCCGTCTCTGCAGGTCGGATAAAAACTTGCACAAACACACATTCAGAAAACGTATTTACATCGCTGCTGTCAAAAGAGGTCAGCGTGGCTTTTCTGTGCCTCGCTGTGTTTTTAATTTATTTATTTTTCTTCAAAAGCAAACGACAAGAAGTGGAGCTTTGGTGCTGCTGGTGTGTGATAGCAGCATGTGGGGGCTCTGGGGGGGTTGCATTAGCCTCTGTCTGGCGTCTGAAGGGAAGTGGGAGAGCGGCTTAATGTCTGTCTACTTCTATTTCCCTCTTAATTTCACACACTGTTGAGTCAGCCTATTGACTGACTGCTTATGGTGACGCTGGCGCTCCACCAACGCGGCAAAGGAGGCAGTGCATGTAACTCCCCCTCACTGCTCCATTTCACAACATAGGAGCTCCACTTATTTAATAAGCCAACATGAGAGACATCCTCAACCATCCATGGGAGTGTGTAACCCGCTTCTTACATGGGATTGTGCGTGTATGATGCACTTATCAGGTTGTAGCTGCCGGCGTCCCCGCAAGTCTGTGTGCACGCTACATTTTTGTGTGAGAGCTGAGCAGAGAGCGATCCTCCATGCACTCTGAGGCTCTTTGCACCTCTGTGTCCCATGTGTGCTCAGCCCTCAAATCAATACTCCTTTGCTCTTTCTTTCCCATCGTGAAGTTCTCAAACTTTAAGATTTCACACAGAAAGTCAGCAGAAGAGAGAAATGTCATTTTTTTTCTTTTCCTTTTTCTTTTCCCACCAGAGCACAGCAGAGAAAGGAAACTTTATTTTGACCCTCTAAAAAGTTTCATAATCTCAAAACGATAAGCTTCAAGGACTCTCGTCTGAACCAGTCTAAGAGCTGGATTATGGGATCAAAAAGGTGGCTTTACATTATTATTCAATGAAAAATCCTCTCCAAGCTGACTCTCTGTAGTGTGACCATTTTGACTCAGACTAACTGTAGTTTCAGGACCCAGAATTCCTCCATACGACCATATTAAGGCAAGCAGTTTGAGCCTTTTAAATTAGCCCCATGCAGACCTGCAGGGACATCGCCTCTGTTCAAGAAACTCATTTGTTTGACCAGGGAAATAAAATTCATGGAGGAGGATTTGCTGCGACCTTCTCTTTAAAGGGGCAAAGCTTGCACTGTAGTGCAAATTTGATAAGTATGTTTGAGTGTAAGATTTTCACATTTGGTACCCAGGAGGGATGATGTCCTGGTTTGATCCAGGATCTCATGAACGGCACTGGATCATATGTGTTCACAGGTGGTCCGTTTGCATCCATAACGGAAGCGAGGATAAGCTCCGGATAGAAACTTCACATTCAGTTGATTCTTGTTGTATCTCCAGTCCTTTTTTAAAGACCAAAAAATGGTGAAACAACCATTCCTGACATCTGGTCAAAACACTGGACTTCTTTCACTCATTCAACTGGTTCTTTGTCCGACCAGCTAAGCCGAAGCCCCGTTTACACAACGTTTCAGTCAGAAACGCAAAATAACAGTGAAACAAATATAATGTTTACATGCATGCCGGGCCTGTAGTTGCCGATATTACTGTAGAGTCTTTTGGTAGCCCCACAGACTGTGTGACTGTGTGACTGTGTGACTGTGCGACGTCACCCGTATGTTCCTGATACAGTCAAATGAAGCCAATCATTGGACAGGGCCATCTTGGATATGACGCAGACTTTGAGCTTCCGCTCTAAATGCTACAGGGCGCCCGTCATTCATGTGAGCTGAGCTGAGCCTCTGATTGGACAAACTCATAATCCTATCTAATAAACCACTGAGTTAGAAAAAGCTGATCAAATTAACCAGGAAGATCATTCCATAATTTTAGAGGCGCCAATTCAAAGGCATGGTCACCCGAGGTCCTTCGGCAAGCTCGGGGGAACAACCAGCAAGCCCTGGTAGAAGACCAAAGTGACCTACTGGTGAGGTAGGGGTGGAACAACATTGTATACAAAATCAAGAGTCTTAAAATTAATTCTGAATTTGACTGGAAGCCAATGCAGGGAACATAAAATTGGCGTGATGTGAGTTGTCTGTCTGGATTTGGTCAATATCCTCGCAGCAGCATTATGACCTAATTAAAGACAGTGGAGGGGTGACTTACAGAGGAAGGAAAGAAAGAAAGAAAGAAAGAAAGAAAGAAAGAAAGAAAGAAAGAAAGAAAGAAAGAAAGAAAACAAATACAGAAAAAAAATGAAAGAGAAAATGGGGGGAGACAGGTAGCAAGACAGGAACAAATTAAAACAGGGGGGGAAAGAAGGACAAGAAGAAAGAAAGAAAGAAAGAAAGAAAGAAAGAAAGAAAGAAAGAAAGAAAGAAAAAGAAAGAAAGAACAAATACAGACAAAAAAAATGAAAGAGAAAATGGGGGGAGACACGTAGCAAGACAGGAACAAATCAAAACAGGGGGGGAAAGAAGGACAAGAAGAAAGAAAGAAAGAAAGAAAGAAAGAAAGAAAGAAAGAAAGAAAGAAAGAAAGAGGAAAAAACAGACAAGAAAGAAATAAAGAGACAAAAGAAAAAAATAGACAAAAAATGACAGAAAAAGAGGAAAGCAAAGCAATCAAGGTTGATTATTTACCTAAACTCCATATTCTAATGATGCTTTGAGTTTTTTGAAGATCTCTTGATGTTTCTTATTGAACCCAAATTGGTTTTGTGACTCAAAAATCCCTGAATTAATCTGAGTTTTCCAATAAACTATCAGCTGACAAAATGAGCAGTGTTTGTGCTGCAGAACATGAGCTGCAGTAGCTTTTCTCCCAGCAGTATGTCAGCGTGGACAGAGGTGTCGAAACTGAAGGGTAATTTTCTGCCGGCTTTAGATTCTTGTCTCATGCAGACTCCTTCTTTATACTAAGTGCACCACAAACTGTCTGCCTGGACTGTCATCAGTGATGTCTGAGGGGGATAATGCTGGAGAAAGTTGGTTTTCGTGCTTCGAATCTTATCCCTCCTGATCTTACACTCTTATCGTATTTCAAATCATAGGAAACTTGCTGCGCCAGATCTTTGTGTTGGGATTCAAACAACACAACAGACGGTGAATCCAGCCCGTCTGCGGCGAGATGAGCACTGAAATCGTCACAGAAAGGTCACAGACAGGAATAAGGTAACTACTAATCTATCTGCTGCCACCAAGCTCCACTTCTAGATGCTCTTATCAGCGGGAACAGGGCCGGAGCTGTAAATAATATCACATCGGTCATGAAGAGAGATAAGGTGTTCAGGGAAATGTGAGCTCTTTTAACAGGTTTTGACAGGAAGTTGGTTTGAGAGAGGAGAATGATGGAAGTTTACTCTGCATGTGAAGATGCATTTTATGATTAAAGACATTGCTGCATGGGACACCAATATATTAATCAGTATTGCTGGCCTAATGAGCTTTTTTCACATGGTTGTAGACTCGATGCATGTTCACACCAGGCTGTTATCTGCAGATAACTTTGTAAAAGAAGTTAGAGTCTCATCTTTTAGTGGTACAGTTCCCTCTGGTTGCACATTCCTGGTGTTTGTCTACCCCTCCTTCCCCTCCATAATAAAACTCTTGTTGTTTCAGGCTCTGCGGAGGAAGCTTCCAGCAAAAAGGCTTCTTTAGCAAGAGAGAGAGCCACGTCTGCCCCCGTGATTTGTTATTCAGTGAACCGCATCGCTGGAGAAATGGATTTACTGGCGTGCCCTCTGCAGAGGAATGAAGGTCAGCTCCAACCTTCGAGGTGCCATTTGCAGCGCTATGCAATTGTTAATGCGCGGCTTTGAGAAAAGCGGGCAGAAAAAAACATTCATACCCATTTGGAATTCTGGTGATGAAGAGCGATGAAAAGAAGGGTGGAGGGATTAGGAGGGCAGAGGCAAAGCCGGTCGTGTGGTTTCTTTCACTGAAGCCGTGGGTGCTCCTGAGTGCCGTACACTTGCTGCTGTAACCTTCAGCCGTTTGGAGGAGAAATATCATAAGTGTGGTCAAAGTGCACACATTCCTGTATGCTCCTATAGCTAGAAGGAGATTTTCACTTTTAACCCTAAGAATGTGTGAGGCCTCCCAGTGAGAGTGGAGGCCAGACGTGGTTAAAAACAGGGCAATGCTCCACCGTTATGAGAGAGTACAAGAAAAATACTTACCTGCTTTTTTTTTTTTTTTCAGAACAGTCTCTAATTGAAACTATCATCCTGTCTTTCAATCTTTATTTATACAGCACCAACCATAACAAACCTTATCTCAGCTAAAACCGTCAACTCTTTCTTAAAAGTGATGCACATGTCCCGACCGACACGCTTCTTGTTGACACGGATTTTGAGTCAAAGCTCCATTAAGGTTTTCTTTCCATCAGTGGTGTTGGAGAATGAGATAAAGGTAGGTAATTTATCTTAACATTGAGATCACATAGTTCAGATATTAGCATATTGGCTAATAACAGACGCGTGCATCACTTTTAAGTGTCCTCTGGAAACTCTTCCGTTGTGCTGCGGTCTTTGTAGCACGTTTTTCTAAATGCTGCTCATTTCAGTGGTGTAGTCACCACTTATTTTTCAGTCAGCATTGCGTATACCCATTTCTAAACACCCGCCCCCGATGCGCACCATTCAGTAATATCTAACTGCCAGATTGCCCTTTTTTCCCTCAAGGTTGGTGAAGCCATGACCCACCCTCCTCTGCCTCTAATTGGCTGGTACTCGCTGCCTTCATGATTAAATTGGTTAACTTTAGGCATGGTGACTGATGAGCCAGTCAGAAGCAGGATAGGGGTGGTCATGCCGATTAAAATATCGCTAACACCTCAGGTGTCTGTGTGTGCCACTTGACTGTGAACGGCAGTAGAGCAGACCAAACAACAGAACAAGCAGCGGTGAGTTGAATATGAACAAGAATGCATCGTCAACTTCAGATTTAAAGTATTTTATTTAAATAAATGTTCAAAAAATAACTGAAATATGGATCGCAGATCGCCAAGTGGATAAGGTTGTGCTCCATATACACAGGTGGCCCGGGTTCAAGTCTGCCCTGTGGCTACTTTCTTGCATGTCACTCCCCACTCTCATCCTGTTTCCTCCACTCTCCTGTCCTCTAAAAAAAGGCATAAATGCCCCAAAAATATATTTAAAAAAAATAACCGAAACACCAAGTTTGCCTCATGATAAATACATACATACAATCCATTCTGCTTGTGTGACCAGTCGTAACTACAAACTGCTCCTAATTAAGTCATGATAATTTTATAATAGTGAGCAAATAGAAATGACAGATTTTGGGGTAAATTAGTAAATTAGAGTAGTCTTACATGTCACTGGTTCTAAAACCGTCTTTTTTTCTGTACTACTTAAAAAAGGTGAAAATTTAGAGTATACCCACTTCTCAAGGGACCACTACACCACTGGCTCATGTGTTGTCAGATTGATGAAGATGTTTTCTTAATTTGCTTGTGTTTTGTCTCTTTGCATGTGTTCTCTTGAGCTGCAGTGCTGTGAGCTCTCAGAGCCACCGTACACTTCTCCTCCTTGGCACCTCCGGAGAGGTGTGCTTCAGCATGATACACGTCATGCACGAGCACGCAGACTTGATCGCGTCGACCGCTCCTCTCATCAGTCATTTTAAGCAGTAACAGGGCTGTTTGAGGGCTGTGTTGGACCAAAACAACAACACAAGTCACTCATGTCATAGTCGTGTTTTCTGTGTCTCACAGAGAAGTTAGTCTAAACCTGAAGTGGACTAACTAAGAGCTGGTTAGACCTGATCCAGCTCTTTCTATGAGCTTTATTAAAAAGGGACATTTTAAGAAAGGATGGTCCGATGCCATTAAGAGCTTTATGAGTCAGAAAAAGAATTTTAAATTTTATTCTAGATTTCAGAGACTCTAACACTGGAGAGACATGCTCCCTCCTCTTGGTCCCAGTCAGAACCTGAGCTACAGTGTTCTGAACCAGAAGAAAAAAAAAAAATTAGACACACACACAAAAAAAACATGTTTCTCTATTATGAGCCATGAGCAATCTGTATTTCTTCAAATCATAACAAATGTTCTCTCATGATACTTTAACTGTTATTACTTGTGTTGTTTTTCCTTCATTTTATTTCCTTTCAATTTAATTTGTGTGTGTTTTTTATAAGCTTACTCATTAATACCGTTATTAGAACTTAAGTTAGACATGATAATCACGAAGTGAAAATGTGGGAGCTCTTACGGCTGCACTGGCTCGCCAAACTCAACCGCAGAGAAACCGTTTCTCTTCTCTGTCATCCTTTGTCCCAAATGAACTGTCCAGTTCATCATTTCTTTTTGTGTTAACTTTATTTGAATGACGTCCTTTAACTGAACAACGCTAACTGCATGTTTTCTTTAGCCTCATGTTCAGCAGACTGTGGGGGAGTGAGATTGATCTGCCCATGAAGTTCTCTGGTAGAAAAAAAAAAAAAAGACGTCTTTGAAAAGTGTCAATCTCTCCCTTTTGAATAAAGTTTTTTTTTCCCACAAGCAGAAGTAAGAATAAGAGCACACTGATGTCTCAGATTGATGTAATAATTTCGTCTCCTTGCTCAGAGCTGTTCTGAATATGTAGAACAGGGTTTGGCGTGGAAAACTTCACCATGCAGTCAGCTTCAAAAACTTTTGTCTTTTGCTTGTCATGTGCAGATGAAGCCATTGTTAAGGCTGTCAGTGTTTTTTTCTATGATTGCTGCACTGTTGCTAGACTTTTCCTTGAGTCCCAAGAGGCTCAGTTTGGAAACTCATGTTGTACAAAACCAGGAGAGATGGAAGACGCAGGAAGGTTTCTGTAACTGCATAAATGAGTTACTATTTTCAGACACGTCAAAGAAAGAGAGACATCAATTTAATCCAAGCTTCTCTTCACATTTCACTAACAGACTGACAAAAGAGATGAAGTTTGACTCTGATAACGGACACACACACACACACATTCTGAAAAACACATCTCGGATCTCCTCCCCCTTCTTTTAGTTTTGGTCCTCACATTTTTCCTCTCATACTTTCTCCGCTAAAGTTTTCCCCTCTGGGGAACGCTGCCTGAAAGCTACATCCTGATCAATTGTACTATTTGCTGCCTTCAAGGTGTTACCCCCCCTTGGTGAGAGGAAAGTTATATTCCTTCTGCACTGTATATGACCAAATATAGCTGTGAGACACACATTAATCAAAGTGGAGAGCTGGTGAACTTTTAACCTAAAAGTGTCACGCTGGGCCCTGAGGCTCCTCCGCTCATGTTCTCCTGAAGCTGCTTGTCTCTTCAGTCAGTGTGACATCTCATTATGGAGGATCTGTTGTTGTTTTTTAGTTTGAAATACACAAATGAAACACTTGAGTGACTTTTCTGCTATTCTGCTGAACTTTCCTTCTGGCATTTATCGTTGATTAGCTTAATATTACACTTCTGTCCATCTGGTGAATATGTGGCTTGAGTCAGTGAACTGTTATCTTATCATATAATATTATTCATTTTATGATAATGTCAGGAAAATTTCTCCTGTGCCCTGACTCACAGGCAACACAGAGTAGATTTTTGTTCAATTAACAGGAGCGAGCAGCTTACAACAAAGGCAACTTCCTCTCGCTAAAGAGAACATCTCTTCAGTGTACATTTCATAGGCACTTGGTGTCCACCTCCTTGTCACATGATAATACATTTCACACAGTAACAGACACAAGCATTTGTGTATATACGTAAAAGAGTCTCTATCTTCTTCACACACTGGCGTAAAGAGGTGGAAAAAGTTATCTCCTCTTGGCTGGAAATTCACACAAAGCTTTCACACAAAGTCCTTGAGGTCTGTCCAGCTGTCCATGAACAACAAGCACAGAGGAAGATAGTCAGTCCTCTAATATGAAGGCCGTAACACATAATAAGCTCGTAAACCTTTTAGACAGCAAACCCTTAAAGACATCCTGGTGAGTAAATCAATTAGATATACTTCATGGTTACATGTAATTATATGAACATAACATGTTTACGTGAATCATAAGATGTGTATATAAGTTTTCCTTTACATAATGGCAACTTGTATATATAATTTCTCCAACAGATAATTCCAGGTTTAAAATGATACCAAACAGCAAGTGATTGTTGGGAGTCAGAAGTGGAGACTGTCATCTTTGTGCCTCCTTTAAAACAAATCTTAACGATGTAATCTGTAAGGTTTTTTTTTTTTTACATTATGCAGCATTTGATACGCAGTTAGGCAACAGATACTGCTAGCATTAAGCACTGAAAAGAATCATGTAACATTTACGTTGGACATTTTTGCCACATTGTCAACCGGAAAAGGAGAAAAATCATAACCTTTAATGTGCCGGATTCCTTCCCTCAGATTGATTGGTTTCAAAGACCTCTGTCTCATCAACATGATAAATAATTTCCTTAAAAACCTGTTAAAAAAAATTCCTTCTACCCCTTTGAGGATTATCATACCACTCCAGGCAGCTGAAGTTGTATTTTCATTGTTTGTTCATCACTACATCTACAAGTGCAAGTTCAAACTCTACCATGCAAAGACAAAGACATATATCAACAACACCCAGAAACACCGCCGGCTTCTCTGGACCCGAGCTCATCTGAGATGGACTGACGCAAAGTGGAAAAGTGTGCTGCGGTCTGACGAGTCCACATTTCAAATTGTTTTTTGGAAATCATGGACGTGGTGTCCTCCAGGCCAAAGAGGAAAAGGACAGTCTGGATTGTTATCAGATCAAAGTGTAAAAGCCAGCATCTGTGATGGTATGGGGGTGTGTTAGTGCCCATGGCATGGCTAACTTGACCATATGTGAAGGCTCCATTAATGCTGAAAGGTACATACAGGTTTTGGAGCAACATATGCTGCCATCCAAACAACGTCTTTTTCAGGGACGTCCCTGCTTATTTCAGCAAGATAATGCCAAGACATATTCTGCACCTGTTACAACAGCGTGGCTTCGCAGTAAAAGAGTGCGGGTATTAGACTGGTCTGCCTGCAGTCCAGACCTGTCTCCCATTGAAAATGTGTGGTGCATTATGAAGCAAAAAATACAACAACGGAGACCCCCCGTTGGTATGGTAAAGAATTCCACCTCCAAAGCTTCAACAATTAGTGTCCTCAGCTCACAAACACTTATTGAGTGTTGTTAAAGGGAAGGTGATGGAACACAGTGGGAAACATGAGCCTGTCCCAGCTTTTTAGGAACGTGCTACAGACATCAAATTTATAATGAATGAATATTTGCAAATAAAAAAACAAACAAACAATAAAGTTAATCAGTTTGAACAATAAATATTTGGTCTTTGTTGTGTATTTAGTTGAATATTGTTTAAACAAAATTCTAAATTCATAGCATATATATCATTGGAAGCCATGTCTTGCAGCATTTCATGTGAAAAACTGACACAGGCAGAAATATATTTTTGTAGCAAATTCTCGTCCATTTGCTGGCCTTGATTTGCCAATTCACTTCATGCAATGCTGTGCACTTATCCCATTTAGTAAGGGCACCACTTTCAGACCTTCAGCATGAAAAGGAGATACCTGCTCTTATTCCTCTCGTAGTGAAAGCCTCATTGTGACGTTCTGAATTAAGACCTGTGGCCAGTGACCTGATAATATAATCAGACAGGTCACTCTGCTTTTCTCCGTCCTCAGCTCTGAGAGCTTAAATTGTACCACAAGACGCTTCGTTGAACAAAATAACTGTAACACCGCAACCTTTCCAATTTAGAGGCAGCAGACCTGAAATACCAAACCTGCTCCAAACTTCACTAAATCTCTCATGGGCTTTGAGGAGAGAGCCATCTCTTCTTCTTCTTCTTCTTCTTCTTCTTCTTTTTTTTGGTGCCTGTGTGTGTGCAAGAGATAGTGTGTGTTTTCAGAGAGAGAGGAAAGAAAGCTTCATCTGGCTACAGCAGACACGTTCAATAATGGTTTCTATCCTGAAATGTGAAGAAGTCTCACAGCCGCTCTCCTTCAAAGACTATTTTCACACACTTTCTTGATGAAAACTCTTTAAACAGCGCGCTGTTTTCTGACCGTGCGGATCACTTGGGACCATTACATTTTTTTTATCCCTTTGGGAAGATGATATAGAAAGAATACTAAATATATTTCCCCTCAGACATGGTACACTTCATCCTGTTTTCTTCCTGAGATGTTTTCCGGATTGATTGAGAATTTATGACACATAAATCCATAAATCCAGCGATGAAATGTCTCAGTCCGAATGTGAAGGAGGTTTATGAAAGACGTGTGATTACTGGCACCACCAAGTGGTGACTTCAATCAAAAGGGTCACATTTTCTGCATGAGGGGAGTCTGAACACCTCCCTGTGCATCGGTCTCACTGTGAAACCTGATCTAACTGTAAGAAGCTTCATGCTTTATTGTGTGTCACAGTTTAAGCTGCAGTTTGAAAAATGAATTTAATAACGCATGCATGGTTTCACATTTCCTCTGCAGCTTCCTCTGTAAACTACAGCAGCTCACAAGCAATCATAGGGAACGCGCCTCAAAAAACCCAGGTAGGTACAGAAGCAGGAAGAGCTCGCAGCCGATTACAGCTTCAGCCGCCACCGCATCGGCAGCAAGAAAACCACTGGGCATGATGATTAAATATAGCTCCTTTATGTTCTGTAAAGAAGCACGACATTAAAAGGATGCTCTAAAGAATGCTGGTTTGAAACCTTGTTCTCCTACTAAGAAACACATTCAGTAGACGGGAGTGAAATGAACTGAGGCTGCATATTACACGTTTCATGATCTCTGTATGCGAATCAATCTGCTGCTGACATACTTACAAACAATTATACACCTTCCCCCTCAGACAATAACGTCCAAGACTGAGTTTACTCCATACTTGAGTACAAAGCACAGCTCTGGGCAAAAACCACAACTTAAATCTTTCACCCAGTCAGGGGCAGTTCTCGTGTCAGAGGTTTAAGGGTGCTGAGCACCCAGAGAGCTGCTCGGCCAGGCGAGATGAATTTCACTTTTTTAAGATTTTAACGCAATTTCATTCCCACATTTGTGAAAGAAAAGCATAAAACTTTTGGGAAAGTCTGTGACTAAACCATCAAATGTGATAAAGGATATTTAAACACCAAACCACAGAAGAAGAGGAATGGATTGAAATCATGAAAGAAACATATTCTAAACCTAATTTCTGAGGGAAGACAACTCATTATGATACAAAAGCTCCGCAACATACGCATGAACAGTATGTTAATGGAGTAAACCAACCCCCCTATAAGTGAGTTCCAAAAAATACCACAAATAGACCATGGACTTATTTTTTGGCTTTTATTTGTAATTCAATGTACAACATGTAAAACACATTAAAAGAAAAGAACTTTCTCAATGTTTGTCTGCCTTTTTCTTTCTTCTCTGTATAATATAATACAAACATAAAAAATACACTAAAAAAGAAAGTTAAAAAAGAGGCAATCCTCTCTCTGCTCTCTCACTTTGTACTGTCAACCAAAAGGCAAATAACCAAATAAAACATTTTATCTAATATGAGAAATAAACTGATCTTACACTCTTACCTGAACTTGACTCTTTTCTTTCCAAAAGACAATCTTATATGCAATATCCTGGCTTTAGTATGAACACATGCACATGACACAACAGCTAGCTTCTCTCATTCCAGAGGACAGTGGTTCTGTCTGACCGCCTGTAAGGTTTCCTAGCTAACTTAAAACATCAGCTAACTCCTACCTACAATTAACTACTCCTACGTGACTTACAATTAAATCTCTCAAAAATTAGACTGGTAATGATAATAATTTGTTGGTGTTGAGTGGTAGAAGTTCAGAAAAGAGCCACAGATCCTGGTTTAAGCCAGGTACTTACACCACTACAGCATATACACCACTCTGTGGACGCAGAGCCGAGTCCAGAAAAGGTGGGAGTTGGGGTCAAACTATTTTTGAGCCAGGGGGTGCTGTTTAATTTTTTTTTTTGTTAAAGTATAACATTTCAACTTAGTGCTGTATGTTTTTGACACTTGTCTAGCAAAAAAATGTCACACAGTTAAGAATAAATAAATAAATAACAAAAATCACAAAAAAATCTCAAATTTTATGGGTGCTGGGATTCAGTTTAGGGGTGCTTCTGTGTCCCAAAAATGGGCTAGAAACACCTATGCATCTAATTATAAAAAGGTTTAAAGTCCTCCTTCAAACAACAGGTGGTCATGGTGCAGAATTTTGACTGATGTGATGATGAGGAAGACGAGGACGCGCTGGCGTTGAACAGCCGCTCTGCATCAAAAATGTGTTCTCCAGATTACATTACATCCAAAAGAAATGTAACATTTGTTTTAGCTGATGATTTTACCACTTGATGGTGGCAGCTACCAAAACTTTAGATCAGTTACTGCCTCACTGTGACGCTTTAAGACCTGTGTGCGGCTTTGAGGTCTATTAACAGGAAAAGACGGTGTGAAGAGACAAAGAGACTCATGACTCAAGTGACAGGTTTGTCACTTTGTCAGTCTTTCCATGTTGTAGTTGTTGAATGTGTCAGTAACAATTAGAGCATAAGGTGGCAAACAAACACTCCATCCAGTCTTCTCTCACATGATGTAATTAACCCTTTATTGCCAATTTGGTACATGAGTCTCAAAGACCTCTAGCTCATCAACATGAAAAAAGTTTCCTTAAAAACCTGTCGTATATATTAAGAACAGTATTCTACCTCCCACTCAAACACAGCATTTAGCACCAGATCAGCACCAGATTTAAACACTATATTTCAGTTCTTTCATCAACTCTTCCATAGTATTACATTTCTTAACAATATTTCATCAACAGATTAACAAGCTCTTCATCATTTATCACAAGCTGCACTTGCATGAGCATTTCCTGTCAGCAGCAGAGAGAAACGCTCTTCTTAAATCACAGCTGTGGACTTCACAGTCGACAGACGATCTCATGATGATGGTTTCACTCTCAGGCGGGTCAACTCGCACTCATTTGACTTCCATTATCTGCCCCCATCGTGTCCTTTAAACCTCCTGAACCTCATGAGCAGGCCGTAACACATTTGACATCCATGGATTACAGAAATGGAGTGGCTGTCGAACTCACACACTGTAGACTGTAGGGGGATGAAATGGGCACCACCTGCTTGAAGTTAATGGGGATGGCTTGTATCTGGGGTGATGTAGAAGCACATTTACTGGAGGTTATGGCCGGGGCGAGGACCTGAACTGTGAGCCTGCTGAACTGCAGCAGCAGCATGGAGACGGATGTCTGCTCTCCCTGCAGACTGACACATGTGAACGAAGCAAAGGTTGCCGGGAAGTAGGGAGCACGATTCAGAGGGACAGAGGTTGCAGTAATTAGACTCGACCATGCTGCTGCTCATCCATTATTCCTGCTCCCACTGATGCTCATTTGGATGAGCTGGAGCATTGACTTGGTCCCTTTAAGTGTGAGTGTGTGTGTCCCTGTATGCATATTATATTTTGCTACCTCTCTTTTAAAGTCCAGAGAAGAGACCTCAGAGTTTTGGCCTTTAGCTAACAAATGTAATTTGACTGGAGGGTAAAAGTCTTTCAACTTGTCTGGTTTCTCTGAAGCTCTCTGAGGTTTTCACTCTTGGTGGCCTTTTAAAACTTATTTCTAACTCACCTGAAGAAAGTATTACTGCTCTAAATTTCTGTAACTAGAAATATCCTGATTCAGAGCTGATCTGGGCTTTTTCAGCTGTCACTGAGTGTAACCTTCAGCAAAAACAAGAAACATGCGAGGAACTTGGTGTGTGTTTTGTGTTCTCCTGACTGTGTACGCTAAATAAGAAAATGATCAAGAAAACTGGACTTGAGACATAAATGGACCATGGATTTGGACATCAGCCACAGCTTAAACTTGATTGCATGAATCCACATATGAAACCAGTTGGATTTCACCAACAACAATTGTTTTATGGGAGCCTCCAGTAACTGTCCAGGGCACAGGGTTAAAAAAGCCAGGATTGGACCCCCTTTTGCATTTATAACTGCCTTAATTCTTCATGGCATAGATTCAACAAGGTGTCAGACACATTTATCAGAGACGTTGGTCTATATTTACACACTGCAAAACATCCTATTCTACAAAACCCAAAGTGAATATTTCCTCTTTTTGGGACCATTCTCTGTAAACCCTAGAGACGGTTCTGAGTGAAAAGTTTGTGAAATACTCAGACCAACCACCATGTCACGTTTAAATCACTTAAATCCCCTTTCTTCTCCATTCTCATGCTCAGTTTTCCTGATCCTAATCCACAATTTAAAATGAGATTATCAGCACCAATATAGGTTATTTCTGAATGCCATTTCTTAGCTTCCCAATCGGGTCGGACAGGACCGGATTGATTTACGGCACATTGAAGTCTCTATAACAACACCACGCCAGCTGATGAAGTATAGTAGCGAAAAGAGAGATCTTCATTTTCTCTGCTAAAAACTGTTTCTGTGATTAATTTATAAGTGATGGTGGAGCTGAACTGTCGGACAGAAAAAGGTCAGAAGAGAATAAGAAAGCTAAAAAGGAGAGTGATAGAGCACGGGCTAAAGGCTAAACTGTTTGTGATAATGTTCACTACAACCCACATGCAGCAGTTATACTGCAGTGATCTAATCAAACTTTAGAGTCTGTCAATAAAATAAAGAGTGAGGTTATGTTAGCTCTGCTTGGCAGATGAGCAGGACGTAAGGATTAAGTAACGTTACACGTTAGCCTACGGATACGTCTCAGAGCACCGGGCTGTGAGTGGCACTAAAATAGCCGGGTAATAAACTACAAACTGACAGAGTTTACTTGTTGACACGTTTCAAACAACAGGGCTGAGTAACTGTTGATAAATACCTTACCTCATCATGTTGTATCCCGTAAAAAGTTTTCTTGAACAGAAAAGTAGTGTTAAAAAGAAGATCTGATCTCCATTCATTTCCAAAAGAAACACACACCTTGTTAAGAGTCATGTCATCACGACAGGGTGCACACAATTCCAGCCAAGAGGTGTCGCTGTGATCCACTTCAAACTGATAGTCCTCACAGTCCCTTTAATGAGCACTTAAACGGGTGTACCTATTAAAGTGGCTGTTAAGTGTGTACCTAACATAGGACAGTCTGCTACATTAGCATTAGCAACCCTGTTGATTCCTCATCAGTGTGAAAAGATTTGAACCAGAAAGTGAATCTCACACCATCTCATGAGAGTTGTGTTCACAGCGGTAAGCATCTACAATATGCAGTGTTGCATGCACACCGGTTTTGTTGGGTTATTTTTGCAATCGAAAATATGGAAATGCAAACTCAGGTATCAGAATGGGACTCTGTATTGGCAGATACTTAGTATTAAAAAATGGATCTGGATCAGGTTTCAGAATAGCCGATGGGGACATCCGTAGCTGTGGCGATAAGGGACGCTTAAGTCCATCTGATATTTGACGGTGTACTTAGAGAAAAGGAAGTTTCCTGTTGAAAATCTCACACACATGGAATGTGCATTTATACAAATTCTATTTGAGATACATTTTTTATGTATAAGGTTTAAAGGCAGCCTTACACTGTCAGGAATATCGTTCTGGTGGGAACATACTGTCTCCTGTCTTGAATAAAATTTAAATATTTTAAATCTCAAAATAGAGACTTCAGTCAGCCACCAAAATAACCACAGACTGTTTCTTAAGGTGCCGTCCTCGCTCCCCTATGGCTTCAAACTGAAAAACACTAACTTATAGAAAACTTTAAGAACACACCTTCGTGTTGCTATTAATCACGTTTAATAAAATGACTTCCTGTTTTTCAAGATTCAGAGAACTGCAGCAGCTTTGTTCTTCAGTGAATTTCTAAGTGGAGAAAATAGTGTTTACTTGTTTTAGACGAACAGAGATGCACATGCTGATGGTATCTGTGTTCCTCACCACAGGCAGACAAAGGAGAGGTTAAAGATGTACGGCTGTTTGCCAGGTGCACCACATCAATAGGAAATAAATACAGCAGCAGGGATTCTTAGAATATGAGCAGGTTTTGTGTGCTGAGTATCAACGTGGATTCATGTTTAATACAGAACAATCAGGAAATCATACTGGCATTTACAAAACATGTGGCTGTGTTTGAGTCCTGATTTTAATCTAAACACAGTCTTTGAACTAAATGCATGAGATATTAAAACTACTTAAAGACCTTTAAGAGATTTAAATAATAAAAACTGTAAATAGACTAAATGTATTAAATACAAGCGGCAACCTCCGGTCTGAAAATATGAGACACAGCTGAAGTGCTAAAGTCTGCTGTTCCTCGAGTGTCCACTTGAGGCTGGCTCCAGAAGTACCGGAAGTCACATACACACCAAACCAAAAAGAAGCCGTTTTCACGGCCAAAATAAACATATTTCCAGCCTGGCATCCTAAGGCTGTTACTGTGGAGACTCACAGCCCGCCTCATTTCCAATATGGCTGCGCCGGCCGTTTTGCATCAAAAATCTGTTTCAGAAACAGATGGGTGACATCGTGGAGACTACATCCATTAATTATACAGTCTAGGATTAACCCTTAATCCCCAGCCTTTTCACCCTTATAATACTTACAATTTTGAATCTTAAAATTTAAAACATGACAATGCACATAATAAAAAGTAAATAAATAAAAAAGATTTTCAATGATCGCCCATCAGTTTAGATTTCTTTCTGATTCACTAAAGTACACAAGTTGGTCTGAACAAAATTGCCTGGTACACGTGTTGCAAGTTCAACAGTAATTCTGCATATTATGTTGATGTCACCTGATGCCACATTAACCACCTGCAGCTCAACACCTTGAAGACCAAAGAGCTGGTCATAGACTTTGGGAAGTCCAAGCCTCGCCCTCAAGTATTGGTCATTGAGGGGGCTGATGTGGAGATAATTTTTTATTGTTAATGCTGCTCAATCATAAAATCTATCTATCTTATGCGCAAAGAAAGAAAATTTCTACGCATTTATTAATGAATGAAGCCCAATAAGAGGCCAAAAGAAAAATTTTAAATATCCTTCCAAATGTCAGTTTGGAGGGGGAAAAAATAAAAATTATTCAAGTTAAAAAAAAATGTTGGAAATGATAAAAAATAAATAAATAACAGTAAAACTCCCAGTGTCTCTGCTCCATCAAATAAACAACTGCAAAAAGATTTCACATCTTCATTGTCGTCCACTATCCAGAGCGAGTCAAAGGGAATCTAACTCGGTATTTTTAGCCTCACAGAGCTGCCAGCACGGATGTGGGCTGCTTCAGACAGCGAGCACATTGTTACTGTCAGCTGAGACTTTCCTAATGAGTTTCATCCCAAATAGAGCCAAAAACAATCACTTCTTAAAATATCTTTGCTTAATAAAAAAATCACCAGGACAAGATCCTTTAAAGAAATCAAGGTTTGGTGTGTTATCTGCTGTAAAATAAATACATAAAGAGAATACAATACTGATTGATCACTCTTTGGTTTGCAGAGTGTTTTGCAAACATGAGAAATATTTTCCATTACCATTATTCAATGATAAACAAAACTAACTTTCCCTGTATGGGATGTTTGGGGACATTTTTTCAATGCAGGTTCAGCAGAGACTCAAATATAAAACTTTGTAACTGTTCCAGAAAAAAAATGAAAATAGTGTTTCAAAACGAGAGCAGGCTTTTATTTTGAAAAGCATACTTGAAGCGTTATGATGCTTTATATGTCGTGTCTTTAAAATAAGTAAAGCTGAAACAGTATCCTCAGCTGCTCATTCCTCAGGCATTCTGCCCTTCAGGTTTTTTGGTGTAAGGTACAGGTGTGAAGCCACATTAGCTATTCCTCTGGTCTGGTGGTATTTATAATCAGCCAGCATGCACACAGAAGAAATGAAGACACTTTGCAACCAACACATCTCCTACTTTTGGTCATGAAGGCCACAGTCATCCAGAGCATGTTGGAGCCATTTTATCTGCAGTTTTGAATCACGTTTCTGATAATTTAGTCGATAATTGAACTTCAACATGGACAAGTTAACACCTCCACACTCATATACCCAGCATGCATCATTTGCTTGTATCTCCTTAAATAAGATGCAGCTCTGCCCATGGTTTAAATGTGTATCCTGGTCGGGTGAAGCACATCTCGGAGCACACTAACAACCAGCAGGCTAGCTCTCAGCTCATTAGCCCGGGATCCTCGTACTCACACACACATCTTTCAGAGACTCCACACCACAGCAGGGGGACTGACTGGGATAAATAAGGAATAATCAAGGAATCATTCTGGCTGCGAGATGACCTGAATATGAGGCTCCATGCCATCAATGGGACTCCACTGGCTCACTGCTACCATTATAACGAATGGAGAAGACAGAGGCAGACCGACGGTAACATCACACTAATGCTCGAGGAGGAGGTCACTGTGTAGTGGTGGGGGCCCACACAGAGCTTGTTTTAGATCAACCTCCGCATGCTGTGCCGTCCACCCACGGTGTTTGGAGCAGCATCATTTGGACAAATAATATGTGTTTTAATTTTTATAGACCTGCGAATTAAAACAGTCAGAGAGGATGCAGCTGTGGTTGGTTGCAGGGTACTTGTACTAAAAAAGTAACACATTCAACTCCGAGACTTCACACTTGTGGCTGGCTTGGTTAGTTTCTCAGCAGCTTCCCGGCTGCAAACATGAAAGACGTCTGGTGCAGAGGAACCAACCAGATGAGAGGGACAAAAAAAAAGAGACAATGTAGGGGGAGAAAACTGAATTTTGAATCTAACAATCCACACGCACCACACATTCAAAAACACTTCAAGTTTAATGTTAATAAATATTATAATGAATAATTACAATGAGGTAAGTCGCAAATTAATTTCTTGGAACTTCTGGGCACTTTGATGGCTTCTAATGTGCCTAAAAGAGGCCTATATATCACTTTGTTTTATTTATACAGCAACAAATCACCAAAATAAAGTCACATAAAGATTAGGGCCAGTGTGCACGTCCAGTCATTAAACAAACTGGACCATTAAGCCCGGTTTCCACCAAGCGGTTCAGTTCCTTTCATCTCAGTACAGCACGTATCGCAGTATTTTCTTTGACTATAACCGGGACAGGTCCCCGAATTACCGACCTGTACCGTCCCACTTTTTAGTACCCTTCTGTTGGGGTGCCAGAAAAACTGATCTGACCCCAGAAGGTGGCGCTAGAAACACTGCAGTCTGTTGCTTGAGCGAAAGAATCGTCACTTCCTGTGTAACAGCGGTAATAAAGAACAACACACAACACTGCCGTGTTTAAATCTCCCGTCGACTTCCTGAAGATAACTTTCTTGGTTTGGAAAATGGCGTCACGTAACAGCATTCCATGGTCAACCCCGGGGAATTAATTAGTGGGGTACACTGATATTTGTGCTACTACGCTGTCACACTATTACGTAGTTGACTCGGCTATCAGCATACGCTGTTTTTCTCTTTCCACCGCTCCTTATCGCAAACTTCATTTCAACCTGACAAGCCTCAGCTCCTCACTAAATTCACAGACCCATGACACATTGCTGCAGTATCAGATCAGGTATCTTCCTCAACCAGGATGATACTTCATGTACAGGACACTCGTTTTCTGGTCAACTTCAGATGTGAGCCACCGCCGCTCTCCGTCCATCCATCACCTCCTGACCTTCAGCGCCGTGCCCTGACGGCTGCCCGGGGCACGGGGAGAGTGACTAATGTCATCTCAGCCGCCACCTCCCCTCACAAAAGGTCCCCCCGGTTATCCGTCCAGTATTATCCGACCCCGGCGTCTACAGATTTCTATCTCTACTCCCAGCTTTAATTATTCACGCCGCTGAATCACACTCTCGCCAGAGAGATAGCCAGGCCGGCCAGACTGCCTCTCCTCTCCCTTTCCCTGATCTTATCTACCGGACTGTGTGACACTATCTCATCCTTCTCTTATACACGCCAGATCAGAGAAGACAGCTGCTGTGCTCAAAGAGGAGAGTTTACAGTCGATTATGAAGCCCAGGCCGGTGTGACTGACGACCTGTGAACAGTGGCTCAATATCACAGTCAAAGAGCAGATATACTCAAAGCGTATATTATCTTTATTATTCATGACCCAGTTCTGTCCTATCAGATGTTAGTTTTTATTCAAAGTGTTTACATGCTTGAATTTTCTAGTTACATCTATTTTGGAATATCTCCTCCAGAAAGTATTAAAAGATGGTTGAGAAATGATGTTGTTGATAATTTTAGCTGTTATCAATAAATGTATCTTCCAACAGTTATTTTCTCTCCGTGGTTAATCTAGTACAGGGGGCGGGTCTCCTAATTCTCGCTACCTCTGCCGCTTCTTAAGCAAGGCAGTCTTGTTCTTGATGTGGTTTACCGTTGTGGTCACATGCATCCTTCCTGGTTCCAGGATATCACATCTTTAGTTTCCTTGAAGACGCCTCTGCATGCACAAAAGCTTTTGGTCGAGTTGTCATAGCATAATCCTAAAATTTCAGTCTCACACACACAAACACACATCCTCTCTCCTGCACACACCCTCACCCATACTCAACCTCTGCGTTCCTCACGCCCCAGGCTGGGACTGTGGATCTTGTTTCCCCCTGACAGGTCCAGGACAGAGAAGGGGAGGACGGCTCATTTTTTTTTTTAGCCATTCTGAGGAGGATGGGACGGGAGGATGGGGGGGGGGGGGGGTGAGGACACAGGATGAGCTGCCAGATTGACAGGCTGATGGGGCTGCCGCTGGGGGCTAAGGTGTAGAGATGTTCAGGGAGTTTGCGCTTGCGGCTCAAGCGATAAGCATCAGTAAGAATATGAGAGGCTAGATGCTAATCTTGCACAGGAAGTGAAGCTATACCCTTGCAGAAGAAACCACAGGAGAGAGGCTGACCTTGTGCGCCTGTGCTGGGCTGCAGAGCTCTTTGAAGGAGGGCAGGCCTCAAACCAGCTGCTGACAGGAAGGTCCTCTGACAGAGTACTGCTCTGTTAAAAAGCCAATGAAAAGTCTCTGGAGGGTACGCGCTGATAGAGAAGGTCCTTAAAAGACAAAACAAAAATAATAATGAACAAAACAATCACTTCATCTGTCAGTTTCGGACTGTTTACATTTTAAATTGTTTCGATAAAGTCAACACGAGATAATTCATACGTAAAACAATCACAGGTCACTAAAGCTCTGTACAAACATTAAAACATAACATCAAATAAAGAGCAAATGTGAGTTTAAAAATTTAATGTAGAGAGAAATGTGAGATTTTTATTTTGTTTATAATATACATATTAATATATATAATAATATATTTTGTACCACATTCGATACATTGAGCAGTTTGGCAACTTTTTTAGTAAAGTTTTTAGTAAAAATGCATGCTTTCAATGAAGAAAATGTTTGGTTTTTGTTTTTTGTTTTTGTTTTAAAAAAGAGTAGAAGATAAAATGTTATCCTTACCCCAACATCTTGAAAACTAGCAATTATTTAAAAAGTGTGTGAATGATTTCATTAGAGCAGCCATTTTGAAAAAGGCCAAAATACAACCCAAATTCCAGTAAAGTTGGGATGTTGTCGAAAACTTTTTATATAAAAAAAAATCTTGTATTGTCTTTGTAGTGTATTCAATTAAATAAAGGTTAAACAGAGTTTGCAAATCATTGTTTCCTGTTTTTATTTACGTTTTGCACAACATCTACACACATGTAAGGAATATGATTCATTTGTCAATAAAACAATATAATCCCAGAGACAATTGAGTAAAATACAGAAACAAATATTGAACAGTATGTTGCTATGCTTTGGAACAAGAAATGATATGATACAATACGTTTCAATGGAAATAGTGCTTTTGAGCATTTAGGAAGTTTCAATGGCAAGGAAAAAAGAAAAGAAAAAAGTCTTTTTAAAGGCCAAAAACCTCGAGCAGATCCAAACTGATGTAAGCGAGCGTGATACAATATGGTGCAGAGCTTTGCTGTACAGTGTACTGAGATGTGATGCAATAAGAAATATATCATCTCCTTAGAGAAACTTCTCTTAGTCACACTCAGCCACATCAACGGTAGTTCATTATTCAACAGCTCTCCTAACAGGTTATAACTGCACTGGGTGCTGAGGATTCAATAAAATTTAAATCCAGTTTGTCACAACAACTGATGTAGCCATGTGGAAAGTAAAGGGTTAAAAGGTTTAACATTTATGTGCATGTAATGTTTCAGTTAATTAAAGGTTTAAATAACAAAAAAAAAAGGAGATTAAAGAAACGGAAAGTTAATGAAAGTCATGAACAGAGAGTAAACAGAGAAATACTTATAAAAGAAATGTATTCTAAATATTTGTGTGAAAAGATGTAAAGTAAGAAAAGTGATGCGAGAGTCGACACCTTACCCGTAATTCACACATAGAGCGAAGGCAGGCTACATTGACATCAACAACTTAGCAGGAAGTCAGTCAGTTTTTCCTAAGTGTTTATTTTATGAAATGAAAATATTAAACCTCAGTTAAATATCCCTCTAAAAGGTTAAGCCTGAGAAAATGCTCCCACAAATTGGATTTCAGGTTTGCCGTCTTGTTAGATATAATATTGCAGTCAGACGAGGATCTAATAAAAGGAGAAAATGTCACCCTGCTTCTTTCTAGAGCAAATGTTGAAATGTCACCGTGTACCCGCTCAGGTTAAGCGATACACCTGTAGCATCTGCAGATTCATTTGACGGTGATTTCCTGTAAAACAATAGTCTGTGGTTGGTTTTCAGAGATACTGTAAGAGCTCTCATGATTTAATGATGCAATGATAGAAAATTATAGAAAATAGCTTCACTGTTACAGAAGAAAGGACGCATGTAACGCTGGAAAGAAACTCCAACATAAAGAACGTTGGTCAAAACTGAAATCTAAGCAAATGTTTTTGTCTTATTTTTAGTTTAAAAAACAGTCCAGAAAAATGTCTTATTTCAACTTATTTAAAGACAAAAAATGAGGTCTGAATTTCGTATCTTTGTAGTTATCTTTGTATTTAGAGTCTCTCATTACTTTTTATTACTCATTTGTTGGGCATATACACCAAACTGGTTGTGTTTGCAGTTGTGTTTTTGTCATTTTTGTTCCTGTTTGTCTGGGGATCCAATGTGTAACCATAGTTGCATTATTTACATGAGACTTCAGCTGTTAGCAGCCAGTAGCATGTTGACGCTAACCAGTGCTAGGTCCAAAGTTCCCTGTGAGCTGAGGAGGAGGAGGGAAAGATGACATGCTGGTACTAAACGTGCGATGTGCTAAAAAGAGACGACATCGACCTGTCCTCCTATCCATCGTCATTGTGGGGAATGTTAAATCTATCTCCAAAAAGATGGACGAGCTAGCCATGCTAACCCAGCACCAGAAAGAATATCATCAGAGTAGCATCATGCTATTTGACATGGCTAACTGAGCTAACACCACTGGATACAAACACCACGCTGAAGGATTTCACCTGCTGCGAGCGGACAGGATACAGGAGAACAAGACTGAACAGACGGGTGAAGAAGGCCAGATCAGTCCTGGACCCTGTGGACTCTCTGGATCCTGTCAGCTGGAGGCTGACATGAGAATTATGGCCAAGCTGACGTTGCTGATGGACATTTTTATCTACTTGACATCTATTATATTATACTGTTTATATAATCTTAGAATTTTTTCACTTTACATTTTGTTTGCTGCTGTGACTCTGGATTTCTCTTTGGGGATCAATTAAGTACGTTCTGTTCTATTCTATTTAGTTCTATGAATCTGGTCTTGTCAGTTGAATGTGGCTCATATCGAGCCAAATGGGACAATCTTTTACTAAAAATAAGACAAAAACACTTGCTTATATTTCAGATTTTCAAGTGTTTGACAGAAATGATTAGTGAACAAAATCTTGAAAATAAAAATACCTTCATCTCTGACAGCATTGACAGTTTGTCTGTTGAGAAGACCTTCAAACACGAAGCTGCATCTCGAGGGCCTCAGTTTATAGGCCGGTTTTTCACCACACAGGAAGTCATTTTGGGTTAGTGCAGTGGGCTGTGTAACACTGACACTCAGTTTCCAAGCAGCCCAGGTGTTTTTGCTCATCTGTGAGAGGAAGATAAACTGCAGACGCTCTATTTCTGTAACCAAAGAGGCACAAATTGCAGGACACCCACTGATGCAGGTGTGCTTGTTCACATCTTGTGAAAAGGTAAGCAACAGCTGAATTTATCCCGAATGTTTATCTGCTGTGGAAGATGTTTTAAAATAGATGGAAATGACAAGCGTGGTAACAAGAAGAGACGAGCTTTGAACTGGAGTGGAGACTACAGCTTTGATCAAACTCAAGAATGAGTTACTCTGAGAGGTTTGAAGGTGAAAGTGTGAAAAGTGCGATGAACAACCAGAGCTGTGGAGAGGAAAAGAAGAGTTTTACTGCCACTGTTTGTCAAAGTGCAGAACACATGTCAGACTTCTATGGGTGTTACTTTTATTTTATTTTATTTCCTTCAATATATACACTCAGATATCATAAATACTCTTTATTTTGTACTCATGTGTCACACTCGGAGGGCAGGTAGGAGTCTCGGAAATTAGGGGCAAAAAGACTTCTGTGCAATGTGCATTGCTATCGTTATAAAACAGGCCCAAATCATTGAGGATAAAATAATTTCAGAAGTGAATTTATTGTATAAGGCTTGTTAAATTATTATAATTGACAAGTTAGCTTGTTTGGTTGCACACTGCGCTAATTTTCCCCAAAAAACTATATGGCATACATTAAAAAGAAAAGTAAACTGTGAATTCGATGCACATACACCAGAGAAAGTAGGATTAAAATGACAGTCTCATGTTATCACTTGGAATTCTTAGTTTGTGCCAAGTTTAAGTAAAAAAAAAAAATTCATCAACAACAAAGCAGAAGTTCCTTATTTAGAAATATCCAAACAGAGGTTAAACATGGGTTTGCTTCTGTGCTTGGTTTGAAAGAAGCTGTGTGTGTGCAGTTACAGCAAATAAAAGAAAAAGATTAGAGAGAAACACAGAAATATCCACATCAACACCAAAATGAATACAACTTCAAATAAAGGAGATTCAAGTTAATTCTTAAAGTGAAACAACTCCTATACACGGAGCACTTAAGTAGTTCTGGCTCTCTGTAGCTGACACTCTCTTGTTGCCCTGAGAGAAAACAGGTCACAAAGTCCTTAAGTAGACAGCTGGTTTGAGTTGCCACAAATCCTCTGCTCCCAATTTCCATGGAGCAGGAGTTTATTTTCCACACTAGCTGCTCAACCTCAGATGTGAGCTCCACGAATCTAATCTCCGTCCTTTTTATACGTCTCATCCAACACCACTTCCCCAAGCCAAGTAAGCTCTGCAAAGTAGACAGACGGCCCCACCGAGTGCTGGACCACAGTGCCAAATCCAGCACTGGGTGTGATTCTCCCCTGTGGGACTCTGAGTTGGTAGCCTGTAATGTCTCCTGGCATTTCCACCATCCCTCACAATGTCCTCACTTCTATTCTGGGTATATTTCCTTCCTGCTTCCTGTTTTTTTTTCCTCTTCTCACTCAAAGGAGTTCAAAAATAAAAATCCTGTCAGTCAAAAACTGCAGGATTAGCCCTGACTCTACGTTATTCCTTCTTTATTTTGTGGAAGCATGATTTTAAAATGCACAAAAATCTCAAGCAGTCTCTCCTTGTTCTATGAAACCTCTAAAATCCTGGCGCTTAATTTGTGATCTCCAAAAATATCCCCACACTTTGATTGATCCCTTGGTAAAAAAATGAGATGAATATAACGAAGCTTTGGCACAACCTTGGAAGCGGTTGTCATAGTTTCACATTTCAAAGCCAAATTTGGAAACTGATCTGTTGTTTTGGTCTGCAGGAATTAAGAACTAAAAAAATCAGGATAGATTTTAAAAAGTAAATGTTTTCTTAAATCAGCAGCCCGTCACTTGATCCCAAGATCATTCTAAAAAGAATAATTTGTGAATGTTTTCCAGAAGTTTTTTTTCCCAGGTCTAATGTCTGTTGCTGCTTTTAATGCTCCATTTTTATTATGATTATTTTTTACTTTCATAATAACTTTCTCATCTACTCCCCCTCTACCTGATCCCTTGCTGTGTATTGACTGCAATGTTTTTGATTCAACATTTGGTGCATAAATAGAATAACATGCATCAATCTGAAACAGTCACCTATCAAACATAGAAGAAAAAGTCATTTAAAATAAATAAATAACATAATAAAACAGGACAAATGGGATTAATAAATAATATATCATCTAAGATCCTCTGGTAGGAAATCCCAAAAACTAAGGGGCCTAAACAACCAATTACCTGTGGGCACAAGCACAGACTGAAGAACAATTAGAAAATCAAATTTATATGATGTATAAAAAAGTCTAAAGATCGCTGATGGTTCCTGCTCCTGCAGGACTTCAGAAACAAGCGACAAAATCTTAAAACCAACCCAAAAATGAGCTGTTAGAGATCAGAATAAAGGGAGAGATGTGTCCATTTTTCCTGGAACGTGTTTCAAGCTAAACACTTTGGCACTCTTGGCACTTGAGCTCTGAGAAAATGGTCAAACCAAAACCCACTCCAAGACTCTGGCCTCCTTTATTGCATCAGGGAGGTGGTTGGCCCAAACCAGACCAGAAGTGATTGATGTCTTTTCGTGGGTTGAAGGGAGTAATTAAAGTCTCCACAATAGAAACTATTTTCAGAATCAGATTTATTACCAAGTAGATTTTACAATACAAGGCATTTATCTTGGTTTATTAGTGCAACAGCTAAAAACAAAACAAAATAATAGTATAATATAATGTTCTTAACATTTTCAATATTATTCTATAATATGCTTCTATGTTTTAACTGTTGCACTAACAGACTGAGACAAATTCCTCATAAAAACTACTTGGTGATAAATCTGAAGCTGATTGTGAAAATCAGTTCAGTCTTGGAGTCATATTTAGATGAAAGTGTTTTTAGACATCCAGAATTTGATGTAAGTAAGACAAGAAAACACGTTCGAAAGGTCGTTACTGCTACTTGACATTCATAGAATGTACAATCGAGTGTCATCGGCATAGCAAAGGTACTGAATTATCTGACTCAGATGGGTCAATAGACAATAATAGAGGACCTATTAGTGAACCCTGTGGAACACCACCACAAAAAAATCAGTTTACACGGAAATGCTGAGGGACTATATGTAACTGACCTGTAGGTGGCGATATAACTGTAGAGTTTTTTGGTAGTCTACCACCGAAGAAGAGGTGGGCTGATTATCTGGCGTGGATATTGAATGTGTCTTATCTGAGTGCAGAAGTGGAGCAACAGATTGACGTTTTGTTGAAAGGCAGTCAGCAGCTTCAGCATCACAACAAGGTAGTCCGCCACTGAGCTGTTGTTGTTCAGTCACGCATGGTAATTAAAAGTTCCCACAACAAAGTGTAATGTGCAAAGTGGAGCGTGATGTCAGCATTTCCACTGAAAACTCCAGCTTGCTGTTTACACAAAGGAGGTTGCAGCATATTAGATAAATTCCACTCTGGAGAGCGTTTCAAAAAAGTTGCGTTTTAGGTAAAACAGTGTTTCCTTGTGAACAAGAAGCCGAAACACAACAGTACTTTTGTGTTTTATCTTAAAACCGTTGTTGTGTAAACAGCACTTGAGAAGGACCTTTTTGTTTGATACAAAATGTGATTTCTTGTTCAAGAAAATTGTATCGTTCTGCTTCACAACCAAGGTGACTGTGTGTTTCTAAACAGACATTGTTTCTTTTAATTAAAGATAAAATACTTAAAGTGATAACAACTAACAAGGAGCCCAGAGAGAAAAGCTCAAGGCTACAAATGTCTTTGCTCAGTAGCTTATAAAGACTTCCCTTTTCCTAAGAGACAGAAAAAGTCCAAGGACGAAGAAGTGTTGGAAGGCCAAATTCGTCAGCTGAACTCTAAACTAATGATGTTTTTCATTTCTGTTTCACTCCCTCGTTAGCCGCAGAGAGAGCGCACCGCCATGAGTCTGCTGTGATAATGGTGAGTTATGGCGCTCGTACTCACAGCTTTCCCTGATGGTTCCACATGAATGTTCCCAGGGGAAGCTTTGGGAGGCTGCAGCCCCCTGTGTAATTACATTTTAGTGCAGGAAGGAGGAAAGAGAGTTATTCTGCTCTGTCATTGTTAGTGCAGAGCAGGAAGAACATAGAGCAGGCTGGATGCTTTAACATTTCTTCTAAAGTTTAGCCAAGAAAAAATTCATGTAACTCTCCAGTGAGGAACATTCAGATTGTTTTGATTCTGAAGCCCCCTCTGAATGAAGTGGTGCTTTTGATCTGTCTGATGATGTTGTCCTGTGAGTGGGTAAGCATTTTTATCTGAAAAAAAAATCTAACATATCACACGTAAATTTTTAACTGTAAAAAGAAACTGGCTATTTTGGCATTTTGGTATTTCACACATTGAAAATATGAATAAACAATTAAACTTAATGCATTTTTGACTCTTTTGCATTTATATGTCATGAAAAAATAGCACCACCTCTTAAATTCACAGAGGCTTGTTGGATAAGTAATTCATCAAAACTGAATTCATAGCTCCTGAACTAGAGTTCATTAAATCTGTGAAAATTCATGTCTTATGGAAACCAAAATCTGCTTCTCTCCACTCCTCCCCGTGTGGGTAAATACGTGCACATTTCCTGCAGACAGCACACCCAGCTCCGTCACTGGAAAAGCAAACCTGCTCTAAACTTCAGATACTGTGTCTGTGCTGCTCTCTGTACATTGTTTGCTCACAATGCTTTCCAGAAATGCTTAAAGCTATAGCAAAACAAAAAGGTGCTTCCTAGTTAGTCTTCTCTAGCCCAAGGCTCAAACTGAAGTTCATATGAGACAAGGTTCAGGAGCCCTAATGAGACGGAGTCTGTTTGGGTTTAAAACAAAACAGTTCTCCTCCTCCACTGAGTGTTTGTAGCACGATGACAGCCTCCCCCTCTGCTTGATTAGATCCCCACACTCATCTGCACACTCTGAATTAAGACAGGAGTGTTCAGATTACGTGAACAGAACAAGAAATATTTCATTAAATATGGAAAACTCAGACACCTTTCACCAAATGTTTAATATCATAAAATGAGGAGGCCTTGGGTGGCGAGTTATAAATACCTTGTGGACGGGAATGAAAAGAATATGAATTACAGTATAAGATAACACACTGCAAAAACACGGTGATCTAAGCAAGTGCTTTTTGTCTTATTTTTAATAAAAATGTCTTTTTTTAGACTTAATATGAGCAACATTTACCAGACCAGTCAAAAAATGTCTTATTTCAAGATATTTAAAGACAAAAAGAAGGTCTGAATCGCCTGTAACAAATAAAGAAAGAATCTTCCAGTGGGGTAAGAGAAATTTACTTGTATTAAGACATTCTAATGTAAATAGAATTTGTAAAACAAATTGGTAAATTATTCGTACCCCATTGGCAGATGTTTTTTTACCCGTTACAGGCAATTCAGACCTTATTTTGTCTTTTAATATCTTGAAATAAGACACGTATCTGGACTTGTCTGGGGAATTTGGCTCATATCACTTATAATTATAATATTTTTTTGTTGCTTATGCTCCAGCTTTTGCTGTGAAGCAGAATATTGTATTTTAAAAAGATAAACTTTTGACATATCTGTTTATTTTATCTACAGGGACATATGCATATTAAGGGACCACAGATGCAAATTAGCTTTAAGCTAACTCTGATACAATGCATCAAATGGGGAAGTTTATGTTAAATATTGTACATGGTCTCTTTATAAATAAATCTAATAATGATACTTATAATAATCAACATTTCTATTATTATTCCAGCAATATCTGAAAGACTAGTTTTCCATCCGTAGTCCCTGCCCTGATGTTGTTCATAGTTTTCTTCCTAACATTTCCCCTTTAAAATTTAAGATCCTCTCGTGACATTAACTTCACAAAAATATACGTGCAACATTTAAAATAAATAAATTTCATGAAACGAAATGAAAATGTTGACTTGTCAGACAAAAAGTTTGTGTTTGAAGTTTAATATCTGAGGTGTTGTTCTTGTGCCTGGTGCTGATGCAGCAGCTGAAGGAAGACAAAAACAAGTCAATCTGTGGTCTGACATGTTTGTGATGTGCAGCCCACGGCCTTTAAATAGACAGAGAGACAGCAGCTCTAAATGAAGCACCCGTCTTATTTTTACTTGCTTTTCACAGGAGCAAAAAATTATAGAATGTGACAATGTGCTTTGCATCATGTGCAGTCATCTGACAGAAACAGACAGTTCATTAACAGACGATCCAACGCTGTGTCTGTCTGACACTTACATCTGTAAATTTCTGACTATAAATGTCCATACATGTGACTTCTCAGACAAACAGCGAGTCGTGTTGCAATGCCTCATCTAGCTTCCTGTACTTGTCAGTGGTTCAAACTTATAAAGGCTTGAAGTCCAGATTTCTAGAAATATTAAATCACTTTTTATGAAAACTTGCTTTTCATATGAAGTAGGATTAAGTTTTGCACTGTTTTAATTTCTTGCAATGGTTTTTAGTAGGTCTGATAAAGTTAAACTTGTTGTCTCTGCTCAGGACTGCAGCTGGAGAGACAGACGCAGAAATCTCACATGTGCAAACAACAGCGTGCTGGAGCCTGAGTACGACGTGGTGGATGACCAAGAGGAAGTGCTAAGTGTGCACATACTTCCTGCACGGCCTCTATATGAGGAGAGAGAGTACGCAGGTAGAGAACAACACACACATTCACACAGCTCTAAGTTTCTGTTCTCATTTCCTCGTTCCATTTTATTCCAGGTTGCCCAGATTGAAGCGTGGACCTGGTTTCATTCACGCTTCATAAATGTTTTTATGTTTAGTGTTGAATCTTTTCTGTTTGATTTTTATATGTTCGTCTCTTCTTGGTGTTTTTATTGTTTTGCATTTCTTATAAGTTCAAAGATATTGTGCAACAGTAAACCACAAAAACTGTTCTCTGGTCGAGCAGCGCGTCTAGTCTCAGTCTGAGTGATGCTGCCTGTCTGTGGGAGGGATCCTGACCTTTAATGTTTGATGACATGCATCTTACTTTTGTGGTTCCTGTCTGCCTTAAAGGAGGAGGCTGTGAGAGTGAGTCCATCAGCAGAAACTGAGCAAGTTTTAACCACAGATAAATCAAAATGTTTGCACGTTATTGAGCTTAAAATAAGCTCAGAGTTAGTCGTGTCTTTACGGTTTCCTAAAAAGCAGCTTCAGTCAAACCAAAACATTTTTACATTTTCTTACTGGTTTTAAATCCACTGATGAGCTCAAGGAGAAAGGAGACGTTGTTAGTTGTTAGTAAACTAAATCCCTAAAAAGATTTATCATTGTTGTGACAGTTTTGACACCAGCTTTGGAAAAGGCAGTAAAACCAGTGTCTTTACTGGTCCTGTCATGTATATTTACTTTTCTCCTGTGAAAAATCCTATCACATTTTTTCTTTTAACGGTCTAACATAAACTTGTCATTTCAGGCAGATTTAACTCTGCTATTTTACACTGAGGTAGAAGATCTTTTTTCTGAAGCTGAGTGATTCTCCAGCTCAGAATCAGAATTAGAAATACTTTATTGATCCTCAAGGGGAAATTGCGTTTTGGTTTACAGCTGCTCCAATTCAGAAGTGTTAAAATATAAGAAAGTACAAAATATTAACACAAGTGTCATACAAAAACTAAATATATGCAAAAATGATATAATTATGTACATTCTACTAAAAAAGATATGGTGTATAAATAATGACATAAGTTAGGGGTTTAAAAAAAAGCTATGGTTAAATTTGGTCATGAAATTTTTCAGGAAATCTAACATATTTTGAGAAATATTTTAATTTTTTATTTTATTTTATTTTTTATTTTTTTTAACCTTACCTTAATCTGTAGAAACATTAACTGGTATTGGTTTAAATGAAATAACATTTATTCGTTTAATTATCTAATTTTTTTTCATTTATTAATTTAGTTATTTATTTTATTGTCATTTTAGTCCAGCATTCAGAGGAAAGTGTCATTTCCATCACACCACAAAAAAGGTTTTTTCAAACAAAATAACTACAACAACCCATGTTTTCAAAACATTTCATGAAATTTCACACAAAGAGCTTTCCAAATTTATAACTTTACTTATTTTAATCATTTAAAAGACAATATTTTCTCCTCATCTGTATCACAAAAACCCTTTAGCTGTCTTACTGAAGTCTAAAGTTTTAACATGGCAGAATCATTAGACATGAATTGTAACCTTAACTGCATTCATTTTAAAAACTACCAGAAATTATTTGTGCTATTATTATAAATTTTCTGGGAAAAAAAAATATGTGTTGTGCTGTCATTTCCACCACACAATGTCATGTCCATCAGGTGTTAGAAATGAGGAGCGCTGGTGAATTTCAGTGACTTTTATTGTCCTTGACACCAAGAGGCATCAGCTTTGAAATTACATGTGTTGTTTAAACAAAAAATAATCCATAGATGTGATAATAACACTCTCATTTTCATTTCCATCACATCATGTCCATCCATCACAACAAAAAGTGTGATGTGAGTAAACAAAGCGATGGAAATTTCAAAATATTACTTTAAAAAAAAAATCTCACAAAATATAAACATCAATTCTAATCTGTTTTAGAGTTAGCATAAAATATATACAAAATACACATTATAAAGTTTTTCTAATTTTTACATTCAAAGAAATTATGAGCTGTTTGGAAATTACGACTAATAAACTTACTCTTTGATTTGCAGGACTTTTTTTCTTGTTTCTCTTCCTTCCGTGGAGCTAACGATGCTCTCCTGCCATGAGCCCCTCTCTCACATGACAACTGATGTGGTTGTTAGTATACAAAGGATACAAAATATCTCTTAAGTAACATTTTGTGGTGCGTGGTGGAAGCAACAGTGACCTCAGTATATCTCACGAACACACATTTATTTTATTACAATAAGGAGTTTCTCTGACATCTGTCATTAAAGTTACTGTAGAATCACAATCAATTTCAATCTTATGAGAGACTGAGGGTCCAAAGTCTGGTCAAGGGACAAAAGACGTATAGTATAAAAACACTCATACAATAGTTTATATAATCATAGTTTATATACTGAAAAAATATTTTATCTGTCATCATTTTTTTGGAGTTCTTCTTTGTGTCAGCTAAAGCAGGGTACACACATAAAGATTATCAGCTGTTTTTGTCTTGACTTTCCTCCTTCCTGACCAAGAACGGCAAACGCCCAATCATCTTATGTCTTATCAGATCATCCTATCTGATCATCCTGTGGTCTGAGGTGTGTTTAGAGTGAATTTGTTCTGATAATCACCTGCCAAACACAGTCAGGGCCGAAAATCGTAAATATTATGTGATATTTAGGGAAAGCTGACGACTCCCAAGTCATGATTCGGTGAATTGTGACATGGAATGGAATGTAGCCAATCAGGAAGCCAGCTGAGTGAGGATCAAGGATGCAGACGTAACAAAAAACAAGCATGGCTGACCTGACATGGAAAGTCTGTGAGGAACGTCTGTGTTCCCGCTGTCTCCAGGATTTTTTTCCACAGTCTTTCTTTTTTTTTTTTTGATTGGTGAATTTTCCGTTACAAACAGTCCTGCCCAGCAATCAGGATCTTGCTCACCCTGTCATGACTCTAATCTGCAGAACCACCCATGCACTATACATTACCCTGCATTGATGGATACTTACATAGAATTAACTGAGGATGTCTGCTCAGTTTTTTCCTTCCAACACATGCTAATTGTTGATGGTGGATTAGTGTTGTCTTTGGTTAACATAACATACAGCTCGTGATTTGGCTGAATTATTGAACTGATGTTAATGTCATCGGCTTTATATGGGTCATGAAAAGAGTCAGTCTGTTTCATAGAAATCACATCAGGTTTGAACGTATGAGAGAGAAGCTTCAGAATAGACTAACTGACCTAAATTCAAAAAGCGAAGAAACTTTTAGTCCCAAACTTGACAAAACTTTGGGCGAAAAGAAATGTTTGTACGGTTAGCACAATTAGAATGTTTCACTTGGCTACAGAGAAAATATCAGTGGCAGACATAATTAGACTGAGGCTGAATGAAGTGCAGGCAGAAAACACCAGCTCCACCGCAGACTGTGGAGGGAATGAAAGCAGCGCGGATCTGAGACAGGGAGCTCATGCTGAGTGAGCATGATCTGCCAGTGGGTCTCCAGGGCCATCTGTTGGCTGAGTCGGACTGCGGGAGATTACAATTATCCAGAAGCTGAGGGGGGAAAGAGAGAGAGGGGTGGGGTGTAGTGTGAATAGACTCCCTTTACTCTCCAGTCTGGACGTGGCCCACAGCCAGGCGCCGCACAGCTGCACTTCGACAACTTTATACTGAATGTGGCTTTTAAATTTGCTCAGACTCTGAGTGTTCTCGCTCTGTAATCAATACAGCCTGCTGCTGCAGCGCACTGCTGGGACCGCCGACGACCAACTAACAGGAATAATAAAGAGTATCTTAACTGTCAAATATCACTAGAACTACTGAAACCACTATCCTTACTGTCTTTTGCTTTCAAGACAGGGATCTTCCAAGGTCTTCATCAGCTCAGAGCCTGCCTTCGCTCGCCACTGTAAGGTCCCAGCTTTCTGTGCTGAATGTCATGTTACAACAGAGCAGCTGAATGTTAGATTTTCACACTTCTTTCTGCTCTCTTCTTCATCAGGGAAACTCTAATACCTTCCCCAGAGAAACCACACACAATCCTTCTTCAGGTAAAGTGACAAAAATCTGATTTTTGATGTAAAAATCGAACACATGCCACAAAAAGTGGTATCTGGCGTGCCACTGGTGGCTGAGTGGAACATGTCACTTACCTAGTGGCATATTCTGGCATTCCAGTTCCATCAGTGGTATGCCACTCATCTAGGACTGGTTTATCCCATTTTTTAACACCAGGTGGTGCTTTAATAAGGCATGCATTTATTAGACTGACTGTTGTATTCTTTTTTTATTTTCAGTATAATTTTGCCAGTAATGAAAACGAATGTGTATGTATTATGTGGTCTTTTGACGTGGTCTGTCTTCAACAAGTAATGGCTTTTTTTTTTTTTTTTAAATAATTTTTTTTTTTTTCCAGTTCTGAATGTATGAAAATAAAGTTTCATTCATTTGGTTTAATGCTACACTCGTGTACAGAAGGTGGCGATAAGCATCTAAGTTGTTAGGGACACTCTGCATTCAGGTTAGGGAACCTGGACACAGTGGGCTAGGCTAGACAGTAGGCTAGGCTAGACAGTAGGCTAGGCTAATGCTAGCCAATTTAGCCAACCAACAGCAATCAACTGCTTACTGTAAGTTAGTAATAGGCTGCAACTTTCAAACACTCAGTTACACTGTACAAGAAAAGCCAACTAAGACAAAGGTTTGGCCGTGGGAGTGTTTACTGTTTTCTCTGACACACAGAGGTAAACAATGTGAAAGACCACATTCATACATATTGTAGGGGCGTGACATTCATACATGTTAAAGTAAATAAATAATGTAATTTTGGGTTGAATTTTTATCTTTATTTAGGTGATTTCATTGCATAAGTTAAATTTTAAAAGTTAAGTTAAAATGTGTATAAAGTCAGCTTAAAGTAATTTGATTAAATACATGTTTTATTTATTTATTTATTTATTTATTTATTTATTTATTTATTTATTTATTTAATTATTTAATTAATTTTATTTTTTTTCTTTGTAAAGCTAAAAGTGGAACGGCTGCTCCAGCAGTGAGATGGGTTATCACCACTTTAAGAGAGAGGGAAATTTTTATGAATTTGAATGAAATAAAATGAAATGAAATGAAACTAAATTAAATTAAATGAATTAGAATTTGAGAGAGAGAAAGAGAGAGAGAGAGAGAGAGAGAGAGAGAGAGAGAGAGAGAGCTCTTTCTGGCTTTGTCAGGGTGAGGGTGACGTCAGTCAGTTGAGGATCAATCAAAGACCGTAGTATTGTTCATCATTTAGGAAAACTTGACTTGGAATCATCCAGTAAGATTGTTTAACAAGCTGTGGATTAAAGGAATTTGTTTAATCAGTTTTACTTTAAAGTCCTGTGGAAGTTTTTTCATCTTCAAATAAACATAGATGAGTAACTCCAAGGCCTTTAATCTTCAACCCCAACAAATATACATGGGTTTGTATTACTGCTAGAATTATTGTCATCAATAAAAACAAAATACAACAGCCAGTCTGATAAATGCATGCCTTTTTCAAGCAACCCCTGAAGTTAGAAAATGGAATATACCAGTCATAGACGAGTGGTTTATCACTAGTGGAGCTGGCATGCCAGTTTGAAAACTGGAATATGCCACTAAGGAACTGGCACCACTTTTCCTTCTTGGCCCTTGCAGGCAGGTTTTGTTTCTGCCTTTCTTGGTCTCTAAAGAGTCACTTAGGTGTCACACATTAGCCAACGTTAGCAAAATGTTGATAGATATTGCTGTGTAAAAGACATTACAGTCTCGGTTCACTGCTTTTATGGCTTTTCTGCACTTGGTCCCAAACTGCTGCTCAGCAGAAGTTACGCAGGGTCACTCAAGCTGCATTATTCAGGATGTGACTCAAAGTAAAAGGCTCTGAAAAATCGGAAAGTGTTGCTCAAAATACTGATTACATGGCAGAATGGAAGGGCACACAGGGAGCACAGACCTCTCAGAAAATGCCTATAGTCCAGGTCTCATGCACAGATATCAAAACAAACATTGAGAGAACAGTTTGACTATTGTTCTTCTTGGGTCAATGCTAAGATTTATTTATGTTTTCTATCCTTTATTGGATCTTGCCAATTTCTTTGCACAGTAGTTCAAATGAAAGTACCGTTCTACAAATGAGCAGTGGTGGACAGGTATTTACTTGAGTGCTGTACTTAAATTCATTTTTTGAGTATCTGTGCTTTACTTGAGTATTTATATTTTTGGAAACTTTTGACTTTCACTCCACTACATTTATAGGAAGCTTATCAATATTTTTTTTCTTTTAGGTTCAGCCTAGCTTGTCATCAGCTGTTTGTGTTTATCTTTTTTAAAATGCAATTGTCCCCACCCTGTGCCCCTCACAGAAGGGAACCAGTCACAGTCACTGCTCACACCTGGGATGAATTTAAATATGTCTACAAGACTAAATGTGCATCATCTTTCAGGGATCTCCATCACTTTCCACAGACAGAAAAATTCAGGTTAGATTTTGTGTGGTTTACAGGTTTTATTAAGGCATGTGTTATGTTGACATGTAGCCAAGTGGTTCAACAGGAGGATGAGTTCTTGAAAGCAGAGTGTAGTTTGTTTATTGTAATGGACTGAACAGTAAACTTGCAACTCCCCCATAGTGAACATGTGGGGAGAAAAAAAGGCCCTCCTGTTTATTTGTTTTTTTGTTTTTGTTTTGTTTTTTTTAGGTGGTGACATTTAAAAAAAAAAACAATAGCTGTCATCATTTTTGATTGCATTTTTATGCTGATGTTTCTATAGACTTTTTATAGTAGAGTAAGTCAGTACATCACAAGATGGTTTCAGAGAGTTACAAAACTCTCAAGTTTTCTGCAAGAAAATGTACTTTTTACTTTTAAATACTTAAGTAATTTTAAATACATGTACTTTTGAATACTTAAGTATTTATAAAAGTAAGTACGTTCGTACTTTAACTTGAGTAAGATTTTGACCGAGGGACTTTTGAGTAAGATTTGACCATGAGTATCAGTACTGGAGTTGAGTACTTTGTCCACCACTACAAATGAGGTTTCCCATCCGTTGAGAGGTCTCACTCAGACCTGGCTTAACAGCCCTTAAACATCCCACCCAGAGTATGACAGCCTTAGAAAACAGCTGTCATGGGAAGATGGTGTAGCTAACTGTAGTCACTTTTCTACTCACAGGACCTGCTATAAACAGAGACCTTAAGCCTGGCAGGAATAAACCAACAAGTTTAGGTAAGAAACTTTGAAGGAGAACTTACTTCACCACCTCGGCTTCAGAGGAGTTTAAACTTAACACATGTTCACATGTTGCTTCTACAGTTAAAAGGCTCGTACCTGAGCCAGGAGAGCAGGTAAATTCTCACATTCCCACTCTGATGTGTCATCACAAACTTCACCTTAACTCACAATAATTCATTATTTTTCTCTCCTTTTACCACCCCAGCACTCATTCAGGTATTTTTTCAACTATTGCTGAAGTTATTCAAACTGCATCAGCAAATATTACTGTGTTTTACTGAACAGGTTAAATGCAGAGATGTTTTTATTCCCAGGGGCTTTTCATCGCCTCCTCAATTTGTCTCAGAGTTAGCTAACCGGCTGTCTGGTCTGGCTCTCCATGAACCCTGCAGGAGAGAGTGAGTACTCTTGGATTAATTTGTATCACAACATGAAGCAGGTAGACAAATCAACACTTGTATCAGTGAGCCGCTGCCCCGCTGTGGATTTATTTTTCTGTGCTTTAACAACCTGATGTGACCTTGTTTTCCCTTTCTTTGTGAGAGCTTGAAGATGAGGGTAGGTTCTCCAATGTAATGGTGGCGCCCTCTGCTGGTTAGAAAAAACAAGTACAGAAAAGTGTCATATTTAAACAGAAAGCTGTTTTTACAGGATGTATAAACAGCCGGATTAAAACTTCACTCATATAATTTGAGTAAAATAAGTTATAGCACTAGACTTGCAAGTCTGTGAGCAAAAATTCCCTTGACACTAAAAGAGAGATGACGTAGTTGGAAACCCTCCAAAACTGTTTACAATTTTTTTTATTATTTTTTATTATTATTATTATTTCAGTGGTCAAAGAGCAACAAAAAAAGTAAGTAAGCAAACATCCAGCAACTTCACAACATCAGAAATTAATTTCTTACAACATATTTTTACACAGTATATCTTTTAAAATTATTCAACAATTGATTTCTACTTAATGTCTTGATTCATGTTTTTTTTTTCTTTATTTCTTTAAAACCTTTAACAGGCAGAATTTAGTCAACAGTTTACAGGTAAGCCATAAAAAAAAAAAAAATAAACGGATGAAGATGAAAATGTTATGTTGAAATATAATCATGTTTAACATGTTTTCTAGGTCTGGAGAGAGCTGACTGTGTTTCCAACCAACACACCAACCAAAGACACTCTCTGGATTTGGAGACTCATGATGTAGAAAAAAGGTTTGGCTTTGTTTCCAAAGTTTTTTTTTACTACAAATGGGCTGGATACATTAAGTCTGATGCGTGATTTTTTTCTTCTTTCAGGTCACAACAAAGATTGGGTGAGTAATGGTTGAACATTTAAGCATCAGTTTCACAATCATTGACTTATAAATTCACCGTCAGCTTCTCTTTAAAGAAAGGGTCGCATCAAAACCTCATCACCACGAGTGGCCTCAAACCAAAGATGACTTTGACCAGCGTGTCTTTGTTCTGACGGGAAAACCTCAACAGGTATGTTTGCATCCTCTTTATGAAACAAAAAAAAATAGTTTTAGGTTTCTGACTCCCTTAACTCTGTTATCTAAACTCGGCAGACATATTGTGAAGAGGACTGGTACATCGGGCCTTGTAACCGTGCCGACGCTGAACACGCCTTACACCTGGTTAACAGGGTACAGTGACTTTTCTTTAGAGAAAACATGAACCAGATCCAAATCGAAACCTCTCTGAAGCCTCAAACTTCTCTCTTTTGTCATGATAACTGTCATAGGATGGGGCTTTTTTGGTGCGAGACTGCTCCATAAACACCAACAGTGAACCTTTGGTGTTGGCCGTGTATCACGACAAGAAGGTTTATAACGTGAAAATCCGATTCATCGAAAGCAGTAACAAATATATACTGGGAACAGGACAGCGATCAAATGATGTAAGATGGTGGTGCAATTTTAAAAAGAGTAAATAAAAACCAAGTAAATAAAAACAGAATACAATGATTTGCAAATCCTGATTAACCTATATTCAATTAAATACACTACAAAGACAAGATATTTATTGTTCAAACTGAGAAACTTTTTTGTTTTGTTGCAAATATTCACTCATTTTCAACTTGATGGCTGCAATCCTAAAAAGCTGGGACAGGATCATGTTTCCCACTGTGTTCCATCACCTTTCCTTTTAACAACACTCAATAAGCGTTTGTGACTTGAGGACACTAACTGTTGAAGCTTTGGAGGTGGAATTCTTTATCATTCTTGCTTGATGAACAACTTCAGTTGATCAACAGTCCGGGGTCTCTGTTGACGTATTTTAGATGTAGTGATGAACTGTGTGAACTGACAATGGTTTTCTGAAGTGTTCCTGAGCCTATGTGGTAATATCCTTAACACAGTGATGTTGGTTTTTAATGCAGTGCTGCCTGAGGGGTCAAAGGTCACAGGCATTTAGTGATAGTTTTCAGCCTTGCTGCTGATGTGCAGAGATTTCTCCAGATTCTCTGAATCTTTTGATGATATTAGGGACTGTAGATGATGAAATCCATCAATTCTTTGCAATTGTATGTTGAGAAACAATTTTCTAAAACTGTTGGACTATTTGCTCACACAGTTGTTCACAAAGTGGTGAACCTTGCCCCATCCTTGCTTGTGAACCCCTGAGTGTTTCGGGGATGCTCCTTTTACACCCAATCATGACACTCACCTGTTCTCAATGGACCTGTTCACCTGTGGAATGTTCCAAACAGGTGTTTTTGGAGCATTCTTCAACTTTCCCAGTTTTTTGTTGATCCTGTCCCAGCTTTTTTGGAACATGTTGCAGGCATCAAATTCAAAATGAGTGAATATTTGCAACAAAACAAAGTTTATCAGTTTGAACAATAAATATCTTGTCTTTTTAGTGTATTCAATTGAATATAGGTTAAACAGGATTTGTAAATCATTGTTCTGTTATTATTTACATTTTAAACAATGTCTTCATTGGAATTGGGGTTCTAATTATAAATGAGATATACCTGAAATTAACATCTAGGGAAGAATAGATGGATTTTGTATCAGTTTCCATGGATTTTTGATTGCTAGCAAGTAAGGGCACTGTATACAAACATAGTGTCATAAAAGCACTTGAAAAATTTTATATTTTACATAACGCACACTGTAGTCAGCATCAAAATAATTGTAGTATGTTTTTCCACCTCTGCAGATGTTCGACTCAGTGGCAGACATCATCAAGTTTCACTCTATTTTCCCCATCGTACTCATCAGCGGGAGAAATGTGCCTGGAAGTCGATACCCAGAAAACTGTGTGCTGACATGTCCAATTACAAAATGGGATGTTAACCAGCTGCTGCATTAACACACAGGCCATAAAAGCAAAGATAAACTGCGGAATGCAACCCGGGTATTGAATAATATCTAACTTCCAAATTTTTGATTCTGCTCATTATCTGAGAATCTGTTGATGGGATTTCTATTGGTTATAATTTCATCACCTGTCATCATGTGTATCAGTAATAAAGTGAGTATGTAATTTGCTTTTTCTACTTATTTATTGACCCTTATATAGCCTATTAAAAGAGCTCAGGATCTCTTTTAAAAGGGTGACCTGGCCAGGAGGTCAGCAGCACACATCATAAAAAGACGTTACCAGATATACAGTACTTTGGTTTTGTTTGTGAACTCAACAGAAAATGTAGGTGTTCATATAATTTAGAACATGAATCATTTCAGTGCCATAATACATACATTTTAAGATAAAAGCCAGGATCGTAGGAAAATGGACCTCCGGCCTGACTTCAGACATGCCGCATAAGGTAATTATAGTGCTTTGCTGGATGTTAGAATTTAAAAAAAAAAAGGCAACAGGTGATTCGACCAATCAGATCCCTCCCTGCTGTGTCAAATCAGTTGACTCATTCACACCTCTCTGTCAGGTCTCTTTGGAGCCTTAGGCTACCTGGTGGGAGCAATGAATTGGGGCCACTTAGTAATTGGCATACTACTGGGCTCTGAGTATCAAGTCATCTTCTTCTCAGCGCTAAGTGCAAATGTATTTTAAAAAAGAAAAAAAACACCACATGTCAGTAAGATCAAATTCTCAGTACAGGGTTCAACGGATAAATTTTATAGTCGCTTGAACCATTGACAATGCAGATAAAATAGTGAATAAGTTAAACAAATTCTTTGCAGAGATAGGGCCAAATCTTGCCAAGCAGATCCCAGAGAATGACCTTAGCTGGAACCACTTTGATAGGGAGGGGAAATGTAACCAAAACACACTGTTTTTGACTCCAGCAGACGACAGAAATAAAACAACTGATTAATAACTGCACAGGAAAAATGTCAAAAGACGTCCATGACATTGACATGAAACTAGTCAAAATGGTACAAGAAGAGATTGCATCATCTTTGACACATATATGTAATCTATCTGGAACAAAAGACTGGTCATAAAAGGTCAAATACGGACACTAAAAGACAGTCAAGAATTATGTCATACTTCTGTAAATGGAATACAAATTTATAATAATCTGATGATATGTGGAAGAGACTAAATATTGAGAAAATGGGGACGGGACTAGATAAGCTCTGCTTCTCCCGTCTTCCCTTTCGGACATGTACAAATTGATCAACTATTGACAATGTGTGATGTTGTATAAGTGTGCTGATGTGACCGAAATAAAATAAATAAATAAATAAATAAATAAATAACCCCCCCCCCCATTTATATTAAGTCATTTATTTTTATTTTAAGTATTATTGAAATACTTTATGTTGTTCCCTGCCTGTATTACTACAGTTGGGAGCAAAATTATTCAACCCCCCTGGTGTGTTGGGGTTTCAGGCAAAACATATTACTTTTAAGCTGTTTTAAGTCATGATATCTGAAGAGATGTTAGGAGACTTAGGTTGCAATAAATTAACAGTATTCATATGCTTCCAGGTTTGTGTGATCAGGGAATTGTAATGCTCTGACCTAGCCAAATATACCTAGGGTGTGTGGGGGGTTGAATATTTTTGCTCCCAACCGTATTTTGCATTTACTTATTATTTCATTTATGTTATTCGTATTGCTGTTAATTGTTGTGTCTTATTGGTGGAATTGTCATTGTTGGGGTGGAGTGACAGGGGAAGGGGTTAGGGAACTTGTAGGGTGTTATCATATATTCCAAAAACATGATCAAATGGCAAAAAAATATGTTTAAATAAATAAAAATAAAAAAAAACACGCACAAGTGAAGTGACCCCCATGTCAGCTCTTTTACCTGTTGTTCTCTACACACCTGTTAGCCCACACTGATATGTTGTCCCATCTGGAGCACTGGTAATTCTTGAAAACTGTGTATAAAAAATGGGACTTCTGAATCCAGATCATTTTGATCCAGAATACATTTTTTGAACAACTGGTCCCTTATGTCAACAAGAAAACAGGCAGCATCGATCAGATTCATTTCACTTTGCTTTAATTCAAAAAGTGGAGCTACACAATTCTTTTATAAAAGCATGGAACACGATTATAACACCAGACGATTAAAAAAACAGGAGCAGTTTAACTGAAACATAAATATTTGTAAAAACAAGAGTGACTGAGAGGCAAAGCAAGACAGTAAGAGAACGATCACATCTATTTACACCTTTAAAATAGTTATATACAGCAAAGACAGCACGGCACAGCAGCTTAAGACTCTGCAGTGTGAGGACAGAACACAACGTAACTGCTGTTAGTATGAGCACTGCTTCTCAGTTCTTCTTATTTACAGGTACATACACAATAAAATCTGTCAGAGACCAAAATGTATTTACACAATAAAAACTCTGGGCAGCCAAGTCCTACAAATAGAATCACAGGTCTAGCACCTTATACGTCATGGTTACAAAGAAGAATGTACAGGGTGCGGAAATGTTGCCTTAAGAAGAGATACAGATATAAAAAAAAAAGAGTCTGAGAAGATTGCCTATGTCCCTTCAGTGGATGGAGAAATATACAGATGTCCAACAGCCCTGGTAACATCAGTCTCTGAGTGTGTGCATGGCGTCAAGACAATTAAAAAAAAAAAAAGGAACGAAAAGAGTAATACGTGGTTTGTAGTAAGAAACGGTAACAATACTGTTTCTAGGAGCTCCGTCTGTCATTTCAAAGAGGATACACACCAAAGCACACAGTATGGCACAAGAACGAACAATGATCCAAGAGGACATCTGCAGCTTTGACACTTATTCTTCTGACTTTGTAATCAAACAACTTTATCTCAAAATACCTGTGATTACTAGAACACTGAAATGTAGTTTGAAATTAAAAAAAATAAAAAACAGACAAAAAACCCCAACATATCCACCTGTTTCTTTAGAAGCCTTGGGGGTGTTGACTTCCGCAGGCAGTTACCAACTTCCAGGTTGCCTAGCAATGACATGGCTGACGGCAAGCTAGCTGAAAACAACTCATGTGAAATCATTAATGCTAGACAGGGCTTATTGTAAACTTTTAAAACATCCACACTATGAATCCACCTCCGATTTTTATTCATATTTTCTTGCTGCTAAAAACCGGTTATAAGAGCTTTTTAAACATTCCAGGATTGAAGCTCATGTGAGCAAGTTTCTCTGTGTTGTTTTGGCACCCCCTGTTGAAAAAGTGATACTGTACTCTTTTCTGAGGATCTTGACCTGTAGGTGATCAGATGTCTCACTGGCTGTGTTCTTGCTGAAGTGTTTTAAATATTACAATACAGAAACTGTCGGGTTATAATCTTGTTCTTTAAGACACACTGGAAGGATTTAAAAATACAGATTTAGACCAAAACCTCAAAAACAAAAACTAACGGTGCATTCAGGGACTTTGTCAGCTGAGAATTTTAGAGTTACAAACACTGGTTGAAAGCTGAGCCCCATTCCAAAGGAAATCATTTGTTTCCCTCCACTCATACACGATGGACAACCTACGTTACTTTTGCACATCAACATATCCAAACTGATGACAAACAGTACAAGGTATGCCCAGATTCCAGTACTTATCAACACCCCAAACAAGTCGATTTTGACCATCTGGTTATTAAAAAAAAAAAAAACCAATTTACAGAATATGAGTGCAGCAACAAATTGCTAACAATAGGATCATGGAAAACAAAAAAACAAACAAACAAAAAAGGAGTCCAGCAAATATCAACTAGAGTGTGATATTAAATAAAGTTTCATTTTCCAAACCATGTTTGAAGATGCTATTGGAACAAAAAGCTGAATGGGGCTGAACTTTAGTGTGATTCTTATGGTTACAACCTCTGTATCAGATGCTGCAAAATGCCAACGCCAGCAGACATCAAACGTCCACATTTTAGGAAAAAAACAAAACAAACACATGTAAAAGGGCAGAATTACAGTATGTACTCTGTGTTTACATATGGTGGCTGATAATGGACAGAAGAAGGGGGATTAAGCCGTTGATTTATTTTATAAAATTCATCTTTTATGCTTAATATTGCACAATGGGCTCAATCCAAATTAATGCCATCAAAGATTAAACACTTCATCACAACTTACTTGTCAGCCACCACTAATTTTTCACATCATATTTAATATTAATGTGTCCTGTACTCAGTGTGCAGTGCATTTTGGGAGAAGGGGCAGTAAAGCATCTCTGATGCAAACAAAAAATACACACAGGATTTTTTTTTTTTCCTGTCGGAGTTGAAGTAAACAGCATGCATTGTTTACTCCACTCTGAGAGAGCTACTGAACTGGCACACTTCTGCATCACCACTCCACATCTCTTAATAAACAACGGGAATCTAATACAGCAGATGATCCCAGGTCATTCAAAAAGTCGCACTGAGCCTGAATATCTCACATCCATTGCCGATAAAATGATTTAATATGTACCACATAATGGTCAGTGATATTCAAATGTTCGTAATTTCATACTTTTATACTCCCATAAAGAAAATAACTGCTCTATTATTGTTTATTTCAAGTCGATGTATCCCCTGTAATACCCTGTCTCTAATCATGAATTTACACTTATATTTATAGTACATTGTGTGATAACCTCATGAAAAGACTCCAACAGTACATCCCATCACCTCATACTTCTGCCCCATCACTTTGCTCAGCCTCATTTTTAAGATCTGGCACTTAGGGGCTCCTCTATCTGATAAAGTGTCCACTCTTGCAGCCTGTACTGAGGCCCGAGGCTTTGGATGGTTGAGAACCACCACAGGCTGGTTTTGTCGCGGCTGTTTAACCAGTTGGTTCTCTTTGAGGGGCATCAGATGTAAAACAGCACAATCCCTTAGACTGCCTATTGGTCCCTGAGTCTTACATTTGGATATTTTGAGTTTCAGTCCCTTCCTGTTTTTTTTCCACACACCTACTTGCACCCTTTTCAAAGAGACGGTCAGGAACTTGGAGGAGATGTCGTGCTCACTTTTCCGAATTTGATGCACAGGCTCTGCAGGTGCATCGACATGCTCGGCAGTTTTAGAAACGCACTCCTCATCCTTTAAAGGTTTTGAATCCGGAATTTGAACTTTTTTGTCTTCAACCGGCTTTGTGATCTTGTTTTCCTCCTTGATATGGATATGACTGAGTACAGGAGGGGGCTGAATACCCTTATCAGGCTCCTCTAGTTTTATAGGCTCACTTCTCTGGGGAGTCAAAAGGTTGTGGGTTAAGAATCCATTTTTTGTTGACACCTGTGCGCCTGGTCCCTTGAGTGTTTGCTGCTCCCTCACCAGGGCTGTGCTGTTAGTGATATTGCTGTGATTTTGAGTTGTGTTCCCAGAACTTTTATTCATGGCTATCCCATGCAGGGCAGCCATTAGTGGCTGGATTGAGCCTTGTACATCCTTTGATTGCTGGCTTAATGAAAACACAGATGAGATGACAGGGAAAGTCTCGGGTTCTTTGTCTTTCGCCTTTAGTCTGACGTCCTGTGTCCGTGCTGAAATCTTCGAATAAGTGCCATTAGAAAGCGCCGGTGTTTTCATCAAGGGGGGCTCGTTCTTTGTCCTGGGTGAGGGAAGAGGCAGGCCAGCAAATTTATCTTTGCAGACTAAATTCAGTGCAGGTGTTAGTTGGACAGCTGAGGATGAGGAAACACTCAAAGATGGAGATAGTGATTTGGAACTCTGCTGGCTCAGGCCCACTGCCTCCTTCTTCATGTTGGATGTATTGTTGTGGCTGAGATGGACTCTAGGTTCCAGTTTTGCACCCATCAATGCTTCTCGAGGCACACTTTTTAACTCTACTGCTTTCTGTGGGAGGGGGTTTCTGTTTTGCAGCGGCATTAGATTACTCCTCTGATCTGCTGCTCTCTGAGAAACACATGCGCCCCTGTTTTCTGGGTGCAAGTTGACTGGCATCCTGTTGGGAGCCCTTGCGGTGGTAACAGTGGGTGCAGCTGCATTTTGGCCAACAGGTTCCCGCTGTATAAATTTGATCCCATTACTTCCCTCCCTTGCAGAATTGAAAATGCTGTTGGGAACTTTGTTTGGAACAGCAGAGTTACACTCTAAGTCAATTATTTCTTCTGATGATCTTTTCAATACAATTTTTTTTTCTTTGCTAACTTGACACGGCAGGTTTTTGTTTACATTGGCTGGGGCAACAGGAGGCAGCTGCACATTCACATTCTTAACTTCGTAAGATTTTCTGTTAACAGTGCACGTCCCCAAACTTACAGAATTTGCTGCATTTGGATGACTCAATGTGGAAGGTAACTGCCTCCCAAGTGGAGTGTTTTCAGAGACCATGGTCCTCGTGTCTTTTATCACCGACTCACTTTCTTGTTGAGAGACAAGCCTCAGTTTGAGCTCCTTGGTCCCGTTGACAGTCTTCACCTCTACAAGCTCAACCAAACAGCCAGCTGGGATGTTTACTTCCTCTGGAAGGGAGACTGTCAGAGCCCTGCTCTGCTGAATGAGTCCGTTACAAGGGGGTAAAAGTTCTGCTTTGCCATTAGCAACATGCGCAACATTACTGTCCAGTGTCTTCCCTCTTAGTTCATCTCTTCCCAGTCTAACAGCAGGTGCACTCGGTTTGGGCACTGTAACCCGAACGACAGGTGGAGGTGGTGTGGAATCAGCAGTGGGCACACTTTGTAAGGAACTGGAGACTGATACATGTGGAATTTTTGTTGTCCCAGGTTGTGCAGATGCTTGACTAATATTTTTACTGTGTAGACGCTCTATGTGCTTCACAAGGCACAGCTTCCTCATGTAGCCCTGTCCACAGTGAGGACATGCAAAGGGATACTTTGAAGTGTGTTGCTTCAAATGAACGTTCAATTCCGCCTCACTGAATGAGACATTGTTGCAGTAAAAACAGAAAAACTTCATTTCCATGTGTTCGATCCTGTGCTTCTTGAAAACTGCCAGGTCTGTTGTAGCAAATCCGCATTTCTCACAGTACATGACTTTTGCACTGGTTAGGACAGGATCTAGAGCCAAACTTGGATGCCCACCGTTCACAGATGGCGGCATGCTTTGGTAGCTGACAGGCTTCATGCTGACAGGTGAGATCTGATGATAGTCCCCAGCATTGGAAGGTTGCAGCTATACAGTGGAGTGTGCATCCATAACAAACTGGTGTCCAGGCGTATTCCTCTGAGCATGAAAAGCGCTTTAGCAACCTGTGAAAACATGAAAGAAAATAAATCATAGCAGGCCTACGAAGCCCCTCCCCCTCACACAGAGCTCATTCAGTATTATTTGTTTCTGGCGTTTGTTTAACGGTTTGCACGCATACCAACAGAAATAACAAGGATATTTCAGGCAACTATAGTCTTATAGTATGACACTGGTATTTGCATTCCTCATCGGCTCCCCTGGGTTTCTTTCTCTGAGCAGAAGCGAAGGCCCCATGTAACCACAACACAGGGATCGCACAAATAGCGGTCCTCATTTCAAATGTTGATCTATAAAATAGAGTCAAATACAGCATACCTACCGCCTAGAAGAGTTTCGTACCAGCTTTAAAGATGTTACTTGTTCCAAGGGTTAAAATCCATGGAAGGTAAACGTTACCGCAGCCTGTTAGCACGGTCAGTCGAAGCGCTTAGCCACAGTCGAGCCCACTATGCAGCTTGCTAACATCACCGGAACAAGTTACGCTGGCCTTCAAAATAAAAGTATGACAGAGATTTTGACTGGTATTTTCTATCCTCACTGAGTTCCAAATCATTCAGTAAGTGATTTTTTTTTTCCTTGAAAATCTGACAGAAATTTTCTAATCTCCTTAAACACAATTTTGAACGTATCAGATTTCAAACATGAGTTTCAAAGACAACTATCTCATCAACATGATAAAAAATAGAAAATATATTGTTGTTGTTGTTGTTGTAAGAATAATATCTTAATTGTAACTAGCTTTTGTAAATAAGTAATTTCTGCATTGAATGAATGCATACTTAAAAACTTTACAAAAAGAAAATGTCAAATATGATACAAAAAACTCAAACGATGTCGCAATATTTTCTGTGGGTTTTGTTAAAAGGTTAATAAAAATCTCACTCCCAAAAAATTGGAACTTTCTGGCTATTTTTGATGGCTCTAGCTTTTGAGGGTCTTTTTAAGTGTTCTGTGTTTTTATGCAAGTCCTATTGAGCTTTGACCTTAGGCAAGAAAAGTGACCTGACTTAAGAGTCAAACTGCCAAGAGTCTGAGCAAGAGGGCATCTACAAAATATATGGTGAGAAATTGCAGAATTACCAGCAAACCATAAAAACTATTGTCTGAATGCAGTTTAAGAAAAGAAAAATATTTTCAATCAACAAAACGTTTGAAGGGGTGCCTTATTTTTTTTTTATTATTATTTTTAGAAAGATATGCTCTTATCACCAACTTGCACAATAACTTGGCACTTTCTTTTTAATGTCTGCATTTTCTGCATTTATTTAAACATACAACCTACAGTACTTTAAAATAAATAAACAAATAAATAAACATTTAAGCACATTTGAAGAAACATAGTCACTGTTTTGTCTAAATTAAATTTGAAAATGACTGTTAACTTTTTTTTACTATTCACAAAAATGGGACTTGCATTATAGTTTGGAACATATTTGTGTATTTAGTGAACGTGTCAACGCCATTTACCATGCATGCTTTTATTCAGAAAACTCTACACGGAAACGGATTTTCATAATATTTGTATTGACGCTATCTGAAGTTGATGTGAAGCAAGCGTCTGTCTTGAGGAGCAAACAAGTAAACATCCTTTACATCATAGGGCTCTCTACACATAATACAGTTTCCTTTTTTAACAACAAAAAAGGTTAATGTTTATCGGTTAATTTATTATAAAACTGCCATTGTATTTTCCCACTTATTCATCCGATGACCTCATCATTCGCAGGCATGTACGGTATTATCGGGTCTGTATTTTGTGAGTTCACTCAGTGACACAGGAAGCAGTTTACAGCTTTTGTATTTTGAGGGATCACGAAGGTAAACCAAAGGTCTCCCTGGACTGAGAGCGGGCAGGGAGATAAACAACGGCGCTCTGCGGACGCATGAAGTTAAAAATGCCCCTGAACGCGTAAAACATGTTGTTTCTGAGGATATGCAGACTGCTTCCTTCTGCGCCAGTTTCTCTGGCTTTACCACGGTGAGTAGTACACTTTCATGAAAGATACTTACTATTCAAGTTTTGGTCACGCTGTTGATTGTTATGATGATATATTTTAACTTTTTAAATAAGAGTCTGATCTCTCTTTTTATTTGAGGAAATTCTTGTAGCAGAATTGGCGCTCTTTAACCTGTTATTGAAAGTCCACTGTAGTTCATGTGAGGATCACCATGACTATTGTCAAAACTGTTTCTGGGATTTACACACCATTGTTGCAATTCATAATGACACAGCATTGGCTTTCACTTGACACCTCCCATTCGCCGCACACACACGCCGGCCCACGGGCTTCCTGGTTATGGCAATTTTAATCCAGCTAACTCGGACGCCATCCACCTCTTGCTACTTCCTCTTCAGAAAGCAACTTTTCTCGTCCTTTCGCAGACACGCAGTTACCCGCAGAAGCATGGCCTCTGACCCGACGGCGACCGAGACCACCCGGTTCGACTTCCTTGTGATCGGCGGTGGGTCTGGAGGTCTGGCTGGGGCTCGGAGGGCATCAGAGCTCGGTGCAGCCACCGCCGTCATCGAGAGTCACAAACTCGGAGGTACCTGCGTGAGTAAAAATACAATCAAACACTGTTATCCTTTCCGACCTCTGTCACTGTGCTGTGGCCTCTGCAGCTTTAACACGCATGTCGGTTGCCAGGTTCACTGCGAAACCTCGGGACTCCTTTTGTGGAAGTTTTTTTGTTTACAACAAACATTGTTTGAATTTTGAAGCGTCTGTGCTGATAAGCGCTCCTCTAACCATGATGTCCCAAAGCATTACAAAGCAAGGACATACTAGATTAGAGGTTAACTTTTTTTTTTTTTTTTTTTTTTTTTTTTTTTACTTCTCTTTAACTGGTGTCAAATTGAAGATTTTTAAATGCTTTATTTAATCTTTAATTAGTTGAAGTATTAGTTTTTCGTCCTAGAGCACCTTATCAGTTGGAAGAAGGAAAGATTGAATTGAGACAGTATACATGTAGAAGTGTACCTGTGTCATGTGTATGAATTAAATTTCAATTTCAATTGTTCATTTATTATTTATTTTGGTAAATCCTCACACACTCTTATTTCAGTGAATTTGATTTATTTAAAGTTTTGGTGTCCATCTAAAGTTTAACTTTTTGTTTGATTTAAAACAAAGGGAAGTTGAAAATGAGATATTCCCACAGAGCTTTCTGTTCCTCTCGGCTAGACGGCGTGTTTGATCCGTGACACAACTGTTGTACTAAATTATGAAGTGAATTGATGGTGCGTGTCAGGCCAAATTACAGTAGTCAAATCAAATTTCATCAGACTGGTTTATTTGAAGATGGGGATAGCTGTTTTTTCTAACAGTGACGAAACTTTGGTGTTAAGTTTTTTTTTTTGTTTGTATTTTTTTTTATTATTTATTATTATTTTTTTTATTATTTTGGACTTCGTATTCCCAAGTATCATAACTATAAGACTGTAGTCTTCTAATTTAACAAGATTCTCACAAAAATAGATACTTTATTCCCATGTGTAGAAAATGTTGCTTCACGACACAGACCTTATTATGTCACGTGTATTTTTTTGAGACTCTATTTTGATATTGATCTCAGACATTCAAAGCATAAACAAGTAGTTTTTGTTCCTAATGCCTGCTGACTGGTGATTTCCTTTTTAAAGTTTTAAAGTACTGAGCAAATAGAGTGCAATCATCCTTTGCATGTAGCATTAATTAAACTGTATTTGCTAACATGCTCTGTTTTTATGATTTTTAGGTCAATGTTGGCTGCGTCCCGAAGAAGGTACAGTTCTCATTCTAATTCTAGGATTTAGAACTAGTTTCAACCCTGAGCTGAAACACATTCAAATCCATAAAACTTTGCGTGATGTTAAATCTACTTTCTTCCTTGTTCCTCTCCTTCCAGGTTATGTGGAACGCCGCCGTTCATGCGGAATATCTGCACGATCATGGCGATTACGGCTATGAAGTCGAAAATGTCCGCTTCAGTTGGGAGTAAGCATCACTCACACAAGTGTCTGCTGGTGTCTTGTTTCACCTTTTTACACAATAGTGTGTCGTGTTGAAACCTGTTTCATTTGTTCCTTAAACAAAACAGGTATCAATTTCACGACACTCCTCCTCAGTCTGTGATGTCTTTTGTTGCTTCACCTTAGTCTGGTTCAATTCAATTCAATTCAAGTCAAAAAACTTTATTTGTCCCCGAAGGGCAATTAAAGGCACATAGAGCAGCTAGTAAACAGTAACAACTGTGGACAAAAATGAGAAAAACAGAGAGTTCAGGATTGCACATTAAATTTAGTTTAAAATGCTAAAATACTAAATCCTGGGAAATAAAAATAGAAAAAACTTATTGCATGAATACTAAAATATGCCCGCTAACCTGCTAACCTGCATGTGAGATGTTTAAAGATGGTCAACATAGATCTGAGAGGTGACCTGAAGGCTGATTTGATGAAACCAGCTTGTTCTTTGTGAGCAGAAATATAACCCCAAGGACTTAAGTTGGTGTCTGTGTTCAGTGTAGGTCATTTAAGGTGACTGTTGTAGATAAGACTGTGAACAGAGTGGCAGTTTGCAACACTCTATTAATCTATTTATCGCTACTATTATGGCTGCACAAGAACAGGCCCTAAACACGAGATCAGTAGAGGCTGGGGTCTACCACACATCCCATGAGACGATACAGCACGTCACAGCAGGGTGTAAGATGCTGGCAGGCAAGGCATACATGGAGCAGCATAACCAGGTAGCTGGCAGAGTGTACAGGAACATCTGTGCCGAGTATGGACTGGAGGTCCCAGGGTCAAGATGGCAGACACCTCCTAAAGTGGTGGAGAACAAGCGGGCCAAGATCCTGTGGGACTTCCAGATCCAGACTGACAAGATGGTGTTAGCCAATCAGCCTGACATGGTGTTGGTTGATAAGGATAAGAAGACAGCGGTAATGATAGATGTAGCAATACCAAGCAATAGCAACATCAGGAAGAAGGAACACAAGAAGCTGGAGAAATACCAAAGGCTGAAGGAAGAGCTGGAGAAGATGTGGGGTGTGTGGGCAACAGTGGTGCCAGTTGTGATTGGGACACTGGAGGCTATAACAAAGCTGGGTGGATGAATCCAGCAGATACAGGGAACAACATCTGAGATATCCATCCAGAAGTGCTTTAATCATTTCACATTTGGACATTTTACATTTATTATTTTACCTTTCAATGATTTTTTTTTAACTCAGCAGAGATCTACAAGCAATTTAGAATCAAGACTTCATGATAGGAAGCTTTATTTATTATTCTGATGACTCTTTTCTGGAGTCTATTTATGTTATGTGTATATTTCTCCAAACCTCAACACATTGTAACATATATGGTATTATAAATGAGAAATACAATACAGCAAATATTTCATATTCAACAAATACCAATTTAGATTTAAATAATTTCTGTTTTATATATTTTATATGTGGCTTCCAACTAAAATTATTATCTAAAATATTAAGGTGTGGATTCTTCCACGATGTAAACAACACAGGTTTGAGTGGAATTTCTTTCGTCTATTAAAACTGTCTTGAGTAAAATATTAAAAAAGCAACAAAGTTAAAACAGTAACTCTAAGAAAATGTATAAAACCTGTTGATTTGATGCTATTACAGGCTGTAGCTGTGCTGGCGTTATAATCCAGTGACTTCTCCATGATTTGACCTTCCAGTGTTTGTTACAGAGTCCATTTAGATGCATTACCAGAAATCATATTCTCACCCTGCTAATATAAAAAAAATGTTGTTTCATGGTAATATATTTTTGAAGATTTTACCGCCTCCGTTAAATGATGAGCTGAATGTACGGTATAGTGGTGAAAAGAGTCTCTCAGAAAGTCTGAGAACAGCACATCAAGTGTTGATGTTACTGCTGAGATGTGTTTAGAAAAGAAGGAAATGATTTCCACGGCTGCCTGCATCATATTTGTCACTGAGCTGGAACGAATTGCAACAGACTTGTTGGCTAATAGTGGTCGGTTTACATCCCTGTAGAAAGCAGGAAGTTGCAGGTAGGGCACAAAAGATTTCCTTGTTTTTAGCTTCTGTTAGTGAAAAATTGGCCTAACTGGTTTGCTGTTTGTCTCAATGTTTGTTCTCATATCCCCAGAGTTATAAAAGTACAAATAGACAGAAATCAGTGTTACTTACTTTATTAAAATAGACAATAGCAGCATAGATAGTCATGGTGTTGACTATTGAAGTGATGAGTCAATTAAAGTTTTCAAAAGACTGCCAGAAAATACGACGGAGGATTAGGGACATGTTTAAAAAAGATTACAAGAATAAAGTCATAAATTTGCCAGGTTAAATACATTCATTGTTTAAATCATATTAAGAAACAAACTTTATCTGAAAGGTTGTTTTATAGGAGCGGCCATCCGCCCACTCGAAGAGGATGAAATGAGAGCGTCTTTTTGATGAAGTCGTGTTGAGTTACAGGTTGGCTACCACACTACGACGGGGGATTAGGGCGTTAAAGGAGAGGAGATTATGCCCATAAATCTTTGCTTTTATTCTCCTAAATTTATGACTCTTTTCCCTCATAAATTGACTTCTTTTTTTATATATACTTGGCCTTAATCCTCCATCGTAAGAAAATGATCCCTCCATCAAATAAAAAGCTTTGTTACCCAGGGATATTATAACATCAAGATCTTTCAGAAGGTATCATGAAATAACTAGAATAAACTCGTTACCATTGTAAAACAGTGCAAATAAAGTCAGTACATGTTCATGTTTTTATACAGTGTTTCCCTCAACCTCGGTGTGATGTTTTGTTTTTGCAGAAACCTCAAAGCCAAACGGGATGCTTATGTTAGCCACCTAAATCGCATCTATCGCAGCAATCTTGACAAAGTAAGGTCATATTTGTAACTTCTGTATCATTTTGTTTATCAGTGGTTTTATTATTTGTTCACTGTGCTTTAAAGAGAGAGGAAGTAACCGGATGGAAAATAAACATGTCTGTTCCATTCCAGGCTAAAATCCAAACAATTCACGGCCATGCCAGGTTTACAAATGACCCTGAGCCCACTGTGGAGGTCAATGGAAGAAAATACACAGCTCCTCACATCCTCATCGCCACTGGAGGGCAGCCTTCTGTTTTGAGTGAATCTGAAGTTCCAGGTTAGAGACACTCCACAGAAATACACTTTTATTTGATCAATAAAATAAGAGAAATAATGTGCAAAATACGTTTTTTTATTATTATTTTATCATTTCAGGTGCAAATCTGGGGATAACCAGTGATGGCTTTTTTGAGCTGGAATCTCTGCCAAAGTAAGCAGCTTATTTGCTGTCTTTAGTGTTTTTGTGTTTAAAGTGTGAAGCTGTTTTTCTTACATTTGTGTTTCTGATTAAAATCTTGTTGTTTTTTCAACAGGCGCAGTGTGATTGTGGGTGCAGGTTATATTGCAGTTGAGTTAGCAGGCATCCTTTGCACCCTTGGGTCTAAAACATCCCTCATTATTCGGCAGTCAGGAGTAAGAACCTTACAGAACTACAGCATCTGCTTTAAGAATATATTATTTATTTTTTTAAAGTGACGTGAAAACTCCACATACTCTCATTTCTCTCCTGCAGGTTTTGAGGAACTTCGACAGCCTCATAAGCACAAACTGCACCAAAGAGCTGCAGAACTCGGGTGTAGATCTGTGGAAGAACTCGCAGGTGAAGTCTGTGAGGAAAACGGAAAAAGGACTCGAGGTGACGCTTGTTTCAAAAGACCCAGAGAAGAAGAGTGACGAGGAGAAGACCCGAATTATACAGGAAGTGGACTGCCTCCTGTGGGCTATCGGCAGGCAGCCAAACACTTCTGGACTGAACATCGGAGAGATGGTAACAGTCTGCTGTGCTCTTTGTGATGATAAGTGAAAAACAGACAGTGACAGGTGTGAGGAGGTGATAACACACAGCATGAAAACTGACAAAACAATCATTGAGAAAATAATTTTTAGCCAATTTAAGAAAACAAGTAAAGTTTATTCTGTAAATTTCACAGAGTGAGGTCACAAAATGTTTTTTTTTTAAAAAAACCCTTACAATAATAACAGAGGAAATAACTACAATGATAGCAATAAAATGGACCAAAAGCACAGAAAAAACTGCAGCTTTAAAAAAATAACTATGACAGTCAGAAGAGATTAAGGATAGAGAAAAAGACTTATTGATGTAACCTGAAATGTGATGTTTGGACTCTGTTTACAGGGTGTGGATACGGATGAGAGAGGTCACATTATCGTGGACGAGTTTCAGAACACCAGCAGATCAGGGATCTACGCCGTCGGGGATGTTTGTGGCAGAGCTCTCCTCACACCTGGTTAGAGTTTATTCTGTATATTATATTCCCTCCAAGTTTCCTCGCTGACTCTACTGACTCTTTTTTGTTTGCACATTAATATTTTCTTTAGATGTTAATGTGATGCTATGGTTTTTTGTTTCTACAGTTGCCATAGCTGCAGGCAGAAAGCTGGCACACAGACTGTTTGAAGGCAAGAAGGACTCCAAGCTGGACTACTCCTGCATCCCCACAGTGGTGTTCAGCCACCCACCCATCGGGACAGTGGGGCTCTCAGAAGGTGAGGAGTGTCCTCAAAGGTCGCCTGTCCGTGCCTTGAATGTCACCGAGTATCTGGAGAGAACACCAAGTGTTGTCTGATTGAGTATGAACTCTGTCCCAGCTTAGTTCAGAAGGTCAACATTCAAAGGTTTTATCTTTCTGTCACAGAGGAGGCCATAAAAACCAGAGGGAAGGAGAATGTGAAGATCTACAGGACTTCCTTCACTCCCATGTATCACGCATTCACGAGCAGGAAGAGTCAGTGTGTCATGAAACTTGTGTGTGTGGGCAAAGAGGAGAAGGTAGGATTTTTCTATTTCCTGTTCTTTTTTACAACTGATGGAAAATATTATCAAAAATATGTTTGCTTGTTTTTTTAAGTGTAAAAGGAATTTCTCTAGGGAAGACAATTAGGGCCACTGGCAAATAAAATGTTTTGGTTCTGACTTTTGTTAAATTCTGACTTTTCTACAGAATCCTGACTTTAAAGTCAGAACTTTTTTATTTTTTTAAATAGTGAGAAAAAATCAGAATTTTGACATTAGTTTCAGATTTCTTAAAAAAAAAAGTCCTGTTGTTACTTTGTCAGTTACCCTCATCCCCTTCCATACTATCTCAGTTACTGTGGCCATAACATCTTATATTTGTCACTTTCATTATTTCTGGATGCATGCATGTTTTAATTAAATGTGGATCTTTAAAAATGTGGAAACCAATGTAAAACTTAAATGTCTGCAGTGACAAATGGTTCAACATTTAAGAGATACACAAACAGCATTTGTGGTAAAAAATAATAAATACAAAAAAAAGTTTGTATTTTTACTAGTGGATTAAATAGCATAGCATAGCATAGCATAGCATGACTTTGTTGCAGCTTTTTAGCTTTATCAGAATGCAGGTTTTAAGCTAATTAAGAGGTTCTTACATGCATAAATGAAAATATAATGGGTTTAAGGCAGCCTCAGTAACTCCAAGTAGTTAAAAAAAAAAGTGAAAGCTTCACCTCTAATGTTTTCGCCTCTTGACGCTGTAATCAGCTCTCCTGCAGGGAGATGTGCCTCGATTATTAAAAACACACAGAAAAGAGGCATTTCATGTCCTGGTGGGGGCATATTTGTGGTTCAACAGTGTTTTAATCATTTGTCATCTCAGTATGCTCTGTGTACCACACATTCAGGGGCCTGCAGTGTTATGTCCTTCAGTCATTATGCTAACAAAGGGCTCCCATGTTCAGCATGACTACACAAGCCTACTAATACCTGCTGACGTCGGAACATGAAACCTACACCCTATTTTTTTAGGCAAATTTAAAAAAAAAAAGAAAGAAAGAAAACACAACTCTGATGTATGTTATTCAAAATCCCAATGGCAAAACACAATTTCTCCATTTTGGCTACGTTTGAAACATCATACAATATCACTGTGACCTCACCCAGAACAACGCGCTGTCAGGATACACCAGTCTTTTGAGTTGAGTTGAGTTTTGGCGTGCCCATTCTTTTCTTAAACAGGATTATCTGTCTTTCATTGATTCTAGTTCTGATCCTGGGGTGTGTCTCCATAACCTCATTCCTTAAGGATGTTTAAGTCATCTGTGATCTAACTACTAATCTACTAACTCTTGTGGGAGTAAAAACTAACTTTAGAATTCTTAGTATATAAACAGTTTCTACAGTCTATTTAAAAGTGTTCTTGTTTTTACTCTTGAAACAGCCATGTTCATGTTCAGTGACTTTCTGTATCGTCTGTCTTCCTTCAGGTGGTTGGTCTGCACATGCAGGGCCTGGGCTGTGACGAGATGCTGCAGGGCTTCTCCGTGGCCATTAAAATGGGTGCTACCAAAGCAGACTTTGACAAGACTGTCGCCATTCACCCCACCTCATCTGAGGAGTTTGTCACAATGCGCTAATGCAAACACACACACATACCATGCTTTTCTAGACGCCCAGACCAGCATACCAGGGCCGAGTCACTCCTCTGAATCACTTCTACATCAGCTTGACGACTTGCTTTCCAAAACTAAACGCTTCTATTTAGTTACCATATTTGTGCCTGTTGTTTTTATTTTATTTTTATTTTTTATGGACCAAGACTGAATTATGGCCTTCTTAAACTGTACTGTGGGTCTTGATTATTGATTGAATATTTCAGGTTCAATTTTGATGATTGTGAAATGGAAGGGATTGATCTGCAGGTATTTTTGTCAAGTGATTGCACAGGAAGTCAAAAGACCTCCCCCCTAGTGTATGTGTTTGATTTGTCAGTCATTTGTTAGATCAAGATCATAATCACTGCTTCTCTTAAGACTGCATATTTACAAACAATTCAAGGTCCTAACACATATACTGTACTGTCCTAAGACTCAATAAACCTACAGGTTTTTTCTTAACTATTGTCTTACCTACTGTCTCTTCCTTCTATGGCTTTTGTATACTGCTTTTCACGTGGTGGCCCTTCACATTTTCTCTGCAATGGAAAAAAATCATATTTGATCTATGAGTTACATTCATGTTTACACCTCTTCCCTGAGCTTGAGACAAACTTTTTATCTTTCCATGATGATACATTTCTAATATAGTCACATAAGTCACTAAATGTAATCAGACTCTAATTATCAGACTCGTCTACTGACTATCAGACTTATCAGACTAACCTAGTTAAATTTATTACACTTTTCTTACACAGCTATTTTTACTGGACATTAATTAACTAGATATATTGTTGCCTTACATGAATCTGAAAACCTTATCTACGAACATTTTTTAGCTTCCAACACAAAATTGTGTGGCCATAAAACAGTGTGATAACCGTAACACAACGTTGACATGTTGGTCAGCTATCAATAATTAATGGGAAAAAATGCTACACGTGCAGTTACTCATTGGACGCCAACTCTGCTCTTTGGTATTGCCGAAAAATTGGATTTCCCATAGTATTCTAACTTCAGTATAACTTAAAATGAGCCAAGCAAACAGTCTCCTTTAGCTTATACACTAAAATAAAAAAATTGCTGAGACTACAGGTAACATGTTGGCTGTCTTAAAATCTTTCCTCATAAATTAAAAATTAAGTCGCCAATAGTTCAACCACATACCACTGACAGCAGATGACCTTGTTTGTACATCAGTCCACAGAATATCGCGATGGGAGCACAGTTAAACTGAACACCCGAGCACTCTCGCGAGAATACAGTCAACGTCACTTGTGTGTCACAGGTCACGTGTGTGTGTTTGTAGCACCCACTGTACGTCAGTTTAGCCATAGATTCTCGAAATGGACACAGATTATGCCGAACAAAATTCACCATAGAAAGGTATTGGCTGTTTAGAATAGTCTTAAATAATTGTTCTCAAACCTGGGGTGTACTTTGTTGAAGAGTTTGATTCAAATGTTACACAGCACTTGTTACTTACGGAGGATACCGCTGTTAGCATGAGATGTTAGCTGGCTAGTGTAGCTAAGTTTGTACCTTCATAGCTTTTGAGTGATAATCAATGACATCCCTTTTTATTTGACATTATTTTCAGTTAAGTTAAGTATTCGTATTTGTGTGTAGTCGTATTAATGTCGACAGGTATACAGTGAAGGTGTTTTGTCATTTATCTGTTTATATTGGGCAAAGTTGACAGCTATAACACAGCAGTGACCGGGCTATCTTTCACTCCGCATAGCAAGTTGCTGCACTTCAGTACCGAGGATGTTTCCCAGCCTGGCACACAGACCATGGCACGTCTTCTGCAGGGTCTCCATGCAGCACAGGGCCCCCCTGTCTCAGCGGTCCCCGAGGTTCCCCCAGCCGAGCTACGGTGAGGCGCACAACAGGGGCTCTTACTTGCTTTGCCTTTGACTGTGGTGTTTGTTTGTTTTTTGAGCAACACGCCCGGTTAAACAATCATCAATGCTTTCTGTTGTGCAGGTCTGCAGAGTGGAGGTATTCACAGTTTTTGGTTCAGCTTTCCAGACTGCCGTGTCACCTCTCTAGGGTTGGGAAAGGTGCATTACTATTCTACCTCTGGAAATGGTAAAGATGGTCCTCCAAAACCAACGTCAGGGGAAATCCCGTCAGCAGAAAAGATTTTGTCAGCCTCACCAGGTGAGCATCTTAAATGGTTTCACATTAAATAGCAATATCTGATCCGTCTTTTTCCTCACAGTGCGTGTTGGGTTGCATTGTGGGAATGTTTTTTATTTTTCTCATGAGAAACTGAAGCATCAGGAAACAAGTCTGTAACTTGGATTGAGTATAACTGAATACTTTACTCTTTTAGGGTCGTCACCTAAGGGGCTTACTAAAGCTGAGACAATTCAAGTAAAGGGTAAAGTAAATCATGACTCTTGATTAATTATTTGTGCTCCAGATCACTGCTGTGATTTGGAGGCGAGCACACACATAAGAGCAGGTTATACTCTGCATTATAATCCTCTTCTGTTGCAGTTCGAGCTGTCCTAAAGAAAAGGGAATATGGAGCCAAATACACTCAGAACAACTTTATCACTGCGGTCAGAGCCATGAATGAGTTCTGCCTTAAACCGAGGTGACTTCTGTGCAGAGACATGATGATACATACACATTTCACTTTGTATTTCAAAGCTAATAAATGCTTGTCCGTCTGCCTGAGACACTGACAGACCACAACCCAAATTCCTTTGAATTAACCCTTGTGCATGCTGTCGTGATTATCTGATGTTACACAGCTTAACATAGTTTATCACAGGACTCCCTAACATCTTTCATGAAACTCCTTTCCTTTTTTTACTGACAGCGATCTAGAGCAGCTTCGAAAGATCAGAAGACGCAGCCCCCACGATGACACAGAGGCTTTCACTGTTTTCCTCAGATCTGATGTGGAGGCCAAGTTGGTTTATTTAAGATAACATCAACATCATTACAAAAAAATGATACCTTTTTTTTACCTTTTATTGATTCATTTATTTTTCTGTGTGACCATCAGAGCGATTGATGTTTGGGGAAGCCATGAAGCTTTGGCCAGGGAGAGAAATCTCAGGAAAGAGGTGGAGAGAGAGTACCAAGAGAGTAAGACGAGTTTCATAACTTTAACTTTAATCCTTCTCAAAATCCAGAGGACTCTGTTCAATTCACTCTGGTTTCTATTTGAATTAAACTTGCCCCTATTTGATGTGTTATTATTGTTATCACATTTTACTTTCAGCTCTTTTCAGCAGAGAAAATCATATTAATATTTTGTCCAAGAAAGCCTCCAGTCAGCTCACTTTATCTTATAGTTAAGAAACAACACTCAGTGCTAATTCACCCCTTCAATGGAAGACAAATAAGCAAGATGTCAGACGCTTTTTCAGACTAGTAACTGAAATTTGCTTGGATTTTGAAATGAGGAAGTAGAAAACCTACCCAAAAGGTTAAACAAAAAACACGTACAAACTTTTTGTCTCTTTTGCAGATATATTTCGGAATCAACAGCTGTTGAAGGAGTATAAAGACTTTTGGGGAAACACAAAGGTAAGTTGTTTTGGGCTTTTTTGGTTGTATTAGAATGTTCAGCTGCCAGCTAACAGACAGAAAATATGAGGAGGTGAGTGTGAGACATTGAATCCAAATTATTCATCCCGTATAAAGAAGAATAAATATGGTTACTCTTGCTTGAGTTGCTAAGTGCTGTATTTGCATGTGTGCCCCTGTTACAGAGTTCACAGCATCTATATGACAATGTCATTATGTCCTGTATTGATGTGGTCTCTGCTGTTTACTGTAGGGTGTGGTTGTTTTTTCAGTGACTATTATACTGTGCTGCCTTACTCTGGCGTGTCATGGTATATTCTATACTCTGCCAGCTGTTTTTTTGTTCCCATGGTCTGCTTTATTGAATAACATTAACTGTATAGAACTGTCATTGATAATCGGGTATAAACAGTATAAATGACCAGATTTGATCTTCGGTCTTATCCGACTTAAATCCTGGCAGTTTGTTAATTGGTAATAAACCATAGTTTTAACCTAAAAACAAATCACGTGCCTTGGAATAATTTGTTGTGTTTTCTTTGTTTCAAAAAGCCTCGATCAGGAAAGAGGACGACCTTCCTACAAGGGCCAGGGAAGGTGGTCATGGTGGCTATCTGCATGTAAGTTTGCATACTGTCCCCATCACCGCAGTTTTCAACACTGTTCGGTTTAGCGGGGAAGCTTCCTGACTTCACAGCTACATCAACCACTCAAAAATGTGTTTCTGACATTTTACAATAACAGCTGCGGACTACAAGTGGACTTAAAGATGAGTAAATCTGTGGGACCTTGTCTCACGAGGCCTGTGGCTTTATTGGATTAGGATGATTGTGTTACAGGACATGTGCGGTCACATGAGCAGCAGAGTGTTTCCATCAGTGAATAGACTCACGGGACTCAATTAGTGAAGTTCCCAATCAGGAAACACTTTAGAAACATTAAACCAAAAATCAGGAATACCTTACTTTAGATCCCTCTGCTGTTTGTAAACGGTTACGGCTGCGAACGCATTTAGGAAACATAAGTGGTGCACAGTGGCAGGTCAAGCAGCTAGTGTTAACCAACAAAAAACATAAATAACACCAATTTGATGGATGTGAACAACTCCCGGGTTCATGAGAAATCAGTGAGCAGATGGAAAATATCAACAAGTGGACAGATGTTCAGTGGACAGAGGTTTTTAGTGTATAAATCCAGCGTGTACCTCAGAGAGGAGTTTAAACACACAGGTTGCTCCATGCTTATGACTGCATTATCAGTGGACACTGAGCAGACTGTGAAATATAAAGACATGAACTGTGTCAATAAAGCAAAAACCCTCCCAAACCAGCAAGAGCTCACAGAGAGCTGAGTCTGAGACCTGGGTCATAATAAAGGATCCAGAAAACCAGGTCCAGACAGAGAACTGCTCCAAATCTATCAGAATATTAATGCTTTGATATTTTCAGATTACTAATCAGACTGATTCATAGTTTGATAATATATATATCCTGTAGTTTAACATTGAATTTTAAATCTGTTTCTGTTAATCATCATTTATAGGTTCACTTATTATTTCCTCTCCATAGTGAGTCCATATTTGGTCATAACCTCGGCTCCAAACCAACTTTTTCATCAAACACTCAAAGTAAAAACTGGGTTTAGAATATCAGCAGTTAATATTAATTATTGGTGCTCAAACCTGGTTAACTGAGGTTGGATAAAGAAGACACATTTAATAACACAGCTGCAGACGGCGCTGGTGTTTCAGTGTAAAGTGAGATCCTGTTAAGTGGTGACTCTCAGCCGACCGTCACTGACACGTTCATCTGAGAGTCTCCAGTTAGCACGGTGTTTGTGACAACCAAACAGAGAACAACTGGACATTTTTATGCTGCTTACAGTTTGAATTTAGAGTTTGAACAATAGGTCTATAACACTTTATTGTCATAATGCAAAATGTGAATAATTGTATACATTGTGTATTTGATGTGTATAAAAAAATACCCAGAATATTTAATGTGTATAGCTCATAGGGGTGGTGGAAAAAAATGATTATAAATTAATCGTGATTGTAATGGGTCATTAAATCTATGACATCCTAAAGCGATATGTAGTGTAGTTGACTAACAGAGGAAAGGCTGCTCCGATGTTTCTGGGCTTTAAAAGTACGGATAAATATCCAGAGAGAGACGGATAGAGAGCGTCCAAAAAAAGCTCTGAGAAGAAGGTGCGTTACCTCTGGCGTCATAAACATTATTACTGTCACTGGCACGAGCAGCTCCTCTGCAGCCGTGCGCGCAGATTTTATATTTCCACTCGAATTTTGACAGTATTATGACACCGTAGTTATCCACAGTATGTCCTGGTGTTCAGACACTTGGTTTTCCCATCATGCCTCTCTAGAGCTGTACAGCACAGTTCATGACAACGTACGAAGTGATGTAATAAATATTTCAATGAAAGGAAAATAAAGGAGATGGTCTCATTAGTGTCTAATATTTACGCTCGTAGTCCTGCATCATCTTGTGAGCGTTGTGTTCAGGGCAGCCTGGGATTTAATTGTGCTGTATTACATGCACATAAAGTTCAGGGGGCATCACACAGGAGAGCATATAAAAAAAGATCACATGACTTTAGCATCAAAACTAAATGTCAGTTAAATAAAACTGAAAATGTAGACGCATATTTTAGCTCTATTTTTTTACTATTCAGGAAAAAAAAAACTCTAAATGTGGACATTTATTTTTAAGTGTGAACATTTGTTTTAAATTAAACCAATAATTCTGAAGTAACAGCGACACTACACAGAAAGTGCTTTGAGTTTTGCTCAATAAAAGAAGTTATTCAGCAGCTTTTTTATTCTTTTTATTTTGTGTTACTGTCAAATGGAAAATCAATAATTCCTGATCGAGAACCGTTGATTAATCACCTCTAATAACTCACACACTCTTTCCTTTCTCCCCAGCAACGGGTTGAACTTCTTCTTCAAGCTCCTGGCTTGGGTCTACACTGGATCAGCCAGCATGTTCTCTGAAGCCATCCACTCTCTGGCTGACACCTGTAACCAGGCTCTGCTCGCCCTGGGGATCAGCCAGTCTGTTCGCAACCCTGACGCCGGGCACCCGTAAGAACCGTAACTCACTACTGTGTTTATGATAAGAGGGACGTCTCGAGTGGTTAGCGCATACACATGTCTGTTTTCACCTGATCTTTTGGGCATCATTAAGACACAGCGCTTCTCTGCTTCTAGCCGGCACAGCGCCTCACGAGCAGTTCTGCAACCCAGTGCTTCCAGCTGACTTTGTCGTTAAATTTAGTGACTTATCAGACCTTTTTAAGGACTTAGCACCCAAAGACAAAACTAGAGACTGTACATTGAAAAGTGTTGCTAGTTCTGGTTCATGAGTGTGAGGTTTTTCTCTCTCTGCCCACTCTCTGTCCTCTGTTGAGTAACAGAGGAGTAACAACATCTGTGCGCAGTGAGATGCATTTTTTGAGAATGATATTGCTTTGTGTCATACTGACCTTTTTGCACTGCAGGATAAAACTTTGTTTTGATTTTTAGTAATATTTATGCTAATTTATGTTTTGCTTAGTCATTTTGGCAGTGATTTTGGTTTTCATTATGTTTGAGAAATGCAGGTTCAAGATGTGTAACGTATGTGAATCAAAAGAAATTGTTTTTCAGTGATTTATTGAAAATGTACAAATATTTTTAGAGGAAGGTCAGGAGAGTACGACAGGATTAGGGCCATGTTTGGGGAAAAAAAAGTAGATTTACAAGAATAAAGTTGTAGATTAACTATAATAAATTAAATTTCCAAGATTAAATTCACAAATCAATTTAAATTATGTTAAAAAAACTTTATTCTGAAAGGTCATTTAATTGGAGCGGCAATCTGCCTACTCAAAGAGGATGAAATGAGAGCGTCTCCTTGATGAAGTTGTGTTGAGTTACAGCTTTGACAAACAGCCTTCTTAAGATCTCAGCCAATAGTTTGTGTAAGAACCTGGAGCTTTCTGAGGAAGGCAGTTGGCTACCACACTACGACGGATTAGGGCCAAGTTAAAACCTAAACTAAAGTATAACTTCTCAAGATGCAACGTGTTCCTCATTTTTGTACAGGCGGCTGCTGCTCTTCAGATAGACAAGATATAGACTAAAATAACCAGATTACTCTCATAAATTTAGGAGATTATTTTCCTAAATTTATGACTTTATTCTTATAAATTTACTTTTTTTTTTTAAACATGGCCCTAATCCTCCGTTGTAGGAGAGAAAGTAAGAGAGAAGAGAAGAGAAGTTGAGTTGTGAGTTGCCCAGTTGTAACTTCAGCCTGTCATGCTAATGAGGCGCTACGCTGTAATCTGTGGATGTGTTTGCATTACTCTATGATACGTTTGTCATAAGTATTTTTCATAGATAAATTATATCCATAGACTGCACATCAAATGTTTGAGTAAACAGAAATGATCTGAGTAAATGTAAATTACAGTTGTAGAAAAGAACAAGGGCGACAGGGGAAGGTGTAAGTTCATGACGTGATAACTTCTGTCTGTAACGGCTGAAAATGTCCTGGACGATAATTACAGGGAAAGAACTGGAAACCTGCTTTAAAGTGAAATTGAGCATTCAGTATAAACACAGTGATGGTGTAAATGTTGTACGATAAGTAAAATTCTTTAGCTGCCTTGTGTCTTCTTCAGGTACGGCTTCTCCAACATGCGCTACATCGCATCCCTCATTAGCGGAGTGGGCATTTTTATGATGGGAGCAGGCCTCTCCTGGTACCATGGCATCATGGGATTGCTTCACCCGGAACCCATTGAATCTTTGTTATGGGTAAATCTTTGTCTTATAAAGTTCAATACAAAGTGTTTTCTCTAAGAACAGCTAAGATCCCACTAACCATCATTCTTGTGTTTCAGGCTTACTGTATCTTAGCGGGCTCACTCGTGTCTGAAGGAGGTGAGTTAAAAACAAAACATCCAAATCTGACAAAGTTTTGACAGAAAATCTGCATTTTGTGTTGAAATACCTTCTTTTGTTTACAATTCTCAGCCACATTACTGGTCGCCGTCAACGAGATAAAGAAGAGCGCCCACCAGCACGGATTGTCGTTTTATGAATATGGTGAATAATACGAATTTTCTAACCTTTTGTCAAAATCTGCAGGTTAAAAAATCACTAAAATCACATAAGATAGCATGAAATGGTTATTTAATAAGATGCGGTTCAAACAGTCTGTCCTCAGATGGCTCAAGGTTTCGCTTTGTACTGATCAGTAATAAATCCAGCAGGAGTTTCACTTGGTTGAATCTTACCTTAGAGGTAAAATGAAACCAGGGACACAGATGAGTCATTCAGGCCAAATCAATTAGCATATCATGAGGGGAAGTTTGAAACCGGATATATAAATGGTTGCCAGAGGCACAGAGTGGTGTAATGTGTATACACATGGTTTGGAAATGTTGATGTTAAAGTTTTATTGAATTGTTTTATGTGTGCAGTCATGCAAAGCCGAGACCCGAGCACTAACGTAGTGCTGCTGGAAGATGCTGCTGCTGTGTTAGGAGTCATCATGGCTGCCGGCTGTATGGGACTCACCTCTCTAACAGGTAAACAAAAGCCCCGTTTCCACCAAGCGCTTCGGTTGGGTTCGTCTCAGTACGGCACGAATATTACCAATGCGAAGGTGGAGCAAGAAAGTCTGCAATCCAATAATTGGTCGAAAGAATCATCACTTCCTGTGTGACAGTAGTAAGTTTTAATTTAGTCTGAAACTCAAAAAGGATTCAGCTCATTGCAAAAAACAATGTAATTACAAACAAAATACACCGTTAACTTAAACATCAATCACCCCAAAATTAATAAAAAATGATTCTCAAAGGAAATAAGAAGGTAGATGCTTTCACCCTTAACTCCAACAGACCTTTTCATCCCTTAAATGTCCCTGTTTGGTTTCAGTCCATTGGTCGACCACACTCCGTTGATCTCATGTCCAATAATCCTCGGTCCCAGAAAGAAGAAGAAAAACAACAGTAATCTAATTCTCCACCGCTGATCGGCCAGCCAAAAGAAAAAAAAGTTAAAGGTCTCACCCTGAGTTACATCCCCAAACATGAAAATCGGTATATTTTCCAGGTGGATGCGCTCCAGCACAAGGGCGATCCAGCCAGTCGATAGGAGTAAATCCCCCCGACAGCTTTATCTTTAATCACAGTTCTTTGTTTCCTTTGTACCTTACATATGCAAACATGACCCTGTCCCAGCTTTTTAGGAACGTGTTGCAGGCATCAAATTCAAAATGAGTGAATATTTGCAAAAAAAACACAAAGTTTATCAGTTTGAACAATTCAGTTGAATACAGGTTAAACAGGATTTACAAATCATTGTGTTCTGTTTTTAAACCCCGGCAGGAAAAACTATCAGTTTGGATTTTATCTGCACTGCCATTTATTTTCCTTTTATTTATCTGCTAATTAAAACTCTTCACTCTTCTGTTTTGTACTGCAGTCTCCTCTAAGAATGTTGGTAACATCCAAAAGCATCACGTTTCTTTCTCTTTCCCTCCACCCGTGTTGCGCCAGGTAACCCATATTACGACAGTTTAGGCTCCCTCGGCGTCGGAACGTTGCTAGGTACCGTCTCAGCCTTCCTCATCTACACCAACACCGAGGCTCTCCTGGGGCGCTCCATACAGGCAGAGCGTGTGCAGAAGCTCACAGAGTTCCTCGAGAACGACCCCGCTGTGAGGTCAGAGAAGTAGCACACACACACACAGACAGACACACACACACACACCCAAGCTTTCATGAAACATGCTGCAGGACTTCATATAACGTGTGAATCCAAATAATCCAGAGTCACGATCCAAACACCATTAAGTGAGCACGTTTGGTGGACTAATGTAAGCGGACAACTGTGGAGCTTAAAATAGATCATCTGGTATTTACTGGTCTTTACATGCAACCATCTGTAGAGTCAAGAGTCACAGAGTGGTGAAATAGTATTTCACAAACCTTTCGTGAAAGCATTAAAAGTCAGATTTTTGTTTTGCATTGAACTCCTACACATCTAAAAAGTAAATTCTTTAGTTGAAACAGAAGTCCACTGTAATTAAAGCTGAAGTTGGTATTTTTCTCGTGCCTCTCCTGACGGTTTCCTGGTTTGTTGCGTGTCATCACGAGCAGGGCCATCCATGACGTGAAGGCCACAGACATGGGTCTGAGTAAAGTGCGCTTCAAGGCAGAAGTCGACTTTGATGGCCGGGTCGTGACGAGGTCGTATCTGGAGAAACAAGACATTGACCAAATCCTCACAGTAAGTCCAAAATATTTCCAGGAGGCAAAATTCACCCCAAAGAAAAGATGTTAACCCACCGGTAGACACATTATTTATTTTGTATAATTGAGATCTAACTCGAAGCATGTTTTAATTTGAGTCGTGCATGATTTCAAGTCTGGTTAATTTGGACAACCTCCAATAATTAACACCAAAAAAGAAAGAACAATATATACAGTGGGGGAAATAAGTATTTGATCCCCTGCTGATACTAATATACTTTTTCACTTCATAAAATGCACAACAATTTATAACTTTTATACTGTGTGTTTTTATGCATTTTCAACTGATATTCTGTCTATACTTATAACCAGTAAACAACCATAAAAATTAGAGTGTGTTAATTTCCCAGGGCAGTGGGCAAACTTACAAATTCAGCAGGGGATCAAATACTTATTTCCCCCACTGTATATATATATATCAAGCTAATTTTACATATAAAAGAAACATCTGTCAAAACTCCAAATTCAACATTATTTTCTTGATAAACTTTAATGATTAGTTTAAGATTTTGCACACACTTTCAATTCTTACCAGGGCTCGAGACGGCGACCAAAATGGTCCATGATCCATCGCCATGGAAACCACACATGATGATGTCACAAGGGGCCAGAGTTATTAGACTTCTTATTACATTAACGTTTATTGACTTGCAAATTTCAAAGTGTCATTTAAACAGACTTCTGTTTCAGAGCTCACATCAGAAGATACCACAGGTTTGAATTTGAACATTTTCAGTTTTCTTTCCTGTTTTCTCCTGGTTGAGGTGCATTGGTTGAGTAATCGAGAGTTGCGAATGAGCGTTTGCTCTAGAAATCTGATCAAAGCAAACAGGTTTTCTTCTGTTTGAGGCGGATAAACAAGAGAAATCTCTGTCAGCTGCAAAAGTCGACCTTAAAGCGTGCATGCTTTGTTTCTCTCTGCAGGACATCCAGCAGGTGAAGACCCCAGAGGAGCTGGAGAACTTCATGCTGAAACATGGGGAGAACATCATCGACACCTTGGGGGCGGAGGTGGACCGCCTGGAGAAAGAACTCAAGGTATTTAAACAGAGTTAAAGTTGTCTGGCTGAGTGTAAAACATATCCTGAAACTTAAAGGAAAGATCGTTCTTCTTCGTTTTGATTTGGCGTCATTTCTTTGCACGTGTCTTCAGATATTAGTAACTGTCCTAAAATCCCTTCTCATCTTCACCTCTGAGAGAGGAAGCCTCTCAGAAATGACTTTACACCCAGTTATGCCCTCCGTTTGTTACAGTTTCATCTCAGTATTTTGAGGATGTTCCTGCAGTTGGTTTTTTTCAGTGTTGTGTAAGGATTTCCAGATGTTTCTCACCAATTACGTGATCCCTTTGCAAACGAACAGTATTTTATCTAACTCAACCAATCACACGCCCTGCTGTCCTACAGATATAACTTTTAGGTCACATTATGTTTGTGAAGTTGAAGCTTTGATATGCTTTGTGTTTGCGTTTTGTCCATCAATCAAATCCCTAATTTTTATGGCCCAGAAGTGGGGCTGGGTCTCAATCAAAAATTTTCAATACCTGTACCAATACCGATACCTTCTCTTCGATTCCACTTCCTGAACGATACTTTTTTGATACCAATTTTGTAATATCAGTTCTAACAAAAATGAACTGTCTTCTGTCAATTCTTATTTTTTTTATGTCAAAATATCAACCGATTTGCTCGTTGGGAAGCTCCAAACTCCAGAAAAGACGCTAGATTTGTCACTCATCACTTTTCTGAAAAGAAGTAGCTTAAGAGATCGGAAAAATTGACTTGACTTGGAGGGCAGATTTGTATGTAACGCTGTTTTGTTCACCCACAGCAACGTAACCCGGAGGTTCGTCACGTAGACTTGGAGATTCTCTGAAACCTTCCGGCTCTCTGCTGAGGGGACGTCATGCTGGAACAAGAAGAAGCTACAAGAGGAAAAGGTGAAAGGAGGGTCGAGCCTGCCTCCACAGTCTGCCTCTCATCCTGACCATCACAAAACACACCACAGTCTCTGCACAAGTCATTAAGTCTTACTGTAGATTAGTCCAACACGCATACAAGGACAACCTTCGGACAATGATTGCGTTTCCTTTATGTTGCTTGAGCTTTTAGACTTTATCTGGCAAACAGAGATCAACATGCAGGCTGTCATTCATCTCTGATATCGGTAACAGCCTCACCTGACACTAAACACCTGTGACGGTTTAGGGCTATAACTTCATCTCACCTTCCATCGTGAATGTGTTTTGGGGAAAAAAAAAAAAAAAGCATTGACAATTTCAGAAAACAAATACTCATAAACAGGACCAGTATCTTTTTCTTTATGCTTGAACCACAGTGATGTTGTTTTCTTCTTTAGTACGAAGGAAATCTGAGAGCTACATGTTCAAATGAGACTTATTTAATGGACAATATTAGATTTATTTTTTCTTTGTTTTAATGTAAAACTGGAGAGCTTCAGCAGCGTGCTGCTGCTGCTGCAGGCTCTCTGATGATAATTAGATTTTAATGCTATTACAGAAAACATAATGTGATTGTATTTCAGTTAAAGCGTCAGCGGAGATTTTAATACAATAGCACTTAATCAGCAAGGAGCTGTAGGATGTATTAATCTTTATACAGGGTCAGATGAAAAAGTGAACATCGTATCAGAAAAGAAGTGTCAAACAGCTTTCAGTGGAAAAAAAAAAAAAAGTCAATGTAAAATCATCCAGGATATCACCCTGTACAGTATGTGTACCAAAATATCAAGTGAGTTATCTCCTGCTCAGTGTTTCTGCTGAATAATCTCATTAACAATGACTGTGTTCATGTTCTGCACATTCAAAACAACTGAAGCATGGTTCACGCCTGCCTGCTAAATATCGTATTTTGTTTCAGGAGGTGGGCCGGCAGAGACATTTCATCTTAGTTATGGAGGGGGGAGTTGTGATATGTATTTTTGAAGGTGTTAATAGTGTAATATTTTCCATTTGGTTATAACTATGCTGACACTGCTGAAGGAGTTGGAATAAATTTGAAGTAATTTATTACATTATTTGGGTTTCCTTTTTTTTGTCACGTTTTTGGATTTATTTACTTTTTGTTCCTACATGAAAAAAACAAAACTTTGTCAAGGTGTCTTTGGTGTCCAAAAAAAGTCCTCTAAAATCCAATTCTTTGAATTTACAGTCAGGGTTGGTAGTCAGAAAACTAGCATGAATTTGAATGTAGCATCTCCTCAGGGCTCCCACACTCGCGACTGATTTGTGATAAAAAACACAGACTCAAATCGGTCCTCAGCACATCGTTTTTATTTGCTTTAGCAGTAATTTTTAGTAGTAATTATAGGTAGTTTTTCTGCCGTTTAATTGATCCCTCTTGGTTATGAGCATTGAATCAGGGCTATAGCACACCAGTGAAATGCACACGCAGGAGGCGGGCAGAATGGCAGGACGGGATTTGATTGGTTTAACAAATTGGATCCTAATCGCTAGGATTGGTTGGTGTTTTCCCAGGTTTACTCCTGCTGTAGACAGCGGATATTTTTCACTCTGTTTTAAGAACGCATCATGTATTGATTGCCATCGGCACATAAAGATCATTTTAACAAGAATAATGAAAAGTCAATTTAAATCTGATTACCAACCCTGCCTTTAAGGCAGGGGTCTCAAACTCGCAGCCCGCGGGCCAATTGCGGCCCCCTGAACAATATTTTGTGGGCCCCTGCCTGAAATCAAAGTGGGTTTTTTCTTACATGCATCTGGGCGTTTTATATTTTTTAACACTTGTGGGCTACCATAGCTCAGGCTCAGGACAACAACACGAATTAGCGATTGGTCACTTGCAACATGTTTGTGTCACAGAGTGGAGGGAAGATATATCCTGTCACCTCGTACTGTACGGTGTTTGTTGGTGTTTGGATCATGTTCCTTTTTGGCAGCACCTATCTGTGTGAAAAGCTCTTCTCCACAATGAACTTTAAGAAGTCAAAGTTCAGGTCCAAACTTAAAGATGAGCATCTTAAAGCCATACTGAGGGTCCCAGTTGCTTCCTCCCTCAAGCCAAATGTTCTGAAGAACTGTTCATGTTCTGCATGTTTTGACCTGTTAAGACTGAGAAGATTGGATCAGTTGTACTTTTTTTTTTTTTTTTTTTTTTGAATACTTGATGCGGCCCAGCCTCACCCAGACACTACCTCCAGCGGCCCCTTGGTGAGTTGAGTTTGAGACCCCTGCTTTAAGACCATAAAATGTCTAAAATTCTCTTAAAATTTCAATAAAGATGTCTTTAATGCGAGTACATTAAAACGTAACTACAAAACAGAACTAAAGTACCTGAGCAGCTCGGTTAGAATTTATCGAGCACAACCAGCTCATGTGCTGTGAGTGTGTGTGCCGAGGTGTGTTAGAGCTGTGAATAAATTCAAATACTCTGCGAGTAACTCCGTGCCTCAGATTTTCCTTCATGTCTTTTGAATTTTTTTTGGCCAGTATGGATGTGAAACGGGTCTTAAACTGTGTTCATTATGGTCTTAAAAAGTCTCAAATTTGACCAGTTGAAACCTGCAGGGACCCTGTTTGTGTATAGAAGTTGTGGAAGACATTTTTTTAGATGTTAGGGGAATTGTAGAAGCCTCAAGGGTGCAGCTGCGCGAGTTTCATCAATTGAGAGCACCGTGACGCATCCTGGAGAGCCAAAAAAGGTAAGATTTGAAGTCACAATGTCTGGATTGAGGGCCTTTCTTCCTGTTTGAAGCTCAGATGGTTGGTTGGAATGTTACCCCAAATCCATTAGATGGTGCAGTTGTAAGGATGATAGAAAGGGGGTGCACTTGCCTGCACGCTGACGTCAATAAAAAACAGTCATTTCCAACCAGTCTGCGCATTGACCGACCATTCAAAACATTACGCACAGCATCGCGGCTGGACCACGCTAGACCACTCGACTGAAATAATTTTTTTCGCCAAGCCCCGGAGAGCGGAGACAATGCGGACAAATCTCCACAGCAGGTTTTTCACCATTGAATGTTGTCTTCACATTTTGGGTGTTGCGCGCATATCAGTGTCATGTCTCGTCATACCATTCCCAGTCAGTGTGTGCCAGTGCCGCTGCCCATCGTGTTTCCTTTCATGTCTCCCCTCCTCTAAGAAAGGAAAGGCTCGCTTGTGCACGATGAGGTAGAAATGCAACCAGATAATGGGGCTGATTTCGATCATTCATACGAAGGGAACGTTCCTCGAGACGCGCCTGTCACTAAACACATCCTTTGTCATGTTGCAGCCTCCTGCACATCGCACCGCAAGTTTCAGCGTCATTAATTTGTGTTTCTGTAAAAAGAGAGAAAAGTGCCTTTTCTGGTAGAATTTCTCGACGCTTTCTTTATTTTTTTTTTCCTCTCAGTGTTTCAGTCTATGGGGGGCGCAGTACACCAGCACAGTAGGGGTCTCAGATTTTCTTGAAACCTCCCCTCCATCACTACAAGCCTGTGGCTACAAAATCACAAATCCCATTACTCTTCGGTGCGGAATTAAATTAAAGAAACGAGATTTAGTGCCGACATGAAATCACCTCCCATTGTACATGCAGGAAAACCTCATTAACCTTTCCTCTGCATCGTATGTGTGTTTGTGTGAATAATCGATCTGGTTGCTGTTTCAATCACAGGTGCACGAGCGTCTCGAACAATCCAGGTGGAGGCTGCTGGCAAGGAGAGTCTTGATGGCGGATCATCGTCTCCATCGTCACCCTGCTCTGCGCTCTTAGCCTCTTTACAGTGCTGCCTTGTCTAATCATGTTCAAGCAGCATTGTACAGGGCTATGACAGCGTAGAGAGCTGAGCTGCGTTTCCCTGACCCTTTGGAAGACAGCCAATGAATGACATCATCCGTCAGAAACACGAGCCGTCGAGGCAACAGCGAGATGTCTTTGAATTATCTTTTCTTATGAGGGCTGGAGGACACTCAAGTGTTGTTGTTGTTGTTGTTTTCGGGTTGGAGAAATCTGGAGCACACTGAATTCTCGTTGGGATCAACCACTCAATGCAAACCTAAATCCCTCTGCAGCCATAGACATTATTGACCCAATTAGTGCCGCTGCATGGTCCTGCCTCAGGATTAAACCAGGAGAAGGTTTCTTATATACCACTGCGCGTCCAAGAAATAAACAACACGTGATCTTTGGAAATCTGCTGCCATTCAAAATGTATTGTTAATTCTCTTGTTGCATTTGTTGGAATTTTGATCCATCTTTAAAGACACTCAATGTGGCTGCTTCTATAGAAGGGACAGTGACAAATAAAGGTTGGTATAATGTCCAAATCAAAAGTGTAGTTTGCATTTCTCTTGGTTTCATAATATTTTATATGATAATTCTACCATTTTTAACCAATTAAAGAATCAGTCCCTTTCAATTCTCAAATGGTGTAACAAATAAGTTATTTGTTATGAAATATCGTCTCAAAGTATCGTAAATCCCTAAAAGCCTGGCCCATCAAAAAAAAAAAAAAGAAAAATCCACAGAAAAATATTGCTTTATCATTTTGCTTATTAATTTTTTATTTATTTATTTTTATTTTTTGTATGAGGTTTTATAAACTGGCTGGTCTTAGTAAAAATTTAAGTAATTGTTTATTCTTTCACTGCATAAAATACTTCTTTTAAAAAATGAGAAGCAATTCTGGTGTTATTTTTAACACAACTTCTTGAAAATTAGCAAAGATTTTCATGAAAATAAAGGATGTGGATAATTTTCTGAGAGCAGGAGTTTTGGAAAGGGCTAAAATATAACCTCAGCTGCCTGTAGTGGAATGATATTCCTCAAGGGGCTAGAATGCATTTTTTAAATTTATATTTTAACAGTTTTTTAATGAAAATATTTGTCATGTTGATGATAAAGAGGTCTTTGAAACTCATGTGTCAAATATGATACGTTCTGCAAGAAAGGGTCAAAATGTTTAAACTTGGTTATATGGTTTTATTGTACTGAGTGAGTCAATTTGCAATAGAAATCATTGTTTTCTCTGTTTTTGGCTCAGTTGGTTTAAAATCTTTTTTTACAGTGTATTAGACTGATCAAACTATATATATATAGTCACTTTTTTTGTGTAATATCAGATTTTTTTATGATAAAACTGAAAAATGTCAGTTCGTTACAGCAGTGGACATTTTTTTTAAAATCACTTTTACCAACCAGAAGTAGTTTTGAGAATGAGCTGCATCTGAGAAGTTTGTCCTTACTTGGTTAATCTGACCTTTTATTTTCCACAAAAGTACGTTAAAAAAAAAAAAAAAAAGCCTGACATCTGTACAATTCAATTTTCACAACTAAAGGTATAAGCTTCATTTATTTGTTTTTCCTTAAAAAAATGACTTAAATGTTGATCAATTAAAATATTATGGTAGCCCCAAATGGCTATAGTGTCACTTGTGTTTTTAAAGCTGTAATCCTAAGAAATAAGACTTTGCTTTGTTGTTCCCTGCAAATTAATCTCCATTATCATTATTATTCTGAGAGACCTTGAAGATATAAAAATAATTCATATGGAATCTTAGCCTGTCACCCTAAAAACAGGCTGTGTTGTCAGTTTTTTCTTTTCCTGTCAATCAACCTATCCCCACTGTTGTTATTTTGAACACTGTAATTTATGTCATTTTTCTATTAAAAGAGTTTAAAGCCGTTTGACTTCTTTAACTTGTTTTTGTGAGTCTGATTTTTGGCCGGTTTATACTCAGAGCAGTGAGCAAAAACAATTTTGATTCATCCATCAGCTCTGCAAAAAAAAAAATAGTAATAATAGCTTCATGAAATTATATAAATTATTATTTTTTTTTTAAATCTACCTTAATGGTGACATTAAAGTCTATAAAGTTGAATCAGCACCTGTCAAAAAACTGATCACTAATGTTTAAGATTCAAACTGTTTTAGCCAAATAAGCCCATAAAACAGACCCTCCTTAGTTTGTTGTCATGTTTGGATGCTGTTTAGTGCTGTGTTATGATCAAAGACACAGTTGCTACTGGCTTTAAAGTGTCTTGTACTTTCCCTCTCTGTCCCCTGTCAGTTATTCTTTACCCCGTCTGATTCAGGATTACTGATGAGGCATTGTTAATGGAGGAGCCTTCTCACTAATTCAATAACAAGCTTAAGTTTCCGAGAGGAAACTAATTCAGGGCTCCTTGTTGGACATGTGCTCACAACCCAGACAGAAACATTTCAGTGAGACGGATGAACCAAATCACAAGTTTTATTACAAATTTATTTTCCATTTTTTGTCCCCCCTAAGAATGGCCTTGGAAAAAGAGTCCTGCCTGTGTTGCAGTCCACGTTAATGTCTTGTGTTTTGTCCCAGAGTAGAGGTGAGGATGTGAATATGTCAGGTCAGGCACTGAACATCCTCGTTTACTGGCTGCAGCTCTCGCAGGGCCGCAGACCGTTCTCGTTACAGGAAGTGCACTTGAGGGCTTTAAAGGAATCCGTGAAGCAGTTGCGAAACACAGACATCTTGCTGCCATGGCACGTTGGGCACGGGACGAAGGCGAAGCCCCCACAGGACTGGCACGTCTGGGGAAGCTGTACCCTCTAGAAACAAGAAACAAAAATATTATTAGTTATTTAGAACAGCTATTCTCATTTGGCTAAAAGCTGTGCAGAGTTTTTGGCTACCGGCTGCCAGCTACACCTCAGCTTCAAGGTAATTTAACTTAAGAATCACCATCCGCACAATCCATTCAGTTATGCAAAGCCGAGCTTCACAAAGTATGTTACTATCTGCTTTCCCATGTTAGCAAAAGTAGCTTATTCAGGCTAATTCAACCATGTGACTACAAGACTTCGAATGGGGTTTACATTGCATGAATTCTCCCATGTCTTTTTCCTGCTTGTTGTGGTTGATGTGGAAGTAGTTCAATACTTAAATCAAACAAATATACACAAAATATTAGATTAAGAGCTTTTAAATAGATAATAAGGAGATTTTATAAACTTTACAACAAAGCTAAGCTAACCGTTTCCCACTGTTTTCAGTTGTATGCTAGCTTGTTTTGAACTCTTCTTGCTTAAACATCATTTTTTTTCTGACAGACAATGAAAGGATGTCATCCAACTCGCTGCAAAGAAGCAAAAGAATTCAAAACATCCTACAATGTTTCTGTAACTCTTGTATTTTTTTTTTTTTGTGCTATTTAAGGTCGACTAAACACACGATCAAGTCGTGTTGCCGGACAGATCCTGACTGATTAGCATCTGCCTGACCTTTTCAGAGCAGCACACATTTTTAATAGCCTGCAGGGACTGGAATGCACGACTTAAATGTCATAACACGTCTTTGTACCCGCTTATGAAGACTTTTGTTGGCTGTGAATTACAGCCAGGGCGTGAGAAAAGGCCAAGGTCTGTATGACAGCAATGCAGCAGCTCAGTGAAAACACTAATAGTTTACACAATCTGAGTTTGTACCACTGAGCGATGTGCTCGAGCGTTGGTGTTTGAACAAATGTGTTGGAGGCAAAATCAATAAGAAGCCCTCTATTATTGATGGTCACTTACTGATGTGCATCTTTTACATTCCAGTGTGCACATGTTTTATTGATGGTATGTGTGCTGAGCGGACATGACGGCTTCAGCTCACAGTGTTCGACTCAACAACCCTGGACAAACACTTTTCACAGACTTCAAATTCTCACCGTTCAAACTATAAAACGTTCAGAATGGTCAGGAGAAGTGTGTGTGTGTATGTTTCACACTTCTAACCCATGTACTTTTTAAATTAATCAGCATTATCCAGAATTTTTTGGCCCATTAAAATGAATGGAAATGATCCATCATCATGGAAACTAGACAGCTGATGATGTCATAAGGGGTTAGGGTTAGGGCTCAGCATTTGCTGCAAGGGAATTGTGTTTGATTAACATGAAATAACCCATGCGACCAGTATTAAAAATGTTAAAAACACTCAAAACTAACCTCAATTTTTGTCAAAAGGTCCTGCAGTTCTCCTGACTCATTCATGCCCAGTATTTTCTCAGCACCCTGCAAAGCAAGTTCATTGTCTTATAAATCAATGCACAAACTCCTGAAACCTGACTTGATCAGAAAGCACCAACGCAGACCGACCCCGAGGTAGTGTCCATCGATGAACACGACTGGTAATGAAGGAGGTTCCCCCACACGCTTGCACCGCTCCTCCAGCTCCTTCCCATACTCACTGTCCAGAGCGATGTTCTTCTCCACAAACTTCACTCTGTGGTTCTGGAAGATTTTACGGACGAGCTCACAGCGCTCGAAGGTTGTCCTCACCACACGGAAACTTGTAGTGTAGATCACTATCCTCCCACATTCAAGAGACAACTCCACCTAAGGAAGGAGTAAAAGTTTCACATTTACATTTTTAAATATTTCCTTATTTGATAGACATTTACTGGACACAGATTTGTTTTACCTCCTTTGAGTGATGTGCTGTAGATCATGAAAGAGGTCTTGGTGCTTTTGTGTGTCAGTGGTTCTTCAAAGTATTGCCAACTGTGACATTATAAATCTTTAGAACCAAGATCATTGTTTCCAAACTTGTGTGCACTGTTTATATTTTATTAATTGAATAGTATTATTTTTGTTCTGAAAGTGTAAATAATGTATATTTTTACGTTTTTATTATGGGGATTAAAAGAGGAATATTGTGTTCTTTTAGATCTTACTCTATTCAGAAACATCTTTTAAAATGTGATTGTATTTAAAAGCTAAGTTTCATTGCTTTTCAATTACTGCATCAAAAAGTGTAAATATCCCTTTAACTTCTTCTCCATTTAAAAACATTTCTGAAAAGGATAACTCAGTACAAGGAAACCCAAGTATCTTTTTATAAACAACCAAAACAGCTGCTAGTAATGAAGATCAAAACCAGATCATCATTATTTAACTAACTGGAAAGTATTTCCTGTGATCCACTTTGGGTAAATACTGGCTAAAGCTCATCTCACATTGAACATCTTTGTAGGATGTTAAACTAGTAGCCATGTGAATTGGATGTCAAATCTTAAATGCATTTCAAGGCCCTTGTCTTGTGCCAGGACACATGTTCATGAGAAGGGAGGAGCCGGTAGAGCTGATGATGACGAGCTTTGGGAATTAACTGAGATGTTCCACATCTGTTTCACCGTGAAAACTGGTCTCATTGCCCGGACCACTAAGCAGTCCGGTATGGATCAGAACAGTTTGGTACAGGTCGGATCAGATCAAGCCTGATCTTGTTTGCATTTCCACAGAGAACCATGCCCTTCTTGGTCGGCGGAGAGTAAGTTGGATGCTAAAGCCACGTCAGCTACGTAATAGCGTGGAAGCATGACACAGTGTACCCTGCAAATAAATCCAACTAGAAAGAAAAACGTGAGACCATTTCCAAACAAAAAGAAAGTTACCTTCAGGAAGTCGACCGGAAATTTAAACATGGCAGGGTTAGGCTATGTGTTGTTCTTTATCACAGCTGTCGCAGAGGAAGTTACAACTTCTACGACTTTCTACAGACGGGTACCAAAAAGTAGGGGGTGCAAGTCGGTAATTTGGGGACCTGTCCCGGTTTTAATCAAAGGAAATGACACAAAATGCGTGCCGTACCGAGGTGCATCAAACTGAACTGCTTGGTGGAAACAAGGCTTTAAATCACTGAAGGCCTACTGGTTGTGTATAATTTCTCCTATGTTAAAACCATAAATATTTCAGATAATTACTACAAATACAGCTATTATTAGCTTTTAAGTAAAACAAAAAAATTAAACTTAGTCCCATGTGTCTCTACAGGTGGGTGAAAAGGAAAACAGCTGATCCTATATTATAACCCCATGAAAAGTATTTACACTTAACCTCAGCTAATCCACTTAATCATGCCGAGAAGATTTACTGTCTACAGTGACGTTATATCGACCTAATACTACTTTGCAGAGACACTTTCTTCATAATGACCTTTTGTTTCACCTTTGCATCAGCACATGATGCCGGTAGTTACCTCAGAATAACAAACAGCTTCTGCTTGTGAAGGGATACTAGAAAGCGAAGTGAAGAGAATTCATTAACCTGATTAGTTTCTCCTGAAACACTTAACGAAATGCATCATTAAACTTTAATTGCTCCATGACCTTGTCCTCTTTTGTGGGTTTTTCACTCCACCTTACAGCTACATGTGGTCTCTTCCTGTAACTAGATGTGGGGACAGCATACTGTAGGTGGGAACAGGTGGAGTAAGCGTGCACACATTAAGAAGGATGGTGTATCAGACATTAAATAATTCTCACTCATGTACTTACACTGTTTGAACTGGAAAGGTTTTCAAACACGGTCAGACCTGCGCTGACTTTGTGCTTCACGCCTCTCACAGTCCCATTCTTACTGAGTATGTTGACCCTTTTGGTGGTGAACATCCAGTCCTTAGTGGCCCCTGCGTACAACAGCAGATCATCCGGCTCACACTCGCTATCGTCCAGCTCAGAGCCGAGAGAACCAAAGAGGTTTCCATGTATGTCTCCGCTTGTTGAAGGAGTACTGGCCCTCTCGGCATCCGAGCTGCTGGTGCAGTCTGAATCCAGAGAGTCTGAAGGTCCCTCATCCTTGAAAATCTCCTTTAGCACTCGGCCGCTGTTCCCCGAAGCCACACGGAACCGGACCCGCTTCTGTGACTTATCCTGTCCAGTCCCCTCCATCGCAAAACCCTCTGCCACATTACATGGTCCACAGAAATGCAGTATAGCTCCCTGCGTTTCATTCGGAGGTAGACATGCAGCCCAGACACACTATTTGCTCCCCATGGATTACTTCCTGAACTAATCCTCACTGTTTGAACAGAGCTAAAAACGACCAAGAGCCTGTAAGCTGCCTTACAGTCCGACTCACACAGCTAGTAAATAATACATGTATTTCTGCCATGGCAACCTAGCAAGCTTATCTCAGGTAAAATGATAGTTGTCCTTGAATTATTCATCACAGTTTACACAGTTTTCATCAAAGCTTTGACAGAAAACTTTTTGGCCTGATTGTTTGTGCATCAACAAACAAATCATCACTTTCTTAGCACAGGGATAACTCCCGTTGAGCTCAGTGCTCAAAACATAACACTTAACACCCACCTCAACGAACATCTGCTTACATCATCACAGTGCGTCATTCTCATTCAAGCCTCTGTTGCTTTGCAAATGGTGCTAACAGGCAACTAGCATGCTGATATGGGAAAATGGTTAACAAGAAAGCTAATGTATGCTTTTTCACATCGCTGTCATCACAGAAGAGAGTCAAGCTTAAAGGTATATAGGATTATTGTTGTATAAAATTGTTATTTATTGCCATGTTTTTTGCTGCACTGGACTGAGAAAAACATCTGAAATACTTTCAACTACCAAAAGTTGTCACAAATCAGAGTGAGGAGTGCAAACAATTCTCAGAAGAACTGAGAACTGCACTCTATCTTCTTTCATTCAGTATGTACATTCATGCACCTCCAATAAGTCAATGCAAACACACTATAAGCATGTTAGCATACCTGTTGAGCTAACCTCATTTATCTTTTTTGTTGAGTTTAGCAAGTATTGTTTCATAATTAGCAAACTGTAGGCTTGTTATTATGTTAACATTAGCGCTTAGCTCAAAGCCACCAAGCGTGTAAGCTGCTTATGAGGTTGGAAACTATTATTTACTCCTTTAATTTAAAAAACTTTCAGACTAAATAAAAGTCCCACCAGCTTGTATAATGTTTAGAGCTTATTGGTTGGTTAAAGTATCCTTATTACTTCAGCTGGCAACAAAAATCTGTAGCTTGGCTAGTACCATGTTTGTTTGTTTGTTTTTTGTTTGTTCTGTTGACATGTTAGCATTGTGATATTAGCTTTTAGCTTAATCTTGTTTCCTTAGCCTCATTAAATGTGTAAATCACTGGTCTTTGTTTCTTTTTTCTGTTGTTAGTTTATATTGTATATGCGAAGAAGACACTTGTTTTTTATTCCCTTTAGTTTCATTTAAGGTCACTGAAACTTCATCTTAGTTTCAGAGACAATGTCTGGCAAAATAATTTGAAATAAACTTCTTTGTTATTGCTCAAAGTCCCACAGCGATAGACAGAGTCTGTCCATATGGATAAAACCAGTGAGGCAGTGAAAGGAGGAGATCAGTCGCTTGCTGTGTCATCTGTACAAATGAATGCACATATTTCCAGTGTTAGTTAAATTCATGTGAATTCATGGGTGGATACTCCGTGGCGGATTCTTACTGGGTCACAATAAGCGGGAGTGCAGGTGTTCACTGGGTGTCCCCACAGAGCTGAGGTGACCATATAACGTGTCACACTGACACGGTGCAGCAGTCCACAGAGATGCCTCAGCCAATTTTTTTGTGTCACAGGTGATGAAGCAGCTCCCCGGAGATGTGACACATCAGCTTACAGCAGTGACAGCACCACTCTGTTTGAGTGGCCCCTGAGGTAAGAGCTGCTCACACACACACACTCAATCACACATCCGCACACACACAATCACACATCCACACACACACACACAGCATGTCGTCACTTTTCTGTTGATCATTAGAGGAAAATCTATTCAATGTGTCAAACCCAGATTTAGTGACATCCTGAGGCTGTGGTTGGAGTGTTGTGTGTCTGGCACTGGTTCCAAGTCTTATTGATCCAGTGTGACCCTAACACCACCCCAAACTGTGTTTTATCATAAGGACATCACATCAGTTAGTAGCAGAGGCAAGTCGTATATCACTGCTCTTAACAGACTAGGCTATGTGCCATGTGAGAGTGTCATTCCTGTCAATTTACTGACAATCTTCAAAAAATGTTATTCTCTTAACTCTTATCTTCAAACTCCTGATCTCATGTTTTCTTAATCAGCTCATTCTGTAAATTATGGAGTTAGTCAAATTTGGCCTGGTGCAGGGGTCTGCAACTTTTACTCTCAAAGGAGCCATTGAAATAGAAAAATACACTGAATAATTATCTGAACAAGATTTTTTTTTATTTTATGAAATTGTAGAACTACAACAAGAATAGCTGAATTTGATAACATATATTGATTGTCGCATTATGTATATTGAGGCCAGCACGTTGGCAGTTAAATGGATCCATCCAAACAGAATTGAAATCTGTATTTTCTCACAGATTTGTCTTCACGTTGATTTAGTTATCAAGAGAGTAAAACTTGAGGTTGGCCACAGGTGAAAGGATGACGTATGAGTTGAAGCAGAGAGGTGGAAGGCTTTATTGCAAGATGTGATGCATATTTAGTTCAACAAATTTGTTAAATCATATTTTTACTTGGTGTAAATGTCATTAATCATCAAAACCATCTGAAAGAAGAATTACATTTTTTTTTTATTCCAATTACATTTTTAAAGCTACAGGGAGCCAAAAAGCTGCATGAGGCATCAGAGCCGCAGGTTGCAGACCCCTGTCCTAGTGGTTAAATCAAATGGCCTGTGGTTCTTTGCTCCATATCATCACCAACTCTCTTACTCTAGTTTTCTGTTCCATCCACTGTCCCAAACTTAAACTTAAACTTAAAAAGTTAGACCAGTTTTTTCTCTGCACTTCCCCTTTAAAATGCAACATTTTTAGCTTGTTTAGATGCCAAAGATTTAATTTGTCAAGCCAAAAATCCAAGTGTGTGACATTACTCTTCTGTTTCACTGTTTGTGTTTACTTTAAGTGGTTTTGTGCAGTACTGCCACCTGTAGGTATGAGGATTGATGTGAAACCAGCCAAGCAAAAAAATGCAAAATAAGCACAGGGTGACTCACCCTAATCACACCCAGTCTGTACGAAGACCTTTTTCCTGACTTCACTTTCCTCTGTAACTCTACCAAGTTTTTTCAGATGATTTTCATATGATTTACAAAACACGGGAACAGAGAAATGTCCAGAGCAGGGGTCTCAAACTCAAGCATCCAATCTTGTCACAAGGGAGACAATTTAGGTGTTCCACAAGAGAAAAACTGTTTGACAACTGCTGTTCTCAACATGAGTTTACAGTCATATTTGTCTTCTCTTGCTGAGTGCTTGCTGCCAGACACCTGAGAGCGCTTCTTCTCAGACAGCTGGGCCACGTTTGCTCTGAGGGAAGATGTTCAGCTGAAACCCTCAGTAAAGTCTTCTTTGCACAAAAACAGTGTTTTAGCCGACCTAAAACGCAGATTTTTGAAAACACCCTGAGGTGGAATTTTTCTGGAATGATGCGGTGTAAACAGCAGGCCGGAGTTTTCAGTGAAAAAGCTGACATCACCCTCCACTTTGTGCATTAGAACTTTCATTGTGGAAACTTTTAATTTCTATGCATAAACCGAACAACAGCAACAGACTACAGTGTTGTGCTTGTGCTACTGAATCTGCTGACTGCCTTTAACAAACTGTGCATCTGTTGCTCTACTTCTGCACTCAGATAAGACACATTCAGGTGGTGTTTACATGAGAACGGTAGTAGCATGACACGCAAAAGTACTGTTGTGTTTTTGCCTCTTGTTTACACGGAAACACTGTTTCAGCCAACTTAAAATGCAACTTTTTAAAAACGCCTCTCAGAGTGTAATTATACACTACACCTTCCATTGCTGTGTAAACAGCCAGCCGGAGTTCTCGTTGAAAACGCTGACGTCATGCTCTGTTTTGCGTGTGTGCATTCCACTTTCGTTGTGGGAACTTTTAATTCCCATGCATAACCAGACAACAACAATGGTTCAGTGGCGGACTCATCAGGTTGTGCTTGTGCTACTGAATCTGCTGATTGCCTTTCAACAAAATGTGCATCTGTTGCTCCACTTTTGCTTTCAGATAGGACGCATTTAATATATTCGCCAGATGATCAGCCCACCACATGTATGACATGTATACTAGTTCGTTTTCAGTCCATCAGCATTTCCTTGTAAACAGATTTTTTTTTTTTCAGGTGAGTCTCTGAAATGTTGTCATGTAAACGGGGCCTTTGCATGTTTTCCCCATGAGTGGGTTCACTCCAGGTGCTCAGGCTTCCTCCAACAGTCCATGGATATGCTTACCAGGATGAAAGATGCCTGTAGGTGTGATTGTGCGTACATGTATATATATTATCATTTATATAATAATAAACTGTGAGTCTTGAGGGTGGATTAGAGATTCTGTCATTCTGCCTGCCAGTTGAATGTATGGTCCTCATAAGTGGAATAAATCATTCATGGTTTTACATATCATTTGCATTTTAATTCATTTCTTAATCACAGAGGAGCGTTTTCTCAATCAGGCTCATTTTCTATACACCATTTGGAAAAACCCTTCAGCTGGATTCATTTGAAGGTTTGATTTTTTGTTTCCAAAGCCCTGAATGACTTGGTTTGGTACCTCTTGAGTCTGGTCTCATTTTTCTGTATGACTGTTCTCAGTTTTAAATGGTTCCACATTGTCTTTTATGCATTGTACAGCACTTTGGTCAGCCTTTTCTGCTTTTTTAAATGTGCCTAATAAAAATACATTCGACCTGATTTCACACTGGTGCAACTAAAGATGCGCTGCAGTAGAAGATAAAAAGGAGCCGCCACGTTTTTAAGCCCCCCTGTAAAAAAAAAAAAAAAAAAAAAAAAAAAAAACAGGACTTGCTTATCTGTCGCTCAGTTTAACGTTTCCATGCCATGTTGGGTTAGGCAGTCATTTATCTCACTCCAGCACATTTAGACAGGAGAGCGCAGAGATGGTGATAGTCCGTTCCACCTGAGGAGCCCTTCACTCTGCCTCACACATTAGTGCTGCTCATGCAGCCCCAACAGCTATTAAAAAAAAGATTAATGCTTTAATGGTCTTTAATTTTATGTCTGTTTGTGTGACAGAGTGGAAAAAGTCAGACCGTGCAGGCGTGATAAATGGTTTTCATTTCCATGCAGAATGAGTAAACAGATGTGCCCAAAGAGATCCAGCTTGAGTTTTAGGCTTCTGTTATTATGTGAGGGAGTTAATGGACAGATTTGTGTTCCTTTGCAGAAACAGAACTGGATTCATCTCCACCTGTCCTACTATGGGGGGGGGGGGGGGGGGGGATTTTTGATCAAATTTCCTCATGAACTATGCACATGAACTGTGCACACAAATCAAATATTTGCAAACTAGATTTCAGAAACTGCCTCTCCAGTGACTCATCACTTGAAAGCAGTTAACCACTGAACAATTTCACTTTCCTTGTCAACAGATCAGCGTCCACAAGGGGGCACAACACAATTCAATTACAGCTATGTCGCCAGTCCCTCAAAGAGCTGCTGGAGGATGCTGCTGCAGGCACGTCGGCTCCCTGCACAAGCCTGGAGAGTGAGTGAAATCAATGACATGATAATTTAAACCAAGGAGGAGAGGGGAAGCAGGATTTATGCATCCTGGGGAGATTGAGATTCTATTTTGAGAGTCAAGTTTTACAGAGTGTTGGAGAGATGATATTAATCATATATGAGCTCTTAATAATTAATTGTTCTCTGTATGTTGCTCTGTTATTTATGTCTTATTATATGTGGGAGTGAGGCCAAGCCAAGAACCGTTTGAGGGGATGAAAAAAATGGTTTGAGTGGAGGAAAACTGAAGCCACAGGTTTGGTGAACATGCTTTGTTGTTTGTTTTTTTTTCAGAATATCAAAGCCATCACTTTAGTTTTTCTTTCTTTTCTAAAAAAACACCATTGAGATCTATGATGAGCATAAAAACTCAGGTAATATTTCAAGAATAGCACAGAGACCAAGCCTTTTAAAAGCATTATATTTATACCTGATTAGTTTTAAATTGTTCAGCTTATAAAGCATTTAGGCTCCATGAATAAGAGAAGGTTCCTGATATCAGTTTTCAGTATGTAAGAGCTACCAGTAAAGGATACAGGCATTACTTTCTCCTCTACAGCCAGCTGGATACTCTTTTAAAAGCATCTGGGATTGGATCCAGTAAAGCTGTTGCAGGGTTTAAGCGGTATTACTTCTTTCCTTCATATTTCCTCTCTCAGCAGCAGCAAAGTGGCTCCCAGACAGCTCGGAGCTTTGCCTGCAGAAGCAAAGGGCTGGCAGACAGGAGCTTACAAACATCATAATTCACAGGCTGGTTATTAGAGCGGAGGTTTGTTTGCTGTCTCTGAAAGACACTGAAAACTGGGTGAAGGAGGCCGTCTGTTAGAGGAGGTTCAAGAATCCGGCTGATTGGCTGTTATTTTTCTTCTTACTGAGGTTAGACTTGATGTTCAGAGCATTTTAAAGCAGTTTAAATGGTTTGTATCATAATTGTTCTACTGATGAAATCAGTCAGTTTTGTACAAAACCAACAAGACAAACTCTGCTACTCAAACTGTGAAATATTGCCAGATCGTGCATATCCTCAATTGGCAGGTATATTTATCATTTTTAGGATTAGGTTTCTTTATTTAGCACACATTAACAAAAATGGTACAAGTAGGAAATGAAGCCACCCCTTTCAGTAATCACAGAAAATTCATGTTTAAAAGGTGATACAAATAAACCTTTGTGGTCATAGTTACAAACATGTATGTGCTAAATTGGACAAAGCGCAAAGAAATCACATCACTAGGATTTTAATCTGTTTCTGCCAAGAGACAAGGTTGGAAAACAGCGGTCCATTCAACTGTTTTGAAGATATTTGAACTTACATTGACCTCATTGTGGTCAGGTTTTTTTTTTTTTTTCCCAAACCATGAATGGCTACACCAAATTTCAAATCCATATGTTAAAGCTTGTTTGTGGAGCAACCAACCCTTAATTTTCTCCCTCTATCGTCATGGATCATACTGCAAAGAAAAACTCAAATCTACATCGATTCAGATCAGAAACTAAGTCAGAGATCACAGCTGCTTGGCGGTTTTGCATCCACTAACAATTGTAGCTCAACGTTTGTGCTAATCTTGATCTTATGTGCTTTATGTATTTGACATTTTTTCCTGTCTTTATCCGTGGGAAAAAAAGGTATAACAGAATCACATCTTTGTTAGTGTGACTATTTTATGATCATGTTTGAATCAACCTTTATTTGCCTTTAAATCAATATGCATGTTCAATGTGTATTAGATAATGAAAGAAGAAAGGGGAATCTTTATCGGTCACTGTGATAAAGACAGGAGTACACTGATTCATGCAGCCTGCTATTGACACAGATTAAGACAGTCGTAGAAATGTGAACGACTGCTTCAGTGAGTCATTGTTTGGACTGGATATGCTGTAAAACACAAAACCAGCTTGCACACACACATACATATACACACACACACACACGTATTATCCAAAAGGCAGGCTTCTTGTCACTGTTGCTTAGCAACCGTGGGAGCTACAGAGCCAAATCCCTGTGGTGGCGAGCTGATGTTGAATTAGGTGGAGTGGGGGAAAGAAAGGAAATCTCGCTGGCAAAGAGGAGGTGAAGACTTCTTGTTTATGATCAGTGGAGATTCTTGACTTCATGCGACATGCGCTTGCTCTGCTTTTTCATCTTTGGTTGTTTTCATGTTTTGAGAAAGATACATAGTTAAAACATCTTTTTTTTTTAGACACAAAAACGTAAGACTACTGGATGCTTATTGCCAAGAGGAGGGAGAAACAGATCTGTTACCATATATTTATATATATATATATATATATATATATATATATATATATATATATATATATATATATATATATATATATATATATATATATAATGAACTGCAAACAAAGTCTGTAACACTGTAAACACACATACATGGCAGCAGCAGGATTCTCAGCATTATGAAAACAGTGCCATCATGCATGACACAGTTGTAGTTTGTTTGAAATGCTGCAGTTCTTCCAGACAACCACAGTGGAGCTGCTGCTGCACAAATGCTGTGTGAGGAGTGATTTGCATTTCAACTGCAGTGAGAATGAAAACACACTTTGATATGCTGACTGTACAAAAGCCTCGCTGTTGTTGCAGAGTCTGAGTTCTTCTAGCTTTTTTTCCATCATATTTTAGTCTGTAAATGTTTCTTTTTTTATGTGTCTCATTTATGATTACAGAAGGTACAGATTCATGCTGATCCACAATGGATCAGTGGAGCTCATTGATAAGTTGTTGTGGTCAGAAATAGCCCAGGTTTATCTGTCTCTCACTTTAACTGTTTTATTTTCATCTCTATTCTCAGGATTTGAACAGCTGATTTAAGAAGAAGGTTATTCCTTGGATCTCAGGGCTTTAACAAAAAAAGAAAAGAAAAAAAAAAAAAACAAAGCATCATTATTACAACAGCCATGCATCAGGGTTAATAAAACATATTTCTGTGGATGAAACCATGATAGATGTCAAAGGTTAACTTAAGGTTAACTTAATGTATTCTTAAAAGAATCTCCCCATCTTAGTTGTTGAAGGATGCCAAAGACACAACCTAAAGTACGCTGAAATGGGAAGCAAACTACTGCACACAGTCTAATAGCAAAAACAAACTAACATTTATCGACTATGTTTTGGTAAAGAAAAATAACAAATCTTCAACTCTAACAAGTTAGAATGTCAGCAAAAATATCCCCCTTTAAATACAAAGAAACTTACAAAACCTGTTGCAGCATAATCTAAAAAGCAGATTTTTAACATATGTTCAGCCTTAGACCAAGACGCACAGTCACTCTCAGTTTAAGATTATAGTGACACCTTGGCTGACCTTTCAGATTACAGGTCAACGTTAAAGGGAAGTTTTCCCTCTCCACAGTAACTTAATAATTGCTGCAAAGGTCTGTATTCATGGTGGGTTAAGATAAGATCAGACTTCTTATCTTGTCTTGCATACCTGTTAACTATTTTTGAAAGTGTCCTAAGATGATGATTGTTATGAAACTTTAATTGTTATCAATGCCTTTGCACAGATATGAATTTCCCTTCTGTGATTAATAAAGTACATTCTATTCTATTCTATTCGATTCTATTCTATTCTGTATGGCAGTTGTACCTATTGTTACTTTAGCATTTAATTCATTTTACACCCATAATGTTTGTGATTTTATGAACACCCTTATCTTTTTTTAACGCTGTTTACTGTGTGTTTGGGTTTTTAAACTTACCAAATATGTATTAATGTCATTGCTCTGCTTTCATGACTCCTTCTCCACTGGGCCTCGGTGTAGAGCTAATTGCAGAAAGTATTTATCCATCTGTATGGTGTTCAAAACAAACTGTATCATGGCATATTATTAAAATAAAAGTGAACTTCTCAATAGATTAATACAGGTACACTATTTCTTAATGAAACATGTCTGTTTCTACAGTTTGATTTGGTTTAGTTCTCTTACAAGTCAACTATCAGGAGAAGAGACATCAAGAAGCCCAAATTTCTTGCACAAATTCATCATGAATGTTTCATTTGGAAATGTTGGTGTCACACTTTAGGGTTTACATAAATTTTGATTGTGACTTCCTGACACAAGATAAGAAAAAAAAATCTTCCCGTGGTGAACATATCTATTGTGTTTAACGAGCATCGTATCTGCACACTCATAAGAATAACAGGAACAAGTGAACTCCATGTGTTGGCGTATATTTCAAAATGCAGCGTATGGAGAGCTTCATACATGTTTTATTTTGTTAGTATGATCCAATACCAATGTATAGTACTTTATTAGACTGTCTAGACTAGAGTCACTGATAAATAAGTTTTATTATCAAAATTATTACTATATTTTACACGAAAACAGGACAGGATTGTGATAAGCCAGCTCCCACCCACTGTACTATTGTTGTGTCTTCAAATCTGTGAATAACATCTACTGCAGAGGGAGGGGCCGTTCTCAATGACGAACAACTTATTCGTTATCTGCATTTCAAACACTCCCTAATCAGCTGATAATACAATATAAGATATCATTTTTTAAAAAATTCTTGGAAAGTTAATACATTTTAATGACTTTTATTGCTTTTCCGCGTTTTAAAAACAGTTTCATTTTGAGTCACCCCCCTCCCGCTGCGGATGAAAGTGGTACAGTCCATAATGTGAAGCGGTACCGTCCCCCTCACGTCAGTTAATGGTAAGTCCGTGTCCACTTCTGCTCCACAGAAAGCGTCTATCGGCTCCTTAATCCGCCGTGTGAACCGGGATGCTGGCGGATCCATGACACCGTGAGCTCCCGGGTATGGTTCTGTCACCACCAGGAAATGAATGTTCATTTTTCCTTCCCTCGCCTTTACCTCTCAGTTAACACGCAGCAGTACCTGCATGAGAGAGACTCTATGTTGAATTTATAGCCGTTGATTTAAGATTCTTTGACGGTTAAGAAGAGCAGCAGAAGCGGCGGCCACAAGGAGTACAACTAACAAGCCGCGGCCGCTTGACAGGTGCCGTCGCCCGGCTCTGCAGGGAGAGATGCCGCCCGTCCAGAGAACGATGTCCGATCTACGTAGCCGGTCTGAGGGTATGTGAAACATGATTAATATTGTGTATGTTTCTAGAAATGTGTGTAAAACCTGCCGTTGGCCGCTCTTTTGCTGTTGCAGGGAGGCCAGCCGGTGTCTGTCTTGAAGTACAGATAAGTTGCTAGCTAAAGCTGTGATTAATGTTGCCACAACAGGGGTCAAGGAAGCCCCGAGGGCCCGGAGAGTTTTCCTTAGGAGTCTTCAGTAGAATACATCAGTGATGAAACTTTTGTTTTAATCAAATTTAGCTCAAGAAGAAATCCTGCAACAAGCTCAATATCTGTAAAACATGGGGGTTTCCCAGACTCATGCTTTACCAGGCGAGAGTCTGTGTTTGGGTTCTCTAAAAAACAACAGGACAAAAATGCACCTGAATCCAGGGGCGCTGCCAGGACTATACAACAGGAAATATTAATGTTTGCACCTTCAGCACAGTTCAGAGCAATCCCCACTATTTCTAAAACCACACCATCATTGCTCTTATTACCCAGGAGTGTTTTGTAATGTTCTAACTTTGTTTCACTCACAACAGTGAGGATCAGTAATCTCAAGAGAATGGATACAGAACAGCCTTATGTACTAAAAAGCATAGAGGGATACAGACAATCTCAGCTGCATTAATAAAGATTAACCTCTTATAACCACCTGCTTCATGAATTTTTAACTCACTCACAAATGTTGTTCAACCAATTGACATGTAAGTAAGTTATAACAATCATTGTAGACCATAAAAAATAGAAAAAAAATATAAGAAAGTATTAACTCTAGAGCAATTTGTCTGAAATTGGGGATAAAGAATTAATTATACTTTTCAAAGTATGCACCTTTCTGGCACGTGAAGTGTTTTTAAGCTTCTAACAGTTTACATGAATTCATTTGGACTCTTTTCACCTCATCACAGATTATAAAACCAATCAGAGCAGGAATTCACTTTACTTTTTAACATGTCACACATGAATTCATAGAAAAATTAGGCTCCAAGCAAAATGACATCCTCAATATGAACTGTTCTCAAGGCCCTCTTTTGTTCTTAACACTTGAAACAATGAATAACCTCACCTGACATCAAAAACACCATGTTAAACTAATGATATAAAAATCCATACCCATGGCTCATTTCTTGGGCCTTGAGAAGTCAGCCCCACTTATCCCCTACTGCAGCGCTCATGCTTTAGCCAGCTAACCAAGCACCCACCCTGTCTGGGACAACCCTCTCAGGCTATCAAGCTATCTTTGATTCAGAAACCAGCAAAAGGGAATAAGAGTGTCACAATATTACAACTTCTGTGCCCTGCAAATGGCATCTACAGCAGCGTGGGTACAATAATACGACCATTGTAATTCTGCTGGGACCCCCTCACTCCTCCACTGCACCAGTAACTTTCCACTGCATCTCAGTTGTGTTTGCAGAGAGAAAGGGTGCAGACAGACACACAGTACAGTGATTTTAATTCTCATAATGGGATCTCTTTACTTAGTCTTATAAGGCTTCTTAGTAGCTTTAGGTGTTAAGGTACGTTTGTTATCCAGGAGAGGACCCATAATTGGACACTTCCAGGCTTATCACTTGCTCTTGTTGCTCAGCCCTGCAGGGTTTCTTAATAAAGTCTTTAAATTCCACCTGTCACTTTTTGTGGCTGACCATGACCTGTGACCTCTCTGAACTGATGCAGGGATCAATATCATATGGTTTGGTTATTATTTATGGTTTTGCTGAAGTTTTGTAGCTCCCCTCGCTAAATGAAATGGCTCAGCGACAGAGTGATTTGGGAAAGCTTTGGTTTGATTAATACCTGTTTGCTCTGGCTGAGTTATTACTGTTTAATATATATTTTTGGCAGCTAAAGCACGCACCCTGGCCTCTTAAAGTGAATTAGATAGAACTTCCCCTGATTTATAATTTATATACTTTTGGATTAGTAGTTTCATAACTCAATTTATGAGTAGGGCACATCAACATGCAAACTCAAACACACTTCTTATTAAGGTTTGTATTTTAGTACTGATAAAAAAATATATGAAACTGTAGTGTGATTTATTTCTAGTAACGCAGTAACTTCACTATTGGACAGTTTTATTGTGAAGTATGTGTTCAGTACTCCCTGAACTGGGTCCTTCATCCAAGTAGCGAGGGCTGTGGGAAATGCATTTTTAAAGAGCCATGCGACTTAATTTAAAAATTCAGTATTTGTGAGCCTGAAGAACAATCTGAAAGCTGCTGCAGAGGAGCATGAAGCTGGGAACAGCCAGTGATACTGACAACTTATAGAATAGAATAGAATAGAATAGAATAGAATAAAGTAGAATAGAGTAGAATATAGTAGAATAGAGTAGAGTAGAGTAGAATGTACTTTATTTGTCCCTAAAGGGGAATTCAGGTGTCTAGCAAATGAAATTTTAAAAATCCTATGAAACAAACATAAAAAACATGAAATAAAGTCTGTTGATGTCCATGTTGTGCTCCAATCTGTGCATTTAAAGCAGTCCCCCCTCACCAGCGTCAGGTGTCCATCTCATGGCTTTGAGGGTAGTTGCAGGCTGCCTCAAGACACAGGGTCTGCAAAAAGGTCTGCAGGAAAACCAGGCCACGATCTGACCCGCCCATTGGCAGTAAGGTGGTAGCTCTGTGTGAATCCAGTCAGGTAGGAAGAGAGGGTAACGTGATTGAAGTATCCTGATATTTCCATGAGAGCTTTGGGGTGTAAGAAAATAGTGTCTATGAATTTTTACTTTATGATCTGAATTCAGAACATTTTAAAAGTAAATCAGTGCAAAAAAACCCCAATATGATAAAATAGAAATTGCTTTGCTCAAGCTACTCTGACAAGAGTTCTTCATTGCTGGATGTAATGGTGACTTTGACTTTTATTCATGATACAAACACACCATTGATTTCTTCACGTAAAATATGTGAATATAGTCATGAAATGTAAGCAGTAGTCATACTTAAATGTATTCGTTTCTTTAAATTAATGTATGTCATGTGAATATTTAATGATTTTTTATGATTATAAAAACTTGGAGTCATTTTAGTGGCCCTAACCCAAGAAAATTCAAGGCACACCCAAATGATGATCGTTATTTATTGAATTTCTTAAGGTATCAATATTGAGAGTCTGAGCCACCCTGGCATTGATCTGCTCCTCGGTCAATACAGATCTGTTTTGTTGAGTCTAAGAATGTTATTAAGTTATGATTTATTTTTTTTTTTTAACCAAAAGCTGTATCCTCAATTATTCAGTCATGCCGTCACATTTCCAACAAGTGGCCTTTCGTGTCACTTTTTTATATGAATCTTTGAAAGCACAACAGACAGGTTACTTCACATGTGAGTTAGATTAACATAGGAGAGGATAAGATAGACCTTTATTTGTCCCGCAGTGGGGAAATTTACATACTTACATCAGCAAATAAGAAAGTAAGTGTGAGCATTTTTCCAACCTCGTCATTTGATAGCGTGTGTTATAAGACTTGTTTTAAATTGCCATCTAGGAGCTGCTGATTAAAACTCAATTTCTCGCCCTGGACCCCAGAAATTAAAGTCTTCGTGTTTCTAAGACAACCATGCATCCTCCTTAAGTGTATCTAAATTATTAAATTCTGATATACTGTAGATTCCATAGTGTTGACCAGTGCGGCTGCTGCAGTCACAAGAATGAAACACATGAATTATGTAGCAGCTATCGCTGTCACCTCCCCCAAACCCCCAACCACCACACTCTACCTTTTAGGTTGCAAAGAGCAAACCATTATACTGTTCCACTCGGCTCTATAACAACGAGTAAACAATACTATCCCCCACTTCATGGAAAACCGTATCATGTTTTCTTTGTAAGCATCACTCTTACTGTTGGATTCGATCTCCTCCATCTACATTTGCAGCCTTCAAATCCTCTCAACTATTTTACACAACCTTCTTTGCTACATTTCTTTGATTGGACCCAGAGTCCACTCCCCACTCTTCAGTTTTGTATTTTAATCACCACATTGCATCAGGCCGGCTTCCATCTAGAAAGGGCAGCCCTCTGCCAGGCTTACCACCTAATCCATCAGCGGCCTGTGTGTCAGCTGTCTGTGCTGCACACTCCCCAGTCTTGCCCACCACGTGCCGCTCCACTCCTTGTCACTCTCCTCCACTGAGCTGTGGAAACATCCCACATCATTGCCAGCGTGTGCCTACATGTGTTGCCAAAATAACCTTATCTCGGGCTCTTGGGGTACAGGTGACGTCAGTAGCTATCAGCATGTTTAGTGCCAGATCCTGCAATGACAGAACAACAGGCACCTTATAGACGCTGATCTCTCCAATACTAATTTACATGATAGGCAGAAAGGCGCTTAATACCTGCTTGCACTGTCTAGATGCTAAAGCTGATTGGCAGAAACAACTCAAGTTAAAGCCAGACAGATGGCCAGAGGTACCCTGTTTGCCATCTTAGCTCGCTTGCTTATCTGTAGATGGACCAAATCCCTGCTTACAGCTGACACTTAAGGTGCAGATAGGCAGGTAAGCCTGTTCTGTGATAAGTTTATCACAAGACTAAATGCCTGTTTTTTTTTTGTCAGTCGGTTTGCGCGATTGTAGCCGCTCTTGTTGCCGATGTACTAGCGCTGTAAGACTCACACTAGCCTGGTTCCCTTTTAAGCACCCTAACCCTACCTTTCTGTCATTCTTAAGATTATTTTTTCATGTGTAAGTGAAGCAGGATGTTCCCCCGTAGCATTTCAATAACACCAGCTAAGCCTCAATCTGTCTGAATAGTGAAAACAGCACGGGGAGGGAAACTGGAGGGAAATAGACTGCTCCCTTCTGAAGGGATCGAAAGCTGCCCATGTGCCTGGCGGATCACTGGCTGATAATAATGTGGCACAAAAGCCCAACACACCACTAAATCCCCTGTCTGGGGCCACTGGTGTGTCATATCAAGTCCCCTCGGGCCTCTCTACTCTGCCTGTGTGCCGGCATGGGGCATCTCCTCGCCTCTATTTTCCACTTAGTGCGCTGGCTCCATCACTAACCTGCAGCCAGTGTAATATGTGTTTCTCCAGATACTCAATTTCACTCACCTCAATGATTCTCCTCTGTCTGCAAGCTAAAGTGGATGTGGCAGGTCATTGTGAGGAGGTGGAGATGTGAAAATGCTCATGAGCACGTGACCACACAGAGACGGATATAGAGACAAAAACCTATTCCAATGTTTGCTCATGCGTGAGGTTATATCGACCTGTGACGGAGCAGAGGAGCTGATGAGTGAAAAGTTTGCAGGCATGGCCAAGATGAATGTTCAGTGACAGGAAAGATTGAGAGCTTTCTGGGTCTAAAACCAAAATTCATTTAAGATTGCTGAAACTGCAGTTGCGACCAGTCTCACTTTAGTGCTTATGACCTTAAAGCTAGTGATCAATTCAGGCTGGATGGCTCCTTTGCATCTAACAAATTAATATTTTGAATATAAAGTACAATCACTAATCCCCTGTATATTGGTTTTTATCATAGACTGTATAATTAATGGACGTAATCTCTGCGACGTCACCCTTCTGTTCCTGAAACAGATTTTTGAAGCAAAACGGCCGGCGCAGCCATATTGGAAATGAGGCGGGCTGTGAGTCTCCACAGTAACAGCCATAGGACGCCTGGCAGTCACGTGAGTGGAGCTGTGCCCCTGATTGGACAAACTGGCGTTCTTAATATTGTCTAAATTGCTGAGTTAGAATCCCCCCCCACCGTGTGTGCTGAAAATGAAATTAGCGATTCAGATGGGAGACATTCTTTGTACCAGGCTGTAAATTTGCTTATCTTGGCCGTGAAAACAGCTTTTTTTGGTTTGGTGTGTACGTGACTTCTGGTACTTCCGGAGCCAGCCTCAAGCGGACACTCAAGGAACAGCAGACTTTAGCACTTACGCATTGTCTCATATTTTCAGACCGGAGGTTGCCGCTTTTTATACATCATGGATATATATAGTGTATGGTATGTAAATATATCAGGTGGTTTATAATGTGTTCCAACATCTTGTATATTTGGTTAAATTATACAATGTATTCAAAAGAAACTTCAGACTAACTGTGAGTCTCATAACTCAAATACTGAAATGTTTAATTTACATCTTTTCAATATAAAGACACACATTTCAGCAAAAGTTACCTATCGATAGTCCCGGTTAACTGTTAACTGATTGTTTGAATAGTTCCCCACCTGCCTTGCAAACATAAAGAGGGACCTATTTAATAACTGTGCAAATTGATACATAGATATGATGTACATATGGATATGATCTTGATGTTCTTGTTTTACCACACAAATTTGGAACTTAGCCACATTTTTTGGTTATTTTTAATCTTGTTTTCCTGGCAACTAATGTTTCCTCATGTTATTTTGGAATATTATTGTATTCAAATTAGAGCTGCAACAAACGATTATTCCCTTGATAAATCTAGTCATTGTTTGGTCCATGAAATGTCAGAAAATCTGGGAAGATGTCAGTGTTTGTTGGAGTCCAAGATGACATCATCAAATGTCCTGTTTTGTCTACAAACCAAAGATACTCAGGACCATCTTAGAGGAACAAAGAAACCAGAAAATATTCACATTTATGAAGCAGAAATCAGATAATTTAGACTTCTATTCTTAAATACTTACTTAAACCGATTAATAAGTAATCAAAGTAGCTAGCTAGTAGTAGGACATCTTTCCTCTGCAGGATGCCAAGTGCACCTCACATATGCGTCACCAGGCTTTGGTGAGATATCATTACAACCAGGGGCTAGCTTAAACATGAAAAAATACATTTTAAAATAGAGATAATGGTCTCATGTATTATTTGATATTTTTTATTCTTAAATGATTAATCGGATAATGAAAGTCACGAGTCATCCCTGGTTAAGAGTCCTCCATCAATCCATTTTGTGGCCTTGATTAGATCTTGGTATTACTGGGAAACTCATTTATGAGCCACTGGAACAGCTCCATAGTAAGTGTATTCTTGTGGGCAGATAAATCCTCTATACTTGTCAACCTCGCCATCAGCTCATAAGATGTACAGTACTTCTCTTTCCACCTGCTTTTCCAAACGTCAAATAATTCATGAAAGCACTATTATGGACACCAAGAAAGGGAAAACCTTAACTGCTCTGGAGATCATGTATTTTTTCGCTGGTAGGCAGAAGCCTGGTTGTGTTTATGTATATGACGCACAACACAAACAGCAGGATGTAGCAGGTCCACATGTGCCAAGAGACGGTCAATGTAATGGTGTCACAGTGGGATGACAAGGTCAGAAGGAGAGGTGTGGGCTGGCGCTCCACAGGGAAGCAACACCATGCAACTGTTGGTAAGATGGAAGTCTTGCCTCTCTTGACCTCAAAGGTACTGGGGATTTTTTGATCCTGCTCCTTTCTCCTTGTAAAGTCAAACAAGGACACAGTGCTGCTGTCATGGATAGACATTAATGCTGCTGAAGATTAAGGCCTGATTTGATAACAGAAAATGATTTAATTCATTTTAAGGGTTTTATTTGTGAAGATGAAGGAGTCTTTGCATTCAATGTGAATGTTTTCTTTGTTGTGGTATGTAAATGACTGGGTTGCCTGTTTTGCCTGCTAAGCTAATGCATAACCTCACATGTCACATCAGGTCAGTGAACATCAGAGAAACACTGGGATGGATTAGTTATCATTGCTCAGCCATTTGGACATAACGGCTATTTTTAGATATCATATGACTTAATTTTGTGTGGTTGTGCTTGTCAAGAATTCTTCTTTTCTTTTAGATATGTGTCCTGAAGTGGATATTAATTTGGCTTCAGTATCCCATTACTCTCAGTCTGAAATATATCTGATTGGGCCGTTGTTATAAAACAATGTAATATTACATTTTTTCCTTCTACACACTAAACCCCTTAAAAGCCAACATCATCTTCAAACTGACAAACAGTTTTCACACAGTCAGAGGATGTAAAAGTGCGCCTTCTGCTTATATCAAGTTCTAAATTCCCATAGCACCGCCGAGGGTCTCTCCAGCCAGCCAGCCTGCTGACAGCACCGTCAGCCAAAGAGTCAATCACCGTGGACAACAGCAGAGCAGGTTGTAATGTCACTGTAGTCTGGATCTAAAGTGGTTTAGCCCACTTCGCTGACAGTCATCACTCAGTGAAAAATGGGCATAGGCATGGGCGATCAAGGTACTGGACTTGCTCTTCCCTGTCCCATGCTGTCAGAGTAAACATGGAGGCACTCATTTCCATCACCGTTTAATAATTAAAAATAAATTATTTGAATTGCTAACTTGGAGTACTATAGAGGGAGAGTGAAAAGACCAAAGGGATTACAGCAAACGTGAATCTTTTTAGATAACCAGCCCATCTTCATGTTAGAGTATTCGGATTTTTCATTTCTCCTCTATTTCGTTGATCAGACCAAGACTGGGGGCCAACATAGCTAATCAGAAGTTAGGACACCAATACTTTATTTATTTATTTTTTCTTTTTTTTATGGTTCATGTTCCATCAATAAGGTGTCAAATACCAGTAACTTGTTTGGTGATTCTTGCCCTTCTCATTTAGCAACAGCATCCATCCAGTCTGACTTCCGTGTCTGGCAATCCTTGATTAAATGTTTCAAATTCTAATAGCCCTGACAACAAAATTAAAAAACTATAACTCATTAGGAAAAAACTGAAAACAAAAATTATTTTTTCTGATTTTATTTTGAAAATGAAAAGAATAAGGAAGTCATGTATACAACACATTTCAGGTAACCCCAACCTAAGGAACACAGGAAAAGTGACCTGATATATATCCCTTCAACGTGAACTGTTTTGTCAAAATTGTTAGTTTTTAAAAGGCTAAGTGCAGTGGTTGAGGTCAGGAAAAACACAGATATAACAATTCCTGGTATTCACAACGTCTGTTTCCTGTTTCCCGACTTTTTAATTGCATACCATCTGTCCTCCCCTTTTGTCATTCATAAACTCACAAACAGTGGAAAGGTTTTGCAACCCTGCAGATCCCTCGCTAAGCTGAGCCACGACATCCCTGTGATGTCACAGCAAGCCCCAGCTGCCCATGTTGTCCCTGGACTGTCTGTCCCATGGTAGTCCGCCTGAGCACATGTGAAGCCAGACGGAGCCCAAACGGGGAGGAGGATTAATTCTGCAGCTGCCCTGTTGTTGTTGTGAGGGCTGGTTACAGCATTGTGATCTGATAAGCGACTTATGGATGTTACTGTTGCTTAGATTGAGGCAGTATCTATATCCTCATCCATCTCTTCCCTCCCATTCATAAATGGTCTGGGGCAGGGGAGGAGCGACTTTCATCTCTGGGACTTTGATTCCTATGAATAGACTGTGGCTGCTCTGACTACTGAAATATTTATCTGGCATAAATGAATCATGTGCAGATCTTTCTGTGGTGGCAATGAGCAGATATAAGTGGCACATTAGGCTCAGTGAGATTGAGAAATCCCAAAAGCCCAGAGATTCTAAACAAATTTAACCCCAATAACTATGGTAGATAGCATCAGGTTAGGGTAAACAATGTGCCAAATTACTTTAATAAACTTCATACTACATCCCACCTTTTATCCAAACTCCATCAAAGGAATCTCTTGTAGAGGTGTTAGTGTTATGGAGATTTCTATGGAAGAAATTTCGCTCATTATTCCTTTGCTTTTTTCATTTTTTTACTCCAGTATCTAGTGCATTTTTATTCCCAGAGCCTCTTCATTGCAGTTTGGCTGCCATTCATTTGTTGTGTTAGATCAATGTCAATAGCTCCGAGCTGCCCACCCCCACCCCCATCCACCCTTGGGTTGTTGAATGGATTGTGTGGGAGCCTAGCTGCCGCCAGATCACGTGTCTCCTCATCTACACTTTATTGACCGGCCTACAACTCTCTCGGGCTCATTAGTGTTTGTTCACTTTCTCGATGGTCAGATTGGACTCTGCTTGGACCTGTTTCTGGGAGAACAAAATATGTTTTTGATTTACAGCTAGATGGATGCTGCATCCACTGGGACTGATTCATGGACGCCTTGGTGATCAAGCTGACTGAATCATTAGTGTGCGATCATGGATAACAGTAAGGGCAGACCAGAAAGAGGCTATAAGATACATCCAGCATGTGACATCATGTCTTTGTTAGAAAAGCTTTACTTGTGGTCAGACATACTGTAAGTAGCAGAAAAAGCTGTGGTTACCTAAAAAATCTGGACTATGCAAAGATTTTTCCATTGGAAAAGAATGACAGATGTGTGTTTCCATTTGGGTGGCCAATATACTAACCATTTTTTGTGGATGTATTTCAAAGTACTGGTCAGCTCTTAAAAGCCTCTTTTTTATTGTGCTTTAATATTTAACCTGAGTGTCATCACATGCAGGTGACATGCTTGAGGATCAGGTCATTTTGTTCCCGTCGTTGCTGCCGTTAGGTGCGTTTAATCTTGTCAGAGTTGACTGACATTGCAGCAACAATTTCCCACCCACTCCAACAACGCCTGACCCAAGTTAATGCATTACCATGAGGACATCATAAATCTGTGGAGGATGTGTTTGTCTTAAACTTGTTGATTCAGAAACACGCCACTATAGCATGTGACTGTTAATCCAAATTTGATATTTGCTTGTCATAAAAAAATGACAGTGATGATAAAAAACTTAAAGTGTCTTTGGAAACTCTTGATTGTCAGAGGGGATTTTCCATGCTTGATGGTCTGTGTGATTGTGTAACCTAAAATTGACAGCAAGGCGAAGCATGAAGAGATGGATCGGGGGAAGACCGGCATGCCTTCCCCGATGCCAAGCCATGCTGGGCACAGCTTTTTCCCACTGGGCATTCACTCCAAAATACGTTCCCCCTTGTGACTATTGTTCCTTCTGCCTGTCTGTTGGCTGACACAAGCAATAATCTTGACATCTGGCCTGCATCCAAACTCATTACGACACTTGATGGCATTGATCCTTCCTCCTGAGGCTTTCCCTCCAGGGCTGTGTGCTTCTGATCTCTACTTTGACTGAGCTTTATTTGGCTCCTTGTTACTCTTTTCTCTCTTACTTTCCATGCCCCATACACTGTTTTCAAACAACTAGTGAAATAAGCCTGCTCTATAAATAGATGAAGAATGTTGTTATGGAGCCTAATATAAAGAAAATTAAAGGCTATATTAGCAGTCAGTATCCGCCCAGTTTCCCATTCTGACCGTCTTTATTGATGTCAGGGTAGTTGAGCCGTGACGTGCCTGCAGTTAATTTAATTAGAGCCGAGATATGCCCAGTGTTCACCAGGGAATTAAGAGCAGTTTCCTCTGAGACATTTGTGGAAGTGCTTTAGTTAGTTATCCACTCAGTGTATAGGAAACAAAACACATGATGAAAGTATGGTGGGAAGTAGATCCCATTAATCTTCCTATTTGAGGAAAAGGCTATTTTGAAGTGAAAGTTTCCCCACCTCTGACTCTTAGCTTTTTTCACTGGGCTGTCAGGGATGGCCTTGTGTGCTACATTTACATTTAGAAAAGGCAGAAGTTTTAGTGCATAAATGTCAACCTGGTCTCCATTGTTGCTTTAGTATGTCAGCTGGGATCTGCTGTCAACAGATGGTGCTGAAAGTTGAAGATATCTGCCTTGATCTGTTTGATTAAACTGAGATTGTGGGATTGATGGGCCAGAGTACGAGACCAGTGTTTCTCTGGCAGCTCAGCTCACTACCCTCTGGCGCTAGCTTTACTTTTACTCGTCTAATCCTATTCAAGTGTGTAATATGTAGCCTTTAATTGGATAAGGTGTGCGAGAATAGCAGCTGTGCAAAAACTTGGACATCAGGTAGGAAGCTCCTTGAGATTTCTGAAGCACAACTCAAGAGCACAACAGGTCGACAGAACAGAGACCAAATTGTCTTATATTGCAGTCAGTAAGAGGGTGAAAGTCTAGCTGCAAGTATCTAACAATAGTTGAGATAGTACAAATAGTACAGTGTACTAGTCCACATTTCTTATTCGATTGCTCGCCAGAATAGTTGATCGATTATTTATCACTAAAATAGTAATAATAATACATTAACTTAAACAAGGTGTTGTGGAAATGCAAAGGGTATGATTAGAAAACACACCACATTCACACACTCAGACATCTACACACACGCAGCACTGCTTGGCAATGCCAGCTCACCTGTTACACATCGTCACTGTTTCCTCCCAGCCTGCCACTAGTACTACCCCTGACAGAGGATCAGCAGTGGAACATTATTAGCCTTCTTTTGGCCTCTGTACATTGCAGATGAGGTGTAGCAGGGGTGTAAATATCTTGCATTGAAATGGCACGATGTAAGAACTTTTAAAAGAGCTTAACATTGTTGATCTACAGGTATTATCAACTCTTTGGTTTAACAATGGCCGAGAGGTGCTTCTCAAATAAGCTGCTCTGTTAGATTTAGCTTGTGTTGATAATATGACACACAGTGTCCACCCACAAACTGTACAAAAGAAGTGGACTCAGCCACTGTTGCAGCAAATATTGGTTTTGTGGGTCCATACTGGAGCCAGGAGTTTGCCTTCTTAGTTAGTCTTGTGCCATGTTTGGACAACAGGCTGGACTTGCGTTGTAATACTTCTTTGAAGCCACAACCCAAGTTGAGGGAAATCTTGAAAGAAGTATGACACTTTGGTGATGTCTTCAGGTCTAGATGTTGCCTTTGAAAATACCGAATAGAGAAGGTTGTTTAATTTCCAAATGCCACAAAACACACTGAGGTTTTTGTCCTCCTTTGTCTTAAATGTTTGAAAATCTATGTACTAAGTCATGTAGTAAGTGTTTGTCTTGTGTTTTGCCATGCTCAGTCATAGGGATGGGTATGGATAACCGCTTACTGTTAAGAATCAATTAGAAACACTTTAATCCATTGACATAATAAGCCTATGCTTAACGATTCCCTTGTCGATTCTTTACATTGTGCTGAAGTGGCCAGACCTCACGTTGACTATTCTGCCCCAGCTAGCTTAGCTTAGCAGATGGATAATAGTTTCCCAAGAAAACTCTGATTCAGGATTTTCTGTTTGAAGTTGGACTTAAGAAGCTGTAAAACTGAACACACAAAGAAATGTACATCACTCTCTCACAAGAGATTCCTATGCAACACATTCAACATGTTACACACCTCCTAATGGACCAAAAACCATAGAGAAAACATAGGGCTAGCTTGATGCTAACGTATATGCACTGATATGCTAGTAGAAAGCATACACCGTTATATCTTGGGTTTTAGAACAGAATTTAATCACAGAAATATATCACAGTTACTCTTTGTAAACAATACTAAAAAACACTAAATGTCAAAATACTAACAGGCAAATGTTTTCAAACAGGAAGATAAAAGAAAAGTAACGTCAAGGCACATGGCTAACTTCAGCAGAACTATGGCAAGCTTAGGTTCCAAACAACTCAAAGAACTGCTATAACCACTGATGGCTTACTTCAGTCAATAACATACAACAAAACAATACATGGACGTCATGTGACCTGAGATTTTTACTTTTTTTATGTCCAGAGAGATCCAGATCCACTGACCAATTTCATATTTATTTACTGATAAACTTAATAAACTGTCAAAAAAAAGCGCAAGACTTTTTCTTTAACATTTTTAAACCATGGAGTCCACGACCCACTTTTGGTGATGAACCACCAGTTGAAAATCTCTGCTCCAGCACATACCTAAGTTCAGTGTCTGTCAACACCGTACTGACTCTCAACTGAGACCAAAATATTTTTCAAATGTTATGAGATAACTCAATCAAATGATAAGTTCATTTTCTGGTAACAAGTACACACAGCTGACTTCATTTTGAAACCAATGGAATCGACAGTACTAGCCACTGGAAAGAATAATGATCCGTATGATTCTTCAAGCCCAAAATCTAATGAGTGTTTGCGTCTTCATTTTAAAATGTCAAAAACACTCTTAAGATTTATTTATACTGCATACAGCACCCTTATTTAGTCCTAAACCTACACCATAATTTGTATATTACACAACAGAACATTTGTTTTCACTCAAACTTTGTATACAGTCCCTTGTGTGGGTGCTGCTGTATGCAGAAAGCAAAAGGACATAGTTAGGCAGTAGCAGTATCAGCTGCAACTGGTGCATTGCAGCACCTGGCCTACCCTCGCATACAGGAGCCTGCTGCGAGTTCTCATTCACAACACAGAGACACAACATCAATCACAGCTCTCAACCAGCTCTACTGGCCTGCTATTTCACACAAGCCTTGGGCTGCTGCAGTAACCAGTAATACAAGCACTCTGTTTTCATTTGTTATTGTAGATACTGCTGTCTTGATAACTCAGGCATCTCAAACATGTAGTGTTTCCACCGGCTGATCCTTTGTCTGCTTGATCAGATCTCTGTTTGGCATGTAATCTATTTCTATTGACTTGTAAATGATCAGTCGGGAGGCTTGAGAAAACTTAGACAATGGGATGTTTTAGTGCTGCACAATTAGCTAATTATCTCTGTGAAAACTGAAATAACCCTCTTTAGGGAAACCTTGTCCCTGCATCATACAGCTTAACAACTAAAGTTCCTGCCAGATATGAAACTGAATCTGTGATCATAGCAGATTTCTGGACTCAAAGGCCACTGGGGCTTCCCTGGAAAAAAATGACTTTATATCCCTGGAGATCTTTTTCTGTGACACTGGTACTATTTTTCTGTGGTGACATTGGAGTCGATTGTATAAACCCTTAGTAGAAAGCATCGTTTTAAAAGTCTGTTGTACCTTAATGGCCACATCCAGACCAGTAACAGTGAGGTTTCATCTTTTTTCTCCTCAGCACTATCACGATTGACCCATGTCCTTCAGGAATCACCAATATACACTGCAAAAACTGAATCCTAAGCAAGAGTTTCTGTCTTATTTTTGGTTAAAAAAAATCTTATAATATACGATATAGGCCAAATTCACCAGACAAGTTCAGAAACTTATTTCAAGATATTTAAAGACATAAATGAGGTCTGAATTGTTTGTAACAATTAGTAAACATCTGCCAATGGGGTAAGATAGATTTGCTTGTCAAGTTTCTTGAAAGTAGAATAACGTCTTACTACAAGAAACTTTTTCTTATCCCATTGGCAGATTTTATTTTTTTACCTTGCACAAGCAATTCAGACCTCATTTTTGTCTTAAAATAACTTGAAATTTGCCTTTTTTTGGTTGGTCTGGTGAATGTGGCTCATATTAAATCTAAAAAGACATTTTTACTACAAATAAAAGAAAATCACTTGATTAGATTTGGGTTTTTTTTGCAGTGTAGGTACATAGAATGACAGAGGCTGGTCTTTTGTCATGTGAAGAGTAGAAAAATACTCCTTCGGGAAGGACCTGCTGCTAACTTCTTTGTGATTATAATGCACTGTAATGCTTGTTATGGGGTCATGTTTCTGTAAACCCTTAACCTAACCCAGACATTTCTTTTCTCATGGCCAGATTTAGATTCAAAAATAATTCCCCTTACTGTTGCGTTTGGTAGATTATTTCTCTATTGTAACAGTGTGTTTTGGCAATTAATCTTACACCAGTGGACAGCCTGTTTATTTACCTTATTCAAATGGTGCCACATTTGAAAGTCACATGCATTTGTGGGATGAGCAGCAGCTGAGTATGAGGGACGCCCCCATGAAAAGTTGCCAAATCCTCTCTGCCACTGCCAAACAGTGTATTCTGACTCTTGTTTGGTGTTTTTTATGGTTTGGTATGATTGAAGTCTGAAGAAACAATACCTATTGGCAGCTTAACAGTTCATTCATTAAACAAACAGGAGCCTCAGTAGCTTCCGGGAGTCTTTTGTTTACTGCAATCTATTGTGACTGTAAACAGTATGTGATAATCACAGGCTCTGCAGTAGGAAGTTTCCCTTCTTAAGCAGTAGGCACCACTGTCTAAGCTCCAGTTGCGGCCTGGATCCACACACCCTTTTGCCACCACGCTAATCCAATAAACCACCTATGCTGCTGTGACGTCTTGCACAACAGAGCGGGGAAAGCCAGCCCATGATCCCCCCTGGTGACCAAATGACTACAGGGGGCTTGTTATTTTTAGCCTTGGAGCACACGCAAGAAAGACAAACTGTCAGGGGATGATGATAGGAAGAGGGAAAGTAACCCTCCATGCTAAGCCAAGTGGATCATTAAAATAACAGGAGTGGTAATGTAAGATTGAGGGTTTGTGTAACATGAGTGAGAAGGTGTTAAGAGTAAGGTGAGAATAAGAGAGGGGAAAGCAGATTAGAGAAAGTTGACGGTGCAACTTTGAAGCCTGTGTCAGTCTTTGTCTTTGTTTCCTCTTCACTTGACATGACATGGAAGAAATGCTGCATGCACACAGGGGGTGAGGGGGGCAGGTCGCAACTGGGGCATATCCGGTAAGAGCTCTGGTTACAGTACCTCATGACACTGCATTTGTTGTTGTTGATATTTCCAGCAGACAGCTTCCCCCCTCTTGTACCCTCCCTCTTCCTCCATTCCTCAGAAAGTCCTTTCCATTTTTAAACACCTGTCTTTATCTCTAGTTGTAAGCTAAGCTAAGCCTGACCTTACCTCATAACACTGTCACTACATCATGGAAGGAAGGCCGTCCAGCGCCCACCAGATCACATGCATGAAACCCGAGAGTCTGGATATCCTGTTGAGTTAAGAGTTTTACAGTAGTGCTTTCTTGGCAGCGCTGATTTAGACGTATCAATTAAAACATGAGGATGGGGAAATGTAAGCCTCAGGAATTTTGTTTTCTTTTGAATTATTTCTCATCTTACAAACAGGACGGCTCTTGTCAGATCTGCTCTATGTGGTTGGTCGGTGGTTTTTCAGTCATTTCAGCTTCTTCAACTTGTCTGACTGTGGTAAACCTTGCTGTCAGTTTGAGTGGCAAATGTTGACTAATTCATCATTGGTTATTCTTTTCACCCCTCAAAGATCAATCATAACTCAGCAACGTTTCAAATCATATCTTGAATTGTCTTGTTTTCTCTGACTAGTAGACTGAAATGAAAAGTCAATAGAAGATGACATAAAACAAGTGAGAAATCCAGTAACTATTTCTGCTCTGTTTCAAAAAATAAAATAAATGAATAAAATGGTATTGATTACAGACTTTGAGTCTACACCAACAGCTATAGGGTGCCTGTCAGTCATGTGAGCTGAGCACTGCCTCTGATTGGGCGAACTTGCAAACTTAATAACCTCTAAACTGCCGAGTTAGAAAAAAACACCCACTCCTGTACAGTGCGTGCTGTTAGCGAAACTAGCTATTCATACAGGAGACATTTTTCTTACCAGGCTGTGAATATGTTTATTTCTTCTGGTTTTTTTTTTTTTTTTTTGGCTTGGTGTGTACGTGACTTCCGGTACTTCCGGAGCCAGCCTCGAGCAAATATTCGAGGAACTGCAGATTTTAGCACCTCTGCATTGTCTCGTGTTTTCAGACCAGAGGTTGCCCCTTGGGTCTACCACACAACTTTATCCAAAGAGGACACTTTTATGGGTTGAGACGTGGCTTAAAGAAAGGGTTAAAAATACACCCCATCGCCGAGCCTCTCAGGATACCTTGTGTCAGAGTTGCATGTATCCCATGAACACCGTTTGAACTCTGGGCAGAGAAGTTCTGTGTATATGAGAATGGCTTAGCCATAGGTCAACTGAGGCACAGTTGAGGTCTGTGGAACAAGGATGTTTGAGCACACTTGGTGACTGATTTTTTTTTTTTTTTTTTGAGAAAACACTAAACAAAATAATTAAGAAATAGAGCTTTCAAATGTTTCTTTCATGGTTAATAAATGTGTCAGTAAGAGCTGCTGAGCCTTGGTCATTTTCACTAAATCAGATGTGGCCCTCTTTGAACAGAATTCGTACACCCCCTGTGGGAAACTGACTTGATTTGATCTTTGGCGAGATGCTATAGGTACAGCATTGTAAAACCACAACATGCTTGCCTGTTATGTGGACTTTTGGATATCGCTTCCTGAGGCAAAGTAGGACACGAAAAGTCAATCCTGCCAATCAAACAAGTCAGATATTTGTGTTGTTTTTAAAATAACAGGAGCAAAATGTGTTACACTTTACGCATCTTTGCAGCCTACATACAGGACTTTGATACGTTTCTGCAGCCAACACAGCTCCATCCCACTGGGTTGAAGTTGGTGGGAGAAGAGCAGAGCAGAGAGAAAAGTTTTAACCAGACAAGCACAAGAATGTTTACTCCTTATTTTGTTTCAGCAGTTATTTAACAGTGACTCCTGCAAGTAGATGTTTTTTTTTTTGTAATTTAATGTCCAGAGTTTGGCATGATATATTATTGAGAGATGAATAAGTTCTCTGAGCTCTCCTTTATGCATCGGTTTGGACTTGAAATCTAAGGGGACTGTGTTTCAGTTTATGGGCTAAGATGAGCAGTGAAAACAAAAAATAGAGCTGGATCAAAGCTGTGCATGTACAGTACCACTGTCACTACCCAACTGATCCACACAGATAAGTCCTAACTACTCTGGCCAGCAGGATGCAACTCTTGGCAGGAATTTCCCAGCTCTTATCTCAACACATTTCCAGGAAAACATTCAGAGGCGGTTGTTGAAATGCGAGTTTCAAAACGTCTCTTTATGTAACCACACCTGGGATGTTACTTAATGCTTTTTGGACGTGGTAAACATTTCTGTAGAATGGGTTTTGCTTTGTAATCGGGAGATACTGGTGGTTTCGATATCTCTGCAAATTTCTGGATTTATCTTCAGACAGTTTGCTGAATAACTGTTGTTTCCCTCCACAGATGGAGGTTACTTGTATGAGTCAGCCTGTTAACACACTGCAGGTGATTCCTTGTATTATTACATAACAAGCTTTCTCTTTAGGTCGATGTTTCTCTGTTGAGGTGATAATAAGAGATGTATTGTCAGCGACATGTCATTTGGCAAACCCACTGTTATATTTTCTAAAGCACCTTCTTCCCTCCATTAGGATAATGATTTGAGCGTTATACTGCTATTAGGTTGTTGCTCCTGATCTAAGGAAAGTGTGTCGTGCAGATAATTACAGTCAGTGTCTTCTCAGTGTGATGCGTGGGCTTTTGTGCCTGCGTATTCCTGCAGATATGCCAACAGTATAGACAATTTTTCAGTGCATGACATTTTCTTTCAAAAGTGTTACATCCACCAGAGTTGAAAACTTGGATAAATTATATATACAGTATATCTAAACTTCAAGGTGAGCCGCAGTCTCCTAGTTTCTCTCAGAGTGAAATCATACACGTTCCTCTTAAAGACTCAAAAGTCTCCTTTGGGGACTTTTCAAAACTCACCGCCGCAACCACTTCACAACACCTTTTCATCTCCCTCTTATGTGAGCTCAAAGCAGCGGATTTTCTTTCTAACACGCCGTCTTTTCCTTCCCGCTCCCGCAGGATATGAAAAGACAGAGGACACATCAGAGAAGACTTCCTTAGCTGACCAAGAAGACGCCCGACTGATACACCTCAATCAGCCGCAGTTTACCAAGTTCTGCAGCAACCGGGTCAGGTAAGGAGATGCTGTGTAGAGTATGACTGGTAAATATATAAAAAAAGTATTTATATACTGCATACATCATAAAAATGTTAAATCTATATGCAGGAGTGTTCAAAAATCTGTATGAAGAAGATCCAGAAGCAACCAAAAGGACATTATAACTCACGAATGCTGTGTGACAGAAATGCACTGGCATCCCAGCCTTATTTTAAAAGTTTTATGGGTAAAGAAAAACAAAATCACATCATTTTTAAATTTTAGTGTTCTCAATAAAGAAACTCAGAGAGATAGAGATAGTTTTCCAAAACATGAGATGCCCATTTTATCACCTCCATTTGTCAGGAACCATCGAGTCTTCAAGTCATCTAACTCCTGCTTAGCTGTTTGAACATACTATTTGAATTGCAAATTAATCCTCCATCACATACCACATAGTGTGCACTTTATTTGCAGAGTATGTAATAAAGTTTGCTTCCAACCATGGACTATGCCTTCAAAATAAAACGTGTAGCTTGATTTTTGTCTTGTACGCCTCCTTTAATTTGGACATTCTGCTCCTTCTAATCAAAGATTTACTCAAAAATATAAAGACACCATGTAGAGGATTAATGTACAGCTCACTCAGGATAACTTTTATTACAAATTATCATCCATTTATTAATTACTTAAATTAAATCTGATCCTTGCTACTTGTTCCTTTTACCACTGTCACAGTAACTGAATGTCTGTAGCTTTGAGGCTTAAACAGCAACCTGAGGAAGCTTGAATATTGACAACTCAGATCTCATTACAGGGGCTTATAAGTGAGTTTTGAGGACTTTTCTTGAAAGAAGGAAATGAAATCGACTGAGAAAACACCGCCCGTCTCTGTTGTGACTGTAATGCAGACAGATCTGCAATAGATCTTGTAAAACACATCATCAAAAAACCATGGGTAGTCTTGACACGAGGGAACACGGTGACAAAATATAGAGTTTGAGAAGTACCTGCGAGATTGGTTTCACAGGCGGTGTCAGCTTGGCCCCTTTTTATCCAGTTGTCCCTCTTGGAGGAGTGCAGTGCTTTTGGCATTAAAGGTCAAGCTTGTTGGGTCAGGCCGTCCTCTGTCAAGGAATATTACTGTTAGCATTCCTGCTGCATGGGCAGCCTTAGATGTGTATGTGCTTACATAGACAGCTATAAACGGAGCAGGGATAATAAAGGAAAAATGCAAGTGCGCTTGAGTGCGTGCTGTTTGATGGGTCAGCTGCGTGTATTGATATGATGAATAACAAAAGCACACAGCAAAATAAGAAAACTGACTCTGATTCTTCTTTATTGTTTGTTACACAAACACTTCCTGGTGCACCATATATTGAGATTTTTCTGAGTTTCTTCTGTGTCCTTGTAGTTTCCTTGAATTGGAAATGTCCCCAAACCTCCACCTGGAGGCTCGAAAGCACATCAAGCTGCTCTAAAGATCTAATTTGTTCAAGAGGATTGGTCGCTGTCTCAAAGTGACCTGTAAAGACACTTAAAGAAGCCGAGTCTGTGAGAAATGGTGACTCTCATCTTACAAGCTGATTCGACTGGCTTTTATTCTCCCTCTGCAGCATCAGTGTCTCCCTGTCCTGTACACACAGCTTCCTCTCCTGCCTCTTATTCATAACAGAGCGCCTCCCTGTTGTCCCTACTGTGCAGGATGATTGTTGTGGATTGTTTGTTCAGCTGGTTGCTGGTTGCTGGAAGGTATCAGTTGTAATGGAAAGGTGATTTATGTTTGGGATGTTTACAAGTTATCCCATTGCAAACAGGAGGGGCAATGTAAACCTTTTGACTGTTGTGTGCCCATAAAATGCTAATATTATTTATCTTGCATGTAGAGCTGGGCAATGTATTGATTATATCGGTTAATTCAAATTATTTTCTGCAGAAGATTCAAAAAATTAAAAATCAAGATTTTTTTTCTTGCATTAGTCCAATTGTTTGTTGTTGCAATGTTTGAAAAACTGTACAGTTTTCATGACGGTAGGCCCTGTCAGGATTTGCACAAGGACTTTTAAAGGCTTGTATTTGTCGTTTAAATAAAATTAAATATTGAACAGAGAGTTTCATGTTAATATATGGTGAAAATACGTATCCTCAAGAATTTATGTGAAACCTGCCGACGCTTGAACTACAGACTTAACATTATATGACACACGCTTTAACTTTAAGAGGGAAATTCTGTTGGGTTTGGGAAAATATTTTGACAACATATAAGCAAAACTTGATTCATGTAATTTTTGTATCACTGGGAGTGTTCTTTTTTGTTTTTTGTTTTTTGTTTTTTCCGGAAGGGAAAAAAAATAAATTAAAATCCTAAATCGAGTCTTGTGGCCATATCGCCCAGCCGTATTTGCATAGATGACGAGAGATGACAAAGACTGGCAATGACACCAACTGACGTAGAAAAACATCATCCTCGTGTTTGCTGACAACACAGGGAATACATCTGTCAAAGTACGATTCTTTCATTGGCCTCTCTCACGACTTAATAAACCTCTCATTTCAGCCACCTCCCATTATAAAAGACTGTAAACCATCAATGTTAAAAGAAAGACCGTGTATAAAGTGTTAAACATACAGATGCAAGCAGAATTTAACATTTAAGGACACTTAAGACTATGTCACTCACATCTATTACTTGTTGAACCGGTTGGTCAGCGTGCCACCTCTATTTGCTGTTGTCTTTAATAAAAACATGAGGCTACTCATCCTCTCAGATCGCCCACCGTCTTTGCTTAGAAAGTTTATTTATATTTGATTCATTTGACACCCAGGTCATCATTCTCATTCAAACAGAGCATGTGCAAAGTAACCATGTGAGCTCACTGTTATCTCAGTGACTGGGTAACAGGCTTAGTTTGTTTGGTTATGTCTTGTAGTTGAATGTTGCTGGTAACACCTGCTTTCCTTCAGCTGGCAGAGTTACAGCAACAGCAGTGTACTGTTTACAGAGCTCAATAAAACTCACTTTTTCATTCGTATGTTTTATCCAGTTTATTTTTATGGGACTTTTTTATTGACATTTAATTCTTTAAAGGCATTAAAAGGCTTTATAAGTGGTCTTGCAGTAGTCTTACTTTCATAAATTTGCCTGTTCATAATTCATAGATTATCAGCCTTAGGGATGGGTTTGGATAACTAGTTCCTGTTATGAATCGTTCATGGCGTCCATTTACGGCAAATAGACCCAAAGTCCCTGTAATGACACTTCCCTGGTCGGCAAAGTTTAGCACTGAGAAGCAAGATCTTCCCTTTTTCTGAAGGATTAATTTTGTGGTAATGTTGGACACTGGACCTGGACTGTCAGACTGTCAGATAGAGCTCAGGCTGAACTGTGTTAGATAATGTTCATTCCAACCCACATGAGGCAGTTATACTGCTGTGATCTGTCAATGAAATGAAGACCCGAGTTACGTTTGCTCTGCTTGGTGAGGTTGGAGTTGGTAGATGAGCTCTGGTAGAACATAACCAGGATTTACTAATGTTACAGACACGTCTCAGAGCATTGGGCTGTCAGGAAAACTAAACAGACAGTCTGCTCTCTTTCTGGACACTAAACAAACCGCCTTTACAAAGTTTGACTGTTGTTCTAAACAATAGCTCTACGTAACTACTAATAAATATGTAACATCATCACTTTGCATCCTGGGAAAAGTTTCCTTGAACCAAGAAATTAGTGTTAAAAAGAAGCGTCGGTCTCCATTCTTTTGCTCCAAAACAAATGCACACCTTGGCAAGAGTCATGTTCTTACAACAGTGGGTGATAGTGCTCATGGGAAATGGAGTCTTTATCCCGAAAAATCACCATCATTTGATTCTGGCCTGGATTCGGGTTGATTACACAACAGACCCACTTTTGCATTCAAAACGTTCTGTATTGTATCAGATAGCTGCGTTGTAAAAACAGAAAGATGAATCTTTATTTTAAAGTTGTTTGTGTAACTTTTGACATTCAGATGTTTGCAGTGTCTGTAACAGCTTCTCCACATTTGTTTTATTATGTGGTCTCCTGCCGCTCATTTTGAGTCTTCTATGGTCCATGTGACGGGTCTGAACCGATCACACAAACAAAAAAAAAAAATTTTCTTTCATTACAATATCCTGAGCATCAGGGCCTGTAATCTGTGAGGGAGTGTAAATCGCTGTTTTAATCCTATTTAAAAATCTGCCCTGTAGAGTTCAGATTTTGTGATGTTGTGGTAATATAATGTGTTAATACAGAAAACCTCTGTGTGTCAGTGGAGGATGCAATTCTCTCATGTAGTCTTAATCCTCTCGGTATTACCAGGAAATAAAACTAAGATCCATAATCATCCATTAAGCAGGTTGTTAAAGCAGCTCCTTATCTCGGCCTGTGTCAGCAGAGGGAATAATGTAGTGTATAGACAGCAGGACTGTACTAAAACAGGATGACGGGAAATAAGGATGGAGTGAAGAAAATGAAGTGATGGGCAGAAAGGGAAGGATGATGTCAAAGACATGATGACTAAAGTATTGACGGAAGGATCTGATGGGGCCTTCAGGCTAGAGCTGTGTCAGAGCTGCACCAGACACTTCTTTGAATCACAACAGATTGACGGAGGCGGTGGCTGCTTTAGCATCATCAACCAGAGGGGTTTGAATGGTATGACTGTTTGTGCTGTACCTCATCTTGAAAATACTCCAAAGATATCTAAAGATTTCTGTCAACATAGATCTGATGTGTAGCTTCAGATTTAAGATATAGTTAGCCACCAATCCAGAGGTTTGATTCCGGACATTTATATGTGCTCCTCGTCTTTCACATGATCTTAACTAACTACAGTTGACTTGTCTAAAGAGCAGATTTACTGGGTCCTTTTCTTGACCCTGGTTCTGACAGGCCCCTTCATCAGGCTCCTCTGTGAGGCTGGTATTACATCGTACTGCTGTCAGAACAATGACCTGCTCTTACTCACTCGCTTTCACTCTGTCCCTTTCACTCAGCACGGACAGCTCTGCTGTACCAGGCAGTCAGGATGACAGAGGCTGTACTGCGATTTTTTTTTTTTTTTTTATTAACTGCTAGTTCTCTGTCTCATTATTGACAGAAATTTTATTGCAGATCGGCATGATGCCTCTGCAGTCTAGACTGTAAACTGTGTAAATAGTAGTGACAGTACTAACTGAAAATAGTTTATAAAGAGTAAATAGCTTGTAGTAATGTTTAGGGACATCCTGATCAGCATTTTTTCCACCAATCACATTTTTTTCAATATCAAGTACTGGCCGATAGCGAGTCCAGAAATAAACTGTACTGGAGGGATAAGAAAGTGAAATTGCACACTTTTTGTTTTGTGTTTTAACAATAATGAATAGTAAAACAATAATAGTTAAAATATGTCTTGAGCTTATTAAGTCTATTTAACTTAATGCAGCTAGTATTGCTGTTAAAACTAGGGATGCACCGAATATTCGGTAACCGTATATGTTCGGCCGAATATTGCAAAAAAAGCCACATTCGACCTTTGGTGGAGTGAGTTAAAAGCAAGGTCAAATAGTAGCGTGTGACGCAATGATGCAATCAAACAGCAAAGGCTACTGGAATATTTAAAAAATGTCGGAGTATTCAATAAAAAATTACTTTCTTTAAAAACATGTCTCAGAATTTATTCTAGGCTATTAATGCACTATTAAAAAAAGTGAAAAACTTAACAGCTGCATTCGGTATTCGGCCAAGCGCTTATATTTTATTCGGCTTCGGCCACAAATTTTCATTTCAGTGCATCCCTAGTTAAAACCTTCTTGATCCCAAACCCACCGTTGGGATCGAAATACCACATAATTTAAAATGACTGGCGTTAACAAACAATGTGTCCAATCCAAAAACTGAAAAAGACAGAAGGAATTGTCAGATTTTCAAGTTTCCGAGGGTACCTGAATGTATCACAAGTAAAATCAGCAACAGACTGGACAAAGCAGTTTGTATGTTTTCACCCTGTGAACTGTCTGTCCCTGGAGAGTTACCGTAGGATGCAGTAAAGCAGAACTTACTGCTGTAATGTCTCAGGCTGTTCTCATGTGTTCTGTAATAATGTACCGTACTGTTATTCTTCCATCAACTTAAAGAGGTTGGGTGCTCTCAGAATGCTTGTTGTACCGATGCGTTCAGCGGCAACTTTTGCTTAACGTCGGCTAACGTGAATGATCGGTTGAGAGGATCAGGTGACCACAGTCAGTAAAAAAATTTCCTACCTGAAAATGTGTTATACACACCAATTATATTATTTTCTTAAAGGATAAAATCAGAGAAACTGAGAAACTAAATTTTGTTACACTGCCTGAAGACATACAGTGATTGAGTTACATCAGTCTATAGCCATGGTTGTTAGTAAAAATGTGACAGAAGCAAAAAAAAAAAGCAAACAGATTGCTTGAGATCCTGAGGGTTAGTATAAAACACATTCAGCAACATCTAACAGCACGGCAATACTTATTTTGTTGTCTAATCAATGGAACTGCTCCTTGCAGAGATTATCTTTGCATGTAAACTTTTAGCTTAAACTCAATAAACTCTATTTGAGAATGACCAAACATAATACACTGCATAATCGAATGAACCTTTTACACAGCTGTAAATCAGGCTGAATCTCAAGCTGTTGAGGGCTTTACCGGCTTCGATTTATTCCACCATCACCCCCTGCTTCCGCCCAACCCCGATGCAGCGCAGACAACATCGCTCACACCTGTCAGGAGCTCTTTACCACCCGCTCCACACGCTCCATCCTGCATCTACATTTCCTTTAAGCTCCTATTTGTTTGGCATTGATGCACACACACACACAGATAGATTTCTTTGTTTGTGTAAGGAAGTGAAAGATTATTTTATCAACATGAGAACCAAGCATTCGGATGTCAACAATGAGAACTGATCGTTTGTTTCTCTCCTCTCCTCTCTCTCCTCCCTCCTCCATCCGTGGCCTCGTTTCCTGCCTGATGCCGTCTTCAGCACAGCCAAATATAATGTCCTCACCTTCTTGCCCCGCTTCCTCTACTCACAGTTCAGGAGGGCGGCCAATGCCTTCTTTCTCTTCATTGCACTCTTGCAGGTAAGTTGTGGTCTTGCTTTTGTAACAGAGACTTCAAACATGATGATTACCCGCAAACTATTGTGTTAAAAAGGCATCACTGCTCCTCTGTGCTTCAGTCTGTTCACATTGATGTGCCTTTTGTGCTGTTTGGCCTCACCTAGACATCCTCTACAAAGGTCATGTCTGTAATTTTATATACACACAGACAGGCTCCCTGTCTCTCACACACTCACACACACACATACAGAGTACTCTTTATATAGCCTGATGATGAATAATACATGTAATACTACAGTGTGTGCCCCTCCTTTATCAGGAATCTTGATTTGCCTGCAGGCTCAGTACACTATCCTGCATATTACATACTTTAGGAACACATGGGAAGCTACAGATGACAGTGTTTTGGGCTTTTACTCTACCCCTACCTTTAAACTGCAGTAAATCTGCATTAGGGTGACATGTTCAGACAATCCGACTGATACAGAGTCTGTAGTGCAAAATTTAGAGTGAAACAACAAGTTCTCCGCACCGTCACTTTTTTGACTGATGAACACAAACAGAACAAAGTCTTACCTGCCCTCGGGAAGTTTGCAGTGATTTGCTGATTTCATATAGGTCAGCACTAATCCCCCTGAAAAAACAGTTAGAACCTCAACCAACAATCATCACCACATGATTCAAAGGGAACCAAATCCACATCTCAGGTGTTGAGAGCCTCTGAGGAAGTATTAAATAATGAGAGAAGAGCAGCCGTAAAGAGCCCAGCCTGTGCCTGTATTGGTGCTGACAGGCTAGCCTTGGTTAATGAGAGCTTTGTGGATGAGAAAGGGCTCTATCCAGTGCCCTTGAAGTAGCTGCTTTGAAAAGCAGCCTGTGTGAATCTTCATTACCTGTCCTGTCGATAGAGCGACCTTGAATAAAACATCTATGCAGATGAGGTAGATGAGAGATCTATTTCGTTCAAGTTTCCTAACGCTGATCGTCTCTAGAGGCCCTCGCAGGGCTTTAATTACACCGGTGTTTAGCAGTTAATTTAAAAAGACTTAAAAAATCGCCATAATGAAAACATCCAGTGGAAAGGAAAGCAGACGTTTTGGCTGGAAATACCTTATTTAAGTTTTGGTGTTGCATTCTTTTTTGTGTCAAGCCTTCTAAGTGCCAGTTAAAACAACCTGAGATTAACCTGAGTTATGCTACTATTTAAAAGTCCCAGTCATTCATTGAAAACACCAGAGTTTACATGATGTAGGTGTAAATTAAGGACTATTTCCAAACTGAAAGGGGAGGCAAAACCCCAAGAAACTATTTTAAACAACAACTTAACTGTAATTCAGAGTCCATTTGCTTGATTAATAATAAAACAGAATTCAAAAGTTAATCATCATTATCTCATTTTTGTTACATGTAAGAAAAAAAATCTCGTATTTAGCATTTTTAAAAACAGCTTTTAAGACTTAATATTAATAAAGTCGAAACAAGTATCAAAGTTCCTGTGAGGACTTTCTAAGCAATCTTGAAAACGCGTCATTTCTAGATATCTGCCTAATGCTAATCAACATCTTAAAATGAGATTATTAGCACAAATAAAGGTTATTTCTAAATGCTATTTCTTAGCTTCCTGATCAAGTAGGACAGGACCGGATTGATTTGCAGCACGCAGATCTGTGTTTTTCTCTGCTGAAAACGATTTCTCAGATTAATGTAGTAGTGATGGTGGACACTGGAGCCAAACTATCAGACAGAAAAAGGACAGAAGAGAAGAAGAAAGCTAAACAGGAGAGTGATAGCGCATGGGCTAAAGGCTAAAACACAAGCTAAAGGCTAAAACATGAGCTAAAGCATTAAGGAATTTGCAGGAGTGCATGGGCTAAAGCCCTGTTTCCACTAAGCGGTCCGGTATGGATCAGTACAGTTTGATACGGGTTGGCTCAGTAAAACCTGATCCTGTTTGTGTTTTCACCACCAAATGTGTCCTTCTGGGACAGGTGGTGTGTAGGCTTGATGCTGATAGCCATGTCAGCTACGTAATAGCATGACGGCAGCATGACACAGTGTACCCTGCTAATAAATCCAACGAAGAAGAAAAACGTAACAGAAACAAGAGCAATGATGGAAGACATCCAGCAATTCGTCTTCTTTGGGATTGGCATGGGGCTCCTGGGTACAAAGTGCAATCCAGCTTTGTTTCAGGGCAGCATCCTGTGTTGTTTGTTATTACCGCTGTTGCACGGGAAGGGATGATTCTTTCAACCAAACAAAAGCCGGTTATTTCAGCAAGTATGACAGCTAGGCTAACATCAGCATCTTTGTGGTTTCCATGGCAAAGTAAACAAAACGTTCAACTGGACGAGCAAAACGGACAATCACAATGAACTATGGGTTGTCCAGGAAAAAGGTGGATACAAGGCATTCTAAGAGCTTTCACCGTCCTTAATGTCCGACATCCCTTAACCAGTACATATTGAAATACAGAGGAACATCTCTTTGGAACAAATTACCTATTACTCTACAGTCAGCATCTTCATTAACATCATTCAAAAGACAATTAAAGAGGTCATTACTGTGATGGCGTATAGATTTGATTGAATTAGTTTATGTCCCATAATTCTACTTCTTTGTTATTGATTGTTTGTGTTGTTATTGTCATGTTTTGTTTTAGCTAACTTGAATTGCTGCCTAGATTAACTCTTGTTGTGTCACATGGAGGTATTGTTAAAATCTTTTATTGGCTTCTAACCTCCCCTGCACAAAGCTTTCTTCAGTTGACATTTTTTTCTTGCCTCATTGAAACCATAAAAACACTTTTAAACTATTACAGAAAGATTTGATCAATCATTTGCCACCATTTGATTTATTTAACTCATACGTTTTCTATTTCAGCAAATTCCAGATGTGTCTCCCACTGGTCGGTGGACCACGCTAGTGCCGCTGCTCTTCATCCTGGTGGTTGCTGCTGTTAAGGAGATCATTGAAGATTTGGTGAGGCAAAAAAATGAAAACTATCTGCTGATAAAAAAACGTCATTGAGTTTTATCTACAAGATGTTGTTTGAATCAAGTCATCATGTCAAGTCATGTTGGATGCGTAATCAGATTGTAATCAAATACCAACCAAACGAAACTGTCTGAGTACATGATGCGGGTTAAGTAGAGCACGTCATTTAGAGATGATAAACCAGGCCATGTTATCCTAAAGGGACCATCCTCCTATAGAGTGTGGCTCTTTTTTCTAACACAGTACAGTTTGCCATCAAAGTGCTGAACTGTGAAGCAGAGATGAATGTTTGATGGTGATGTGACCACAGCAGGATACCCCCAGACATATAGACAAACCATCAGACACACACAAACACACACACACAAACACACACACACACAAATTTCTGAGGTCACAGCTGTGCTCACTGCACCCACAGTACTCAGTCAGTCAATTAACCTAGATACTGATGCTCCTGCACAAAGGAAGTTAATTCTAACAAAACAAAACAACTGTTTGCCCTCCAGAGAAATCAGAACTGTTGAGCAGATGCTCCCGAAGTGCAAATTATTTTGCATGAAAGGTAGATTTCATTATTTATTTGTTACGGTGGAAGATTTGTGTAATGTGAAGTCTTGTTTTATAAAAAAAACGAAAGTCTCAAAAACAAAACGACCCCACAGTAACGAGTAAACGTCCATCCGAACTTAGTGAGAGAACGTTGCATCTGTCTGTATTGCAGTGACCCTGCAATGCGATCCTCTCTGCGGGTCCCGGTGGACAGATACTATTAGCTTCTATTTGGTGCTGAAAGGACCAGCGCAGCACTTTTTACCCCTCAGCCTGTTGTGAAAAACATGGGAACGGAGTGGTGATGACTCTGTCTTTATAGCTGAAGGTCACCTGCGCACACGTCTGTTCCCTGCACCACACTGTCCCTCATAAGTTGACCTGACAGGGCTACATCGACCCCCAACTTCATGAATGATGCAGAATGGACACACACTGCACAGCACAATGCATCTTCCCCATACTGCAGACTGTCTCTGCTGCATGTATCGGTAATAACTGGCAATAACTCAGCTTAAATTGAAGAAAAAAAACATAAATGTAGGCTGAAAAAGGCTCATTCTAAACTAAATACTATACATGTCAAAGAAATGAAGTTTATTCTGTCGGGCAGTGCAGCCTATGATATCCTCAGTACAGCAGCTGGATAAAAGAAAACTTGGTTATTCAACCTCTGTTCCTGCTGCTCACTGTCTCATTAGGTTTATATTGAAGCCATATTAGCAGGTTAATCAAGGTAACACTGCAGATGCTCTACCCTTTTTATCTCCTGCTGCCTTCATTTTTCTGCCCATGACTGAAGTCCACAGAGGCCTGATACTGCAGTATTTATGCATAACCTCAGTATGCTCCTCTCCATCCACGGTGCTGGGATTACACACATCATCCTACTACACAGCAATTCCTTTTCTCCAAGTCTGCGGGGAGACGGGGAATAAGAGGAAGAGACAGAAAAAGAGCCGTAGAGGGGTGCAAGGGAGGAAAAGTAATAAAACAGTTTTTCTGCTTCCACACATGTGTGAGAAGAGGGAGGGATGTACAGCATGGACGGAAAGCGTGGATGAATGAGAGTAACTGACAGCCTCTGCAGAGAGGATGATGAATGGGCTGTGTAAAGGTCTCCACCAGCAAACTTTAGTTTCTTTTTTTTTTGTTGTTGTTGTTTTTTCATTTCTGGGCGTATCATGGCCAGCCTATTCTTAAGACACTGCAGCATGTTACATGGTTATTAAAACAAATTTGTGTCATGTGAGCCTGAAAAATAAGTCAGGGGAGGAAGAGGGGTGTAAAAATCTGAGAGAGAAATTCGAGAATATTATGAAAATGTGGGTCAGAATTTCACAAAACTGACAATGACATCCACAGTGTCAATCGGATAAAGTTAATCAGTTTACTGCCGTCCAAAAAGTGCTCAAACCACAGTTTCTATCGAAATTCTATTGATATAGTTATTTGATACAGGTGTAGTTCAGAGGTACTGTGTGCTAAAACCTTGACACGCAGCGTATGATGAATAGAAAAAGATGTTTTTGTGGTTTTATAGACTGTAAGCTTGAGTCCACAGATCATTAAGGAACGTCTGTCTCAGGAGAGTGATAAATACTGTATCTGTCCTTCATTAGCAGCTCTATTGATGTGACTCGCTTCACCTCCCGTCACTGTGGTTTTTCAGGAGCTAAAAAGGTTTTGTTTGTTTGTTTGTTTTTCTGCTTGAAATGTACGTTACAGTGCGCCAAATTAAAAAAAATCAGCTCCAAATTGAATTCAAATTGCAGTGAATTCGAGTGTATTTTCAAAGTAAACAGATTATTAGGAAGGATGTAAGTGGATTCGTCCTCCCCTCCCTAATCAAGCACAGCGCACAGCTGCATGCGTTAGGAGCTGCGTTTAAAACACACAGATTATTTATATGAGACGGACTCAGCAACACATTATTACTCAGCGTGATGCTAGCTGACAAGCTGTCCCTTGGTATCAGCTGTTAAAGTCACATTTGATTGCACGGCTGGTCAGCAGACAGAGACATGAGAGGCAGCTCATGTTTACTTTGATGCTGCCACATGCACCACCTATACAATAGTTTGTTCAGAGATGCTGCTTTAATGTAAAGAATAGATCTGCACGATCTGATGACTTTTTGTTTTTAACTCCTGTTTGTTCCACACACTGTTAACCCTTCAAGCACGTTTCCAAAAGACTTGTGAAAGAAACTCAACACAACTTTTTGTTCATTTTGTCGCTTTCTTGCTTTTAAAAGCTTGTTATTAGACCGAGTATTACAGCTAGGCTAACATCAGCAGCTTTGTGGGTTCCATGGCGACGTGAACAAAACGTTCAACCGGACGAGCAAAACCGGCAATCGCAATGAACTATGGGTAGTCAGGAAAAAGGTGGATATCCACATACAAACAGAAGACGGGGAAAGAAAAAAATATACACATGTTGAAAAATAAACAATAAATGAGTTATCAACATTTGTTTTTTAAACATAATTTAAATCAATTTATGAATTTGATCTCAGAAATTTCTGAATTAATTCTCATAAATTTATTTATTTATTACTCCAAACTGCTGAATCTCTGTGGTTATCTTTCTCCATGCTTTTTTAAACTCTGTAAACACAAATGCACAGACTGATACCAGAATCCCATCAGATTCTCCCTCAGGGTTAAACCTGTAAAGTGTGCTCTTCCTTTGTCAGGGTTTCCACAGGGTCTTAAAAAGTCCTGAAATGTCTAAAATCGAATAGTTTGAATTTAGGACCCTAAAATGTCTAAAATTCTCTTTAAATCTCACAAAATGTCTTAAATAAAGCTTTGAAGTTTCTTGAAAATGTATTATCGTTTCAGTCTCATTTCAGTCTCACTTAATTTTGTCAATTTTTGAGGACACTACAATGTAGTTACAAAACAGGTGTTACAGCCTACAGTCTGTGGTTACAGCAGAGCCGTGACTAAATTCAAATACATTGGGGTTAAATCAGTGCCTCTGATTTTCCTTCATGTCTTTTGTACTTTTTTTGCCAGTACGGATGTGAAACAGGTCTTAAAATGTTTTCATTATGGTCTTAAAAAGTCTTAAATTTGACTTGTTGAAACCTGCAGAGACCCTGTTTGATACTGACTTTTCTCTCTGCTTACAGAAACGTCACAATGCAGACAGTGTTGTCAACAAAAAAGAATGTCAAGGTAAAGAAAACCATTTCTCCTGATGTTTTTTAAAAGCTTCATTCTCTCTCATTCTCATCTTTACTTCCTCTTTGTCTCATACTGTAACTTCCCTTCCTGTCTCTGCTTTCTCAACACAGTTCTAAGGAATGGTGCCTGGGAGATTGTGCACTGGGAGAAGGTATGCTCACACACTTTGTTAAAAAAAATACTCTGTTCATATGTTAATATATCAATAATCCTGAGCTGAAAGCAGATCACTCATTCTGCCAGTGTATCCTCCATTGTGTAGTTCTCAGTGAGATAATTCTCACACATGCACCCTCTGACCCTTCTAGTATGCAGACTCTAATTAATCCAGCGTTTCCATGTGGACGGTCATTAGGAGGCGATGCTGGAGGACAAAGACGAGCCTCCTCATGATGAAATAATTTTCTTATTGTGGCTGGAAGGAAAGAAGAGGATGTGGTGAAAACACCAGCCAGTGTAGAAATGACCAAGACTTAGACTGTTTGATTACTTAACTCCATTAGAAGCACCTTTAAGCTCTGTGGAGCATGCAGCATTTCGTATTAGGAAGAATCTGTCTCACTGGTCTTGCTGAGACAAAAAAGAAATCTGCATTCATGTTTAAGGTACATGAATGCATCCGATAACAGTACAGCTAAAAAACATGCTGACATAAGCTCAAAAACATTAGGGAAGAGAATCACATGAAGTGAAACGTCACTCGGTGACTCCTGCGGGCACAAATCACCATGTTTCTTGCTGCTTTATGAATGTCCTCCCTTTTAATACATGCAGACATCCTCTCTAAAAAGGCTAGCTGTAAATAATTGATGCTTTTTACATCTTAAAGCAGCTTCTCCTCAAAATTTCAGTTTGCTCTTCAATAAGTAACTTTTTTTAATGATAACGGCTGAAACACACCACGATTCTCTGCTCAGGCTCCGCTCCGTCAGCACCAGATCAGACAGGTTTAAAACTTGAAGAGCAAATTTCTCTCACCCCATCAGAAGATTTCAGGTGTCATTTATTCATTTATTTTTTTGAAATCTTGATTTTTTTCTAGACTTCCAGGTAAATGTGGCTCAGATTAAGTCTAATGAGACTCTGTCTGCCAATAATTAGACGTAAACACTTGCTTAGATTTTGTTTTTTGTAGTTCATGTTGTGAATTGGGTGCTATGTTAATTGCTGCTTTGGGAAAAGTTCCTCTGACACCTGTGGATTATCACCTCTATTTGACACAAAATGTCCTTCTTTTTAAATCTTTTTAAATCTTTATCAACATGTTGTCAATCTGTGTTATACGTCACCTCTTTTAGTGTCGTTCATTTGTACAAAATCAAGTTTTACTCATAAATTTAACAATTTGTTTCACTGTTACATTACCAGTGGCTTAAAAAATGATAAAATTTGCAGGAATAAAATGTTTTTATAGAGTTGTGTGTAGATTACTGGATTGCTTTAATACCTTTCCTGAAATATGAAATTGTAGTGGTTGACCCTGCCACTGTTTATCAAAAAGATAACTCCTGTCGTTTCTTCCTGTCACTTGTGTTTTATGTTTGCTCACTTCTCTTTACTTACCTTTGTTTCCTCCCCAGCCGTGCATTTTTTCACCCGTGATGTTAAACTTCTGTATTCACTGATGCTGTTTTATAGGCCGTGCACAGCAGTAACCAGTTTATCTTCACAGGTTGAGGTGGGCGATATTATTAGAGTAAATGGCAGTGATTTCGTTCCTGCGGATGCTGTCATTTTATCGTCCAGGTATCAGAGTCCACCCTGCTGCCAGACTGTGGAAAACCTCTCTTCCTTTTATTTTTGCTCTCTCTCAGCTCCTCCTGAGAAGTGATGGTTCGATTACGTATAAATCATCTAAAAGAAACTGTCAAATTCGCTTAAAGTCATTTGAACAGACATTTCACAGAGTCTGGTAAAGAAGTGTGATGATCTGCATCTTTTTACAACCATCACCTCTCAAGGCTGGAAAGCTTTAAAGTGAATTTTGGTTTAGAATTGGATCTATCATGTCAACAAAAACCGACCTACCTCCTTCACCTTTTCTAAAAACCATTTAGTCCTGCCATGGATCGATTTTCCTCCAAAGAAAAGTCCTCTCTCCTCTCTCAATATTATCTTTTCATTGATTTGTTCCGAGTAGATTTCTTCTTTTACTCAAAGCTGAGCAATTTTATTGTCTTTTTTTTCTAAATGGTTTTGTGAAAAGGCGAACAGATGACTCGGATCATACAGGACTGATCATTTTGCTCTTCTCATCTCCCTGAAACTGAAACAGTTGTCTCTCTCCCCTTACATGTTCGCTGTTTGTCTGTCTTGTCTGTTTTTTTTTTCTCCTTTATCCTCTCCGTTCTTCCTTTATTTCTCATCCTTTTCCTCCCCACTCCTCTCCACATAACAACTGCCACACCTCCTCTCTCTCGCCCCCTGCTGGTGTGTGGTTGGTAATATCAGGTGACTGTTGGGGAAGTAGTCAGAGCTGCAAATGGGGATCACCTCCCGGCTGACCTCGTCATACTGTCGTCCAGGTCAGGAAACCAGCAACACTACCAACGAAACAGCGGTGGGAGAGAACGGGGTTGTGTGGACTTAGTGGGACAGGACATTTTAGGCTTTTCTCCTGACACAAATGACAAATATTTGATTTGATGTAGTAGTCAAATAGAAGTGTCCTTATTTTATAATAACAAAGTGGTTTGGCCTCCTCGATTTGAGTCTTTTTACTGTTTTACTTTGTGCATTTGACACTTTTTTAATGTTTGGCTGAAACATCTAACACCGCCAAGAGTAAATACAGATAGATAGAAATACAGGGCCGTTACACCGAATCTGTGCCATTTGATTGTTGTAATTCTCCAAAATAAAGTTAATTTTTTGTCTTTTTTTCAGCTCTGAATCTAATTAAACACATATCTAAAAACTCAAAATGTGCATTGGTCCATCTCAGGCAGCTTTATTTCATTTTTTAAAGCTTCCTGGGATGAACATGGTTTCATTTTTCTCAGTCCTGTTCCCTAAACTCACGTGACGTCTAAAAAGCATGTTTAAAAGTTTGTCAGCTTATTTCCTGCTGCTTCTCTGCAGCACTTTGTGGTCGCTTGGTTCCCTGTAAATATTATATCCACATTGTCAAACTGATCTTAAATCTCAACAATTGAAGTCATTAAAACTCTAAAATGTAAAAATGCTAAAAATCAGCATCATGTTAATTAATATTCAGACTAATAAATCAATTGACTAAAGGACTAGAGGGCTCTACTGGCTCCTGGTACTGGTTCTCAGTCCTAATAGCATGTTGACACTTAGAAAATTGCAGTGATTACGTGATTTCAGTAACAGGACTGAAGTGAGATTTGAACCCCCTCAATCAGAGTGTAAATATCATTGAATATACAGAAAAATAAATGAGTGAACTTAATTTTGGCCTTCCCATGGCCTGCTGAATGATGCTACTTCCTGTGGACCATGTGACTTGTGGAATATTCCAAATTTTTCAGAGGGTATAACATGTTAGGGTAACAGGACTGAGTGAAAAACCAGGGACATCACTAAAGTCTGAATTTTAACTAAATATTCTTTTTTTTTAAAGAAATAAACTTAAAGAATAGTTGGAATAAGAAGTAACAAAAATGTGTAAAAAAATATTACATTTCTGAAGGATTTAATTGATTATATTTAATGGTAAAGTCTAATTTTAGGAAGCAGGAAAGGGCAACACATGCTATTTTTCCAGTGTTCAAGGTATTTTAAATGCAACCAGATCAATGTGCAGGACTCTTGGCTTCATACAAAAAACGTGTTTTACAGTTAATTTTATCATGCGTTTATACGTTTTATTTCTTGGGGATGCAAATGGCACTGATTCAGAAGGCCCTACACAACTTTTGGGTGCGAATATGTTCACCATATTCTTGCCCTTGCATGGCTTGTTTGGCAACCTGATTGCAACACCTTTGCTTGATGTGACAAACTGCATGCAGTCACGTTCCAAGATGTAAAGCTGAACAACATCTTGGAGCTGTAGTTAGTAGTATCCAGTTAGTATCATGTAACTCACATGTAAAGAGTCAGTACTTAAACATTAGCTCTTTTTTATCAGTACCTGTGATTATCAGAGTTCACTTCCATCTAATGACTAATAGCAGCAGATTCCAAACCTCTCATTGATTGTGGTTGGGCTTCAGTGTCCAGATCTCTTTTTGATTTCCCCCCTCCCTCCTTCCTTGTGTGTGTATTTGGACCAGACTCTGGAATAAATAAATCACTCCATTAAAAGAGTAGCTAACCAGAACCCCAGTTCACCTTAAGCACCGGCATGCTCTCCCTCACTCTGTCCCTGTGCCCAGAGTCTGTCAGAGGCCCATTTGTCTGCTCTGTTTGTTGTGCTCGGCATGCCTGCTTGCTCCCATCACCCCACCGTGGTGTTTCCTCTCTCTCTGTTCTCTCTGACCTTTCTGTAGTGTTTTAAAGCTCTTCTTGATAGACAGTTTCACAAACAAAGAAGTTATATCAGATTAAAGGATAGTTAGTGTACATAAAGTGAGAAACTCAGTAAAACTTTGAAGTACAGCCCCCAATTCCAGTGAAGTTGGGACATTGGGTAAACTTGGCAACAACTGATAAACTTTATTGTTTATTGTTTACTTATTTATTTTTTTTAAATATTCACTCATTTTGAATTTGATGCCTGCAACACGTTCCTAAAAAGCTGGGACAGGGTCATGTTTCCCACTGTGTTACCTTTTCCTTTCAACAACAAGTCGTATTTTGCGCTTCATAATGCTCCACACATTTACAATCGGAGACAGGTCTGGACTGCAAGCAGGCCAGCCTAGTACCCGCACTCTTTTACTACAAAGCCACGCTGTTGTAACACGTGCAGAATGTGTTGTGGCATTGTATTGTTGAAAAAGATGTGGCTTGGATGGCAGCATATGTTGCTCCAAAACCTGTATGTAACTTTCAGCATTAATGGAGACTTCACAGATGGTCAAGTTAGCCATGCCATGGGCACTAACACACCCCCATACCATCACAGATGCTGGCTTTTACACTTTGACCTGATAATAATCCGGATTGTCCTTTTCCTCTTTGGCCCGGAGGACACCACGTCCATGATTTCCAAAAACAATTTGAAATGTGGACTCATCAGACCACAGCACACTTTTCCACTTTGCGTCAGTCCATCTCAGATGAGCTCGGGTCCAGAGAAGCTGGCGGCGTTTCTGGGTGTTGTTGATATATGTCTTTGTCTCTGCATGGCAGAGTTTGAACTTGCACTTGTAGATGTAGTGATGAACTGTGTTAACTCACAATGGTTTTCTGAAGTGTTCCTGAGCCCACGTGGTAATACCCTTTACACAGTGATGTTGGTTTTTAATGCAGTGCTGCCTGAGGGGTCAAAGGTCACGGGCATTCAATGTTTGTTTTTGGCCTTGCTGCTTACGTGCAGAGATTTCTCCAGATTCTCTGAATCTTTTGATGATATTATGGACTGTAGATGATCAAATCCATCAATTCTTTGCAGTTGTATGTTGAAAAACATTGTTCTTAAACTGTTGGACTATTTGCTCACGCAGTTGTTCACAAAGTGGGGAACCTTGACCCATCCTTGCTTGTGAATGATGAACCTTTTGGGGATGCTCCTTTAATACCCATTCATGAGACTCAGAATTTGTTGCAGGCATCAAATTCATTGTCCCATTGTGCTTCAGTGGAATTTGGGTTGTAGTTTTTTGTTGTTGAGCAGATGTAAGGCTGACTTGCAGCATCTTTTTTTGTGGTGACTAATCTTTCTGTAACGACAGATGATTAATGAAACAAAGCTCAGTAGACAGTAATCAAGATGAGTTTTCAGATAGTTAAAACTGATTTAAAGATAACTTTCAGAGTGATAAATCACAATAGAGATGTAGTAACTTTCTCTTAGCTAATAGTTTACGATGCAAAGTCACACTGTTTGTTAAACAGGAACTCCAAGTGTCTTTATCCTCTTCCTTCCAACAGTGAACCACAGGGTATGTGCTACATTGAGACATCTAATTTGGATGGAGAAACAAACCTTAAAATCAGACAGGTGAGCATCTTCTTGGTTTATGTGACAAAAAGTTGAAGTCGAATCACTTTAACAACGCTTCTCTTTATCCACCAAAAGGGTCTGCAAACAACCGCAGAAATAAAGGATATTGACAGTCTGATGCGTCTCTCGGGGCGGATGGAGTGCGAGAGCCCAAACCGCCATCTGTATGAGTTTGTTGGAAATATTCGTCTGGATGGACACAGGTGAGAAAAGCCCCCTGCCTCGCCCTCTCTTTATGGCTTTTGGTTTTATGAGCAGAAGTTTTGAAGTAGACTCTCCATTACTCACTTTCACCAACATACAGCTTGTCATATAAACATCACACAACTCGTTTGAGGCACAAGCTGTTGTTTCTACTGTAGATATAATGTACACGTGGGAAATCAAATGAAAAATTGTTTAAAAAGATTGTAAAAATAATTTGAAAAAAGTTTTAAAAAATCAGACATGATTTGCTGTCTTGATCATTTTGTGAATGTGTACTGAGTTAAGCAGGTGTTTTAAAACATCACCAACCTCTGAACAGTCAATGCCTCTGGGAACAGATGCTAACTTGAGTAAGGCTCACAGCCAAGACTTCCTTTTCAGATCTGTTTTAGAAGTTCTCTGTAAAAAGTTTGTCACACAGAGGCTCAAAAATAACAACATCATGATGTTGTGTAAAAGGAAAACTTTGTTGAATCTGTTATCAAGAAGATATCAACTTTTGACGCAGGTGCTTGTTAAATGAAGGCTGGATTTATCATTTATCAGTTCAGGGAGTGTGAAAATGTAACTGCTTTTATGACTGTCGCCCAAGTTTTAGTTGTACTTCCTCTGATATTTGTTTACAGACATAAATGATTCATTGTTTGAATACTGCCCATAAAAGCTGGGATGCCACTTCAGTGGTGTGAATTCTGTCTGCTTTTGCTCAACACATGGACTGCTTTTCCTTCAAATACCAAAGCCTGTTTGCTGTGATTGGTCAAAACTACTCAAACTACCAGCACACAACAAAAGACTATTATGTTGGTTGAAATCACAGACTGTACATAGAATGGACAGCGTGGCTCCGCCCCTTACCGTTGTATGGTTATGAAGCCAAAATACCCCCATTGGAGGCACCCCCGTTGGGCGTCCAGAGTCTGTGGAGTAGATAGTCTGAGTGGAGCAAGGTGACAAAAATAAGTTTTTTTTTTTCTTTCGACAGTCGTCTTAACTCTCCTTTCTGATGCATTTTACTATTCCTGAAAAAAACGACACAAGAACGGCAGCTGTCAATCAACCTTAAACGGGACGTAAAACACCACGTTTTGGACACAATGCAGCCCAACAATATCTTCATATCACCACAGCATACGGATGAGAGAAACATTTCTACGAGGTGTATTAATTTTTTAAAGATTGACCACAGCCCATCTGGAATAAACAGGGAGACAGATGCTGTGTATGCACAGCGTACACTTACCTGAACAGTGCACACAATCTTACAGGGTAGTGTTGTCCCAAATCAAATACTGCGACTTCGCACTTACTGGAAAATATGATCGCATTTCACAACCGTTCATAGGTGTTCTTCTGTTATTCATTGATTACATCCATCAAACATTGTCTGATCCATTCCCGTCCCTTCGTCCACTGTTTCATTCTCAACTTTTTGCCCATTTTGAGTGTGAGAAATCAAAGTGCACTGCGTTTTTCCATACTGTCAGTTTGAACGCATTATGCACTCAAAATATTAAAAAACAAGAGTTTTTGACCTGTACTGCAGCCAGTCACCAGGGGGAGCAGTTTTTGTGGGGAGATGGCGTCCATTTTTTTTTAACAATCTATGACCCAGACCCATGAGTTCAGATTCTTAATTCTTACATAGAATCTGTAAATACAAATAAGTGTCTGGATAGGATACAGAGAGAAATGATTACATCTATTGTAATCAACTTTATTAGCATGTTACTCTTTATACTCATGGCAGCGATGTTTCTTATTACAGTACAGTACCACTGGGTCCAGACCAGATCTTACTGAGAGGAGCTCAGCTGAGAAACACTCAGTGGGTGCACGGTGTGGTGGTCTACACTGGACATGACACAAAACTCATGCAGGTAAAACACTCCTGCAAATCATCTAGAAACTTGAAGAAAAAAAAGGTTTAGTACCGGTGAAATGTGTATTTTGCTGTATTTTCAGAGCACTTTCTTTTTATTTACAACACCTGTTCTCACGTCTTATCCAGAACTCCACTCGACCTCCTCTGAAGCTCTCCAACGTGGAACGCATCACCAACTTTCAGATCCTGGTGCTTTTTGGCTGCCTTCTGGCCATCTCTCTGGTCTGCTCTATCGGCCAAACTATCTGGAAGTACCAGTACGGCAATGATGCCTGGTACATGGATCTCAACTGTAAGAACCCCATCAGCCCTACGCTGCTCCTCTTATTCCACATATTTTGTCTCACTTGTCCATATCAGCTTATTTCTTTGTCATTTTAAGTTCCTAAATGCTGGTATGTGTCGTGTCGTTGTTTATGTTGCCTCAGTTAAACTATGTTTCGCATAACAAGTGAAATATGTGGCAATCCGGGAATGACTAGATTCCCTGTTAACTGAGAACAGACAGCTGTGACATGCATAAATGTGTTGTGAATGAGTGAAAAAGAAATGGTTGAATATCACTGCGCTGCTGTACTTTTTTGTTCCTTTCTAATGTTCTGTTTGATTTTGTTGTTTTCTTTGTTGTCGTTTTTTTAACAGCTCCAGGTAACAACCATTTAAAAGCCTTGGCCATCCGTGAATGACCCTCCCTTACTAACCCCTTACTGAAGCTCTGCCTTTGCTAAGCAAATGAAGCCCCCTACCCTCGCCCCTAAATGGTTGCCCTACTTTGTATGGGCCCATGCCATGGACAAGCACATACCAGGGATCCAACAATAGGTTTTTCCCCTCCAGCTCTCTTGTACCTTCGTCTAGTTATTTTCAGTGCCTGATGCAAACAGTGTCTCACTTTTCCTCCATTTTTTTCTGCCACGTTAAACACTTTGCAGTTCCCGAGCTTCAGACCCTCATCTTTTGTTTCCCTCCTACAATTCCTTAAGAAAAATGAATAGCAGAATTTACTTTGACTGCTGGGGGGATGATGTCGTACACGGGAAGCTTTCATAGCAGGAGGCGCCTATTTGTTTATGGCTCGAATACAACATGTGGTGCAACCCAAGGGGCAAGAGCTGACATTTTCTAAATGCCTCTGCAGCCTTCTTTTTCCTCAGTGGATTTTCAAAGGACAGATAGAGAGGGGAGGAAGGGAGGATGAAACCTTCTTAGTTGTTACATGTATTATAAAGAAACCTCAAGGCTTTTAATTTAAGCTCCTATAGCAGACATTGTTAAAACATGGGCTGTTCAGACCGTGAGGCCGCTGTTCTGTTGTAATGAAGCTCTGAACCTGGTTTGCAAAGTGATTATCGTGGCACTCTGGCCATTACTCTGTACCCTGATAGACCTGTATAGGAGAGGTTGTGCCCTGGTCAAATCTAGCTTGCACTATGACTTACACTGTTCCTTTTTAGAAGGTGTTGCATTGGCTCCTATCGATCGTGTATGGGTTTTTCAGTGTTACCATCAGTGGCGTTCAAACCCATTTAAAAAAAAAGAACAAATATCAGACTGTGGAGGGGAGTGTAAGTCATAAAGCAGGTGTCCATCTTGAGACTGATTGTACTTCATAAGGAGCAGTTGAGACTCTTTCCAGTGCATATTATCCAACCTGTGGCAAAAGAGAGAGGTGGGGCGACCGTCCAATTCCAGACCTCCCATTTAACTCACATTGTTAAACGTCATCAGGAGCAGAAGAGTCAATGTTAGCCACCTGCACAGCACACAGGCTCATATGTCACTGAAGCTTGTGATTATGCATGACCTGTGAATAATTAATTTAACATTGACCCCTTACAGATTGCTGACTCAGCTCAGCACGTTCATTTAGCATATACATTGTGAAAACTTGAAGCGAATGCAGATTTGGTGCCAAACGTGTGGCGATTTGTTCTGCAAATAGGCCAACTCTTCACTTCACTGAATCGGTAATCTGGTTGGATTTATGCTGACTATCTCTGTCAAGAAGCAGATGACAATGATTTAACTAGCAGCATGGTGCTTCAGCTTTTACAGTACTGTTGAGGAGATGTGGTCCTCTTAAACAAAAGGTAATCTATTTAGAATTTAATGTAAAACTATTCAATGATTCCAGAAATGCAAAACAATTCCAAGTCCATTTCTTCAACAACCTTTTGCAAATGATTTTGTTTGAAATTCTTTCATTTCTGCTTGATTAGCCATAGTGAGGGCTTAAATTCTTATATCATTTAAAGAGACACTTCAGGAGAGGACATCGAGTGTCCCTTTTGCACTTGCGTGACTTGTGCATGGCCTGGTTTGATTTTAATTTTCGTAATGACTCTGCACTGATTCAACACAAATCACTCTCATCTGACGGCAGAAATTTTCACTTAACATCACGTAACAAGCTGGCTTTTAGAAACGAGTGAAATGAGTTGATGTAGTGATCTTCATTAACATCCAAAACGTCCCTCGCTGGCATAATCCACCCCCTCTTTTCCACTCCTTGTTGGTTGAGAATGTGCTATGGACTGAATTCTCCCTCCTTTGTCTTGAGAGCATCCGACATGTTTGTCTTCCTCCCCACTTCTGAAAAAAATAAATACTCCCTATGTGTGTTGTTGTACTAGCAGTAGCTTCCATTCTGCCACTTTCTTTGTGCCATCCAGTTCTTTTGATTTGCAATCGTTCTGTCATGGGGGAAGGGCTGTCCCTCTCAACCCACAATGCTAAGATCAAGGCTTGGGGTTGAGGAAGGTAACATTTGCACCTGCTGCAAGCTGAGGAAAGGTAAATCACATCCCTCCTGTTTTCATTTTTGGTGTCAGTGGGGTTAAATGTGTGGAGCACTGCCAAATGTTTGGGCTTCTGGGGGGACCAGCACCATCTTGCATAGTGCTTTGTTGAGCTCATCGCCTGGATCATGCTGGATGCCAAGGCTGCTGCTGTGACACTAATGACATTTGAGATAATTCAGTCCCTGTCCGCTCCTTTGGAATCTTTGGGACGTTAAATTTGACTGTTAATCAGCTGAGTTAAAGAGGAGGAGGTTGGGTGGAAGAAATGTTTCTTTTTCCAGCTAATGCTCAACGTTGGCCCAAATCCTTCTCTGGATTGGGTTAATATTGGTCATTGGCTGGAAGTAGCTTTGGGCATTTTTCTTTTACTAACTCACAATTTTAAACCAGTGCTGATGACTCTCCTGTGTATCACCTTCCTTTTTCCAAAACTCGTCCCCTGATAGATGGCGGGGCGGCAAACTTTGGCCTCAACTTCCTCACCTTCATCATCCTGTTCAACAACCTGATCCCCATCAGTCTCCTGGTCACTCTAGAAGTTATCAAGTTTATCCAAGCCTTTTTCATCAACTGGGTGAGTCTAGCTACTGTCTCCAGCTCAGCTTACAACCCCAATTCCAATAAAGTTGGAACTTTGTGTGAAACTTAAATTAAACAGAATACAATGATTTGCAAATGCTGTTTAACCTATGTTCAGTTAAATACACTACAAAGACAAGATCTTTATTGTTCAAATCGTTATTTTTTTAAAATTGCAAATATTCACTCATTTTTGAATTTGATGCCTGCAACATGTTCCAAAAAAGCCTCACATGCAAAGATGGGTAGTGGGTAGTGGTTCACCACTTTGTGAACAACTGCGTGAGCAAATAGTCCAACAGTTTAAGAACAATGATTCTCAATGTACAATACTAAAGAATTTATGGATTTCATCATCTACAGTCCATAATATCATCAAAAGATTCAGAGAATCTGGAGAAATCTCTGCACGTAAGCAGCTAAGCTGAAAACCAACATTGAATGCCCGTGACCTTTGACCCCTCAGGCAGCACTGCATTAAAAACCAACATCACCGTGCAAAGGATATTACCACGTGGGCTCAGGAACACTTCAGAAAACCATTGTCAGTTAACACAGTTCATCACTACATCAACAAGTGCAAGTTCAAACTCTACCATGCAAAGACAAAGACATATATCAACAACACCAAGAACCCACCGCCGACTTCTCTGGACCCGAGCTCATCTGAGATGGACTGACGCAAAGTGGAAAAGTGTGCTGTGGTCTGACAAGTCCACAATTCAAATTGTTTTTGGAACTCATGGATGTCGTGTCCTCCAGGCCAAAGAGGAAAAGGACAATCCGGCCACGTCTTTTTCAGGGACAGCCCTGCTTATTTCAGCAAGACAATGCCACCACACATTCTGCACGTGTTACAACAGCGTGGCTTCATAGTAAAAGGGTGCAGGTACTAAACTAGATCAACTGAAGTTGAACATCAATCAAGAATGGTAAAGAATTCCACCTCCAAAGCTTCAACAATTAGTGTCCTCAGTTCACAAACGCTTATTGAGTGTTGTTAAAAGGAAAGGTGATGGAACACAGTGGGAAACATGGCCCTGTCAGGAATGTGTTGCAGCTATCAAATTCAAAATGAGGGAATATTGGAAAAAAAAATACAAAAAAACAAACAAAAAAATAATAGAGTTTATTAGTTTGAACAATAAATATTTTGTCTTTGTCGTGTTTTCATTTGAAATAGGTTGTATTCTGTTTTATTTATGTTACACATCGTTCCAGCTTTACTGAAATTGGGGTTGTAGCTTAACTGCTTATTTGAGAGGAATGCACTCTTTTGTCCACAGGTTATATGCAAGTTTTTGACAGTTGAGTTCACCTCAGTTTATTCAGCCTTTTAGAATCGTTTCTTCTTGTTTTACAGTCTGCAACCTTCAGTTTGATTCACTTTCAAAGCTCTTGATCTCAAATGCAGCAGGCAGCAGGGTTTTTTTATACAAGCTAAAAGAGAGTATTTTAAAAAAGCACACTGTGCTCTACCTGTCAAACATCAAATGGATGACTGAAAAAGTTAAAAGCGAACCTCTGAACAAAGTCAAGAGCCGGTGGTTCTCTTGGGAGCTCGCAGGTTTGATAACAAAGCGGAGAAGTGATGTTGAAACCTGCTGGATGAATTGAGAAGCAACTGTTTTCTACATGGTCTTTGAAAGATGGGGCTGGATGATGAAATGTTCTTGATGTATCTTAATATTTGACCTAAATAAGTTTAAGTTTTGTTTCCATGGTTAAGAATCTGTTGTCATTATTGTAAAATGAGCTGCTTGGCCCCCAGTCTCTGGAGAGAAAATGTTTCAAATTAGAAATCAACAGATAAAATTATTTACAAATATCATGCTGTCAACTTCGACTCAATAATGTTGGGAAGAGGCAAAGTAAAGTCTAAACATATCTTTCCAAATCCAATTGTTCTCCGAAACATTGTGCTCTTACATCAGGAGTAACTAGGTCAGCCCCAGCAGCTATCTCGGCTGAGGAATCGTACTGTTTCTTTTGCCTAAAGTTATTCTGAGCTTCTTTAGTCATTAAATTTTAAATGAAAATCCTCACAAGGATTTTTTTACAACATTTAGGGCAGTTCTCAGTTGGCTTTGCTTCCCACAGCTTGAGTTTGTTCAGTGTTTTCTTGAGGGGGTGAGACTGAATAAACTCACTGTTGCTCAAGTGAAATCATATATCTTATTTTTGACTCTGAATTTTTATGAAACAGCATTGATATTACATTTGATTTATAGAAAACCCTTTTTCTCCTGAGAGAAGTGACACTATAAGTTCTTTGTGGTTTGTTTTAAGGACACTGATATGCTCTATGAACCCACAAACACACCAGCCATGGCCCGCACCTCCAACCTGAATGAAGAATTAGGCCAGGTACTGAAACACGATACTAAATACTTTTCTAATGTCTAGAGTCTTCTTCAGTAATTTGATGTTATTCTGTCTCCTCCTCCAATTAAGGTGAAATACATTTTCTCTGACAAGACCGGGACTCTAACTTGCAACGTGATGCAGTTCAAGAAATGCACCATCGCCGGGGTGGCTTATGGGTACGTTATGTTTTCCCCCTTTTTTAAATCTGCTTCCCTCCTTGCACCCTCCGCCGTTACCTCTCCTCTTACCGTCATTAAATGCCGAGTGTGCATCGCTGTACATCTGGCGTCTCGCTCTTTCTCTCTCTCTCCTCCCTCGCCCTCTCATTAGCAGCTGCATCAGTGCTCCTCTCAACATAAACTATAAATAAAAGACAGCCAGACGTTTGCAAGCAAAGGCACTTTACGCTCTCTTCTGCAGGCTTTCGTACTTCGTTTGTCACGCTGAAGACTTTGTGTAAAACCAGCTGAATATTTCAGCCCTCTCCCCAAAAGGTGCAGAGCTTCAAATTCTCTTCATAAGCCAAAAACAAGGTTGATGGTAACAATACAGATTATGACATTATGATTAGTTTCCCAGCCCACAGTTTTTCTTTTCCCCACTGCCTCACTGACATTAACGCTTTTCTATTAAATCTGTCCTTCATTAAGTCAGGCCTTAATGTTTTTTTTTTCCATCTGAATGTGGTGGCATTTATTGGAGTGTGTGAGATAATTAGCTTCAATGAATGCAAACCAAGTGGGAGAGCAGAGCATCTTCACAGAAGCAAAGTAAGTGCAGGCGTGACAGTACATGATTAATCCCATTAGGATTCAATTAAAAGCCTGATTGATGAAGTGCAGGCTGAAGGACAAAAGAGTGTTTTTATCTGGCATGCTCAGAACCAAAGCTAGCTGCGTGGATACGAACAACTTCTCATTGTTGATATCAGAATCAAAGATGTCGTGTACTTGTTGCTGATGTGATGATACGCTTCTTTAAACTCTTCCTGCTTTGGTGGTGTCATTCAGTTCTTTTCCATTTTTAGGCAGTGAGATGTTTTAGGAAAAGACTTCCTTTCTTTTCCTTTTTTTAAACATTTTTTTAATGCTTATTTAATTGGGTCAACCCCGCTGGCCGTCAGGGAGAGACACTCCTATCTACAAAGGTAGAAATGAGACAGCAGTCTCTCTCTCGCTCTCTCCTTCATCCCAAGTAGAGATGTTTTCCTTTGATTCTCTGCAACAAGGACTCCCTCTTATGCAACTGATAAATATGGATGAGTGTTCCATATCAGAGAGAAAAAGGCAGTTTCTAATGAGGCTGGGCTGTTTTTGATGGCGCCATCATTTGGGTTTCCAAAACAAGAGTTATTCAAAGACTGTGCACACTACAGGCTGCTGTTCTATATTTAACAGCATCATGAAAGTAGGCCTGGATAGACAGAGTAGTCCAGTTTATCTCCCAAAACCAAACTGGACATTTATCAGACTGTAGTGTGAAGATTTTTTCTTAATATTTCTCTAAATTAAATTTTCACATAATAGCTCATGTGTTTGCAGTTAAAGCTGCAGGGACATGAAGTCCTATTGTACACCAGGCACAAGTGTCCTCACAGTCATTGTTATTATGGTCCTTATTTTGAATGAATAAACATGGAAGTACTTAGCACTCGCTCTGTGGCGTGACTTGTACTTTGGTGCCGGCACACACACAATGCCCCCCCGACACTGCCACTTGCATGTGTTCCTCACCACAAATTAAGTGCTGCTTTAATTAATAAAGCCAACCCCAAGGGTGTAGACATTAATTAATTCCACTGGATTGGCGTCCAAATCTCAAGGAGATAGACTATTGGGTTAGAAAGGCTGCCACAATCCTCCTGAGTGTTATTAATTTTGGAGTAGAGTGGGAACATGCTTTTTAGATGGACTTAAGTGACACAAATGTGGAAAATTATGCCTCGATTTTTATAGGTCAAACAGAGAAGAGACAGTTTTTAAGTTTTGCGTGAGCCAATGTTTGGATGAATTTGTTTTTATAGTCATAATGGTCACTGGAGCACAGTGTCTGCCCAGCTCTGTCTGCCAGAGAGGGCAAGTTTCAGCTTCATTTTGAGCACTCTGCTCTCAGACCTTACTTTGGTTTGTGATTTTGTTGTTTTAATTACAACATTCATCAGTGGTAAACACATAATACATACTGACACAAAGTGCAGCTCAGAGTTCTGAAACAAGTAACAACTCACTGTGAGAAATGCATTAAGATCACCACTGGTGGTGTGGTGGCGAAATACTAACAGGAATCAGATGTTAATTAAGTCAGTCTGACCTGAAAAAACAATATGATCGGAAAAATGGCTTCTGGGAAAGTTCTAGATCTAGTGTTCCAAGAAACCGTCAGGGAAATTTGGCAAGATATGCACCCAGTTTCACCAACTCTTTATAGACCCTTGGTGATGTCATTGTTTCTCCGTCTCCAGCCTTGTTGCACCATGGCCCAACCATGGGCGATCTGTCATGGAGGGAGACTTCCTGTAAACACACTTATCTATTTGGAACACACCGGTGCATATCTTGCCAAATTTCCCTGATGGTTTCTGTCCTAAAATAAGCTAACTCATTTTGTCTCTGGTTGTATCTTCCCAACTAAAGTAAGGTGTTTTCAAGCTGGTTTTGGCAAACAGGTCGAGGCCGACAATCCTAAATATTAAACTTGTTCAATATTTACGACCAAAATTTTCATGTGTGTGGGGAAAGCTGACGACTCCCGAGTCATGACTTTGTGAGTTGTAGAATTAAATGTAGCCAATCAGGAGGCAAGCTAAGTGAGGAACAAGGAAGCAGACGTAAACAAAAACAAGCATGGCTGACCTGACACGGAAAGTTTGTGAGGAAAGTCTGTGTTCCTGCCGTCTCAAGGATTTTTTCCAGTCTTTTCTGTTTTTTTTTGATTTGGGAGTTTTCCCTAATTTCTGTCTTGGAGGACAAGATTCTAGATCTGTGGTGGGACAGAATAGTTATGTGTGTGGTGAGCGGTGTTGAGATTATTCAAGCATACTGCACACAAAACGATCATAACTATCCAATGCCTGATTTTTATCATCATGTGTGGGGTCTCTAACAGATTGAAAATCTTTCACATTAGGAAATCCTTATCTGTGTACCCTGCTTAACGTGAAAATGACTTTTTTTTGTCAGTTATTTTTTATTATTTTTTATGCCTTTAATGTGAGAGGACAGGTCAATGGATAGAGTAGAAAACCAGTGGTGTCGGAAAGGGACCCTGAAATATTCCTTGCTGCTAACCGAACTTCAACACATTTTCTACACGCCTAAGCTTCATAAACTAACACCAGCTAAATCAGAACTAACCCAAGAGTCTGTACATTCACAGCCCAACATGTTAACAACACGCAGTATGAACAAGCTCATCTTTTCTCCAACAGTCACGTCCCTGAGGCTGAGGACGGTAGTTTTGCAGAGGACGACTGGTAAGATGACTGGTTGTGAAATGGTTGTTTCTTTGCCCTCTGCTTCTGTGATGTATCAGTGCTGCCTTGCCTTGTGGAAATCGTGACTTTGAAAACAATACCTCAGTGTACTTGTTGTTTTTTCCTCTTTGTGCATTCAGTACCTTTGGGACGTGTCTGTATGTGACTGTGGCTTTTGATTCGATGTATATAAATGTTGAGGAGCAGCCTCAAAGAAATGTGATTGAACATGTTGCCCGTATGATATTTGAGTTATTATTTCTGTGGCTTCCTAACAGGTGCTTGTACATTCAGCAGGTTTGATACACTCAGGCTTTCCAGCATTGACTGGTTTTTGTTTGGAGGCTGAAGTCTCCTTTCTGGAGTCAAACTAACATTTGATACGGAACCAACGTTTCTACTTCTTCTAAGTCTCTCTCTCCTTTACACTCTCAAACAGCCCTGCTTCTGAGATCCATGCATTAGCGTTGAGATTTGCAGAAGTTGCATGGGTGTGTCTTATATATTTTTTGCATGTGGGATTGGGGCCTGTTTTTAATGCCCAGTAAGCCAGAATATGTTAAATCTTGCTGCTTTAAAAATGCAAACGTCCTCGTAAGCATGATTTTTTTGCTCTTTTATTTGTCTTAAAAACAATCAAGTAAAAGGCTTAAATTTGCATTAAAAAAATCTAAGATGTGGAGAAAAAAAATAAGTGGAATGTCTGTTGGTTTTGTTGCTGTTTGACGTAAAAACACAAAAACTGTGAACATGACTTGAATCAAATCAGATCTCCAGCGTAACACACAATAAGAGTAAGATGTAATTCTGTAAGGACGGAATGCTGTGTCACAGGATTGATCTGGTGCTCATCCCCGGCTATTGACTGTGAACAGCCAGCACTCTTGTTCCCATAGTGACAGGACCTCTGAGTGCTGGCAGATAATCAATAACTGACCGTTCCTCCACACCCAGCCCTCCGCCTTAGAAATCTCATCAAGACAACAATCGACGCTGAGATTCTGCTGCTCGGGGCTTCTTCCTTCTACAAATGTTACAAACAGTGATTTACTCACATTCATCCACCTTCATGTGTTTGCTTTATGTTGGTGAGGAAATACAAAATGCAGACATGTTTCCAGATCTCCTCCTGACATACAGGAGGTGAATGCAGCTTGCAGGTGTGATTAAGCAAAAAACTTCTTCTACGATGTTCAAACATATTGATTTTGCCCTGCTGTTAAATTACACCCCTACATTTTTCTTTTGTTCCTCTCTTCCTGAACCTCTGGAAGTTTTACTGGCTGTGTGGCTCTCAGAGCTCAGAGCAGTGTATCCTGTGGGATTAAAAGACTTTATGTTTGCTAATGGCAGCCTCACTAACATTTCTATCAGTCCCCGGTGCCTCGGACAAAGCTGCTGTCGACCTGATCTATAGGACTCCATTTATCACAGAATCATGAATCGATGGCCACCAGACAGCAGGCAAGCGGCTGGTAGTTACAGACAGAATCACTGCCTGAAGGCTCTGTTAGAAAGCTGAAAAACATCCTTTTTCTTTCACCAATGAAAGAACCTTTCTTCAATCCAAAATCTTGTTTTCCTGGGTCAGCACGACTTTCTGTCATTGATGAAAGATTGTGTCATTTTTTTCTGTCTTGTGCTGTCTTATGTAGCACAGTTTGGCAATAAGGCATTTCAAAGTGCTTCACAGAGATACAAATAAACATTGAAGAGGTCAGCAAAACATATTAAAAGAAAAATAAAAAAATAATTAAAAGACTAAAAATTAAAAATAAAATGCAAGAAAGTAGGTTAAAATATGTTAAAATAAAGCATGAAAGTTACAGTGCAGTTGCACAATAAAACAAATGTTAAAATGATTTGTTAAAATAACAGGTGAGTCTCCAACCTGGATTTAAAGGAGAGTTTCAGCAGACCTGATATTTTCTGGGTGTTTGTTTCAGATATTTGGAGCATATAAGCTAAATGCTGCTTTTCCATGTTTTGCGTCTAACTCTTGGGCATGCAAATCCTGAAGTGAATCTAACATGCGAAGGGAAAATGAATGAATGAAGTGACTGATGCTGGATTCTTTGTGCATTGTGAGCTGACAACGTCCCATTTCAGGCCAGCGCTTTGTCTCTGTGAGCATGGACAGAATCTCAAACACTCTCACTGTACATCACATAACAGAAGCCCAGGGGAGCTGCATTTACATTCTGTCTGCACTGCAGTTGATACTTTTCTCAGCAAATGTCAATACTGTTGGCACGCAGCACAGGCTGTTTCCAGAACCAGTTTCAGACCCATTTTTGATACCGGTCCCAGACGTATGTCTTTTTTCTGGGGCTGAAATGGCAAATCAGGACAATTCCCAGTTTCTGTAATGAGATCATTTGAAGCTTTTTTTAGGTTTGTTTTTCTTCTGTTGGCCAGAGAGGCTAGAATTTCCAGTACATCACATACTACTTTCTAAAACGAGTCTAGTTGTCTTTTAACACCAAATACAAACAAGGCTGCAGAGTGGCAGAGCATCTGTCTTTGACTTATAAAGCTAATCTTAGCATTTGCTTTTCAGGCCCCAAGACTCTCCTTTTATGAGAACCACTTCTCTCATGCTTATTATTTCATCAGGAACACTGTTATTGAAAGTTTGTCTTAAATGGGAAATTACATCTTTGTCAGAGGACGCTCTGATCCAGTCATCTTGTCCCCTGCCATGACAACACGTTCTCCTCTGTACTAGCGTTCAAGTGTGTTGTGTAGTTTTGACTTTGCTGTCTCTTCTTTCCAGCCACAGCACGCAGTCATCAGACGAGGCGGGATTTAATGACCCCAGCTTACTGGAAAACCTCCAAAGTAATCATGTAAGTAACACGAGGCTTCCCTGCCACCCGTCTGCATGGACGACTGCTCTCGAGGACAAAATTAGGAAGAACTGAATCTGATTAGTTAACTGAAGCCTGTTTTTTTATGTGTTTTTTCTTGCATCATTTCTTGAGAGCATTTTATCTCCATCAAAGACATCATGTTTTGATCGAGTAATCTCTTTAATATCAGTTTAGGAACTCGCTGTGGTGTTAATTACTTCTTCTTTTCAGGACTTTGTAAACAGGAGGAAAACAACTTAATTAGCTTATTTTGACAGGATGAAGACATGTTTTGCTTCTCCAAAGGGAAACCACACATCAATACACTGATGAAAACAGTATTTGCTAATGAATATTAAAACTTTCGACGTCTGATATTGAGTAAAAACATAAAAATATACAGCGTGGAGCCATAATAGGATGTGAGAAACAGCAGTGAGAGCCACCTGTAGTAATGAAATGAGTTTAACTTATGATTGATTGACTGTTTGAGTCACTCAGCAGCAGAACAGCATGAAGGAGGCGGATTGTCACATCTAATTAACAGTATCACCGCCCAGGGGAAGGAGCTCTCCCACGGTAAAGTTTACTTTGTAATGACAGCTGAACCTCTCCTCACATTTAGCTCGTCTCGGATCAGCTTTAGTTTCATATTGATATCCCTTCGCCCACTGCTAATTATGGTGCTCAACCAACTGCTGTGTGAAAAACACAGCCTCTCTAAATCCCTGATAATGAGCTGCATGCTATTAATCTGTTGTGTTCCACTAATGCTTCGGATGAGGGTTGATGTCTCAATATTAAATATACTGTATATCTTTGGTGAGTCAGAGTTTTTCTAGGTTAACTCTTGATCTGCTTCTGAAAGAATATTTAAACATTTGGATAACACATTTACTTTGTTTCTTGCAGAGTTTGATTTAAAGACCAATTAAAAATGTATGTCTGTCGACTCAGTATGAAGCTGCAGCAGGCATAAAAGTTTAGTGTTAGACTGAACTTTTTATGGGATCTCTGCTGGCTAGCTTAAACCAAACTTTGATATTTAAAAGATGAAAAAGACTGTCGCAAGTTAAGGTGAAAGCATCTATAATCTCATTTTGTTTGGATATTTTTTGTTAATTTTGGGGCAATCAGTGTTTAAGTTAACGGGATATTTTGTTTGCAGTTAAATCTTGTTTGTTGCAATGAGCTGAATGCTTTTTGTCACACAGGAAGTTATGATTCGATCCACCAATCAACAGACTGAAATGTTTCTAGCTCCACCTTCTGGGGTTGGATTGGTATGGGACGGTACGGGTTGGTAATTTAGGGACCTGTCCCAGTTTTAGTACAGCACGCATTTTGTAGCGTTTTCTTTGACTAAGATAAACTGAACTGAACTGCTTGGTGGAAACAGGGCTTTACAGTAGTGAAGAGTGTCCCATTTCACTAAAATCCACAAAGAGCTACGTCTGGTCTAGCTTCTCCTTTAAACAGCATTTTGTAAGTCTAAATTTTTTAATTATTAAAATCTTGGTGTTTTCAAAGTTTTCTGTCGCCTTTTGTGTGTAGAAAAGCTCCACCTGCTAGCTGTAGCTTCATAATACATAACCGACTTGAGGTTTGTATTGATCTCTTTTTCTCCCTCTGAGTCATTACTGACCTCAAGCAAAGTTACTGAAAGAACTTAAAGAAATGCATAAAACTTTTTTTTCATGATAGTCAGTCTCAGGATTACTCGACACACTCAAACTATCAAAGCTTCCACCTCTTTTATGACGCATAGAAGCTGAAATGATACATTTCATAGTCCTTATGGCCACCATGATGCCTCATACTTACACATGACTGGTGTGGATTATGAACCTCATGTTGGCGTAGCTGCAGGCACTTTGCAGGAGAAGTGTTGATACAGTGTGGTGGCAGACTGGAGGAGAGGGGAATTAACAGTGATGACAAAAATAAAAATCCCTCTGGTGCTTTTCATCTTCTCTTGAGTCACTGGACACATTCTCCACCCCGCAGAGTCTTCCTTTAGTGGGTGTTTGTTTACTCACTGGCTCATTCAGGCACCCTGCTTTAGTTTCTCTTGACCCTTAAACTTTGTCCACACTGGTCATGTCTGCAGTGATGAGTGTCCGTCACTGTTACTCTACACAGTCTGCCCTGGAGTCAGTGTGGGTGATAGCTTGCAGCGCAGTATTAGCTGTCACATCTAATTGAGCCGTGCACTTCCTGCCTGGCGTTTATAATAAACACGAGTTTGTACCTCATCGCTCGGAGGGGCCCCCCTGGCGTAGCAATATGTAGCCCTAAACCAATTTATTTCAGAGAGATTTTTTTTTTTTGTTACTTTTGTTGAGAATCGTTACCGCTTAGACTCCAACCCAAAGTCAGTGTAATGTCATGCATTTCCATAAACGTTATATTTTATATGATTTGATCTAATACACTGCAAAACAATACAGTTCGATATAATATAGCATGAAAATGATTTAATTAATTAACTAATTTGTTGGTGGCGTTTGTTCTTACCATTTCTTGGAGGAAAAGGTGGCGTTTAAAGCTCCTGTGAGAAACTTTTAGTGAAATCCTCATCCTGTTTACCTGTAACAGTTAAATGTGTACCCATTTAAGTCATGGAAGATGTAAACAATGAAAGGGGTTATTCTAAGTCACTTGGTCCGACACCTACCCCCGACTTATGGTTTAAGACATTAAAACTAACAAAATAGAAATAATTATTGCTTTTAGGGGTCAGACTAAAATGAAGACTGAGGTCTCTTTCTGTTTTGTATGTGGCTAAAAAAAAAAAAATCCTCCCCGGAGCTTTAAAGTTCCTGTGAGGACTTTCTAAGTGATCTTAAAAAAGTCTCACTTCTAGAAATATGCCTGATCCTAATCTACAACTCAAAATGAGATTATCAGCACCAGTATGGGTAGTAGTGGTGGGGGAGACTGGAGCTAAAAAGGACAGAAGAGCAGAAGAAAGTGAAACAGGAGAGTAATAACACAGGCCAAAGGCGAAAACACGAGCTAAAGACTAAATCTTGGGCTAAATGCTAAAACATGAGCCAAACCTAAAACACGAGCCAAAGGCTAAACCACAAGCTAAGGGCTAAACCACAAGCTAAGGGCTAAACCACGAGCTAAGGGCTCAATCACGAGCTAAAGGCTAAATCATGGGCTAAATGCTTAAACATGAGCCAAAGGCTAAACCATGAGCTAAAGGCTAAACCACGGGCTTAAGTCTAAGATGCAAATTAAAGGCTAAAAAACGGGTTAAACTGTTTGTGATAATGTTCATTCCAACCCACATGCAGCAGTTATACAGTAGAGATCTGATCAAACTTGAGAGTCTGTCAATAAAATGAAGAGTGAGGTTACGTTAACTCTGCTAGATGAGCAGGACATAAGGATTAGCTAACGGTACACGTTAGCATACAGATATGTCTCACAGCTCCGGCTACTAAGCTACAAGCTGACAAAGTTTACTTGTTGTCACGTTTCAAACAACAGCGCTGTGTAACTGACGATAATTACCTTACCTCGTCATGTTGTAACTGGTAAAAAGTTGTCTTGAACAAAGAAAAGTAGTGTTAAAAAGATCTGATCTCCATTTATTTCCAAAACAAACACACGCCTTGTTAAGAGTCATGTCATCATGACAGTGTGCGCACGATTTCAGCCAGAAGGTGTCGCTGTGATCTGCTTCAAACAGACAGTCCTCACAGCCTCTGTAAGGTCTGTTAAAATGTCAAACTGTTGATTAAAGGAGTAGTTACACATTTCTTAATTACATTTTCTTGTCTTTCTTGCGTGAAATAACTTGAGTGAGGTTATCCCTCTCTCTTACTGGTTTGTAGAAAAGCTCTTTCTTTGTCCCTGCATGAAACAGATTGCTAAGAGCTTGTCTTGAGTTCATGTATAAATACATTAATACCGACTAAGATGTTTAATGTTTAAAAACCAAACTGTCAACACAACAGGTTCCTGCTTAGTGTAATGGCAGGACTGTTTTTAGACTTAGCACAGTCACTCCCATGGCTCATGTAATTACTGTAATGCAGGCAGGAGGAAGAGAGTCTCAGAGTGTCTGGATACACCTCCAAAGTGTCAGCACTTAAAAAAAACCCTTCTCATTGTTACAGATTTGGCCCTTTAAGCATAATAATATAAGAACACACACTCACACATACACACAGTATACAGTGGCATGTCCTTCAGAGGATACCTGTCAACCCAGGCCGGATTAGCATGCTGCTTGGAGGCCGAGGGTGCTCTCACAGCCACCTGGACTGTAATAGACTCTGTGTTCTTTCATTTACTCCGGGCCTTTTGATTTGCCCTCCCCTCCTTCATTCATTTTGCTCCTTTTGTTCCCTGTTGGAGATCTCTCATCAGAGTTTCCATGGCCAACAGAAAGAGCTTATATGACAATAGTGTGTGTGCGCCTGTGTGTGCAGAGCTTTTAGTTTGAGGAGTGAAAGAGAAAAGGAGCATGAAGCATTTCATGGCGTTCATGTCTCACGCGTTAAATAATATATGCGTTGTTTTATGTCACATGTACAGCAGCTGGTCTGAGGTTTTCAACCAGCTGTGGCCTCCCTGCAGTTGATCTCCTTTCTCTAACAGTATCAGTACCAATGTCTTACTTTTTGTTCAGCGTCCGTTTTATTGTGACAGGTTTTGTTCAGAACGTTCAAAGTCAAAGTGCCCTTTCCTCTTCTTCTAGCCCACAGCTGCTGTCATCCAGGAGTTCATGACCATGATGGCCATCTGTCACACTGCAGTCCCAGAGCGCATAGAGGGAAATATCACCTACCAGGCAGCCTCTCCAGGTAGATCACACCTCTGTCGTACACGCAGCGTGCGGAGGAGTATTATCAGGATGTCTGAGTCATGTGGAAATGATATGATAACCAAGCTTTGTCCAGGGAGCTCAAGGCAGAAACAAAAGCAAACGTGAAATTGAGATGACACACAAATCAGCATTATCTCAAGACAATATCAAAGTGGATTTTTTTCTAAATTAGATTTTCTTCAAACATGTTATCAAAATGCAAACCTTTGCAATGAAAATGTAGCTTTCTTCGAAAAATGCAACCATGCTGCACCTTTAGAGAGGGGACTAACAGCACCAGTGTTGATTTAAAGATGCTGAAATAACAGATTCTTATATTTATATACAAAATCACTAACACAATGTGGAAAGTTTTCTCCACAACAAAAGCCACCTGTGTTAATGACCTGTGTGACTCAGCTCATTATAGGTTAGATTTAACATGAGACAAGTGAGACGGTTTTGATTCACCTCAACTTCAGGTGGCATGAGAAGGACAGACTCTGTTGTTTGCCTGTTATTAGTGATATTCTTGATGTTGAAATATAAACTTTCAAAGCTCCTGCAGCTGTTTCTTTTCTATAAAGTGTGACGTAAGTTGAAGTAAATCTGCAAAATAAAGAACAAAAAACCGTCTTTGCTGGTTCTGCAGCTTCGGGCGATACTGGCTGGACTTGGCTCCAGGTGCTCTCCATCACTGCTGCTGTGCCCTTAATTTTTATTTGAGTCCTCTTTCTTGAAGTACTTAATTCTCCATCTAGTGACCTCTTTGTCTCACCAAATGGAAAACATTGCTGCAGCCTCCAGGTAGCCGTATTTCATGAAGACATTTATATAATCACCATTACAGGGCAGAGCAGGGAATCATATTAGAAAACATCCTGTTTGCAGAGTGCATGTCTGGTTCTTTGGGACTCTTTCTGGTCAGGAGACATCTGCCGACCATGGGAAAAATCTCCTTACATATTACTACCTTTGACATACCATAGTTTTTATCATATGGGATAAAAAATTCAAGATTCAAAGGTTTTTACTGTCAATTTTTTGTTTTTGTGAAGACCTATATAGCAGACAAAAATGTAAATACTGTTCCTCTCTTCCGACAGTGTGGATAAAAAAATAAGTATAAATTATATGTATATACATCTATCAATCAATTAATTAATCAATCTTCATTCATGTAGCCCCAATTCATAACAAACCTCAAGACGCTTTCAAAAAACTTAAAAAAAAAATTAGAATTTCCATCATCAGCTGTGTGTTTGGTGACTGATCATTCCCATTCATTTTAATGGGCCAAAATTTTTTGGAAAATGCAGAATATTTTAAAAAGTACAAGGGTTAGAAATTTGAATCGTACACACACAATTCTCCTGCACATGCTGGACATTTTAAAATCTGAACGGTGAAAAAATTTTCAAAGTAAAAGTGCCGAAAACATACGGAAGAATAAAATGTTTAATAATAATGATAATGATAAAGTCGGATTTCTATGTTGAAATGGTGAGTGCTTAGCATTTCAACATATATAATATAATATAATATAATATAATATAATATAATATAATATAATATAATATAATATATTAAGATACAAGGAAACAAGTAAAGTATGAGTATGAATTTTCAGCATTTACCACAGGATGACAAAATACCATCAAGTCTGGTCATAATAATAACAATGGTAATTTTTCAGGTAAAGATTCTCTTAGGTATTTGATATCCTTTAAAACAGACGACTGTCCCTGCAAAGCAGGTAAAAGTGAGTTCATTGGGTACAGGGTAGCTCGTTCTATCAGCTCAAAAGAAATCCACCATCTGCCACGAATGCAATTAAAACTGAAGGTTAGAGCAAAGTAGCTTGCTGTGTAGAGTGTGTTTGATAATAATGATAAAAGAAAAGAAGGGTCGCTGTTTTTTTATACAGTCAAAAGAAAACTTCCATCTTCATGAATGAAGAGAAAGTAAAGGTAGCCTGTTCTGACAGGTGGGGAATCTCACTCTTTTTTGTTAAAATTATCTACAAAACCTAACTTTGCTCTTTGTGAATATAGGTCGAAGAAAAAAAGCTACTTTGACTCTCAGTGTCGGCTCATTGTGGCTAAAAAAGTCTTCGACCTTCTCTATTATTCTGTTTGTGCACTGGTTCCATCACAGTGGTCCCTCCTGGCAGCAGTCTGTGAATTTCTGTAAAAAATAAAACTAATAAACCTTGAAAATGTCACTGCTCAAGGCTCCATTAGACTTCCAGTTCTAAACAAAGAAGTAGCTCTCCTGGGTGGGGGGGGGGGGGGTGGGTGTTAAAGCGTGAAAATCTGCAGGCTCTGTTATTGCAAAATCGATTGACCATCAATCGACAACCACTAATCTGCTGTTAAATGTGAGGTGGTTATTCAAACTTTATCTCTGATCTTAGTGAGCTAATGATACAGGTCCAAACTCAACCTGACCGCTTTGATGTAAGGGCTGTGAGATACCTTAACACACCGTTTCTGCTGCTTTGCTTCTTAAACTCAGTTTTTAATAAGAGAGAAACTTCTTTTTTCTGATTGCTTCGAACAATCACGGTCTTGTGGTGCTTTGGGGTTTGAAGCAGAGAGGGGATTGGCTGCAGAGAGAAGGGTAGTGAAGTGAACTGTGAAAAACAAGCAGAAAGATTTTTCTCACCCTGCAGCATCCTCTTGCAAGCTGAAGCATCAGCTACCTGGTCTCCAGCTCTCTTAGTGAAAGTGTGTCAACATGAACTACTTTCATGAAGAAAGTGTAGTTCTCATTCCATACACACCAGCTTAAGTTAGTGTATTTATTTGTAACACTTTGTTTCTCTTTGCTTTAAAGATGAAGGAGCTCTTGTGAGAGCGGCGAGAAACCTCGGCTTTGTGTTTTCTGGTAGAACCCCAGACAGCGTCATCGTGGAAACGGTGAGTTGAAGCAGGTTAATGAAAGGCATTCAAGCTGTTGTGTTGATGGATGGATGCATCCACTTAATGTTTAGTATGGGCGACTCGTCAGGTAGGCGTGACCTCGGGATGGAAAAATCCTGACAGACTTGAAGACTGCTCAAACTCTAATGATAAAAGATTAAACTGATGATACAGGGAAATCATCTTAACCCAAGCAAAGAATTAATACACACTAAGGGCCTTAATGACTCTAAAAACTATAAGAGTTTTTGTTTTAATACATACATTGCTCACACGAGAGATCGAAAAGTGAGCTGGGCGACACAACATCGTGATGTCCTGTATGAAAACTAACTGAGGAGGAGGTTTGATCTTTCGTGCAGTCATTTGTTAAAGGAAAGTACGCTTGTTTGCTCACACAGAGCAGGATTTTAAAATTAATGATGCTTTCAAGTCTGTAGAGATCTATGCCAGCTAAGCTAGCCAGCAGCCAGTTAGCGTAGTTAGCAAGTAGACTTGAACAGGAGCATATTAGCTCATCTGGCTCTGTGTACAGGTAACAAAATCCAAACCAACTACTGAATTGGCTGGAATTCAGTATTTAGTTTGTGAAAACTTGGAAAATCTGCAAAATTCCCAGATGTCCTGCTGAAAAATTTCTCAGTATGCAACGAATCAGGCTACCTGGCTTACTGTTTCCCACAATGCACGGCATTAACGCTGTTTGTCTATGTGGATGGCACTTAGGTGAAGCTGAATTACCGCCACCTACTGGAATAAGTCGTCATTGCAACTACAATACAACACTAACATCAAACGTTCGGTGAGAAAGAAGAGCAGTGATGCAAAAATAAAAACTTAATTTTCAGTTTTTCCATAAACTTTAAAAAAACAGAATCTGCTTCAGTTTATTTTCAACAAACAATTACTAATTACTTTTGATGTAAGATTAAAAATCAGATCTGATGTTTCTGTTGTAATATAATTTTAATGTATTTTCTCTCCTTGAATTTGTTTTTCTGAATGAATTTAAAATGTTCCTTAAACCAAAATAATGAAAGGACCAAAAACACAAAAATATATATTATCACTGAGATATAATAACTAATCTCTTTCCTTACTTAATTCTATTTATCTGTCTTTAATTTAACTGATCTGTTATTGTATTGTTTCTGTATCTTTACCCCTGATTATTTATATAAAATGCTCTATCAGGCAGTCTCTTTGCATATTAATAACTGAAATGTCAAGATGTACCTGTATTTTGTTTTGTATGTTTATAACAAAAAAAAAAAAAGTCAGTCATTAAAAAAACTGTAGTTCAGTTTTTCTTCACTGAAAATTATAGTAGCGTACTACAAAACAGACCCAACAGAGCCGTCAGACTACAGACGAGCAGTCACATGTAGTATGTAGATGGTGGTTTGGAAAACAGTCCAGATGTTTCAATCTGGATTTTTTGCCAGGCACCCAGTGGAGCCATAAAACATGTTCCATACATGTTCCAGGAAACACCCTTACACAAAGAATTGAGTTGATCTTTTTGATTTAGAGATTTAGAAGTGCCTGCAGATTTAATTGCTTCATGCTTCCCTGATCTACATGGTTTTATCTTCGTGTTAATGCTTACAGTAGAGATGTAAACACGCTCTGAGATTTACTCTTTTTTCATATCTTCAATAAAAATGCAGCCTTTTGTTTTCACCTGAGCCACAGTGTTAGAAAATGACGAACATCACGCTGACAGTGCTTCTATCCCGAGCTGATGCAGCGTGTGCCCTCTTTCAAAGCTCAGGTCAGCCATCCTGTTGTTCCTGTAATTGGCTAACCTGATGATTGCACTCAAATAGGTTGAAGGAGAAAGGCCAGAACCATTTATAATTTTTCCCTTCTGCTGAGAACATCTTGTCTTCAAGACATTTGTCCAATTTGGTAACCTTTATTAAGCCCTCTTAAGCTCTCAGCATCTGTTTAATCACTCCGTCTTGTACCTTGCGGTCTCTACAATTAAGGGAGTTAATTGAATTTTACCTCGTTATTCTCCCTCCATCAGCTCAGCACAAGCAACTGATAAACAGATTTAAAGTGCAATTAAGTCTGATTTGTGCAGGTTGGCGGGGTTGGCTTGTGCTACTAAAGATAAGTTGTCTCAGAAGAAGACGGGTCGAGATGTGTTCTGTCAGATCGTATTTACTTGTCTGTCTGTTTATCTTCAGCTCGGTGCAGAGGAGAAGTACGAGCTTCTGCATGTGCTGGAGTTTACAAGGTAAATAGACCTACATGCAGTATTTATAGATGGTTATTGTATGCAAGTTGCTGTCAGTAAAGGATAAGTGTGTATAGTCATGTTTTTATCCTTTGTGAACCTTAAAGAGTTGTGTGATGTCAGAATCTGTTATTTTCTTTCAGTTATTTGTACTAATCAACCCTGTGACCAAAGTGTGATATCTTATTACTGTATTTCCTCTTGATTTCTAATTCCAGCAGACATCTGTTGGCTCAAACAGCGCTCGATAATTTGCTGCAGTGGCTTTGACACCTTTTGATGTGATGTCTCTCTTTTTCCTTTATCCCACCTCTCTCTCTCTCTCTCTCTCTCTCTCTCTCTCTCTCTCTTTTTCCCCTCTCTTTCTTCTTTTGCTTTTTTTCCCCTCACAGCGCAAGGAAGAGGATGTCAGTCATCATGCGTACCCCATCTGGGAAGATCCGCCTCTACTGCAAAGGAGCTGTGAGTCTCTGTCTCTCTCCATGGCAACATATGACAGCCCATCAGCACCATCTTTCCCAGACACACACGCACACACACCCACCCTTGTTGCCTTTCACTCTTGTCAGGAAATGAGCAGAAACATGGAGGAAAATATCTATATTTCAAACAAATGACATCTGGGCACTCTGCTGCTGCCGAGTACAAACCTGATCTTATTCCACAGTGGCATCCTTCAGGTGTGACAACAAATACAACACTGTGCATCAAATTACACATAAAACCCCCCCCTTTTTTTTTGCATTCTTTAAAAAAAATCACCTCCTTCTCTTAAGTGCACGCTCTGTATTGTTTTGAGTAGCTTCTGGTCTGGTCACAGCTTCACAAATCAGCCCTTGTGGGATGAATTTGGTTCATAGATTGATGAGCAAATGATGGAATCATTATGAGAAGCCCGTTTGACACAGACGGCAACATTATGCTGGGGCTCAGACCTGAGAGTCCGCATTGACCCAGTCGACCACATCCAGGTGGTTCCTTTCTCTCCTCTGTGGGTGTCAGTAACCAACATGTGTTTCTCTCCCTTTAGGACACAGTAATCTATGACCGCCTGGCAGACAGCTCGAGGTACAAAGAGATTACACTGAAGCACCTGGAACAGTTTGCAACTGAGGGTGAGTGGACTAACATCGCCCCCTGTCTGCCAGAAAGAGAAACATCTTTAAAGATGCTCTATGTGTGCCTCCTGGCTCTCACTTCTTCAGCTGCAGCAGAAAAAGTACCTTACCTTCGCTCAGACCTGCAGTTTTTATTATTGGACGAACAGTAAATGTTAGTCCATGTGTGTTTAAGAAGTGCAAAGGAAAGGAAAGGAAAGGCGGCGGAGCAGAAGAGAACTGCATCACAGACTCTCGCTTTTGTTCTGTATTCATACTGCCCCCTTGTGAGACAGCAGCAGAATGATGTCATTGGGAATATTGGATGTGGGCTAAAAATAGAATTCAGGACAGATTGTAAAGATCTTAAGTCACTGCAATTAAAAGAGGCCTGATTAAAATACAGCTTCCTCCTTTTTTTCACTTTTTATACGTAGATATGTTCAAATTTCATTTGTGTAGCCTGTGACTCAACTATACAAAGAATCTAAAGATTTGTTTTTAACTAACACAGTGCATGGGCATCGTTTCCAAACTTCTATCGAGTAAAACAACTTATTCGATCTGCTTGGAATTCATGACACCCAAAGCATTTGTCAGGATAGGTGGAGTTTGCTGCATTAATACAGAATCAGGTGATTAGACGTTTTTCTGAAGGGAAAATCAGAGCAAAGTATAAAACCAATCCAAATAAATAAAAAAAGGTTTGCATCATCCTGCTGTAAATGATCTTAAATGCTCCATCTTTTTAAAATAAAACGTGAAACATCCTCAATGTTCACTCTTTGAAATATTACAAGACTACAAGTAAATAACACCAGAGTGAAGCATTTACTAGTTTATCTTTCATTTTCTGTGGTGTTTTTGAAAATAAAGGCTTTATACTGTGTCTAAATCAAATCAATAAGCGTGTGAACTTTAGTCTCATGATGACGCTCTTACTTTCTTCAGGAGAACCTCATCTTTTCATCAAATAAAGATTTCGAGATGGATAATGATTGCTTTTTGACGTCTTCCAGGTCTACGCACTCTGTGCTTTGCGGTGGCAGATGTCAGCGATTCATCCTATCAGCAGTGGCTGGAGATCCAGCACAGAGCCTCCACGTCGCTGCAGAACAGAGCCCTGAAACTGGAGGAGAGCTACGAGCTGATAGAGAAGGTTTGTAAAGAGAGGGCAGACGTGTTCGTAGAGTAGAGTCGTACCAGGAGGTCCACGTTTTCTTTTACCGTGCCTCGCACTTATTCAGACGTTTTATACTCCTGTAGTTAAATTAATACATTGTTTTAAATGTGGTGTGCTGTGTTTGAATATTTCGAGGTTTTTTCTGTAGATGTGCAGGAACAGAAAAACTCTGGTTTTAATTTCCAACGTCATCTTTCTCACATTCAAGATTTCAGAGCTAAAAATCTTCTTAAGCCAATATTAGCTCACCAAGGAAACAAAACCATCTTCCTCTTTGAACCTCTTTCACCATTTTTGATCATTTCTTTAATGTTAAACAGTAAAAGTAATAAGCATTTAAAAAACAAACACTTTCACAAACCTCTGTGACTCCATGTACATCATGTGTTGTCCCCACAGGATAAGTTGTTGCCTTTGCAGCGCTGGAGCAGTTCCATATTTTTTCTTCTCTCCCAGTCACTTAGACTTCTACATGTGTAAAAAATTATCTTGGGTATTAAAAATAGCAAAACTTTGTGGTGTAAAGGGTTTATTACAAAGGATTTTAATAGTCTTCTCTGTAGAAAAAATGGGCACACATTCAAGTCCTCCTCTGTAACAAGTGGATAAAAGTGCAATCACACCTGGACATGTGAAAACGCTCCAAGCGGCGTGTTTATATAAGAGAGATTCAAGGCTTCAGCAGCAGGTAGAATCGGTTTCCTGTGAGGTGGGTCTATGTGGAAGCACTCATCAAACACAGGAAGCCACAGTCGTAAATCAACCACTTGGCATGCTCTTCACGGCTGCTGGTGGCTGCCCAAAACAAATGGACGCAATCAATCATGAAATAAGCATAAAAGCTGTCAGAGAGGAAAATGTAATGTGTTCTGCTTAATAGGCAGAGAGAGGCACTGATGCTGCCAGGGCTTGGGGTTCATTGCTCCTTGGGGCCACCAGTGCTTGGAAATGCACACAGAGACACCACATGGGGGCACAATGGAGTTGTGGTGAAACTGGATACAAGAAGTCAGAGCACGGCTGGGAAATCTCTCATGTGAGGATCCCTTTTTGTTTGAGATGATTGAAATTTAGTTTCAAAGGGATTTTATTTTATACCTCAAAGTAAATCAAAATCCATTTCTGGTCATTCCTCAGTAAGGTTGCTGGTTTGATCTCTGCCCCAACAGTCCACAATGTGCCAAAGTGTCTTTGGGCAAGGCATTGAAACCCCAGATTCCCCCCTGGTGGCAGATCCAGCTGCGTGTGAATGAGCTTGAATAAGATTTGTTTGTGTTGGTTTGTGCTAAATGGCACTCGGTATATCTGCCTGAATGTGGATTGGTGTAAGTGTTGTTGAACGTCAAGTGCTTTGAATGATGGGGAAAAAAACTTCTAAAGTGCTGTAAAGGTGCAATCCGTCTATTTTGTAGGATTGGTCAAACACCATTATACTCTTGCACCATTACAGTCATAGTAAAATTTATTCAAAGTGTATAAACAAAAACATATTTTGAACAATTTTGGTCAAACTTTCTGCTATTTTTTCACAGGTAATGGCTGTTTTCAAAAAGCTGTTCAAAATAATCATTAAAAAACAGAAACATCATTTAAGTTTCTTAACATACAGTTTCTAATGTTATTGTTTGAGAAATTATTTAAGCATAACTTTAGTTTAGTTTCTCTTTTACTTTATTACACTAAACAAATAACTTCACTCTTAGACTCTTCAAAGTTTTCAAACTTTTTGATGGTTGATATGTTGACAGTAGTGTTTTCATTTGCACTTTCCTAAACTTATTTTTTTGTTTTGTTTTGTTTTTACTTTTTGAGTTTCTTTGTTGCTTTTTGGACATGATCTGACTGAATTTGTTTGGAAACACATTGCTTTGCTTGCAAAACATTATGACGAAAAAAAAAAAAAAAAAAACCTGAAGTAAGTGAAACTGCTCAGAGTTTCTGGCCTCAAAACAACCAGAAATATTCAAAATAACTGCATGGCTCAGTGGATGTCAGCGATATCTGAGCCTGTGCAAATACAACACCAAATTTTAAAGTTCTAAGCAATGTTGGCCTTTTTTTAACAGTTTATATTTATATATTTTACGATTAACATTTTTCGTCTGACTGTCTGATTGAGGCTCAGTTTAATGTTTTATGAAAACCTTCAGGGGTCAGCGTTTGACACGACAAATCAAATGTACTGGTCTTTAGTCTTTAGATTCAGAGATAAGGAAGCAACCCTTTAAGAACAACACAAACAAATTGCCAGGACCATCCTTTGAGTTGTGGTTAAAACAAAAATACCAGGCAGCCTCTCTCAGGATTTGTCTGGAGGCTGGTTTTAAGGACCTCCCTTGCTCGAAGGATGAAATCCTGATCCAAGTGGTCCCTGTATCATAATACACAAAGAGTTCCTCAAACAACATCCACAGCAACAAAGGAACAACTCACATCAAAAAAAGTGAAAGAAGATTCATCAGATATGGTCGTGTTCGTCCTCAGGCGGAGCTTTTCTGTGCTCTGTGGTTCCAGCTGATTAGAGGACAGAGCTGCAGATGTTCAGGCAGCAGGGTCGCAGCTTCGAGAGCTTCCCCTGCTTTTCCTCTACGGCTGGCTTCTGTCTCCCCTCTGCCCCTGGGTCTCGTCAAATCTGTGGACCAGTTATGGCCCCATATGAGCCCACAACCAACCGGCCAGGGAACCACCAAGTTTACTGGGAAAACACACACTGAGTTTTGTGGGTGTGTGAGAGAAATCATGTCTGCAAATACACACACGCACACATATGGGGCAGAGTAACATACCCAAACCCCTCTAACCCTGTGGTGGTTTTTCTGGGTGATAAACAATAGCAGCTGATGAGGGTAAAAACACGGCTGAGTGAGTGACACAATCCTGGCGCACATGTTTCTCTGACACGTGAGGTTGTAAAGACCTTCCTCTGACGGCATCAACTTTTTTTATGGACTTTTTTTTTTCTGTTTTTCTCATTTCGTGCACAGAACCTGCAGCTTCTTGGAGCCACGGCCATCGAGGACAAGCTCCAGGACAAGGTGCCCGAGACCATTGAGACTCTAATGAAGGCTGACATCAAAATCTGGATCCTGACGGGCGACAAACAAGAAACAGCTATTAATATTGGTAAGACTCAGGGATCAGATGGATGTTTATAGATCTGTGTTCCAGCATCCCACTTCAAACACAAGATATTTCTTGTTCAAACTGATAAACTTTATTGTTTTGGGGGTTTTTTTTGCAAATATTCTCTCATTTTAATGCCTGATATAAATGATTCAGTCTTTTACCCTTTAAGTTCTTTCCCCTCACACACTGTCTCACTGTTGCCCATAAAATTGGAAGAAAATGTTCCGCACAGAGAAATCTGATCCAGACTAAGTACAGTTAAACTTGAGTGAATGATGCTAATAATGCAGCTGGACTCAAATGCCGGGCCCTGACAGATGGACCTCCATCAGATCATGCAGTGGATTTGAATAAAAATATCTACAGGATTTAGAAGTTAATCCTGCAATTAAGTGTTGCGCTGCGCTTCTATAATTTCACAACAGACTTTGAGCCAAAGAGGCCAAAATCATCCTGAATACATCTCGTGTTGGTCAGGCTCCTAAACAATGGAACCTACAGTTCTCACAATACAAGTCAGTTGCAAAATCGTAAACCTCATCCTGCCCCCTGAATGCCCACCTCTCTCTAAACCTAGCAGCTGTTATGCAGGCTTCCTATTGGAAAATCTCAAAGCTAAATCAGCAGCACTGAGTCCTTCTCTCATGTGAAATGTCTTCACTCCATAGCGGGAAATTCCCAGACTGAGTAGCACTCGACTCAACCACTGAACCCAACCTCATGGAACACAACGCAGACCCACATACTGCCATTAACATTTGTGCATCATGACACAGCTCTGTTTGTGCACTCAGTCCTAACTGGGGTTGGGTTTTATCCAATACCAGTTCCTATGTGGTACTCTTTAATGGTTCGGGTGCTAAACTGTTCTTGAACCGGTACTTGCAAAAAACTAAACCGCACACACTTTGTCAAAAAACATACCCTTTTATTTCCAGGGCCAAATTGAAAAAAAACATTAACTTACAGTAAATCTTTACTCAATATAAATACAAACATGTTGACAGGTGTTTCATTAAACTGGAAGTATGTCCTCCTTTGCTTGCAATTATTTTATTGCACCACTTGTTACATGTTGCCAAGTCAACATCATTGGCGGTGAAATGCAGCCAAACTTTTGATTGTTTTGCCTTCGGCATCCTGATCGATCCTCTCACCGTTGGTATCAGATCAACAAGCGTGCTGAGCAGCCAGTGAGTAACATCACTGACGCATGTTTATACTGAAACAAGAGGTTGGTAAAAAAAAAAAAAAAAAACAAGGCGCCAAAATGTTCATTTTTAGTCAGTCTGGTTACTACTGGTAATGTCAGAACTGGTACCCAATTGGCATTGCGTTCCGGTACCCCACCCTAGTCCTAACCGAACAGAAAATGTCTCGTCCACCTGTTGTGATGAAGAGGATGTCAGCTTTCTTCACCCTGTAAGATGAACTACTGACAGGCTGAAGGTTTTTCTGTCACACATATCCAGCAAAAGCATCAGTCGCAGAATGTTACATGATACATGAGAACCCTGCAGTGACATGAAATAAACAACACGCATATGTACGCTGAGAAGCAGCTCTCACATATCTGACTCAAGAGGTTGCAGATGTTATCAGAAACGCGGCTAACTCTTTCGCACTAACAGATCGGTTTCTTGAATTCTCCCTGTTGTTACCTATTTCATATGCAGGTAAATAATCTTTGAACATAGCCACCTTTGAACGCAGATTCCAGAAAAATGGATATGAAAAGTACCTCCGTTTGTGGCTGTACCTACCTCTGCGGCCGGACTGAATCAGCTCTTTGTGCCCGCAGTGCCCAGATGTGAGGGAGCTCTGCAGAAACACACGCTCACTGAGAGGGTTTTTTTTTTTTTTTTAACGTCTGCCTTTCGACAGAGTCCTTCTGCATAATCTCTGCCCAGTATATTGACTTTGTTTTTTTACTGTTTTCCTCAATGAAAGATGATCTCCATTGCGAGAGTAAATGGTGCACCACGCTGCCACTTTAGACTGATGAAGTCAGCCCATCACTTTTAGATGACTCTGTTTCTCGGTGGCCTGAACCACCCATATTGCACTCTTGGCACAGAGTATCCGGCCTGGATGCAGCTGAGCTCACAGCAGATGAAGGCAATGAAACTGTAAAGTCTGTCATTTTTCTGAGGTTGCCTGTAAACCTCATGACATAATGTGCAGTAAGCAGTCTGACACCATGCGTCTGGCTGCCTTAGGAAACAGCAATGTTTGCTCTGGGACATGCTCCCGGAGCTGTGAGCTGTTTGTTGAGGGGAGTTAAAGGTATGTAATGCTATAATCCACGCCAGGATTCAGGGAAAGGAAAGTGGCTGCTCTTTGGCTTGTTGAGAGAAATACTTCAGGAGCCTTGTTGTGTTCATTTCACAGAAACGTTGTGTTTTCTTTAGCAGAGCCTCAAGAAGACATAAAAACCCCAACCAATCAAAACCTTCATACAGTTAAAAGCTCCCATAATACCTTCATTTGTCCTCATCCAGTTATTTATTTGAGGTCTAAATTCTTTGTACCTCCCAGTGTGTGTTGTCCAGTTTGACTGCCCTCTGTAGCTCAGTGTATCTTTACAGTAATCACTGCTCCCAGTACAATATGAGAGATTGCTGTGACTTGAGTGTCCCCTTTACACATTCCTTACGTCCACGGGGAGCAGTGTTTAGTTCCGCCTGAGATGAAGAGAGGCTGTGAATTCAACTTTCTCTGGTGAAATAAAAAAAAAAAAAAAAAAAAAAAAAAGAGAGAGAGCAGTCCGGCCGCAGTCAAATGAGCTTAAGGTAAACACATTAAGCGGAAGGGCTGTGGCAGGAATGGAGAAGGGGGGGAAGGGAGCGGAGACGTTGTGTTGAGAGGGGGAGACGTTTTCCTCACATTGGCAAATTTCTGGACGTTTGCACCTTTGCACTTAAGAAAACAATCTGGCGGACCCAGACCCCGACCCTGTTTAGTTTTGACTCTTTCATTTCCTCATGCAAGCCCCCCCTCTGTGTGTGTCCTGTGTGTGCACCATGGTGTCTGACAGTTGCTGTGTGTTTCTGTGTGTATTCTTATCTCAGTTTCACTTACAGAAAATACCTCCCATGGATTCACAAAACATAGGCTTTGTGCTAACCCCCTTAAAGAAACTGAAACTTCTTTCCAGACAGAAGCAAAGTGTCGAAGCCCACAAATATTCATGTGGTTCTGCCACAGATGGCACGCAGCCTTTTCATACAGCCAGGCTTTTCAAACTGAGAGCTTCAGTCTGGGTTTGAGAAACATTTCGTGGAGCGCTCACTCCACCACCTTGCTGGTGACCCTGAGCATCTGTCCCAGCCAAGAGCTGAGGGGAGCGCTCCCCAGAGGGCCATGTTGGGTAACCCAGAGTTGTAACTGCTTATTAAAACAGGAAACTGACAAACCCTAGTAAACCAAACTCATTAGTCATGTCCTGGGACACTGGCTCTGAACTGTAACACTTTAATTGGTGCTCCTTCCAGTCTTTTGGTGCTTACTCTAGTGTCTTTTATTTGTTTGATATTATTTACTGTGAACTTTTACCCTTTTTTGTTTATTTAATCAGTCTGTGTGTGTGTGTGTGTGTGTGTGTGTGTGTGTGTGTGTGTGTGTGTGTGTGTGTGTGTGTGTGTGTGTGTGTGCGTGTGTGTGTGTGTGTGTGCATTATGTTCTGGTAAGTAAACTTCAGTTTGATGTAGCAACTGGGTTATTTTTCGTTTTATTGTTGACTTTTTTTATTTTTGCATTCCCACATTTTTCCCTGCCAGCCTTTTCAAGTGAAACAAATTTGCCACAAAGAAAAAAGTTTCCCGTCTTGTTTTCCGTTTCCCTGCAGGACATTCCTGCAAACTGCTGACCAAGAACATGGGCATGCTTGTGATCAATGAAGACACTCTTGATGTGAGTATTCAACTCTTTTGCTTTCCCACCACAGACAAAACCTCAAACCTCATTAAAGCACATGAAGCTGTCGGTTGTCCTAAAATGTTTTTGTTAAACAAGACTCTGTTTTCCTACTCATTCAGTGTAATCCTTGTTTTGTTTTTTCTTCTTTGTTAGAAAAAAGTAAAGAAACTGTTGACTGTCTTGTGCGAGTTTCTGTTTTGACAGCATTTAAAGTTCGATACGAGGTTATGATTCATCGAAAACTAACAAAGTTCAAGTAATTTTACCGCTTTGTCACATCTCTGCAACTTATATGTGCTTTGCTACTTTAACCTCTTTCTTTCTTTCTTTCTTTCTTTCTTTCTTTCTTTCTTTCTTTCTTTCTCTTTCTTTTATTTGATTTTTTAACATGAAAAAATAATTCACATAGAACAAAATAAATACATGAACAAAAGTAAATAGAAAAAACAAACAAGGAGGCGAATAAGATTGTCGTTTGCATTTTCGAAATAGGAGTGAGAGGAACCTGTAATTAACCTGCTTCCAAGTGACAATAAAAATAAAATAACCACAACAAACAAAATGTACAAGATACTATGGATATGATAAAACAAATAATCAAAGAAGATTGAATAAATAAAGAAAAGGAACAGGAGAAACTGTGCCACCCTTTGGGGATCTTTACGGTCTCATCTTTGTATTTTTGGAAAATCATGTTTTTATACTTTTTCTTAAAATGCTTTATGTTTGTACGTTTTTTTTAATTCATCACTCAGACCTTTCCAAAGTTTCACACCTTGAATAGATACCTCAAAGAATAGAATAGAATTTGATGCACTTTATTAATCTCTGAAGGTAAATTCCAGGTGTTTGACAGATGAAATAATAAAAATCACATAAAACAAACATGAAATTAAGTCTGTTGATGTCCACGCTGCTCTTATCTGTTTCCAGCAGCTCATTCGAATCTGTGCATTCAAAGCAGTCCCTCAGATTAGGACAGAATAATTTTGGAAAATAATATAATTGTGATTTTTTGGACCAATTAGCCATGCAGTTGTCATCCATGGCTTTGTGGTGCTTTCTTTAATGCTGGAACAGGTTTGTAGTGATTCCCCTTGCTGTAGCTACGTTAGCCAGGCATGTTATACACAAAACCTTACGCTGTGCCGCATCTTCTTCCCTAAATCCAAAATCTATCCAGACTACTGACGTGCTATTCCTCTTTGACACCAAAGTCGCCTCTTCTGTGTCCTCTCTCGGTCCTTCTGCTGAGGCCATTTTTAAAGATGTCAGCAACAAAACAACAAATCAAAACTTAGCCTGGCTGAAGTTTTCTTCACCCCCGCTCGCACATGCCTCATTCTTCTTCTGAGATTTTTTGCCATTTACAAACCAGCTGAAAGGTGCATTACCTCCACCTACTGCATGTATGTTGTGTAAGGTTGCGTCTGTGTACATAAAACTTTTTTTTTCTTAATTCCAGCCTTTGCAATTTGAAAATTGCATTCTATTACATTGTAATGTCAGTTTAAGTTTGATTAATCGTTCAGCCCCACCTCAGAGCCTCACCAGCCTCAGGTGTCCGTCTTCTGACTGTGAGGGTAGTTGCAGGCTGCATCAGTACACAGGGTCAGGTCTGTGGGAAAACCAGGCCCAGTGGTGGTAAGGCAGCAGCTCTGTAGGAATCCCTGACACTGACATACAGCAGATCAAGATGCAATGCGAGAACTCAAAAAGAAAAAAAGAAACATAATCAAACAATTTTCTGTGAGCTGTTCAAGTAAATGTCTGACAAAATACCAGTGGCAGAATCAGCGACCCAATTTTGCAGCCATATTGTATACTGAAGATGAAATTACAATGATTATTGACACAAGTTTAAATAACAAAGTAAAAAATTGCATTGAAGCAAGGTAATTAACTGATCAGTCTGCAACACAGGGATGAACCCTGATGTGTAAGAGGCAGACACATCCTGCTGGACAGAAAATACTAAAATCTAAGTGCATTTCCACATGTGTGATCTTTAAGGTAAATAAAGTATTACATCATGACAACATCCTGAAATACAATAATCCCCTGATCTCATCACCAAATCCATGCCCAGACTCTAAACGTGATAAAGCTTTCCACAAGCCCCCACCTGAAACCCCAAACCTTCCTCTGACATCTTTAAGACACCCAGCAGAGCGCTCTGTTGACCCCCCGGCAGGAGACTCTTGTCTGTTGTTTCTGAGATTGAAAAGGGCAAGTCCCTGCATTTCCAGCCCGAGCAGAAGGAGCCACAGATGGAGGAGAATTTCAGCAGGGGTTAGCTTGTCATGAAAGACGTACGGGAGGCATGGCGAGAAGAGGTGGTGGAAGGAGTGGAAAGCAGCATGGGGGTGTTTGAGGGCGATGACGGACGGCCTTCACTCTGTCATCCAGTCGTTAGGCATGATGAATGGAGCTGAGGTAGAAATTTTGGGTCGGTGCATTGGAAAGGCGGTGCAGCCGGTGCTTTGAAATGTCAGCTCTAATTCTCCTGTGGTTGAGCAGATGCTTACATAAGGCAGTTTGTTAAAACGCAAACCTCTCCACCAAGACTGAGGAGGCACAGTGAACCAAAGACCCGGGAGCCAGTCGGGTGGTTCTTAGAGCTCTTGTGCTGCGAAAGAGAGTAATTGGAGCACGTCTTCCCTTGTTGCTTTGTTTAGAAATTGCTATCAAAGAGACGAGAAGTTAAAGGCATCCTGTGCACTAAATCTTACTTGAACTGAAACTCCCAGAGCAGGACTTGGTCTCAGAGGTAGGATTAGGTCATTTGGAAAAGCTTTGTCTTGCAGTCAGTGAGTTTAATCTTCTGGGAAGCTAACAGCACTTTTTGAGTGTTAGTCCTATCAATCTTTGTAGAGCACAGTCACAGAAAAAGACTGATCAAGTCCATTCTTTGAAAAAAAAAAAAAAATTTGTGGTGGGAAGATTATGGTCTTTTGGTTTGTGCAGGTAGAAAAGAAAGCCTCCAAACCGTAAACTCTGAAGTGGAAAGTTTGAAGTCGAGGACAGTTGATGACATTGCGTCCATACAAATGTCCAGATTCCACATCATGACCGTCACATCCTGTTCCCTGTATCACTCAAGGCCTGTATCAACAATGGAGCCCAGTCTTTATGGGAAGCTCTTGTGGGTTTCTGAATGGACGCTGCATACCCATTCCAAAACCAAACACTAGCTAGTCACATACGCTAAACTGGTCATTATAGCCATAACAAAGAGGCTTTAGGAGGAGACATGTAGCATTAGCGCTTGAATTCCTCAGTGGAAATTAGGGGGGAAATGGCCGTCCTACTTGAGGAAATGGTAAACTTCACTTATCGCAGTGTGTGATGAATAGATCGGGCCTCAAACAGAGTGAATTCTTTCCCAGACATTTAGTATACCAACTCAAACATGCACTTAGACTGAGGTGTCATCCAAAATCAGTCTCTTTTGTAGAGGTGTTGAGGCCTTTGTTTAGCTTCCTGGTTACATATTGGAGTAATTCTATAATTAGGTGTGCATTTCAAGTCCATGGGGTATACCTATCAAACAAAACATTAAGTTTAAACAATAACAGTTTTATATTGGGTTATTTGAATGATATTTAGCTTCTGTTTAATACAGAAAGTTAAAAGGTTCCATCATTTATTTTGCAAAAATGCAGATGTATTAGAATTTGTAATTTACATCAAGTTTGCTCATCAAAATTAACACCAGAATACATGTTTTGTTCATTATTTCCAGCAGTATTTGTTCAAAACAATCATTAAAGCATGATAAAGCTGTTTTAGAAACTTGTTTAACAGTTAATATACGAAAAATTATTCATTTTCTGTGTGTCGTAGAAATCTTTGTCAACTGCACTACCCATTGAAATAAAACCCTATAAATCAGCAATGGTTTGCTCCAAGGTCACATGACTCAAATCTTCCAGTAGTCACATCATATTTGGGAGGAACCTTGAAGAAAGTGTGGCATGTTTCAAGTCCTCCTTAACAAAATGTCGTTCTTTACATGGTGCGCGTTTATTTTTTTGTCAACTGTGTTAACATTTTCTTGTGTAGTTACCTGAGACGTTATAATAAACATGTAAAGAAAACGCACAGAAATATGAGGTGATAGAGGTCAGGTGGTGACATGTTCAAGGTCTGTAGTTTGCACAGCGGTCAAAAATGGAGAAAATGTCCACTGTGTTAAAAGTTTGTATTGTAGAGAAAGGTTTCTCTCTCTTCTTGTCCTGTAAAGTGTGTTTTATGTCATTTTTGTGCCATAAATCTTTTAAATGTTGGCTAAACTGTTATATAGATGATGAGAGACATTTCTAGAGATTGAAGTCTGATACAATAATGTTGAATAACTCTAAATTCAGTGTAATATGGATTTATGTTAAAAAAAATGGTCACTACTTTTATCTGTAAGACAGTTGACTGATAGATTTAAATATTTAATCATTCATCAGAGCTTAAGCTTGCCAATTAATAAATTCAGTACAATCTGGGTATGTAATATGCAAACAAATAGAATATGAAGCAGAAAAAGCACGTTTGTTTGGTATACCTGAAATGTACCCCTACTTAAAGAATCCCTCACAGGTTTCATGGCCTTTTACTTACACACGCTTATACACACATAATGTATATCCACATATATACACCAGCCTGTCTAAATGCTCACCGTCTCGCGCTGTTTTACAGACCCCATCAGGGATGGTTAAGCCCTCACAGCTGCTTTCTGCTTGTATCCTCTCGCTGCGTTTCTCTCTCCTGTTAATCCATCATCTCTTTCTCTGCATGTCTCTCACTCTCCTCTCTCACTTTGTGAAATGTAAAGCCCTTTTCCCCAAATATTTCCTTTAAGCTGGGGTTTCAGAGTTTTGTTATGCCAGGCGGACATTGCTTGGTCCCTTTGGTACAATCTGACTGCGCTGACATATCTGACCTCCACACTGGGCCTGCCCCCACCCCCCCAAACCCCTCCCTCACTGCCACTAATGGCCACCATCTCTAATGATTACAGCTGTTCGAGCATCTGCTTGGCACATTAGGCTTGATAAATCGCTCTGCATCATTACTTTGTACTTGTCCATTTAAGCGTGTATGGTACATATGTGCGCCTTGAACAACTTCATCATTTAAAACCAGGTCTCCTCACAAGAAGTCCTTCTATGATGTTATTACAATTAAACTACATATAATATATAATTACCTGGTACATTACCTGGTACATTTACCTGTCCCTCAACAAATGACAAAGGTGCGAACAGTTGATGGTTTCACCATCTGCCAGGGAGACGACTAAAGATGAATCCAAAAATGATCTCACCACTCCATCCATGCATCCCACATGCCCATACATCATGACAGTAAATCCTCTTGTCAGTGTCATATTTACAGTTATTCATCATCACTCGTCAACATGGCTGTGTATATACTGTATAAGCACACCCGATCCACTCTCAGAGCGTTTCCATGTTATCAACCCATGGCAGAATTCTGAGTATAATAAGCAAAAGAACCATAATAAATATCCAAAATATTAAGAGCAGCTGTTCTTCTGAAGTATGGGATCAGCAAGAAGTGAGGACAGAGGTGTGTCATCTATTCTTTCGTTTGTGTTTGTAGAGACTATTGAGAGTTTTGAGTCAGTTTTAACAAACTTTATTGATGTTGGCAAAAGGATTCTTGCAGAAAAGATTTAACCTTGTTAGAAGGCATGAACAGTGCTCTTTGTGGCAGAGAGCCGTTGCCCTTGAGGTTGTGTTTTTTAATCGTTTGCTAGAAAGTTGCTCATAAAGTAGAGGCTAAGTTTTCCGAGGTAAAAAGTAGTTATCGGTCAAGGGAAACGCACAGGAAATGGAAAAACCAAACCAAAAACATCCGAGAATCCTAAACCTGATAATCATTAACCAGTTTGCTTTGTATTTACATCATCCAGACAATATAACAGTGCTCATCCCATCAGTTCATTACAACACCCATTCTCCAAATATAAACTAGTACCATAATAAGCCGCAGGTGTTTTAGTGTTTAATCACCATATGTGAGGGTTTGTGTACAGAGGGAATTGTCGGGGAAGAGATGGCTGTTTGGGGAAGCTCCCATTTTATTGACATTTCGACAAACAAGTTGTATATTTGCACAACACAGATTTAGAAGGTCCCCTAGTGGCCATTAGCTGTAAAAATCCATAGATTAGCCGCACTGTTCCATAGGCCGAAGGATTCAAAGTATGGGGAAAAAGTAGCGGCTTATAGTCTGGATATTACGGTAGTTTACTGGTTGAATTAACACCACTGACATGTCCTCTATCCCACAGAGAACAAGAGAAACACTCAGCCACCACTGTGGGCTGCTGGGAGATGCCCTCTACAAGGAGAACGACTTTGCTCTCATCATCGATGGAAAGACTCTTAAATACGCCCTCACGTTCGGAGTGCGACAGTACTTCCTGGACCTCGCTCTGTCCTGTAAAGCTGTCATATGCTGCCGGTAAGATTTAGTACAGAAATGGTAATATAAACCAGACACAGTAAAGTCCACTCACCAAAACGGGAGGATGAAGAAAGGATCCTTTCTGCAAAGACTTTATGTTCTTAATCGATGTAAAATGCTTGATAAATTGAGCACTTGGACAAAGTGATTTTTTTTAAAAGATAGAGGCTAATTAATGTTTACGAGAGGATATTACTGCAGCAGATCAAAAAAAAGTGCCCAAACATATCACGATATTGGTATCATATCACATTAACGGCTTTCACAGACGGACAATCAGTGAATTATTTTCTCTTTCAAATGATATAAACCATGAAAAAATTCCATCACAAACTTCAAAACCCAAACTGATCTCATAAAACTGCTTATTCTGTTGTACGTTAATCAACCCAATGTTAGAATTGTACAGAATGGAGCAGCCTCACAAATGAGACCTCCAGGTGAGTAATGTCGAGCATTTTTGCTTTCAGACTCCTTAAAGAAACAGCTTTATGGTTGGACTATGAAGTGTTATGTCTCTGCCGTAAAGGTCATTAACTGTTTCATAACAGCACTTTAAAACGTGTGGTAGGTATAAATTTAAATGACAACTTCAACATTATACAGGTTCACTGTTGACCTGCCCAGGCCAGATAAATAATAGGAAGTACTTAAGTACTCAAGCAACCGTGACGGGGTGTGGGGTAACAAGTCAGCACCGTGTTTTCAGAAACACGACCAAACCGATGACTCGGTGCGTCACGTGAAAATGTTATTTATTTTTCCGACTCTACCTGCCTTTACCTTGAGCCCACTCTGCTGGCACCGAGAGACACCAGAAGAGGAATGAGGCCCCTTAAACCACAGAGAACATAAACATCAACAGCCCCACAGCTCGAGACAGAGGTGTAGTTTATGACGTCATCTCTGGAGAGCCTCTACAGTACACTACACTAAACCTCAGGCACACTCAACTCTGAGTCTCTGTGTGGGAGGTAAGAAGTCAAGTTTAGAGTCTCTTAAAGACAAGTCATAACCATGACCTGATGATGGGATCATACAGATCCTCAACGTATGGATGAATATTATTGGTGGACAGCTGTCTCCTCCCAAACGTATGCTGTCAACAGCTGCTCAGCCTCACAGTTAGGATCCATGAAGGCTTCAAGACTCCTGCTCCTTTCCTGGGTCCCACCATCCCTCACTCGTCTGCCTTTAAGTTATGAGTGCTAATACAAAGACAGAACCCTTCTCAGTCAAAACCCCATATAACATTATACCTCATAAAGTCTGACAGTCGTACGAGAGAATAATTTTGGCCCTTGAATGAGTGCCTTCCCTTTGTTTTTTAGAAATTAGACAAATATTCAGCACAAAAGCTCTCTGTGTTTGTCTTCAGGGTGTTCACACAGTCTGACATCTGCACACCTCAGTCTACAAAACTGAGAAAGGAAGAGCCTTGGGTTTTTCAGAGTGCTGATTTCAAGACTTTCTTTAAATGAATATTATTTTATACACACCCTAAATTACACCGTCCACCTCTGGGAGAAAAGGAAATAGATTTTCCTTGACAAGGGATTCTTGAGAGAAACACATAGCTTCACATCTTCTCAACATTTTAATGTTCTGTGCCTGTCATTTTTTTTTATCTCGATATATTTCGCTACAGTGCTTGCAGTTGACGACATCATGTTTTTCCTTCCAGAGTCTCTCCTCTCCAGAAGTCGGAAGTAGTGGAAATGGTAAAGAAACAAGTGAAAGTGATCACACTCGCCATCGGTGATGGCGCCAACGATGTGGGAATGATCCAGACGGCTCATGTCGGTGTGGGAATCTCAGGAAATGAAGGCCTGCAGGCAGCAAACTCCTCTGACTACTCAATCGCCCAGGTGAGCACCATGACTCCAGCTTGACACCTGAACATTAGCTTAAAGGCAGGGTTGGTAGACACTGAAAACAAGCATGAATGTGAATGTAGCATCTCCTCAGGACTCCGTTTAGCCTCCAACCCCCGACACTTGGAGCTCCTCCAAAACGATGCCCCCGCTCACATGCACAAGCACCACTGATTTGCTATTGTGTGATTGTGACTGATTCAAAACCACATACTCAAACCGGTCCTCAGCACATCGTTTTTGTTGGTTACGTTACCAGTAATCAGGGTTTAGGTAGTTCTTCCACCATTCTCCAGCATACTTGGATCCCTCTTGGTTATGCCCATTGAATCTGGGCTAGTGCACGCTGGCGAGGCGGGCAGAACCGCAGGACAGGATTGGGTTGGTTTATTAAATTTGGATCCAAAACGCTGGGATTGTTTTGCTATTTTCTAAAGCTCAGGCTTTAAATCAGAACCTGTAAAATCTGTTTGAATAAAGTTATTCTCAAACTGTCATCTTTGCAACGCTACGCACAAACACGAGCAAGCTTTTAAAATCTGTTTATTTCCTGTTTCAGGTGTGTTTGCAGTTTCATTGCAACCTTATGTAATCTATGCCTTTTTTCCCCCTCAAGCTCAGATCATGCTACAAATTATCCGTCTTGTCATTGTCTTCTTAAGTATAATTTGTGTTAGCGATAGCCTGGCACAGTGATCTCAGGAACAATAGGAAAAATGTCTGCTGGCGCATTAGCTTATACAGTTAAAGCAGCTACACCTGTAAAACAGGCATCCATTGACACCACAACTATACAGCAACAGATCCCGGCAAAATGCTACATAAATACTTACTCATGTCCCAGTAACCAGGTCACGCAAAACTCTGCATTGAAATACAATACACGCAACTCACAAAAGCCTCAGAGTTCCTGGACCACAGCTCGGTTTCTACACAGCAGGCAACTCAGTTCATCATGTTTCTATTACAGCCACAGGGCCTGAGAGTATGGGAAACCCAGGTTGATTAAAACACAGTACACCCTCTGTGCTTGAGTATGCAATTACCATTTAAAAGACTGGGCTTTGCCTTAAGTGCCCTCTTCAATCGGCATGACATGCAAAAGCGTACGTCTTTCAAAGACAGGTGGCCTCTTGTAATCCATTAAGGTTGTGTCTCAGCATCAAATCAAATTACACCTTAAGACTTCAAGGAGCGTTTTTCCACATGTTGATGTAACGCTACATTTACCGTAATTTGCAGACTCTGAAAACAGTCCTCGGAAGTTGTGTAACTTGTTCTCGTATCCCTTCAGATGATTTATACGATTGTTGTAGAGTATCAGATGAGCTTCTCGCCATGAGGAAGCAGCTTCTAAGATTGAAAAACTTGAAAGCTCAGAGTTATCTGTGAAAGCAAGTGGAGAGTGAGGAGGCTTTGGAGCGAGGAATCTCTGCTCTCCATCTGTCATCAGCTCAGGTCTCTGTTAACTGATGTTTGATCTGAGCGTCAGACGGGCCGGAGAAACCCGGGGCTGACGCTGGGTTGTCATTTCACAGAAGGAAAGGGTGGAAGAGACAGAAAGATGGACATATCTCTACACAAACAAAAACACTGTATTCTGCTCCTCTGAGCGACTTCTCTGCCATCTCCTGAGACGCTTAAAGAAGCTTTTGTTCGATAGCAAGAGAAGTTTGAACCTACTTGGTTACACTTTGGATGGAACATTCCTTTGAGCTCCACTGAAACCACACACATCACCCAGAAATAGAACAAACATTAATCCATCAGAGGCACTTGATGCTGATATAATTATTAACCCATTTAACTTATTGTATGTTATTCTGAACTCCTGGAGGAGATCCCCTCATGATCCTGAGGGATAACAAAGCACCACCGCTTGAGGCTGTTTTACTGTTCGAGCACTGATCTCCGTTTATGTGGAACGTTTTTTCATTCTCTTCCTTCCCTCTCACACAGTTCAAATACTTGAAGAATCTGCTGCTCGTCCACGGAGCCTGGAATTACAACCGTGTAGCCAAGTGCATCCTGTACTGCTTCTACAAGAATATCGTCCTCTACATCATCGAGGTGAGTCCCACACCTTGGCGCAGAGGACCAGGAGTCGTGCAATGAGCAGAATCTAAAGTGAACTGCTGAAACTTTTCCACATGACTTGATTAGGAGTAGGCAAAGATTCCTTATTGGATTTTCCATGTTTGTCTTTCTGTTGGCTGGACTTTCGCTTGCCAGTTTGTTATTTTTTTGCCACTCAGGGGTTTGACATGAACAGAACACACACAAACAAGCTCATGCACAGACACAAAGTAAAGAAGGAAATGTGACACGCTATCTGCCAACTAAAGTCTCACAGAAATATGGAAGGGCATTTAGTTTCAAATGTTTGTCTCACCTAACAACACAAGCACACTCCCTCTCTCTCTCTCTCTCTCTCTCTCTCTATCTATCTTTTGGCACAAGCACAGCAGTTTTAGACCATGATTTAGTGCAAATCTCTTGTGAATCAACAGTTCAATCCAATATTCTAATGTCAGTTGGTCAGTGATGATCACCATGGCAACATCTGGCTTCAGATGGGCCTCAGCTGACAGGTATCCACCTGTTTCTTCAGAAGCCTATGGGTGTTGACTTCCGCCTATGGTTATCGACTTCCGGTTGCTGCCGCCGGCAAGCTAACTCAAAACGAGTGAGCTAGTATGACAGCTAGGCTAACATAATCTGTTTTGTGGTTTCCATGGCAATGTAAACAAAATGTTCAACTGGAAGAGCAAAACCGGCAATCGCAATGAACTATGTGTAGTCAGGAAAAAGGTGGATATGTGATCAAACACTCACACAGGAAACATAGTATTACACTTGCAGCATACTTCCTCAAGACTTCCCTTTTCCTCATTCACTTGATTATTTTCAGACATTTTCCTTCCGTTTAATTATTCATTCATTCAAACTTTCAAATTGATTTCTTCAATCCATTGATTCCTCCTTTAATTTTCTTTCATCCAAGAGTTCATGACAGGCTCATTCAGCTGCATTCAGCAGTTCAGTCAAGCTTTTCAACAATTCCTCCGACCATTTTCAGACATGACTTCAGTCATTCGGCATCTTTAGAGTTCTTCTTTAGCAGTTCGTCGCAAGCTGCTTCAGCTTTCTGCATTCAAAGCGCAATTTCTTCAGAAATTACAATTCCAAATTACAAATAAGCACTGTTTGTTGGCTGTAAGCAAATTGTTAGACTAAAAAACCTCACGACAATTGTTAAATACGATTGTATTTGTTCAAAATATTAAAAAATTTCATTTAACATTCATGCCTAATTGCACACATCTCAAGGGACAACTGTTTTCACTTGGATGCAGGCAAGTGTTGTTCATTTCGACCTGGAGTCCTCGCTACCCTGACATCTCCAAGGAGCATTGGCCAAGATCCAGGCCGCCTGCTTCATGGACTGTAGCCTTTCCACACAGCATTTGGAATTTAACCACTAAACCAAACCGGCCCCTCAACTTTGACATCTGAGGTCCAACCACATGTTTTTAAATATCATCATCACTTAACCTGTCGTGGAAATATGAGTTTCTCAGAATCCTCTTTTGATCATCTTGGTTATGTCACCTCTGATCCCCCTCTCCACCCTCATTCCACTTTACGTACCATGAAGAATCGGAAGGCTACTTCTTTACATTCCAACATGTCTGCTGCTTCTGGCTTATTGTGACTTCAGCTCACAATAAGCCAGACTCTGACTGCAGTTAATGGTACAGAAAGAGTTTGATCATTCTGCCCCTTTCTTGTTATGGTAGGTTAACATTTACAGGTCCAAAAGTAATTCAGTTTGAAGCTAATTGAATTTTCTGTCTGAAAAAAGCATGCAAATATGATTATGTCTGTGCTTTAAAGTCGACTTTCTTTCATGTTCTGTCCCGTTTTTCTTACAGTCTGTAAACTTTCCAGCGTTTCAAAGGAGGTGGCGTAACTCATGATGTGTGTAGGAAATAAGTCTGAGTGTGTGTAAATCAAATGTTGTATAAAACTTTTAGTTTCCGCTTTTAATTTGAATCAACAAAATCCTTTTTTGGGATTATTTTACCATTTTCTACGTTCAGCTGCAGCCCGTCTTTGAAACATACCAGGCCTCTTTTCAGAGCAGGTCTTTCGCCACAACTACGACTGAACATCTATAGCTCTGTGTGCAGGGCAAGCCTCTTTCCAGCACACCTTTTGTTGCCCTTTGAAAACATAACTCCACCTCTTCTCTCCCGTGCCGTGCTCCCTCAGGGGGGTTTCAAGCAGAGAATAGGACGTTTCTTCATTGTTTGGCTGCTTCAATATTTCAAATGTCCACGTTTTGTTAGACTGTGACATCTAACACAGCAGCAACCTCAGGGTTTGGCCTAAAGCTGCACTTGTTGCTCTAATAGGTTTACTTTTGTGTGCGCATGTTTTTCTCGTCGACTCCTGTGCTACCTTCCAAGAGGAGAATCCTACGGTGGCCCTGAGAGCTCACAGCACTGCATCTTAAGAAAACACGTACAAAAAGATAAAACACAAGCAAATTGAGAAAACATCTTCATCAATACAAACACATGCACAGCATTTAGAAAAGGACCACAGCACAATGGAAATATTTCCAGAAGACGCTTAAATGTGATGCAAGCGTCCCGACACGCTTGTTGTTGACGTGGATTTTGAGTCACAGCCCTATTAAGGTTTTCTTTCCATCAATGGTGTTAGAAAATGAGATAAAAACTAAGTTCTTTTGATTTATTTCAACATTGTGATCACATGATTCAAATATAAGTATATTGGCTAATAACGGTCGTGCGCATCACTTTTAAATGTCCTCTGGACACTCTTCCATTGTCAAATTGATGAAGATGTTTTCTTAATTTGCTTGTTTTGTCTTTTTGCATTTGTTATCTTAAGTTGCAGCGCTGTGAGCTCTCAGGGCCACCGTAGAATCCTGAATTTTAACTTTTTGTTTAGAGCGACATTGTCAGATACCGAGCCAAAAACCGGGAGACTGAGTTGAAGCCTTTTTTCTCCCTCTTGTCTCTTTGGTTCTCGTTAAGAGACATACTGCAGGACGGTAAAGGATTGTGAGGCTGTTGGGGAAAAAGTGAACACAAAAAGATCTTTTGGAGGCTCTTGGAAGAGTTGTGTGATCATTCAGGGTTTTCTGTGAGTTTGTGAGTCAGAAAGCGAGGTTGTCACTGCATTGGGTGATTGAATGACAGCTGGAAACGCTTCAGAGTGTTTTCTTTTGGCTCTCCTCTCTCATTGTTGATTACTTTTCTAATCAGAAAGTAGACAGTTTGGTCGTTATCAGACTAAAAAAAAAAATTGCATCGTCTTATCCATCAAATGTTTCTTGTGCGTGTTTCTTTTAACAAATTTTAAGGAGAATTCATAACTCCCATTTCGTCACAAATTACACGATTAACTAAAGACCTGGAGTGGGAAGGACTGATTTTGCCTTCCCAAAGGGTGCCATAGCAACTCCATTCAAATGACCGATCCAGCTGGCCACTCATGTTTGATTGACACATTGCCAGGCTGCAACAGAAGGGGCTGACGGACAAGTGGCATTTATGAGGCAATTACATGAAAGCTCATTCAGCTTCGCTCGGTCCAGTTTAGAGACGGCTCAGAGTTGCAGAGCAAAGCTCGCCGACGTTTGCGAGCTGAATGAAACCTCAAAGGCCGGTCCTGACATTGTGGAACAGCTTGTTTTTGTAGCTCCGCATATTTCCAGCATATTTATCAGCTCCCTCTTTAACACCTCTTTTATCCTTTGCTTGCTTTGTTCATGAACTCCTTTAGCAGTTCTGCGATACTAAGCTTAAGGGTATGAGGACTCACATTGTTGGGGACAAATGTCATGCTCCCTCCTCCCCTTCAATCCATCGCAACTTATAGACCTGCAGATCTGCCTTAGAATCTTTTTTTTTTTTAGATAGCTGCTGCCCAATCCCCCTTTTCTCAACTCCCTCTTCCCTCCATTACTGTTTTTCATGATGTGCAGTCGGGGAGAGAGGCCAGCCACACCCCTCCGCTGAGTGGCACTCAATGAGGAGAAGAAAAGGGGAAGAAAAATCCTGCCTGGTACTTCCCCTAATGAGCAAATCAATGCATCTGTCCCTCAAGAGACGGGAGAGGGAGAAAAAGAGAGAATCTATTGGGACCCCGAGGACCAGGCCAAAACACTCACACAGAAGCAGTTACCACATGCAATGAATAGGAGCCTTTTTTAACTTAGCACAACAATATATCAGAGCAGAGCCTCTCATTGGGCCGAGCTGTAATTAATTCAGCAGTTTGACCTGCTCACTAGCCTCTCGTCACCATTACTTGAGCCACGCTAATGGTTGAAACTACCTCTCGGCATGGCCTTCATCTTCACATAACCCATAGCAACGACATCTGAATGTATTTTCAGGCAGCCAAAAACTCACACGCCTGAATCTTTTCTTGCAGTGCCAACCGATGATCTGTACACTTTCAGGCTCTCATGGTCACAGAGGCACAAGGTACCGCATGAATTTAAAACACAGGCCTCCCTTCATGAAAGAAACATCATGCAAGAGTGCACCTGATGGAGTCGAGGCCGGGTGGGTGTGGCAGAAAGAGGAGCTGTACGTCTGGGGGCACACACATGAACACTGGCCCAGCAAAGGAATGAATCAGCGGTGAATTGGGGGGGTGACAGACGTTTGTTTCATGCATACGCTTACACGACTAAATGGGAACGTCCAGTGGCACGTTGGTATTGGTTGTGTAGATAGTGGCAGCAGCGGGTGGGGCCCTCATAAAGGCTTTGTCCCAATCTGAGAATTTGTAGCAGTTCATGCTTTCATAATGAGGTTAAATGAAGCGAGGAAATGCTTGGTTGGCCATGGCCGAAACACAGCACCCCTGATGTTCCCTTGAGAGATCTGGCGTGAGCATGAGCTGACTCTGGACTCCCGTGTATTAAACTGTAACGCTGTGAGGAAGGATTTCTGATTCACTGTCGGCAAACAAGTGATTATTTCACATCCTACATGTAGATTTTCTCCAGAATGTGTCAGACACACCTGTACAAAGATAGAATAACTCATGCATGATCTTTTTTCATGCTGTATCTAATCGCCCTGCTTGCATGCTGATACAGTTAATTTATAGATCTCAGCTTCAGTCTTTTTGGATGTATTGTTTTGTTTGGATAAGTGTGACTAATCAAGATACAGTGATAATCTTCATCTCCACCCAGCATATGGTTTGCATTACCTCTGTCTCCCTTCCCTGACACCGTATATCACAGCCCCCATCACTCTAAGAGTCCCCCAGCCCTAACTCTGCCCCTATAACTAAGCTCATCTGTCACCCACTTGTCTCCAGGTAGATCAAGGAGCGCAAAGGTTTCCTTGATATACGTTTGCTGATAATCCCATGATAAATCTGGACGACATGTTGCATTGTTGAAGTGGCAGCTAAAGGTCCAGGCTTCACCACTTTTTTTCTGATGTGACCTGTTGTGGCCTCTCTACCCTCAGTTTAAACCTGGTTAGGTTCGTCTAACAACATGTTGATCACGGGACAGCACTTAAAGCAGCCCACATTAGCTTAAAAATCTTTCTACTTTATAAGCGTGAAACAAATTTCACCTCTCTTGTTTAAGTCTGAAGACGTTGAAGAATGTGGTGCGACAGATAAATGGGTTGTCAGTCTGTAGACGCTGCCAAACCAGCTCTGATAATGGTAACCAGTCACCCTCACTATCTCTAATAGGAAACATATACTGAAAGGACTGCAAAGGTTTCATGTTCTCATCATCTAATCCGACCAAACTTTCCACTAAGAATAATCTTTCTGTCCTCGTTTTTGCTGTTCTCACTCATTATGTGATTTTGTCTTCCTCAGATCTGGTTCGCATTCGTCAATGGCTTCTCAGGGCAGATCCTGTTTGAGCGCTGGTGCATTGGCTTATACAACGTGGTGAGTTTTTATAAAGAGTACTCCCTAAAGAACCACTTTACGTCTTCTCCCAGATGCCTTCAGATGCGAAACTGGTTTGTGCTTGTGCTCTAGAAGTGATCTCCTCATTCTGAGCTTTCTTCTCTATGTATGACCTGTTGTCAAGTCCGTACTCCCTCTGTGCCCTAAACTATGTTCTGAGTGTGAAAGAACAACAGATCTGCTTACCCCAAAGACGGCAGCTAAGTGTGAATGCTAAAGAGAATAACAAGAATAGAGCAACAACTGAGCAGGCCGCTGATGTTGGGAGTCCCACAGGGCTCTATAATGGGACCACTCCTAATGAACTCATACTTCAAATCTGTCATGAATTAAGTAGATGTAAAAAACATACAGTTCCTAAATATGCCTTTGGTCCCCAAAGGAATGGAGATGTAACATTAAACTGTTTATAAAATTAACTCGATTAAATATACAAAAATATGACGCGAGAGGCGCGAGGTGAATTTTTCCCACATTTCTGATTGGCTTCTACCGAAAGCAATTCATAAGAGAGACAAATTTGTCAAGTGAGAAGAACATTTCCACACTCTTGTATTCATTTGAAAATAAACCACTGCCCTAGAACCAGCAGTAGTTGGTGGTGGGAATGGTTCGGCCTTTATTTTAACCTAAAACTTGAGGAATTCCTCCAGCTCAGTGGGAGTTTGACAGAGGCAGTGGACTGAATCCTCCCCTCAATGGAGATCTTCCTTGAATAAGAAAGAAGCCCAGCGGAGCATGTCGTGTGGCTCACTGGTCCTACAGACTTAGTCTAACAGACTCCCAGTCCAGATGGGCCTGTAGGGAACTCACACCAACTGACCCACTGAGCCCCCCAGCTATACAATACCATCACTCCTCTCTCAGCAGCTGTTCCACAGAACAACATTACAACACTGCTAAGAAATTACACTACAGCCAGGCTTAAATACCATCTTCTAAGTCAAGAGCGTTGCAGATGTTCACTGGAGATGGATTTTGCATATGAAGAGGCTTAAAGCATGACTAATCAAAATAAGAATCCCAGGATGATTTTAAGGTCGGTGATTTTTAATGATGTGAAGTAATGAAGAGGGCAAGTGGAGAACAAAATGAAGCAACATGGAGAAGTGTAACATTCAGAGTCTGAAGGAAGGCATCAGCCATATGTCTGATACAGAAAGATGCTGTTCAGCAACACTCTGTTACATCTGTTTTGTGGATGGGTGTTGTTTTTTATATGAAAGTTTCAACATAAAGGTCTGCTTACCAGCTTTCATTAAGTTTCAGTTGCAGGTCACAGGCTTCAGCAGATGACATGAAATCTCATCAAAATCTTTGAAAAAACTGGAGCTTCTTTCATTTTTTTTTTTTTTTTTGAAAAATATTTTTTATTTTGTGTAAAACATGAAAAACAACAAGACAGAACATTCCTTGAAAACATCATAGAGAATGTATGACGGCGCAGAAAGGAAAGAAAAAAAAGAAAAAGAAAACAACAAAGGGAATGAAAAGCACATTGGGGTCTAAATAAAACTAATAAGTAAAAAAAAAACATAAGTAGATTGTTGACATTATGGCACAGTGTACAGTACCCTTTAGTTAAAAAGATATGTTGCTATGGGTTACCATTTCTTCATGAAGATATTAAATCGTAATTGTAATCGAGCAGTTAAAGCCTCCATTCCATATACCTCCCTCAGCTTCTGTTTCCACTCTGTCAAATATTCAACCATGTTTCAAATCAACAATCTATTCCAACCACATTAAAGACAATTCTTCTTTACTGCTTTTATGAAATAGTTTTGTATGTTCTGGGTTTGATGGGATTTGACACAGGAGTGTGAAATATTCTAAATTACTTCTCATCATAATCTTTGTGTTTGAAATTAAGATTGTCCTCACAGTCACATCTGTGTGTTTGTTTCTCATGCAGATCTTCACTGCTCTGCCTCCTCTCACTCTGGGAATATTCGAGCGCTCCTGCAGGAAAGAGAACATGCTGAAGTACCCTGAACTCTACAAGACCTCCCAGAATGCCATGGGCTTCAACACCAAGGTAACCTCGAGCTCATATCAAGTGCTTTGTGTGAAATTCAAGCAAAGAAAGCGTCCTTTGTTGTTGAGTTCTTTTCTAGTATTTTTATCAGTTCTCTTTAAATTTGGTGCATTATTTTAATATGAGTTGAAAAAATTAGGCCCCATTTACACGAAAACGGTTTTAGGATTATATGCAAAGGTTTTGTTGTGTTTTGGCTTCTCGTTTACACAGAAACGGCGAGTTTTCAGTGGAAACGCTGACGTCACGCTCCGCTTTGCACATCACACTTTCGTTGTTGGACTTTTCAACTGCCACGCCCGAACCGGACAACAACAACAGTAGCTAGATTCAGTTGCAGCTGAATCTGCTGCCTGCCTTTCAACAAAATGTGCATCTGTTGAACCACTTCTGCAATCAAATAAGACCATAAGATGCATTAGGTATATATGCCAGATGATGTGTAAATGGGGCCTTAGTTTTCAGCAGTGATATGTTGTTGTTTTCCAGGCAGGCTGTTCAGTTCTTGTTGTCTGTTCCATGATTTAACCACTGTAAAGCTTGGTATTCCAGTCATTGTTTTTGGTTATTTTGTACAGTTAACTAGTCTAAAAATATCCAAACAACCTCAAATTATTCAGCTTTTCATTGAATCATCTAAAATTTTGATGAACATGTTGCCGTCCCATTACGACTTGAGACGTTCCTGTCACCTTCTGTTTTAAACTGATGCCTCTCAGGTCGCAGTGACCCAGCAGCTGCAGTCTGTGTGTCTCCAGTCACAGCGTAGTTTGGCCTGGCATGACCTATTCTGTCTGCTTCCAGGGTCTTGTTGGTTTGCCTTCACCCCGGTAATAAAGATGTCTCCTTCTTTCTCCATGCTGAGACAGAGCCCCGGACCCTCTTCACAGGCGTGGTGACCTGGTTAGTGCTGCATGGAGGTGGATTAAAGGCGGATTGGCCATGGCGGTCAGGGGCAGGGAAGGTCAGATTGGTTTTGGGGGTGAGCAGCAGAAAGAATCAGAGGACCAGAGAGAAGAGAAAGAGTGTGCTGACATTGTTCGACAGCGTTTGTTGCGGAAAACTATGCAATTTGTTTAAGTGGGGTAGACGTTTGTTCTCGGAGTTAGGCTGTCAGATTGGGTTTAAACCAGCCAGGACCACACTGACTGATAAAATAACCTCTGTAATATCAGCCAGATCATTCATACCTCCTCTACCCTCAGCAAAAACATCAAATTCCACCACATCCATTAAACATTTAATAAAATCTAATGATTCTGTTATAAAGGATAAAAAGATACTTTAAAATATGTTGGTTGTCCTTTAGTAAAATTGCCATTTAACATCCGTTTTTATATTTCATAGATAAAATGTTTAAAAAGTGATAATTTATCCCCAAAAAAGTTAGTTTCAGCCTGAGTATTATAACTCTTGTTTTGACTTGAAGAATGTGTGTAAGTAAGGCATACTGGAGCTGTTTTCACCACAATGAAAGCTGAACACAAAGTAAGAGCTTTAACAGCTCACACTATATTTATTCCAGTAATCAGTCACTTCAGTCGAGAAGTGTTTGTCCTCACAACTGTTGAATCAATCTTCCCAAATTTTAGTTTAATTCCATTGCAAGGTAGATTTTCCTTCGTTTATTTCTCTTTTGAACGGCCAACCAACCGTTTGGTTCCAGAAAAGGGTTGAAAAACTACCCGTCTGATAGTTAAAAGCAAATGAACCTCAATCTTGTTTGGGCCCTCATTTTCCAAGACCCGTGAATGATGACTCGGCCAGGTCAGCAGGTTGTTTTTGCTGGCTTGTCCACTCTCTTCCCGAGATATTTTCCTTGCAGCTGGCCTGAGGCGAGGCGAGAAAATCCAGCAGGAATTTGGCCCCTCAAAGCCTGTCTTTTTGCTCGCCTGGCTCTTTTGTACACAACAGATACTGTCTTTGTGAATTAAAGCTGTCTGTGTTGAGGTGAGAGGAGGGAGTGACTGAGGGTGTTAGCCGCTCGAGGCGTGGCTTCTGCTGTGTCGCCTGTTCACTTTTAATTACATATTCCCGACACTTGAGTCACTCGAACAAACCAGGCTCTCCTTATGTGGTCTTAGTGTTTACAGCAGTTTACCAGCTCTTTATCCTTTACACACCTCCTTCCCTTCACTTGTTATACTCACCAGGAAGGAAAGGGCAGCTCTGGAAATATTTGGCTCGGTACTAATTACTGGCATTCATGCTTTTTTTCCCAGAAATTAGGAGTTTTACAAAGGGCAGAACCTTTACTGGACAGATCAGGCATTCATTTGAGGGAGATCCTTAGCAACTTGCTGGGATACGAGTGGAAGAAAGGGAGCGGGGTGGCTTGAATGGTGAAAGGGAGGATCCCACTGTGACGAATGATTATGAACATTTATTGATTTTATTAGCTTTTGTTATCATGGAGAGGGGGTCAGGGTTTTGTTAGCACCCCTGCAGTGTTTGTGGAGGAGGGAGCTGAGCCTGTTGTTAAAGCACTTGTTGGAATTACATGATTGTAACATTAGTGATAACTTAGTCCAAGTTTGGCCATTAAGGCCCCGTTTATACGACAATGCCTCGCAGCGTTTCACTCAAAAGTGGCGATATAACTGTAGAGTCTTTTGGTAGTCTGCCGCAGAAGAAGAGGTGGGCTGATCATCTGGCGTATCCACCGGTTTCTTCAGAGTTCTATCTGGGTGTTGACTTCTGCCTGTGGTTATCGACTTCCCGCTACCGCCGCTGGGAAGCTAGCTCGAACAACTTGTGTGAAATCATTAATGCTCGACAGGGCTCAGAGTAAACTTTTTTTTAAAACATCCGCACTATGACTCCACCTCCGATTTTGTTCATTCTGTCGCTTTGTTGCTTTTAAAAGCCGGTTATTAGAGTGAGTATGACAGCTAGGCTAACATCATTAGCTTTGTGGTTTCCATGGCAACATAAAGAGAACGTTCAACCAGACGAGCAAAACCGGCAATCGTGGTAAACTAGGCGTGGTCGGGAAAAGAATGGTTGTTGTTTTCCGGCTCGCGCATGGGAATTAAAAGTTCCCACAACTAAACGTTTTTATGGCAGTGGAGGCTGCAGCGTTTCAGAAAGACTGCACTCTGGAAGTTGTTTTAAAAAGTTGCATTTTAGGTCGGCTGAAACAGCGTTTCCGTATAAACGAGAGGCCGAAACACAACAAAACTTTTGTTTCGTCCAGATACCGTTGTTGTGTAAACGTCCCCTAAGATGGCAGAGTGGGGGTTGGATTTAGTCGGCCTTGCTCAGTGTATTGGGTTTTGTGTACACACTGAGGGAGGGGATAATCTAGGGAGTGAGAAGGCTGCAATGAGACTTTGTTTAGCCGATAGAAAAGGTGAGGAGGTCGAGCCATAGAGGCCAAGGTGTATTATAAAAGCTCATCGTTCCCCTTCACTGTGCGCCCTCCTCTCTCTCCTTCTTCTTCTTTTCCTGGCAGAATATTTGGTAGAACATAAGATGTTACGCTAATAGTTATTCTAATGGTTACTCAAACCTTAATAGATCCCCAGAAATTTAGATTTTCAGAGCGTCCACTTAGTCTCGAACAAACTCTGCTTTATGTTGTGCTGACAGGTTTGCTGAAGTTGTTGCTTTTTAGTAATTCAGACTCCAACTTATCGTCTGCCAAGAACCGATGATTAAAAAGCCGCCAAAGATTAAAAACGCAGTGCGTTTCTGTTCCTGTTTTTCCCTCGGTCAACTCTTCCAAGTTTGACAAATTTTCATCTCAGAATTAGCACCAACGTCTGGGTCAGCACAGGGGAGGAGAAAGGGGGCACGGATGTGGAGCAGGTTTTTGGCAGAATGGATTTCACGGCTGTTTCATGCTACATCGCCCATTAGTGTTTTGTTTGGCTCCGGCGTTGCATAATGTAAATTTGAAACAAGGTGGTTTTGGAGTGGGAGTATTGATTCAAAGGACCCATCCAAAGTCTGCATGCTTAAACACAGACGCGTACACGCCGACTGCGGTCCGCACCACGATTTTCCAGGCTCTTAATAATTACCATGAAAACAGTTTAATCTCTGTCAGGCCTGTCAGTCTCCCTGTGTGTGTTTCTAGACGGATTTCAGCTTGTTTAAACTCTCCTGTCATTTATTTCTACACCAGTTAAAATTCTCACATGAAAGGGCCGCAGCCTAATGAAACTTAATGAGAGGAAACCCTCATGCTGGCAGCACAAATATAAATGCTGTATTTTGCTTCTAATTAGGAGGCGATAACGTGTATTTTGCAGTTTCTTACTCTCAAAGCTTTTTTTTTTTTTAATGTGGTTCCTCTAAATACTTTACACGCCACTAAAAGTGAAAACCTGCACGCTGACATTGTCCCCTCGCCTTTCTGCGCTCGTACACACACTCAGCAGCCGCTCTCTCCCCTTATAACACACAGAGGATATACAACGTGTCTGTCAGCGGGGTGGCCATTCACCGAGGAGGCCCCGACAAAACCGCCACTTAGCCTGGTGCTGGGCTGGCACAAAGGGCCCAGGTCAGGGGTCACTTGGAAGGCTGGAGCTCCCCACACTCTTTTCTCATGCTTTTTTCTTCTTCTTCTTCTGTCCCCCCCCCTCACTCTCTCCCTGGAACCTCCTGCTGCATCCATCCCCCACCCCTGTCTCCCTCCACCTCCTCCTTCATCCTTCTCCCTCCTATTTTGCAGGTCTTCTGGGCCCATTGTCTGAACGGCCTCTTCCACTCCGTCATCCTCTTCTGGTTCCCTCTCAAAGCCTTCCAGCATGGTAAGTAGCTCCCAGAGACTCCACCACGGCTCTTCGCGGGCTCTGTGGATGAAGAGGGAGGACAGTCCAACACACATACTTTGTCTTAATTAGTTCTCCCTTCGACCGTCCAGTCATGGATTGCAAACATGTGCAGCTGCAGCAAAAATGACAGATAAGCATACGTTTGCAGGAGTCCATGTTTCCCGCTGAGATGCTTTTGCATGAAGTTATCCACACTGGGTTCATTTTTTACAATCACAGGAATTAGACACAGACTTTCCAGGTGACTGTTTTGTGCACAGTGATGCATTTTAACTATGCATGCCAGTAAATCTAATTTACAGAAACTTTACATTATTCGTGGATCAGTTGCGCATTTTTGTGCACACTTAAATGCAGGGTTTTGTGTGCATGCGTGCATGCTTGCAGAGAGAATAGGGATCTTTGAGCCGGTAAGTCTTGGCTGGCCACAGCAGAAGACCACACAAGCTTGGGCCTGCTTTCCAAACAAAGGCGCCAAGCCCCTTCACTCTGACTGACAGGCTGTCAGCAAAGCCTCAGTGCACACAAGACATGTGACCAACCGGAAGTGAAGAGAAAGGGAGCTTCTCCTCCCCTGCTCACTGGCAGTGAAACACTGTTGATGTTTCAGCTGCAGCCAAAATCCACGTCTGAGAAATACGTTTGTGGGATCTTAATTTCTTATGTGATTAATTTCGGAACTTCATCCAACCACTGTTTTAGGAAAAGTTTTCTCAATAGTTGGAATCAGGTTTAATGTAAGAATAATTACTCTTTTCTTTCTAGTAAAACAGTCTTTTTATTTAATCAGCAAATGATACTTTTTAAAAAAAAAATTTGATTAATGCACTCCAATTCTACTTCCAGTCTTACTAATTGATTTACTTTAAATAAAACTCTCTCCTAGTTGTTGCGAAAGACAGAATTAACATTCCAGCCTCTTGAAGGGCGTTAATAGAAGAAGCATTTCTCTGTTTTCACGTTTTATGACAAAGTTCACGACACATCAGAATAAATGTCTCATTTTCCGCCTTGTTTGAAAAACTAATGGAGCTCTTAATGAGACTTACACAGCTAAAGTGAAACATTTTGGCCTGAAAGCTTCTGTTTTTGATTCCCTTCACAGATACAGTTTTTGGCAACGGAAGAACTCCCGACTATCTGCTCTTAGGCAACATGGTTTACACAGTGAGTGCACCGATCTTTCTGACAGGCCGTGTTAAATGGTTCAGGGTTTCTGAGCCAAGAAGCATCACTTTTACCTCCTTTTTCTTCAGTTTTGTGCTGTTTGGTATGTTAAACAAAAATATGCACTGCGTAAAAAGTCAGAAATGTGGGATGCACCAGGGCTGATTTTAGTATTAAAGGGGGGGACAATCTTTTAATGTCAGCTTGATTTATGTCTCCACAGTTTGTGGTCATCACAGTTTGTCTTAAAGCGGGCCTCGAGACCTCGTCCTGGACCATGGTAAGTTCATGAGTCTCTCCTCTCTTGCTAAGGTTCTGTTATCTATTTCCAACTCCTCCATTTTACGCGTCCTCTGACACTTGTGACATATTTGTCATCCCCCTTTTGTTCAAAAGCTCTTTATGGTTTGGCCCACTGGGCCAGTGAATGTAAACTGAATTTACATGCACCTCATGGTGACTCCTTCAATCACCCTCATCTTCAATACAAAACGTTTTAACAGTGGTAACAAGTTAGACCTGTGCTGTAGTACTCAAGTCCAGGACTCGGACTTCAGTCTAGATATGTCGGACTTGTGACTCAACTCAGACTTGTGTGCTGATGACTCGGACTTGGACTCGAGCTCTGGCTGCATCAGGACTTGGAGGAGGACTCGGGCGCATATATCAATGACTACTTTATTAATTTATATGTATTGTTTCTTCTGGTCTAAAGTCCAAATAACAGATCAGTTTTCAGGCTATAGCTGACACATGTGTTTGTTTACATGTATATGCGTTCATGTGACGTCTCCTTCAGGTCGTGGTCACACTGGCCAAATGTTCTGTGCTGTACTGGCCGCTGAACAAGACTTTAGGCACACGCACGGCCCGTCTTTGTCACCATAAAGCGTCTGTTTACATGCAGCGTGGTCTCATCAGAGTCAGCACAATGAGACACGGAGAACAGGATTACAACTTTAGTGGCTTTATGGCTCACGATAAGTTGTTTTGATCCGACGCAGCTCTTCAACACTGGCGTTATGGCTTAAAATAACTGTCGAGAGGAGCGGTCGCGGTGATTGTGTCTGTGTGCGTGAAGCGTACCGTGTACAAGCACACCTCTCCGAAGCGTGCCAAAGCCAGCAAAGTGTACCGCACCCAAGCATGGAAGACTTGTGGTCACACTGGCCAAACAAACTGGGCTTCAGGGCTGAACCGTGCTTGGGCACGGAACGTTTGGTCAGTGTGACTGTGTTCTCAGTCTGTGGTAAGATGTCAGAGGAGAAGCCACGGGTTGTGCAGTCTGTTTTAACAATGTTATGGCTAATGCAGCAGAGCAACATATTTGCTAAGGACTTGGGCTAAGGTACTAAAGACTCGACCTGGAATCGACTCAGATTTTTTCTTTGGTGACTTACAACTCGACTCGGTTACGACTACAAGACTGAATTAGACACATGTAAATATGAGAGTGATGCCTTAATCATTGCTTCATGAGGTTAAATGTTATTAAACTTCCCTCTCCTCTGATTCTGCACTAACAGTTCAGCCACATCGCCATCTGGGGAAGCATCGGCCTCTGGGTGGTGTTTTTCATCATCTACTCGTCCCTGTGGCCCCTCATCCCCCTGGCTCCGGACATGTCAGGAGAGGTAAATACACACGTGCTTCTATGTTCTAATACACATGCGTGCACATCTGCATGCATCAAAGCTTGGATTTCCTCTGGTGCTAAAGAAATTACTGCTGTAGAGATCTATCATCGACAGACCTGCTGCGCCTCAGTTCGTTTTCTGCTTTAAACCAACAAACTGAAGCTGGTGGGAAAATTCAGAGTCGGGCGTTACACAGGTCTTTGTAATGGAAGCCGGAGGGGTGTAAAATGTCAGACCTCTGGCTTGTGTTGCATAATGACTTAATTGGGCCAATTAGCCCAGTGTTTGTGTTCCATCGCCCTCCCTTGGCTCTGAGTATCCACAGGTGACTTTGAAACAGCGGAGCAGTCTGGAAGCAAACAGGGGCGACGATGAATTTGTTGGATAAAAATCCACCCGCCAAGAAAATAAAAAGAGGTTAAATGCTCTTTAAAGTTCAGTAAATGTTGAATAAAGGTTTTAAAGTATCTTTGCTTTATTTACATGTGAATGTGAGCGCTGTGTCTCAGCCTCCACAGGTGGTCACTGGTAGCCTATTGAGCACAGGTGACGTTTCCCTGTGCATTCTGGGGAGAGAGAATGAGGCACCATTTCATTGGAGAACAAGAACACTGTTGGAGGCTATTTAGAAGAAAATGAAGGAAAAACCCAGCAGTGGGAGAAAATACGTCTTCGAATCTCCGACTCGGTCTCCTGTTTGAGAGTGTGCAGGGATTTCAGTGTCTCCAAACGTGACACAGTTACAGAGCAGTTCAGTCCTTTAACTGCACACTCAGTACGTTTATATGCACGCAGCAGTCAGACTGAGGCAATAGCTTGAGCGTAAAGTCATAGTGGGGGGGGTCTGTTTGTTTGTGTTGGAGTGCTGCGACTCTATTTATCATGGTCATCTACTTCTTATCCTGTGTTTGAAGTGGTTGAAATTGATTTTTAATGATTGATAATGTGTTTTTTTTTAATAGCTTCTTATGAACTTTTATTTGCATGTAGATGGACATCAGACATGAGAAGACAGAAACCAGTGTCACACCTGTCTGTTAAGCATAAGGCTGTGTCAGGAGGTTTCCAAGGAGAAACATAACGACTTGACAACAACTCTGAAGTTCAGTTATTATAAGGTCACATCTCCTTTGTCTAATCCACATTAAAGTGATCAAACCAGGACTCAGTAAACCAGCTCAGACTCTGGAAAGTAGCTGTCGCCCAGAGCAAAGTAATCCAACACATAATTCCCTGGAAACTGGCAAAAAGCGTTTTTCTAAAGTTTTTACAAATGAGATTCAGTGAGTTGAGAATCGAGCCGTGAGGGCACAAATCTCTAAACTAAGCTAAGCTAAGCTAACCAGGAGCTGGTTATGGGTTCCATATAGCCACAACTGTGCGTTCATCAGGTTAGTCGACTTCCATGACGGTTGGGACACTGACAAATTAAACAACAAATAAGACGACACATGAAAAATACGTTGCTTTCTTTCACTCACTTACTCATAAATCACACACAGACACACAGACACACACTGGATGAGTATATTAGCTTTCCTCGGCCTGTTTGCTGAAGCCTGCTGCTTTCATCCACACCCTGCAGCACTTGACTGAAGACAGTAATGGTGTCCTGTGGGTAGTTTGTAACCTTATGCCCCTTCCTAAACTCAGAGATGCCAGTACATCATCAAACGGGGATACATCTCTCAGAAACCTGAGAAAGCATCAGAGACCGGGCCTCCGCCCTCCAAGACCCTGTAGCCTCTGAGAAGCAGGATTCCTCTCTGACAAAGCCTCATATACTTCACCGCGGCTTCCTCGCTGCGCTCTTGAATCATCAAATGTTTTCTGCACAGTCCATCCATTTTTTTCTTTTACCCGTTGCCTCAGCCTTTTCCCTCTTTGTTCTCGTTCGTTCACCCTCTTCATCTGTGCCAGTTTGAAAAACTGCCTGAGGACTAACAACATAACAGACACCAGAAGTCCCCTCTCCTCCTGTTTCTGCTCTCACTCACTGCCCGACTCGCTGCCTTTAACAAGAGATGCTAAGCAGCGCCCGGCTTCATGTGAGCGCATCCATCAATGTCAGGCTAAATTTTCTTTGGACGATTGACAAGACAGGTGCTGGATCCATCTGCAGAGCACACGGAAACTGCCAGCGAGCTTTTCACAAATACTCCCAAACTGGCTCGTACCGTTTGCACCTCGTAAAAGTCCAACACAGATATCAGAAGAAAGTGGCAGTTTGTTCTGATCGGGGAGTGTAATCTGTCTCACTTAACCGCTTAGCTTCACCTCCAGAGATGTCTCGTGTTGGCTCGGTGGCGCTGACTTGCCGCGTGCGGACTAGCCTCTGCTATCAACACAGTATTTTTTTATCCACTTCCCCTTTCACACACCTTTTCCTTTCCCATTCCTGCAAAGAGCATCTCACACCCTCTCTTTCACTCAAGTGCTTGTCATCAGCACAAAGATTTCACACTTGGAAAGTGTGCGTCAGCAGTCTCTGCTCAGAGATAAGAACTTACTCAGAAAGAGCTCATTTTACCGAGAGGTATGTTGATGCGAAACAAGCCAAGAATACGCTTGAGGCGATCTCTGCCGGACTGTGAGACACTGAAATGATTAAGGAGATGATTCTCCTCCTGAATTCAAAAGCCTGGTGCAATTATTAATTTCTACTTATAGGCATTTTAGAGAATTTATAAACAATCTCTTTTTTGTCTGAGTTTGTCAACTTGAATTCTGAGAGGACTTCCAGTTATAATGAGACACTATTTTCAAAACAAATGCTTCTTTTTTCACTCTCTCCTTACCTGTTACCTGGAAAAAAAAGGAAACGATCTCCCATAATTTTGACACAAAAAACAGATGTTTCACAAAGTTATTGGTCCCATTTGAATTCTTGTTAGACTATTCCATATTTTCCTTCCACAGCACCATTTTTGACATATAAATCAGAACTTTGATACAGTTTTAAAGCATCATTTTTCTGTTTTGTGAAATTTTAAAGTCCCCAGATTATATTTTTGTTGTTTCAGAAAGTTTATATTACATGTCCTTCCACTGTTGCACATTTTGGTCCATGAAAGTGATTTTTTTTAAAAGGTAGTTCTCTTTTTTTTTAAGACCCTCAGGGTGTGGGTACTGCTTTTAAAATCAACTTCAAGAGAAACCTGAAGCTTGCTTCAGAGAAGCAGTCCATCAAAGCAAACACAGATGCATCTTTCTGTTTTCAGTTCAAGCTCTGGTTCCGTTGTTTGCACTGAAAGAAGTGGAGATGAAGCACTAAAGAGTTGAAAGTTAGCCAACCAGATCTTTTAGATAAAACTTCCAGAATTTTTTTTTTTTTTTTTGAGGACTGAACAGAAGCAAACCACATCAGCAGGCAGATACAAGAACACATTATAAGCTCATCAAGGTTTGAAGTAAACTCTTGTCTGTTGACCATCAGCTCACATTTCTTTCTCTTTTGTTCTCCACACTTACTGGAATCTGTGACGAATGTTTTTTCAGTTCTTCCCATTTGGGCCAAAACAAACTCCCCTCACCTGTTCCATCATTCGGTCACCTTCATTCCTGATTATTCTCTTACTTTTGAAAGACCTCACAGAAGAAATATCGAGCCCTGTTCATCACTGCTGTTGACTTAGTCCCTCAGCTCTGCGCTTGGACTCCATTTGTTGCCTTGTTAAGACTCATGAGCACGTCGTCAGGGAGGTTTTGTCACACTCGTGTGCCCGGGACCTTCTAATCCTCCCTCAGCTAATGATTGATAAACTCCATCACACATGCTTGGTGTAATAGCCGACTGAACTGTACAGTCTTAGTGAAAACAACGGTTTTAATCTGCTGTGCACACACTCTAAATCACGAGTCAGACTGCTGAGTTATAAGTGTTTGGGTAAAGAGTTTGTCCTGTGTTTTCCTTGTCTGCTTCTTGCTGGCTTTGTTAGGCAACACACCGAGAGCATGGGGTGCGTGAAGGACCCAGCTGAGCAGACATTGTTTGGTTTACGCATTGACCTCTTTCAGGATGCTTATTGGTTGATTCGTCTCATGACATTAAGAGAATCTGTGGTTTTTCCAAAGAACCTTTAACTCTGCATCAACAAGAAACTTTTTGATGGCGGTAGCCCTCTTTGGCCAAATATTTCATCAAAGCCTCTCCACCTTCAAAGCTGGCGTGCACTGCTCAGTGATGTCTGGTGAAGCCAGCTGAAACCAGCCAATTAGAGAATTCACATGGATAGATGCAAACCAAACAGAAGTCTCGGAGGAGATGGAGTTTAGTCTATTCCCTCCTCTCCGTCTGCTTATTAAAAATGTTGTACAAAGAAGCTCTGTGGATTCAGGAAGCTAATGTTTGAGTATTAGCATCTCTGGGATGTCTTACAGCTGGCAGAGAATATAAAGGTGGTTTTTCTTAGTCCTGTTTGCTGGATTCAGAGCATACTGTAGGGCTGCGGGGTGAATAGTGAAGTGGTGGATTAACTCAATCTACGTTTACCATGACAATGGGGAGCATTAACATAATTAAATCTGCTTCGACCACAGTCTCACTTAGGTGTCACCAGTCTGGTGTGGAATTGTTAAGTAGGCATGCAAATACCTGGTCATGTGTTCTTGACCAAACTTCTCTGTAGTTTGTCAAAGTCTAAGGCCCTGTTTCCACAACAAGGTTTCCCAACGTTTCACCCAAAAACACAAAAAAAACAGTGAAAAAATCTGCATTTCCATGGAAATGCTGAGAGACTGAAAACGTTGTAGTATACTACAGACCTGTAGTTGGAGATATAACTGTAGTTTGCAGTTTTAAAGCTTTAATTGTTTTTAGCCCAGAGATGGTCAAAGAGGTGTGTAGAAACGACTATTCTTTTAGCGATTTTTAAGGCCCCGTTTATACAACAACGGTATTAGGATGAAATGAAAAAGTTTTGTTGCACTTTGGCCTCTTGTTTATACGTAAACACCGTTTTAGCCGACCTAAAATGCAACTTTTTTAAAACTCTCTCCAGAGTGGAACTTTTCTGAATCGCTGCAGCCTCTGATGCCGTATGAACGGCAAGCTGTAGCTTTCAGTGAGAACGCTGACGTCATGCTCCGATTTGCGTGTGCGCATTCCACTTTTGTTGTGGGAACTTCTGCGAACTGGACAACAACAACTTTTAAATGGCGGACTTACCGGGTTGTGCTTGTGCTGCTGAATCTGCTGACTGCCTTTCAACAAAATGTGCATCTGTTGCTCCACTTCTGCACTCAGATAAGACGTATTTAATATAAACACCAGATGATCAGCCCACCTCTCCTTTGGAAGCAGACTACCAAAAGACTCTACAGTTATATCACCATCTACAGAGTTTCAGTCCCTCAGCATTTCCGTGTAAATGCTGATTTATTTCTCTGTGTTTTTTGTGTTTTCGAGTGAAACGCTGTGACGCTTTGTCGTATCAACAGGGCCGAAGTGTGCTCAAACATCCTTGTTCCATCATCACAGTCTGATGAAATCAAACCTTTCCTTTCAGGTGTCTCTTCATACCAGATGATAAGTGGTCTGTTTTGTGCAGTGTTGATGTGCTGCACAAACATCAGCAAACTCTGCTTCTGACCAAGGAAAATATTCTCCATTAGGGGGCGATATGGAGAAAATAAGACAGGATATTCTTATGACAGGATCAGGATCTGAATTTGATCAGGATTTTAGACAGTTTTAACTTGCGAACATTTTTAACCCAAAATATGTCTTATCCCGCACTCGGAACAAATAATATGCACCGATTTTTGCCTTTTCTGCAACTTGTTGTGTCTCTAACATGTTTCTTGGACACTCAATTTTCACATCACAACAAAAACATCCATTGAAAGATGTCAGCTGTAAGAGTTGCTGAGCTTTAACTTATACAAGCAGATGTAACAATGTTTGTAAGACATTATGAAATATACTTTGGTTTTGTTTGTGCACGTGACTAAAAATGTCAGTGCCATAGTCAAAACATTGAAAGCGATTGGTGAAATGTTGGAATTCAGAATCTGCAAGGATACGTTGCTATAAAATAATGAACTCACTAGCCTGCTCTTACCTTTCATTCACCTAAATCCTAAACTTCACTTTTATTTGAAAATAACAAAATCTAAAAGCATTTCTCCTTGAACAGTTTGTGAGTTTGGTGTTTTGTTTGTCGGTCTATGTGTGCGTATGATTGCCTCAGGCTGTGTAGTCTGTGTGTCTCTCTGTGTGTTTCCATGGTGGGGGTCAGCGGCCTGTCAAAACACGACCCTCCGTGCCAGCGGACACTACTGTCTGTCCAGCCAGACAAGTTTATTAGTTTGTTCTAAAATTACAGCCCGCCTCCCCAGACCTCTCTCACCCCATGCAGCTCCCAGGGGTCCCCTGGTATGGGACATCGTAAGAATCCACTACAACTGCTCAGCCTGCTCGGAGTCACACAGCCGGTCCAGATGTCTGGAGACAAATATTTGTTGATTGTGAGCAGTCTGATTGAGTTACTGCAAAGTATTTCTTTCTATCTTGTGATTTTTGTAGTTAAACATTGTTCTAAATGTTATTTTTCCATTGTTATCACAAGTATTAATAGATTTTATCATTAGCTATTTGTATATACTGTATGTATATACTATTTGTATAATTACTGGCCTCAAGCTTTGGATGGAGAGGTACAAATATTTTTCTGTGATTGAAGACGTGAATGACCGAAATGGTTTATTTTTCAAGCGTTCTAAACTTTGATTTTGTATGTTAAGTATACATCCCTGGTTTATTTTCTAAAGACTCTTAAGACAGCTTAAATGTCCCCGTTTAACTACACGATGCACTGGATGAAAATGAAAATAATTAAGCCGTCTGCAACAAAAAAGCAAACAGTCAATGTTTCCACAAGAGCTGCACAATTTCCAAAATTGACATGAACGTATCCTGTGCCGCTCTGCAATTTTCCCTCGTCTCATACATTTTAAGCCTTCAGGGGACCAAGAAAAGCTCTATTCATCGGTGAGCCATCTCAAACTGGTGAAAAAAGCCGTTTTTGATTTCCTGTCGTTTGGGATTTCCTCCCTCCCTCGTGTTTTGTCAGACATCAAAGTCAATTTGCAGGTAATGGTGAGCAGATTAGCTAATTTGAGCAAACCTGAGCACTTTGATAGTTTTGACAGTGATCCATGTGTGTTTGTGTCTATGTGTCTTTGCATGTGCATCCTGAGGGCCCGGCCTGTGTCACATTACAGGAAGGACACTGTGTAGGGGCCCCTGTGGTTTGAACAAGTGGCACGTTACAATGCAGGGAGCGCAGGTTCCGCACTTCGACGTGTAGTGACAGATAGTTTCAGTGCAGTGGGCCAAAACAAACATCGTCCTCACACAGAACGCTGAAAGGTTTCATTTCCACAGAGAAGATCCACTGTCCCCTCCAATCTGCAGCTAAACCCACCTTCTTTAATTTAAACCACCTCATCCGCCTGCCTGCTTCCAATCAATCCTGTCATTCCAACAATTAACTGAAGCTCTTTCTTGACTTGTTTTGGATCTGAACTGGACCATATCCAAATGTATTTTTCTTCTAACAGGATAAATGAGTCCCAAAGCGGATAACAGCTGTCTCGTTTTGGGATTTATTTTGCTCGTGAACTCGATGTGAACATTAGTTACATGCAGCGTGAAAGATAAAACATCGGCTCACTTTGTAAAACTCGGAGGACGACAGGCATAACTCAGAAGATCTTCTCTGAACTTGAAGTCAACTTTGCTAACAATAATAACACACCGTAGACCAAAAAAACTGCTTTCTGTGAGCCCTTTTATCAATAAGTCTTCATATCTTTATGCTGAGGTGTGTGTTTCACAGTCAAACTTCCACAAATATGATAACACCAGTGTGGAGAAGTTGGCAAAGCTTTTTGTGTCATATTTTTCTTACTACTTCATGTATTATTTTAACAATGTATTGCTCTCACAACATTTGAACAGTTATTCTCTCATCATCGAACTGTTCAAAGTGCCAGAAAAAACAAGAGCTAGCAGCTCTGTGAGGCTCTGCTGGATGCTTTATGGTCACCCTGACATGCTTGGATGGATAACCCTAAAACCCCAGGAATAAAAGGTGTGATGCCTGTCATGTCCACAATCTCAGTTAAAAGTATTAGAACTCTTATTGAAGCTGATAATCTTCATTAATTTTAGTTTTTGTTTTCAAGATAATTTTGAATGTACCAGATATGCGGATAAACAACAGCTGAAATGGCTAAAATAGCCATAATTAAGCATTAAATGAATGAATCACATTACACATATGTAATTTTTTGGTCCGACGGTTGGTCAAACCCTGGATTCAGGAGGAACAATGCAGGTTTCTTCCTGGTCATGGAACACTGGACCAGCTCTTTACTGTTGCAAGGGTGCTAGAGGGGGCATGGGAGTTTGCGCAACTAGTCCACATGTGCTTTGTTGATCTGGAGAAGATTTTTGACTGTGTCCTCCCAAGGTGTCTTGTGGGGGGTTGCTCCATGATGTGGAGTCAATGATCCATTGATACAGGCTGGTCGATCTTTGTATTTCCAGAGTGAGAGTTTGGTTCGTACTGCCAACAGTAAGTCAAACTTGTTCCCAGTCAGGGTTGGACTCCTCCAGAGCTGCTCTTTGTCACCGTTTCTGTTTGTTACTTTTATGGACAGAATTTCTAGGCACAGCAAAGTGGTGGAGGAAGTCAGGAGTCTCAGGATCTGATCCCTGCTTTTTGCAGATGATGTGGTCCTATTGGCCTCATTGAACACTGACCTCCAGCTCGCACCGAGGTGGTTTGCAGCTGAGTGTGAAACAGCCGGATTGAAGATCAGCACCTCTAAGTCTGAGGCCATGGTTCTCAGCTGGAAAAGGGTGGACTTCCACTCCGGGTTGGGAGAGAGTCTCTGCCTCAAGCGGAGGAGTTTAAGTATTTGGGGTTTTGTTCATAAGTGAGAGGAAAAAAGGAACGAGAGGATGACAGACGGATCCGGCCTATGTCTGTAGTGATGTGGTGTCTGCAGGGAGTTGAGCCAGAATACAAGGCTCTCAATTGAACAGTTGATCTATGTTCCAACCCTCACCTATAGTCACAAGCTGTGGGTAGAGACCAAAAGAACAAGATCACTAACAGAAGCGGATAAAATAAACTTTCTCTGCTGGGTGTCTGAGAGCCGCTGGTCCTCCCCATGCAGAGGAGCCAGATGAGGTAGTTTGGGCATCTTGTGAGGATGCCTCCTGATCGCCTCCCTGGGGAGGTGTTTTGGGCATGCCCAACAGGGAGGAGGAGACCCTGGGGTAGAAACAGGACACGATGTGGAGATCATATCTCTCGGCTGGCCTGGGAACGCCAGTATCCCCCCAGAACAGCTGGGAGCAGTGGCCAAGGACAGAAGCGGAAGAAGATGGAAAGCTCCTAAGAAACCACAGAATCCTAATCTAGTGATCCTTGTTTTTCGTTTTTAAGTGTTGAAGCTTTGAAAAGTAATGTCAAAAACAATCCTTTTAAATGCTGTCCAAAAGAAAAAAAATACTTGACAACAGTTGCAGCAGTTCAGTCAAATAGATCCATATTTAGAAATCTGCTTAGTTAAATCATGCTAACTCCAGTTAGCTTTCTAAACTCAGCTCACTAGCAAAGTTTTTTTTTTTATGGATGGAACCAGTTCGTCGTTTTCTGTCCCATATTAGAACATTAAAGTATTTAATTTTCATAATTAAAGCTTTTATGCTACATTAATGTGAGTGGCTGCTGTATTCTGTTGACCATACACTGAGGCCGTATTGTCTCAGATCCTCACCCTGCGTCTCCTGTGACGCACCGACAGAAGATCTCAGCACAACAAACAGCCCATCTGTTTTCCTATGAATGAGACACCACCGTCTCAACACTTCACAGGTACTTCCTCCACCCTGCAGGGCGGAGAGGTAGAGGACATCCAAACACAAACATGGTATCGTTTAGTCACGCAGGATTAACCCACTTTAAGCAGGTTATTGGGACCCATCTCCTCTCTCTGTTTCCACAATATGAGTGTTTGTTTTGTGCTCCCTTTGTCGTGTATGGTTTCCATTATGTGGCACTCCAGGAGATGATTGTGGCGTTATCAGGTGTTCCTTCTTTTGAAGAGCTCTTCTTTGTATCTGATCAGCTGTTGAACTCAGACCTGAGATTAAGTGTGTGTGTTTGTGTGTGACAGGCCGAGATGATGTTCAGTTCGGGGGTCTTCTGGATGGGCCTGTTCTTCATCCCTGTCACCTCGCTGGTCTTCGACGTAGCCTACAAAGTGTGAGTCTCTTCTCGCTCATCATCACTCCAGAACACATCCCATCTAGGAAATTCCTCCTTAGTCTCTCGTATCTCTTAAAGAAATTCCTCCTGAAGATTTTTTTTTTTTTGTTTGGACTTCCGAGGATTTTCTGTTCTGTGATTCCTCCATGGGAAATGTTTTCTTCCTGCCTTTTGGTCTGGTTGACATCCGGCCAGAGCAGATTTGATGTGTCAGGAGCAATTTGCAAAACTAGACGTTTTATTTCCTGAGTTTGAATGGTTCAGTTGTGTATTTAAGAAAACAACATATGGATGTTTAATAATGTGATTGCATGTGTCAGGGGGGGTTTTAAAATAAATCTGTTGAATTCCAGAGTGAAGAAGGTGTGTTTCAAGACTCTGGTGGATGAAGTGCAGGAGCTGGAGGCTTTGTCCAAAGACCCAGGAGCGGTGGTACATGGAAAGAGGTACAGTTACACACTACAACATCATCTTTGTCTCTCTTTCTTCACACTCACTTTTTCATTAAAGATCAGTTTTATCAGAAAATTTGACTAAAACGAGCTTGTTTTCATATTAAACAAGTGATAAAGAAGCATTTTGTAAGTTTTGTGAAGGATTATGAGTCATTTATATACACTGATCACCAGATTTACTCTCTATAAGTGTCTTTTTTTTCTCTTAATATTGATGTAAGTAAATCCATACAAAGTGCAGAGATAGTTCATCTTTGATTGTCGACCTGCTTGAAGAAAGTCACTAATCACGCTGGGCATTTCACAAGCTAACAATTTGTTAGCCTGAAGGGCAAACATTTTGTGAATACACAACTTTTCTCACAACTTTGGTAGATTTTTTCCAAAATACACATCATTGTTGTTACACACGCCTTAAATCTGAAGTTTGTGACATACAAAAGAAAAAACGACAACCAATATCTTTTCAGATTTAGGATCAACTTTAATCTCCAGGTATCTCCCAAAAAAATACAAGGACTGTGCTCTCTCGCTATACAAACATAAATAAACGAACACTAAATATACTAATATTTATCTCTAGAGATATTCAGATCTTACTCAGCTCTCGTTTACACAGCGTTTCACACGAAAACACAAAAAATTAGAAAAAAAAAAAAACTGCGTTTCTGTGTAAACAAGCAGCCAGACGCAACAATACCTTTGCGTTTCATCCTAAAATCGTTGTTGTGTAAACGGGGCCTGAATGATTCTGACATAAAAAAAGTGTTTGAGTCAAGTGAGGTTATCAAACTAGATCACTCTAGATATCCACCCCAAGTGACCAATATAGAAGTGCCTGGAAACAAACATGATGGAAGAAGTCAGCCACAGTTTGAGGTGAAAGATAAACAAACATAAACATAAACCAACTACTAATATATCACGTTTTTTATCATATAATGTGATGCAAACTGCCAAACCACCAGTCCCAGTGTTTTATAAACTATAACCTCTTCATTTCTTAGCAAATCACTGAACTTCTTTGCCCGTAGACCATAGACTGTATAATTAATGGATGTAGTGTCTGCGATGTCACCCGTCTGATTCTGAAATGGAGTTTTGTAGCAAATCAGCTGGAGCGGCCATATTGGAAATAGGGTGGCCTTTGAGTCTCTGCACTAAAAGCTACAGGGCGACCATCAGTGGGTGCTGATCATGAAATTAGCATTTTGGACGGGAGACATTTTTTGCACCAGGTTATAAACTTGTTTATTTCTGCTGTGAAAACACACCCTCAAGACACTCAACGAACTGCAGATTTTAGCACTCCTGCATTGTCTCATATTTTCAGACTGGAGGTTACTGCTTGACGCAGAGCAACTAAAGGCCAAAACTTCACAAACACTTACAAAATTCCCAGACTCTAAAATTACATACAGTAACCCTCCAAATACTTACAAGAAACAAAGCCACAGGAAAGATTACAAGGACAAGGGGTCACGGCGCAGCCTGAAGATGAGACGAACTAACTAAGAAGTGAAGACACACTTCTAACACTACTAAATAAAACAGAAAACACAAAAGACTTGACGTGGAAACAATCAAAGAAACATGACAAGAAAGATCATATCTCACATGAAATGATTTGCTACTTGGTTTTCCTTTCTACTGATTAATATAAATACAAACAGCCCTCTCTGTGGAGGTTCAGCTCAATCTCCACTACAGTTAACACAAAGTGAGTCACAGAGTTATGGAAGAATAAACCGGTGAACCTTGCTGTCACTCCCTGTTAGTATCATATGGCTCAATTCTTTCAAGGGAGTCCATGCTCTGGCAGTTATTCTTTCTGGTACAGAAAATGTTAGTTCAACTCTGGGGAAGAATCATCTTTAACCTCCCAAAAGCTCTCAAAATTATACAAATGCTCACATCTCCACCGCCAAAACTATTCCTTTGTGGGAGGGAGGAATCTTCAAATTGCTGTTAAATTGCAGGAGTTTGACTGTAATGTCAGTAATCATGTCAGAAGAGTAGATGTCTCAGTTTAGAGCTGCAGTCCTCTGATATTAAAGCCATGTATTAGAGAAAGTCAGCCAGCTCTGCTCTGCTCTGCTCTGAGGCCTGCAGCAGCATTCAGCACGGAGCAGATCAGTGTGAGATCTCCTGCTGGCTGAAAGCGATCGCCCTGCCTGGCCACAGTCCCGGACCCAGCAGGCTGCAGGGCAGACACACGCACACACACGGACACACACACACACAGAGACCCACATGCAGAAACAAACACATGGAGAATGTAGACACACACACATTGAGCCATTTATAGTTTTGAAGATGTGTACATATATATGGAAACACATTCGTTAGTTTTACTTCACTGCGAACACTGTTTTAGTTTTTCACTGCCACACACACACACACACACACACACACACACGTCGTCCTTCCCCTGCTTCATCTCCCTACATGGTGTTTTTAGCGGCAGGTAGAGCAGGTCCATCTACTCTGGAGGTGCTTGGAAGCAGGCTTGAAGTATGGCTCATTAAATCTGCCCGTGGTGCTCAGCATGCTGCTAATGTACTGCCTGTTTCTGTTGTTTCTTTGTGTGTAGTTTGACGGAGAGGGCCCAGCTCCTGAAGAACGTCTTCAAGAAGAGCACGGTCAGTTTGTACCGGTCCGACTCTATGCAGCAGAACCTGCTCCGTAAGTTACACAAGATTTCTTTTCTTTTTTTTCTTTCCTCTTACATGCTTTCAAACAAATGTCCTCACATATGTTGAAACCCAAAAGACTTTTAGATTTATCTGCTTTCAAACTGCTCCCTCATCAGGGGAACAGCTCGGGCATCGTTTTTCCTCTTCTGACACAAACTGAACCTCTAAATCCTCCTGAGTCTCCCACCCTTTGTCTACACAGGGAGGCAGAAACACTCTTTTCATCCCGCCTCTCTTCATAAATACTCTGCATTGAGCCGAAGCAGGAAACACACATCAGTAACTGTGTCTGCAGGCAGCCCCACGGTTCCCTCAGTGTTAGCCTGCAGCATATCTACACAACAAACTGCCTGTATGAGCAGTGAGATGAGTTATTGCCTCGTCCAGTTGGAGACAGGAAACAGTGGTGGATAGTGCTGTATCAAATCTCATGACTATTTTCTATGAAAATGTACAAAAAGTTGAAAAACACAGTTTTTATTAAAGACTCTTTGAGGACTTTATATAGTTTCACTTCTATATATTTGCCTGATCATAAATCATGATTTTAAATGAGATTATTAGTGCCAAAACCCTAACCCTAACCCCTAACCCTAACCCTAACCCAAAATTAGTCATTTCTAATTGCTGTATCTAAAGAATCTGTGGTTGGGTCAGATTCTTAACAGGAATCTGTTTACAGCACGTAGGCTGAAAGTCCATGTGTTTGCACCACGCTGGTCAGCAAAGTTTATTAGAGAGAAGAGAGATCTGTGTTTTTCTCTGCTGACAACTATTTCTGGGATAAATTTAGTGATGGTGGACACTGGAGCTGAACTGTCAGACAGAAAAAGGAAAGAAGAGAAGAAGAAAGCTAAACAGGCTAAAGGCTAAACCATGAGCTAAAGGCTCAAACACAGGCTGAAGGCTAAAACACAAGCTAAAAGCTAAAACTTGAGCTAAAGGTTTAAACAAGAGCTAAACGCTAATCCACGAGCTAAAGGCTTAAACATGGGCTAAAGGCTAAACCAAGAGCTAAAGGCTAAACTAAAAGCTAAAGGATAAACCAAGAGCTAAAGGCTAAAACACAAGCTAAAGGCTAAACCATGAGCTAAAGGCTGAGCAACGAGCTAAAGGCTAAACCATGAGCTAATCTGTTTTCAACCCACATGCAGCAGTTATTCTGCAGTGATCTGATCTGATCTCCATTCTTGCCACACCATGGCAAGAGTCACGTCCTTACGACAGCGGGTGATAGTGCTCATGGGAAATGGAGTCTTTATCCCAGAAAAGCACCACAGATACCAGCCTAAGGTGTCACAGGTAGTCAAACGAGTAGTCAAACAGGTAGACCTCTCTGAGTCTTCAAAGGATTTTATAAACTCGTGTGTCTAAAATAAATTTACCTGGTGGGATTAGAGTCATGCAAAGACGCAGACAGTCTGAGCTGTGATTACATCTGGGGCACAGACACATCTGATCTTCCGTTGAGAAATCCAACAGTAGGAATAAAAACCCTGAAACAGCAGAGAGCTTCCTCTGATACTCTCAGCATGGGTTTGTTTTTCTGTTTGCTTCTTTCTGTTTGTTTCTTTCTGTTCATTCGTGTCCATTGTCTGATCAGTTTGCTTTTTGTGTGTCTCATAGGTCGGGATGAGATCATTGTTGTGTGATTCCTTTTTTAAAATTCCAAAACTCAAACCTCACCCACCTTTCTCAAAACTCCAGCTCCCCCCTCTAGCTCCCAGATAGACGCCTCTATTTCTCTCCTCGTCTTTTTTACACCGTCCACTTCCTGTCCCTTTTTTTTTCCTTGTGTGCTTCGTGTGTCCTGAGTTGAGCTCAGTAGATCGAGGTTATGATGAAATGACGAATTGTTGCGCTGTTATTCCCCCCCACAATGCACTCACCGACTCAGCGGGGTCCTATGAACTTCCCCGCTGGCCTCCAGGTACAGAGCCAGTCATTTGACACCTGAAGGTGAGTCAGGGGTCAAAGGTCAGAGAGGATTCCTGTAGGACAGTTTAGGTGATGAAACTTTAGGGGAGCTGTAAATGACCCATTTTTAGTTCCTTTCAGTTCAGTTTTTCATCCCACAATTTATTATTTAAAGGAATAGTGCAACATTTTGGGAAATGTGCTTCATTTTTTTCTTGCCAACTGCAAAAACAAAAAAAAACCAGATACCATGCTGTCGCTTTTGCACTCAGGCTTATGTCTTCTTCACCAGCCATTCAAAGTGACAAAGGGGCGGAACTTCAGATACCAGTTTAATCCGCAGGAATAGAAGAGGAACGACTCCTGCTATGCCAAAACAAGATTTCTTGTCATTTTTTATGTTTTGATTTTAAAACTTCAACAACTTCCTGATTTAAAGACAATATTTAATATTTTAAAAAAAATAAATAGATGAAGATTTTACTCCACTCCACATCAGAGGAGTATTATCTTCTTATCAAACTTTTGGCAAGAAAGCAACTGAACGTATTTTCCAAAATGAGGAGCTATTGCTTTATTTTTGTCTATTTTTTATTTGTTTTCAGTTTATTTAGTTGTTCTATGTCCTTCTTTTATACATTTTAAGTTATATTATGTTTCTGACCGAGCTGTATGATCTAAGTTTTCAATGCTTCGATCCTTTCGCAGACGGCTACGCCTTCTCTCAAGATGAAAACGGAGTGGTGTCTCAGTCTGAGGTCATCAGAGCGTACGACACCACCAAACAGAGAACCAACGAGTGGTGAGCCGCCGGCCAATCTGGTGCCACAACCGCCGTTTCTAACGGCGACGTTTGAAGCTCAACGGGGCACAAAGAAGGCCAGCATGTGCCTCCTGCACTGAGTGGATTTTTTGGGAGGTGAAACGGACTGAGTAGAATAACATGTTGTCTTTGAAAAAGGGAAGAAGAAAAAAAAAAAGGAGCAAAATGAAATGTGTTCACTATCAGCTGTAATGATTTGTCCAGCAGACATGATGAGCACTGTGCTTTCTTTAGCAGCCTGTGGTCTCAAGCTCTTCACTCCTCTCGCTCACTCAATGGGAGCGAATGTCTCCTCTTTACTGGAACAAAACAAATTAAATCTTAAACACTGTTAGTTAAACACTGGAGGGTTATTAGTTTTAGAGGATTTAAAGCTTGTAAAGATTGCCAAAGAGCAGTCGTGTATACAATCTTCCAAGTACTCGTGAATTGGGAAAACCAAATGTAGTCACACTCCTGAGTGTATTCCAGCACTAAACGGACCACTTCAGAGCAGACATTTGGAATATTTCATTTTATTTTGTTTCTTTTGCACTCAAGGAGCATCTCTTGTGTAAAGCCTTACATTTGCTCATGCCTTCATCCTCGTCACGACTCCGTTTTTAGTTCCAACTTTTAAAAAAAATATGTAGATATCGTGCCTGGTTTTTATTTATTTTTCTGATTTTATCACAAGAAGTTGCCTCCTGCAACCTACCGTAGTCCTGTCTCCACCGCTTTTTTACAGCAGAAGCATTGCTCTCGAACGGATAATTGCATTCCACACATCACTCCAGTCTCAACGATCACAACGGTGCCTACGTCAAACTTTTCCCTCATAGAAGAAGAAGAAGAAGAAGAAGAAGAAGAAGCAGGTAGCCAAGAGTAGTTTAGCCAGCTAGCTTAGACCAGTGCTCCACACACACACACACACATATAACACAAACAAACAAACACACACACACCTGCTGAAGACAAACCCACTGTCTCCCCACCACAGTATTGCACTCGAACAATGTGAAAACTACAGAGTGCCTTGTGGCACACGTGTAAAGCAAGATTTGTTCCTGGACGCTCTCTGACCGTCTCTCTGACCGTCTCTCTGACCGTCTCTCTGACTGTCTCTCTGACCGTCTCTCTGACCGTCTCCCTGACCGTCTCTCTGACGCTCACAGTGGTGATAGTGAATCCCTTAAATGGAGATTTTATCCTTCTAACATAAGTGCCATTAGCTTAAGGGAAAGTGAAATATTAGCCAGGAACTCCACGACAATATCAAACTACTTTGTCTCTATAGTTATTTTGTGGATTTGTATTTTTATATTGGAGATGTATGACTTTTGCATTGACTGGCTTTGTAATGAACTGTCACTGTAACTCTTTGGTTCTTTTTCTTCCTCTGATAAAACTGGCAGGTTAGAATAGATCGAATGAGAAAAACCGAGCTTTCTTAAATGTCTTGTTATTCTGAATATTAATATTGTTACAGCTTGATTTATTTATAATTGACTACTTCATGTCTGTGTAATTGCTTTCTTCTCCCTATGGGAGATCAGATTTCTGACGGTGTGTGTGCGACTGCGTGTGTCAGTTTATCGCCTGCATGTGCATGTGCAGTATGCGTGTGTGGGTGCGTGTGCGTGCGTCACCTGTACTGTGTCTGTGTATGCATTGCATGTCTGTGTCCTTTACGTGAGACCGGGACTTGCTTTCTCCTGGTCCTCCTCCTCCTCCTCCTCCTCCTCCTCCTCGTGTGTTTCTCTTGGAGTGTGCGTATGTCCGTCTGCACGACTCCAGGTAAAGCTACGGTGTTCTGCTGTGTGCTGATGCATGGCCCTGTACGGGAAAGTGCGTGGTATGATTGTGTTTGTGTGTTCGTGGTCAAACTCTCGGCCTGGACTTGTGAGAGTTTTAACGCTCAGCTCGCTTCGACAGGAGATGTTGCACAAAGCACTCGATGTACCTTTCCAGTAGTGAATCTCTGCTATTCTCTGCTCTCAGTTTGATTTCTCTTCAGTGTTTGTAACTTTTTTTTTTCTACACGCAGTGTTCGGCTGCTTTACAGGAGCGCTCTTTTGTGTTCAGTGAGGGATTATATTTCTTTTTCTCTGCTCGTCTTTTGGTGTCAACAGTTTCAATGGTCATCATCTTGTCAAAAGTTTCCAAACAGCTGAATGTGGATGTCACTGTTGTCGTAGAAGGCTTCGGGACTGTTGCTTTCTTTTCCAGAAAACATAAAAACACACACGTTGTCGTCTGTGAAAGTCGTGGGCTGCATGAATGAATAACACAAACTGTTCTGAAATGTTAACTGTTACTACTTTGATTCTCCCTCGAGTGTTGATCACTTCACAAAAGAGGAAAAAAAAATGCACCTTTAACTTTTCTGTTGGATATTCGTTTCTTTTCTGTCATTTTGTTCAATGATTGTTCTGCATGTTGGGACTGCAAACTTATAAGTGTCGTCTTTTACTGCCATGAAGGACTACTGAAATAAACTTTACAATCATGGAGGAACAAAGTGTTTGCGTGTGTGTGAGTGTGTGTGTGCGGAGATAAACAGGACGTCCAGTGCAGCAAAAACCTCAACAGGAAGAGGCTTGGAGAAACAAATGATATCAGTACTGTTCTTATTTGTTGTCACTGCAGGCTTTCCCAGATTCTCTGGGATCCAAAACAGACGTCTGCGTCTGACGCGATGAACTTGTAGATTTAGGAACAGATTCATATTTCATCATCAGGTTTTTTTAAGACACTTACTTTTCTTGTTTTGCGTGAACAATCATTTTGGAATCTAAATATTCAAGAAAAGGCTAAAAGTTTAAGTTTTTTAAGCGTTATAGTAACTGCCCAACAAGATAACGTACTTCATTCCTGCTGTGTTGAATGCTTGACTCTGATTGGTCAGTACTCCTCAGCTCCTGTTTCCACCAAGTGCTTCAGTTCGGTTTGTCTTGCATGCATTTTGTGGCGTTTCCTTTTTGACTAGAACAAGGACAGGTCCCCAAGTCCCCAAGAAGGGTCTAGGTGGAGCCGCAGCCATCACAAAACACGCTCCATCGACTCATACAAAACACGCCTCCCTGATCAGCCACTGAAGTGCAAGTCGGCATGTTTTGTTGGGATCGTGGTCTGTACGGGGAGTGGTTTGTACTGTACTCATGGCTGCAGTTGGGCATTATTGAAATAACGGACCTGTACCGTCCCACGTTTTGGTACACTTCTGACGAGGTGCCAGATATACCAATCCAACCCCAGAAGCTGGAGCTAGAAACACTGCAGTCCATTGATTGGTGGAAAGAATCGTCACTTCCTTTGGGACAGCGGTAATAAAGAACGCAATAATACCTAACTGCAGCCTCAGGTAGGGTATGAACCACTACCCTTACAGACCACAATCCCGACAAAACACGCCCACTCATGTTACGCCGGCTGATCTGGGGGGCTTGTTTTGTAGCGTGTTTATGGCCTTCTCCATAACCCCGCCATGTTTAAATCTCCAGTCAATTTCGTGAAGAGAACTTTCTTTGGTTGTGTCTGAAATCACACACTCATTCTCTCTTCCCTGCTCACTATACAGTGAATTAGATGTAGTTGACTATGTCGTCAACTCACTCCAGAAAATTAAACCATTTCAGACACTACAAGCTCACTCGCCGGCTGCTGACAGTGACATAATCACTTACGCACAAATCAAACGTCGTCCATGGACAGCTGCGGATCTGCAGTTATAATTTTCTCAAACACTTTCAGTTTCAGTCATAACTTCTATCACACCTAGTGTATTTATTTTCAGTATTAGTATTTATTAGCGGGGTACTCTGTGTTGCGCTGCCATGCTGTCACGCTATTACTTAGCTGACGAGGCTATCTGCATCCGGCTTACACACCGCCTACCAAGAAGGGCACAGCCGGCTGTGGAAACACAAACTGGACCAGGCTTTACCAAACCGACCTGTACCAAACTATACTGATCCATACCAGACCGCTTGGTGGAAACAGAGCTTTAGTCTGTTCTTCGAGTTCTGACCAGCTTGATCAACCTGTTGACTCATCACTAATTTGTTTTTCAGGATTGTGACATCACATCCTGTTTGAAGACAGAGTGCAGAGTAGCTTTCAGAAGTGAAGTCTTTTCAAACGTGCATCTGTAAGTCCTGTTTGTTTAGGCAGGCAAACATTTAAAGGAGCATTCCCCTCTATAAATGAGTGGGAATCTGTCACATCACCGTTCATGGAGGTTGTACTTTCTGCTCTTCGTCAGCTGATGAAAGCTCAGACTTTCGAGAACCTCGACTAGTTTTCAGCTCTGAGGAGACATTGATTGCCAGGTCTGTTTCACAGTCAGATAAGTAGAGAACAGAGCGTTCTCTGTAGGTTCTGTCATACCTGTTGGTGCAACCTAAACCTCTGTTTCTGGGCTGAGTTGTTTTTAACACTGTGGCCATGCCACGCTCATTGAACACTGACAATGACTGATCTCAGCGCCACATTCCTGCTGTGAAGTCTGGCGCAAGAATGAGCGACAGGTAGGGAGCGCGACCGCTCCGGTTTCCTTTCTGTCTGAGAGATGACGAGCTTTCTTTCAGCGCACGTATTTTTCTTCTTTTCTGTCGTTTATCAGACTCTTCTTCTTGACAGAGGAACAAAAAGATACCGGAAGATAACTTTTTATTTGTTGGAAATTAGAGAATCATGACAACCCTGCTCTGGCTGTAATGTCTTTACAACACATCTTAAAATCAACACCTTCCCATCAAATAAAAATGTCCTGGGCGTGTGTGTCAGGTCCTCTTCTTCACAGAGGTCCGTGCGATTGTCAAAAACCACAAGATTTCCCTGGTTTGGACATCTATTTCTAACAATTCAACAACAGCCAGAGGGACAGAGTCTGTGGTGTGAATGGGGAAATATTAGTCATCACCTTCTTAAACAGTTTATATAAAAAATATATCGTATGCCCAATGTATGAGGTCTGTTTACAAAATAAGATAAAAGTGCACAAGATTCAGAGCTGTTCCTGCGTCTTTAAGTTTGTTTATGACCAAAAGGAAGCGCCTCAGGCCGCGCTGCCGTCCGCTGTCACTCCGTGTCCTCTCACACAGCACAGACCTGTCACCTTAACACCACCAGCTGTGTCCCAGCATGCTTATCCTTCCCTGCGCCATCAGAAAAGCTTGTAATCCCTCTGCTGGGGTCCCTGTCAGCTCTGTCCGAAGTCAGTAAAGCCCTTGGCGGCTGTGAAGGCGTCAGGCTGCAGAGGGAAGAAGTACTGCTGTGGCAGGAGGAACGCAGCACTCTGTGAGGGGTGAGAGGGGTGAGAAGGGTGTGAAGCCTGATGGAGCTGCAGCTGTGTGTGGGTGGAAGGGTGCTGAATGCCTCCTGACAAGGGTGGAGATGTGTAAGGGGGAGGTGGAGGTGGAGGTAGAGTCTGAGGGGTCTGGGTGGGGGTGGAAGCCGAGGAGGAGACTGTTGCAGACACCAGACATCCATGCTGCTGCGGCAGCTGCTGCTGCTGCTGGGGCTGACCCCCGAGAGAAAACCTCCTCATGGAGCTGCCTCCTCCGGCCGAGCTGGAGCTGGTGGTGGCCGTGCTGGACTGCCTCGACGGGGCGCGGAGGCTCGGGGGAGCTGTGGTGAGGATCATGGGGATGGTTTCTCCCTGGCAGCTTCGCAGGGAGAAGCGGATGGGCTGCTGGGTCGGCTGCTTGGGCCGCAGGCAGGTGCAGCAGTAGACGGCAACCAGAGAGCCAACTACGACGAAGGCGACGAAGATGCTGCCCACCATGAGGAAGGGCACGTAGACGGGCTCTGAGGGCAAGAAAACAGAAAATAATTGAATATTAAAAAATATGAAGATAATAGAGTGATAATACAGCCTTTAAAACATGTATGCTCACATAATTAAGTCATTCTTTCATCTGCTTAAAACTCACACTCAACTTGGTTAAAGTTAACTTTTCTCCTCCATGAGCATCTTACTATCTTTATCGATAAAACCCAACAGACACATTCCTCCCACACAACGCACACAGCTCAGGTTACGCTCTGTGGAGCCCACTCGGACTTTAGGAGGAAATCAGCGAATGTTTATTTATTTTGATAAGGCAAAAAATAGGAAATTGCCAGCGCACAGTCCGATTATTTTAAGCCGCAGAGCTTATCACTACGGGAAATTTAAAGACGGCTTCTAAACTGATCTGTTGTTGAATGTGTCACCGCTAACAGAGGTTTAATGTGACACCGCCAGTCTGTTAAATGTTTGAAGAGGCCGGAGAAAAATGAGTCGCTGCTTCATGCTGTTGTGATTACTAAATGAGTGAGCTGTCAGGGTGAATGTGTTTAGTGTTCGGCAGCACAATGAGAGGGACTGTGTGAGAAAGTTTGGTGTTTACTCTGGATAACATTCCTATATTGTAATCCAGTATGTTTTAACTAATCTGTTAAAAACCAGAAAACTTGATTTAAAAAAATGAAAATTGACTGTAAAAAAAGTTAGAATGACAAACTTTCAGTTCTGCAAAACACCTTTTTTTAAAATAATTTATTGTTTTTCCTGCAACATTTTAGGAAGTATTTGGCACTTCACATTCACATCAGTGTCTGTTTTGACTAAATTGAACCAAATCTTAAGAAAAATGTCTCTTAGAATTGGGTTTGACAGCCAACTGAAACCTGTTTTATTTATGTTCCTCAGTTGACCTCTGACCTCTCTGTAAAACAAACTTCCCTTCAGATCAATCAGACACAATCAACCATAAATTAGAATAAACATAAGCATGCGCTTCATAGTATCAGTGTTAGTTAATAAAACCTCAGCAGAGTTGGATTTGTTTAAACAGAAATCAACCAAACCTTCCTCTGTGAGTTTAGTTGCCAGAAAGCAGCGTTTCATTGAGATAAACTCAACTTTTAAACCCGCTTAACTTACGCGCTGCGTACTCGGTGTTGTCCACCTCCCGGTCGTTGGTGCAGCTGCCCTGGTCCAGCCGCGCGTCCGCAGCAGCGCAGCAGTAGCGCAGCGAGCAGGAGCCACAGCACACCGTGGCGTCCGTAGTGTCAAAGTCCTCCGGACACTGGAACCCATCATGATAATTCCCGTTACCGTCAAGCCAGCCGTGGCAGTATTCTCCCTGTGCGTCCGATATCCGCAGATTCCAGGTCAGATATCCCAGCAGCAGGCAGCTCAGCAGGCGCACCATCCCGGCGAGCCGCTACACACCCCTGCGACCTGAGGGCTTCAGCTCCGCGGCCACCGACTGAACCCGGGCTCGGAAGGCTTCATTGGGGCTACTTCACTGGGACAGTAACTGGATCCAAAGAGTCGAAGTTATGTCATCTCTCCTGCATCGATATAGCATGAAAACGTTTAAAATGTTAAAAATGTCTCAACTAGTCCTCCTCTTCAAGTTCCTTTAAAAAAAAAAAAAAACTTTCTTCTCATCACAACATGGAGCAAACAATCCGCCCCGGGTCCCGCTCCGTGTTCCCTCCTTCTTGGGTCTCTCCTGTGGTTTGTTGTGAACGTGGAGCAGAAGTTGTGCGCCCACCACACTGGAGGGCTGCTGCTTTTGTTGATCACGCTGTGTAGGCGCGCACGTATCCCATTAAAACTGAGCGTGCGCGTTCACGGAGTTGAAAGGCTGCTGGTTATTCAAAGCCATGAATGTGCTTAAATAACATGCATAAATTACCCAAATTAGGTACTACTAAACTACAAAAGAATAATAAAGTTATAATAAATGATGAAACAGAATTTCAGATTTATTAAACTTTTTTTTTCTTTCATTGAAGAAATTGAGCCAAGACAAAAGAAATCCATTTTTTAAATAAATAAATTTAAACTACCTTTCTTCAAATAATTTTTAAATATCAATGTTTATAAGGAAATTTATTGAGGGTTCAATAATAAACTTTGTCTGGTCTTACTAACAGCCAAGCTATTACTAAGCTTCTTTCTCTTTCTTTCTTTCTTTCTTTCTTTCTTTCTTTCTTTCTTTCTTTACTGTTGAATACATTTGAATTCCTGACTAATCAGCTGTTAATATAATTTTAAGGGAAAGTTAATCATACTGTATGTAAAGAGAGATACGGTTTCACTGTTTGAATACGAAGATCTTACCCCAAAATTGATTTGGATTTCTACTTTACAATTAAGGAAAAGTCTGAGGAAGCCACTTTCCACAAGTAAAAAAAAGGAGAAAAAGGGTTTTTGGTTTGTTTTTTAAATAAAAAAAAATAGGTAAGTCATAATAATGAAATTATTCTCATAATAATATCTCATTAGTTTCTTATAATTATGACTCAGTGTCTCATTATTATTATTATTTTTTCTAACAAAAAAGAACTTTCCTTTCTTTTTTTCACTGGCTGAAATGGGCTTCCATAACAAGCAGACCTAAAAACTTTCCTGACATGAACTCATTAGAGGTTATTGGAGCTGCATATCAATTGTTTGTGAAAAGATTTCATTGACTTTAGACAGATTCATCACTTGGATGCATCGGCAGCATGTCTCACCATCCCCTCATTCAGACCCTGGATGAGGGGATGGTCACCCTGCTGTTTGTAAACTACTGATGTGGCGCCTCCTGCTGGTGGTGCAAACTTTTATACCCAGTCTTTAGAATGAATACTGAAGTCTATATAAGCTTGTTCTGGTGAAAATTTGCTGCTACTTTAAAATATGAGTTTAAAGATAAACTCTTATGAGTATAATCCAGGTAAAGCCTATTCCTTAAGATCTTTATTTCCCCCACATATTCAGGCCTAATTATTTGGAGCTTGTTAAGTTTAGTAAAGCTCACCCTCTCTCAGCTACAGAGGCCTTTTTTCATTCAGATTTCCCGTTTTGCGCTCCAGACTGGAGTCTTTCTGGCGTTTGCGCTCATTTTCTTCCTTGATGCTCTGAGCTCAGTAGCAAAATGGCCTCTGCCTTTTCATTCGTCATATTTCGTTGAGCTCTTTTTTTTTCTTCTTCTCATTTTTCACATTGTAAAACTGCTGTAGCGCCCCGTTGTTCTCTGTGTGGATGGCGTGGCTACAAAGGAGGCAGGCAGCGGCGCTCAAGTCCCGCCTGTATTCCCCTCTGGAGGAGTCTCAGTGTCTGCGCTCCCGACTGGGGATTGGCGCGGCTGCTTGTCAGTAAATGAGCCCACCCCTCTGGATGTGGGGAAACCGAGCCAGACAGTGACGGACCTGACCCCCCGGTAATCAGCTGCCTGTCACACCAACACCGACCCAGAGCCGTCCGCCGCGCCGTGACACCTGACAGGGATGGAGGGAGAGATGCAGCCCGCAGACGAAGGACCCTGCGCCCCCAAAATGTGCAGACAGCAGCGGGGTCCGTACAGCACCCTGAAAACCTTCCAGAGCAGACGCTGGGCGGGCAAGACGCGCTTTGACAGGTCCAGTGTAGTGGAGATGCCTCTGTTTGGCGATGGGCATCACTTCACTTTCCAACCCGAGCAAACACACCATTTCCAGCCCCTCCATCACCAGCAGCACCAGCAGCAGCAGCGTATGCAGCAGCTTCACCAAAGCAGTGTCGCCATCAGCAGCAGCCAGCAGCATCACCAGACTCCCCAGCAGCAGCAGCAGCAGCAGCAGCATCGTTTCCCATGTGAGAGCAGGCCCAGCAGCAGAGTCCCGACATCCACCTCAGCGCCGGCGGGCAGCGTGGCGGCCGCAGTGTCTCCTGGTACCCTGGAGGGGCGCTCCAACGGCGGCAGAGCAGATCCCAGGTTTTCCCCTGACTGCACCTTTGGAATCAGCTCAGGTGGGTTTTAAAGTTACTCAGAAAGAGTGTGATGAGTGAGTGACGTCCAGTTTTGTACAGTACTGTTTAATCCGGATCTTGAGTAGTGACACCTTTTAAAATCACAAGTCCACATCAGAGTTGCTGCTCTGCTTCTGATTCCAGTGTCAGTATCAAGATCTGGTTCAACTTGAAATGTGATATCCAGTCATGATGCAAGGATCCAGAACCATAACTTTTTAACTCACCCTAAAATTTACCTTTTCAGGTAAACAATCTGTGAAATCAGTATGCTTTTATTTTAAGTTCATTTTTTTCTGCATGAATTTTGTGCATCAAGTTTTCAAAAGACCACAAATTGAATGAAAACAGCACATTATCACCAAGCTTCTCTGTTGTTTCCTCTTCATCACTTGATCTCCATGTTTTTGTTCCCTTTTCTTCCTCATTTTCTTACTGTCTGCAGTGATTGATTTGCTGCTGTAATGAGAGCAGTCATGATTGAATCTCCACTGTGCATGTGCTAAAAATTACATTGGGTAATTGTCTGTTCATGTGTGTGTGTGTGTATAAGAAAGGCCCCGCATAGTCTCCAGCTGAAACACATTGTTCATTTTTCCTCCTCAGCTGTGGTTCATTAGAGGGCTGTTCATGCTCGGGCAGAAATGTGTTCCCTGTGTGGTGTGGTGTGGGTGGGTCCATGGGAACCAACATTAAGATGAAAGCAGTGAACCTAATCCCGGTAGTTACAGAATCAAACTTTTCAGCATCACATCCTTTTATCACATTGAGCTCTTTATCACTGCAGGCAACAGATGCTTGGTTTGCAACTGGTTAATGTTGCTTTCTGGAGCTTCGATCTGTATCTGTGCATGAAATGCTGCAGGTTCAGGCTGGAAATAGGCATCAGTAGTGCTACGTTTTGAAAACCTTCACATAAGTATCAAGATTTTTTGTTTCAGATTTTTTTTCTTCAGAAATCTTTTTTTTTTTTCCTCCCCAAATTTAAATCCTTCAATTTAGTCTTTGTTTATAGGCTGGGTTGACAAAAAAAAATAAAAAAAAAAATACAGCTTTTCTCCAGCAGAGGGCGAAATGTTTTTCTTTGACTATCACATAACATGATGTCAGATCCCCTGAACGCGTCTTAAAAACTGACTCATGTGTGATGTTCATTTTTTTGGGTGAAGTATGGCTCCTGACATATGCACAGTGGCGCAGCCGTTAGGGCTGTAGCTTAACAGCAAGAACGTCGCCGGTTCGAATCCCGATTTGGGCATGGTGTGCCTGTCTGTGTGTCTACTCCAGCTTCCTCCCACATAGGTGTGAGCGTGAAAGGTTGTTTGTCGGCCCTGTGATTGACTGGTGACCAGTCCAAGGTGTACCCCGCCTCTCGCCCTAAAACATCTGGGATAGGCTCCAGCCATAGGATAAGCGGGATAGATGATGAATGAATGGCTCCTGACAAAGTTTGTCGACATCATCATCATTCAACTTTTTCACATGGTCTGGTTTTAATTAAGGGATCTAAAAATCGGAAATATCGAAGAATTGCAATATATAAAAAAATCGGCACCCCAAAAATTTGAATCGGGAGAAAAGCATATCATCCCAGCTCTAGTTTTCAACCCACTTACATTTGTTGAATCCAGCTCGATGTCTTGTGTGAATAGAAGGTTTTAAGTGTTGATGATCTATTGTCTGAATTTACAACATCATTTTTCCCCTGCTACAAGGCGTGCGCCCGTATCGCTCATCATTCAAACAGATAAAAGTGCCACTCGTTACGTCTGATAATGACACGTGCCTGCAACTTAATGTCCCCATCATGGCTGGAAAACGAACAAAAAAACTTGCTGTCCTCCTCTCCAAGAGAGACCCCGGGACTTGGCAATCAGTTGAGCGCACAATAACACAAATTGCATTGAGAAGCCTTCCTCAAAGAGTTGTGATTAAAATAAATGGGGCTCATAAATTTGCCTCTGCAGAGCGTGTTGTTTTTAATGAAATTTTATGAGGCTCTCAGGCTGGTGAGAGAAGAGAGGAGGGTAGTGGTGGTGGTGGTGTGGTATTGTGTGGGGGGGAGAGAGGGGGCGAAGGCGAATGATATCAGATACATCTCGACGAGTAAACAGAGACAGCACGCATATTAATAAATGCGACACATCTGCGCCAGGCTGATAGACACGTCTGAGCGAGTGGCAAGGCAGCAGTGGCCGCCTGGAACTCATTTTGTCTGTGTGTATACTTTGTGTGTGTGTGTGTGTGTGTGTGTGTGTGTGTGTGTGTGTGTGTGTGGATAGTGGACTCATAATCATTACATGGAGGTATGTGTGAGATCATCTCATTGAGACGTGCTCAGACTACCAGGGAAACTATACACCGAGGAGGTTTCTGGACAAAAGCACTGTACTGATTTCCTCCCCTCTCCTGGGTTTGGTCACAGCAGATATACTGTCCCTTTACACTTTAATGACATCTGAATAAATCAGCATGAACAAGCAGCATTTCTGTGAACACACTGTTTGCTTCTGAAATGAGAGGCTTTGCTGCAAAAAGAGAAAGGAGAAAAAAACAAAGAGAACACACAATCACTCGTGTTTTCTTTATACAACCAGAATTCCAACGAAGTCGAGACGTCCTGTAAAATGTAAATAAAAACAGAATACGATGATTTGCAAACCCTGTTTAATGTATATTCAACTGAATACACGACAAAGACAAGATATTCATTGTTCAAACTGAAACTTTGTTTGTTTGTTTGTTTTGCATATATTCACTCATGGATCCAACTTTTCTGGTCCCGATACCAATACCGATACTGATACCAATACCAATACCGATACTGATACCGATACCAGTGCAAAAACAATAACCTGCATGCACTACAGTGTATCACAAAAGTGAGTACACCCCTAAGAGACTACACCCCTAAATTTCCAAATTGAGTACTGCTTGTCATTTTTCCTCCAAAGTGTCATGGTCTAGGGCTGCATGAGTGCAGCAGGTGTTGTGGAGTTACATTTCATTGAGGGAAACATGAACTCCAACATGTACTGTGAAATACTGCATCAGAGCATGATCCCCTCCCTCCAGAAACTGCGTTTCAGGGCAGCGTTCCAGCATGATAATGACCCCAAACTCACCTCTAAGATGACCACTGCTCTACTAAAGAGGCTGAGGGTAAAGGTGTTGGACTGGCCAAGCAGGTCTCCAGACCTAAACCCAATAGAACATCTTTGGGGCATCCTCAAGCTGAAGGTGGAGGTGCGCAAAGTCTTGAATATCCGCCAGCTCAGTGATGTTGTCATAGAGGAGTGGAAGAGCATTCAAGTGGCAACCTGTGAAGCTCTGGTAAACTCCATGCTCAGGAGAGTAAAGGCAGTTCTGGAAAATAATGGTGGCCAGTGGCCACACAAATATTGACACTTCAGAAACTTTCACTAAGGGGTGTACTCACTTTTGTTGCCAGGGGTTTAGCTCTATTAATGGCTTTATTTTGAGTTATGTTGGGGGAAAAATAAATTTACACTGTTATATAAGCTGCACACAAACTACTTGTCATTGTGTCAAAGTGTCATTTTGTCAGTTTTGTCCCATTAAAGAATACAGAAATGTGAGGGGTGTACTCACTTTTGTGATACACTGTACTGTGGGATAAGACTGATAATGTTTTGGGTGAAATTCAACAATGAGTACATATGGAATTACTGAAGTTGATATTTATTAAAACTATAAAGTGTTGAAATGTTTACCAGCAAATTAATATTCAGTCATAAACTTTTGCACCCTGTAGACTGGTAATGCAGCAAAAAACAGAGAAAGTGCATCAGAGGGAACGTTCAAGTACAAAACTGTTACACAACTGTTTTTAACCACATGCTGTGAACAAAGGGACAAAATACGGCAAAACAACCTCGTTTTATTTAATCATAATTTAACCTCAGTGTCAAGTTCTCTAAGTGACGACAAAAGTTCTTGAGAGCACCGGTTAAAAAAAAGGCATAGAGCTGTTTGCCTGGATCAGCACCATGGATCGGCCCTTTCCTAACGATACCTGATACCAGGATCGGGATCTGTGCATCCCTAATTTTGAATTTGATGTCAATGTATATACATGTATATAACCAGGTACATGCAGTTAATATAAATTCTGGAAAATTCCTGTTAATTCCCCAAAATTCCCATGGAAAGTTTTTAACTTTGAAAATTCCTGGTGTTTTGTGTCCCTATTTACTTCAGGTTCGTTTTCCAGTCAAAAGATGAACTTGTTAAACTGAACTCTTTGTTCATATGCTGTAGGCTCAGAATGACATTTGGTGTCAGATGCTCAGACACACCAGCCTTGATTCACGATTTAAATTTCCTTCTATTCTCTGTTATAAAACTTTCCTGTGAGGGCCACATAACTCTTTCCTTCTCTGATGGGGGGTCGGGGTCAGTTTGTAACAGAAAAAGTGTGACGATCGAAGGGGTGCCTAAACGTAAACATTTACTGTTTACCAGAAAGTCACTCATAAACAAATATTAACAACCCTTTCTGGGATCTTCACAGAAAAAAGTCAGGAATTAAATAAATAACACTATTTATGAAACAGAATGTCAGGTTCTGTGTGTGTGTATTAGTCTAGATCGTGTACCGTGGCCAGACTGAAAAAAAACCCCATAATGCGTCTCTGGTATTGTTCAGGGAGCCGCGCCGTAGTTTGGGGACCACTGTAATGAAGAAATGAGTCAAACAGGATATTAGCTCACCTTTGTTGTCATTAGAAATGGTTCTTCTCATGCTGGGTGCTTTTTTAACTGTTGTTTGTTGGCTGCAGTGTTTGTGTACATCATAGTAAGACATATTGACTTGGCTGCATGCCTCTGCTGAAGCTGTCGCTCATGCTGCGGCCTTTAGCTGCAGGGCTCTTTAAGCAAACTGTGCAGCGGACTGTGATTTGTTCAAGGTCCGATGCCGCTAAGGGAGGGGAGGAAAATGATGTGAACTACTGGAGCCCAGAAGAGTTACAGGAAATCTAGATTCTAATCCTCAACCTAATAAGTGAATAATGGGAAAAATCAATTTATCCTTCAGCCTCAGAATCGGCACCGGCTGTATGTTGGGAAACAGACATGAAGCACTTAAGTTTGGACAGCAAGCAGCTGTAATGCGAGCCTGAAACAGATTGGTGCCATCAAATGGCGATTCAGCTCTAAGTCATCTTTATAATCAGCTCTGGAAAAGTTGACCCTCCTCTACTTTTAACAGCTTAAGTATCAAAGCTCATGGATGGTTTGAAATGTCAAGACTGAACCTTCAAACACAAATGTTTCTGCGAACCTCCAACAGACTCCACAGCCTGTCACAGCCAGTCTTGGTTTTTAATTTCTCTCCTCTTCCTCAGAAAACCGTCTTATCCTGGATGCCTTTGCCCAGCAGTGCAGCCGAGTCCTCAGCCTCCTCAACAACGGCCGTCTCCTGGAGCCCTCCTCTTCCTCTTTTAACTCAAACATAAAGCTGGAAGATGGTCCAGGGGAGGTCCAGAGTCTCCACTGTTCCAAACCCGAGGAGAGCTCCTCCACCACGGACCCAGAGGAGGAGGCCCAACAAAGCCATTTGAACCAACATCAGACCTCCGCTGTTCTCCGCATCTTTACGGACTCCTTACAGAACTATCTGCTGACGGGGCCTCCACAGAGTCAGCAGCAACATCTGGCTGTGAGTCTGGAGGAGGAGCAGTGTCCGTCAGCAGAGCCCGGCTCAGGGGTGTCCCCTCAGAGACACAACCTCGGGGGCTGGGGCTCGCCGACTCCGTCAGAATCGTACGGGCACCCGTCATCCACTCTGCCAGAGGAGGAAGAGGAGGAGGAGAGCTGCTGTCCACGCTGCCTGGAGCTGGAGCAGGAGGTGCTGTCTCTGCAGCAGGAGAACGAGGAGCTCCGCAATAAGTTGGAAAATTACCCAGGTAAAGTGGTTAAAAACAGACGTCATTTTCTTCCTGTCAGGGTGAAGATTTACAGTTTCATTCATCAGATTATTTACACATCAAAGTACAGCCCCTCACCCATCTTTAAATTTCTGGAAGCTCAAGAAGGAAAGAACAGGAATTGAAAGAATGGCTTCTTTCTTTGCCAGGATAAAAAAAAAAGAGTTTTAATAAATAATCAGCAGATTTATCAACCACAGTAACCAATGTTTGTCGCAGCTTTAGTCTCTGCTGCTCTGTGGTAACATCCTTTCCATCATCGTGTTGCTACGAGCAGAAACAGGAAGTTCTTTAGTTTCATGTATTTATACCGCACCGTAGAGCCACTGTAAAAAATAAAAGTCCTGCATTCAAAACATTTAAATTAAGGAAGCTCAAAACTCAAATGATGCTCTTTAATTTACTTCTGTGGATGGTTTGATCCAAGGATGTAGACTTGTGTTTTGTGATAATAATAATAATAATAATAATAATAATAATAATAATAATAATAATAATAATAATAATAATAATAATAATAATAATGTATTAACTGGTTGATAATGTAAAAAAAAGTGCTGAGCCTAAAATGTAATAAAAAATGTAATAATAACTGACAAAAAGTTTTTGCCTTTAGTTTTACTGAGTTACTTTTGTTACCTTATTAACCAGTTATTACATTTTTGGTTTAATTACTTCTTTTTTATTACATTTCAGGTTAATTTAATATATTTAATTAATACAATTTTTTAAAATACATTTTGGGGTTTATTACATTTTTTATTACATTTAGGGTTTAAATAATGAATTTAATGTTACTTTTATTACATTTTTTAAAATTACATTTCGGGTTTAACTGATACATTTTTGGTTTTATTAATACATTTTTATTACATTTGGAGTTTGAATAATACATTGAATTAATATATTTTTTATTATTATTCATTCATTCATTCATTCATCTTCTATCCCTCCTACCCTGTTCAGGGTGGCTGGAGCCTATCACAGCTGTTTTACAGCGACAGGCGGTCAGTCACTGGGCCGACTCTCGAGAATGACTTTGGTGCTAAAATGAATAATTTCTGACATTTCTTGCATTTAGTGGCTAAAAGAGCTCCTTTCAAAGATTATGACAATGTTAACATGGGTGATGACATCATAGATTTTGATGTCGCTTCGAAACCAGGTCGAACTGTAATAAAATCACTATCAGCTGATTTCTGTGTGATTGAGCATCAAGTAGATGACAAATGTTGTCCCAGGAGTAGAGACGATTCAGCAGCTTCACGTGAACTAAAAGCTGTGAAGCCAGTTTAGCTTTGACTGGTTGATACGTGAACATTCTCTGCTATAACAGCTGTAAATACTGGAGCAATGAAAAGAGAGCAGAAAGCTCTTCACTTTGAGTCATATTAATTCACTACCTCTTCATTTATTTTTTATTCAATAATAAGTTTAGTTTTGTGTCATCGTTTCCAAAGAGCAACACGCTCTAAATCTAAATGTATAACACAGTCTTGAGTAAAGGTCTCATTAGCATCTATTTTTGTTAACCTTTCTGCCTTCCCCAAAGCACTCAGAGCTCCCCTGTGTCACTTCAACCTAATTTGCACTAAAGCTGATCATTTTATCTGCATGTTAAATGTACCAAACAGTATCTCACTTTAAAATGATAAGACATTAGCGCCAAAATGACTTTTTAAAGAGGGAGGAAAATACTGCAGGCTTGTTATTGTTTAATGACTTAGCAGATGGATCGTCTGTTTGGTTGCAGGGTTTAGTTTTACAGTGTAACGCTGGTCGTGTTCTCTGTGTTTTCTTGCAGCCCCCTGCCAAAACGTTCTCGATTACTTTAAGACTGTTCTCGAGTTCCACAACCAGCTGGTTCAGCCAATGCCGGAGGAGCAGCTCACCGAGGTGAGGAGAGGAGAATTTCTCACAGTTTATTCAGAAAATGCGTCATAGCAGCATATGTTCAGGTGCTGAAAGCAGTATACCGTATCTGCTCTGCTTAGCAAGCCTCTTTATTGTGATAATGAAACAGTTTTCAGGTGTGAACATGTGCTGTTAAAGAAATCTGTGTCTCTACAGGAAGAAGAGCGCCAGACTGTTTTTGAGGTTAGTATTTTTATCCAAACACTTACATCATCAAAAATGAAATAAGTTTACGTTAAGTAAACATCTTCTGAGGCTGCATTTGAAGTTGAACTGCGATGCATCAAGATTCTTTTCCCTGCAGGGCAGCAAACAGCTCCTGGAGAACTACCCTCTCTTCATCACAAACAAGCAGTGGGACGAAGCCGTCAACTCCTCTAAGAAAGACGGCAGACGACTGCTGCGCTACCTGATTCGTTACGTCTTCACCACGGATGAGCTCAAGTTCTCCTGTGGTTTGGGAAAAAGGAAGCGCTCGGTCCACTCAGGAGATCCAGGACTGGAGAGACGGCCGCTCAACCCCGTCAAAGTCAGCTGCCTCAGAGGTAAGAATATCTTACTAGTAGTACCAGTAGACTGTTTGTTGTCTACTAGTAGTGCTAGAAAAGCAAAGTAGTACTAGTAGACCTAATGCAAATGAAGTGGGAGGGATTATAAACAAATCCAGCACCCTGATTGGTGGTTATATTTTCAAAAGCCTATGGGAAGCCTGATTTGGCTTTTTCCCACCCCCTATTAGCATATAAGGCTTACTAGTGGTACTAGTGAAAGTTTTTAAGTCTACAAGTAGTACTAGTAGACTTAAAACAGTCTACTAGTTGTACTAGTGAACATTTTTGGGTCTACTAGTACTACTAGTGACTCCTTTTGCTTTACTAGTAAAGTCTATACCTGCACTAGTAAAGCAAACTTGAGTACATGTTCTCTAAAATTGAGTACTAGTAGAGCTGAACTATGGTTGATATCACTGATATCAATTTTATGCTCAAACGGCTTTCCATAGGCGCAGTGATTGTCCAGAGCAAAGTGTATCGGAAGTTGGGCAAGTTAACAGACAACTGAGGCGGAGTTATGATGCTAATTGTAAAATAATGACGCTCAACGCAGCAGAGATGTTAAACAAACGTCAGGCAGCCAAAAATTACGGAGTTACAGAGTCTGAAGATCCGTAAAGACCATCAGAAAAATGCTAACTGAAGGAAAACTATCAATGTCATAAAAATGCTAACTGAAGGAAAAACTGATCGTGGTCCTTAAAGTAGACATTTCCAAGAGACTGACAGGAGGGTGTGTGAGTTTGTTAACAGAGCTCTCATCAGGACTTAAAATGAAAAATGAAAGCAGTCTCTGTTATTTCAATGATTTTCTCAGAATTTAAAAAAAAGGGATTTTTTTAAACAAAGTAAATTTTGGATATCAGGGTGTTTTTCTGAAAATTGATCTTGAAAAGAGGGGGTCGTCTTATATTATTTTCAGTGTTTTAGAATGTACCCATATCTTTTTTTCCAGAGTTTATCCGGATGCACTGTGCCTCAAACCCTGACTGGTGGATGCCGTCAGAGGAGCAGATCAACAAAGTGTTCAGTGACGCCGTGGGTCACGCTCGCCAGGGCCGAGCGGTCGGCACGTTCCTGTGCAGCAGCGGCAGCAGCACCAGCAGCCTCTACATGGACGGCTTCGATGGACACCTGTCACAAGACGAGATGTATTTAAAAGGATGCCAGAACAGCCAATCAGACTGAAGTCGATGAGGAGCAGCCTGAAGTAGCAAAGCCTGAAATGTAGCCGTACAACGACATATCCCAAAACACTGACCTTAACCTGTAACTTTACTCCGTGGAGAAAACATTCCAGACGTCTGTCAGTCTGATCACTGCAGCTCTCTGGAGCAGTCCCTCCGTCTGTTTGTAGCTTTCACACCTTTGAGTTTGGGATTATTTTGACTTTTTTTTAAGGATGACTTCCTGGTGATTTATTCACTGTTTACATGCACACTAAAATTAATATTGAAACTGTTTATTCATGTTTCAGAGTTTGACACATGATTTAATCATCACTGACTCTTCGCCTTCAATCACAGAAAGTAGCATTTGGTCCAAATTCTGTCAACGGCAAAGCGCCTTTACTTGCAAACTTTCTGCAGGAGTGCCTCAGAGAAAACCACGATTTGTTACATGTTGTGTTGAACTTTTTTAGTTTCTTGATTTTGAATCAGTTTAACGCGAGAAATTTTTACTTCTAATTCAGAAAAATGTTCCCAAACGAACAGTCTTTGCAGTGTTCTCCAACAGCTTCATGTTTTTTTTAACTTCCCCAAAGCAGCTTTTGGAGAAACATGTTGTAAAACTGCAGAACGGGTTTTTTTTGTTTGTTTTTTGTAGGATACCTTCTCATTAATTATTTACTTTCTGCTTTGACCAAATTTTGTTTCTTTTCCAGTCTTCACCTGTTCACAGTTCAGACATCACTCCTGCAGGATGACACCTGAACGTGAGGCTTCTTGAAAAGATGGTGCATGGCATGAAGGTAAACCCACCACCCACCAGAAAGTCTTTCAGTCACTTAAAGGCACATTTGCAGATTAATAAACAGACAAAAAAATAAAGTTACACGTCGAGTTCTTCTTTAATTTGTTCTGTTGAAGACTGTTTTTATCACCCTGACACAAGAAGTCTGACATGAATCCAAAAGCAAGATGAATATCTGAAATGTTACATTCCATATTTTCATTCACGACTTCTGAGTCAGGGTGAATGTCTCTCTGTTGAGACAGCTGCCAAACAATAAAGCCTTACGCTGGATTCAAGCCTCTCACAGGTTCATGTGTTGATGCTTTGTGTTTCATCAGTGTTGTGTTACGGAGCTGTGGGTTGTTATTGTCTGAAAGCTAAAATCTTTTTACATAAAGACAGAAAGTTTCACTTTAAAATGTTCCCAAGTAGAAGATGTCGAGCACTTATTTCTCCTGAAGCTCTTATTTGCACTTTTTCATGTCAGTGAAAACAGAATTTAACGTTTTATTTGTCGTCCTTTAATTTATTCGATTATTAAATTATTGTTTTGCTCCATTAATCTGTTTTCTACGTTTGAATGTACCAGATTTCCTCGCTCAGTCTGCCATGTCCAGTCGACAGTGCTGTGTAAATGTGTAATATAAAGTACAGTATTGTGTGAGCTGTTCTTGGAATACCATCTCTCTCTCTCTCTCTCTCTCTCTCTCTCTCTCTAAAGCCAAGTAGAAAAGTGCCACAGAAAACTTCAAGAGTCGGATTCTGTTGTTGTGTTGCTGTTTTGAATGTGAGCGTTTCTTTGTATTTACTCCTCGACCCTCCAAGTGGCTGTTATCAACATCAACACTGTGAAACATGGTTAAGATTTCTACAAATCTAAGAGCTTCTGTTGTTTTTATTTATAATAAATAAATCACCACTCAAGCTGAACGTGTGTGTTGAGGGTTGATTCTATTTACAAAAGTTAAAATCCTCTAAAGCAGCTCTTCGGAGTGACGGGGATTAAAGTTCTCCGTCACTATGACAGATTTCTGTTAATTTCAGAACTGTTATGTTTTCAGTCAGACAAAAAAAAGTCGAGCAGACTGCTGTTTTTAATGTCGGTATTTATCTGAATCCTGCAACATTTCAGTGTCTGCTACAAAGACTTTGTAAATATTTATATTAAATATAATAATTAAAAATGTTAAAAATTTATAAAGTACCTGAAAGTTTTAGGAGTGAACTTATTAAGGTTAAAATAATAACAATTTATTACACTTTACAAAGAGCAAGGATTAAAAGGATAATGATAATAATGATCCTTTATTTATAGGTATTAATGATACTTTCAATTCAGGTAACAAAGTGCTTTACAGTAAAAACAATAAAACTAAACTAAAATTTATAAGTAAAGATAAAAAAAAAACAATCCAAGTTAAAATGTGATAAAATTACATGATAAAAGTTTTCTGTAAAAATAAGTCATGAGTAAAGAAAGAAAACAAACAGAGTGATTGTGAAGGTCTGATCTCCTCTTCAATGTAAGAAAGAATTTTTTGTGAGGTCTTGAAAATCCACTGAAGCCGATGTAACCAATAAACATGGTTCATTTTAGTCTGAACACAAACTAAAGCCCACTATGATCCACGATCAAATTATGAACCTTGGTATAAATGTACCCAATACACAAAAATACAAAAGAAAGAAACCCATGGGCAAACACAGTCAGCACTGACAGAAAACGTGAAAAAAAGGGAGGGAGGTTGATCGTCTTTAGTTGAACATGAAATACTGTGACTGCAGCTCCTCCACCTGGAAGCTCCAGCACATAAATGTTGAATGTGCTGCTGCTCTTTGTGCTGATTCTTCATACTGACTTTTGTCTGATATCCACCAGGTGGCATCGTAGCTGCAAGAACAGCAGAAACCTGATGTAGTCTGTCAGCAGGAATCAGATCTCATACTGGACTGGACTGTCTTTTTAATTTAATAGGGGGCGAGTCCTGGAAAGGGAGGCAGAAATAAGACAGAATGTGTGTGTTATTTATATTTTTTTTAATTAAGTATCAAGATTAAGGGCATATTGGCTCATAACTTGTGTATTTGCATCTTTATGTTTAAGTAATATTCCTTCTTTGAGGGATTTTTTTTCTCATTGTTTACTTTTAGGCTTATTGCACTTTTTTACAACACGTGTGAATGAATGCGCGTGCTGCTGTTAAAGAGGCTGTTTGAGGGGAAAATTCCCTCCTAATTAAAAAGATATCAGGATAATTTATAAAATATTTAATTATCTCGAATGGTTCCGCCCACAAACTTCAGTGCCCGCACATTTTGTGCTGTTTCATACTCAAACGCACTGCGTGTCTCCTCTCTGCCCTCACTCTCGCTCTGACTCGACACTTCAGCTCTCAGCGAATGATCCGGTGCGTGAGTCTGAGGATGTGACAGTGGTTCCGTTGGGTGTTTCTCTTTAATTCTGCGGCAGCTCCCTCTCTGAATGCGGGCCTGCTGCTGCTGTAAGGAGGGCGGGCCGTGGACACAACAATGAGCACATTTTCGGACAGTAAACTAACTGATGCGACACACACGGAGCGCGGACAGTTGCGTGAATCCTGCAGGCGGCTCGCCGCACATGGTTTGCATTGATTGGATTTGGGAATGTCATGCGGAGCTTTAAGTTGAACTCGGCGTGCTGTCTTGAAACTGACCTCGGGTAAACCCTCAGAGGCTCGGCGGACTTTGGAGACATCCTGCAGAGGTTTTTTGGCGCAGCACGAGCGCACACGGGGATGCTCTCCAAAACCACTCAAACGACAGAATAATAACTGAAATTCCTGCACTGACGGACACGTTGGAACCCGTTGAGCCCACGAGCACTGGTTCAAGATGATGTCACTGATAGATCTGGATGATGATCAGCGATGGGTGCCCACTCACGTGAATGTCACCGTCCTCCGCGCGAGAGGACTGCGGACCAAGGGCAAACACGGCAGCCGCTACCTTTACACCATCATCCAGGTGGGGAAGGAGAAGTACACCACCGGGCTGGTGGAGAAAGCGGAGGTGCCCGAGTGGAACGAAGAGTGCTGCTTCGAGCTGCTCCCGGGGATCCTGGAGGACGGCGGCCGGAGCTCGTACCCCCCGGGGAGCGGAGACCTGGTCCTCACTGTCATGCATCGCGTTCTCATCGGACTGGACGTGTTTCTCGGTCAAACCATCATTCCTCTGGATAAGATATTCCAGGAGGGGATGTGTCCTAGAGATGAGTACGTCCTGTTTATGCTACATGCATGACTTTGACCTTTTTATGCTGGCAGGTGAGACAGAAATGATGTGTCATGAGACTGACTGACGAGAACGGGATGTGCAACTTTAAACACTTAAGTTAGACAATTGCATGTCAGGACAACAGCTTCCCTCCTTCACCTGCTTGGACAACCCCCCAGCATCTTATTTATCACCAACATGTGCCTTTAAAACCCCAAAACACAACCAGTTAAAAGAAGGTTTTAACATTAAGTGGTTATTTATCATAGCAGAGAATAATAGTTCAAAAGAGGGTGGATTAAATGAGAGGAGCCTCGTTGCTCTTGTGCTTTGCAGGATGATTAAAAAACTACTTTTATCTAAGTGCCTCCAGGCTCATAAAACCCTGGCCCTCCAGACTGATATCCTCCAGCAGCAGCTCCCACAATGCACTGCAAATCAACATGATGAGATGCACTTTCCACTGAGGAGCAAGTGCTGGATTTTGCCAGAAAGCTTCCATTTTTATGCACAATGCACATCATTAAATCCTATAAATAAAGCACCGTACCAGACTTTCAGGCACACAGTAGACATAGATGTAGAGTTTTCTTGCTCCGAGCAAAAACATGTTTTTCCCATTTAATTAACTAGCTGCAATTAAATTAGAATTTTTAAAAGAAGAAAAATATAGACCCCTTATTTATTTTGAAAACATAAGTTCAAGAAGAATTGCTTTTCACTGCGTAACTTTGGGTTTCAGGAATAGTCTGGTCGAGCCAGATCTACAAGTATTGGGGGAAAAAAATGAAGTGAGATGAAAGTTTAAGAAACCATGAAATAGAAAATACATGTAAAACTTAAACAGACTTTTGCAGAGCCCATGCATCGCTTCAAAAATATCTGAAAAAAAAAAGACGATTGTAACTATTGGGGGTAAATAACAAAAGCATCTCCCTGTGTTGTACAAAGACAAGATATTTATTGTTCAAACTGATAAACTTAAATGTTTTGGGTTTTTTTTTTTCAAATATTTACTCATTTTAAATTTGATGCCTGCAACATGTTCCCTAAAAAGCTGGGACAGGGTCAATAAAAGACTCGAAAAGTTGAGAAATGCTCCAAAAACACCTGTTTGAAACATTTCACAGGTGAACAGGTTCATTGGGAACAGGTGAGTGTCATGATTGGGAATAAAAGGAGCATCCCTAAAAGGCTCAGTCATTCACAAGCAAAGATGAGGCAAGAGTCACCACTTTGTGAACAACTGCGTGAGCAAATAGTCCAACAGTTTAAGAACAATGTTTCTCAACAGTCCATAATATCATCAAAAGATTCAGAGAATCTGGAGAAATCTCTGCACATAAGCAGCAAGACTGAAAAACAACATTGAATGCCCGTGACCTTTGACCCCTCAGGCAGCACTGCATGAAAAACCAACATCATTGTGTAAAGGATATTACCACGTGGGCTCAGGAAGACTTCAGAAAACCATTGTCAGTTAACACAGTTTATCACTACATCTACAAGTGCAAGTTCAAACTCTACCATGCAAAGACAAAGACATATCAACAACACCCAGAAACACCGCCGGCTTCTCTGGACCCAAGCTCATCTGAGATGGACTGACGCAAAGTGGAAAAGTGTGCTGCGGTCTGACATTCAAACATTTCAAATTGTTTTTGGAAATCATGGACGTGGTGTCCTCCAGACCAAAGAGGAAAAGGACAGTCTGGATTGTTATCAGGTCAAAGTGTAAAGGCCAGCATCTTTGATGGTATGGGGGCGTGTTAGTGCCCATGGCATTGCTAACTTGACTATCTGTGAAGGCTCCATTAATGCTGAAAGGTACATACAGGTTTTGGAGCAACATATGCTGCCATCCAAGCCATGTCTTCTTCAGGGACGTCCCTGCTTATTTCAGCAAGACAACGCCAAGACACATTCTGCACGTGTTACAATAGCGTGGCTCTGTAGTAAAAGAGTGCGGGTACTAGACTAGTCCGCCTGAAGTACAGACCTGTCTCCAATTGAAAATGTGTGGAGCATTATGAAGCACAAAATACAACAATGGAGACCCTGGATTGTTGAGCAACTGGAGTTGAACATCAAGTAAGAATGGTAAAGAATTCCACCTCCAAAGCTTCAACAATTAGTGTCCTCAGTTCACAAACACTTATTGAGTGTTGTTAAAAGGAAAGGTGATGGAACACAGTGGAAAACATGAGCCTGTCCCAGCTTTTTAGGAACGAGTTGCAGACATCAAATTCAAAAGGAGTGAATTTAAAAAAAACAAAACAAAGTTTGAACAATAAATATTGTTTTTGTAGTGTATTCAGTTGAATATAGGTTAAACAGGATTTACAAATCATTGTATTCTGTTTTTATTTATATGTTACACATCATTCCAACTTCATTGGACTTTGTATGTATATCTAAAATAACTTATTTAATTATCACAGCAGTCATTTCTAATTCAGATATCTTGTGACCCTTTGGCAAAGAAGAAGCTGTGAATACATATTTCAAGGCAGTCATTAAATCTTAACATGTGTATTCATATTTGATTACTAGTTCAGGGAGCACACAGAAAACTCTAACCTGAGGACTGAGTTTTTTATTTATGACTGTGCTACTCTAAAAAAAACACTGGGTTTATTCCTGTTTTTAGATTCTGTTTATCTGAAGACCTCAGTTGTGCCACACTTCAGGACTCACAGTGTGTGAATGTTTCTTCTATTGACAGTGAAAAGCAGAACAGAAAAGCAATACTAGACATCTGGCTTTAATTTGAGGCTCCCCGCCCTGTCAGTGAAACTCACACTGGATTCCTCCTGTTAGTTTTGGCACTGCAGCACTTTCTCTGGTCCACGCTGAAGACTCAGATGGCCAGATTATTTTATCAGTTAACTTTTGAGTTTTGTCCTATTCAGTGTACACATATTCGTGGGCGGACCTTGAGGGATTTTGATTTCCTGCTCTGAGGTTTGTTGTCAAAGAGACAGAGCTCAGTGGCCCTGAGCTGGATTTTCATATTATGTAATAAGTGGAAAAACAGTTCCAAAGGGAAATCATTTTTTTTTTTATTGATACTCGCTTCTGCTCCGAGGATTCACCAGATAACACATGCCAGCTTGTGCTTTAGAGGCATCACATAACACTTTAGATGAGATGCTGATATGGGAATTTAGAATAGAATGGAATAAAACGTACTTTATTGATCCCTGAAGGGAAATTCAGGAGTCACAGCAGCAAACAAAGTGTAAAGTGCAAAAATTCAAAGAATATATAAATAGACTAATATATATGTCCATCAGAGATATTAGCTTGGCCATAATTCTTGTGTCAGCCAGCACCTCGCCAGGGTCCACAGGGTCCAGGACTTAGTTGGCCTTCTTCACCAGTTTGTTCAGTCTCGTTCTCCAGTATCCTGTCGCTCACAGCAGGTGAAATCCTTCAATGTGCTGTTCGTGTCCGGTGTTAGCTCCGTTAGCCATGTCTCTGTGAATAGCATGATGCTACTCTGATGGTATCCCCTCTGGTGCTGTGTTAACATGGCTAGCTTGTCCACTTTATTGAAGAAAGATTTAACATACACCAAAATGATGGATGAAAGGACAGGTCGATGGGGTCTCCTTTTAGCTCGCCTCCTTCTCCTCAGCTCACAGGAAACTTTGGACTGGTTAGCATCGACATCCTATGGGCTGCTAACAGCTGAAGTCTTGTGTGTTAACAATATAAACACGGTTGTGCCCTGCTGTTGACATTGGAAGTGTATGTAGTCAGTCATGTGAACCCTCAGGAACTTTAAGATGGAGAGTCTCTCCACAGCTCTCCACTGATGGTCGTAGGAGTAGTGGCTGTCCTCCTGGACGTCCTGTCCACCACAATCTCCTTGGTCTTTGTACTGTTCGGGAAGAGATTGTTGGTGGAGCACCAGGTTGTCAGGTTTTGCACCTTGCTCCTGTATGCTCTCATTATTGTTGAAGATCAGCTCCACAGCAAGAGGGCAAAGAGGAGGGGGCTCCAAACATGCAGCTGTAGTGATGAAAACGTAAGGATGTTGAATATTTCCTTTCTTTTCTGGCTCCAGGTGGTTTAAGCTCAACTCCAAGACAGGGAGGAAGGAGAAGGAACGTGGTGAACTTCAAGTAACGGTCCAATTCACCCGCAACAACATGACAGCAAGCATGTTCGACCTCACCATGAAGGACAAACCGCGCTCTGCTTTCGGTAAGCTCAAAGACCGCGTCACAGGGAGGAAGAGAGGCGACATGGAGTCCTCCTCCGCCATCGTGCCCGGCCGTTATGCCGCCCTGTCAGGGTCTCTGGGGCAGCCGTTTGAAGAGCAGGGTGTAGGGCCCCCGCCTGGACCTGTGGAATCAAGAGAAATGGAGGTAGCAGAGGAGAAGAGGAGCAAGGTGAAAGATTTTTTTAAAGGAAGGCTGCGCAAGTCGTCTGACACCAGGTCCTGCTCGTCACTGGGTTCAGACAGTAGTGTGTCTTCTTTGGCCAGCGAGAACCCTGTCCCTCCACCCAGTCTGGACCTGATGTCGGACCCTCCCAGCTCACCCATCTACAGTAGCAAAGTGAGAGTGGACACCCACTATGGAGAGACAGATTTAGCTAAAAAAGGTAGGCTCTGAGATTATCTATGAATGCATGACATCAAAGCAGGTGACTGTGGGTATTTCCTGAGTGGTTCTACAAAAGAAATGGGTCAGCTCTCCTGAAATCAGAGAGACTTTGCAAAATGGAAATAAAATATTAAAATGAAAGGGAAATAACCTGTGTAGCTTTTGTTTTAGACTTTTATAAACTATAGTTATTGAGAAACAAGATGACAAGATACAGACTAAATAGTATCCCAAAAACATTAAACACACTTTTATTTTGACAGTGCTGAAAAGGATTGTGAAGGGTGTCAGATTTGGTTTGAAATTTGGCTAACTTTGCTTCCCCTCTGAGCTCTGATGTGTTTTAGCACCACGTAGCTCGTTGCTTTGGTTTTACTGGTCTGGATTTATTTTTGTCTCATTCTCAGCACTCTTATTTAATTTTAAAGCTAGCACGAATTGGCAAACTGACAGAGTAAGCAACTTGATCAACATTAAGAAGTGTTTGTCATCTAAAAGCTGAGATATTTCCGTCACAAGTTGGTGAAAAGGAAGCATTTGCACCAACATCTGTTGGATAGCCACTAAACTGACTCCAGATCACTTCTTGTGTTTTTTATTATTATTATTTTTATTTAAAGTTTTAGAACAGCACAATACAAATGAAAGGGTAATCTCAAAACCCAATCCATGGACATATACCCCCCACCCGCGCCATCCAAGAAACAAAAACAACCAGAGAGAAGGCACACATATTACAAATAGTTCATCCAAACCTTGAGCCAAGGACACAGTCATTATAAATCATCAAAGTGTTAATACTGCATCCAAGCTGTCTACAATAGAAACGTCCATAAACAGCACACAATGAAAGAGATAAATAAAATAAATAGATGTACAAATGCTGTTAGGATGAGTCCTGGTGTTTCAGAGAGGGGCCCCAACATTCTTCCCATTTATGTTTTCATTCTGAATCGTTCACTCATAGTTTGTCCATGTGTATCACTGAGACCAGTTCATGCAACAAGTTTCTGAGGCATGGTGAAGTTGGTTTCTTCTAGTCCCTTAAGATATTTTTTTCCTACTACCATTCCCATCAGAAGAGCTGTTTGGGTGTGTAAAAGGAGCAATAAAGAGTCCTCTGAAGATCCAAGAGAGCCAAACTTCTGTCAGGGCAGAGTGACCTCTGATAAATCACAGAGAAAAACAAAAACAATTCTAAACTAGAACTGAAAAGTTAATGGACAATCCCAAAATAAACAGTCAACTTTATTACATTTGTCACATGTTGGAGAGACAGAGGGATAAAACTTGTGAAGCATGATTTTAGAATAATGAAAATGGTGAATGACTTTGGACTGAACTAACCTTTGTCTACTGTTAATTGAAAAATTATGAATACAGGATAGTGCAGTACTTGGGTTTTGAAAAAAAGATACTTACAAATAAAAATATTTGCAATAACAACCTCAAATGGCATTATTTGTCGGTACTTTCTTACATTTTGTTAAAATCACCTCAAGGGGTCTTGGTCTAGCTTTAGAGCCAAACAGTTTAAAGAAAAGAGAGGCCAAAGAATTCAGTGTGAATTCTGTCAGAGCACAGGTTCAGTAAACTTTCTCAGATCTTGAAAAGTTGTCACCTTGATTCAGGAAGTCTAGTTTTAAGATGAATCCTTCCTTTTCCAACAGTGCTAACCAGCCAACATACCACAAGGGTTCTTACACACAAGAGAGCCTTTAGTGACGAAGCTAGCAAGATCACAACAGCCGCCCCCCGACCCAACCAGGCACTGGAGTTGCTCAAGGGTCAGACCATGACTCAGTCCAAGTCTTCCTTGTGTATAAACGGGAGCCATGTCTATGACTCTGAACCATCCACACCAAGGATCTCAGGAGCTCATCCGTCCAAGCTGGTCCTGCTGGAGAAGTGTTCCCCGCTTTCTCGCTCCCTGCAGAACATCACCAAAAGAAGTGACGACAAAGGTTCCTTCAGTGAGGGCCGACGCTGGTCCTTTGACAAGGTGAAGAAAGACGAAAAAGAGGAGGAAAAGGAAGCTCAGGCGTCGTCTTCCTCATCAAGTCAACAAGCCCAGGCAGGAGGTCGCCCTGTTTCAGTCATCTCCTCTGCTGGCAGTTCACCTGAGAAAGGAAGGAAGCTGAGAATGACGTTATTCTCTGGGGGGAGGAGTGATTCCCTCCCTGCTAAGTCTGACTTGAACCAGTCTTCTTCGACGTCTGAGGGGCGGCTCAGAGGCTGGTTTGGTTCAGGTGACTCCCAGAACAAGCCAAGGTGAGTGTGGCTCATGTTAGCTCTCCACAGTGTTTGATGAATGTTCCTCATTTCCAGGCACAACAGCGAGCTTGTGGGAGTGCCATGCTTTCAGTTAGGTGTCCTGAGTTTGCTCTGCTCCTCGCTCATATTAAAATGGACTTGATTTGGTTCATAGCATTCTCCATTTTACAAACATGCTGTTCCATGATGTCACGCTACACTTTCACAGACAGCACTTCCATTTTCACCTTCAGTGTTTGTCTGATTTTTATCCAAGAAGCTGCATCCAGGTGCTTTGGGTAAACGTAAGGATGTAGGCTAAATCATCCCATGTTTGTAGTGTATAATGAGCCCACCCAACAGAATCACTTTCTATGCAGATGAGCTTGAATGGCTTTGATGCATTTGTTTTGATGCTTGATTATTTTGCAAATATGCTTTGCTTTTTGATTGAATTTGTGTTGCTGTTTTCACTGTCCTTTCATTTGCCCACTTTAACTTCAACTGATGTTGGTTAAGTCCTGTTGCGAAATACCGGCTTGTATTTTCTTCTTTGTTTGTGAAAGAAAGATGTTACCCGATTGGTAACCTGGCACATCATTAACTAAGAGGACTATTGTGCCCTATTTCCCTCTACAGGCTGGAAGTTTCTCCTAAGGTAGAAAGCAGCTCAGACGTACCCCCTCCCCTTCCTCCTCGTTCCCCTGTACCCCCTCAGTACTCCTCTCCTCCCTCTGCCTCCCCCTCTGATCATGTCTCACCTGATGACTACAATCACAGCAATCCCTTTACCCCCTCTCCTGCCTCAACCCCAATCTCCCCGTCCAATCCTTTCCCTTCACATCGCAATCCCTTTTTCGAGGAACTCATAGCTGAGGAGTCGTTGAAGTCTCCTACATTTGCATCTTGCTACTCTCCCAACTCATCCCCCTTTCATTACAAAATGGTGCCATCCCAGCCCTGCACACCCAGCCCTGCTCACAGTGTAAATGCTTCCATTAGGCGGGAGCGCCCACGGCCTGTAGCTAGACAGATATCTCTCCCTGCAGTATTACCCAACACAGGCAATCCTAACTCCTCTAACCAATCTATGTGCTCTATGCTGGCGAGTTCTGGAGAATGGGACGACTCGTTTGATGCCTTCGCCTCAAGTAGACTTAACTCGCCAAAAGGAAGTCTTCCCCAATCGAGAACCAGTCCAACATCCTCTCACACTCGTAGTTATCCTCCAATAAACACCAAAAGTCTTGCGCAAGAACTGCAAGCATGTGAAGAGGAGCCTCCACCTTTGCCACCAAGGAGACTTTTACGAAACTCGGTAAATGAGATCTATTCAGACGGCTGGCTGCACAGAGGCCAAGAGTTAGCTGTCCACAAAGAAGCCTACCTCCTCTCCCAGACCGGCGTGGCCTCACTGCAGCATGGACGGGAGGGAGAATCAAAGAGAAACAGTATATCTCCAGACCCTCATACATGCAGTGAGACCTCAGACTCCCTCAGCGTTCACTCCCAACCTCACATGAATGTTGCTTCAGCTGGATTAGTGTTGGAAGAGAAGCTCAAGAAGTTCAAGTATGAACCTTTGGAAGCTGATGCTGGGATCTGGGGAGGGATGTTGTTTGAGCAAGACCTGTACGGACGAGTGTGTCGAGGAAATTATGGACAACCCAAAGTAAAGAGTCATCTTTTATCATTGAACGCTGGAGTAGCTCCAAACAAGATTTCATCAGCAAAGCTTCCTGATAGAGAGATATCTGTTGCAGACCTTTTGAACTTGTCATCTGTTGTGTCATCAAAGCCAGTAGGAAAGATAGAAGATATTCAACCCACTCCCGTGGAGGAGGAAGAATCTGATCCACCTGATGCTGAATGCTTCAACAATAACGTGTCTTTCTCACTTACCTTAGGAGATCTTAACATGAATGTGAACAATTCTGATTTTGGTTTTATTGACTCAGATGGCTCGTCTCAGTCAGAGGTACTCGACACCCTCAAAGGTATCCACAGTTTAACGCAGCTGCCAGAAGATTCACAGATAGCTTCTTTCCAGACAGAACCATCCACCACACCAGAGGACATGTTCACTCTGAAGGACACCTACATACCTGAGATGAACTCTTCCTTCGAAATAATCCCATCATCCAACAAACTTTGCAAAGTCTCACCGGTCTGCCAAGACAACTACCAAGACTGTCAACAAGAACAGACTTTCGCAGCACCACATGCTAACTCCAACTGCAACTCTATGAAATCACGAACGCAAGCATCTAATTTACCCAATCTTGAATCTGAATCAAAAGAAGACCCACCAGGAAGGGATTCTACAAAGACACAAAAAGACATTGATGATAACGGAAACCTGCAAAGTGAAGTTTCCCAGAAAGAGTCAATACCTGGTGTGGTTAGTGCACGTTTGAGACCAAAAGGAGCATTCCAACAAAACAGCCATGGCGGCCCAATCCACCGAGGCATCAGTAATGACAGAGAGTTTGAACAGTTGCTGTCCCTTGTTCGAAATATTTCTAGGGCCAGCGAAGGACCGTTGTCTTATCAGCCCACCAAATCAGCTCTTACAAGCTTACTTTCATTTAACCAAAGTACAGAGTTCCAAGGAGATGGCACCAACGTAGAGCAAACAAATCGCTGTGAATCTAGCAAAACATCACCTGTTTATCCAAAAGACAACACAGTGCATCAGAACTGTGAAGCAGGAAACTCCCCCACCATCAGTTTTGAAGATCTTCATGCAAAAGTAGCCCCAAAGACAAAGATTGGACAATCTTTGCAAGATCCCGAATTCTCCTCTCTCTCCATCCCTTGTGCACTCTCCTCGTCAGCTGATGCACAAGTAACACTCCCCCCTACCCCCGTCTGTCGCCCCTCCATGCATTCTTCAAGCACGGGCCCAAGTGCTGGCGCAGGTACTACTCTGGCTGCCCCCTATACCACCACCACCACCACCACCACCTCCTCCACCTACTCCACCACCTCCACCACAGACCAGCCCCTGGTCGATGCACGGCACTCACTTTTGCCTGAGGAGACTCAGCCAGCTAGCAACCTGCCCCGTCAGGAGAGCAGGTGAGATTCCTCCCTCTAGGATACCACATGTGTAGGTGTTTACAAGCTGTACTAAATTTGGAATAGCAGACAGGATTTCAGCACACACTGCACACGTCTTTTAACTTTGCTGCTCTGGTTGCTTTGTTTGCTGTTGGCCTGGCGTGTTTGATGCTGAATGCCTTTTATAAGTTCTGTCTTTTCATCCAAGGTTTTTGGATGATTGCTGCTGCTTTGGTCTTGGCTTTGCTTCTCATTTATGTTATTCATCTCATCATTCAGTTACCTGTTGCCAATTGTAATTTGGTGTTTCTCTCACAGCTTATCTAGTCACTACTTTTACCATCAGTCAAGAAGTAGGTCCCAACTGTTATTTCCTTGGAGCTGTATTATATCACAGGAACATAGTTTGTTTGACAGAGCAGAAAAACTCATTTTAATAATTATTATAAGTCTTGGATCTCTAAAGACAAGTGCAATAAAGCATAATTTTATTATTACCACCTTTGTGTGGTGAGGGAGAGCCATCAAGAGCAATGTGGTTTGTATTAAAGCAATAAAAGCACACATACATCAGCTAAATGTTGCTTGTGCAGATCAAGGACCATAATTTAACAGGCGATATCAGTTTAAACATGGATTTACAGGAGATCCAAAGTAATTAAATGGTATCAGATTGTCTAATTTTTAAAAGTTCCAAGTTTTCTTAGAATGAACATGGTATAAGTGACTTTATAAGTGACCTTTTTGGGTCTTGTGCAGCGTAAAAAACATGTTAGATGTATTGAAGATAAAGAGGCTTTATTTAGTGCAGCAGCTGGTTGGGGGACCTAAAGTGAGTAGCACACCTGAATTCAGTCTCAGGGGACAAATAAATCATGCATTTTGTTAGATACACATTTTTTTTGTTCATACTGCAGCACAAACAGGGGAGGAAAAGTTAGATTCAACACAAATTTGTGATCATATGTGGTGGCTTTCTCTCTGTTATCACCAAGTGTTTGAACTCTTGTTTTTAATTCTCATTTTCTGTGACTGAATATTTCCCTGCTGTTGTTATTGTGAAGTCAACTCTTTGGCCTTTGTGAAAGGATTATATATCCTTCTTATGCACTCACAATCTAGCCACTTTCTCATTTGAACACGTGTTGGTATGGCTCCAGTTTTCATTGCTTTATTGTCACAACAATACTTGTTTTTCCTGAAACCTTATGATTTAGTTTGTATTAATTTCATTCAGGAAGTTAGCATCTTGAAACAAACTTGATTGATTTCGTAATCTTGGTTTATACAGTTCATTAGAGTGTATGAACTTGCGGTGAATCCCTGTTAAAACACCAGTGCTGACCTCATCATTTTGCAGACCTCACCCAGTGAAGCCATTAACCTCCAGCCAATCAGAGAAGAAGGAGGGTCGTTCAGTGCTGGAGAAGCTGAAATCTACCATACACCCCGGACGCATCGCCGCTCAGCAGGCTGTGGCAGAACCTGAGAAGAGTCAGGTATAACAGAAGTCATTTTCATACATGGAAACTTCTCTCCCTCTGTGTAAAACCACCTGGTTCATACTTACAAGCTCTTTGCAGTTATTTCTAACCCTTGGGAGAGAAACGCTGATTCTATAACAGTATGAAGTCTGATGTAATGCTTTGGCCCAGATAAGAGCTTCCAGATCCTAAGTCCTAAGTTTCTGTGTGTGTCAGGGAATGTAGAGGTAAGACTTCATTCTGATGTTTGAGGGAAATGATTTTTTATTGAACTGTATTTTGACCTGAAAATACGTAAGACAATTAGGGCCACTAAAAAATAATGAAAATAATAACGTCCACTAATTTTTATTATTATTCTTTTGAGAGAAAAGTCAGAACTCAGAGTTCTGACTTTAATGTCAAGAATTCTTACTACAGAATAATATATTATTTGAGTTGCCCCAATCCTCTTCCATTAAAAAAGATCAGACCAAGAAAAAAGTTTTGCTACAGTAATTTTTAGATTCAAGTAGTTTGAAACCGATTACCATTTATTACATCACTTTTAATACCCTGCACCCAGGAGCCAACAGTCACCCTGAATTTTCCCATGAGTCTCACAGTGTGCAAACAATGTCAGGAAGAAGTTATTAACACGTCACATTGAATAGCAGAAACCCATTAGCTGCACAGACTATTAAGTGCTTCCATGAGCTTTTATTAACACCAGCGCTTGGTGTTAATAAAAATGCTGAAAAAGCAGAAGCATAACTGACTCATTTTGTTTTTTTTAATTCAACACTGCTCGACGTGCCATTGTCAGCTGCTTAATATGGCAGCCAGCCCTCTCTTTAATCCTTTTGTTTATTAAACCCTATCGTTGAACATATGAGGGTTTGTGCGTTTACCCTGCCCTGCTAAAAGGTAGATTAGAAGCTTGACTTTAATTATATGTCTTTGAACGTGAAATATAAAGACAACCAGGAGGTAGAGCACAATGAAAGGAAAGAGGAATAAATAAATAAATAAATAAATGATGCAAGCTATTCTTATCACTGTAAATCGTAAACTATGTGGGTTTGCGAAAAAAAAGCTAGTGTTTACTGGGCTTGACCTTAAAAATATTTCAAGGACAAAATAACAACCAAAAAAAGGTTTAGGTGGCCTGTTTTAAACCTGGGTGTCAAAGGGTTAAAAAAGTCACTGTACCATAAGTCTAAGTAACATTGAAAAGTGGTGCAAAAACTGGAAAGTTCACAGAGTTTGGATGGTTTCAGAAAAAAATGTACACTTCTTATTTTGTTGATTTAGTTTCTGTGTCTGTGGAAGTAACGAATATAAAATCCCTCGTGACAAAGTGTTCAGTTATTCTGAAATTTGGTTCCTGGAAACTTCTGTCTTTCTGCCATGTCCTTCTATTGTTCTAATAGTAAAAAAAAAGATCAATTATTTTTTGTTTTGTAGATGATTGAAGTGTTATTTTCAATATTTTCAAGAGCTGACTTTATCATCGTGTTCAATCAGATTTCTCTCACGCCCATCTTAATGCTGTTCTTAGTTAACCTGCTGTGGGAGACGCCTGAAATTTAAAGGTCTGCGTCAATATTGGTATAAAAGGTCTCATCCAAGTTTTAAAGAGACGGTGAATAAGCAAACAGCATTCCCCGTAATATTTAAGTGTGTATCTCTCTCTCTCTCTCTCTCTCTCTCTCTCTCTCTCTCTCTCTCTCTCTCTCTCTCTCTCTCTCTCTCTCTCTTGCAGGAGGTGATGGTGGACAACTCGGCGCAGTACCAGCACCTCACCAACATGGAGCTGATCTCCCTGCTGCTGCAGCAAGAGATGGACATGCAGAAACAGCAGGCGGCCTCCGAGCGGCAGGAGGCTCAGCTGCAGAAATGCGAAGCCGAGCTGAAAAAAGTCAAGGCACAAGTTCGGGACCTGGAAGACTACATTGATAATCTTTTGCTGCGGATCATGGAGCAAACCCCCACGCTGCTTCAAGTGCGCACCAGACACAAGTGACGACAGCGCTGGTGGTGTGTTTGCCGTTTGACACATGCTCTGTTTCCACATACAACACAAGGTTAATATCCCAAGATGGGAAACACGGATCTAGAGACATAAAACAAATGCTCCAAAATCTTCCAGGTCTCCTCACTGCTGATACTGCCCTGTTGACGTAGACACGATATTAAACAACATGCATGCTGGTTGGTCCCAGAATTTGGCACTAACACAGAAGATTAAAATAAACAAGTAAAGGCTTCTATCAAAGCAGTTTCATCAGTGCTTACTAGAATAATCTGAAGTAGTCAGCTGTTGTCAGTATTAACTTTTAAAATTTCTGCTTTCACACGTGCAAAAAAAAAAAAAAAGTCTTGGAAAACTCTTCTTTTAAAAACACATCAATGTGCTTCTCTGGACAAATATGAAATGAGATCGAGTAAACCTAAAAGTTGCGAACATTTTGACGACATTCTCAGATCAGTTTTATTAAAAACTCAGAGCACAAGGGTTTACTTGAGTCGATTTCATATTTGCATTTAAATTTAAGTAAATGCAACAAAAATAGCGACACATCTTGAAAGCTGCGTTGCAATGAAAGATGTTTCTGCAGTAACATTGCTGTATAATAAAACTGTGTTCATGTTTGTGTGCAATGAGACTCAGAGAGGACAAAGACTTCCTGTTTGCTTTTCGTGTCTTTAATTTGTTTTATTTTTTACCGAATAATATATTCACTGATGCATTTCCTAAAAACAATGAGAATGTTGAAATATATTTTCAGGTTTTATTTCATTCTGCAGGAGTTCTTGGTTAAAGGTACATTTCGCTGCAGAATAAAAGAGATTCAATGCAGTAAATAAAGCTTAAATTATTTCTATTGAATACTTTTGTCATGATAATATATTCTCTATTATCACTCTAGTACCACTGTAGCTACTTATAATGCTTTACATGACCGCAGTACTGTACTGTTTGAAATAAAGTGCACATGACCCAAAGTGTACAAGGTCTTCTGTGTTGTTGTGCACATTGTGCTCAAGTTGCCTATGTAACAGCAACTGTATGCTGCAGCAGTACTTCTTTCTGTCCACTAGAGAGCGCTGTTAACTGACAGTTTGTTATTTAAAGCTGCTGCACCTTACCCTCTGTAGTTGAAGTAGAGCTCTTGACTCCACTGTCCGTACACATTTCTGATTTATAATGGTACAATAATAGGACTCTGTTTTTATCAAAGACTGTGGGGCCTGTCTTGCTCAGCCACTTCTTTTAACTTCAGATTTCTCTGCACTGTCAGTTTTCTATTTGCTGTTTGATGATGATTTCCAAAGAAACAGGCTACTTCTTTACTAATTGGAAGAAAAGATTCAATACATTTCCTTCTTCCTGCATTAACAGTGTTTCATCTTTAAGCAGAGAACTATCAGCCAGCATCTTGTAAATTTGTAATAATGTGAGTTTACAGCAGGGCGGAAGCATCTCTGACGTGCTTGCAAGTAAAAACAAACTTTTACATTATTACAACCCCAATTCCAACATTGTCAAAAGGTTTTTTGGCAAATATTCACTCATTTTGAATTTGATGGTTGCATCTCGTTCCTAAAAAGCTGGGACAGGGTCATGTTTGCCACTGTGTTCCATCACCTTTCCTTTTAACAACACTCAATAAGCGTTTGTGAACTGAGGACACTAATTGTTGAAGCTTTGGAGGTGGAATTCTTTACCATTCTTGCAACTCCAGTTGCTCAACAGTCCGGGGTCTCTGTTGTTGTATTTTGTGCTTCATATTGCTCCACACATTTTCAATGGGAGACAGGTCTGGACTGCAGGTAGGCCAGTCTAGAACCTGCACTCTTTTACTACAAAGCCACGCTGTTGTAACACGTGCAGAATGTGTCTTGGCATTGTCTTGCTGAAATAAGCAAAGACGTCCCTGAAAAAGACGTGCCTTGAATGGCAGCATATGTTGCTCCAAAACCTGTATGTACCTTTCAGCATTAATGGAGCCTTCACAGATGGTCAAGTTAGCCATGCCATGGGCACTAACACACCCCCATACCATCACAGATGCTGGCTTTTACACTTTGACCTGATAACAATCCAGATTGTCCTTTTCCTCTTTGGCCTGGAGGACACCACGTCCATGATTTCCAAAAACAATTTGAAATGTGGACTCGTCAGACCACAGCACACTTTTCCACTTTGCGTCAGTCCATCTCAGATGAGCTCGGGCCCAGAGAAGCCGGCTGTGTTTCTGGGTGTTGTTGATATATGTGTTTGTCTTTGCATGGTAGAGTTTGAACTTGCACTTGTAGATGTAGTGATGAACTGTGTTAACTGACAATGGTTTTCTGAAGTGTTCCTGAGCCCACGAGGTAATATCCTTTACACAGTGATGTTGGTTTTTAATGCAGTGCTGCATGAGGGGTCAAAGGTCACGGGCATTCAATGTTGTTTTTCAGTCTTGCTGCTTACGTGCAGAGATTTCTCCAGATTCTTTGAAACTTTTGATGATATTATGGACTGTAGATGATCAAATCCATCAAGAACATTATTCTTAAACTGTTGGACTAGTTGCTCACGCAGTTGTTCACAAAGTAGGGAACCTCGCCCTACTTGAGTGCATTGAAAAGCAAATGATTTGTTTTAAGTATGAATGAAGGGGGTTTAGTGGGAGGGTTACGCTATTGAGACACTTCAAAATTTTAATTTCTGATCCAAACTTACCATTTTTACCGTATTTTTAATTTTTTTTATGTTTGATTAGTATTTTTTTTTTTTTTTTTTTTTTAGCGTTTTATGGTTATTTTCTTCCCTTTTTGTGTGTCAATATGCACAAGTTTCTTCGTCTATGTTTTCTCTCGTTTTTCTAACACAGCCTTCTCTGATTTGATTTTTCATCTGCTCTATTGTTGTTTTCACCTCAGCATCCTTGTAAATGAACAATGCACAGCATCGTTTGAGAATAAAAGTTGTCCATAATAAGAATAATATCACTACTTAACCATCATGTTTTATAAATCTACAGGATATGAAACTAATGGATGTGAAAGACTGATGCACAAACAGACCCAATCGTTGAACAAAGGTCCCTTGCCCTCGGTCATTTAACGACAGGGGCGTAATAAACGTGCTCCCTGCTGTGACAGATGTTCCTCCTCTGATGCTCCAGGTGATTCTGTCTTTGTGTCTTATTTTGAAGCGCTCCAGCTGATCACACTTCTCTCTGTCGTGCTTCTTTCTTTAGGCCACGCCTCCTCACACAATGATTAATTGGACACCTATGGGTGCATCAACTGTTATCTCTCCCAAGATCAATCCGAACAGTTATGCAATAGCTTTCACCTTATCGATTATTTGGGATGTGTAGTCATGCGGTTCAACTTTGCCAGTGCTAATGTAAAGGAGGAGACTACAGCTCCCGACAGACAAAGCGGCTCGGTGCTCCACTAGTTTCACGTTGACTGTAGTTCGCTCTAGTTGGAAACCCGTTCATGATTCAGATCATTAATAAATAAGTAGTTCGGTGTCATGGCGGAATCTGCAGCATGTCCTGCTTTCCTGCTCGGAGGAGCCCGATACGACCAGGTGAGTCCTTCCCACGCTCCGTGAAATGAGCCTTAATGACAATTTGTTTTCAAGGCTTTCGGGTGAAAAACAGCTCCATCCTCCTCCTCCTCCTCCGCCCTGCTCCGTCTCCTGCTCCGCTCAGGCTGCTGCTCTGCATGCTCACACTTTGCAGCGAAAGTTGCCTTTGATCTGCGCTCCGATTGTTTGGAACGAAACCGCAACAACTTCCTCTGTAGATGAACTTCTGCTGTAACTGGATGAGTTGCATGTCGGGCAGAGCTTTACTGAAGGGGGGTAATGTCCGTCTGTAGAATCATATCGCTGTTTACATCTCCTCTGATTGATTTCACACCCTTTTCTCGGAGCAGCTCCGTGAATTATACCCCCAGTGTTCAGGAGCTGCAGCCAGGATACCGATAGATTGATAAAACTCGTCTTATTTGACACTTTGTTTGGATGCTTTTTTGAAAATAACTCATTAGATGTGTCAAAATTTGTGCCACATCTGCAATTTAAAAAAAAAAAAAATCTTCAACATACTCAGACAGTCATGCTTTGTTTTTCTCCCAGGATGCCTTTGGCAGACTGACCACAGCCCCATTCATGTTGAGATTTATGGGCTGTCCCTTCATATCTGAAGTCAATTACTCAATTTCTCATCCTCACTCAGGGATGGATTTGCATTGGTCAGCCTTGACAGATAATGTGACCTTCATGTTCACTTTGGTGGCACATGAACTGAGGAGGCTGCATGAAGCACATGTAAATTTCCTGAGACTCTTCCCCTGGAGGCCATTCATCAAACAGTGGCCCCCGAGGAAATGATTTGCTGATGGTGCCTCACAGAGCGAAGGTTGTTTAAATAAGTTACCGAAGTTACTGGTGTCCGTTAGTGTGAACTTGCATGACACTGTTGTCAAAGGACATGGGACAAGATTCAGTCAAAGAACACACAAAATACTTAAAGATCAGCAAGGAACGCCATTTTAATGTTAATCAACATTGTAGAAAAACACCAAATGAGCACCAGGAGAGCACCTAAAAAATACACAAAAAGGTGACCAGGAGACACAAGGGTATTAAATAGGGATACAAAAGGCATTTAAAACAACCACAACTTGAAATGCAAATACATCACAGGAAGCAGTTTGAGAAATCAAAGAATTCCTAAAAAAAAAAATAAAAAAAAAAATGCAGACGACCACAAGAGACACAAAACAGCAAAATTTGACTTTACAGAGATGCCGAAATATATCAAATACTTAGAAAAACCACATAAACTTTCAACAGCTACTAAGAGACAAGAAGCAGAGACAAATCATGACAATTTAGCGATGCAAAATAGTTACACTGACACGTAAAAAATCACTTCCGCTTCAAACAATTTCAGAAAGATGTCATAGAGAAGTACAGAAAGGCACATAGCGACCAAAAGATGGTTTTAAAAATTATTTGAAGTCTCAACTCAAATTGACCACACAGGGATGCCTAATGGTCACCATATGGGATGCAAAATAGTCACAAAAACAAATAAGAAGACTTTGATTTTATTCTTAAGAGCCAAAAAAACTCAACAGCTGCAAAGATGTACAGGACAATCATAGAAAGCAAAATGTTTAAAAAAGATGCCAAATGGTCTTGGATGTATTAAAAAGTATAAAAATACAGACTTGTAGACTGGATTAGGATCAGGCAGAGATGATCATCTAGAAGAGACGTTTTCAGTATCGCATAGAAAGTCCTCACAGTCACTTTAACTCCATGGTATTTAATAGAAAACTGACCACGAGATGTTTTGTATGATGGTAGACAGGGCTGGGCAATATATTGATTAAATTGATTCATTCAAATGATTTTTTGCAGAAGATTTAAAAAATTAAAAATCAAATTTTTGTCTTTGAAAGGAGGTTATAAATATTAATCGGAGAGTTTCATGTTAATATACTGTAAAAAATACTAAGCCTCAAGTGTTAATGTCAAACCTGCCGACGTTTGAACTACAGAATCAACATTTTATGACACACTTTAACTTTAAGAGGGAAATTCTGTTCGATTTGGGAAAATATTTTGAGAACATAGAGGCAAAACTTCATTCATGTATTTTTTTTATTATCACTGGGAGTTTTTTTTTATTTGAGAGAGGGAAACAAAATCAGTAAAAATCGTAAATTGAGTGTTGTGGAAAAAAACAAACAAAAAAAACAGGGATTTTATTTTTAGGCCATATCACCTAATGGAAGATGAAGATTCTTAGCCTGTGGAGTTTGTGGAATTGAGAATTATTAATCATGAACTGATACAGACAGAGGGACATAGGACTCAATGTTTAATCAATGATGCACAGCATTAAAAAAGGTCATAGAGACTGACTTTGGAGAGGCAATTTGATTAAGAAACTAAAATAAACAGAAATAAACTATTTATAATTCAGGAAAGAGTTCAGTTTGCTCAATAATACATGCATCGTCTCATCTTTAACCTGGAGCTCATAACAGCTTGATAAAGGTGGTGTAATACTTTCAGTTCCTTGCATCAAAGCGTTTAAAATTAGGCCAGTCCTTGAATCAGCATAAATCTTGCTCAGTTTGTGTGTGCTTGCTTCTGTGCTCCGTGTCTGCCAGCCTTGTTGTGTGCTCTCCAGGGAGCTGAAACTCATGCATAATTAAAGCAGGCTCCTCACATGGATCCTCACTCTACCCCACTCTTACAAAACAGCACTGCAGCACATATGGCCTGTCAGAGGAGGAGACGCTTGATGGAGGAACAGCAGTGTCAGGAGATCCTTCGATACAGTGCAGATAGACGGTTTATTTGCAGTCTTAAGGGGGACTGAATGTTGATTCCAGTCTGTATAATTAAGACTCGGTGCTGAACGGATAATTAGAGCACAAAGGGGGTTTGTTCCACTGCCTTTCTGCCCTTCATAACTGATAAATGTCTCCGAAGGAAACTGATTGAAGCGACCAGGTTTTTGTCCAGCCGGTTTGCCAAAGAGATTCTTGGCATTGAGCTCTGTGGGGCCTTTTTAGACTGTTGGCGCACATACTCAGCAAATTGGCATTCTGATGAAGACAGCCAGGGGAACAAAAAGAGGGAGCTTGACCAGCAGCTCTGAACCTCACACTGAGGAATGTGTTTGCTGGAAGTAAACCCACGAAAAGTTCATGATATTCGACGAAAATTTACTCTAACAGCACTTTTTTTAACTGTTAGTTTTCACATCTTGCTCTGTTGTTAAGTAAGGGAAGCAACTTTGTCATTTTGTTTTTTCTACTTTGGCAAATGTTTGTTTTGTATTTTCACTACTGAGAATACAACAGAAGCACTTCCTTGTTGAGGCGTAAAGTTATTGGATTTCTCTTTCGTTAAAATAGCAAAGATTAATGAGTTGATGCACAATCATTACCTTTGGAAACAATATCGTGTGGAGATGAGGTTGACTGATTCGCGGCCAGGTCGATTATTCAAGGTGAATATTTGGTACTCGGCCAGTTATCTGTATTTAACCCTTAAAAGCCGGACACGTCAAAATATAGTCTGAAAATTCTAATTTTTTGACACTGAGATGTTTGTTGACCCTTTTAACAAAATCCTCAAAATGAAGTTGTTCAACAATCAAGAATGGTAAAGAATTCCACCTCCAAAGCTTCATCAATTAGTGTCCTCAGTTCACAAACGCTTATTGAGTGTTGTTAAAAGGAAAGGTGATGGAACACAGTGGGAAACATGACCCTGACCCAGCTTTTTAGGAACGTGTTGCAGGCATCAAATTCAAAATGAGTGAATATTTGCAAAAAAAAAAACCAATAAAGTTTATCAGTTTGAACACTAAATATCTTGTCTTTGTAGTGTATAAAATTGATTATAGGTTAAACAGGATATAAAAATCATTGTGTTCTGTTATAATTTAAGTTTTGGAAAAGGTCCCAATTTCTTTGGAATTGGGGGTGGTAATTTAATTGCTCCTTGATCAAATTGAAGATTTAAAAAGTGTTTTCTTTTGAGAAAAAGTGTCAAAACTAAGGAAAAAATACCTTAAATTGGTCCAATAAGTATCAGCCCTGGTAAAAAAAAATACTGGCAGACCTCCAGTGTCGAGTATCGGACTTTAATGCTGTCTTTCTATTGATTTAAGGATCTTATTGCATCTTGGTGTCTTTGTTTAAAAATAGAGCAAGCATTTAAAGCACAAAGATGAGGATATTTTGGGAAAAACATTTTTGCATGCTGGCAGAGAGATTGGTAAAAAAATAAATAAATAAATCACACCTCCACCAAGTCCAAGCTGTTTTTTTTCTTCTTTTTAAGCCAAACTAAGAACCCACCTGCACAGTCACAAATATGGTATCAAAATGCTAATCAAATCTGGCAAACTTAAATAAATAATCATCTTCTGCTTCAACTGGACACAAAGTTCTTGTTTCTGAGAGTTTTGGCTTTAAAATAACTGAGTTTTAATTTGTTAATGGACGCTGAGGTTGATGTTATAATTTGTTAATGGATGCTGAGGTTGATGTTTTTTATCTTGTTAAATGTTAAAATTTAAGCAAAAAATAGCAACAAGAAATAAACCATTCATTACTTTTTGACTGATTTACACTCATGGCAGTCAGATCTGGTAAAGGGAGGTTTTATGATGTGGACTCTGGAAACAGAGGAAATAAATCAGCTACATCAGAGAGTGTTATAAAATTAACAGAAGTGTTAAAGGATTGAAGCTTGGTGAAACATTTCTCAGGCATGTTGGGTTTTATTTAGCACTGATGAATCAGATCAAGCATTCTGGCACTTTGACTCCACAGAGAGGAGGGTGGTCACTTCTTTTATCAAGAATTAACTTTGTCATGCTGTTTTTTCCAGGGTTCGTTCTTTGGACGTCTGAGACACTTCATCGACATCATTGACCCCAGCACTCTGTTCGTATCTGAGGTAAACTTTTCTCAAGCACATCAAGCTTCAAATCTTCATTTATTCGAAAAATGACCGAATTACCAGTGCAGTGCATGAATTCAGATTTAGTCTAACATGGTTTGTTTTCGTTTTCTCTGTTTGTAGAAACAATTAAAAGAAAGCATCAAACTACTCGATGACTACAAACATGGCACGCTTCCACCTGGAGTCTCTGATCTTCAGGTGAGGTTCACTGAGGTGACTGGGAAACATCACAGAGAGTGTTCCGGTTTAATGTGATCCCATCTTCATGAAGATGGTAAACCTGAAGATTAATTGTGTCTCTTTTCTCTCTCTGCTCTCCTCACCTGTGCAGCTGTGGGAGGCCCAGAAGATCAAGCAGGTAAGTGACTCTCCGCCTGTCATACATCAGCTCAGGTGAACTACACCTCCATACATTGGGCTCCTGGCAGCATGAGGATGATGCCTTGCTCTCTGCACGCAGGCCATCATTCATCCTGACACAGGAGAGAAGATCTTCATGCCATTTCGAATGTCAGGTATGACCTCACATGAAGATCTTTGATGAAGTTGTTGAAGTTTACACCATTTTTTCATCATTTTTAAACTGAAAAATCACCTCTTGGCTCGTGCAGGTTATGTGCCATTTGGAACACCGATTGTAAGTCTCATATGAAATCATTTTTCATTGAAAGTGGGCTGTGCAGATATCCATTTACATGCTCATGTTTGGGAACTGATGACATGAGACTCTGGACTTATTTTAGCCAGAAATAAGCTCTTATTCCCTGGTCTCATCTAGGTCATTGGCCTTCTCCTCCCAAATCAGACTGTGCTGTCTACCATTATATGGCAGGTACTGTAAATCAGTAACATTTTGTTAGTCCATTGCATTTATTGTCAACCGTCTGGTAAACACGTGTTTATTGCTTACATGCAGATATTTATTTCCCTCATGTTTAGCTCTGGAACAATGATATTATTATAGAAGTGCTGCTGCAGTTTGCTTCTTCTTTCTGTATGATGTTAAAATGTACAGTATATCTATCTATCTATCTATCTATCTATCTATCTATCTATCTATCTATCTATCTATCTATCTATCTATCTATCTATCTATCTACACACACTCATTCATCTGTTCATTCATCCATATGTTCATCCATCCATCCATCCATCCATCCATCCATCCATCCATCCATCCATCCATCCAAATGTTCATCAGTCTATCTGTTCATCCATCTGTTTTTCAATCTGTTTTTCAATCTGTTTTTTCATCCATCTATCCATACATACATCCATCCATCCATCCATCCATTTGTCCATCCATCCATTTGTCCATCCGTCCATTGATCCATTGATCCATTGATCCATCCATCCATCCATCCATCCATCCATCCATCCATCCATCCATCCATTTGTCCATCTGTTCATCCATCCATCCATTGATCCATTGATCCATCCATTTGTCCATCTGTTCATCCATCCGTCCATTGATCCATTGATCCATCCATCCATCTATCCATCCATCCATCCATCATCCATCCATCATCCATCCATCTATCCATCCATTCATCCATCCATCTATCCATCCATTCATCCATCCATCCATCCATCCATTCATCCTTCCATCCATCCATCCATCCATCCATCCTTCCATCCATCCATCCATCCATCCATCCATCCATCCATCCATCCATCCATCCATCTATCTCTTTTTTTCCTTCATTCATCCCTCTCTTATAACCTTCTGTCTCTCTCACAGTGGCTGAACCAGAGTCATAATGCTTGTGTCAATTATGCCAACCGAAATGCCACAAAGGTAGGCACTTCTTACTGCACACAAATCCTCGCTCTCCCCAAAAACCTTTAAAAATGACTAAATTTAGTGCTTAAAATATTCACAAATGTTTTTTTTTTGTTCTCTTTGAGGGAATCATTTCTGGGTTTTCTCCTGATCTTTTTCTTTTACAGTTTTTTTTCTCACTCACTTTGATACATTTCTCACATCACTATTAACATTTACACAACAGTTAGTGCATTTCTCAGAACAATTAGTACAAACTTCAAAACCCAGTTGATAATCTGCAAAAGTGTGTCACCTGATCAGAATGCATGGTTCATTCCTCTAAAGGGAATTCATGTCAGAGAGTGTCATCAAGATGAAAAGTTCTGATGTCATTGTTTATGGACTAGATAGCCAAATGGTTTAGTCATGATTTCATTATGATGGTTTACTCTGTAAGTGTTTGGAACATAAACAAAGGATAAAGTTATAAAACAGCAAAGAACTGTATGAAAGCAAATGATGTGTGTTCAAAAGCATTTTCAGTTTGTTGAGATGTGAAACTTCTACTATGATGTGTACACATGACTACATGTCGCGGAGGATGAACCAAGGGTTATGAGAATTTTAATGCTGATCAGAGAAATGCACCAAAGCCACTGAGAAAAACTGAAATAGATCCCATCTGAAGATGTAAATATCTGTTTGTTTTTATCTCACTTATATAAAGGTATGACACAACGTTTGTCTTGTCCTTTCTCAGCCTACGCCCACATCCAAGTTTCTTCAAGGCTATGTAGGAGCTGTGACCAGCGCTGTTTCTATCGCAGTGAGTGGGATTCATGTTGAGATACATCAGTACCCTCTTTCTGAATACAACTGGATTTTTCCCCCCTGTTTTCCCTGCACATAACACTGCAAATGTCCTGTGATTTTGAATGCAAATAAGCAGCTGTGATATAGTTTAGAAACAGTGTTGTCAGGGATGCTGATGCCTTTCATCGTATAATATTATTTATACTGTAAGCTGATTCTGATCTGTTTCTAATATTTTTAAATGTTTTTTTTTTAAGTTATAATTTCGCGTTTTTCAATGAAGGCCAAACATTGAATGAGTAACATATAAGATGACAACCCTTAAATCCTGTATTTTAATGCTGTAAAGAATAAACTTAATTGTCCCCTAGGGGAAATACGTTGTGGACTCAGTGTTGACAATACCGCCTTCATAGATAGTAATAAATAAATGAATAAAGAGCACATTAACAAATTCACACACCGGTCTTTACATACATACATACATACATACATATATACATACACTTCCTCGCTCGATGCCCTTATTGCATAAACTCGCTGGCATAGAAAACAAAAATAAAGAACAGGGATACTAACACAGCCCTGAGGTGCGCCTGTGCTGATGGATTAACAGTCAGATAGTTTATAGCTGAAACACAAGCTGAAGGCTTAAACACGGGCTAAAGGCTAAACAATGAGCTAAAAGCTGAAACACAAGCTAAAGGCTAAAACGCAACCTAAAAACTAACGCACAAGCTAAAGGTTAAAGCACAAACTAAAGGCTAAACTATGACCTAAAGGCTAAAACACAGGCTAAAGGCTAAACCACAAGCTAAAGGCTGAACATGAGTTTTTGAAATTGTTTAGTTTAGTTTACATTTGGGAACTCTGTACCTGCTGCCAGAGGCAGTAGCTCTTTCTCAGAGTGAAGGATGTGATAAGTCCTGCAAAACTCTCTGCACCTGTCTGAGTACAGACTGCTCATAGATGGTCTGAAGGGACAGTTTCCCCGTCCTCCCCATTACCTTCATGGCAGACTGTACAAGACGCTGAAGCTTAGATTTTGGTTCTGTCTGTTCAGAAAGAGTAAGATCATTTAAATTTAAAAAGGTATCAAGGTGCTTAATGAAGGAAAATACAGTAACAAGTATTTTTTGAATGTGCGTATCTCTTCAAAACTGCATAGTTTAAGAACAGTTTTCTTCTTAAGAATGTTTACTTTGATTTCCTGAAACCTTTTTGTCTTCAATAGGTGGGACTGAATGTTCTGATTCAGAAAGCCAACAAGCTGAGCCCTGCCACCAGAATGATCATTCAGAGACTGGTCCCCTTCCCGGCTGTAGGTACGTTTTCAAAGAACGTTTGGGGAAAGTGACGAGTAATGAGTAAAAGTGAATATTTTTTTCCCCAAGTGAATATTTTTTTGCGTGCTTCTTTATCTTCTTTGCCTTGATAATCAGCTCTTGTCCTCCCTGAAAGTTTTCCTTCTATCATCCTCAGCGAGTGCGAACATCTGTAATGTCGGCCTGATGCGGCACAACGAGCTCTCTGAAGGCATTGATGTTTTGGACAACAACGGGAACGTGGTGGGATCCTCAAAAGTAGCTGCGAGACATGTAAGCAGCTTTTTTTTACACACCTCAGCACACCTGACTGAGCTCAGTGTGTTTACACTTTGTTATCCTGTCAATTAAATTCACATCTCATTGCTAATGTGATGGCTGCCGATAACAGGAAAAGGCAACATTTCCAGCCCCCCTCCTGTCACTCAGCAGACATCTGATCCCATGGAAGGGAAAATTAAATCCAACTCATTGCAGTATTTGAAGTGAAGCGTGTGCACAATGTTCTTTTTTTCCCCCCAGGCGATCATGGAGACCGCCTTCACACGTGTGGTCCTTCCAATGCCGATCTTTGTCCTGCCCCCCATCATCATGTCCTACCTAGAGAGGTTTGTTCAGATATATACTAGAAACATTGTTAGATAAGCTCATCTTTAAGTTTTCTTTAATCAACTGATGATTACATATTAAGTTTAAATTGATTTCTGTTTTGATCAGTAAAGTGTCAGAAATGTCCCAGTTCAGTTTCAGTACATCAGTCTGAATTCTCCAAAATGTTCTGAGTTGGATAATTAAGAGTGAGAAGAGAAGAAGAGTGACCAGAGAGCTGATGCAAAGATTCTGACATTGGTTTTACTATAAAACATACTATAATGTTCAGAAGATGTCAATAAAACTGAAGAAAAAACCTCAACCTGAAAAGCTTTAAGCTCTTGATTAGCCAGTGACATTGCACTGGCTAGCCTTAGCTTAATTTAAAGCTACCCCATTATTAAGTCAGGAATCTAAATAAAATCTGTTGAGTCATGCTAGCTCTGTTTTAAGTCCCAAACGAGATAAAGCAGTTGCCAATTTTAAATTTGTCCTGGCAAAAGATGCTAGCCGAGAGGATAGCAAAGCTGCTAGCTTTGGCGTTTCTGACAGAAAAACAACAGAAGGGCTGAAAAAAAGCTAAAAAGGCGATTGATAGAGAACAAGCTTAAACATGGGTTAAAGGTGAAAAAATAAGAGCTAAAAGCTAAAACACAAGCTAAAGGCTAAAACATGAGCTAAAGGCTAAAACACAAGCTAAAGGCTAAAACACAAGCTACACTGTTTGTGATAATGTTCATTCCAACCCACATGCAGCAGTTATACTGCAGTGATCTGATCAAACTTGAGTCTGTCGATAAAATGAAGAGTGAGGTTACGTTAGCTCTGCTCGGTAAATGAGCACTGACAGGACATAAAGATGACCAAACCTCTCTTCCTTGATGTCATCCATATTTTAGTTATTCCTCTCTTTCTTTTTAAGAGAAGTAGATTTGATTCTGTTCTAATTAGACCAACATTAATAATGTGTAATGAACCAGAGTCGACATATGGTCTGCCCTCAAGTACTTATCACACATTTGTTCAGTGGTATTGAGTCACAGCCAGCTATGAAAAAAGGATGAAACTTTTGTATCCAGATATGCTCTCAAACACTAAACAGCCTCAGTAAAGGCAGAATCTGTGACTGTATTCTGACAGGAGGTAAATAAGCTAGCTGCAGTTTGACTCATCAAACCCAGAGCTGTAACTTTCACACACACACAGATGGAGCTCTCACCCTCTAACTGTAGAAAACAGCTCCCCCCCAAAACACTGCTACAGGGATGTTTTTCCAACAGATCCAAAAATAACTCGCTCCCATCACCTGGGATCGATCCACGGAGCAGACTTTGATCATCCTCTCTTGACTTATGCAGGCTGAGATTTCTGCAGAGCAACCGCAGATTGTTGCTGCCCATCCACAGCGTTGTGTGCCTGGTTACCTTCGGCCTCTCCCTGCCTCTGGCCATCAGCTTGTTCCCCCAGATGTCTCAGGTACAGTAAATCATCCGCCGACTCATCTGCTGCTGCTGATTCAAGGCCAGCTGGCTGAGGGAAGCAGCTGGGAGGCATTTCAGATTATGTATACACCACTGGACACACACGGCTAACGTGACCCACAGAGCTCAGACTCACCCAGATCTCCCTCTGATTGTGTCTCGTTAAAAAGTCAGCGTGAGGCTGACGTAAAAGGCTCGCAGAGATGTAGAGCTCAATTTTTACCTGCTGTGTTTACTTTTCTTGTTTGCAGATTGAGGTGTCTCGCCTGGAGCCAGAGATTGCCATGGCAACAGATTGTAAGGTTGTGACCTACAACAAAGGTTTATGATGGATGGCTTGGAGTGGGAGAGCAGAGCAGAGGACAGGGTGCAGGTATGGAAATGAGGCTGGATGGTGAGGGGAGCACCTGCAGTTTGGTTCCTCCTTCTCAGCAGAGCCTGAAAACCAGCATGTACTAACAACTCCTCTCTAAAGATGTGCTAAAAACACAGACAATAACAAGTCTTCTGAGGTACGGGCGGAAACTGTAGGGACCCAAAGCAAGGAAGCTGCCCTGTTTATATCTATGATGCTTTTAGATACTTTAAAACCAGGTTAGAAACACTACTGGAATTATTTTGATATAGAAAAACTCAGTGTTTAACAAACGGAGGCCACGTTTGTTGCCAAACCAAGTATGGTTAATATATATATATAAATGACTACCTGTAAACTTGTTATGCCAGTTGACTGCCAGATAGGTTACATACGGCAGATTTTTGACCCAATAATCAAAGGTTTTAACCTGCAATAAGTCACTTTTAGTCTGCTCTAAGGAGGTTAAGGGAAGATATTTCAGGTTTTGATGTGACGATACAGCGACCTCATCATCAAACCCACCAGACTCTAAGCAATAAAGTTGTAATTTGGTTTCTTGTTTCTCGTCCTCTGAAAAACATGAATCCAGTATTCGTTCCGTATTTTGATTCTTGGTTCACTGTTTCCATCCTCAGAGGTGCTCAACATTTGACCACATTTTGATCTCAACAGAGAAAAACTTAATTTACTAAAAACAACAGATCATTAAATTAACTTCTTAATTTACATTGTGCAGAAAGTTGCCCTCAGCATAGAAAATAGGGTTAAAAACACAATCCAGTCAGTCGCTTCTAAAACAAATGCCTGCTTTGGCAAGAGTCTGTACATCAGTGGTGAGAGTGCTCATGGGAAAAAAAAGTCTTTATCTCGGTTTAAGGCTACTGATTCAGGTTAAGTCTTCCCAGAGCCCTTAAAGCAGTGTTTTACAACCGTGGGGTCACGACCTCACATGGGGTCATCTGGACTTGCCTGAAATGTCTAGTAAATGATAAAAAAAAAACTAATTAAAATATATATTTTTAATTATTATTCTTTTTAGAATTAAAAAAACCACACACAATCTTAAACAGCTGTATTCTATACTTTCACTTTCCAGAATATAAATCTAGTTCAAACAAAGTGCAGCATATAAAAATATCTGAGCTTGCGCAGCTTGATTGACAGCTACGATCACATGACTGCACGGATACCACTATTTGAGTTCCCTCACTTCAGCCTGGATAAACAGACTTGCAGTGAGACGGGGAAAAAAAAGGAAAGGAAACAAAGATTTCTTCGCCTGCCCAGCCCCTGGCTGAGACATTAAATATCAACAGCCACCATCAAAATGATAAAAACGATATCTGGGGAGGAAGAAGGTGAAAAAAAAACCTAAAGACCGTCTGAAAAGATATGACTAAAAATCCAATTCTAGAAAAAAAAAAAATCTTTGGGGTCACGGCCCAAAAAAGGTTGAGATCAACTGCCTTAAAGGTTTTTATCTGGTGATGAAACGGATTAAAATTATTGGTGATGCCTCTATATGAGCTTCAAGATTTGTTCAAAGATGCACCACAAATCATATATTTCTCTTTGACAATAAAATTAAATTAAAAAGATATTTGTAAAAATCAAGAATTATTAGGAAAAAAACAACATTACCGAGATTTTCCACCTGGGGGCGCAAAAAAATGGTACAAACTGAAAGCTCCTGCAAATGTTGAATTTGGCTGTTGGTGCTCATGTAAACAAGGACCACATGACATTTGGAGTTTTGAGGAGAGATAATAGGGTCCAAATAACTTACATAGCAATAGCTTCATCCTAAACTCATATTGATGCTGGCACCAAGTTCTAACTCACTCCTGTCGCTATAATTAGTCCAGCATCTTTATAACAGTTGTGACTTTTGACTGTTTTTTTTTTTTTTATAAGAGTAATTTTTGCAGGTCAGGTGAAATAAACTGCTCCAACAACTCACAAAAATAAAATTATATTAAAATATATACAGTGGGGGAAATAAGTATTTGATCCCCTGCTGAATTTGTAAGTTTGCCCACTGCCCTGGGAAATTAACACACTCTAATTTTTATGGTTGTTTACTGGTTATAAGTATAGACAGAATATCAGTTGAAAATGCATAAAAACACACAGTATAAAAGTTATAAATTGTTGTGCATTTTATCAAGTGAAAAAGTATATTGGTATCAGCAGGGGATCAAATACTTATTTCCCCCACTGTATTTCCTTGTTTTTCACTTTGGCTTGTTTTAGAGCCTCACGTAATTAACTATGATGCACAAGCCAGCATTACTCCTACTTACAAAGTATATTACAAACAACCTTGGCAGGGATCTCGAGAATATAGTTATTAGCATTTTTTTTTGTCTAATACAGGTTCTCACTGAGTTTTATGGTGAAAACATTAGTGCCCTCTGCTGGACAAACTTCAGACCCCATCCCTTAATTAACTTGGTCATTCTGCACTCTTTCTGTCAGCTTAAAATGACTGAAATAGTACTAAATTTGGGGACTAAAACTCAGAGACTTCCTCCATGTTACCTGATACTAATGGGATGTTTCTGTGACATGTTCAGTTTTTAACACAGTATTTCAGAGTTTGTAATTCATATCTGAGATCATCAACCCTGCTCTAATCTATGTATATTTTAAAATGAAAGTCCGTGATGTTTTCTGGAAAACTCTGCACTGACCACTGCTAATATATTCTGTATGATGACTGGACCATTATGTCACATTATGTTACCAAGGTGATGCCATTCTGTTAATGGCTTTCCTTTATGTGTCCAACGTGGAGACTGTGCTGTAGATGTATATCAATGTACACACTAATTTTAAAATGCCTGGTTTAACTGGTAAATGCCATGCAGACTATTGTAACCAGTCTAATGTGAATTAATGTTCTGGATTTTAAGGTTTTGATTTTTTCTTTCTGCTGTAGCCAAATACTGCACACTGACTTTCTGTCCTTAAATGAAGGAAAGACGTTTGATTCAACTACTGACTGTTTCATGAAACACAGCTGTATTCCTGAAGAACTACCTTTTTGTAAAATGTTAAACTAATATATATGTGATGACTGATTATGAAGTAGTATTTCTAATTCTTTGAATGATACTTCTACCTTACATTTGTTAACATGTTTGCGATTCAAACAGTGTGAAACATTTATCTCTATAATAAATAATAAAACTATCTCCTTCTATGTTTACTTTTGTTTTGGATTTCTTTATTTCCACAGTGTGGCGCACAGCCTCGGGATCATAAGTTTTTTTTTTTTTTACATCTGCAGCTTTGAAATGTAGTTTTTGATTTGTATTTTAATTTAGTACTGGTTTGATGGATGTTAATTATTTAAAGTTTAAAAATCACTTAAACTTGTATCTAGTATACATATTTAACAGAGAATATACTTCTAAAAGCTTTAATAATAAACTCATAAATTAGATGAGTGACACAAAGAAATGCATATAATCCACATCTACAGTGAAATAGAACAATCCCTTGCATACAATAGACTATCCTCTATGAATTAAATTTTACACTATTTAATATTTTGCATTACTTTAATAATGTTCTTCAGTGTCATAAACCTCAGCCTTTATTTGTAACCTGCAGCTACGAAAAACTGCAACCCTGTGACTCTGATATTTCTGTTTTTATGCCATAATAATAATTATGATTATTTCCTCTGCAGTTAACGTCAAATTTTGTTCATTTCAGTGTTTGTCACAAATCTACCAATTAGTAGCTGCCCATCTCTCTGTTTATTAAATTTTTGAAAATTAAGTGTACTTTTAGCTATTATTTTACTAAATGATCAAGATAAAATAAGAATAAACTGAAATTAGACTAAATTATGTTGAATAACATCAGATTTTTTTAATTACAAAGTAAACCATGTGTTGAGCTCTCTGGCTGCAGTTCTCATGTCCGCCACCAGAGGCCACTATAGTCTTCACCCGTCGTTAAATCGTCAGTGTCAGGGTTGAGAGAGGAAAAGCCGTCAGAAACATGGCTGCTCCCGTGGATGACATGTTTTCCTTCTGCGTGGATCCCGGCAAAGCTACCGCCTGCGTGGAAGTGAGATTTATCGACAACATTAAGGTGAGAGAGCTCCGAGTTTGATGAGTTGAGTGGAGTTTTATGGATCTGGTTTGAACTCGGTCCGCGGCAGAGAAGCGACAGTGAGACTGAGTCACAGCCGGCAGAGCTCAGACTGCTGGGCACAGACTGTGCTGAAGGAACCGGACAAGTTTATGAGAGACAGAGATTTATTCTCTCTGTCCATTTAAAAGTAACAAAAACGAATAGAAATTAATCTTAAATGACCCAACATCTGACTCTATGAGTTTAATATAAAACAAGATTTAATGTCAATATGACATGACATGTTGGATTTTAGAGTTATGTTAGTTGGTTATATGTCTGAGTTTTTTTAAAGCTGTAATTCGGTATATTCTTATGTTCGATGATTATCTTCTATGTTCAACGAGTTTCGTGAAAAGAAATATAAGGCATTGAATGACTCTGATCTGCTGGTCTAGAGATATTTAGACAGATAAGAATTTTTAAGAGAGTTTAACCCTTATTCGTGAGCTATCTTCATTTCCCCCTGCATGTTTCTGTGACTGTTATGACCAAAGTGGTAATGTGTTTGTTGTCTTTATTTAAGGGTAAAGGTCTGTTTGCCAAAAGAAGCATCAAGAAGGGAGACAGCATCTTTGTGGAGCGACCTCTGATCTCTGCTCAGTTCCTGTGGAATTCTTTGTATAAATATAAAGGTGATTTGGCTATAATTGTTTACTTATTGACAAAGACATAAAATGATGAAAGTAAATAATAGATTTTACTGAAGCAGTTTGTGGACCAACAAGCTCTCAGATGGAGAACTGGACCTGAAAAAAGTATCCAGTCATGTTTCACATCTGCTAATCTGCTGTTGTTCTGTGTCCTCTACAGCCTGTGAGTACTGTTTACGAGCTCTAGAGACCGCAGAGGAGAATGCGAGGAGACTCAGCGGGATCCCAGGACTCACCCTCCCTCACCCAGAGCTCTGCCGGGTTCGACCGGAGCTTCACCAGGCCTGCCCTCAGTGCCAGGTCAGTCCAACTGGGATACGAATCCTCTCTGTAAGCTTCAGGTTTTGGAAACTGAAGGAAAATCTGCCGGGAAGTAGAAGTCAAATCAATATGAGTGGGGAGGCTTATTGATTTAAAACCAGCTGTGGTAGACAATTGATTAGCCGGTCAATTTCTAAAGACTAGTTATGGTGTTATGATTTGTTGACCCAGCCTGCTGAATATGAAAACTGATCCTCTCCAGTTTCTATTTATCTCTTGAGTGAGATTCTTAGAGACCACACAAACACAACTTGTTTAAAAGTTTAACTGAACTGAGTTGCTTTTACTTTAAGGATTTTAAGCTGTTCACTTATTCCAATAAAAACTGTGGGTGTCAGTTCAATGAAGAAGCATTCCCCAAAATATAGAGGTTATAATCTTGTTGCAGCTGTTGCTGATTTGACTCACAGCCGCCTCCCTTCTCTTTATGTCAGACTCCTGTTTTCTGCTCCTCACATCACCTGTCTTTCTTCAGCTGTCCCATCCAGTGAAGCAGGAACAATTAATTTATCAAGACATTTCATTCCTAATCTTTAAACCTTAGTTTTATTAGAGTAAAAATAATAAAATGACATGAATTTAAAACTTTATTTAACAAAATATATAATTTTGTTGACAGAGTCACAAAAAACTTATTTAAACCTTGCTAAAGGGATTGTAGTTTTTTCCTGTCGTTCTGTCTGAGTCATTCAGATTTGGAAATGTGTTGATGAGAGTTTTGTTTTCTGGGATCTTCTCACTCAGCTGCTGGGATGAGAAAACAGTCAGGCCCACAAATAAATCAAATGATGTCTCTGAAGGAATAATAGTCCTCTGTTATTCTGAGACTCATTTCCTGACGGGGTAATCTCACACTTTCGTTGCTTGGTGACGGAGACCTGTGGTTTCCTGGAAACTGTGCTGCATGGTTGATATCAAACTTGCCACAAAAGAGCCAAACTTTTTCAAAGTGCCTTTTGCACTTTTGATATTTTATACCTGCCACTTAAAGAGGCTGTGAGGACTTCCTGTTTGATGTGTTTTGGAAATGAAAGGAGATCAGATCTTCTTTTTAACACTACTTTTCTTTTTTCAAGACCGGATACAACGCGACGAGGTAAGGTATTTATCAACAGTTACACATTGTGTTGTTTGAAACGTGACAACAAGTAAACTTTGTCAGTTTGTAGTTTAATAGTTGGTTATTTTAGTGCCTCTCACAGCCCGGTGCTATCATAGGCTAATGTGTTACGTTAGCAAACTCTTATGTCCTGCTCATCTGCCAAATGGAGCTAACGTAACCTCACTCTTGATTTTTATTGCCCTGTCACTCTCCTGTTTAGCTTTCTTCTTCTCTTCTGTCCTTTTTCTGTCAGACAGTTCAGCTCCAGTCTCCACCATCGCTACTAAATTAATCCCAGAAATCGTTTTCAGCAGAAAAAAAAACACAAATCTCTCTTCTCTACTACGCTTTATCAGCCGGCGTTGTCATAGAGACTTCAGCGTGCCGTAAATCAGTCCTGTCCTGTCCATCACTTAGAAAGTCCTCACAGAAACTTTAAAGTATTTGCAGGTTTTTTCTTTTTGTGATCTCCATGATTTTGTCACCTTCCTCAGGTGATGTACTGCAGTAACGAGTGTCGACAAGCTGCAGCAGACCAGTACCACAGGGTTCTGTGTCTGGGTCCATCACAGGAAGATCCAGATCACCCCATCAACAAACTAAAAGATGCATGGAGGTGAGACAGGAGTTTAGAGACATTTTCACACACACCTATATTCAGATAAAAAGATGTCATTGACTTTTATCGTCTTCTCAGGAGCATGCATTACCCTCCAGAGACCGCCAGCATCATGCTGATGGCCAGAATGGTGGCTGTGGTCAAACAGGTGAGTCTCTAATCACTTTTAGCTCCTCATTAATTAAAAAAAGAACTACTTTAGAGTTGAGGAAAACAACTGTAAAAGGAAATTAAATGCAACATATAGTTTGACTTTTATTTCCTACAAACACCTTATAGGTGCCCATCTTTTATTGTGTTAAACCTTGCATGAAATTAACTTTGGTCAGACTGTTATAGATGTGCTAAATAAACAAAAAAGATGAACATGCTGCTGTGAGGACATTTTAAAAGATTTTGCTCATCTGGGTTTTGCTCTTTTGCAAATATCCAATTCGGAGATGAAACGCATCACCAGCAGTTTCAGATTTGATCAGAGAAGGATTCCTCTGTGAGGTGTAACAAACACAAATTGCATACGAATGCACATTTATAACTTAATGACACAAAGTGTAGCATTAATTAATGTTGTGTTTTTTTGTGTGCGATATTTTCCAGGCCAAAGATAAAGCACGCTGGCAGAAGCTGTTTTCACATTTCTGCAGCAGGGCAGCGATTGAGGAAGAGGAGATCGCTCACAAGCTTCTCGGAGACAAGTTCAGAGTAAGTTTTCATCTTTTTATTTCTGCTAACGATATCAAACTGTTGGCAAGCAGAATGTAAAACATGACAGTTCAAAGTGCTGATCTTATGCTTATCACACTTCTTGGAGCTGATTTTGCAAATAAAGACTTCCTTCCACTCCTGAGACAGAGCGTTAATCCCTGTGAGACAGCTTAATGCTTACTGAGTTTGTTTTCTGAGACACTGAACGCACTTTTATCTTTTCAACACTCATCTAACATGTGTCCATAGGGGCAGCTGGCCTTGTTACACAGCCTTTTCAAAGCAGCACTTTATGATGATCATCTCAGTCGGGTAAGTAAGAACATGTAACAACCTTCATGTTTCATTTGAACATAGAGCTGCAACTAAAACCCCGATTCCAATGAAATTTATTGTTCAAACTGATTAACTTATTATTTTTTTGGAGGTGGAATTCTTCACCATTCTTGACTGATGTACAACTTCAACTGATCAACAGCCCAGGGTCTCTGTTGTTGTATTTTGTGCTTCGTAATGCTCCACACATTTTCAATGGGAGACAGGTCTGGACTGCAGGCATGCCAGTCTAGTACCTGCACTCTTTTACTACGAAGCCACACTGTTGTAACACGTGCAGAATGTGTCTTGGCATTGTCTTGCGGATGCTCTTTTTATACTCAGTCATGACACTCACCTATTTCCAGTTAACTTGTTCACCTGTGGAATGTTCCAAACAGGTGTTTTTGGAGCATTCCTCAACTTTCCCAGACTTTTGTTGACCCTGTCCCAACTATTTAAGAACATGTTGCAGCCATCAAATTCAAAATGAGTGAATATTTGCAAAAAAAACAATAAAGTTTATCAGTTTGAACAATAAATATCTTTTTTTGTGTGTATTCAATCGAAAATCGGTTGAACAGGATTTGCAAATCATTGTATTCTGTTTTTATTTACATTTTACACAACGTCCCAACTTCACTGGAATTGGGTTGTATTATTTTCATTATGAGTTTAAGTGAATCTGGTTTATTTTTTTTAACGCTTGGTATTTTGGTCACATTATGAAAAACTGACACCTTCTGTAATCTACACATTAAATATAAAATGTGTAGCAGTGGGCTACAGTTGAATAAGCTCCGCATTAAGACGGGAAAAAGGCAGAAACTACCAAACTCTTAGAGCTGGCACCTGACGAAGCTAAGGTATTATAAGACCGACGGCTGTTTTAAAGGGCATCATGAGACAGAAAAATTTCATGTCCTGAGCGGTGACTTCTCCCAATAAAATGCTGTGGGTATCTCTCTCTCTTTTTTTTTTAACTTTTGTAGCTCATAAAGAGTCATCACTATCAGTTCCAGCTGAAAACTGGAAAAGCGCTGCATGTCTGAGATAAGATGTTAAACTTTACAAGGCCTCCACAATGATGTGTTAAATCCTCCCAGCTCTGACCTCTGACATTAGAATGGAAGCGGATTTATGAAAGGGATGAATCCACCTGTCCTTATAAATAAAGAAGTAAAGATGTGATTGTGTTCCAGTGGTTTGTCCCTGAGGGTTTCCGCTCTCTGTTCGCTCTGGTGGGAACAAATGGACAAGGCATCGGAACAAGGTGAAGACTGTCATCCTTCACTGAGTCTTTTAAAACGCTGAATCCTGCTTATTCTCAAGCGATGTTCCTTCTCTCTCTCTGTACTTCTACTGTGTCCTATTTTTCTCTCAGCTCGTTGAGTCAATGGGTTCATGCCTGTGATGCACTTGAGCTTCCTGCCCAGCAGAGGGAGCAGCTGGACTCTTTTATTGACCAGATGTACAAGGACATCGAGAAAGGTCAGAGTTTCAGCCTTGCAGAGTCATCTGGAGTGGAGTCCGTTTATCACAGCAGAGCAGATTTATATCTTATTGTAGTCATGAGGATTTCTGCTTTTGTCTGATTAAATCTAAAGCTACACATGGTCCTAGAGTCTGACTGCACAGTTTACATTTTTGCTTCATGCATCAGAGATGTCACTCCATGTAATCGTACATATAATTCTTTTTGTTCATTTTTTTTTCATTTCTAATGAATTTAACAGATGATTTTGTGGGTTTCTGTTGCAACCCCAATTCCAGTGAAGCTGGGATGTTGTGTAAAACTCAAAATGAATGAATATTTACAAGAAACAATAAAGTTTATCAGTTTGAATGATAAATATCTTGACTTTGTTGTGTATTCAACTGAATATAGGTTAAACAGGATTTGCAAATCATTGTATTCTGTTCATATTTAAGTGTTACACAACATCCCAACTTCCCTAGAATTGAGTTTATATTTATATGACATAAGGAATGGCGTGAAGTAAGCAGGATGTTAGAGCGCAATTAAAACTGAAAATTTCCACTTTGGTGAAGAAAAACACCATGCTATGTAACGACCAATCAGAATTAAGTATATTTGGAGGCCCATTATCTCCTGCTTCTCGCCAATTCACACATCATGTGTGCACTGAAGGTTTGATTTAAGGTAAAAACTGCAGCACATCCGCTCCGTGTACGTTGCCACCAGCATCAGCTACATCCTGTGATGTACACACAATTCAATTGCGAGAGTTTACTGATAAATTGTGCAGCCCTCGTCTGCAGTGCATCACAGCAGGTCTGAAGTGTTCATTACCCTTGTCTCCTCTTTGTAGCGACGGGAGACTTCCTGAACTGTGAGGGCTCTGGACTGTTTCTGCTTCAAAGCTCATGTAAGTGCTCATGATGTTTGTGTCAGAAGCGCTGTCACTGCAGTTCAACGTGCTTGTTAATCAGGTTAAGAAGCCGTCTGATCACCCTCCTTTGTTGTCTTCGACCTCTAGGTAACCACAGCTGTGTACCAAATGCAGAGGCGTCCTTCCCTGACAACAACTTCCTGCTCCAGCTCAGCGCTCTCAGTGACATCAACCCCGGCGAGGTGAGCTGACTCGTCTGAGTTATGACTGATAAATCCCGGCCAGGGACACAACATCCCTCTCTAGCTTTGTGTTCTCCCTTGTCAGGCAGCATTAGAAAGCTGAGACTTCGAGGTTTGGAGTTGGTTTGTCAAGCTGTCAGAGAGATTGAGAAGCCTTGCATCTGTACGGCACAGTAATGTCACAGCAGCAGCCGCGTTACTTTCACAGCAAAGCTCTGTTTTGAATGCTGGCTTAGACGAGGGAGCTTTGTGTAACATTTCACCAGTACAAAGATGGAAGGACTCAGCTGCATCCTACATGTTGGAGAAACTGTAAATGTCCACACGTCAAGACTGGATGTGTAGATGTTTTTGAAGTTGGAGCTCTTTAACCATTTGTTTGTTTTCGTTCGCTTTCAGGAGATCTGCATCAGTTATTTGGACTGCTGTCAGCGGGACAGGAGCCGTCATAGCCGACATAAAGTTCTGAGGTAAAAAAAAAAACAAAAATAAATAAAGACCTGTCAGGTAATCAATAAGAAACGGATCAGATGGTTATAAATTTAAGCGCGGTCCCCTTAAAGTCTGAAATTAGAAATGTTAGACAAGAATACAATGAGTCAGCTGATGCTTTTCCAGCTCTTCACTTTTTTGCAGTAGCATCCAAAAGCTCCATTTCGGTTCATCTCGGTACGGCATGCATTTTGAAGCCTTTCCTTTGACTAAAACTGGGACAGGTCCCCAAATAACTGACCCATACTGTCCGACTTTTTGGTACCTTTCTGTTGGGGTGCCAGACACGCCAATCCGACCCCAGGAGGTGGAGCTAAAACACTGCAGCCTGTGATTGGTCAAAAGAATCGTCACTTCCTGTGTGACGTCAGTAAGTTTTAATTTAGTTTGATAGTTTTAATAGTTTGATAACTGTTGTGGCATACACCTGAAACTCAACAAGCATTCAGCTCATTGCGACAAAAAAAATTTAATTGTAAACAAAATACCCTGTTAACTTAAACATCAGGGTTGCACGGTAGCGTGGTGTTAGTGCTGTTGCTTCACAGCAAGAAGGTCCCTAACAACATAAGAAGGTAGATGCTTTCACCCTTAATGTCCAACAGTCTTTTTCATCCTTTAAATGGTCCTGTTTGGTTTAAGTCTGTGTCTCACGTCCAATAATCCTCAGTCCCAGAAAGAAGAAGAAAAACCCAAAAGTAATCCAATTCTCCACCGCCGATCGGTCAAACAAAAACTAATGGTCTCCACCTTGAGTTACATCCCCAAACATGAAAACCAAATTTTTTTAGGTGAGTCCAGCAGACTTGCTCCAGTACGAGGAAGATCCAGCCCACTGATGGTGGTAAATCCCCCCCCGACAGCTTTATCTTTAAACACAGTTCTTTGTTTTGTTGTACCTTACATATGCTGACACACAGTTTCCTTTAAAACTCACTGTGTCCTATATCACTGCAGACAGAGTCTGATATGCTTCATTCAGCTTTCTCTCTTTTTTTTCCCCCGTTCTTAAATTATTGACTTTATTTTTTTACTCTTAACACCACCTTTAACAATTCTTTACAGAGAAAAACAGTTTTTATCACAGCATTTATCAGTTTCTCCCTTTTGATTTGACCACCAATGTTTCTTTTTTTTTTCTTTCATTTCTTTTAACACTAATTTTCTAATGTGGCTCTGTCAGGCCGTCACGCTCTTACTGCTCAGTAATGTCTCTCAGCCCTTCATTAAGCATCACTGATGGGTGCGAGGGCCCACTTATCTTGCTTAAATGTTTTAGTTTGAAATGTTTTACTTTAGCTCATGAAGCACTTTAAACACTTTATTTTTCTTTTTATATATAACAGTGCTTCAAATAAAGAATAATTTTTCCACTTTATTCTTGTTTACAAAATCCCCAAATTCTGTCAAAATTTTGTGCCTAAAAAAAGTTAGTTGCAACCAATGCAAAATGTTAGGGTTTTGCCATTTAAGTGCCAAATGTTACTCCAGGTTTAAAACTCAGCTCTTTCAGACTCCATCTGGATCAATAAAAGCCTTCCATGTGATAACGGGGAGTCCTGAGGCAGAGATGTTAGGACTCTGATGGCTACTCTGGTGTTTACACTCCTCATTGATCAGCATGGTGTAGACCCGACTTTGATTTACGCCCCACCATTCACTGAGACGGAGTCGGTGTTAAGATCTGTGAGATGTTTAAAGCTTTTATTGCATCCTGAGATAATCGTCAGCCTTGTAACAAAGTAGTCTGTGCTCCAGGCGGGTGGTGTAAACCTTCAAAAGCTCTCATATCATACCAGCTGATGTGAGACTATTAATCGCTTCTCAAGCATTAATTAGTGTTAAAAACTCATTTGCTGTGGAGCACAGTAGCTTCCGAGCAGCTTTGGAAAACAGCGGAGTTTAATATGCCCGTGATTAATTCAGCTCTTGTCAGGCGAGCAACAATGTGACTGCTGGAACATTTTCTTCTCAGGGAGAACTACCTGTTTGTCTGCTCGTGTCCAAAGTGCGTCTCCCAGATGGATGAGCTGGATGTGACATCAGACGAGGAGGAGGAGGAGGAGGAAGGCGAGGCAGAAGGTGAAACGGAGGGGGATGAGATGGAGGATGAGATGACAGATGTCTGATGAAAGACTTGCTCCTTCTCAGCCGTTTTCATTCCTGCCACCACGCTAGCTAAGCGACCATTTCAGCCCTGAAGAATAAAAAGCAGTCCGGACGTGTGGAGAAGTGTCTCATTATTTGCAAATTTCTCTCATTTGTTTTCTACTTTCAGAGATGAGAAACAGAAAGGTTTCTCTTAAAGAGTGAGGCTGTATGAAGTGAGGCTGTATTCGGACGACGATGATGATGATGTTTAATTATATCTGATCTACTTCAGCACACCGGGGGTTTAAAATAAAACAAAGACTTTGACTTTGAACTTCAGAGGTTTTGATCACATCTACATTAGTTGAACAATGAAGCTCTGACATGCCTTTTTATCCCCGGAGAATGTGCATGAAAAGACCAACGTGTCCACACAGATCATTAAATATGAATAAAAATTCTTAAATCTACGGTAAATGAATAACATTAGCTGCTTCTTTTGACCAGTGAACTTATCCTGCAGTCACATGCTGTGAGGAGAGTCCAGTTACCAAGAAACCTTTGATTTATCTTGTGTGTTCACAATCTTTGACGTCAGGGTTTGATGCGATTAAAACTATTGTTTTTTTTATTGCCGCTAATTAAGCTAGGTTTCTCAGTTTGGACAGAAATTGGTACGATTTCTGTCTTTGGTCCAACAACTTCCTGTCACCTTGTTGAGCCCCCCTCACCTTAACCCTTTGAGCACAGCTCTGTTGCTGAGGTGAGTACTGAAAGGTGACAGGAAGTTAAGGGAAATGTCACATGGCTTATTGAGAATTTTAATATTTTCAAATTCTTCTATAATAATAATTGACCTATGGCTAAGTCCCGCCCTAAACGGAATGAGCCAATCACAGTGCGTATAGCAATCCCATACACTCGGACATTCTCTGCCCGGACATCCAGTGAAATGCATTGCAGAGAGGTTTCGTTTGGTATTAGTTTTTCTCTGAGATTTTAAGCTTATGTATGGTCACATGGTGTTCATGAAGTACATGCAAGTCAGACACATGGTATCCTGAAGAATGGGCGACAGAGTGTATTTTTTTTCAACCTTTTCCTTAAGGCACATCTAAAGTTGTGTGGTAGACCACAACATCAGTTCAACATGCATAAAATTAACAAGGATGGTCACGTCTGTTCTAAGTCAACATCGTATGTGAGGCAACATATTGTCACTTTGTTGTAAAGAAATACAAAGTTATCTTTAACACTAGAACCGCCACAGCAGTCTGATGGACAGTGTGAGATTTTCTCTAATGTTAGCGTTAGCGCCTAGCGTTAGCGCCTAGCTGTTCGTCATCTCTTTGTTTGTTGGAGTTCATTGGCCTGTTTTGTTCTAGTTTTTGTCCTCTGGTGATCGTCCATCATTGTTAGCTGTTGTCCAAAGAGCTCTAGTTAAACTAACTTGTTTTATCTTAGCTTCATTAGCTTATCCGTAACAGCCCAGATAGCTCCAAACTAACAGAGACACTCTTGGTAAAGATGGTAAAAGAGAGGTTAGATTTTTCTCATGACCGATGCTGATCCTCTATCTTGTCTGAGATGCTGATGGTAACCAGATGTGGTTTATCAGGTTTGCTCCGGGACCTGGAAGTTTTGTCTTGTAACTGAAGCTTTTTATGGACCTTCAACAATAAAAATGATTCATAAATCCCTCAAATGTGTAATTTAGACCCTTTTGGTAACTTCTAGATGATATCTGATCTTTCTGTCTCCAAAAATCATCAATGGCCTCCTGTGAAATATCTCCTACTGTGACACCTCCTATTGCGCCTGACACTGAATGTTTATTGTTTGTCGAAGTTAGTGGAGGGGGCGTGGCTTAGCTATGGGTCAATTTTCAACTCAATTTTATTTATAGAGCACTTTAAAAACAACCACAGCTGAAACAAATTGCTGTACATAAAAGGCATAAAACAAATAAAACGATAGTATTAAAATATTGTTAATCATATAATAACTGCAGACTATGCTGGCTCCAAAGAAAAACAATGAAAGAGGGAGATTGTTTTCAATGTAAAAACATGATGAAGTCCCTCAAAATTTTTGGGGAGAGCCCCCCCCACCTCCCAAAATGCTACTAAAGCCCTCACATCAGTTAGTCGTACAATCAACAAATGATCCACTTTTTATTGGATGGAGTGCCAAATTATCAAAATTATCTTATACACTCCTGAACAAAATCCTAAGACAAGGAAAACAAAATTGCAAGAATTGTTTTAATTTTTCACAGGAGGTTCGTAAGCAAGAAAAAAAAAAGGAAGAAGAAACGGGAGCAAGAGCTAAAAAACAGTAGGTCATTTAATGCAGACTGCATTAAAAATTAAACAGCCTGTTCATCAGCTGATAAAAAGTTTATGACCATAGCCTTCAAAAGCCAAAATCTGTTCACACCCAGGCCGTGGATTCTCTTAACAAATGTATGAAGCTACTCACCTTTGAGTCCCTTTTTTTGACACTTTTAGTTCTATTCAGGGTTTTTTTTTCCTCTGGTTTTTGTCTTTTGTTCTGTTTCTTCCTTTTGCATTTTGAAGCTCTACTTACAACCTACTTACGATCCGAGGAACGAAATGTGAATTCTTGTACTTTCCCCCCGCTCTTAAGATTTTGTTCAGGTTCGTATATCAAAGAGATCTGTAGGCACTGTGTGAATACAGGATAAAACCCACATTGGAATTATAGTTCTGCTGCCCAATAGGTTAAAATCACATCTCCAACCAAGCCAAGCGGTCGAAAAGATGAGAAATTCATTACATGGAGGTCAGATTTAAAAATAAATAATGAAAGAAAGAGAGAAAACATAATAAAATATTTGTTTATTGAGCTCCGCTGTGCCTCTCTGCTTGAAACTACACTGATAAACTGAGGGCGGTGAATCATAACAGTAAATTTAAGGCTCTGAAAAACAAAACCATGAGCTGAAAGAAGCTATAAAAAAATAGAGCGCTCTGTGACATTGCAGTTTTTCATCCCCTGTGTGGAAGTTTTGATAAGTTTCAAATTGAGCCTGAAAGTCTGTACTTAAACCAGTTAGTCCATCATTGACCCATTCGGTCCACAACCTCCAATGTGCTGGAGTAGAGAGCAAAATAAAACTTCTCTATAGCACTGTGCCTGACCTCCAGGTTCATCAAATGTGAATCAGAAAAAATAAAAACAGGCAGCAAAACTCATTCCTTGCATTCTTAAGGCGACATTTTCAAGCGAAGACCGACTCGTTCTCCGGTGAATCACTCCTCTTTAGAAGTTTCTTACCTGACGCTGCATAAAGAGCTGAAGAGGCTTTTATTTATGCTCTGTTGTAATAAAAAGCTTGTCATACAGAAGGCATCCAGCCAGAAAATAGTTTAGTTTTCATACCATGATCTATGGTGTTCTGGTAAACCTTACTCATGTATTGTAGAGACCTTGAGTGGAAAATTGCCCTGTCAGTTACTGTTTGCCCTTTGTTGAGAAGTGTATTTCAAACAGCGGTTCCACATGAGTGAAACTGCTGCTGCTTCCCCCACATGAATCAAAGAACAATGACTGTAATCACAAATCCCAATATTTTCAGTTACACCACAAAGATTGGAAATATTGAATAAGTAATCCCATTTTCTGAGTGGGCAGTGACGAGAACGTGGCTTCGTATGTCACATAAGTTAAATCTGAGTACTATGACGGCAGCAGAGAGGAGCGCGGCGGTTGTCGTTTTTACTACTCTGGTATAAAGCATTGAAATTGAATGTGTGTTGAGTCATTTATCTGCCTTACACACCTCCTCCGTTTGCAGCAGAGGATTGTGCTGGTAAAATATTTGTTTAGTCTTTGCATATTAAGCACAAACCCTTGCTCAAATTGTCCTCCTCGAGGGGATTGGAGTCTTAACTAATAACTGTTTTGTGATGACATCTCTCCAGACAGCTTTTTGCTTCAGGCACTTGCACATCCAGAACCGCACATCTCATTACACATCATTAATTTCTTAATGGATTGAATGAAGCATTTGGCTGCCTCTAAGCTGACATTAAGAGCCGTCTGATTGGTGTGAGCAGATACTGGATAGGAATAAGACAGGATGGATGACTGTGACGGTTTTTTACACCGAAAGCAACAAGAAGCTCCAGACTTGATCAACATAAAAAGCATAAATATAGGAGACAGCAAGTGATGGGGCCCTTCAGTCGTCCTAAAACGATGAGGAAAAATTCATGGTGCGTTCATAGTGGATGCTCCCTCCTTTGATGCAAAGCCAACTGTATCAGAGACAAGAACACACATTTGACCCACCTAGAGAAATATTCAAAGGCCCTCTTTGATCTGGGATTGAGCTGGATAATCAATTTTAGAACTGACTGCTGCACATAAGATACTTTAGTTTGGGTGAGATAGAGCTTATAGGCCGTTCCACCCAATCGGTGCCTTTGCTTCTTGTACCTTTCTAAAATAAAGGTAAATTTCTGTAGTTTTGTTCCAACTCTAAATCTGATAACATACATATCTAACTACTAAAAATGTGTGTTGGCTCATCTCAGGAGTCCTGTTCCCTAAACTCGTCGTGACGTCTAAAAAGCATGTTTAAAAGTTTGTCAGCTTGTTTCCTGCTGCTTTTCTGCAGCACTTTGTGGGAGCTTGATTTCCTGTAAGTATTTTATTCATATTGTCAAACTGATCTCAAATCTTAACAGCTTAAGTCATGAAAACTCTAAAATGCTAAAATCAGCATTAGGTTAACTAATATTCAGACTAATAAATCAATTGACTAGAGGACTCTCCTGGTCCTGGTCCTCAGTCCTGTTACTCCTCATTTGAGTAACATGAAATATAGCCACATGGCATTTATGCTAATAGCATGTTGACGCTTAGCACATAACAGTGATTAAGTGATTTCAGTAACAGGACTGAGCTGAGATTTGAACCCCTCAGTCAGAGTGTAAATATCATTGAATATACAAAAAAATAAATGAGTGAGAACTTACTTTTTGCCTTCCCATGGCCTGCAGAGAATCTGAATGATGCTACTTCCTGTGACCCATGTGGAATATTTCAAATTTTTCCGAGGAGGTAATGTGTTAGGGTAACAGGACTGAGTGAAAACCGGGGACATCACTGAAGTCTGAATTTTAACTAAATTGTTTTTTTTGTTTTTTTTTTTAAAGAAAAAAAAAAAAAATAAATAAACTTAAAGTATAGTTGTGATAAAGAGTAAAACAAATGTGTAAAAAATTAAATTTCTGAAGGATTGAGATGATTATATTTCATGGTAAAGTCTAATTATAGGAAGTGGGGGGGTCCGATTGTGGCCTGGTTTTCCTGCGGACCTGTTGTGGACCCTGTGTACTGAGGCAGCCTGTAACTACCCTCACAGTCGGGAGATGGACTCCTGAGGCTTGTGAGGCTCTGGGGGACTGCTTTGAATGCAAAGACTGGAGAGCAGCATGGACATCACAAACTTTATTTAATGTTTTTTTTTTATGTTTGTTTGATGTGATTTTTATAATTTCCCCTGCCAGACACCTGAATTTACCTTCAGGGATTAATGAAGTAAATTCTATTCTATTCTATTCTATTCTATTCTATTCAGAATTATTCAAACAAGTGAAGAAAAATCCTGATTTTCTCCATAGATGTAATTTTTAGTTGCCAGTTTACCAGGCTCCAGCTCCAAATGAGTCCATCATTATAATGCGTTTTAAAAGATTAACATAAAACTTTCATTTAACCAAAGTGATCATCAATAGTCAATGTTTCTCCATTGACCTTTGAGGCTTTCTTCAATTCAAACTCCTGTCATTGCTGCCTCAGTTTCTAACTCAACCTTCGTGTACAACAGAGGAATATTTAAAAAAGAACACACATCACATCCATGAAAGGGTTCACACCTGGGACCCAGCATGACAGGAGCTTGAATCTCTGGACACATCATACAGATGAAGCCCGGCAGAAGCTCAGCAACGTCAGAACGCAGCAGCTTGTTTCAAGGGTCAAGCTTTGCTGAGGCGAACATACCGCATGTGCTTCCACATCTCACAGTGTGAACGTTTCAACTAAGCAGAGGTCAAAGAGTGAGCCTTGAGAGTTGAGGCCACATATAAAGGGTTAATTTGAGAACACAGAGCAGGGAAGTGAAGCGAGGGCGTTCGAGGGGGAGGCTTCTTGAGGGCTATTATTACTGTGCAGAGAAAGAGCCTTTTATTCTAACAAACTGAGTTCAAAACACTTCATATACATTTCAAAGACCACAACCATCTGAAAGAGTCGATTGCTGCTGTTGCTATATCATGCAGATGAAGGAGGAAGAGCCCTCGACTCAATTAAAAGAGATGAAAGACGGCAAATTTATCTTGTAACTGTCGATATATAAAAAATCTGTCTCTCTGCAGCTTGCTGGTAGGAGTGCACTGCACATTGCTCTATCAGAGATCTCTAAATCTCTCAGCTTGGCCTGCTGACGCACCTTAGCTCTTAAATCTATACAGCTGAATAAATTATGATTTGTGTTTTCAGTCAGGGCCTGTAGGATGCTGAATCACTCAGTTCGACAAGAGGTAAACGAAACCTGACTCTTCTCACCCAGACGTCATAGAAATCAACAATTTAGTGCTCATAGCAAACATAGTTGGAATTATAAATCTACCCCAATATCTTTGATTTTCTCCTTCTTTACACATTACTAACTTTCCAAACACACAATTAAATGTAGTCCTTTTAAAAATCTGTTGTATGTCTAGAATCAGACATTTGTATACAGCATCACTTCTATCTGGAAAACTAATGGGAACAAAATATTTTGACAATGTATTGCTCTGAAAATGGTTAAAAACAACCTAAAATCAGTCACAATCAGCAAAAAACACCCATGAACTTCCTAAAAGTCTGGTACCTGGTACTGATTTGCTGTGAGTGCCTTGAGCCAGATACCAGACCATAAAGGTTGCGTTGAATGTTAGGAGGGCCAGCTATATATTAGAGTCCCTGTGAGGACTTTCTAAGTGATCTTGAAAAAGTCTCACTTCTAGATACCAGCCTGATATAATCCACAATTCAAAATGAGATTATCAGCACCAATAAAGGTTATTTCTAAATCTGTTTCTCAGCTTCCTTGATTAAAGTGTCCCGTCGGACAGGACCAGATTGATTTACACAACGCTGGCTAATGAAGTTTAATAGTGAAAGGGGGGGTCTGTGTTTTTCTCTGCTGAAAACATTTTCTTTGATTAATTTAGTAGTGATGGTGGACACAAGAGCTGAATTGTCGGACAGAAAAAGGACAGAAGAGAAGAAGAAAGCAAAACGGGAGAGTGATAGAGCACAAGCTAAAGGCTAAAACAAGGGTTTAGCTGTTAGCCTACAGATTCGTCCCTGAGCGGCTACTAAACTACAGTACAAACTGACAGAGTCTGCTTTTTGTCATGTTTCAAACAACAGGCCTGTGTGAAACTGTTTATAAATACCTTACTTCGTCACATCGTATCTGGTAAAAAGTTATCTTGAACAAAGAAAAGTAGTGTTAAAAAGAAGATCTGATCTCCATTTATTTCCAAAACAAACACACGCCTTGTTAAGAGTCATATCATGACAGTGTGTGCTTAAACTGGTTGTACTGACAGCAAAAAATGCAGATTTTTGCATTAGAGATGCTATAATGAAAAAAAAAAGAAAAGTTGACTGAAGTATTGCAGGTTAATTTTTCTGACTATCAACGCCTTGGTTAATCAACGAGTGTTGTTTCCTGTTACGTCTGCAAGTCTGTCTACTAAATTTATTCTATAGCCCGTAAACTTGATCATTACTGTCCCTGTTTTCTTCCGTCATATTTTTATTAAAAGCTGATTTTAATCCAAATAATGAGTCACAGAGCAGTGCAAAAACAGGACTGGTTGTTTCACTCATTTAGTTTGTGTCTCCCTCTGGCCTTGTTAACATCTTTCCAGCCTGTGCTTGATTCATCTTCCAAGGTGAAAGGTGGTCTGTGTTGTTTTGACTGCTGGTGTGAACGCTGCATCACTGTTATTTGCTCGAAATGGAAAAAAAAGAAAAAGAAAAAGAAATTCTGAAATAGAAGCTGCTTCTCAGAGACTGACTGCTTGAAAACAGGCCCCCCATATGGAAACAATCTCCAGCCTACATTAGAGCTGTTCAGATCGGTTAACACGACGGATACCATTGCTGCCTTGGAGGGCTACTCCAGAGCCAAAGTGATGGACGACTGCTTCATGTGAAATCAGCCGACCTGCAGCAAAGTTATTGCACTTTAGCTCACCCTGCATAAAAATAAACACAGGAGAAAAGCACAGTTTAAAAAGACAAACATGGCTGCTGAGTGACCCGCTGCTTTTGATCAATGCTTGAGATTTCTGAGGTTCACTTCTGCTGAACACCTTGGTCAAAAACTGTACAAACTATACAAATTGCCAACAGAACCTCTGCCATGTAGTCATTAGGGATACTTTTGAAACACTGTGGGCCGCTCCGTGCCATCACATTCATCCTGAAGGTGAGACGTTTCAGACCTCGGCGGCGTCATTGTGACCTTGCAGCTCGGCTTGAACCACTGGAGCCGAACATGAAGAATTGAGCTGTGAATCACCCAAACTGAGGCTTTAGCATCACAGCATAACATCTGCTGTAACACTGACAGCATGTTTGTGAGTTTGACAGAGGACTCCAGAGGAACAGGCTATTTATGGCTCCTGTGATGGTTTATGGAACAGGTTTTTTTGTTTGTGTAAACACAGTTTTGCTCAGAGGTATCATATTTGGAAAAAAAAGAGTAAGATTCTGTAAGAATGATGGATGCTTTACTGATCTGATCAGCTGAAACAGTGCGAATGTCTTATTCTAATACTTCTTCCAAGAACAAATGGAGATCTTTGTTTCCTCTTGGTTTGGCTGTCTGTTCGACAAATGGTGTTTCATTTTGGTGAGGACTTGGAGAGCTCTACAAGCATTGATTACAATTATTGAAGTATTCATGAACCACAAAGAATCTGTAACAGCTCTTTGTGGAGCTACGACTTTTCAGCAGGTGGTCAAAAGTTTTCACCAAACTAACCACATTGTAGCTTGTTTATTTCTTGTCCCATGAGGAAAAATCTTCTTACTATCGATCAAGCCCCATATTCACAAAACATCTTAAAGCTAAAAGTCACGCCTTATTTTCCAATTTAGGAGAAACTCTCAAAAATAATGGGTGTGTCAGTCCTAATTTTAGGACTTCTAAATTTTTCATCTTCAAGTATTTGACAAAGCTTTTTCGTGCTAAAAAAAGCTCCTAAACCTATGAGAAGTTAGTAGAGGACACCTAAGTTACTCAGACCAGTTCAGAAAGAATCCCAGTCAGTAAAAGGCTGCATATATGGAGATCTGCTAATCGTTAAACCAGATACAGCTGCTTTCAATTAGCTAAATACAGACTTGAGTGACTTCTATATAGAAAATCCTCACAAAGAAACATTCTCTGTCAGCCAATCACTTTAGGTATCAACAGTTACACAGCGCTGTTGTTTGACACGTGACAACAACCAAACTTTGTCAGTTTGTACTGTAGTTTAGTAGCCGGCTATATTTAGCGCTACTCACAGCCTGGTGCTCTGAGACGTATTTGTAAGCTAACGGGTGATGTTAGCGAATCCTTATGTCCTGCTCATCAACCAATCAGAGCTAACATAACCCAGTGCTTAATTTGTGCCGGAGCTAGCCGGAGCGCGCTCCGGGACCTCTTGGATCGGATCCGGGACCTATTTGATCCGCTCCGGCACCTCTTTGATCTGCTCCGTCACCTTTCCTGTCAATAAATAAACTGTGTTTTTAGCTGTGTTTTCTCTGCACTTTAATCCTCTCTGAAGTGAAGCCTGTTGGCTTATTTCTTATGCATTTTACTCAGAAATTAGGTAAAACGGGGGGAAAGTGATTCATGCCGTAACGCGTCACAACGCCATGCGCATTGGGAAGGTATTGTTTCTGCACCGGCACCGCGCGCAAACGACACTTAACAGCCAGGTGACGGACGATGTTACACTTGGCCTACTAAAATGTCAAAGCGACAAACAAAACTCTCAAGTTTCTTTAAACCAGTCGGTCAGCCAGACCCCAAACTGGCCAAAGTTGTTCCGGAGGCAGAGCCCGGCTCCGCAGATACGGGTGGTGACAGCATGATAGCCGCTGAAGATGTGGTCTGTGCAGTGCGAGTGAAAACGTGGTGTAAAGTCCCATCATTGTGTGGCATGATTAGCGCATCATTGCTTCATTTGTATATCAGCGTTTTCCAATCAGCACCTTGGACAGTCACTGAGTGAGCTGCTTGGTGTTGTGTGTGTGCGTGTGCGTGAGTGTGTGTGTACACACAGTTGCACCGTGATTGACACTTGACAGTGACAGAGTGACACTCTGTTCAGGCTTTCTTTTTAAAATATTATATATTCAGTCCTAATTCAATTTCCCCTCCATCTGAAGGGAAAACATATGGAGTGAGGACAAGACAGCCTTCCAAATACAGACCTTTTTTCTAATTCTTTCTTGATTTTTGATTCTCAGGCTTTTGTTCAATTTATTGTATTTATTTTTTTCTGGCGTGGTGCTTACATGACAGTGACACACAAAAAATCCCATTAGCAATAAAATATGTTTATTTGCAATATGTCAGTTATTTAAATTGCTCATTCCAAATTGATTCCAAGTGTTCTGATGGGCCACATGGTGTGCCAAATGTTTCTGCAAATGTTATACTAGATAAATGCGGAAATTAAGGTCAAAAAGAAGATAAAAACGCGCTAAAACCCAAGAAAAAAGGTTTCTTTCGGCGCACAATTTCGAAGGGGGACCCGGCACCTGATTGGGGACAAATTAAGCACTGACATAACCTCACTCTTTATTCTATTGACAGACTCTCAAGTTTGATCAGATCACTGCAGTATAACTGCTGCATGTGGGTTAAAATGAACATTATCATGATCATTTTAGCCTTCAGCTTGTGTTTAAGCCTTTAGCTTTTGTTTTAGCCTTAAGCTGGTGTTTTAGCCTTTTACTTGTGTTTTAGTAATCATCCCGTGTTACAGCCTTTAGCTTGTGTTTCTGTCTTTAGCCTGGGCTCTATTACTTACCGTTTGGCTTTCTTCTTCTCTTCTGTCCTTTTTCTGTCTGACAGTTCAGCTCCAGTGTCCACCATCACTACTAAATTAATCACAGAAAATAGTCTTGTCTAAACTTCATCAGCCAGTGAAGTTATGAGCTGAGTAATAAGTTCAAAAAGAGTGACCTTGACCTGACCACAGCCATACACTATTATTTAGTATTTGGTGAGTAATGAGTGATCTTCTTGATAAATATGTATATTTTTTTCATTCAGCCAATGAAAAAAAAAATCTGTGCTAAAATTAACCCTCACAGAGAGTCTTTCTTTTCATTTTCCTTTCATCAGTACAAAGATAAAAACATTGATAGACAGATGAGCAAACATCCTCATTACTCTGGAAATGATGAGCTCATTAACTCAAATGATTTTAGTCTGAATTCTTGTTTTGACATCGTCTCTTAGATCAACTGAGGATCTGTGTTTTTTTCATTCCTGTTGAGTTTTTTAAATTTTTCTTTCCTTTCCTCTGTGGTGGTTTGGGACCTCCAGTTCACATATTTTCTCCCAAACCTCTGAGTTTTAGGCCTGGACAATTGAAATAAGACCATTGTGCTTTTTATGCGAAGGGGGTCAGCTGTGATCAACGGCGACTGCTTGGATGAATTCTTCCTCTATGGTCATGCCAGACATTCCCCCTGACACCAAACACAGTCTGACTCATGTGCTGCAAATGAGGCATTTGAAACACTTTGGCTATTCAGTTTTATCTCTCGCTATCTCATTCTCACATCTCTTGCAGGACATTTAACACATCCTTGCTGGATGAAGCTAATTCTTTCTTTCGGCTGTGGCATTTCAAAGACCGCAGTGTGGAAAAAAAAGCAACAGTATCCAATTATGTGCAGCTTATTCTTGCTAGTCAGTATCATAAGCGTGCTGGAAGGAAAGCTTGACTGGATAAGACACTTTTCAGCATCAAGAGCTGCTCTCACATCCTTTGAGCAGCTGGTTGATGGACTGATCATCGTGCAAAAGGTCACGTTCATGAAATAATTACACCAGGTTTCTTTTAGTGCAGAAAAGACAATCGAGATGAAAAGATTCGGTTTCTCTGACGTTGTTTTTCTATTTGGTTTTATGACAACTGTTTGAGGTTTAGACTGGCGCATTCACAACAATTAAAACAAAACGCCTCACATTTCAAAGACATTTCAAAGATAAATGTTTTTTTCATCTCCAGAACACCTTCTTACTTGTTTCATTACCTGTCTGAGAATCTATTTCTTTTTTAGAGTACATCTACTGTGTGTTTCCTCTGAAAATCTGCAGATTTCATGTATTTCAGATGCACTTTGAATTGAATACCATTTATAACATTAAAAATAATAAATATTGTGTCCTTTACATATGTAGTGTGACATACAGGAAGACATCCTGCTTCACAGCGTTTCACTCGAAAACAAAAAAAAAAGAAAAATAAGAAAAAAATCTGGGTTCACACGGAAACGCTGAGGGACTGAAAACGCTGTAGTGTGCATATCAGGCCTGTAGGAGGGGATATAACCGTAGAGTCTTTTGGAAGTCTGCTGCCAAAGAAGAGTTGGGCTGATCCTCTGGCGTATGTATTAAATGCGTCTTATCTGAGTGCAGAAGTGGAGCAACAGATGCACATTTTGTTGGAAGGCAGTCAGCAGATTCAGCAGCACGAGCACAACACGGTAGTCCGCCACTGAACCGTTGTTGTTGTCCAGTTTGCGCATGGCAATCAAAAGTTCCCACAACGGAAGTGGAATGCTCACAAGAACGGAGCATGATGCCAGCATTTCCACCAAAAACTCCAATTTTTGCTGTTTATACAGCAATGGAGGCTGCAGTGTTTCAGAAAAATTCCACTCTGGTGGGCGTTTTAAAAAAGTTGCATTTTAGGTCGGCTCAAACTGTGTTTCCGTATAAACGAGAGGCCCGAAACGCAACAATACTTTTGCGTTTCATCCTAAAACCGCTGTCGTATAAATGGGGCCAAAGACACCAGCGCCCTTTCCTGGGACACCTGCACCTTTAAACAGGGCAGAGTCAAGTGTGTGCCTGACGGAAACTTCTCTGGCAGTTTTGACCTCTGTGTTTGTTTTGTTATACTTTAGAGTCCTTTTGTTTTCTTATGAGGCATCTCTAGTAGCCATTGTGTTTTTCTGGGTCTCCCTGACGTATTGATTTTTCCATCAGTGGTTGAGTTTTCTCTTTATATTTGCAAAGCTGTGTTATTGAGTCCCACAGCCCCTCCTTTGACACCTGCATTTAAGCATAAGTGAGGAGCAGGGGGGTAAGGGTGGCCAGGTTTTTGCGGGACTGCACAGAGACTATAAAGGCCATTCCACCGAATCGGTGCCATCTGCATCCCTTGGAAATTAAATATATAAATGCATGAAAAAATTAACTGTAAAAAACATTTTTGTATTAAGCCAAGTGTCCTGCACGTTGATCTGATTGTATGTTGAATAAAAAGAATTTAAAAAATTAATTTAAAGTACCATGAACACAGGAAAAATAGCATTTGTTGCCTGTCCTCACTTTATTATCTTTAAGGAGGATGTATTTGTGAGATGAGCAGCAGAGCTGAAAAACTGACAGATTTTCTCTGCCAATGCCAAACAGCTCATTCTGCTTTTGTTATCAACTCTTTTTTTGAGATTAGGCTGAAAATCAGGTGCTCGATTCGCACCTGATCGGAAGCAAAAATCTATAATAAGCTTACTTCTTGTGCTGTTTTTATGTCTATAAATATCATGGATTTTGTGGTTTAAAGCTGTAACTATTCCATCTTTTTTTTTTTTTTGACTCAAAGTAGATGAAGTCGTTAAGCAGTCTCGATATGTAGTCCGCCCTTTTTCCAAGTTGTTTAACCAATTCATCAATTAATTTATCCTGAGACCAAAATTGGGACGAAAAGAAGCAGAATGTGTAAATAATCCTGTTGGATTTCACATATTGATTTCAACACCAGCCCCTGGTTTGAGGTCCCTCTGTGAGTTTAGTCCCCCCACATCAATCTCTGATGAAACACCCGCAGGTGACGCAGGGCTCTGTGAAGATTTATCATCTCCATACTTAAAACCAAAAGAAAATGACCCCTCATCTACAAATTTCACTGCTTGCTCCCAAATGAAATGGCCTGTGTGTGAAAGTAACCTCCCCTCCCCTTCCCCCTCCTCATCACGATACACCCTCAGGACACACTCTGTCCAGCATCGGGAGGGAGGAAGCCTGTGTCTACTACTTTGTGTGGTTATATGAGTTCCTCACTATTTCCATTGATTATACATAAAAGGACCACATGGGAGTCTCACTTTCACAAGCCCCCCTTCATTACGCTTTCAGGCGGGAAATCTGTCATGTGCACGGTGTTACATTTACAAATATCCACACTTCCTTCACAAAAACAGCTCTTGGTATGTAGACAAACCTTTTCCTAAGCACCTCTGCATGGTTTCATATCATAGAACTTAACAAATGATTATCTGTGTTTACTGCACATCGCAAGCCTTGAGCTACAGGCAGGTCTTTTATTGGAGGAAAATATTGTCAGCCATTAATATCACCTCAGGACATCATCTAATTACTCTGCAACACCCTGGCTGGAGCAAACAATAAGCATGTTATCAAGTGCAGACTGCCTATTAAATCTCACGTCTGTTCACGAAATTAACAGATAAAACATTTAAATGGGAAGGCAACACTACACAACGCAAGCATCCATGTGCCACAACCCTCAAGTGTTTCACAAATGAGTCAGTTTTTCACCTACAGCGCATCCTCAGCAGGCAGGTTCAGGTCAAATGAAGTCAAGTTTCATGTGCTTCTTCCAGACGTGAGGTTCTCCCAAGGCCCCCTCGTTTTGAAACTGAATCGCTACAGTTTCATGACTGGGTTTAGGGGTGCAAAAGCTCCAAGCACCAGCTGGAAATTTAATTAAGACTTGAATCTCGGCGGCAGAGGAGAGGATCCACCCAAAGAGTCTCAGGAGCCACCATGATTCTGCTGTGGTTCCTCAAGAGACGTATTTTAGCTTAAACCTGTTTACTGTGACAAGGGCTAAAGGCTCCTGAAGTGACAGATGTTCCTCTTTAATGTGATGGAACGGTTTATTTTGGGAAGGTGAGGTAGCCCACACAAGAAGCTGAAGATGCTTCACTCTTTTTTGAGTCTTTAACTGGTCCAGCCTTTTGTGTTTTTCCCCTCAACTTTAGAACTTTAGGGCGATTAAATAAAACTGCTTTTTTTTTTAACTCACACCCTTCTTTTTTGGTTCACTAGTCCTAAAAAACAAATTTTGGGTTCAAGAAAACACTTGTTGGTAAAGAGTCATTGTAGCTTTAAGCAAGGTGCTCTCAAAATGACATTGTTTTCTGTAAAGTTGGTTTCAGATTCATATGAGTCATTTCTGCGTATGTTTAATTACTTTTGGGATTCATAAAAACATTTTTCAATTATTAAAATGCCTTGAAGGAAAATATCCTGGCTCCAAACTTCAGATGATGGTTCATATTCTTTTGCTGACTGCTAGGACTGTATTCCAGATTTTAAACACTGGTGTATCCGTTCAGTTGTGAAGGGACAGCCAGAGCGTTGTGTAGGACGAGGAAAGCAACAAAGGCCTCTCTCATGATGCTGGCGGTCTGTTTGTGGCTGGGTGAAGAGACTTGAGACACCAGAGGGAAATCCATCAAACCTTCAAAGACTGAGCGCAGCGGGGAGTGTTGGCAGACGGCTTCGTTTGGACAGCTTGAATACCTTACAACACAACTCTTGTCGACAGTCAAGCACACTCATCGCCATGAGGAGATGAACAATTTACAGGCAAACATATTCACAGCTACAGCAGGGATTCCCAATTAGAGCTCTTTATACCACAACATTTCTACTGCGTCCACTGAGAAAAAGTGTGAAAGATAGCCAGCGAGAGAGAAGATGAGCAGTCTGAGTTTTATTGAGAATATTTTCCTCTGAGGCCATGAAACAGAGAAAATAAATGTTAAAGTCAGGGTTGGTAGTCAAGGAAAACTAGCATGAATTAGAATGTAGCATCTCCTCGGGTCTCTGTTTAGCTCCCGCCTTCCCACACTCGGAGCTCCTCCAAAATGACGCCCCCGCTCACATGCACGAGCGCACTGATTTGCAATCGTATGATGGTGATTGATTCAAAACCACAGCCTCAAACCTGCACATCCGCACACCGTATTTGTTTGCACTACAAACCAGTTATCTGGGTATAGATAGTTTTTCTGCCATTCTCCAGCGTATTTGGATTCCTCTTGGTTATGCGCATTGAATTGAAAAAAACTGGTTTCATAGATTGGATCCTAAAAAATTAAATAAACAAAAAACTAGGATGCTAAACGCTAGGATTGGTTGGTGTTTTCCCAGGTTTACTTCTGCAGTAGACAGCAGATATTTTTTGCTCTATTTTAAGAACACATCATGTATTGATTGTCATCGTGACATAAAGATCATTTTAATCGGAGTAAAAAAAAGTTGATCAAAATCTGATTACCAACCCTGACTTTAAGTCTTAATTGTCTAGAAGGATTAGCCTAATGCTAGCATTGTTAAACTAAGAAAACAGATGTACCATTGAATATCTAAAAATATTGTCTTACTTATATCTGGCTAATTAGTAAACGTTAAGCTAAAAGTAATGAAGCAATGCTTAAAACAGTTCGTTCAAAGAAAAAAAACAACAATAATAAAAAACTCAATTGTAGATACGATCAGCAACATCCTGTTCCTCTAGAGAACACTGATTAGCGGCTACAACACAACCAGCAGGAGGACAATTTTTAGTTGCCTGTGGGATCCAAAAGTGAGCACCTAAGTTACTTTTACTTTTTATTCAGCTTTTCTCAACGGTGAATGAATTTTTACAGGTATAAAATCAAAAATCAAAATGCAAGAGAAATACAATCACACTTTTTAAGAAGCTCTCTGTGCACTAATCCATGCTTAACAAAGCTCATTGCCTATAATGATAATTGTTAGGTGCATGAATTTATTTAAACATGCTCATCTATTTAGTGTTAATGACATTATGTTAAGTTCAATTCATTTGATCTAAAACATGATATTTAATCACTAACTTGATGACATCTTGGGACTGAGCTGCAGAAAACCAGTCGTTCATTCCTGTATGACTGATGTTTGGATAAATCTCATCACATTAACACAGTGTGACACCTGTAGTGTAGATTAGTATAGGACAAATAAACGTAAGGCTGTTTTTCCCTTACAGATACATTCTCTCTCTCACTTGCTCCCCTCTCTCCGTCTTGCAAAGAGAGCCTCTGAATTATAGATGCAGAAACAGGAAATTCCTCCTTTTACCCTCTGTCACTCAGGCTTCGACCTCGCACTAAATCAATTAGCAGGGCTGCAGGCAATCAGCAGACCTCCCCAGAGACTCAATGGATGTAACCTTAATTCGCAGGGGCCCCTTGGACCTTTCTTTGCAGGCCCTTAACCTGATGGGTGGCCGCTGCTCCCATTCGTACCAATAGGATTGTCATTTCATGCTGTGCGAATCAAGGCGCTGCAGGGCTGAGATCATTGTGTTTGCTCTGCAGTGAAGCATCCGGTCTCTTCCATAGAGGATCTTCTCTGGTGTGGTCAGCAGGGGTCTTGTTCCAGTTCTTGACCACTGTGAAGACCCTCACTGTGTTCTGTGTAAACATGCTCTCTGACTTCAAGCAGCTTTGGTCTTTTAAGAGCTGCTTCAAGGATACAAAGTCTATTTATTAGAGGATGACTTTTACTGGATTTAAGATACCCTTTCTTGGTGATGTTGATTAAAATTGACTAAATAGAAAAAATCCATTGTGTGTAACCAGACATAATACAGATATCAATCAACCACTTCAGCACAGTCAGCAAATAAAGACGCTTCTGTGGCTTAAAGGGTCTGTGAGGACTATCTGTTTATTTACAGCGACACCTTTTAGCTGGAATCGCGCGCACGCTGTCGTGATGGCATGACTTTTAACAAGGTATGTGTTTCAGTCTTTAGCTTGTGTTTTAGCCTTTAGCTTGTGTTTTAGCCTTTAGCTTGGGTCTTAAACTTTAGCTTGTGTTTTAACCTTTACCTCATGTTTTAGCCTTTAGCTTGTGTTTTAGTCTCTAGTCTTCAGCCTGTGTTTTAGCCTTTAGCCTGTGCTCTATCACTCTCCTGTTTAGCTTTCTTCTGCTTTTCTGTCCTTTTTCTGTCCGACAGTTCAGCTCCAGTGTCCACCATCACTACAAAATGAATCCAAGAATTTTTTTTTCAGCTGAGAAAAACAAAGATTTCTTTTTTTGCTACTAAACTTCATCAGCCGGAGCGGTGTTGTCGTAGAGACCTCAGCGTGCTGTAAATCAGTGTGGTCCTGTTTGACCCGATCGGGAAGCTAAGAAATAGCATTTAGAAATAACCTATATTGGTGCTGATAATCTCATTTTAATTTATGGATTAGGATCATACAGATATCTAGAAGTGAGACTTTTTCAAGATCACTCAGAAAGTCCTCACAGTCCCTTTTTGAAAGGGCAAAACTGAGGTAATCAAATCTGCTAATATGTTGTCCCTTCTTGTTTAAACACTCAGCTGAAAATTTCATCCTGAGCTGTCTCCGTGTTTCCGTTTGGGGAATCTGACCCTTAACCGAGTCTCCAGCCATTCAGTGTTTATCAGCTGGATCAATGCAGCATCTGTGTCTTCCTCCCCAAGAGACCCACTGGGACGTAATCCTTCCCAAGCCAAGCGGATCCTGAATCTTCCTATTCACTCCCCCTCCCTGGAGGACACGGGGGCACATTTCCCATGGAGGCCAAGAACTCCTTGTGCTATTTGAGTAATGCATCACAGGACGAGTGAACCGTACAGTGCCTTTACACATGTTTCACATTACTTTGCCTAATTGTGAGGAGTTGAAACTGTACCTGAGATTGATGCTGGAATATACCAAATTCTTCTGACCCTCCATGAAAAGAAAAATCATGGTGGAATTGTCCCCTCTTTGAAAATATTCATACTGCTGTCAAGCATTAAACTGGCAATTCACATTGATTTTCTCTGGACATATTTCCCACAAACGATGTGAATCTGAAATTAGACTGCTGACTGTACTGGGAAATAAACAGAGCAGTGTTCAGGGAAATTAATCCAATCATGGCATGACACTTAATAAAGCAAATAATTCAATTTGAACAAACCAGCGCCATATGTTAAATTAGATGATCATTTCAAACCCCTGCAGGTAAAGGGCTAATGATTGATTTTTTCAGTAAATGTGGTCAGCGTGTTAATTTCTGCTTGCATTCCACCTGCTAATCAAATTACCCAAGATTCATATTGAAATAAATAAAAGTGATACTCTGGCACTCCTTCTCATTGGGTTTGGTCTCCAGCCTCCTCATAAAGCTCAGCAGCATTAAGAAACCAACCATTATCTGAGCTCCAACACAATTAACTCAATCAGCTTTGATTTCATCAACAATTATTTTCAACCTGAAAATGTGTTTTTTTTATTAAACTTTTTTTTGCTTGCTGCTTGGAAAATATTCTTTGGAGTCTATCCTGCCCTATTCCTGACTTTAACAGATGGAATTAAACCAACTTAACGCCTTTTTTAGGAGTCATTATGAGCTTATTTAACCCGATATTCGTGAAGTCAACAGGATAAAATATATTTTTTATGAAAACATTTAATGGTTCAGTGTTGGGCATACAAAGAAATACTGTCAAACATAATCAAACCCTCTGTGCAAGGGCTTTGTAGTGGGGGTAAAAGACTTCCTAGGGCCAGAGTTGGTAGGGGGCCTTTAATGGGCCTGAAATAAAATGTTCTTTCTATGACGCTTTTCTTTACTTTTTCTTTTCTTTTTTCTTTTTTTGTTATGGCTGCAATAAAATAAAAGTACATGTATGAATAAATATTCATAATAATCCTTAATAATAATAATATAATCATCCTTTCTGGAAACAAGGGGAGTTTCTCTCAAAGGCCCCTCTCCCCCCTTCTGATTGCACAGAATGGTTTAGTCCGTCCTGTTCCTGATCTGTCAGCATAGTTGCCAAGTCCCCTTATAAAAAATGACTTTGGGTTTGTTTTTCCGTAAAGTTGCTTGTAAATCTTGTCAGTCGTGGGTTTTTTGGGCTAAGTAAGTGTAGTCGCTTATTTGGGCTTGCTTTGCTGCCTGAATGATACCCTCCTGATTGTCTCTAAGCTCTGCACAACGCACTTTAGTTATGCCCACTCTTGTAATTATTTATTTACAAATTTTAGGGCTGTTAAACCAAGTTATAGTTCTTTATATCTTTAAATGGGTCATTGGTGGTGTGGTTACAACAATTTTGAAGGGTTGGCTGTGGCCAACAGATTTCTTTTAACAGATATCCACTGAGGGGGCCCAGAATTCCTGGCAACACCCAGGACACATACTGTACGTAGGTATATGTGTATTTACATTATGTGTGATAACTCTGACCCCTGAGTTACTGAGCCACTTGTCACATTCATAATTGAGTTCATTGCATTTCTACGCCATTATCATGCCTGCCTACACACAGCCGAACACGCAGGAACATTCGTTTTCTCAGCAGAGATGATCGATATGAACACTTTGATTTTTCAGTGATGTAGTCCCATTAGTCTAAAAGCGGCGTCCCCTTCCTTTCCCTGAGCTGTGACGGAAAACCAAGCTGACACGACATCCAGCTCTCCAAATGTGGGTGAATCATTAAATCATGTCTTTAAATGGCATCTTAATGAAGACAATGACTCATCTAATTAAATCTGTTTTAATCAATGGATCTGTTTGGATCAAATTCATGCTTTAAACATCAGAGGCCTTTAAAACTGTGTCCACACGAGAACACATAATAACAAATCTATTTTTGAGTTATTGTTCTTTTTTTGATGACAGCGTGTGAAAAAAAAAAAAAAAAGACAAAGAGTACATCATGTTTTATTTTAGCGACTTCCACTTTAATTATGAAGTACGAGTGCTCTGAGACGTGGGGACAAGTAGTTGGAGCAGTTATTTATTAAAGCAGGAGGGGATGACACCCACAGCAGATTGCCTTATTATTTATAATGCCTGCTGCCCTGATATGTGAGAGGTTTTACAATTACAGCTTATGAAAGCTCCGCTGTGAAGAGAAAAGGTAAAAATCATGACACGGCTTCTTTTGTTGCATTTATTAACAAGACATTTATCTGGAGGGTGTGTCGGTTTAGACCTTTTAGCTTTATGAGCGTCAGTTTTTCTGGATTTGGAGATTTAGTTTACTGCTGGTGAAGTTTTCCAATGTAAGGGTCATTTTCCTCACATGAAAACATATAAATGACATGAAGCCCCGATGGAGACAGAAGACATGTTTCAAGTTAACGAAAGCCGTCAGCTGCATGTGTGCTGATGGCTTTCTGCGTGTACTCCTCGATGGAAGCAGTGTTTTCTTCAAGGCTTTTGACTTAGAGCTCGTTTCAGCTCAATGTCCAACCTGACCATGGTTTAGAGTTGCAAAGGAGTGGAAAATTCCCAGTACAATTCCAGAAAATTTCCAGAAACTTTCCATGGGAAGTTCAGCAGGGGAAATGCTGCTATGTGGTCAACGGCATATATATTCAAGTGAACTTGTATTAAATATGGTTGTTTTAGCCAAAATTATGCTACAGTATACAAACCCTAATTTTACTAAAGTTACTCATTATAAATTCCCATTTACTCTCACAAATTCCGGTTTATTCCCATAAATTCCTGTGGAAAGCCCACCCTCGAGCCCACTTGACTTAGACTTGAATGCAGAGCCATTTAGATTCTGTGAGGTGTTTCAAATCTCAGTACTACAGTGTAAACATTGTATTCCTTTTATTAACACCTCATTTGACCATTTGGGTCAATCTATGCTCTCTCTCTCTCTCTCTCTCTCTCTCTCTCTCTCTCTCTCTCTCTCTCTCTCTCTCTCTTTATTCAATATAAAAAGACAAAAAATAATTTAAAAAATCCAATATAGCACCAATACAAAAGTTAGAAAACCCATGTTAATACAAAATCAACAGCAAAGTAAGAAAACAAAAAAGTCAAAGATTTAAAGTATCCCAGGGCAGAGGGCTTCCCCTCCTCAGATCAATACATTTCCTTTTCCTGGGTTTGGTTTTAATACGTTTAAAAACTTCCACTCACAGTTTGGTGTATCACAGTTTTTGCTCATGTTTTCCAAATCTGTGTGTTTGTGATGGACATTAGCCAGAACAGTCTTCAGGTGATTTCTGTAGATGTTTCTTTAAAGAGTCCATACATGACTGACCTTTCATTGATCAAGGCGTTGTAGCCAATTCCAGCCACTTTGTGTCGGATCTCTTTGGTTCTCTGACAGTCCAGGAGCAGATGTCAAACACTTTTATCCTGGTCACATGAGGGCACTGGACACTCTTTTGTTGTAACAAAACAACTCTATTGGACCATCGCTCAAACAGGAAGTCTATTTACACTAGGGTCTCTCTAAAGCCAATAATAACCACGGGCATGTCATGGTGTGAACGGACACCTGCATACTCTTATTTGAATTTGTTATCCTATGTTTAAAAAAGTACAGATTCTTTGCTTACTTCAACAACTACGTACTAGTTAGAGTTACGCTAAGTTTGACTGCTCAGGTCAAAATTTCAGTGTTACCTTTACAGAGCAACCAAGCTTTTGGTTGTTTTCAAAAAATTGATTTCTTTCTTTCTTTCTTTCTTTTTTAATCTCACTTCTGTTTCTTTGTTTTGCATTTTGAAGCTCTGCCTAGAACCTTCTTAAGATCCAACAGTGAAATTATGTAAAATTTTGATCGTTGAGACGATTTCAAGATCACTTTGAAAGTCCTCACAGGGCCTTTAAAGGGAAAACTAATCTGAAGGGTTTCAGTTGCTCATTTAGTCTTGAATTACAGCACACTTGGGGGGTTGACTTTATATGTGCTTAGACTTAATTGGCTTGATGAAACAATATTATTTGAAAGATGCACCACATGTTGTGTTTCAATGATGATGTTAAAGAGTGCCGTGTCCTCTTGAAAGAAATCACTCCCATCACGATTCATGACATGCCATGCTCAGCATCTTTGTAAATGTCACAGAAAGAAAAACACATTTTTTTCATTTTATTTGTGACTCACTTTTATACAGCATACGAATCATGTGAAGGTTGGACTGTATTATGAATTATTTCATGTTAATACCAACCTCATTGAATTAATGAGATACCAGAAAGATGTCGGATTAACTATGACTGAAATACATAAAAAAAGAACCCTGGGAATGTTTCTGATTGGTGCTTTGAAATATAACTAAACCAGAGTCAGAACCCCAGAGAAATGATTGGCAAATCCCTAAACGAAGACACATTGAATGTGAGGTATCCCTGCCATAACCTTCATTTATAATTCATGAAGTAAACGGATATACTGCACACAACATGGAGTTTACCATGGAGCATAGTACAGTATAATATTCATGCAAACCTTAGGCCTGCAGAGCAGATGCTGTCTGAAGCATACAGAGTTGAATACTGCATGAAGCGGTGGATCATGTCTCTTTGCCTCAGGGACAAAAGAGCAAATCAGTGATTGACAGAGGAGCTAACAGAAGCCCTGACACACACCTGGGAATGTACAAACAGGGCCCAAATTATCACACATGGAGACCATCAATTAATCAACAAACGTCTCCTTTTCAATTACAAAAAGACCCTCGCAATCCATGAAAAACAGGTCCATGTAATGAAAACCAGCAAGTGTTTTTTTATGCCAAGGGAGAAAGAAGAAGACAACTTAGGGAAGCTGCAAACGCCTGTGTGAAATTTCACAGGTATACTTTTACATGCTGCCAGAGTGTTGATTGCTGGAGTTATTATGTAGATCAGAAGTTCAATAATCAGTGACAAACTTCAAAGACTTTGAGTTAGAATAGAATTCATCATGGGAATGATGTGAAATGTGTGTGAAACAGAAACATGCACTGTGCATCCCTCTGTATCCATGCACGCAGGCCTGTGTAGGTCTTTGACAGGCAGCAAATAAATGGAAAGTAATACAGCCGGGCTTACATGTGAGATAACAGCCAAAGTAATGGCTTTCCACTTTGGGCAGCTAAAAATAACATTTCTGCAACGCTGTTTGCTTTACGAGCGGCATGGAAAACAGCAGCCGCTCCTCTTTAGACCTTTGCCCTCACCAGATTTTGGCTTCTAATTTAGCTAATTGTCTTTTATTCCCAAAGGACACACAGATGCACACACACCGCTCATATGGAGAACATCAATGAACCAGCATCCAGGTCAGGTCAGCCCTCAAACACAGTTCATGACAGAGACTTATGCTCCTTCTCTGGCGGACACTCTACCAATTCATTATGAAGGCCACATCTTGAGTGGAAACAACTCAGAGCTTTTTATTACAATATTGATCTCTAAAAAAAAACAAGGACTGGGTTTTAAAGCTGGTTTTCAACCAAAACATTTTTATTCTAAGCAAACTACTGTGTAGGAGCTTTTACCTCTATAGCTGTAAATGCTGGATAAGATGAAACACATTTGTCCTGTTGGTGGGTCAAGACTTTCTGCTATCAAGATTAATCCCTTGCGGCTTTTAGAAACAAGTTTTTGTACATTTCATTAACTTAAAGTTTACCAACCCTTCATGAATAGAATCATTTCCGTTGGACCTCTTAGGTCTGACTCTGACTCGTGTCAGGATAAAATTGGTCCCTCACATCTGTTGGCCTTTGCTCTTTGTCTTGCGTTAACCCAACTCTTGTAATTACTGGAACAAAGTTGATTAATTAACCTCAAGTTCAGAGTTGCTTGAGCCCTGTCTGAAAAAAATGCAGACCCCTCATTCATCTAAATGGAGCAGGACAAACTGAACATGGGGGCTAATGCAGGGACTCATGTGAAACATTCACAGCTGTCCGGAGAGGAAGTTCCTCTTCATCTCCATGTGGATGTGTTTTACAGCAACAAGTCATGTCAGCTATAGTCAAATACACATAAGTGCACATTTTCATAACCAACTTTGGGAGGTTAAAGGTCCCCGTGATGTCTTTATAGTCACAGTCTTTCGTTTAAGGTTTTTTTTTTTTTTAAATATTTTGAGATACAGCCATGACTTTATTTAACTATAATAGAGTAAACCCACAGCTAAACGGGACAGTGAGGACTATGTGTTTGATGTGGATCACGACACCTTTTGGCTAGAGTGAGAGCGTACACTCTCGTGATGACATAACTATTAACAAGTGTGTGTTTGTTTTGGAAATAAATGGAGATCAGATCTTCTTTTTAACACTACTTTTCTTTGTTCAAGACAACTTTTTACCGGATATGTGATGAGGTTTGAAACATGACAACAAGTAAACTTTGTCAGTTTGTAGTTTAGTTACTATCTATTTAAGTGCTACTAGTGTAGGCTAACGTGTAACATTAGCTAATCTTTATGTCCTGCTCTTCTACCAAGACAAGCTAACGTAACCTCACTCTTCATTTTATTGACAGACTCTAAAGTTTGATCAGATCACTGCAAAATGACTGCTTCATGTGGGTTGGAGTGAACATTATCACAAACAGCTTAAGCCGTGGTTTAGCCTTTAGCTCATGTTTTAGCCTTTAGCCTGTGCTCTATCACTCTCTCATTTAGCTTTCTTCTGCTCTTTTGTCCTTTTTCTGTCTGACAGTTCAGCTCCAGTCTCCACATCACTAAAAATCCCAGAAATCAAGATTTCAGCGTGCCGTAAATCAATCCATCCTGATCAGGAAGCTAAGAAATAGCATTTAGAAATAACCTATATTGGTGCTGATGATCTCATTTAAAGTTTTGGATTATAATTAGGCAGATATCTAGAAGTGAGACTTTTTCAAGATCACTTAGAAAGTCCTCACAGGGACTTCAAGCAAGGTCAAGAAGGAAAATCTTAGCCTTAAAACACCTTTGTCAAAGCAAAGTGGTAACAAGCCTGCTGCCTACAAGAGCAACAAAACAACACCACAAAAAAAGACTTTATAAGGTGAGATAGTCACTCAAACTGATCTCCCATGAACCCATGAAGAAAAAATCTGCAGGCTAGCTTCTTTCAGCTTACCCACTTTTGTTCACTGGATCATGAGAAGAAACAAACATTCATGACTTTAGACAACATTTGAAGTCTGAAGTTATTAAAGTTGAAAACATTTTAAAATGAAGCAGAAATGGTCTTTAAACTGTTTTCAGTGGCAGCACCACTTCCCACGAACATCTGCTCCGTGCTTCTTGCTCTAAAAGATGCAGTGTGGCGAACGCCATAGATTCACAGCCGCGTGTTGGAGAAACAGACAAAGTAGCCATTTATAAAAACATGAAAATCTGTGCACACTCTTGCACTCACCCACACATATTTGGTTTTGTTCACTCCCACTAAGGAGTCCCAGGAGATGAGTTATGGATCTGAAACACCAGGGCTGTTGATCCAGGTGCTATATGATTATTTTTGGCCACCAGGAGTGTCAGGAAATCCGTGATAGATGTTCTCGGATAACCTCATCACCCCCTGAAACCCACCATGGAGATAGAAAACCTGCTGGAGAGAAGATGACAGCCAGTGCGACCTGATCTTTTGGACCTATTTTTGTATCTGTACTGATTTTTAATTAAAAAGGTGATAATGGCTGAGGGAAAGAAGCCAAAGGTGTTTTGAAAAGGATCACACATTGCAGTTGAACTTATCAGGAGCACTTCCTGTGTCCTGTATCCTTCCAGGATCTGTGAGAGGAAAGACAGGAGAGAAATTATTCAACCCATACCTTTGTGACTGCGCTGGTGTTGCTGCATGTGCTGCCGATCTCCTACGAAAATCTTTCAGTTATTTCTTTTTTTTACACACTTACTGCTTGATGAATTCAGTTATGCTTTGTTTTTTTCCCTCCTGTTCCTCAGAAGTGCATGCATGTCTGTTTGTGTTTGCATCTGTGTGGTCCAAGCTTGGTTTAAGACACAACAAGGCATCCACAGAGAAGTAACTTAACCTTTCACACAGTATGCATGGGCTACGCCATCTGTTGCAGTGAGAGTTAACGGAGTCACCGTCTGTGCAGAAAGCCCGCCGTGCAGTCTGGCACCATTTGCTGTATTTGGCACGGCACTGGCTGTGAAACACCCTCCTCAGATCGCTGAGGTAAAATGCACCCAAACTCTTCTCTGTATGTTTAACCAACACATGCGACACAAGGTGGAGTTTCTGAGATTCAAAGCAGATTCAGCACGAGACCAGTCTGCAGGAGTCAAAGCTCTGTCAAATTAAAAAAAAGCTCTTCAAATGTGCAAAAAAAGGTTGTTTCAAGTCCAACCTGCTGAGCTGTTAGAGAGGAGTATAAAAAAGAAAGAGGAAGTATCCCTGGGGCTCACACACAGAACAAAAAGCACTTTGTTCACAATGGAGAATGGACATGATGTCACTATCCAGGGAGCAGTGCATGTAGCCAGCTTCTTAGTCAACTCTGTGGATGTCTGGAAGTTTAGAATGAATTCCTGAAACACATGTCAGCCTGCGCGTTAATGCACACTGAAACACGAGCCCCAGTGCTTCTGAAAAACTGCATTCACCAAGTGCTTTCTATATGTTCGCCTGGCTGACATGGATGCAGATAATATTAAAATTCACGCCGCTCAGGGATTATTTCTCCGTGTAGACTTTCTGTTTCCCCCTGCTGTTGATGTCAGATGATTGACGGCAGACAGTTAAACATAACGCGCACCCTGATACAGCGTTTCTCAACTTGAGCAGTGAAGTAACAACTGTAAAATTAGGCTAAGGCTTTGGGTTTGCTATGATGGATTATCAAGGCTGAGAAATGTTTAGATGTGTGAAACTTGTTTACCATGCTGTGCAGGAATGAATGGCTGCTGAGCATATGGCTTCTTCAGAGAGAGGACAGCGAGCTCTGATGTTCCAGGTCAAGGTACTAAGACGAGGTAACAATAAAGACGAATGAAACATAATGAAAACAAAACTAGCAATCGTTCACCCTCTGACACCTATAATACAAACAGTCTGCCTGATCTTGATTCCCTTTTTTCATCAATAAATGTGTCAAAAAGATACTTTTGTGTGAATTCTATTGCCCTTTTTTTCTGGATAAGTTCAACTTTCAAATCTCTCAAAAATTTGTCACTTTTTTTATAATTTAGATGCTTTAAACTGTGTAAAATACCAGAAAAATCTAAAACAGATTGAATTTTCAGCATTTTTTTCTCCTTATAAAAACTGTAAAAATTCAATTTCAGATATAATACAACAACACAAGCAGTTCGGTTTGCCTGGACTTTTTAATTTCACTGTTATTTGTTGATCAAGTCCAGTAATGAGCAGCGTTTTTCTCATGAATGATATTCCTGAGGCAGTTTCTGTCCAGCTGAAGAGTCTAGAGTGTGTTTGGAGATGAAGCTCAGTGGACATTTCTAGGAACAAATGAACAACAATATATATAAAAAATAAAATTAATATAAGACAGTAAAGTAATAAATGAGCAAAAAAACAGCATTTTGAGACAAAGTGAATGATGAAAAAAATGCTCTCGGTATTCAAAATAATCACTTTAATTAATTTGGGAATAAAAAGTGTAAACTCTGCTCTTCCTCATAGATCACCTCAACATTTTTTCCTTCAATATCTACAGAACTACAAACATTATTTATAAAACAGCCACTGATTGATTATACAAAAGAATAACTTTGCAAAAAGGGGCAAAATGAAACCAGAACTAACAGAAAAACACTGATACTGTTTTATACAACAATGAAAATACTAAAGACAAAGAAGAAACCTCTAAACACTCACTGTTTGCACTCTGCCTCATCCCCTGCCTCTGCCTCTGATCCTCCTTCTCACCCTGCATGCAAAACATGTTGTATATCAGCCCAAAGCTGCACTTCTCACCTTTCAGAATCTGGATTTACATGGATAGTTTAAACTTCTCTGCAGGCAGATTACTGAACACCTCTTAATGATCTCTTTTATCTTATGTTTAGTCTTTTATTGAAATTTTTGCGTTCAGTCTGGCTGACTTTGAATCAGTCATTTGAATGAATTTTCAGTGAAAATGGTCGAAGAGTTAAGATGTTTAGAAGAATGTGAGTCAAAGGGTTCAGAAGATTTTACTCAATGTGTTGATGGATGAAAACTGCTTGAATGACAGGACCTTGTTAATCTTTGACAGTCCGCTGCCCTTTGATGCCCAGGTCACTGAGGCAGTCCAGCCATGTCTTACACAACTGAGTCTGCCCTTCAAAGTCAAACCTTTCCGCTCCCACGCTGACTTGGAAAAAGTCATTCATGCTTTTATCTCTTCTAGACTTGATTACTGTAATGCACTTTATTCCAGCATCAGCAAGTTTAACTTGCACAGAATCCAAATGATACAGAACGCTCTCAGCTCCTTTAAACCCAGTTTGAAGACTCATCTTTTCACAGCATTTTATTTCAACAGATTATTTTAATATTTGATTTATTTTACAACTCTCTCTAAAAAATTGGTTTTGATATATGTATTTTGGCCTTCTTTCTTTGCCATTTTATCTTATTTTATTGTTGTTGTTTTTTTTTTTGCTTGAACTGCACTTTTAATTTCTTCCTAATTGTTTTCTTTTATAACGTTTCACTGACCTCTTTGTTGTTTTTTTGTTTGTTTCTGTAAAACACTTTAAATTGCCTTGTTGCTGAAATGTGCTGTATAAATAAACTTGCCTTGCCCTCAGAGCGCTGTGTTGCTGCATGCTACATGAGTGTCACAGCTCACTGACACATTTAATTGGGACAGATCCACCATGAAAATTATACGTTGCACCTGTGACTTCCCTTCACACAGACCCTGCATCCTATCCTCCATCACTTTCAAAATCGGCTGCTCCTCTTACTGACTGCTGCGTATTTATTGCTGCATGCAGCATGCATATGAGCAGGATATACTGCTTCCTCACAACATTGCACCTTGAACTTTGACCCTCATGATTATGGATTTTTCACAGTCCATGGCACATATTGTCCTGCAGTGTCATCTGTCTGCGCTTTCTTTCGGCAGCTCAGTCAACGTGACAAACGTTCCTCTGAGGAGAGAGGACCGTGAGTTAGAGTCGACGGAAAATAGGCTGGTTGCATACCACAGATGAGACGAGACATTTTTAGGTGATCAATGTTTTGAAGGTTTTGGTATAGAAAAATAAAATCCTTTTCAAATGGCATTTCTGAGAATGATCCAGATATTGAGGTAGTCGAGGAATTAAAATGGACTCTGACAGACCTGGTGGAGGACAAATGGATTTTTTTTTTTAGTAAATATAATAGAATATTAAATAAAAAAGGCTTCTCTGATACAAACTGTGATTGATTTGAGGAAGCTTTTAAGCACTAAGCTTATTTAGAGCCTGTCATTACTTTTTGTCCCTCATTTGTTGGCCATCGGCACCAAACTGGTTGTGTTTGCAGTGGTGTTAGTAAAGTTTTTGTTTCTGTCTGGGGATCTGTGTAACCGTGGTTACATTCTTTACACATGAGACTTCAGCTGTTAGCAGCCCGTGGCATGCCAGTGTTAACTGGTGTTTTTTCCATTCCCCAACACAGAGCTGGATTAAGCAACTGAGCTTTCACAGTGAGCTGAGCGAAAGCTCCAAAATCATTACAGAAGCTGTTAGATTAACCGAAATGCAAGTTTGTTGAAATTGGTTATAAATATGTAACAAATAAATTCACTTACCCAAAGTTATAAGATGGAAAAGATAAACTCCCCACAGATCCATCTTGATGTGAAATAGTATTCAGACAACTCGCAGGACCCTCACGAACCGCTGGTCAATCACAGGGCAAGAGAAGGAGGTGAGGACGACGTGCTGGTACTGTGATGTGCTAAGAAAAGACTCCATTGACCTGTCCTTCCTTCCATCCATCGTTATGGAGAATATAAGATCTATCTACAATGAGGTGGACATGCTAGCCGTGCTAACCCAACACCAGAAAGAATACCATCAGGGTAGCATCATGCTATTCAGCATGGCTAACTGAGCTAACACTGAGGGATTTCACCTGCTGAGAGCGGACAGGATACAGGAGAACAAGACTGAACAACTGGTGAAGAAGACCAGCTCAGTCCTGGACCCTGTGGACCCTGTGGACCCTGTGGACCCTGTGGACCCTGTGGACCCTGTGGACCCTGTGGACCCTTTGACCCTGTCGAGGTGCTGGCTGACATGAGAATTATAGCCAAGCTGACGTCTCTAATGGACATTTTTCCTAGTCGAAATTTATTATATTCTACTATTTATATATTCTTGGAATTTTTGAACTTTACACTTTGTTTCCTGCTGTGACTCCTGAATTTCCTTTGGGGATTCATAAAAGCACCTTCTATTCTATTCTATTCTATTCTATTCTATTCTATTCTATTCTATTCTATTCTATTCTATTCAAAATTACTGTTAAATCCCCTTTCCTACACAAATGGCTTTGGTAAAGAATGTTTTGCAGGTTGAAAAGCAGAAATGTGGATGTGTGCGTGTACCAGACCGTGGTCTCGTTTGGTCTGGACTGAGACCACCGCTTTTGGTTTGGACCAAGGTCCAGGGGAGGTTTCACACCTATCATTTGGGTTCGGATCAAACAGAAAAGTCTGAAAGTCCAGATCAACAATGTTGGTGTGAAAGCGACTTAAAATAACCAGATTATTCTCCTAAATTTAGGAGATAATACTCGTAAATGTACTTTTTTTTTTTTAAACATGGCCCTAATCCTCTGCTGTAGTTTTCTACTTAAAGGATTCTGTGAAATATTTTTCTCGTTTCAGTGTTTCCACTCCGATATATGGTGGGCCAGCATTGGCCATTAGATTTATTGATTAAGCTCTAATTAAAACAGCTCATGTCAAGAAAAATTATCCATGTATATATATTAAAAAATACACAGTTCATCTAATGAATCCACAACTTGAATGAGATCAGGATGAAAAACCTCCCGTGTGGCAGAGCCAGTGATGTGAGGGAGGTTTGGAAACCTAACAAAATCCCCACAACTGGCAAAAAAAAATAGGTGTGTATGAAATGGGACAGTCTACTTTGAAGCAAAGGGAAATGAGGCCGTGATGCTTTGGTTTGTCATGCAGAAGTTAGAAGTCTGATTCTGGCACAGAGAGCAAATAACTCCAACAAATATTCACTTAGCTCCTCTTCATCACACTATCACTGCTGTTTAGCATAGCCGTGATCATGGGAACAATACCTAAGCCCTCGTTAATGTCGCGTCCACACTCCTCTGGTTCACAGACAGAGGAAATCAATGTGTTTGCCTGAAGCAAGAAGTGAGAAGTGTCCATCTCCTGTCTGTGAGCAGCACCGGTTCTCCAGATGGAAAGGTTGTTGGGGACTTAATGTCATGTAGTGATGTTTTCACAAGACGAGTAATCTGGGCTGTGTTCCTCAGAGAGAAAAATCACAGCGGAGGTGATTCAAATCAAGTTTCTTAGTGTATTTCCTTTTTTTTTAATTTGAAGGTGAAGAGAGACAAAGCAATCCTCTGAGAGACTTTAATAGTGTAAAAGAAAACACACATTTTCTCTCTTATCTTCCCTAAACTGTTGACAGGGCTTTTTTTTTTTATCCCTTCTGCCTCAAATTTAATGTTGATTTGAATCACAAATGTGTATGCACATTGCAAATATGTACTTTACCAAACATCCCCATGGCACTGGGCTGCTCTTTAAAGATTCATAAAGCATTTTCCGGAGCCCATCTCCCTACGTTTAAGTACTCTAACTCCCAGCAGAGATGGTAATGTATTGTTCCAAATATTCTCATTGCAGGCTTGTTAGGGAGTTAAAATTGCAACCGTTGAGGCGGAAAGACATTTTACAGTTACAGTCTTTCCAATACGAGGCCTCAGCATAAAACAGAATACAAAACTTGAAACAACTAAAGGCTCTGAGAAGGCTTGAATTAATGCTGCCAGCTCATGGCAGACCAGTGAAGCAGTACAGCAGAGAGGCCGTGAATGGCTGTAAAGATAACAGCAGCAGCCTCTTCTGAGGTCTTCAGCCTGTCTTTGCTGCACAGCTGGATCATCCTCTTGGACCCCTGAGTTGCCTTACAGATGCCATACATGCACACACACATTTAAAGACGCACACATTCTCAGTCAGGCTGATCCAACATCGTGACCCCTTGTTATCGCCGCCCTTCCAGCTTTGTTTGCACAGATCATCTGGAAACATCGTTTATTTCTTTGGTTTTGGAAACAAACGAAAGAGGCGAGCCAGCAAACTCCAAAAGCACCTCCAGCCTGACCCGCTGATGTTACCTGAATAAGAGACTTTTGTACCATAAAATGAACAGATGGTGTTGATGTTCAGTTCTTTGGAGTGAACAATCAATAGCTGTCTGTTTCCAAACAGTGAGCAGCTCTGAAAAATGAAGCACCGCAGCTCTGGTAGTCAGTTGTGACCAGAAACTTGATCCAAATTTCTCTTCAGGCCAAGTGGTTTTTGCTTTTATGTGGAGCTAAAGAAAACCTTTCAAAACTTGGAATTACACACAAAGGTTTTTTTCTTTTTCATTCAAGCCTTACTCAAGCTGTCCAAGTTATTTTCTACACAGTGTTTTCTTACCATAAACGCTTAAAAAAATGGCTTTTCTTTTCCTTTGTTTCCTCCCGTTTCAGATTGCTCGCTACTGAAAGCCAGACTCCTGGGTGGGATCCACAGGAAGGGACGGGCTGTCTTTCTCTGTTTTAGTGTATAGCCAATGAGAGGTGCACTGTCGACATGAATTTGGACTGTGAGCTTTCAAACTTTGGGCGCAAAATGAAAAAGCCCTCTGATTGAGACTGCCCCAAATCTGCCACCTCTGAAAGTCCGTCTATTTCTCCCAGTGATATTAATCTTTTGTTAAAGTTTCTGGGAGAACCGAAAGATCCTTTTGCTGCTCAAAGGAGCCACTTTAGGAGGGGATATGGGATTTCTATTAATCAAAAAGACACGCTGACACTTTGAGGTTTTGGTTTCGATTGTGAAAAAGTTGGGGAATATACAACCCCAATTCCAATGAAGCTGGGATGTTGTGTAAAACAAATAAAAACAGAATACAATGATCTGCAAATCCTGTTTAACATATATTAAGCTGAATACACTACAAAGACAAGATATTTATTGTTCAAACTGATAAACTTTATTGATTTTTTTTGCAAATATTCAGTTATTTTGCATTTGATTGTCCAAAAAAGCTGGGACAGGGGTAACAAAAGACTATGAAAGTTGAGGAATGCTTCAAAAACACCTGTTTGGAACATTTGGAACTAACTTGACCATCTGTGAAGGCTCCATTAATGCTTATAAGGCGACACTCCAAATCCAAAGAGTCGCCAAGAGGCTGAGATGAAGAGACCAGCTTGCCGGACGTGCTCGGCCAAAGAATCACCTTGAGTCCATGGGTTTGTTTTCTCACAGGAATCCAACGCTGCACAGTGTCATCACAAAAATTCAGTTGCACCGCAAGGTGTGATAAAATGAGCAGCCTGTTCAGAGTGCAAAAAGGGTACTTCAAATGCTTATTTCAGCAAGACAATGCCAAGACACATTCTGCACGTGTTACAACAGCGTGGCTTTGTAGTAAAAGAGTGCGGGTACTCGACTGGCCTGCCTGCAGTCCAGACCTGTCTCCCACTGAAAATGTGTGGCGCATTATGAAGCGCAAAATACAACAACAGAGACCCTGAACTGTTGGTGAACTGAAGCTTATTGAGTGTTGTTAAAAGGAAAGGTGATGGGACACAGTGGGAAACATGACCCTGTCCCAGCGTTTTAGGAACGTGCAGCAGACATCAAATTCAAAATGAGTGAATATTTGAAAAAAAAAAAAAAAAAGTTTATCAGTTTGAACAATAAATTTCTTGTCCTTGTAGGTTTAATTTTTACACAACATCCCAACTTTATTGGAAATGGGGGGGGGGGGGTAGAAACAAAGGATGTGAAAGTAATTAAACAACCAAAATGTAGAAGAAAGTTACTGGAAATGCTGGGATTTGTGTGGGGGATAAATACAGGATAATAAAACAAGGCTTTTAGCAACTCACTTTTATTCAGCTCTCATTTCTTTTTGAGCCTTTTCAGCACTTTTCATGAACTCCTTCCAAGCAAACTAAAGATCACTCTATAGGTAACCTGCATTGAAAGAGTTCGACCTTGAGCTGATATAGAGGACTGCAAAATAACAGCCAGGAGTTATGAGAGGTGAGCTTTCACACCATCAAAATGCAGTTTCAGATCGAGTTTATCACACTGTAAGACTTTTTGGACACGGTTATGACGTCTTTTTTTAACTAAATTTACCCCGCGTGTCACGTCATTCTCGTCACAGCTCTCTCTCTCTCTCTCTCTCTCTCTCTCTCTCCCCTCCTTTTGGCTGTGCGTCTTCCCGACAGCACTCAGCATCTCTCCATCAGCGGACTCAAGGACTCGCGCGACCGCCTCCACGCGCAACAAAAAGCCCTCTTACACCAAACGGACCCATACAGACAGCGTGCAGGAGAACTTTCCCTCGCGCTATTACGCATGACTCGAGCTCTGCGCAGAAGCGCGTCAGAAACACCTTCTGATGAGAAACCGGTTGGATCTAAGAGACGATAAAAAGACAAGTGAAAATACTTTTTAACCGTCGTAATTATGATCTCCACGTGCATGAAGGGATATCCTCTTCTTGCCCTGTGATTGACCAACGGTTCGTGCGGGTCCTGCGAGTTGTCTGAATACTATTTCACATCAAGATGGATCTGTGGGGAGTTTATCTTTTCCATCTTATAACTTTGGGTAAGTGAATTTATTTGTTACATATTTATAACCAATTTCAACAAACTTGCATTTCGGTTAATCTAACAGCTTCTGTAATGATTTTGGAGCTTTCGCTCAGCTCACTGTGAAAGCTCAGTTGCTTAATCCAGCTCTGTGTTGGGGAATGGAAAAAACAGCTGGACGCAAACACGCTCATGTTTAAATGCGGTCATCTGAGCGCGTGTGCACTCCGTTCTGGAATGAAGCCTTTTTTAAACACTCCTCTGAAACACCTCTCCCATTTTTTTTTTTTACTAAAAAAAAAAGGTAACACATTTCTACAATAAAGAAATACGATCTTTCATTTTTAGTGATTACATGAACCCTTCACTTATTGTTTTGATTATAGTTTCATCCTCGTGACTCTCCAAAGTGAGCATCCTGCCCAGCTCACCAGTCTTTGCAGTGTCGCTGAGCTACCTGCTCTTCATGTAGTTGAACTAAATGCTGGATTATTGATTTCTGCTTCAACAGTCTACAGTGTCCAGAGAGGAGAGCTGTGTGCTGTTCGCTGGCCCTCTGTCACTGCTACACACGTGACAATCTGAAACCTACTGCTTCATTGCTAAATGTTTCTAATAATATGACACCCACTGATGGATGGCTGTGAAACCAGGGGATGATCATTTTCTTTGGCACCAGCTTCTCTGCTTAACAAAGGCAGTGATGTGCATCATATCTTACCTCTGCATTCATTATTAATTAGATCTGTAGAGGTCTTCATTAGAGGAATGAATGGAGAGGGCAGGGGGAAATTCTCAATGAAAGTCAGCATTTACTGGCGAAACTGCTGCCTGTATTTTTCCAGTGTCCTCACTGTAAAAAAAATAAATACAGTAAGTTACTGCAATTGAATTTACAGTAGGGGAGAATGGGGTTAGTCGTCACACTTTTCACTGCAGTGTGAATTGCTCATCATCAAAACCTCTCTCAGTAGTCATTCCTACCTTAAACTGAAGCTTAAGGTGTTAGACTGTGTTTCCCTCTTATTTTCAGACTCATTGTAACAAAGAGGTAATTAACTGTCAAAGACACTCTGACACATCATGACAACCAACCCCATCACAGGACGGTTGTCACACACTGTGGGGTTGTTTTTTAATCTTTAAAAAAGGCGAGAAGGTAGAAATAAATCCGAAAGATTAATTTTATTGACAAGTTGACAAAAAAAATAATTCAATGAAAATGAACACACAATGAGAAAGAACATGAACAGGAAACACATCTTTAGACCAGCCTACTGTATATAACATATATATGTGACGACCAACCCCGACGTGAATTTCTTGCTAGCATCAAGGCTAACAACTGCGTAACAACTAGTTGGCTAGCTAATAACATTCTGAACAATATCGTTTGCTTAACACTTTTTAAGGTAACAGTTGTTTTGTTATAAACTCGTGTAAAAGTCTAGAAGAAAAATACTGAGAGCTGAATGTTTATAATTTGACATCAAAACACAAAAAGTCCTCTCACCTCAATTTCAGCTGTCTGACTCCAGAGAAGACTCTGTAGGTGAGCTCTGATCCCGGTTCTCTAACTTTCCATTCCACAGTTTGAGAGACAGCGCCCTCTGGAGGTATAATGAATGTGACAACCAACCTGTGTGACAGCTAGCCCTGTTCTCCCCTATATTGCTGTATAAAAGTAAAAATACAGTATTTTACAGGCAGCAGTTTCACCAGTACTCTACTGCACATTAACAGCATCTGCCCTGTGGAATTACAGCAACTTAGTGTTGACTTAATGTGAGATAATTTACTGTAGATGCAACTTTTATGATTAGTATTCATGCCATTAAACTACATAGGTTTAGTGACTATTCTGGTCTGATTTAAGTCACTGTCAGGGTGCAGGAGTGAGATGTTTTTGAACAAGTCCAGTGTCCAGTCTGAGGTTATTGTTGTGTTATTGCTTAACTTAAATTGATCCAAAATGAAAGAACATATTCAAACAACCTACTTTAAAGGTGATAAGTTTGATAAAGGTAACTGTGATGCCTATAAGTGGTAAAAACCATGTGCTCTTCCCGTTCCCTAAATCACTACTTCACCTGTGCCCCTTTTATTGTGTCTACCTGCTGGTTTACCTAAAGTGCCCCCTTGTGGTGATTGTGTGGGTAACAAAAACAAAACCAAAAAACAACATAAGTAAAATGGCTCACGGAGGAGGGTTGTGTTATACCAAAGCACACTAGTGGTGGGCGGATCCATCTCAAATATCGATATGATGATACCAACGCTGGTATCGGTAGTGATAAATACTTGTATGATAATATTGATACTTAAGTTTCAGTTTCTCTTCTCTATGTGTGCTCCTCTCACTCACTTTGCTCATGGTTGTAAATTTGGAAATTATTAAATATAAACTATTTACACTGTCATATAATAGTTTCATACAGTTAAATAAATTTGTATGAATTATTTTACTGTAACTGAAAATATTTAACTATATAGAGCTATTAATGTTTTATGTATATATAGTGCTTAAATTTATTAGACCACCACTTAGTGTAAGTTGTTCGCCATTGCTTCCCTAAATTACCAGTTTATGACTGATTTCCTTAATATGTTTTTTTAATGTCTCTTTGATGGTTGATCCACCAGAATGTACAGCTCTTTAATCAATATGATATCTTTAATGATGATATTTAATAAATATTGTTAGCCATGAATATTTGAATTAATTATTTTACAACAAAGTGGAAAAAAGGATTAAGGAACATTAACTTTTCTGTTAGACAAATAACTTATTTTCATTTATGAACATAAATAGTTTTAGTGGATGCATGTTTTTCTTGAGTTATTTTGACAAGCTGCTTTTCTATGTAAAAATTATTGGTATCGATATCAGCAGTACTGTTATACTACCTTTATTCACCCTGTATCGGTTCGATATATTGCACATCACTAATGCATACCGTATGACATCTGAAATGTTCTGTAAGTTCTAAATTTCTCTACACATCATACCGGTGTGTTTTTTAATCATGAAAGGCACTGACTGTCTGTGTTGTGAATTATAGACATCCTGTGCCATCTGTGCAACCTTCCAGTGCACAGCGGGGTCTCATATCCACTGTGTTCCCTCCTCACTCATGGTTACAATAACTGTTAGGTTACAATTCACAAGGGCATTCTGGGTATAACTTCTCAGTGCACCTGACCCCCTCCCAGCTGTTAGGCAGAGCTTCAGCTCACTCAATGTATCCAGAATACCTTTGTTAATGCAACATAACAGTTATTGCAGTTATTTGTGGGTGAGGAGGGGATGTGGTGCAGCGGCAGACCCCTGACGGTGATCCTCCGCTGTAGACTGTAAATCACAGTAATTGGGAGTATTTGACTGTTTGGCCCAAAAGCAGGTGTTGATATTTCATGAATGCATTGTTTATAACAGTTTTACACTGTTATACAAAAATATAGTCCATTACTGTTGGGATTCTGCCGTAAATTTACATCAAAGTTTTACAGTGTGACGTTTGATGCCAACTGACGTGCAGTTTGAGATAATCTGAAACCAAAGTGTGCAATAAAAACAGTCTCTTCTCCATTGCTCCTGAAATAAATGTATCCTTGCCTCAAAGATAAAACGCTGCTTCAACCTTGTGCCAAAAAAAAATACAAGGTCGGGAACTTTTGGGATGCTTGAATGGCTAAACCCATTTTTTTTGCTGCAATTTTTGTGGCTCTGACAGAAAACTGAGCTCACTTATGATCCGGCTCCCCTAACCACTCCAAATACCTGCAAGCCGATACTGAGAGTTCTCAGAAAACCACAATTTTCCACCGAGAGCGAACGCTGGGAGTAGTTTGTCTCAGTGGAAAAAAGTGGTTATCACAGTTTGGCCTTGCAGGATTGTTTCTTACTGCTTTTATTTGCAGCGTGTTGTATGACACTGTGCTGCATCAGTGTTCTCTGAGGGTGTCTGTGCTCTCGTGTCCCATTCTGTCCGCTCTTTAAGTGCATGTTTTTAGAATTCATTTAATTGCTTTGCGCTCAAAACATTTTCATTGTGTCTGATAATTACAGACTATACATGCACATCACACTGACTCATATTCTGCTCGTCCCAAAAGTGATTTTTTATCTGTGGCCAGAATGAGAAAGGCAGTACAGCTGCAGGTTGGTTGAATAGATAAATTCTACAATTTCATTTAGCAGACGCTTTTGTCCAAAGTGTCCAAAAACCTTGGTAGGTGCGACAAAGTGCCTCAAGTTTGTTTGGCCACAGGTGCTGCCATCAAGTGCCAGTAGAAGAATTTTCTTTATTCCATCCAAATAATGTAGCCACAACTAAAAATCTAATAACAGCATAGATATATTGAAATAATTACAAAGTTTAGAGTGGGTCTGACTTGCGATTTTGATGTGTATGTTCTGGATGTTGAGTCCAGGTCCTGAAGAAGACATTAACTCAGCAGAAGGTCAGTTTGTGCATTTCCAGGAGTTCAAACTGAATCACTGTGGCCTCCTTCATGAAATATTAAATGAATCCCGTCGAAGCAGTCCACTATCCCAGCTTTGATCTTATCTGCATGATAAATGTGCACTGGGGCTCCGTCTGACAGATCCACACTGAGGCTCAAAATTGTAAAGAATTAAGCACAATTTTGCTGTGTAAGTATTTTTTTTAGATGAGATAAGCATTTTCCTGCAGTGTTTACTTGAAACGTTGGAAGGGAGCAGCACGGACACGTAACGACCGCCTTCATGTCAAAGTACGAATCCTAATTTTAGCACAAGCTGATTACATTTGATATTAATTAATGGTCCAAACTGATGCTTGCTGTGATCTCTAGTGGCTCTCAGACTGTTGGTTGAATTGAAAAAGCACTAGCAGCTGACAATGATGTGCAAATTAGCTAATATGATTCTAATGATTCTGAATTTTCTCACTGGGCCTTTCATGGTTTTGTCACGGTTTTGTCACATGCTCTCAGATTGATTCTCTATATAATCACATTTAAACTTAAATCAGGGTTGCCCTCTACTTGCTTCAGTCTACTAGCATCTTGCTATATTTTTGATTTAATGGTTTTGACATTGTGGGATACGACCTGTGTCTGTAATGGTGATAGATAAGTACTCTCGAGCATGCTATTACCGAGCATATTGGCTTTACTCTCGTAGCAGATTCGTCATGAATCTCATTTGAGGCGGGAAGCAGCCATGAAGAACACAAAGGCCATCACATGCTCATGCTTTCACCATGAGGGGCAGATAGGTCAGTCAATCCTGGTAAATGGTAGGCTTCACTAGGGAGAGGAGATAGTCTTAGCTTCACGGACTGATTTTCACCAGGTAGTCGATAAGCTGTTAACGCAGACGCCCTGTTTAAGACCCGTTTCATTATTCATCCATTCACAATGGTGCAGGGTTATTTACATCACTTTCAAACCTGGTGGTAATACAACACTAGAAATTCAATATTGTGTACAAAGCGTTGTTATTTGAAACATGTCTGAATAATAATTGCTACTTTAGGGAAAATTAATTAAAAAACTAACCTATGTTTCCTCAGAACAAAAACAGGAAGGACAGGGTCACTGTGCGGAGAGCTAACAAAGACTGCATTTTAATATGAAAACCAAATAAAAAGGGCCCATGTGAGTGCCAAACAATGCTCTGGGAAGTTATTATACTCCCTACAGACACTAAATCTATCAGAAGATAGACCAACAAATCAACCCAGCCCAACACAAAAGAAACTGGGAGTCAACACTCAAGGGTGAAGAAAATAACTGATGCACTCAAAATTCTGACTGAAAAATGTTTCCGGAGAAAGAAAAGGGATGACGTTGACTTTCTTAGACGAGAAAACACAACCGAGCAGGGAAACTTCAGCATCCTTTTAGAACTTGATCACACTTGTTCCATTAGATGAGGCAGATTTGGATCCCTTTCCAAACAAATCCTCTTTGCTCAATTCAAAACACTAGATCTGTAACAGAGGATTACAAATGATGGTGTTTTTGCTCTTTTCTCTCAATGATCTCTACATGAGTTCACACAGAGGCTGTGATAATGACGTGTTTTTATCTCAGAACTGTCTACAGATGTAATGTGGTTGCGTTTTAATGGAGACAAGGTTCAAGGTAGCTTTATTTTCAATTCTATAACACATACGAGGATTGAAACTGTGATACTCAAAGGCCCACTGTGCTACGGTAAACGGTAAAATATTAAACATCAGTATAAAAACTAAGAGTCTAGTATAAAAGAATACATCAAATGTAAAAATATCAACTCAAACTTTATTTATAGAGCATGTTTAAAACAGCCGGAGTTGACCAAAGTGCTTTACAGTTAAAAGGCAGCACGAACAGATAAAATACTAAAAAGCATAAAATAGAAAAAAAAATGCAATAATAAAAACATAAGAAATAACATTACAAGAATTAAAATTTTAAATTAAAATATTGCCAGAAGTCAGCTTAACCTGGATTAAAAGCCAGGGCGAAGAGGTGAGTCTGTAAGGATGATTTCAATTTGAACAGCGACTCACTGATAGCTCTGAGGTTTAAAAGAGCCTGGCGATTGTAGATGATCAACGTAGAGACATCTTGGCAAAATACACAAAGCAATACGGTAACTACAAACAATATGCTGAACAGACGAGGGAGATGAGGCTGACGGCATGCAACCACAGGCACCATCTTCCCCAAGCTCCAAAAATACACTAGTCAAAAAAAGAAAGTATTATGACACATAAAACGTGAGATTTTTTTATTTTGTACAACTGTGGATGGCGGTATGGAGTCGTGTGCAAATTAACTTAAACCTAGTTCTTAATTTTCATGAACGTTTAGAAAATAGAAATTCATGATGAGCAACAGAGCTGAGTATGAGCATCTTCTCTGCTGGGAAGATTTACAGAGAGAGATCAGAGATTACAGTGGTATAAGAAGATGCATATTATTATAACGAGTTTGTCCAATCAGAGGCTCAGCTCAGCTCACATGACTGACAGGCACCCTATAGCTGTTAGAAAGGAAGCTCGAAGTCTGCGTCATATCCAAGATGGCCCTGTCAAATGATCGGCTTTATTTGACTGTATCAGGAACAGTCGGGGACGTAGCAGAGACCACATCCATATTTTATACAGTTTATGGTTTTACCAGGTGTTTAACATCGTTTTAAAAGAGGAAGGTTAACGTGAATTCTCTTATTGTTTACATTAAACCAGCTAAAAGCCAGTGTGCATTAACTCAGTGTTAAGTTAATGGAATAATAAAGTACAATCATTTGGCACCACAGATACAACCATCTACTGAGACAAAACCTCTTTCTGTGGCGATCATTGTGAAACTTAATTCAAGTCTGCAGGCTTAATGTGAGTCATTTGTGGTTGTCATAAATCTCTGTTAAAATGTGACTTATTTTCATTATTTCTATTTTTATCAGTAAAGAACTTGAGTGAAGACAGAGAAATGTGCAGCTTTTAATCCAGTACTAATTTGTTATCAGTGAGAAAAAAGTGAAGCCAAACATATTTTATCGTGTCACATTTTACATACTACACTGATATATCAAATAATATTGTATTATAGTGCATCATATGGCCCCGTATTAGAACACAAAAACTATATTGTAGCATTTTTTATTTTATCATTCTTAATGTATTATACCATATTATGTACCACATCATATTAGAACACAACATTTATTTATTTATTTATTTATTTATTTTTAAAAAGCTTTATATTCTAACTAATTAACTGGCAATAAAAGTAATTACATAAGTGTTTAATGGAGTAAATTGTTTTTTTATTGTTTTTGAGTCATACGGAGTTCTTTTCAGATAATTCGAGCGGAACTGAACCAGCCTGAATGAAATTCACAAACAGCTTCTTTTGTGACTTTAATTACAGCTGTGGTAAAATGAAGGACTAACACTTGGCACTGGATTGCAGTTGGAGTTTTGTGATGTATCACACTTGTAACTGTTATATTTGAGTTGGGGGGGGGGGTTACAGTCTGACTTTTAACCCAACATTGGATCTCAGTGATGGAGCTAGTTCCTGTAACTGTGTTTGCGTTAAGGCTGACTTTAAACAGATCATTCAGGAATTTGATTGGTTGGATGAGATAAAGTATGAACAACTTGTGAAGAAGATGAAGCTTGATAAAGACTTCAGTTAACACTAGATTCAGCCTTCTTCATGGTGACTGAACTTCAAACAGCTCATTGTTCTTTCTTAAGAGTCAGTGATACCTCCACTGAGCCCTGTGGTCTACAGGAAACAAAGCTCCATGTGGATATGAGTTTTCCATCTAAACCCTATCAATATTTTTGAGTAACCTACACTAGCTGGCATAGCTGGGGGTTAAAAGCTTTAGAGACAGAATGCCTGTTAGATTTTTTTTTTTTTCCCTGTGGCTGCTGCTGTTCTCCAGCCGTTGTCAGAGTGCTTAAAAACGCCTTTGTGTTTAATTAGAGAGGATTTGAAATGTGCTGTTGAGCTGGCAAATTGCCATTCATCTGATGTCAGTCAGTCTGATGGCTCTGACCTTTTATGGCCATAGTGTTCAATCATTGGTCTGTAATATCAGACTTTAACAGCTTCCAGCAGTACTTAAAGTTTGCATTTAAAGTGACCTTACATTTTAAAGTGTAAAAGAAAGAGGAGAGCGGTGGTATTAACAGGCTGCTGAGAGGAGATGGATCTGTTCATCCATCTGTTACTCTATCTATCTATCTATCTATCTATCTATCTATCTATCTATCTATCTATCTATCTATCTATCTATCTATCTATCTGTCTGTCTGTCTGTCTGTCTGTCTGTCTGTCTGTCTGTCTGTCTGTCTGTCTATCTATCAACCACACATTCATCTATCCGTTCACCCATCCATCCATATATTCATCCATCCATCCATCCATCCATCCATCCATCCATCCATCCATCCATTCAACCACACATTCATCCATCTGTCCAACCATTCAACCATCCATCCATCCATTCATCCATCCGTCCATCCATTCAACCACACATTCATCCAACTGTTCATCCATCTGTTCATCCATCCATCCATCCATCCATCCATCCATCCATCCATTCATCCATCCATCCATCCATCCATTCAACCACACATTCATCCATCTGTTCATCCATCCATTCATCTGTTCATCCATCTATCCATCCATCCATCTGTTCATCCATCCATCCATCCCTTTATTCCTTCATCCATCCATCCATTCAACCACATTCATCCATCTGTCCAACCATTCAACCATCCATCCATCCATCCATTCATCCATCCGTCTGTTCTTTCATCTTTCTTTTTTACACTAACTGAACAAGAATTTATTTCGTATGAAACCTCTTTTCTTTTTGAATTTGTTCATCTGCAGCTTTAACTACAGAAGTATTTTTTGCCCGTTTTGTTATATTTTTTATGTATTTATTTATTTATAAGTTTATTTGACAGGGACCATGCAAAACAAACTGTCAAGCCAGAGTTAGCTATAAAGCTAATTTTCATCTGTGGTCCCTGGGCAGGAAGATGTTTAAAATATACAATACAACAATAACAAAACATTACTAGTATGTAAAACAATACATACTTAGTAAAAGCCCTTAACTACCAACACATTTAAAATAAGATTTCACTGTCTGCACTTAATGCACTTAGAAGATTAAATCAGTGATCGCATGACTGTTTTTCCTTGAGCCATAATTTAAATTTTCTTTTAAAAACACTGAGGCTTGTACAGTCTCTAATGTGGGTAGGAACTGAGTTGACTGTCCAGATGCAGTTTTCATAAGTTTAGCTGAACAGTCTCCTCTTGCTGATGCCCTGGTCTCCCTGAGATTGTTCCTGCAGAGTAACACACATTGTTTAAGTGGTGGTGGGGCCTGATCATGAATTAGTTTATACATCAGACACATTTCTGCATTACATAGAATATTTAATAGCATCATCATAACATATTAAAATTAAACTTTCTCCCTGCACAAACATGAGTCCTATACATTTTTAAAGACATAGTACTCAGAGTTCTGTTTCCTGTTTTCCCTAAAGGTTAAAACATGAGTAAACACTCAGTACAGAGGGCATAAAATTCACTTTCAATTCTCAAGTATGGGTTGAGTCTTCCAAGTATCCTCTGGCAGATAAAAGTCTGCTGTGGTTGAAACTGGAGGAACATTCAAGCTGAAAGTTTCATGCCTTGGATTTAGGAGAGAACTTCAGACTGTGAGGTTGTAAATGAATCCCCCAAAGAGTAGATCTGCTATTATCTAATTTAGATTATTCCAGTGAAAAAGCCCAATACACACAGTTCCGTGAACAACGCTAACTGCAAATAGCTACAGAAAGGTGATAATGCTCAAATTCTTAAAGATGTATCAGGATTTACTCAGTGAAACATCAGCAGGAGACACAGCGATGCTGTGCTTTCACCCAGCCCCCCCTGTCACAACCTCACTTATCATCTTTGTAGTCAGCATCTTCATAAATGAGACAAGGTGCCATCTACCAAAATGACTGTCAAACGACCATTAAGGGGAAAGAAAAAGCACCAGATGTTGTTGTGCTAACTCAAAGGACAGGAATTTTCGGAGATGGGTTTTCTTTAATATGCACAACCCTCTGGTTGGAAATTACTATTGATTTGCAGGTTTTTAAGATGGAGGGTGAAAATGATACAGCACTTGCATAAGCGAGGCTCCTGATCATACTTAAAGCTGCATCTCCCTCTCTATTAGGCCTGTTAGGAAATGCAGAAATGGCTCTGAGGTTGTAGACATACAGCGGCCTCTGAGGGCTCAATGAAAGCTCATTAATTCAAAGTTCGAGAGTTGTTATCTGACGTGAAAATAACTGTCCTGGACTGGCATGGACAGCCTAACTGTGATAATGTTTCAAGTCTGCATTCTTGCTGGATTTCTGGGACATTGCCGAGTCTAACTGGGGTGAGTGAAGTTTTATGAAGAGAGAAAATGTTGGAAAGGTTCAATTTAACTGAGTGTGGAATTCAGAATTCTCAGTGGGTATATGTTATTTTATTCTAACTTTCTTTGCTTTCTTTTTTTCAACAAAAGTGTCTCTTGCCTTCACTTTAGTGAGATTCAGGGAGATCTAATCCTCTTGACTTGAAAAGAAGAGCAGGCTTTTGAAGCGGAAATAATGAAGCTCTTTCGTATTCAGATGCCATTGCCTCCAGTTAATTGTAAACATCTTTTGGAATAAAATGAATTTAGATTTTCTCTTAGAATAACTTTTGGTAACAGTAAACATTTATTCGGTTCCAACCTGTTTCTTTTTACAGCATGGTTCAAAAATGTCTTGGGTCTGAAAGGCTAATTTTGCTTTCATCATACACTGTTTTCTTACTCAACAGTTAATTAGATATTAGGATCCCGAGTTTGTCCCATCAGAGGCTCAGCTCAGCTCACGTGACTGACAGGCGTCCTATAGCTGTGAGAAAGGAAGCTCAAAGTCTGTGTCATATCCAAGGTGGTCCAGTCCAACGATCGGCTTTATTTGACTGTATCGGGAACAGGCAGGTGACGTAGCAGAGACCACATCCATATTTTATACAGTTTATGGTTTTACCAGGTGTTTGACTCCATCCGAAACGAGGAAGGTTAACATGTACTCTCTCATTGTTTACATTAAACCAGCTAAAAGCCAGTGTGCATTAACTCAATGTTAAGTTTATGGTGGAGTAACAGTGGCAGAAAAATTCCACTCTGGAGGGCTTTTTCAAAAGTTTCTGTTTTAGGTCGGCTAAAACTGCCTTCTCTGTGTAAACAAGGGACCGAAACACAACAATACTCTTGCGTTTCATCCTTTGCGTTTGTGGTTTAAACTGACCCTTATGAAACAGTTAATTCCAATGTCCAGCCTAACAAAAGACTTTTATACACTTTTAAAGTGGTGTAAGTTGCATCTTTGTGAAATAAGTATGTTTACAGTCCTTATGTTCACAGTGTTACTAATTGAAGTTCCTTATTCTCTTATGTCATATGTTGGCCCATTTATCCAGTATTGCTTTATTTAGCCCCCAGTATCAGTATCAGTATCAAAAGTCCCATATTTGTCGGGCTGTACTATCTACGGGTTTCCGTAGTGCAAACACAATCAAAGAGGTCATTTTCTTCTCAACCAAACTGAGAATCTTGAAAGAAGCTATCAAATTAGAAGTATCCTCCAGTGAGTGATGAGTGGAAAAGGCGTTCCTGGAAAATTTAAAAACTTGAACTTTTTGAAATTGTTCAGAAAATCTTAGGAGATCATGTGTGAAAGGGGCTATGAGGGGTCAGTTTTTATTTATTCATTCATTTATTTGTGGGGATGTGTTGTTTGAGAAGAAGCCTATCTGTTACAAAAAACTACCCAATAACGTCATCTTTCCTGATTTTTTTTAACTTATTCTTGTCACTGAATGAGTATGTCCCAAAAGCTGATAAAAAGAGAGAGAAGCACCTCTTCTTAAGGCTTTAAGAGCGGCTTCGACGACGTTACTTGCAAATGATGGATGCAGCAGCTTTGTATCATCGTGGTCCCAACATTGGTTTCCTGACAGGCAGGATGAATGAGCTCACTAACAGAACCCCCTGATATCTGCAGCCGTCCACATGCACTATAAGCAACATTTCTGCTATTATTTAATTAAAATAAGAGCAGCCTCTAACTTTATAGCATTTAATTACTGTTTCATTGTTTGTTTACATGCGCAGGCAAGTGAATTACACTGCATTTCAGCCGGCAAATGGAATAGTTGCTTATCAGCGTTCCCAGACTGGACCATATAGCTGCTGAGCTAAGGCACCAAACTGTTTTTCAATGGAATTTATTCCACATCTTCATGCCTCGGAGGAGCTCTTCGGTTAATCAAATCAGTGGAATCAGTTTGTGGCCTCGTCTTCGGCACAATAAAAAGGAATGACTGGAAATGTTTGTTTGAGCCATATAAACTGAATCATTGTCTACTCTTGTCAGTCATAATATTACCTCAGAAACTACATAGCCTGTTAGGAGAAGTAACACCAGCTTTCACCTTCTTGGAAATGATCCTGTGAAATTTTCATTACTGTGCCAGCAGATATAAATGTTGTCAGCAGAATTAACAGAATTGCCTTCTTGGAGCACAGACAGTACACTCCCAGTGCCATCCCTTGATGGATGGTTTAAACAAATAAATGAATGCAGAATAATGCACTTTATTCTTTGTTTTTAAGTTAAAAAAAGAAAAACTACAAGTGTTAGTGGCAGTGACCACACTTTCAATCCATGTACATAAACAATTCATGATCTTTAACCGAGAATGATTTGAGAACCGTGCTTTTCTCCACGATTGAACAGGCTCACCATCTCAAGTTACAACCACAAACACACCATACTCAAAATGAAACCCCAGCACATACTTGCAGTGTTTTCTTTCTGTAAGTTGTATAGTTTAATGTCTTTTTTTTGACTGCCCCAAATCTGTAGTAAACTGGTGAAAGGAGTAGTGGAGGAAGAATACCCCTGGTTGGTATCATGGTCTTAACCTCTGTTTTATCACATTTTCATACGATACTTCTTCTCCTGTTTTCATCTACAATCCAATATTGCACAGGAAAATTGAAATGGAAGTTAATTTCCCCTGAGTAAGAATAAAAGTATGCAATTGTACTGAAGGAACTAGTCCTGTGATGACTGTCAAGCTGGCCAGAGCCGCCCCCTCCCCTCAACACAGCATGAGACACTCATGCCAAAGAATGGGACTGAAACCTTTTAATACATTAAGGCCCCGTTTATACAACAACGGTTTTAGGATGAAATGTAACTTTTTTAAAAACGCCCTCCAGAGTGGAATTTTTATGAAACGCTGCTTTGTTGCTGTATATACAGCAAACAGGAGTTTTCGGTGAAAACGCTGACATCACATTCGGTTTTGCATGTGCGCATTCCACTTCCGTTGTGGGAACTTGGGAACCATGCAGGAACTGGAAAACAACAACGGTTCAATGGCAGACGACTGTGTTGAGCTTGTGCTTCTGAATCTTTTGACTGCCTTTCAACAAAATGTGCATCTGTTGCTCCACTTCTGCACTCGGATCAGCCCACCTCTTTTTGGCGGCAGACTATCAAAAGACTCTACAGTTATATCGCCACCTACAGGCCTGATATGCATACTAAATCGTTTTCGGTCCATCAGCGTTTCTGTGTAAACCCAGATTTTTTTCTCTGTGTTTTCAAGTGAAATGCTATGATGCGTTGCCGTATCAACAGGGCTTTAATACAAAGCTGTTTTCAGTATCTCCTAGGGCTGTCACTTTTTATTCGAGCTTCAAATATTCGCTGAAACATGAGGTGAAAAGTTCATGTTTGAACTCTAATTATTCCTTCTAATGTCAGCTGCATCCTGGAGATGTGAGCCTGCGTGAAGGAAACTTTGTCTGCAGACAACAACATCTAAAACGTGCTGAACTCAAGTACGACTGCCCTCCCGCAGCCCCGCTGGTCAGTACAGCCCACGGACCCTACTCCAACATAAATCAGACTTCGGGCACACAAATGGCCCGCCTATGTTACCATGAAACATCGTTACATCGTTTACATGGAGTGCGGTCTCATCAGAGTCAGCAGAGTGAGACACAGAGAACAGGAGTACATCTTTAGTGACCCCTTAGCTCATGTTAAGTTGTTTTGGTCTGACACAGCACTCTGACAGCCCTGTTATTGTTTGAATTAACTATCGAGAGGAGCAGTCGTGGTGTACGCTCCAAGTGTGTGTTCTTGTGGGCAGGTAATTTTGTAAAACAAAAAGAGAGCCGCACTTGATCCTGATCAAGTTTATAGATTTGTGTTTCTGGCGACTAACATCAGCTTGACTATCTGTTATACGTTTTACCTTGGGGGTCGGGTGGAGGATTCAAATTCATTTTAAAATTGTTACAACTTCACTCAAACTTGATTTTTTGAAAAAGTGCACTTTACACTCATTGTTGAGGTGACTGGCAACTTCATCTGTAATGTACTGTAGCACTTAACATCCTCAACCCAGGTTTAAGGCAAAAACCACTTTCATGTATCTAAAGAAGGAAATACCAGTCTGTCAGTGCAGGATTTAACTGAGCCTGTGTGGTCATTGCAGCAGCAGCCACTGGCTATTACTCATGAATATACTGCTGGACACAGTGATGGCCATTATATTATAGAATAGAATAGAATGGAATATACCTAATTAATCTCCGATGGGAAATTCAGGATATAATACAATATCACATTGATACTGATTTATAACAAAGCATATTTCTTTTTAGAGCTTGAATCTGGAGGAAAGTTACAATTAATGTTGCAAAACAGACACTAAGATTAAGTTTGGATGTTTGCTAAGCTTAATTTTCACTGTGGGAAGAGAGCAATGAGGTTGGGTATTATTACTTTTTGCACACTGCAGTACAATTTGTCATGTCTTTTCCATGTGCATCAGCTTTAACTATCCAGTAACCCATGCTTAGCTGCAGTAATGATTCACTGTAGATATAGTTTTATCTTTTTCTGCAGGAGGTGAGGTTGACAGAGTTTCTCAGTGAATGCATCTTCTAGATTGACACTAGAAGATGATTAAAGACTCCTCAGACAGACTTCAATGTCAATTGTACGAAGCTACTTATTCACAATGTTATTGAAAAGGACTCTGCAGAGCATTCAAATATCTGTAATTAGTTTTTGACTGAGATGTGTTGAAGCACAGTATGTGATCTGGACATTATGTTCCTCAGAGCTCAGTGCAGAGCTGATTAGCCATCTCATGTTCTCCGTGTAACCTTGTAACGTGAAGATGACAGAGGTTGGACTGCTTCATTCCTCAAGTGTGCAAGGGAAGAAAACATTACCAAGGCAGCAGACAGGAACCGGCTGGAGGGCACCTGTCTGTGTGAGCTGCAGTGGATTTACAACATCTGCTTCCATGCAGCAGAGGATGCCACCTCCGTTCGCTGCTGCTGGATTAGTCGTGTCCGACGCAGGGAAGGATGCAGCCAACAAACTGCAAGCTGTGTGCTCATGAGCTGAGTAAAACTTTCACAGGACATTGAACAGTTTTTGTGTAAAACTGTCAACGTCTTCCTCTCTGAGAATTCAATGTCTAATGATAAAGTTGGTCAGACTTTACAGAAGCCTCTGATACCTCCCAAAACACAGGAACAGATATTAACAAGTACCGTTTCCCTCCTGTTGTAAAGAAAAGTGATGCAAAAATGGCTCCACAATGACAGATGACATCAGCTGGAGTAATTAGTACAAAAAGGATGAATAAAGTCGGAAGTGTGCAGCTTCATGTTCCACAGCAACACCTCATGTGTCACAACACAGGCCAGAGTGTGACGAGACATCGGCCTCATTTGTCGCGGCTTTGACTCGGTCACCACCCTGGAGATCTGAATCCCCTCCCTCTCCACGCCTCGTTAGGCTCTAATTAATTGGCTCAAGTGAATGCCACAAAGCGTTTGATGGCTTCCTTTGAGTGATAACACTGAAACTGGAGCCACATGCGTGTAGATCTGCCTCCAGAGAAGAATCACTCCATTTTAGGTCCATTGACTCTCTGCCACACACATCCTGAGGGATTCAGCTCTGCTGCTGGGATAACGAGCAGGAAAAACCCTGCCATAAAGCTGCTCAGGGTTTTTACTTTATATGCTGTGGTGCTTTGGAGAGGATCTTATACATCTTTACACTGGCCATGGTAATACAGAAACGAACATTATGTGCTTAGAAATGTAATACAAACACAAAATGATACTTGTGTTTGTTACATTATAACATTAAATATTAAACTGTAATCAGTAGTCCATCCATCCCAAAAAGAGTTAAAAACTGAATTAATGTGCAACACCCATTCCGATGAAGTTGAGGTATTGTGTAAAACGTAAATAAAAACAGAAAACAATGATTTGTAAATCCTGTATAAACTATATTCAACTGAATACACTACAAAGACAAGATATTTATTGTTAAAACTGATGAATTTTATTGCTTTTTTGCAAATATTCACTCATTTTGAATTTGATGCCTGGAAAACGTTTCTAAATAGCTGGGTCAGGGTCATGTTTCCCACTGTTCCATCACCTTTCCTTTTAACAACACTCAATAAGCGTTTGTGAACTGAGGACACTAATTGTTGAAGCTTTGGAGGTGGAATTCTTTACCATTCTTGTTTGATGTTCAACTCCAGTTGCTCAACAATCCAGGGTCTCCATTGTTGTATTTTGCGCTTCATAATGCGCCACACTTTTTCAATTGGAGACAGGTCTGTACTTCAGGCAGACCAGTCTAGTACCCGCACTCTTTTACTACAGAGCCATGCTGTTGTAACACGTGCAGAATGTGTCTTGGCATTGTCTTGCTGAAATAAGCAGGGACGTCCCTGAAAAAGACGTGGCTTGGCTGGCAGCATATGTTGCTCCAAAACCTGTATGTACCTTTCAGCATTAATGGAGCCTTCACAGATGGTCAAGTTAGCCATGCCATGGGCACTAACACACCCCCATACCATCACAGATGCTGGCTTTTACACTTTGACCTGATATCAATCCAGATTGTCCTTTTCCTCTTTGGCCTGGAGGACACCACGTCCATGATTTCCAAAAACAATTTGAAATGTGGACTCGTCAGACCACAGCAGACTTTTCCACTTTGCGTCAGTGCATCTCAGATGAGCTCGGGCCCAAAGAAGCCGGCGGTGTTTCTGGGTGTTGTTGATATATGTCTTTGTCTTTGCATGGTAGAGTTTGAACTTGCACTTGTAGATGTAGTGATGAACTGTGTTAACTGACAATGGTTTTCTGAAGTGTTCCTGAGCCCATGTGGTAATATCCTTTACACAATGATGTTGGGGACAAAGGTCACAGTTGTTCAATGTTGGTTTTCAGCCTTGCTGCTTATGTGCAGAGATTTCTCCATATTCTCTGAATCATTTGATGATATTATGGACTGTAGATGATGAAATCCATCAATTCTTTGCAGTTGTACGCTGAGAAACATTGTTCTTAAACTGTTGGGCTATTTGCTCACACAGTTGTTCATGAAATGGGGAACCTCACTCCATCCTTGCTTGTGAATGACTGAGCCTTTCAGGGATGCTCCTTTTATACCCAATCATGACACTCACCTGTTTCCAATTAACCTGTTCACCTGTGGAATGTTCAAAACAGGTGTTTTTCGGAGCATTCCTCAACTTTCCCAGTCTTTTGTTGACCCTGTCCCAGCTTTTTTAGAACGTGAACATGTATTCTGTTTTTTATTTACGTTTTACACAACAACCAACTTCATTGGAATTGGGGTTGTAGTTAGACCATGAATATCACAGAAATCAGTTCACCCATTACATCCCCAATATAAGCTGTACTTGACATTTCTGGAAGGTACCTGCCTGATACAGAAAAGTGAAATTTGAGGGCATAACTCTACAAACAAAATGTGTTATGAAAGAAGCCAGGGTTCTGTTTTCGTCCTGCTCTCAGGGAAAATCTTTTTTGGATGTGTCGAAGCCTAAAAATCCTTCTTGTTAATGATGCAGAGCATGAAGGCAGAGATGTTGAGAAGTTTTAGCTTCAAGTTTTTGGCAGCATTGTTATTGCTTTAGGGATGCTGAGCCGTTGCCCTGCAGTTCTCATGGTCTGCATCACAATGAGACTCAGCTTGATATCACTTACAGCATCACACGTTCAGCTGGTGAGAGACGAAGAGAGCATTTGAGCCAGGCAGGGGATGGGCGGGCTGGTCTCTGAAATCTGCCTCAGAACTTTTGTAGACTGAACCTTATCTAAATTGGGAGAAACACCTTTATGAGGTGATTTTGTGTTAGACAAATTGTCACATTTTTGTTGAGTTTGATCTCATTAAGTCATTACAAGGCCACAGGCTTTTTAGGTTAAGAAGGAAGAAAGGTCATGTGATGATTGCTACTTCTCCGGAGTATCTCTAATTCTGTGAAAAGGTTACACGGAGGGACAAGAGAAGCGCAACAAGCATCTTAGACAGATAATCAGAAACTATCTTTAGAGCAAGTGTGTCTCTCTTACATATGAATATTTTTTTCAACCTTCTGTAAATGACACGACTGTTAGTCGAGTCAGTTTGACTTTAAGTGTATACATCTGGTGAATTTAGTAAAAAAAAATAACTGACTGCATTCATCAAGGCCTGTGGGAAATGTGTTTTGTTTCTCTTGTGTATACTCAGTACCTCTTTATGTTGAACACGGCATTCAGGTGTTCTTTGAAATTAGACAATTGGTCCAAACACGGCTGTGCCTATATACATTCATTTTTTAGCGCGTGTACAGGCCATAAATCTTCATCAGGCTGTTGAGGAGTGACACTCGTAGCATTCGGTATGGGTTAGCCTTGACGCTCTTTGTATTCAGGGACAATAGAAACCAGAAAGCAATCTATGTGATAATTATAAAAGGTAATACGGCACACATATTCAAACTATGTAACCAGCTGATGAAAAATTCCATAGGAAGAACCATAGAAAATCTTTTTTTTTGTTACTATAGAGACCATTTCTGGACCTTTTCCTCTTTTGAAATTTAAAGCTTTCCATAAAAATAGGAGGATATTCGACAGGTCCATGTGTGTTTGGCTTACACATGAAATAATGCTGCTAAAAGTTAATTCCAGGGTGTCACTCTCAGCGCGAACTCCCGTCTGCTGCTTTTGTCATGAATTTCACCGCCCAATCAAAAATGACATTGGAATCGATGGATATATAAATCCATCACATTTTCACCTCTTGTTAAACATCCACATGTTTCTCTTTCCCTTCTCGCCCACACATGCATGTATTCGACTTCATTCCCTCTCATTCCTCTCACAGAGTTCTTTCTCTCAGCAGTTACCCAGAGGAATTTCTACATGGAGGAATCAATATAAATCCAGAAAACTCACAAGAAGTTCGTTGTTAACCGTTTGCAAAAATGTTGCGAGTACTTGTGTTGCTTCACCAGCAGAAGAAGTAAGCAAAGGCAGGTTTCAGTCTAGAATCTGAATGCTGCATTTGAAACATTTCCAAAGAAAAGAAGTTTTTCAAGTCAACTAAACAGCTTTCTGTTCATCCAAGCCCAGAAATGCGCCTGTGCCAGTCAGCCAACAATGTCTACAGGGTTCATGGACTGAATGTTCACACTGATTTGACCAACAATGCCAGAGTTTAAAGCAGCAAACCAGATTACTGTTTGTTGAAAAAAAAAAGTCTGCAACTTCAACTTCAGACATTTATCTCGAACTGTAGTTTTGCAGTTCATTCTCCGTTATGTAACTGTCTCAGTTATTTCACCACAGGTTGAACATTTTTTTTTTCAACCACAATGACGACAAAAACTCAGAGGAAAGACCTTGAACCAAAGCAACAGGAGCCATGCTCTTGTGATGTTTAAAGTTTGTGTAGAACAAGGATGGGCAATGATTTTTGAATAGTTGAATAGTCATTAACATTTAAAATATTACAGTTCATACAATGATGACTTTGTCTCTAACCCCCCCCCCCCCCCCCCCCAAAAGAAAAAAAAAGGAAAAGAAAAAACAAAATATTGTTTTCCAGTAATTTACAGCTGAAATACTGTCCAGATTTAGATTTTAGATCATTTAGATTAGATGGAATAAATAAACAAATAAATAAATAAAAAGGGGCTTCTTCTGAGACTTGATGGCAGCACCTGTGGCAAAACTTGAAGCACTTCATCGCATGTACCAAGGTGTTTCCCTCTCAAAAGCGTCTGCTAAATGAAATTGTAGAAATACACCAGCTGCGTCTCTGGTCTGGCTCCTCTCCATCCCAGCACTGGATCAAAAGTTTCCATTCAAGTCAATGCGTCAACTTACACTGTACCTGCTCCGTTGTGGTCCGGCTGCAGCAGGTCACAGCAGATAGCAACAATTTTTAGCAAACTATTTTGGCCGGATGTCAGCGCTGTTACATGTCAATTGAACAAAAAGCAGATTAATTTAAATAACTTTCTAACAGCTACCAGCAAATATCAATTCGCACTTTTGCCTGAAATGCAAATGCAAGTGTAGAGTCTTATTATTTTCAACATCTAAGAACAAGGAGCTTACTCGTGTCTCAGAACATTTTGATTCTTCATTATTAACTTTACAAAACAGAACAAACATGACTAATGAAGCCACTTATTCAGTTGTGCTAAATTCAGTCATGTTCCGCTCTGCAAGCTTTAATCCAGACTGTCTGTTTGACAGAGGAACTATTGGATTACAGCTCTATAATTAATTGGGACATTGTTACGGTTTATTGCCAAAAGAAGTCTACTTTCAGGAGCTGAAAGAGGGAAAACTGTAATCATTCCGTGCACAGTACAGCTTTTGTTCTTCAAACAGTGACAGAAATGTCTAATGGGCTTTTGTCTAAATAATGGCTGGCTGTGTTTCAATGTTTTATTTGTTCTCAACAAACAGAAGAAAAGGAAAAAAGCTGTAGATGCATGTGTCACAAACAGAGAAACACATTTCACATTTTGAATAAAAGCATTAAAAAGAGCAGAAACTGTAAATTACCACACACACCATATAATTTTATAGAAATAGCTATGATTTGAAGCCTCTGTGCATACATGTAAGGCCACACATCATGCTTTAAATCACTATTATGTGCTAATAAGGAGAGGAACGTTTTAAAGCCTCAGCGTCATCTTACTCTGTGTGTGTATACACCTTGTTTTTCTTTCAGACTGCACAACACTTTGACTCCTGATTGTACGTTTCATTTATCACAAACAGTGTGGTAAGCATGACTGACAGCTTTAAAGATGACAAATCAGTGCCCGTGGTTTAGAGCTGGGAGGAATGACTTTCACTTTTCCTTCGGTATAGTACTCATGACTCAAACTTTTACGGCTGGCTTGGCTATGACAGAGGTTAAAGAAGAGTTGATAACACTTTTCCCTTTCTGAGTGTTGTCAGACTTTTGAATTTATCCTCGAGCCTGTGTCGACTGAAAGCTTATGTTCCTTTTGATGTGTAGGCTTTGACAGTTTGTGTCTGATCCCTCTGTGACCTTTCCGTTGAGCCTTTAAAACATTGAGTCCAAAGGTGAAAGTGAGCAACTGCTGATCACTTCTGATAATTTAATGATAATTTCCTTACACTAGCATTCTTTTTATGGGTAGGTTTCGGATAAATAAAACTATATTGGAAAACAAATGGGGACGCAAAATCATACTGAGATCTACTATTTGATAAGATTTCAGCACAATTTATAAATTGCCAGTACAGAGTACAGATCAAGTACAACTTTAAACCTTTTTTTTTTTTCAAATATTAACTCATTTTGAATTTGATGGCTGCAACGTGTTCCTAAAAAGCTGGGACAGGGTCAACAAAAGACTGAGAAAGTTGAGAGATGCTCACCTGTTGTTGTTGGAACATTGGGTATAGAAGGAGCATCCCTGAAAGGCTCAGCAGTTCACAACCAAGGATGGGGAGAGGTTCACCACTTTGTGAACAACTGTGTGAGCAAATAGTCCAACAGTTTAAGAACAATGTTTCTTGCTGTGCAATTGCAAAGAATTGATGGATTTCATCATCTACAGTCCATAATATCATCAAAAGATTCAGAGAATCAGGAGGAATCTCTGCATGTAAGCAGCAAGGCTGAAAACCAACATTGGATGCCTGTGACCTTTGACCCCTCAGATGGCACTGCAATAAAAATGACATCATTGTGTGAAGGATATTACCAGTGTGTTTGGACCAGAATTGGACCAGAAAAGGTGTAGAAGCCCTTATGTAGCTGTTATGTAACACAAGTACAGCGTAACTGTCTTATATATGTACATATGTAATGCATAATTTTATAGTGAAAAATTAAAATTGATTATTGTCTGACACATTTCAGGGGCTTGCAGCTACAGACATGTTTATTTGGTTGTGATAATGAGAATATGTTGTATCTGATTGTAGTTAATGACACAGTGGAACTGTGGTTTAATATAAATAGAATTTACTTCATAAACCATTAAGATATCTTCATCTGAAGATCAATGATATAATTGCAGGCAGTCTCTACTAGAATGCTATTAAGCTAATCTCTAAATTAGTTTCTGTTCAAGGGGTCAACTGGTGAAGGTACTGGATCAGAAAATTGGCTGACAAACCTGCTAATTTCCAGTGTTGCCTGGAAGTGCAGGTTCTCTAAAACCCTGTTTTTCCTTTGTTATTGTCACACAGTTGTTGCTGCTTAAATCAGGTGATTTTTCTGAGTGTTATCAGTCTTGGCTCTGTGTAGTAACTAAGCACAGGGCTCTTAATCAACACCAACCAACTTGCCAAATGCGGGTGAAAATTTATTCTGGTAGGTATCAAAAAGAAAGAAAAAAACCTCACTAGCCACCTTGGCCAGTGATAAATGATGTGCTTTTCCATCTATTTTGCAGGTTCCATGGGAATGCAACCGTCGACACTTATGTCACACAAAACCTCTCTTCACATAAACTGCCTGGAGCTGTCTTCGCTTTACAGGAAAACGCTCAGTGCGATGGCACACTGAAATTAAATTTATTTCAGAGGCCAGACATTATCTTTTAGCCAGAAAATTGGCTAGTGGAAATTCTGATTGGCTGATAACTTCAGAAACTTACCAGCCACATCAGCTACTGATCAAAAAAAGGTAAATTTAGAGCCCTGAACAGGCACATTTGCTTACATCTGCCACTGGACTTAAGTCTGTGTAAAGGCAGAGGCTGATATTGGTACGTATAGCTTTAGCTACTATGCAACATATTTAAATAATTCAAACCCAAGACGGACAAGACAGCAGTTTCACATCACCAGAGTAGCGTGCATTTGGAACCATCAAATTAAAATACAAAGTAGAGTAATGTCCCTAAAAAACAACCAGCCATAAAAATGACAATAAATGCAATCAGCTGAAAAGGCCTGTGTCAAGATTCATGTTTTAGCATTGTTACAAGACAACAGATGGCCCTCAAGGACCAGGGGCATCTGGGAGTCTGAGCAGTACAGAGGGCTCTGCTGGTTGGGTCTCATCAGTGAGAGTGCCCATCAATCATTGTATTGGAATGCGCGGCCCCCTCCCCCTTCCTGTAATGACTTTTGAGTGACAGACACAGCTGGCAGGCTTTATGGCCTCGCCACAACATCAGACCTGACAGAAGGTTAGCACTTAATCACTTTGTCAAAGCGCGCTGCTCCTGTTCTGTAAACATCTCTATCTTAGTTTCTTGAATGCTGGGCAGAGGCCAACACTCCCTCACTTTGTTTCTCTTCTTGTTCAAACATTTAGGTTCCAATACATCATTTAGCATCAACCAACCGTGCATGAAAACCGTTTAAGGTTGAGCTCACTGAGCCAATGTGTGATAATTTGACTTCAACTGCAACTTTTTTAATCGCACTTACAAAACAGAAATCTACAAAAGACGTGATTCAACTTGGTTTTCACCAGCTCAGCTTTTTAAATCAAATGCTGATCCAAACTGGGCTGGAGACTCTATTCATGGTTTATAATACTCACAAGGCCATGAGCCTTCCAACATTGTACTCTGTGCTGTGATTTCTTTTGAAATTTTGTCAGAAGGGACTGCTTTTAGAGACACATCGCTATTTCTTTATGGAGAGTCTCATTTCTCAAAACGTCTTCATGAAATACCTAAAATGTTAACAAAATAATGTAAGAAATGCAAACCCTGGATTTGTAAGGCACAGTTGAGCAAACATGATCTACAGATTATTTCCTTTCAATCCTTCTGCTTAATTACCTGAAAATGGCTTTTAACCATAACCAGGGATCAGGCTGCCAAGGCCTTCGCCTTTGACTGCCACAAAATCCACACTGCACGGGACCCCTTTGGCTCCTGTTGTGGGTGATGGGTCCACTAAAGGATGAACCCATGTCATCCTTTCAGGTTGGGCCCAACCAGGCCCCATGGGTAGAGGCCTGGCCACCAAGCGAGTGCTTGCAGGCCCCAACCCCAGGTTTGGCTCCAGGGTGGGGCTCCGGTGACCCTCCAGCCAGGGTGAACTGATTCCTGTTGTTTGTCTTCATTAGGGGTCTGTGATAGCACTTTGTCTGGCCCCTGACCTGGGACCACTTGCCTTGAGAGACCCTACCAGGAGCAATTGCCCCAGACAACATAGCTCCTAGGTTGCTGAGGCACCCAAAACCCTCTGCCACAATAAGGTGGCAGTCTTGGAGGAGCCAGATGAGGTGGTTTGGGTATCTGGTGATGATGTCTCCCAGACGCCTCCCTGGGGAGGTGATTTGGGCATGCCCAGCTGGAAGGAGACCCTGGGGTAGACTTAGAACACGATGGAGAGATTACATCTCTCTGCTGGCCCAGCAACACCTCAGTATCCCCCAAGAGGAGCTGGTGGGGGACAGGGGCCACTGGTCATTATTGACATAGTTGACATAGTTGCCCCCCACGACCTGGACCTGGATAAGTGGTGGAAAATGGATGGATGGACTTCTTCTTTTATTTTAGCACATTATAAACATTATAAATTTAATTATTCTTCAACTGAAATTAATTTGAAAAAGCACTAAAACATTCAGTCATCAATAGTAGATGTTGCCATCACTGCTTGGTATCACAACTACAATTTCGTTTAACACGGTAGTGATATTAAATTATTGTAGCCCTAACATATGTTTTATCCAAGCTTTTGACGGAGTCACCTGCCTCCAGCCAAGGCTCCAGTCTACTGTGGTAAAGTAAGAAGAGAAAGAAACATTAACCTAATGCACTTTGAATTGCCTTGTTGCCAAAATGTGCTATATAAATAAACTCACCTTGCCTTGCCTTACTGGACTTACACCGTAAGTAAAGTTAAATCTTCTCTGAAATAAGCAATATGGAATTAAAATCAATGGGTTTACAAAGGGACCTTGTACCAGAGGGCATCTCAAACTACCCCAGGGCAATGAACAAGCACATGGATGGAAAATTGGGAGATCAAATCATGGATAGTGTCCAGCTCTTAAAAAGTAATAATACACATATGCTTACACTGGTTTCCAAATAAACTGTCATTTGGCAGCTTTTGTGCAGGACACAACAAATATAAATTAATGACATGCTTATGGCTCAGCAGTTAGTGCTGTTTCTTGTTGCCAATCCTTGCTACAGGCGAAAGTTTGCTTATCACAGCACTGCAACGAATCAGTGACTCCCATCAGAGTGAGCAATAAACCTGACCAGCATGTCTATGGACTGTTGAAGGAAACAGAAGAAAACCCATGAATGCACAAGGAAAACATGCAAACTCCAGGAAGACACCTTGCAAGTCCGGGGCTTTGACAAGACTGGCATAAAGGACCCAAAAGCACAACTCAAAACAAAAACTCTTTAATGAGAACTGGGCACTCAGAACGTTACAAAAAATCACAGCCTAGCTGGAGGTCAAAAGACAAACTCAAAAATTCCTAAAAATCCAAACCTAAAGAGCCTAGCTTAAAGAACACAAATGCAGCACAAAACTAAAGAACTTGGCACATGGACGGACTGGGTACATGATACACAACAATCTGGCACAAGACAAGGGGAGACACAGACTTTTATACAAGAGGTAATGGGGCACAGGTGGAAACAATGAAGGGCGGGGCTCACAATCACAACGGCGGGAAAACATGAGGGCAGGAAGTAAAAGTGCCTGAAACGAGAGGAGAAATGTTACTACAAAATAAAAGCTGACATGACAAGATGTAAATCAAGACTGAAGTAAAAAGTGCAAACTTAACATAACTGACGAGACATGACAGTACCCCCCCTCCGACGGGCGGCTCCAGACGCCCCAGAGCCTCCATGGCGAGAATAGAAGTCTTTGATGAGGTCCTTATCCACAATAAAGCTTGCTGGAATCCATGACCTCTCCTCCAGTCCATATCCTTTCCAGTCCACCAAAAACTGTTTGCCCCTTCCACGGTTCCTGACAGCTAGCAGTCGTTTAACTGTGTAGGTCGGTCCTCCATCAATCATACGAGGGGGTGGAGGAGGCTTGGCCATAGGCACCAAAGGGCTGTCTTTGACTGGCTTGACCTTGGATACATGAAAGGTTGGGTGGACCCTGAGGGTTCTGGGGAGGCGGAGACGGACAGACAGAGGATTAAGAACCTTAGAAATCGGATATGGACCTACAAACCTTGGAGCCAACTTCCTTGAAGCTACATGAAGAGGCAAATCCCGGGTGGAAAGCCACACCCTCTGTCCGGACTTGTACTCCGGAGCTGGGCCCCGGTGTCGATCAGCAGCCCTTTTCATCCGCGCAGCACTGCGCATGAGAACTTGTCGTGCAGCCGCCCAGATCTTGTGGCAGCGGCGAACCAAGGCATGGGCAGAGGGTACCTCCACCTCTTTTTCCCCCTCCGGGAACAGAGGAGGCTGATACCCATAAACACATTTAAAGGGGCTGAGTCCGGTAGCCGAGGTAGGCAGGGAGTTGTGGGCAAACTCTATCCAGGTGAGGTGCTGACTCCAGGAAGAGGGGTTCTGGGAGACCAGACAGCGCAGTCCTGTCTCCAACTCCTGATTGAGCCTTTCTGACTGGCCATTAGATTGAGGGTGATAACCAGAAGAAAGACTCGCGGTGGCTCCAATCAGCCTGCAGAACTCCTTCCAGAACCTTGAAACAAACTGGGGGCCACGATCAGACACAATGTCCCTGGGGAAACCATGGATTCTGAAAACATTGTGTAGCATGGTTTCTGCTGTCTCCTTGGCAGAAGGCAGCTTGGGCAAAGGAATAAAGTGAGCCATCTTAGAAAATCTATCCACCACCGTCAAAACGGTGGTGTTACCTTGGGATGAAGGTAGCCCCGTGACAAAATCCAAGGAAATATCTGACCATGGTCTGCCAGGAACTGGCAGGGGTTGCAGGAGTCCACTAGGTGCAGTAGAGGGCGTTTTGCTGCGGGCGCAGGTGGGGCAGGCAGACACATACTCTCTCACCGCCTTTTCCATGGACGGCCACCAAAATCTCTGCTTGATTACAAACATTGTTCGCTTAACCCCCGGATGACAGGTTAGCAAGGAAGAGTGAGCCCAATGGATGACCTGTGACCTCACTGTTTCAGGCACAAACAGCCTGTTAGGAGGGCAGTCACGAGGTGCTGGGTTATCACCATTTGCTTGCTTAACCACAGACTCTATTTGCCAAGTTACCGCTCCAACCACACGGTTCAGTGGAAGGATGGGTTCAGGTTTCTTGGCAACTGACTCAGGGTAAAACAGGCGAGACAAGGCATCAGGTTTGGCATTTTGTGACCCTGGCCGGTAAGACAAAATAAAATTGAAGCGATTAAAAAACAAAGTCCATCTGGCCTGACGAGAATTTAGTCTCTTGGCTGTCTTGATATACTCAAGGTTTTTATGATCAGTCCATACAATGAATGGATGCTCAGCCCCCTCCAGCCAGTGCCTCCACTCCTCTAAAGCGACCTTCACTGCCAGCAATTCTCGATTCCCCACATCATAATTTCGTTCAGCAGGGGTAAACTTACGTGACAGGAAGGCACAGGGGTGGAGCTTGTCATCCTTGGCTGATCTCTGAGAGAGGACTGCCCCAATGCCCTCATTGGAGGCATCGACCTCCACCACAAACTGCCGGTGAGGATCTGGGAGGGTGAGGATTGGAGCTGAAGTGAACATGGCTTTCAGCTTCTGGAAAGCTCCCTCTGCCTGTGGAGTCCATTCAAACTGAACATGGGGTGAAGTCAGTGCATGTAGTGGTGCGGCTATTGCACTAAAGTTCCGAATAAACCTGCGATAGAAGTTTGCAAAGCCTAGGAACTGTTGCACATGTTTTCTATTGGCCGGGGTGGGCCAATTAGCCACAGCACTGACCTTGGCAGGGTCCATCATGACCTTATCAGGAGAGATGATGAAGCCCAGAAAAGAGATGGAGTCGACATGAAATTGACACTTCTCTGCTTTCACATACAGCTGATGATCTAGCAGGCGCTGAAGAACCTGACGAACATGCTGAATGTGTGTCTTCTCGTCAGGAGAAAAAATCAGGATATCATCAAGGTAAACATATACAAACAGGTTCAAAAAATCCCTTAAAACATCATTAACCAAAGCCTGGAAAACAGCAGGGGCATTTGTGAGACCAAAAGGCATGACTAGGTACTCATAGTGGCCTGATGGAGTGTTGAAAGCTGTTTTCCATTCATCTCCCTCCCTAATTCTAACCAAATGGTAAGCATTCCTCAGGTCAAGTTTGGTGAAAACTTTAGCTCCTTGCAGTTGTTCAAAAGCCGTTGACATGAGAGGGAGAGGATATCTGTTCTTAATGGTAATGTCATTTAGTGGGCTGTAATCAATGCAGGGGCGCAGAGATCCATCCTTCTTACCAACAAAGAAGAAGCCAGCTCCTGCTGGTGACGAGGAGGGACGAATAAGTCCCGCCTTCAACGAAGAAGTGATGTACTCCTCCATGGTCTTCCTTTCAGGTCCAGAAATGGAGTACAAGCGCCCCCTGGGGATGGCTGCCCCAGGATGGAGGTCAATAGCACAATCATAGGGTCTGTGTGGTGGTAGAGATGTGGCTTTGGTCTTATTAAAGACCTCTTTTATATCCATGTAACATGATGGGACCTTGGATAAATCTGGGTAGTCTTGGTCATTGAACACTATGTCTGTATTTCCTGTCTTAGCAATAAATGCGGAACCCTGAAGACAAGAAGATGTGCATTCCTTCCCCCACCCCAGAATGTTCCCAGAGATCCAGTCAATGTGGGGGTTATGTTTGATTAACCAAGGGTACCCAAGGACAATGGGATGTTGAGCCGAGTTAAACAGGTGAAAACTGATCTCCTCTCTGTGACTGCCCTCTATGATCATCTGTACTGGCTCAGTATTGTGGGTCACTTTAAACAAAAGACTACCATCAAGTGCACTAGCTTCTAGAGGTTGTGCAAGAGGGATAACATGCAGTCCCCACTTTTTGGCTAAACCCCAGTCCAATAAACTTTCATCAGCTCCAGAGTCTAAGAGAGCCCCTTGGGTCATGGTTTGTCCATTTATTTCTATTTTAACTTGTGTCAAGGTGCGTGAAGGATAGTCAGTGGACTTAAACCTGCTTACCAGCGCCCTTCTAGTCTCTGCTGAAGGACCTCTTGCTGGACAGCCTGCCAGAAGATGCCCCAACTCGCCGCAGTAAAAGCACCTCCCCTCCTTCAGTCGGCGCTGTCGCTCTGCAGGATTCAGTTTGGCGCGTCCTAGCTGCATTGGCTCTTCCAGGCTGCTAGGAGGTGCCAAACCTTCTTGGTGAACTGACTGATGCAATGCAGGTCTTCCTCCCCACTGAGGGGTGGCAGAGTGCCCCACCTGGTGAGACCAAGATGTGCTGGAACGTCTTTCCTTGGCTCTTTCTTGGAGTCTGTTATCTATCCTGATGGCCATGGCAACGAGGGAATCAAAGTCTTTAGGTTTTTCTAGAGGGGCCAGTTGGTCCTTAATGGGACCAGATAGTCCATGTAAAAAAGCATCCATAAGGGCCAGTTCATTCCATCCACTGTCTGCCCCTAGAGTCCTGAACTCGATGGCATAGTCAGCCACCCGCCGCTGGTTCTGCTTTAAATGAACCAGTGCTGGTGCAGCATCCCGACCAGGAGTAGTGTGGTCAAAAACCTTCTTTAGAGTGTCTGTAAAGGCTAAGAGGGATGTGCATACTGCAGAATTTCTGGCCCATTCCGCGGTGGCCCAGGCTGCTGCTCTCCCAGTTAAATGAGAGATCATGAAGGCGATCTTAGCCTGGTCAGTGGGGAAAGCAGTCGGCAAGTGACTAAAATGCAAGTCACATTGTACTAAAAATGGTCGGCAGTCTCCAGAATCTCCAGAGAACCTCTCAGGGGCGGCCAGACGAGGAGCGAGCATGGCAGTGGATAATGGGGCAGCAGCAGCAGGAACTGGAGCAGGGGGGGCATGACCTGATGTAGTGGGAGTTCGGCTCTCCAGATGAGCCAGAATCCGATGCAGTTGATCAGTTAGATGACTTACTTTCTCGTTGACAGAGTTCTGGAATTCCCCTTGTTTCAGGTGCAAGTCCCTCACACCTTGATTAATGCCGCTCAGCTGTTCTTCATGTTGCTGCAAACGGCTCCCCTGGTTTCTAAGAGCTTTTCTCATGGCTTCCGAGTCGGCTGGATCCATATTTGGCCAGATTGTACTGACAAGACTGGCATAAAGGACCCAAAAGCACAACTCAAAACAAAAACTCTTTAATGAGAACTGGGCACTCAGAACGTTACAAAAAATCACAGCCTAGCTGGAGGTCAAAATACAAACTCAAAAATTCCTAAAAATCCAAACCTAAAGAGCCTAGCTTAAAGAACACAAATGCAGCACAAAACTAAAGAACTTGGCACATGGACGGACTGGGTACATGATACACAACAATCTGGCACAAGACAAGGGGAGACACAGACTTTTATACAAGAGGTAATGGGGCACAGGTGGAAACAATGAAGGGCGGGGCTCACAATCACAACGGCGGGAAAACATGAGGGCAGGAAGTAAAAGTGCCTGAAACGAGAGGAGAAATGTTACTACAAAATAAAAGCTGACATGACAAGATGTAAATCAAGACTGAAGTAAAAAGTGCAAACTTAACATAACTGACGAGACATGACAGGCTTGAACCAGGCTAAAGGCTAAACCAAGAGCCGAAAGCTAAATACACGGGCTAAAGGCTAAAACATGGGTTAAACTGTTTGTGATAATGTTCACTCCAACCCACTTGCAGCAGTTACACTGCAGTGATCTGATCAAACTTCAGAGTCTGACAAAAAAATGAAGAATGAGGTTATGTTAGCTCTGCTTTCTAGATGAGCAGGACATAGGATTCACTAATGTTACATGTTAGCCTACAGGTACATCTCAAAACACTGGCCTGTGAGTAGCACTTAAATGGCCTGCTACTAAACTACAGTACAAACTGACAAAGTTTACTTGTTGTCATGTTTCAAACAACAGCTCTGTGTAACTGTTGATAAATACCTTACCTCGTCATGTTGTATCTGGTAAAAAGTTGTCTTGAACAAAGAAAAGTAATGTTAAAAAGAAGATCTGATCTCCACTCATTTCCAAAACAAACACACACCTTGTTAAGAGTCATGTCATCACGACAATGTGCACGTGATTCCAGCCAAAAGGTGTCGCTGTGATCCACTTCAAACAGACAGTCCTCACAGAAACTTTAACAAGGTACCATATTGTTACATTACGATGTGTTCGAAGTTGAGTAAGTCAAATGACTGAGTGGCAAAAATGAATACATTACCAGCACTAACAGAAAAGAAGTCTTGGTAAAGTTTGATGGGGGGTTAACAGCAATACATACCACCATTTTTTAACCATAGCCGTAGAAGAAATTTAGCATAAAATTCATTGCCTTGTGCTGTCTGTGAATCAAAAATGTCTAATGTAGCCAGGCACAGTCAATTAAATGAGTAACAAACATCAGTCTTATTTTGAGCATTTTCTCACTGAATTTTTTACACAAAACATGATGGGTATCAAGCAGAAAATGTGACACCATATCAGTCGTAGGTACCATATGTGTCACGCAAGAGTGATACTTAACAGCATGAAGTGAACGAGGCAGGGCTGAGCGAACACTTCCACAAAGAGGGTGTTAAAAACAGGAGGAGTGTTGAGATGAGAAATGGAAATGTGATCATAATAACTTTTTAACAATCAAGGGTTGCACCCACTGATAAGAAATCCGACTTCATTTAAGAAGTAGAACATGATTGTTGACTAATTCACAGACTGAGCGACACATTTTTTTCCCTTTGAATTTGAGGTTTTACACCATATATATATATAAGCATCCATCATTTGTACTCCTTGGTGGTATCAGCCTCACTGAGTGCCTCAGACCACCAGCAGTTTCCTCTCTAAAAGCAAAGGACAGTTTGCTGATAAGTTAAATGCTGCCATTACATACCAGTAGTCCATAAACTCATACTGTTACAATTTTCCCGCGTGGCTGACAGAGTTTTACTCCATTGGTCTAACTCCTCAGTTATAACAACTGGATTGAACGTTTCCTTTTTCAGTCGAACAGATGGATTTGTTTTGTGTATCAGAAACTAAAAACAAAACAAAAATAAAACACAACACATTCATAAATTGCATCTCTGCCTTTCCTATAAGTTTATACATTTAAGACCGTTAAAAAAGCCTTTCTAACATTCCAAAAAGGTTGACAAATAACCTCATAACATCTTTGTATAAAATGGATTTCAGTTTGATGTGCAAAGGAAGCTTTTTGTCCTTTTTGTTCTACAAATGGAGAATATTTTGGGTAGGATCTTGTTCCAAGATGTCTGATTCTGTAAACAGAGCTGGATAAATTTATCCATCTCTCTCTTTTGTCCGTCAGTCACACCTAAAAACAAAGAACCAAAACATCAAAATATGCCTCACAGTCAATCAAGGACGATGAATGTTAAACTTGTGCAGATAATAAGTCTGTGGCCTGTTGTCTTTTTAGTTTTTAATGTGGCCAAAACAAGATTCTGCTGTTGTGAATACACAGATAGATGAAGTTTTCCAGATAATGTTTCAATAATGTAATCGTTGCTCATGTTTCAGTGAGTGTTGAAGGCCTTGTTCAATGCTTTTGAAGTGTGGACGTATAAGGTTCTTGTCTTGAGTTTTAGACACAGGAGTCTAAAAAAATAGGCTATCAACTTCTGGTGAAAACTATACCACCAAGTCAATGCTTAAAAAAAATCTATATTTCTGAGCAGTTTTGCCTTTATTGCTAAGACCTCTGAAGAGATACATGTAATGTAGCGAGTAGGGGAAAGTAAATGCAGCAAAGGGTTAAACCAGAGACTGCTGCAAATAGGATCAAGTCTGTACACGGCCTGCTTGAATCGCTGAGCTAACTTGAAAGAAAGAAAGAAAGAAAGAAAGAAAGAAACAAACAAACAAACAAACAAAAGAAAACCAAGACCCCGCCTCTTGCCCCAAGACAGCTGGGATAGGCTCCAGCCACCCGCGACCCTGAATAGGATAAGCGGTATAAAAGATACATGAATGGATGAAAATCTGAAATACACCAGGACAGATCCAGGTGGCAGCCACAGCCCTAGCCCATTGATTGACCACCCCTGTGTTCAAAATTGCAAACAATGATTGGCTATAAAGTATAGATTAAAAATGCCATTCATTACCTGTACACACATACTAATTACCACCCCTGCAAAAGTCAGTGCCCCTGATTAGCCACCCAAGTCCCAAAAAAGTCTGGCTCCACCCCCAAAAAATCGATATATCCGTCTTTACTCAATTTCCAGTTAAAATAGAGAAACTCAATCTTTAGTTTGACTGAATTAAAACCAAATGTGTCGGATTTCAAGGGTGAGAGGTTGATATAAAAAAGTGTTTTTTCTCACAAATTTGGTTTCAGCACGAACATTTATAAGCTGTTTTCAGATCAGTTTAGCTGTTTGTGGATTAGCATCATTTACCCACTTACCTAAACCTGTGATTCCATGGTATCAGTGTACATCTCATTCTAGTCTTTGTTCACGAGAGCTGTTGGTCATTGGTGTCAGGATTTGCTCCTGTTAGCTCCACTGACTGGCTGTGACAGAAGCTGAGTTATGTTCCAGGAAATCTGTTGTCTGCCATTAATTATATATTTGCATTAGAGCGAGTGTGTTCTTTGTCCTCTAACAGCTTGATGGAAACAAAACAATCACTGCGTTCGTTTACTCATCTGTGTGTGTCTTTGTGTCGGGAGGTGGGAAGAGTTGGCGCTGGTTAGGGTTTTGGCTCTCAGCCCGGGGCTTTATGACTGCTGCAGACTGCTAGTGATTACAGCCTCAGGTGGTTCGGAGGGCTTTTAGAAACCACCTGAGGAGGAACTATTTCAACACACAGATATCAGCCAGGCATGTTGACTCGATTTGACTTCAGAAACAGCAACAGATGGAGGAATACAATGAAGAAATGGAATAGTTTTTCAGATTCATCAGGTTCGGTTTAATTTCAACTGTTCTACCGGCACATCTGTTTTTACAGGAATCTGTCAATGACACTTCCTGTTTTTGCCTCTCACTGGTATTGGCAGGCTCTTCTGGTACTTTAGTACTTCTGTTTGATAAATACTGAGCCAACAAAGATATCCTCTTAACTGGTAAGCCAATTTTGAGCTGCAGGGTATACTGAGTACAGACAGAAAGAAAGAAAAAGACAAAATGAGACAAAGAGGAATTTCCCTCACTTTATAATTTGCAGACATTACTGTGTCCAAAGATATAGCATATGTTACAAGCTGTTATAGACTTGTTGTACTACATATGTATTTACTAGAGTTATTTATCAATATAGTCCACCACAGTCCTCTGAAAACTTGGTTCAACAGCCGTAATAATGTACTTTGGAGCCCGGCATGTACCGAAGTGCTCTAGCTGGAAGGGCAGTGAGATTAACATCATGTTTGTACATCGCTTATAAGGTCAAAGCCACATTTTACAACAGAGCCATTCCTCATTACATCACATATCCTTTATTTAGCATCCAGAAATTGTTAAAGGGTCTGTGAGGACTGTCTGTTTGAAGTTGATCACAGCAACACCTTTTGGCTGGAATCACTTGCAAACTGTCGTGATGTGATGACTCTTAACAAGGTGTGTGTTTGTTTTGGAAATGAATGGAGATCAGATCTTCTTTTTAACACTACTTTTTACTGGATACAACATGACGAAGTTTGATCAGATCACTGCAGAATAACTGCTGCATGTGGGTTGGAATGAACATTATCATAAACAGTTTAACCTTTAGCCCGTGCTCTATCACTCTCCTGTTTAGCTTTCTTCTTCTCTTCTTTCCTTTTTCTGTCTGTCAGTTCAGCTCCAGTCTCCACTAAATAAATCACAGAAATTGTTTTCAGCAGAGAAAAACACAGATCTCTCTTCTCACTGCTAAACTTCATCAGCCGACGAGGTGTTGTCATAGAAACTTCAAATAAATCTGGTCCTGTCTGACCCAATCAGGAAGCTAAGAAATAGCATTCATAAATAACCTATATTGGTGCTGATAATCTCATTTTAAGTTGTGGATTAGGATCAAGCCGATATCTAGAAGTGAGAGTTTTTTAAGATCACTTAGAAAGTCCTGACAGAAACTTTAAAATAATAATAAAAAAGTTACACTTATAAATCAGAATGGTAAGAGTTCTCTGTCATGGCAGCACTCATGCTTGAAAAGAAATTAACATGATTTTTAAAGCTATGTTTTAACCGAAATCTCATGTAGTCACATTAAAGAGGCAGGCTTTAAAGCCTATACTGCTGCCGAGCACCAGGGGGAGCCAAAGTTTTAGGCTTCACTTTTGGGGAAATGCTGTGCCATCCATGTTCTTAGACAGACTGAACTAAACTTTTATTTTCATACATTCCAGATGTTTATTTTTCATCTTATCATCCTTGTTTTTTTATTACTTTACCAATCTACTTCTGCTGTTGTATCTGTTGTTTCTGACTATAGAGTTAACAGGAAAACAGCTTACCCCTGCCTTTAGTACATATTGTAACTTCTTAATCGAATATTCAGGAAGTTTTAATGACTCATCATACCCACATCATACCAAGATAGAGCAGGTGGAAATTTGAAGTACTGCACCATTCATGATGCAAACAGTAGAAAATTTACTTCTGAGTTTAGGTTCAAAATTGTTAGCAAAAAAATGCAGAGACTAAGATTCTTTCTGATGATAAATACAGTGCTTTTACAGAGAATTACTGAAAAAGTGTTGCTTTGGTTACACATATATTTATCACCCTAAATCTGGAGGTTACTGCTGTGAGGGAAATGGAAATATGTGATAATTATTCAGACAAAAAAAGGTTTTAAAAAAAGCAATAAAACTGAGAACAGAATAAATGTTTAGTTTAAAAATGTGCCTGCGGCATCAGTGCTGCAGATGAAAATGCAGTTTGTTTTCTGTTGTAGTTTTTCTTTTCATAGTCACTCAGTTCACCACGGAAATATTCATTCAAGAATACAAAAATTGTGCACATAATGAGCACACACATGTTCTGTTTTACAAGCCATGTGAACAATTTTACTCTCCTGTTTGCTGGGTAAGCCATTATAACATTTTGGTGCTGACTGAAAAATCATATCAGCCAAATTATTGTGTCGGATAGAGATTGTTGCATATGTAAACGTACACTATGATGATAAGTAGCACAATCTTGGGAGTTAGAACTCCAAATCCACTTTCAATCCCTGACAGAAGTTGATTGATGTCATAAATTAATAAATGCATCTTAAATCCTCTCACCTTGAAACTTTCTGAACAGAAGTGTTCACATTCAGGGTCTCAAAGTTGTTCCCAGGGGGAGAATATGTACAGCAGGATAAATACTCAGCCTCAGTCTCACAGATATGCTGTTACTATTCAGCTCTTTCTCAGAGGAGCCAAACAAACTTTAATGCTGGAAGACTTTCGCAGCTGTGCCAGTCAGTCTTCCAGCATTGAGCCCTTTGGATCAAACTGACACAGACGCTGACTCCAGGCAGTCATGGATAACAACCACCATCTCTGTAGCATGCAGATACAATCTTATGTTTACATTTCCCTCCCTTCACACAACAACTCTTCCATTGCAAGACTGATCTGTATGTTTGTGTGAATGTGCGTCTCAAAAATAAGTGGAAAGTAAGCTAAGGGGGACAAATGTGAAATTCTTGTTAGAGAAGGAAAAAACACACCAACGTTGAGTTGTCGTCAGACATGGAGAAAACTCTTGCTTCTGGCTGAAGTGCTAGAAAGTGATTAATTCAAGCATATTTGTCAATGCAAATGCCGAAAGGGACAGATGCAGAATAATTAAGAGGAGGCTGCAGCAAGTTAGCACAGCCACGTGAAGTATTGTTGGTACAGGATGAAGTGCCTCGTACTTTATGCTGGCTGAGAGTGGGTAGATTTCGCAGATGCTGAAAAGAATGAAGCGAAACAGTGAAGAAAGAACTGCGTGGTTTCTGTTCAGGACCTGATGCTGCCTTAGAAAAGTTACTGGAAAAACACAGATTTATATTTTAAATGAGCAGTTATTCCAGAAAAAAAGCACAATATAATATGAAAAACTGATTAGCGAAAAGATTTACCAAACAATAGGCCTTAATAGAGTTTTCATTCATTACTGAGGAGTGTGCAGAAGTGTAACCTTCAACTTTTCACCCACCATCTTTCTTCAGTGTTGAAAACAAATCTGTTCATAAACACCCATTGTCATGCTTGATGTTAGCACAGCTAATGAATAGCACAGACCTTTTCTGAGTAGATAATTAGATTTCAAAAAAGCCACCTCACTATGTTTCTTCTTTAACTCTGGAGCACTTCAGGAGGACAATGCAATATAACACAACAATGGACGAGTTTACAGAGTTTCTTTGAGCAAGAAATGTATTGTTGTCTGACTAAAAACTACGTGTATGAAAAGTTCTCCACTTTGACCTTGATGAAGTGCGGTTCGGCTCTTTTACTTTCTCATCAGAACAAGAGAGTCTTATTACCGTTGGTTTGAAACCAAAGCAGTGTTGCCAGATCTCAGGATAGAAACAAGCAACCAGCTCTAAGAAAAGAAGCCCAACAGATGGCCTACCACCATGGGTAAACAAGAAACCTCTTGATAACAGTATAAATATTTACTTTTGTTTGCAATAAACTGACAGAAAACACAGTCAACATAAAAAATTGAATAACTTTATTCTTAAAAGAAAATACATATGCTTTATGCATAAATATCAGCAGCAATAATTTTCAAAATAACATTAAAATAAATCAATAATTAAATTAAATGAATAATAATAAAAAAAGATTAATTGCACTGATTCAGTCCTTGATGTGCATGTGAGTGTGAGTGGTAACCAGGAAATTGGAGTGTGGACGGGTCCTAGATAAAGACAAACTGTAGTGGTGTGTCATACTGCAGAACTGAGTATCAATCCATTACCAAGTAAACACAGGGCCAGTATTGGTATTGATACTTTTACATACAAAAGCAGATTATCTATGAGTCATATTCATATTTCATCTTTGAGATAATATATAATTATAGATTATTAAATTACTAGATTATATTAGATTTATGTAATTATACATTTTCAGTGACAGTAAAATAATTTAGATTTCTTTAACTGGCTGAATATATTTTTGGACTTTCTCAATAGTATAAACCATTTTATCCATTTTTTAAGTTTGAAAACCAATCACACTTTGAAAAATCACATCATCTAAACTTGGCAATAACTTCATCTTACTTTCGTTTTCATAAATCAGCTGCCTGGATTCTGAGAGAAGACAGTGAAGGGAGTGAGAGGAGCACAGGTGGAGAAGAGAAGCTGAAACTTAAGTATCTCATTACACAAGTACTATGTGTTGCATCGTCGTGTTCACAGTAGCTGCGTTTCCATTACAGCTTTTCACAAAATAAAATCTTTAATCCGTAAGTTTTGATAAAGTACAATCGCGCCTTGCAGGTGTTTCCATTACAGCTAGAATTAAACACAACTTGAGTAAAATCTCATCATGCGAGATTCAATTTGCCGAAGAAAGAAGGAGGATTGCAACCTGGCGGTAACCATGGTAAACATTTTGAGAGCTTAACTGTCATTTTAATGGGCGTTAATTGTTGTTGCTGATGATGCCAACATCTGTCTGGAGCGTAGATGGCCTAGTGGTCTAGGTTGTGCTCCATATGGCAAAAGCCCTTGAGTGGGCAGCCTGGGCTCAAGTCCAGCCTGTGGTGATTTTCCCTCAAGTCATTTCCCGTTCTCACCCCGTTTCCTCCTCAATCCACTGTCCTGTCCTTTCACGTTACAGGCATAAAAAGCCAGAAAAAATATCTTTACAAAAAAAACCCATTATAAATAACGTCCGATCCGATGCTGCAGTGATGACGATGCTGAATGATGAACACTTGTGTTCTTATTCTCTGGTCACTGTCGGCCGTGACCACGCCAACTCAAAACAGGCAGGAACAAAACACTGAATGAGAATCATCATCTCCAGCTCACCGCCTCTGCCTCTCCTTCCTGCTGCCCTCTGAGCCGCTCACAGCCTTCCTGATGCCTTCACTGACTGTCAGAAACACCAACATCTGCACTGAACACATAACTAACAGCAGAGCAGTTACAGTATGAACGCCAGAGTCTGTATGTGTGGCAGTGGACACGCACCAGGGACCTCTGGGAGAGGATTGTGGCCAAGGAGGTGAGGGAGGTGGGAGGTGTTTTTGTTAAAAAAAGTGATTGTAAAAGTGTTTGAACTTTTTTAATAAATCACCTCATGAGAGCGTAAAAACTTTTTATCTAAACTTGAGAGCTTTTTTAAAATTTTGGTGTTTGTTTTAAGTTGATGTTTGGTGTAGTTTTGTGCTGCTTACATCTTTTTTGCAAACACTTTAAAAAGCAAAATATTCCCGCCCTGGAAAACAAGGCGGACATGGACTGAGCAAGTAATCACTCACATCTCAGGGATAGCTAATTGTCACTGAACATCTCACTTCGTTGTAATGCTGACATGAGCTGTGCACTTCTATTTGTTGATGAATCTGGAGCATCTTTTGTTTGAGTCATTTCATCTTTGCTTTAATGATCTCTCTTTCATTTTTCAGTATTTTGCAAATCGAAGCTAAATTTAGATGGATGCATGATGTTCACTGACAGTCATTTCTGATGGACTGCTGATAAATATTTATGCATTCCTCACAAAGTTCTTTATATTTAACTGAGTTGTTGTTTTCAGGGCAGTTTGCAAATGGGAGAATAAGTTCCGGGGAAACATTATTCAGCAATTTTAAGGGCTACCTTGAAAAAAACAGCCACTGTTTGAAAAGGATGGGATGAAAATCATGCGCATCACGTTCTGGTTACCTGGCATATTCTGAGGATCAGTGTGAATTCTTCTGTACAAAACTTTGAAGCTAAATTACCCTGCTTTCCTTCATGCTTTGTTTGTTTGATGTCTAATGCGCCTGTGGAGCTGACTTTCCTTCATTTTGAATGCAGATGGGTGTTTTTCCTCTCATTTTGCCAAAATTCAATCTACTCTGCTTTGATGTTGGAAACTGCTAATTTTGTGCCATCAAAGCAAATAATGTCGTCTTTTTTTGCACAGAATCAGACATCAACAGATTTAAAAAATGCACACCACATCTTGGCAGAGATGAATAATACACTGGAAGCACAGTTTGTCCTCCCTGGTGTGATGAATCTGAATGTTCAGCTCCTGTAAATTCTCACTGATGTGGTCTACAGTAGGCAGAGGACACTCCAGGACAACATGATGGAGGAGCTTGTCTAACAAGTAGTTCAAAAGCAGTCAAGGGACTAGTTGCAGTAAGCTCCCTAGGTTAACTAAATCTATACATTTATAAATGCAAAAGTGTCATGAGCTGCAGCTAAAGATCCCGTTTGTTAATATAGATGAAATAGAGGAAAGCTGAATTATTATTAAGTTGAATTATCGTAGGAGGACAACAACTTAGCAGCAGAACCGCTATCTGCTCTTTAGTGGCCTCCTCCGGCAGGCCACTAATGGGTCAGTAATGGTTTGGGGAGGTATTTCCTTGGAGGGCTGCACAGCCAGAGGTACCCTGACTGCCGTTAGGTACCGGGATGAGATCCTGGGACCCATTGTAAGACCATATGCAGGTGAAGTGGGCCCTGGGTTTTCTTCTGATGCATGACAATCCTCGACTTCATGTGGCTGGAGTGTGTCAGCAGTTCTTGCATGACGAAGGCATTGATGCTATGGATTTGCCTTCCTGTTCCCCAGACCTGAATCCAATCGAGCACCTCTGGGACATCATGTCTCCTTCCATCCACTGAGGCCCTGATTCAGGTCTGAGAGGAGACACACATTACTGAGCCTAATTTTGAATTGGCTTGAGAAATTTCCATGAAAGTTTGATTTACCTTTGATCTGATTTTTCCACTTTTATTTTAGATATTCTGAATCCAGACGTCCATGGGATACGGTTTTGGATTTCCATTCTTGTGTTATTGTGTTCTCAAAGTGTTCCACAATGTAATAAATACAAATTTTCAACTGGAGTATTTCATTCATGCAGATCTAAGGTGTGTTGTTTAAGTGTGCCCTTAATTTTTTTGAGCAGTGTACTATTTCAGACTAGTGATAGCGAGATAATTTCTCAACCATAACGAGGTGATGATTTTAGCAATCAGTATTTAAGCTGAAGGGGATCATTGTACATCTTAGAGGTAACCTCAGCTCTAGGTTATAACAGCATTTCCAATACGGCTGGGCAATAAATTGATTAAACTGATTAATTTAAATTATTTTCTGCAGAAGATTAAAATATTAAAAATGGAGATTTTTTCTCTTGCCTTAGTCCAATTGTTGATTGCCCTGTCAGGTTTTGCAGAAGGGCTTTTAAAGGCTTGTATATATATTTTTTTTAAATGAGATGAAAAATTGTTAAGAGAGTTTCATGTTAATATACCGTGAAAATACTCAGCCTTGAGTGTTTAAGTCAAACCAGCCTACGTTTGAACTACATTATCAACATTTTATGACACACACTTTAACTTGAGAAGGGAAATTTTGTTCAAATATCACTGGGGGTGTTTAGATTTTTAGAGAGAATAATAAGAATAATATCCAAGCCAATATGGGGGACCACAGGGGTTTGGCTTCAAAACCATCCTTCTGAGTGATGTGACTGAGACTCACTCCATGATTTACATTGTATATGAAAGCATCTTCAACTTAACAATCTCATAATTTTCCAATCATTTTTAATTAAAGGAAGTACACGTGTAGTTGTGCGAACTTAACAGCTTTTGTCAGACAGGCGTGCTGTACGTGTGTGTTTGTGGGATGCTTCACAGTGAGGCTGCTAACTTTAATCTAACTATGAATTTGAATAACAAATCCAAAGAGCACTGGAACAAAGATGATACACAGCAAGTGCATCCATATATTATCATGTCTCCACTCCACCGTGCTGATTTGTAGTTATATATAAGTGAGGCTAACACTCCAGCCGGCTTCATTAAGTTTCATTTTCCATTTTATCTCTCCTGAAGTGGACCATTAAGTCTGTGTGTGAGGGTAACTGATCAGCCAATCCGTCTGTGATTTATGTGGCAGGGAAACTGAGGACTTAACTGAGCCTCAGAACACATTGATTACTGACATGGTTAATTGGCTAAACCCACTGGTACATTGAGACAGGCTTATTGGAAATGTCAAATCAAGCGGTTCATTTGCATTCATGATGTATAGCGTCTACTCCAGCTTCTGCCCAGGCAGCACAAACTGACACACATAGACAGAAGAACCTGGGATCTCTGCCTTGAATTTGCAACTGACCATCTGGCCTTCCAGGACTTTGGCATCGGCCAGATCTTTTTTTTTTTTTTCCCCCATTAGCATCCACATGTCTGTTTTGGATGCACTTTGCTAACATGCTGAATAGTGTATGAGAGCTTGGATGTCTCCTGATGTGAGTGAGATGTAATTCAGCCGAGGGTTTTGAGGACAGATTCAGCCCTGGAAGAACATGTAATTGATTGAACAGTGAAAGCAGAAAATATGTCCTTTCCTCTTGAATGTGTGTGTGTGTGTGTTAAAGAGATCAAAACAACGCCACTGACAATTTTGCCCCTGAAATAACTTAAGTGTTGGCAGATTAAAGCAGCATGAAATTGAAAAATTTGGATGTACGCATATGCGGCAAGGGGACATTGCTTTCATGAAAAGAGGTTGTGTTGATTTTTCAAAGTTTGAATAACAGAATCCTTTTTTCTTATTGCAAATCACGTTCACACTTTTGCTGTTAGAATGTGAGCACAATCCTTCAATAACGACACAAAATGTGATTCATAATCTCAAAAACATTCTTGTAAGACAACAACGGCAGCATGTTTTTTTCAGACTAATATAGACACAGACATGACCATCATCATTGTAATGTAATGCAAGACGGAGAGCGGGAGGAGCGAGATGATAGGGAGAAAAGGTGAACGAAGAGCGAAAGGAAGAGATGCAGATAAATTCACCACCTCCACCACCATTAACACCAGCAAGACTCTGTAACCCCAATTCCAATGAAGCTGGGATGTTGTGTAAAACTAAAAAAACAACATTAAAAAACAGAATACACAGAATACAATGATTTGCTAATCTTTTAAACCTGATATGACTCTCAATTTCTAGACTCAGGACCCGCGGAGACCGAGCCTTTGAGTCAGTTGCGCCGAAATTATGGAACACTTTCCCCCACCTACTGGTTTAAGCAGGCGTTTCTTTTGCCCCTGTCACCAGACTCTTGCTTATATTGTGTTTTATGATAATATTGCTTCAAATGTGCTTTTTTCTTCCTGATTGTTTTATTTTTATGTAATAATGACTTGTTTTAATTCTGTAAAGCGCTCTGTGAGCTTTCTCTGTGAAAGGTGTTATACAAATAAAGGTAACTTACTTACTTTCTTCACAATGAAACAGAGACGGGGTTCAGTGGGTACACAAGTGGTTAAATTCTGGTTCTCTCACTTGTTAATGCCCCTGGTTTATTCAGTACCTGACACACTCCTATTATTCAACTTCAGTGACTCCTTCAATAGACCTGACTCAGGCAGAAGTGACGCTGTAGCCATGACAAGGTTGGTCAGATATTCAATAAGTGTGGTTTAGCCTTCCTATGGGTCTGCCATTCAAATTCTGGATATATAACACATACTGATTTGGTATGCATTCACAGGGCAAAAATTCAGAGCTTCACATTCGGAGAGACTTTGGTAAGAATACTTCTAGGAAGTCAGCCTTGAGGCTGCTCTCTTCATCACAAAGCGGCAATTATTTCAGCTTACAGGCGGGGGTGTGGGAGTGTGGGTTGGAGCAGATGATGGTTATCGAAGTTACGATCAGCTTAAAAGGCATTCTGAGGTAGAGAAAACACAAAGAAATGTCATGAATGAATACTTCTCTAAAAGTGAGACTTTAGAGCCGCGCCGAATGTTGTAGAACTCTTCCTCATCCTGAGAATTGAGTGCTGCAAAATATAAATGCCTTCTCGTTAAACTGTTGATGCATGATGAAAGTTATGAAGCAAAACAGATGTCCTTATCTGTCTGCTGCCTGTTTTGGTTTGTTCTCTCTCTGCAGCTCTGTTAGAGGACATACTGGCCGGGAGGGACTGCTTGGTGGCCGGAGACTCCTGCTCGAGTGATGAGACCTGCAGTCCACGGCTGAGAACTTTGAGGCAGTGTGTGGCGGGCAATGGCAGCATGAAGCTGGGCCCCGGTGCCAGGAGTCAGTGTGCCAGTGCAGTGTCAGCCCTGCTGTCCAGCCCCTTACATGGCTGCCAGTGCAAACGAGGCATGAAGAAGGAGAAGAACTGCCTGAGCATCTACTGGAGCCTTCATCAGTCCATCTTACACGGTCGGTTCATACTGGATAAGCTGCTCTAAAGTCACCAAATCTCATCCTTACTGTATTAGTTTGCATCTATAAAGACAAAATGCTTAAATGAATGGTGTAAACGCTGAACATTTTGATGTTTTTCATCTCTTTCTACCTTTATTTTTAGGGCTTAATCTGGTGGAGAGTTATCCCTATGAGATGGTGCAGAGGGATTATGACTATGTCCGCCTAGCCTCCATATCAGCTGGTAAGTTCACCGACCCTCATTGACTTTCACCTTGTTTTATACAGTTTTACCCTCTAGGAGATGTTTTGTTTCTGCACAAGTTCATTACTCAACTGATTTTATCCAGGAAGCACGTCCAATGCCAACAGGGGTCCTCTGTTTTATTGGAGGTAACCTCTCTTGTTATCCAGGATAAAATGATCATCTTCATATTGGTGGGAGGCACTGGTGTGCATTTTCTAGATGAAGTCAAAAGTCTTTCATGAACAATCATGACTGAGAAAATACCCCAGAATCCAATTTCAAACAAAATAAATACACAGTTTGACACTAAAAAACTGTACTACAAAAATGATTCCAATCAAGTGTATTGCACCTAAAAGATAAATAAAAATTGTACTTTAATGTACAAAAAACTGTACATAGATATATATTTTATGTAGTTTGAGCACCCGTGCTCAGCTCTCCTCCTCTTTGTTTGCTTGAATCATCCTCCACCCAGTGAGCGCTTTTCTTCCTAGATTAAAGCCACGATATAGGTTTCATAATTTGGCCACCCTCTACCCTCCATTATCCACCTCTTGCTAGCACAGCCTGTCTTTCTAAGCGTTGTAGCTAATGTTCAGTGCCAGCAGCAGCAGCTTTATTTACAAAACTGCTGCTGCTGACACTTTTTTTAAGGCCAATGTGATTCCGATATTTGGCAGAAAAAAATCTAATAACCGAATAATCGGCCAATTTGTTTGGAAAATATGTAATGGATAAAATAACTTCTTTTTCGGTCCCTTAATGCGGAAAAAAACAAATATATGAATTACAGGCAGAACATTTTACTGTTTTCCAATACTTTGACCTTTTGTATTTATTCAACTTTACAAGAGAGGGAAATTTTCAAGTATAAAAACATGCAGAAAAGCATTAAAAAGGGCGATAATCTGCTGATTAAATCGGTCTCAACTTTTTTTTATTTTTGTTCATAAACTTACTAGAATCTTATATGTAATTGATGGTGTTACATGTTTTGGTTTTAATTTATCTCATTTATTTTTAATTCTGTGATTCCTTTATGTACCACTAGTGGTAGGCATACAACACTTTGAAATCAGGCTCTTTGTAGTATAGAAAATTCTGAAACAAATGTCAACTTTTGAAAGAAAACAGGCTGAAAATGTGACATTTCAAGAAAAGAATTAAATATGAAACAAGAGCAGAGTTTACAGCCAGCTTCAGATTCAGGAAATGATTTAATTTAAAGTCAGTCAGTGCCGCTTGCAGTGTTATCAAGGTAGCCTATTAATTTTAATTACACAGGTGAAGAGCTATTATAAAAATTTACAAAGAGGTCCACTGGTAATGACCTCCAAAATGATCTCTTTTCAAACAAAAGAAGAGACCAGACTCCTCTGCTGATACTCATTTCATTATTCCAGGCCTCAGGAAATGAGTCTCCAACATCTATTGCACACAGCCCCCTGGAGCTGACTTTAATTCCAAACCACCTTTCTTAACCTCTGGCAAGACAAAAGAATGAGCATATTGAAAACATGAACTGTACATTATCTTTGTCACAGCCCTCAAGTGCTTTAATCCTATAAATATAACCTCTCTGTTGCTGTTTTACAAAAACCTGTCCTTTTTTGTTCATCTTGCTCCAACCAACAGACTCTGATGTTGGCATTACAACTGCAAACCGCTGCCTGGATGCGGCAAAGGCTTGCAATGTGGACGACTTGTGCCAAAAGCTGCGCACAGAGTACGTCTCCGCCTGTATCAAACCCACCGCCAAGTCGGGTTTGTGCAACCGGCCGAAGTGCAACAAGGCCCTGCGCAGGTTCTTCGACCGCGTCCCTGCAGACTACACCCATGAACTGCTCTTCTGCCCATGCACGGACACGGCATGTGCAGAGCGTCGGAGGCAGACTATAGTTCCCAGCTGCTCGTATGAAAGCGGGGAAAAACCAAACTGCATGACTCAGATGAGGATCTGTAAAGCTGACTATGTGTGCAGGTAAGAACGGAATAATTGCTTCCCAGCGTTTCTCTAAAGTCTCTCCACATATTAAAGTTATCACTCATAGATTTGGTCTCTTATGCACACAATAACATATCACTACGACATGATCCCACCCTTTGCTCAACACATGCGTGTCTGCAGAGCAAACGTTTCATGATTCCCAGCATCTTTAAGTATTCCTTGGATATAGATTTCATACAAACTAACCTTGCGGATTTTGGGCCACAGTTGTTCAGTTCTACGTCCCTTTGAAACCAAATAAAGAGCCGTTCAATCAACACAACGACCCGCTGTTTTACCCTAAAGCTTTCTACCACCGTTGGTTTGAACACCCCAGAGAGCCTGTTGGAATAACACATTAAATATTTAGCACAGATAAAGAGCCAGATGGATCAGAGTTATCGCTCATTGCTATCTCTGGTCATGGCCATTATTTTTCACAGCCCCATTACACTCAGAGGGCTTTACTAATGATCCCAGGTCTGGGGGATGAAATATATTACTCTTTCTATCACTTTAACATTACAGTCCAGTGCTTTCAGTCTCCACCACTGGCACCAATATTTCTTCATGCCATAGGAGGGAACTCTTAATTAAATAAAAAGTTACATTAAACAGGATGTGTGTAAAACAACCAGCTAACTTTTTACTCCAAACAACACCGGTGTGTGTTGGGTTTATCTAACCAGAGCTTTATGTTTTTAAAGGTCTCGTCTGGCACAGTTTCAGTACGACTGCGAACCCTCTGAAACGTCTGCCAACGGTTGCAAGCAAGGCACCTATGGAGCCTGTCTGCTCGCCTACACTGGGTTAATAGGTATGTGCACACGGGGAAGAGATGAAGTGTTGGAAGGAAAAGAGGAAGCATCTCAAAGAAAATAAAAGAGCCATTTGCTGTTTTAGGGAAGGGAGGGAAATATCATGTGGTCTCAAAAAGAAACACGACAGCTTTGAGAGAATGATTGAACAAATACAGCTCCAGTGAGTGAGAATAAAGTCTACTCGAAGCTAAAAAGCAAAGTTCAAGAACAAATATTTTCCTTCAGAAAAACAGAGGCTCTTTACAGAAAGTGTTTATGATTTCATGACACTCATAAAAAGAAGAATTCAAAGCATTTCAAGGAACCCCAAATGACAAAAAACTCAAAGCCAGAGTTTACTGTAACGTAGAGAGGGAAAATTGGAGTGTTTGGTATCTATAAGCAGTCCTTCCAGGAAGTTGCAATGTTGTGATGGCAACGATTAACGCAAATTCAATCAATCCCAGTAAATTCTGGGCGACCTTGCAACTGTGTCGAATCATTGCAACTTAGTAGCAAATTTGACCACTCATAATAGTTTCACCCGCCCCCTCAAGTTTCTCCAATCATAGCAGACAGTCCCCCGTCAAACTCGCTTCTTTGTTTATGAAGTTACAGGAATATCCGACCAAAATGCCTCTGATTTATCAACAAATATTACAGCTAAGGACCATGGATTACACTAATGTTCTGCAGGAAACTGTTTACAACATTGTGGAGGAACACGGACGAAAATCGTCGATTGGCAAACACCTTTCTACCACAAAACACACGAGGAGAATGAGTGAAGGACGACATACAGAACAGATCAGGAACAGAAGTTGCACGCAGTCTGCATGAAACAAACAGGGTGTGTGAGTTAGAATGTGTGTGATATAGAGAAAGTAAGAGAGAGAGAGAGAGAGAGAGAGAGACATCACTGAGTGACAATTAACTCTGAACACTCGGTGCTGTTTCGTTCTCACTGGATCAAGTTGCCTTTGATTTCAGATGAATTTTGTATTTATTCAAATGCTAATTGCTACAATTTTCTTGCAAAAAAAAAAAAACATCCAAAAACATTGAAGCATGCATTGCAATCAGTGATTTTAGCCCACAACAATATCAAAAGAAGTCCGCAAAATCCTGGAGGGACTGCTTAAGCAGGAGCTCAGCAAGTCAAGCCTTCAATAGCAGAAAATTAACTCTCCCATCAGGTCAGCATGCAGGAAATGCTTCGTCCATTATAATGCACTATGGATTCAGTGTTGCAGCTCAAAGATGAATGAATATTTAATACTTACTGAAGCCTGCTGTGGTCTTTCTGCAGGAAGTACAATCACTCCAAACTACATTGACAACTCTACATCCAGCGTGGCTCCATGGTGCTCCTGCTCAGGCAGCGGGGGCCGGAAAGAGGAGTGCGATTCCTTCCTGGGATACTTCATAGACAACATTTGTCTCCGTGAGTGCTGCTCTAACCACAGCATGTTTGGGGACTGGCCCGGGGGTTTGGTTTGAAATCAGATATTCAGGAGTAAAAGACTTATTATATTATCAGTAATAACTGAAGAATTTTTCTAGTCTGTCATCAGGAAACTTATACAGTGAGGTGTTTGGTGTTTTGTCATGTAATTCGCTCCTAGGACACATACTGCCTTATCAGACTGCGCGAAATGTAAAGTTAATCCTGTGCAAGAACTGCAATACATCATTATGATAGTTTTCTTAAACTGGGTACACACATAATGATTATGAGGCTGTTTTTGTCCCGACTTTTCTCCTTCCCCACCAAGAACGGACAACACCTGATCATCTTAAGTCTTATCAGATTACCCTATCTGATTATCCCGTGGTTTGAGGTGTGTTAAGAGTGGATTTGTCCTAACAATCCGCCTCGAAACGGGTCAGGGCCGACGATATAAATATAATATTTACGACCAAAAATCTTCATGTGTGGGGTGAAAGCCGACGACTTCCGAGTCATGACTTGATGTAGAATATAATGTAGCCAATCAGGAGGTGAGCTGACTGAGGAACAAGGAAGCAGACGTAAACAAAATCAAGCATGGTTGACGTGACATGGAAAGTTCATGAGGAAAGTCAGTTTTCCCGCCGTCTCCAGGATTTTTTCCACAGTCTTTTCTTTTTTTGGTTCAGGAATTTTCCATTAAAAATAGTCCCAAGACCACCATCATTCCCTCTTCTGTGTCCTCTTCCATGGTGTGTATTTTCTGGTTGTTGCTATGTGTTGCTACGTTTCTTCCTCTACTTTTTTGTTTGATCACATTTGGTCACATGAGATTTCCATCTTGGAGGACGAGATTCTAGATCACTGGTGGGATGGAACAGCTTTAGACAGAAAAAAAGAGGAAACAGTTTGTCTGGGTCTGTCCAACTAAAATCAAACCATTAGTTTGGTCAAATTTAATTTGGAATCATTTAATCCGTTTTGTTGTGTCATAGCAAACTATGTAGACTACTTACTTTAGCATTTACAGTAAAAAAAAACAAAAAAATCACAGTAAATCTGAAACGAACCCTCCCCCAGTGTTTGCTTCGATTTTAATGACTTATGATGATTACACGCTGCTGGTATAAAATCAGAGTAATTTAACTACATAATGTATTAAAAAAAAGTTTAAAAAAAGATTATAATTACTTGTTTTCATGAGCTGCATGATGGTGCATTTAAACAGACTTGATGTGAAATTAAAATAAGATCTGCGAGAGGAGGCAAAAAAAAAAGGGTTTAATGAGTTTCAGTGAAGCAGATGTTTCCCAGCATGCCTGAACTGCAGCGCAGCGGTTTATTTGAACCACTCATCCTCCATGCTTTCTGTAGAATAAGAATAAACTGCTCTCTTCCTCTTCTTCTCTCTCGAGCTCTGTGTTTGTCCTCAGTTTGCGCTCTCACATCATCGTCTCTTGTTATTAACTGTCTCTTTCAAGCTGTTTCCTTGGTTATTTCACCTGAATGTCCAGACACTCTCCTCAGAGAACTTTCTGTACTTACCCTGTGATTGGTAGATAAATGTGTATTACATGATATCTCCAAACAACTGATGTACTTTCTTAATAGATAAAAGGAAACATAAGAGCCTGATTGTGAAAAAAAGCTTTAGTATTTGAACAAATATTCCATCATACTAAGACACCCTGAATGGACTCTTGCTCAGGTTTCACAGTTTAAGCCTTTTGTGTGTATAAATTTTAACTCTGTTCTTTATTGTGTTTTATTCTTGCTTTGTGCATCAGATATGCTATACAAATAAAACTTCCTCCCCTTTAGTTGCACATAATGCTTATAATTACCAACCTAATACAAACAAAACAAAGGAAGTAATTAAAAAGTAGTGTTTCCACTACATTATATCAGGAAGTCAAGTTAATTTGTTTTCCTCATAGTTCCAGGTCACAGTAGAAGTAGTTTAAGGTTTCCTCTCTTCTAGATCAGGTCTGTACCTTGTTTTTTTATTGAGCAGACTCAATAGTCTTGTCTTATTATCTTATTTATACGTCAGGATGTCATTTCTGTCTCTGTATGGACATGTGTTCATTCTCCTCAGCTCTCTGTATCGTGCACAGCAGAGTTCCACCCTGATGCATACAGACATGAATGCGCACATTCAGGGAAACGAGCACACTCCATAGTGGACAGAGAGTCGGAAAAAGTTATGTAAAATCACTACATGAAATGCAGAAATCAAAACTTTAAACGCCATCTTAAAAAAATCCCCCAAGAGTGAAAAAAATCCACCATTGTGGTAGAAAAATGTACTTGTCAAGTTTAGAATAATGTCTTAATACAAGAAACTTTCTCTTACCCCACTGGCATATTTTTTACTTGTTACAAGCAGTGCAGATCTCATTTTTTTCTTTTAACATCTTGAAATAAGACATTTTTCTGGACAGGTCTGGTAAAAGTGGCTCACATTAAGTCTAAAAAGACATTTTTACTAAAAAATAAGACAAAAAACACCTGCTTAGATTTAAGTTTTTTTGCAGAGAAGAAGTGTACAGTTGGCTGCGGAAACTCAAACAGGATCAGGCTTTACTAATTCAACTCATATCAAACTGTACTGATCCATACTGGACCGATTGGTGGAAACAGGGTTTATTGTGCTGTGCAGAGTGTGGTGATGTAACTGCCTTCTGGGCAAAGACACAAATTAGGAAATAAAACATTTCCAACATCATCTAAATGACTACAAACACATGATAGTAAACTCAGCTGAACTGATCAAGAAGGTCTTAAATCACAACAATTATACCACAGAAAAAAATAAAAACGTTCAACACTCCCTGTCTCTAAGATGGTTAACTGAGCAATTTAGGATCATGACACACAGCAGCAGTAAATTATTTAGATAACTTGACAAATTGAGACAATAACACAGACTAAAGGTGGGCTCTTAAAATCATTTCATGAACGTGTTCTACATGGGAGTCTTGTAATTTATTGTATCCTCTGTTCGTCTGGCTCATTGCCTAATGATAATTTTCATACCAACTCCATATTTCCATCTCTCTTACGACCTCTGCTCTGCTGTTGAATAATTAATGGGCCTTATTATTGACCTCAGCGGGATGATTTCTATCATTGAACCTATACATGCTATGAGAATCTTTTCTTGGTGTGGGCGCTGAGGTGAATCTTTGGCCGGTCTTTCCTTGGGCCCCCTGCCTAGAAGAGACACAGAGCGAGGTCTCAGAGTTGTTTGGCCGGTGCAAATGGTCCATGAGTTAATGAGGTCGATGTGGAGAGGCAGGTGCAGTTTGGATACTTGAAGAGAATACTGAGTATTTTCTGTTTTCTTTTCTTTCTCCGCTTGCTCTCTCTCTCTCTCTCTCTCTCTCTCTCTCTCGGGACTCTGCTGACCAAATCCAGATCCGCTCCGACCTAGCAAAAGCTCTCATGCAAATCGTCCAGTGCAGAACTGGAGGGCATCTGCTGTTATTGAACAAGACAAAGAAATTCAGTAAAAATGTATAGCAGTATGCACAGTATCATGAGAATTCGACTAAATGTTTCTTTGTGTTTCAGGGAACGCTCTCATGACATTTGGAAGTGAATCAGACCAGCAGCCGTCTGTCAGCCAACCCAGTGCACCCAGTACACCCAGTCCCAGCAGCAGAGAAAACAGGAGCACCACCTCTCCACAAGAAACACTTGAAACTATGAGGAATATTATAGATATGATTATACCAACACAGGTATGCAGCTTTTCCTCTCCTGCTCAGGAGAGCACTGTCAGACACCAAGCAGTAAATTATCTCTGACTGAGCCATTACCATGTCCCTGTGGCGAACACGTCCTGTCAGTAGGAAAATTTATACAACCCCATTTCCAATGAAGTTAGGATGTCATGTAAAACAGAAATAAAAACAGAACACAATGATTTACGAATCCTGTTTAACCTATAGTCAATTGAATACACTACAAAGGCAAGATATTTATTGTTCAAACTGAGAAACTTTTTTTTTTTTTTTTCAAATATTCACTCATATTAAAATTTGATGCCTGCAACATGTTCCTAAAAAACTTGGACAGGGTCAAAAAAGACTGGGAAGGTTGAGGAATGCTTCAAAACAGGTTCATTGGAAACAGGTGAGTGTCATGATGGGGTATAAAAGAAAAGGAGCATCCCAGAAATGCCCAGTCGTTCACAAGCAAGGATGGGGCCAGGTTCACCACTTTGTGAACAACTGCGTGAGCAAATAGTCCAACAGTTTTAAGAACAATGTTTCTCAACGTACAATTGCAAAGAATTGATGGATTTGACCCAAAGTGAAAAAGTGTGCTGTGGTCTGACGAGTCCACATTTCAAATTGTTTTTTGAAATCATGGACGTGGTGTCCTCTGGGCCAAAGAGGAAAAGGAAAATCTGGACTGTTTCAAGCACAAAGTCTCAAAGCCAGCATCTGTGATGGTATGGGGGTGTGTTAGTGCCCATGGCATGGCTAACGTGGCCATCTGTGAAGGCAGTTTGAACAATAAATATCTTGTCTTTTTAGTGTATTCAATTGAATATAGGTTGTACCAACTCCATTGGAACTGGGGTTGTACTTGCCTAACTTGTTTGAAGAAACTTAGGATTACCTGCAACTCAGAGAGCTGTTTGTAAAAGTATAAAATGAGACTACCCAGGAAAGAATGACCACAAACTAATCACATTGTTTCCTTCCAGGCTCTGGGTAATGAACTACTGGTGGGTCAGCCCACCCTGCCTTCCAGCAGCCTCCCGAACTCTGCTTCACCATCCAGCCTAATGCTTCAAGCTGCCATCAGCCTTCTGTTGTTGCTCGTTCACCTGCTCAACAATGGACACTGAAGACTGCAGGGGTGCGTGCCGAGGACCCACCATGCTCTGAGCAGATCGGAGGACTGGTGCAGTTTGGAGGAAAATGGACCGCGTGGCATTCCTCCTCCATCTGAATATATACCGCGATTCTGTTTTTGTGTTTAAGTGGTCCAGTTCCACCTGCCAGTGCTCCCTCTCAGTGTGAGGGACTCCTGCAGACAGAAGCCAGTCTGTACATTTGTACAAAGCTGTAGTAAATTCAGAGTGCTGCGTTTGTGGACTAATCAGCTTTTAAAGTGTATTCATTTTCAAAAGTTATGAAAACATCACGTATATATGTATGATACGTAGACATGAAGTATGTCAGTACTTGTGAAGATTTGTATTATAAACAGAAGCTCTTATTTCAAGCACTCTGAGGGAAAATGTTTGGAGTAAAATGATGAACTTGGGCTCAAAGTGATTGGAAACCTGTTGAGGCATATGGGGCTCTAATACCACTCTCCTCCAGTGACTGAAAGAGGACTATTATTTCTGATCAATACTGGAATAGAGGAAAGACTGAGAGACAATAGAGCTGCATCTTGCTCAGGCATCCTGGACAAATGTCCCTATCCCTTAATGTCCTGAAGCACCATCTAAAATATATGTGGTCAACCTGAGTACACAAGATAAACCCTGCGCTGATAATAGTCCTCTCCATCAAGAGGATGGTTGTTCTCTGTCAAAGTCTTGTACCAGTTTGTGATGCTAAATCCAGGGTATGTGTTAACAGAAATCACAAATCTTTGGTATTACCTTTTTTCGAACTAAATATAGAACAACTCTGACCATAAGACGACTGCCCCGTCCCTTTCCTTCGAGACTAATTCTTAGAAAATGACATTTTGGAAACCAAGCTTTTTCTTTTTTTAATGAAGAAAACAATGCTAATTGGGTAAGATGATAAAGCAAACACATCAAACGCCCTTTCAAATGAAATTTTCACATTTCAATGGAATAAAATGTGATCAAGTGTAAATGAAACATTTGTGTTATCAGTATTTTGATGCCATAATTAAAATAACCTGTAGTCCATTGGACAGGTGACTGGTTTAGTAATGGGCATACCTGCAATTTGTTTTTGTGATGCTAACGTACTATTCAGAACAGTCTTTTTGCGCTTGCTCTCTGTGGATGTTATACTCTGACAGATGTTTAACGTCTCTGCTGTCATCTCATGTAACAGCTTGTCTTTTGTGCGGAGGTGGGGAGGGACGTGGGAAGGTTGCTGCAGATTCAAACCTGTGCCGACCGCTCTGGAGCTAACCTCATTGGGCACACGACCACACCGGCCCCTGACCAACCCATCACTTGAGAGCAGCTCTGACTCAGTCACACAGCTCTGCTCATGGCAGAATTTTGTTTTGATTGACAGCATGGCAGCCATGCAGCCAATTGCATGAGGATATAGGATCATACCACTGCAAAGACTGTATAATGAATGGACGTAGTCTCCCTGACATCACCCGTCTGTTTCTGAAACACAGTTTTGAAGCAAATCAGCTGGAGCAGCCATATTAGAAATGGGGTTGGCTTTGAGGCTCCACACTAACAGCAATAGGATGACCATTTGTCGTTAGCAAATAAACAATTCAGACAGGAGACATTTTTTGTACCAGGCTGCACTTCAGCATCATCTCATATTTTCAGATTGGAGGTTGCCGCTTGTACCAGTGACATAGCAAGAAATAAAGTTGCAGCAGGACCTGAATAAAACACGGGCCATACAGTTAATTTTATAAATAGTGGAACAGTATTTAGTGTTACTGCAGGCCTATAGATTCCCCTCTGGATGTCCTTACCCGAGATGGAATACTCATGGCGGCTGGGGGGCTGAAACAAATACATTTAGACTGACTGAATAATATTAATAACATATTTATTAACAAAAAAACAGCTTGATTGGCTGGGCCTTGGCAAGAAGTGGACGGGCCAAGGCCTGGCCAGGCCCACCAATAGATATGTGGCTAGATCAAACCATTATGAGATAGCAGAGAGGGGGACACTCAGTCAGGTCTTGCGTCCAGTCCCCACTCAGTGAGTTAGACAGCAGATATGACATTTGGATGATAAACATCTCATTTTGGTCAGGATGGACCATAGAGTGAAAAAAAAATGGACATCATCTCACTCGGCTTGTACCGTGGTCACCACAAAAACTGCTCCCCCTGGTGGTGGCTGGCTGCAGTATAGGTGCTGTTTGAATTACAACCAATGCCTTCATTTACATTCCTTTTTTTTTTTTTTTTTTTTTTTCACAAACAGAGACTTTGAATCCACAGCAGATCAATACCAAGAATCTAATGTTGCTCTGGGGTGTTGACACCACTTACCATTTACCTCTGAATCATTTTACATACAACAAATAGAAACATTCTCACTGCCCGTCTTTTCCCACATCGTGTTTGTAAGAAAAAAATGAAATTGATTCCACCCACTAATTACTGTCAACACAGCGTTTGACGTGTCAGCTTTATTTCCTCTCACTGCTTTGCTCACCAACATAATGACTTGTTAGCAACGGGGACATGATTTTGCCTCCAATTATAAGCTTGGTTTCGTCGCACTGTAATCATAACAAAACCTTTTTAATATTTATTTTTCTGATGATAAATAAAAAAAAATGTCAAAGTCAAAGGAGAAATAATAGCAGGGTCTGAACTACTCACTCTGCTGAAGCAGAACAAATGGATTTCTTTTGTAAGCTCTTATTAAAGTGCCAATTATGACAGTTTTCATGCAAAAATGTCACGATATTTTGCACTTAAATGAAAAGAAAGACTGATTTAAATAAGCTTTGACACACATATCCACTTAAGCATAAATAGTGACACCTATGACAGCTTTCAGGTCAGGATGTGGCAAACATGATGAAGTTAATATGAAAAAGAATGTCAGCAATAAAAAAGTCAAACATGTCAACATGCAGCAGGTTCTGCTTGTGAAACTGAACACCCCAGTGGAATGACTCAAATTATGTCTGCATATTATGTCTCTGTCTTGGTGCCTGTAATCCCAAGAAAGAGGCTTGTTTACTCAATTTGGTTTTTAATCAGTTTGACTCAGAGCTAATAATCTTTCTGAAGGGCATTACTTGTCTTTGCCCCAAAAGAGTCACATCCTGCTGCTGTTCAGTCCTCACAGATGAGGAAACATAAACACAGAGTCACAGTCACGCTAAAAGTGACCCTTAAACCCTGTCTACTAGAAAGGACGTGACTCTTACCAAGGTATGCATTCGTTTTGGAAGCATATGGATAGAGAGTAGATCTTCTTATTAACACCACTTTTCTTTGTCAAGACAACTTTTCCCAAGATGCAAAGTGACACAGTAATTATTATGTTATTTGTTATTTCATTATTATCATGTTTAATTGTAGTTATGTAGAGGTATTGTTGTATGTGGGTTGGAATGAATATTATCACAAACAGTTTAACTTAAGCTCATGTTTAAGCATTTAGCCGGTGTTTAAACCTTCAAATCGATTTAGCTTCTGTTTTAGCCTTTAGCTCTTGTTTTAGGCTTTATCTTCTGTTTTAGCCTTTACCCTATGCTCTAGCACTCTCCCATTTATCTTTCTTCTTCTCTTCTGTCCTTTTTCTGTCTGACAGTTCAGCTCTAGTGTCCACCATCACTACTAAATTAATCACATAAAACGTTTCCAGCAGAGAAAAACACAGATCTCTCTTCTCACGACTGAACTTTATCAGCATGTGTGGTGTTTTCTTACAGAATTCAAGTGCTGTAAGTCATTCCAGTCCTGTCTGACAAAAGTACAAACAAAAAATCATAGCGAAAGGGAGTGAGGGCTAAACTCCAGTTGTACAAACAAAACACTAGAAACAGATCGCAAGACAAGAACAGGCAGGCTCAGGAACGAGATCGGGACGACAACGAACTGGCACAGGACAGCGGCAAGCACAGACACTAAAAGCACAGACAGACTTCTGTCATTTTTCTGTCTGACAGTTCAGGTACTGTTTCCACCATTACTACAAAATTAATCACAGACATCTTTGTCTATAAGAAAAAAGTACACATCTTTCTTCTCACTGCTAAACTCTGCCGATTAGCGTAGGGTGTTCATAAGGACTTCAGATTCAAATGGATTTGTGTTCTCTTGGGAAAATCAGAGCTGACCACAGATACAGAGAAACAGCATTAAGAAACAAACAAATTTGGTTAATTTGGTTGGTTTGTTTGCTGATAATCTAATTTTTAATTATGGATTGTGAACAGACAAATATAATATTAAAGTATAAGCTCCTCGCAGTGCATTTAACATTTCCCTATTTTTAGTCAGAAATAAAAAGAAAACAAGTCAAGTATCACAGTCCATGTAATGAGGAAATCGACTATTGTTTCTGCGGAATCTAGATTTAGTTCGACTGGCGGTCCTGGGAGAGGAAGAGACAGACAGACAAACAAGCAGACAAACAGAGATTTTACTGCAGCTGATTACTCAGGGCAGCATGCACAAAACCACCTCATTATTACATTCCAAATTTAGCTGAATCCACTGAGTTGTTGACCTCGGTAACAAAAGTTTTATACTTTGTCATTAGCACTGCAAATAACAGCAAACATGAGAGTTATTCTCAGAACAAAAAGTTCAGTTAATCACAACCATGGATTTCTTGGAATGAGATTTATGGTCCAGATTTCAGCCTGGGTGTTCGGAGATTTTACTTACATTATGAAATAGCTTAGCTGATTTTTTTTTGTGTCATGGTTCTTCATTTTGGAAAATCTAGAATCTGGTTATAATCCAGAAGAGCATCATCTCTAATTAATGGCTTTCTCCATTAGAACATGCAAATCTTTTCATATTTATAGAACAAGACTGTGAGCCTTTTATCGCTGACAAGTGTCTCCAAGGCCTGAAAAGAGTGCAACATTTCTTTGCATTTATACTCCTCCAGATGTACCAATATGTTCATGTTTGTCAGCTCTCATTTATGTTTCTATGCTGGTTCATGCATGTGTATGTGAAGCATGTAGGCGTGTGTCTGAGGACATCTGTTTTTATGGCTGATATCTGTGTGCATCCATGCATATCTGTGTCTTTATGTGGTTGCATGAATGCACAAGAAGAAAATCTGGCTCAAAATTTTCTTTTAATGTTTTTTTTTTTTTTTCTGACAGGGAAAAAAGTCAGTGTCCCCATGGTGATATTAACATATATTTAAAGTTTACAGGTGCGTGTAAGCATCTACAGCTTACATCTTTTGTGGTTGTTAGCAGCTGCACAGTAGGAAATGCCTCCATGTCCCAGAGTAGAAGAGCCTCATAGAGGGAGCAGCTGGGCAGTAATGACTGATTCTCCACTCCTTCACTGGCCTTTAGCCTCATGGGCCCCAACTGAGGCCTCGTGGGAGCTCCCTCGATTGCTTGATACTTGAATCTCTCTGTAGAGACCATTTTCTGAGCAAATGTCTCTCTTCAAGAGGCACTTCACAATTACTGCCGCAGTATGTCATGGCGAGTCACCCTATAAGTGCCAGAACACACAATCAGAGTTACATGCACCGCAAATTTCTCATACTAAGGCAGAAAAATGTGGCAATAACCTTGAATGTGATTGGCTTTCAAGTTACACCATTATCATTATGATTTACTCTGATTGTAATTTTGAAGGCAGGCTGTGCAGTGTTGTTGAAATGGATGCTTTACAACGGCAGGTGTTTCATACTGCGTATCCAATCTGTTGATGAACAACATGTCTTTGCTCCCTTATTGTCTTTAATCTCTTTACAGTCGCAGTGCAAAGCGCCAAAGAATTTTAAAGTTGTAAGGCCACAATGAGTCCATCACAAGTCTTGCCTGTTGGACTCAGCGAGAGTCTCTTGCATTGGAAAACAAAGTGCAAAATTCAGTTACTTAAGGGTCAAGTTAAGAGTGGGAATCACTGGGTTACTCACAATACGGTAGCCTGATAAATGGCGGGGCTCAGTGCCTCAGTACAGCTGATCTGCTGCTCCTTTAAGGCACTGAGGTCACATCAGAAATCAGAGGGCATGGAGCCTTTTCTGTTGCTGGTCTAAACTGTGGAACGAGTTTCTCTCCCATATTAGACAAATTTCCTCACTGTCCGTTTTTAAAACTCATCTTAAAACAAGTTTTTAGTCCTTGACTTCCAACCTTGCATGAGACTCTACCCCTGTTTTGGTGTTTTATGGTTCATTTCTCATCATTTTATTGCTCTCAATTGTTTTTCAATTGAACAATTGCTTTAGTGTTTTTAACTGTTTTTTTTTTTTTTTTTCATTGCTTGATTTGTTTTTATGTCTGCATTGCTTTGTCTTTTATGTAGAGCACTTTGTTTCAGCTGTTTTCCACGAAACCATGATATCACAACACTCTGATCCTTTTTTTTGCCGGATGCTAGAATTGCGACCCATCACCTTACCGTAGGGAAGATCAAGCAGGACAGAAAGTCGTGCATAGAAACTACCTAAAAAATACCCAGTGACTTTCAAAATAAAACAAACCGACTCAAAACCAGATGGTATTTATTTTGACTACAACAACAAATGGACATAAGTAACGGAGCTAGACCAGGAGTCAACAGGTTTCAGGTTTTACAGCCTAACATTAATTGATGAATGCAGTCAACCCGCAACGGAGTGGAGCTGGACTGTAGGCGCATCTGGTGTATTTGAGGTGTTATGTTACTACTTGATGGCGGACTAAGCAACATTGACCACTGCTTTGATGGAAGCTTTTGCTTTTACATCTTCACTGTTTTTGTCTGGATGGTTCTCCCGAGTCAGCCTTAAGTTGCACAAACAGGATGGGTAAAAGTATTCTTCTGGGTTTGCCATGATAAGCTTCCACGATACCTCGAGACAGTCAGACAATCAGGGGGGGCTGCATGTGTGTCTTTGAATTTACACATGCTGCCCACTCACCCTGAAAAATTTTCAGGTTTAGGATTTTTATGAAAATGTGAATACCGCTTCAGCCTCTTCTGTGATGTACATACCGAGAATGCCAAGCTGAGACTGAAATCTGGTATGATCATTTCGTTTCTGGCATTCTGCCAGTCAGCTGTGCCATAAAGCATCACGCTCAAACAGGAGACTGTAGCTGCTGAATTAAATTACATAATGCAGAAACAGATGTTCAGAGCACACGGTGATAGTGATAGAGGCGCTAGTCCCCCTAATACAGGTCAAAATCCTTTTGAAGCTGCATAATGTTGATGTAAGAAATATTGATGGGAGCAGTTATTTTATGCCTTTAATGTATGTTTAAAATTAAGTTGGTGAACATCTGTGAGGTTTTCAAACAGGCTATTTTAAGTTAATGGCTTAAAAATACTTCAAATGTTTAGAAATGTTTTCATCACTTCTACAATAAAGACATTTGAATGTTTCTGCTTCTTTAGAGTAACCCTGAAACTTACCCAGGACTATGGCAACGATGCAGTGGGTTTTCTTTGTACTTCAGCATAAATAAAATAAAACAAAGCAAAAGGAAAAAAAAAAACGTGTAACTTTTGATGGAGATATGAATTTACAGCTCAAACAGAGTTGTGTTTTTTCCTCAACGATCCCCTTTGTCTCCCCCCAGCAGAAGCAGCAGCAGGAAGTGTCCACTCTCTTTATCCCCTGACACAAGCCACCCCATGAAACGAAATCCATACCCTTGATAGTGTGATACTACAGGAGGACAGACGAACAAGAGATAAGCCAGCTGGAAGCTTTGCACTTCTCACCCCTGTTGACATTTCAAAAATGCCATCCTCAATCATCCCTTGGCTTAAATCATGTCGCAGCAACATGAAGTCACTGCCGTTCTGTAATCTCTGCAGGACAGCTGCTTCACATGAGGAAATCATTGTGTAAGAGGCCTCTCTGGTCTTATTGAACATTTCAAAATGTGTGGAGATTACATAGATGCAGCTACTACTGTCTGTGCATAAAAAAGGTTATTTTTCCTCTTCAAAATTAAAACAAATGAAAATTTGTTCGTTTATCAAGATCCCGTTGAATTCCTTTGATCTGCATTAACAAAGTAATTTTCTTTGATTTGTTTTCATTTAAAAACAAAAAAAATCTGTTTTTCAATGTTTTTTTTTTTATTCATAATTACATATCAATTGAACCTATTATATACGGACTCAGCTGAAATGAATTGTGAACGTTAAACTGTAATAAATCCATCCAATTAACTTAATGGTGAAATGTTTTATAAATGCATTTCAAATAAAAGTCCTGAGGTAAATGGAGTCTTTAAAGTTTATATCATTTTGTAGTTTTTACACTGCTGACTTTGCCTTCACGCATGTCAGCTCGCAGTGAGTCAGTGCTGCAGTGAGTGAGCAGCTCAAGTTCAGAAACTCAGTTTACAAATATCAGGCTAGCAGTGACCTTCTGCTGAGTTACACCACACAACAACTCATTTCATGCCTGGATAATACGAGAAATAACAACTGTTTGCCTGTTATTTTTTCTCTACCTGTCTTCACTACACTTTTTAGCTTTTTTTCCCCCTCTGTCCTCATGTGCACTGGAACCTTTTTCTCCACCTCTCTACATGAGCGCCTTTTCTTCTTGGATGTAGGAACAAATACTGGAGAAGCTAGGATTTCACAGGGCCCGTCCAGCAGTATGTTTGTTTTGAAATACTTGTAATTAGATGTCAGTGAGTCAAGTGTCTGTTTGATATTAAATACCCAAGTGTAAGTATTATCTCGTTCAGGCAAAGTGGAAGCTTTGTCATAGAATTAAAGCCACTGACAGAAACTCTTCATCATTCCTGACAACTCTAAATGTGCGGAAAGATGAGATGCACGGCTTTGTTCAAAGTTTTTTTCCATCTAACACGGACCAGCTTTTACGTCATCTCCAGCATCAGCCTCAAGTCTTCAAATATGAAGACTATGCAGAAATACAAAGCTGCAGTTCCTCAAATATCCACTTGAGGCTGGCTCTAAAAAGGATAAAAGGTTTTCTATATCATTATTTATAACAAAAAAGTGATTAATTTCAATATTAACTGAATCTATTTTGTTTTTAATTAATTCACCAACAACACACATACACATAGCCAACAAATCTACCTACAGGTACAAATAAAGTAACCCACCCTAACCTAACCCAACCTAACCTAACCTAACCTAACCTAACCTAACCTAACCTAACCTACCCTTACCTAACCTAACCAAACATAAGTGTTTTCTGACTTGTCTGGTGCAGCATTTGAAAAGAAAAAAAAATCGCCTGTTATCACTTTGGATGTAAACTCAGCTAACTCTCTACCTTGATTATTAAATTAATTACTTCATCAGACATTTAAGTGCTCTGTAAAGGGTCTGTGAGGACTATCTGTTTGAAGTTGATCACAGCGACACCTTTTGGCTGGAATCACGTGCACAGTCATGATGACATGACTCTTAACAAGGTGTGTGTTTGTTTTGGAAATGAATGGAGATCAGATCTTCTTTTTAACACTACCTTTCTTTGTTCAGAACAACTTTTTACCAGATACAACGTGACGAGGTAAGGTATTTATCAACAGTTAAATAGCGCTGTTGCTTGAAATGTGACAACAAGCAAACTAGGTCAGTTTATACTGTAGTTTAGTAGCTGGTGCTCTGAGATGTATCCGTAGGCTAACATATACTGTTAGCGAATCCTTATGTCCTGCCATATCTACTAAACAGAGCTAACGTAATCTCACTCTTCATTTTATTGACAGACTCTCAAGTTTGATCAGATCACTGCAGAATAACTGCTGCATGTGGGTTGGAGTGAACATTATCACAACCCGTGTTTTAGACTTTAGCTCGTGTTTTAGCCTTTTAGCCCGTGCTCTATCAGTCTCCCATTTAGCTTTCTTCTTCTCTTCTGTCCTTGTTCCATCTCAATCAATCCGGTCCTGACTAACCTGATCGGGAAGCTAAGAAACAGCATTTAGAAATAACCTATAACAATGCTGATAATCTCATTCTAAATTGTGGATTAGGATGAGGCATTTATTTAGAAGTGAGACAAAGGAACTTAAACATTGCAAGATTTTTAAATTACATTGAACAGTCCTATGAATAATGGCAAAGCCTCTGTTTTTTATTACAAATATTGACTTATTGCAGCAAAACTTTTTAATACATCAATGCAGCATTACTGTGTTTGATGCACAATTGTTGAATGCTTTTGCCTACTCAAACTCCAAAATGTTTTCCCCAGAGCTGCTTCTGTCAGCAGAAATTGCAGCCAAGTCTTTGCACAGGTCCCTGTAACACTGACTGTCATGGCGACAAATCCCCATGACAAAGCTTCAACAAGATTAAAGTGCCATCTCCTGGGTAAATACAGCATCCAAAACTCAATAACTCATTCAGCAATTGAATACTGGTATATAAGTCGCACTGATGTATAAGACGCAGAACACTGAGAAATGAGTCTGAAAAGTGCGACTGTTACACCAGATTTTACAGTACATGTTTACAGGCTGGGACTACCATTGATTTTGGTCTGTCCAGACATACTGTACGGGGATAAACTGTTGTAACTCACAGGTTTTGAGGGTAGTTATTTTATGAGTTTTGCATAATATAATATAATAACAGGTGGAGCTTACTTTACTGATGGCCAAATTACACCACCTGCTCCGTCATGGCACCAGATCCGATGGGTTTCTATTCAAGTCAATGTGTCATCTCAAACTGGCTCTGCTCCACTGTTTCTCGCGTTCTGATCTGAGCCCTCTAGATCAGATAAACAAGCCTTTTATCTTTGGCCAAGAGCCAGAGAAACGACTCATCACTTATCACAGAGCAGATCAAGCAGGACAGGAAGTCATGCACTGAAACCGCATTAAAAATCAGATGACTTTCAAAATAAAACAAACTGTGTAAACCAAATGTTAGGTCGAGTTAGCTTCTCAAATGTAGTATCCACCAATAATATTCATCAGAAACCATGTATGACAACACTGAGGCTACATCCAAGCATTACAGTCTGTGGATCACAACGGAGGAATGCAAATTAATTCACATTTCATAACAAGCTCAAAATCTCTTTGAACATTTAGCAGGTGAAGATGTTAAGAAGGTCAAATAAACCGAAGTTTCAAGTCAACCTGAAGAGTAATTGGATGAAACTCTTCACCCATGGTGGCTCCTTCTACTGTGGGATTTAATTGGCACAGGCTATGTTTTCAGTGTGAAAGAAGGGCAATCAAAAGGAAACCCTCTGATGTAATTACCAGAAGACCTTGTAGGTAAAAGCTCAGGAAAATGTATCAGAGTTCGTCTTGATTGGGAAACATTTGCAGGCTTGTGTGATTTGTGGAAAAGTTTACGCTACGGCTCGGGATATGATTTATAATGGAGCACATTGTTGGAATTTACAGAGCTTAACTTGTTTAATTCCACAGCTGTAGACATATCAACACAAACAAACAATATTTGCTGAAAAGAAAGAAAGAAAACATTCCCAGTGATTTAAAGTCTTGATATTGGAACGATCCACTGACGGTAATCTCTCAGGGCATCTCTGTCTGCATTTCTGCTCTGCTGCTAAATGAGACATTCTGAAGGCAACAGGCTGGTGGGCTGAGTGTGCGGGGATGTCAGTTTACATCCACCTCTGATACCAGCCGTGCCCTCACTCAGTCACTATCATTGTACTACAGCTATTCAGACCAGACCAAACAGCTATCTGCCCTGAGGCAAACTTTCTGCATGGGCAAAGATACAGGCTGGAGGTTGGCATGCTCTTTTTATGTCTCTCTCTTTTTGAGCACGTATCCAACAACTGCTGAACCAACTCTTTCCACAGCTTTAACTCCAGCTGTAAGCCCAGCCAACACCTGCTCATTAGAGGCACATCATCTGATCCAATCAGCCTTGACAAAAATACCTTTGTTTACCTCAAAGGAGTAAAATTATTATTATTTTTCTTTAGTTCAATACAGTGTTTGCACTGATGTCATTATCTGGGTAGTTACCCTGATGCGCGGCCATATTGGAGGTACACAAATGTAGATATTGAATGGACAGAGATAGACGAGCACAGCAAAATATGATTCAAACATTCTTATCCACCAACAAATGTGGAAAAACGTACAGAGTAAACTAAAATTTATCATGAAAGAAAAAGAGAGATATATCGAAAAATTACGCCTAGTAGGCGAAAGAGACCCATACGAGGAGTTAGCATCGTCACCATCATCTACTCAAAGGTTTGAAAACACAGGTGTTATGACTATATTTTTCATGGGGGAGGGGTCCATGGAATAAATGATGTTCTCTTAGGAGAGGCTCACTTTAAAAAAGCCCCCTGAAAGACACTGAGTTTTACTTAAGTACTTTTCATGGTGTGACTTACCTCTCAATCAAAGTAACATTCTATCATAATAAATTCACTTTTACAAAAGTGCAGTTTTAAGATGCTATGGACAGAGAATATGACCAACCTGACAAGATATGTTGTGAACGGACTTGAATGTTGTACAGATTATTGCCTTGGAAATCCTGGTGGAGCTGAGCTAGCCACGATTTCCATTGTTTGCACTCGTAAACCCGATTTGCGATATTTTTTGGTAGTCGAAAGTATTGGTGATGTTTTTCTTAGTTGGACCAATTAATGCAGCAAAAAATGAGGCAATAATTCACCATTTCAAGCAACAATAATCCTATAAATCTATGATTGCAGTTCACTCTGTTGAGAGAGTCCCTCCAACATGGCCGATCTTGAGTTGATGACATTACGAGAAAAAACTTAATACATATTTCAGGTGTTTCCAAATATTAAATTTATATTTCCCCAAAAAACAACAGAAAAAGATACTTCTTTTAACTCATGAAGCTGAAGTTATGACTACTTGGGATATTTTCTTCTTCTCAAAAGATGAAAAAAAGAGAGTGAAGTGATGAACAAACTGATATTGATATCTCTCAGTTGATTGTCTTACAAATGATTCAACTCATTTTAATAAGTGTCTGATGAGGCCACTCTCTGTTTAGTTCAAATATGACAGATAATATCTTTAAAATAGCAACAGCGATAGTGAACTCAAGGAGTTCACTATCAAATCACAGCTGATTGTGTTTGAAAATGAAAAACAATGCAGAATTCACTAAAATGTCTCTGTACCTTACCGGAAAGAGGCCTCCAGTATCTGGGGTTATACTGCCCTCTAGTGCTTCAGGCTGGCTTCTTAAGATTCAAGGAGTTAAAGCCCAATAAACCACTTTGTATTACCACTGCACAAAATAAAGCCTAGCTTGTGTTTCCATACAGATATCATGTTGCACGCTCAGATATCATGAAGATGTCTGTGAACTGTCTCTTGTGGACATCTGATATTTAGATATTAAAACAAACAAACAAAACAGCCGCAGCGTGGTGCTGCCATAGAAACTAAGGTGACACAAGATAATCCACAGCTCTGACACACTTATGAAGTAATGTTAAGTCTCAAACAGACCAAAGGGGGGTGGGGGGGGGGGCAAGAGAAAATGGCACATGCAAATTCTGTTATTTCGTTTTGATAACTTCCAAAGGCAGCAAACAGAATGAAATGAACTCTTGGAGGAAAACAAAAGCTCTTGTATGATAAGAAATATGCAGAGAAAGCTGGCAAGGACAATAAAAAGGACAGTTCAGTGTAATTATGGTGACATGCTTCTTTCTGTAAAACATTTTATAACAGTGCAGTTTGGAAAAATGCCAGTGTCTGTGAATATTTTTTTTAAAAAAAGATTATCCATTTACTCTTTATTTCATTTAGAGACCTTTTCAGATGTACATTTTTTTGCTGTTTTTTTATTGGTCTTACATGATTGCAAATTGTATATGACTTGGGTTTAATATAGATCATAGGCTGATATTACACTTTCCTTTCATCCATTAACGTTGTATAAATAGACCAAATAACTTTTTTTCCTTTTATGCTTAAATTTGATTATTAAAATGTAGCCTTTACTTCGACACTGATTTTGTTCACTTCACCACTGAAACTTTGCCGTAGGTGTGATTTGGTCTCAAAATGAAGCTACCTATCAAAACCAAAACAAAACACACTGAAGATATTTCTCATGTTACAAATCTGGCAGGAACCAAGCTCTCTATTCCACAGCACAGTAGGTCTCTTTCTCTTTAAGTCCCCTGATCCATGTGCTCTCTGTCACCTTATTAGTGCTGCCTCGCTGCCTCAGGTCTACTCAACCTGAAAATATGTCACCTATCTGTGTCATTATGTCCTCATCTCTACGGGGCTCACAGTTCATGTCTTAGTCTAACTGAGGTCTATTATCTTATTTAACTAGACTTCTGGAGACACCATGGTAGCATCTCTGATGGGGTCAATAAAATCCAGGGTTAGGGATTACCTAATTGTTGCTCAATAACTCCAAAACAGCAGTGACCTCGTCTTAACACCCAGCCCTTATCAGAAAGTCCTGAAACAAACTGCAGATAAACGTGGTTCAACACCTGATCCCTCTTTTCTTCATTAGCAGTCTCAGAGATAACATAGCCTAATACAACCTTAGATCATACCAATGTATTCAAGTCAAAAACAACATTTTTTCTTAGTTTCCTGTTTAAAATGTCATCAAAACTAGTGGGATAAAGATCTCCCCAGATTTCCAGTAGGGGGAAAAAAGACCTTTTCAATCAACTGACAAAACATCTTTCAAATAAACCAATTACAAATGTGAACAGGCGGTAAAATGGGATCCTTCTAGAAAATATTCTGGGACGAAGCCTACCAAGACCACCAAAAAGGAGTCTGACAAACAATGACTCACAATAAGTTAAGGGATATTGTGAGGTTCCCAGTTCATCATTCAAGCAGCCATGAACCCACAATGTCACTTAACGGATGAGCAGCGCCACCTGGCCATAGCGCGCCTTCAGGTCGGTAGCAGTCAGTCAGATGTTGCTCATGAACTTAGTTTGTCATCAGCAGACTTGCAGCAAGACACAGAACTACTGGCAGTGTTGGTGACAGACCCAGGAGTGGAACCCTAAGAGTGATGGACTGCAATGATGACCAGGACCTATGCAAACCAACCAAACAAACAAACCATTTACAACCGACTCCACTGCTTTGGCTTAAAGCCAGATGACCGCTGCAGGTGATTCCACTGACACCAAGACATCACTGTGACCATTTGCAGTGGGCACAAGACCATGTGACCTGGACACTGCAACAGTGGTCTACGTCCTGTTCACCGATGAGTGTCGGGTCACCTTGCACAGAAATGATGGTCGTCAGTGTTGCTGGAGAAGGCAAGGTTTGTGATACATTGAGGTCAACATGGTCCCCAGGGTTGGCTTTGGTTGAGGAGGTGCAGCAGTCTGGGCAGGCCTCACCAGTCAACTCAAATCAGATTTGGTGATTGCACATGGTTTAGTCATTGTACGTTCTTACCTCAGAGACATCATAGAACCCATCATCAACCCCCAATTCCACCAGCACACCATGCCACCACCATGATAATGCTCCACCACATCGTGCCAGAACTGTCACAGTTCGACTTCAGGAAATCAGAGTGCCTCATATGGTATGGCCAGCAATATCCCCTGACCTGAACCCCACAGAGCATGTCTGGGACCAGCTGAAGCAGAGACCCGATGCTTGTACCCCACCTCCACGTGACCTAGCAGAACTGCATGTAGCACTTGTGGAGGAGTGGAACTCACATTGCCTTAGAACAACATCATGAGGCTAGTGAGGAGCATGAGACGTCACTGTCAAGCTGTCATTGCAGCAAATGGTGGAAACACCCTCTACTGACTTTGTCAGTTTTGGTTATTTGGGGCTATCTTTGTTATGGTCTAAATTGTTGGGGTAATAAATATTGAAACAATCAAAATGGTGCTTCTTCTCATTTATTAATAGTAATATCAATATTCCTTATTTCATTAAAATTCAGACCAAATATCCCTAGAATAGAAGAGTCCAATTCTAGTGACAAGAAAGTAACAAAGATTAAAAAATAAATATAAACCTAATGTGGTTATGGTAGGCTTTGAATGTTAAAGAGTTTTAGCCAAAGGAAACTTACAGCTTTAGTGAACTGGATCTGATTTTTATGACAAAGTCAGCGTTAGGTGGATAAAGATCTACATTCTAAGTGTAAGCAAACTGGGTGTCCTAAAGACATGTATGAACACTTTACAAGGGAACTTTTACAAGCTAGAAAAGAAACAATAAACACCTGAACCAGACCTTAGGGTTACAGTTCCAACCTTGACATAATTCCATGACGGTATTTTTTTTTTCTCTTAGAGTTTAAGTTTTTTCACAAGTGCAAGGGGGAAAAAAAGTTGGCATAAGTTTTACATTACGGGATTCTAAAGAACTCGAAACTTTAAGTTACATTGCATGAATAATAAGTAATCTCAACAAAACTGTATTTCTTGGTTCAAATGTAATTTTATTCAAACTCAAAAATCCAGTGCAGACAGTTGCCTTGAAATTCTGAGTTTACACAACTATTTTGTTTTTACAGTGAGAAATTGCGATTTCATTGTACGGGAAAGAGGAAATAACTAAAGCATTCACACAAAGCAATTAAAATTGGAATAAACTGTAGTGTCATCGTAACACCATAAAGTGCACCGTCACATTGAATTCAAGAGCTGCAAGTTAATTAATTACACAAATTAACTGAAAAAGTCCAAAGATCATGTTGTGTTTAGCGGCAAGATGAGCCCAGTTTGTACTCAATCCGTGGTGGACTCACAATCTGTGCCAAGTTTAGACAGCAGTTTGAGATCTGTGAACCTTTTTATTTACTATTTATTGCTACTATTTTATTTACTTTAAATGGAAGCATCAGCTCTGTGTACATAAGAAAGTAGGGTCTGTAACAGTAGGCATGTTTTGTCATACTTTCACAGCTTATAGTTGACCTGAGAGGGATACCCAGGTGTGTCTGCATGTATAAGTATTTACTAGCAGTTTGTTTTCCCTTGTTTGCTCAACCAGGGAGGTGCAAAGGTTATATAGCTATAACAATGACATTACACAGCTGTAACACCACAATTACATAGAGATCCATCAGATTTTATCATTTACAGTCCTTTTTGAACTCCAGGGCAACAGTAATGTAATATCTACTATGAAAATAATTTCACTATTCATACCACAGGTGAGATGCCAGATGTGACTTATGCAGCCACAATGGTACCATAGTGGATACATACATTTCTGTGCAAGATTATACACCGTCTGAGCACACATCATTATCACCAATTCCAGGGTAATATGTTGTATCAAAAATTAATGATTTTACTGCATGACTTACCCTTGGAGCCTTCTGTGTATGTCTGAGACAACTACACAAATTCTGAAGCTTTAATAATGACACACATGATTTCAGTGGTAAGTTTTAGTTAGTGACAAGCTTGGACACTTTCATCTCATGGAAAATTTGTGGAAACGACCTGTGAATTTACAATTTTTATGTGTATGTATCAATACCTACAGTGTTACCAGTTTGTTATCTTTGTTCTCAATGAAAAACTAGAGGCTAAATTAAAAACATGTGTAACCTGAAGGACTCTCAGTCCAAGAGAAAGAAAACTCTCTGCTCCGATGAGACAAAGATTGAACTCTTTGACGTGAATGCCAGGCGTCATGTTTGGAGGAAACCAGGCACCGCTCATCACCTGGACAATCCCATCCCTACAGTGAAGCATGGTGGTAGCAGCATCATGCTGTGGGGATGTTTTTCAGCAGCAGGTACTGGGAGACCGGTCAGGGTTAAAGGAAAGATGAAAACAGCGATATACAGAGACATCCTGGATGAAAACCTGCTCCAGAGCTCTTTCGAACTCAGAGTGGGGTGACAGTTCATCTTCACATCAGATCACAGCCAAGATATCAAAGGAGTGGCGTCAGGACAACTCTGTGAAGGTCCTTGAGGGGCCCAGCCAGAGCACAGACTTGAATCTGATCCAACATCTCTGGAGAGATCTGAAAATCTCTGTGTGCCGAGGCTCCTCATCCAACCTGATGGAGCTCGAGAGGTTCTGCAAAGAGGAACGGCCCAAACTGTCCAAAGATAGCTGAGCCAAGCTTGAGGCATCATAGTCAAAAAGACTTGAGGCTGTAACTGCACCAAAAGTGCATCAACAAAGGAAGACTGAAGACTTATGGACATGCGTTATCCTAGTTTTTTATTTTTAGTAAATTTTCAAAAAAAAAAAAAAAAGTCACGTTGTTATGGGGTGTTGTGTGCAGAAATTTAAGAAAAAAAAAACTGAATTTATTCCACTTTGGAATTAGGCTCTAACATAACAAAATGTGGAAAAAGTGAAGCACTGTGAAGACTTTCTGGAGGCTCTGCAAGTCTTAGGAAAACAGTTTGTCAATAAATAACTCAATTTTTACCCTGGAACAACCACACAGATTAACTTTCTCTGGGAACTTTTTTACTTTGTTGGCAGATTTCCAAAGTCAAAGATATTTTTTTATGAATATTGTAAACATAGTAATTTAGTAAATGGTTAATAAATGTTGGGTTCAATTCAGGCTTTGTTGTCTTGATCTGCTAAAACTGATACCTAGAATAGACTCAGAACTTCACTCTAAAGTGATCAGAGTTCCTGTCATGGAGGGCTTGGCTCTAGTCCTGTGTAATAAAAGAAATAAATGTAAGAGGATTAGGTCAATGTAAAAAAAAATCCAAATGTGGTCAAATTTGATAATCTGTATTGCCTTCTGTGTTACCCTACCAAGGCTCTTAAAATATTAAAATAAAGAAAATCAGAGTTATGAAAAGACAGATTAATCTTTAAACAAAGTGAAGTTTATAACTTAGCTGCATCTAAAAATAAGTCAACACACGTGCTTTTTTTGGCACAAGATTGGAAAGTAGCAATCGTGCACTGTGAGCACACTCCTTAATGAGTGTGATGTTTGCTTGAGGAAGCTGACACAATAAGTGAGAGATTACAGAAGAATCTTTGTTTCTCATCTTCTGCAACTTGATTTGGATCACAAGCAGGGGTTACATTTACTTTTGGCAATGTAACCTGCTGGGTTACATGCATCTTCTATCAATATATTGTACATGAGTCTATTTAGATTTTAGAGTTTCCCATGTCATTGCTGTCACGGAGGGTAATAAATGAGCCCCCAAAATGACAAACTTCCAAAGTTGATCATATGTTAACACAAAAGTCATGCTTGCCTCTATTCCATCATTCCATTATCTGCTCTGTTGTCCACTATCTGTTGTATAACAGACTCAATGGTTTTCCAAAATGCTAATAAAACCTGTGAGACTGGATGGAAGAACAAAATGTACTCTCATATATGGTTCAAAAATATTACCACAAAACTGTATTTTCAGATCTTGGCTCAGCTTTTAATGCTGCCAACAACACCGGTTTGTTTTGGTGTTGAGGAGTCACATTAATCCTTTTTTATTATTGAATCGTTTTATTTTTTGTTTCATGAATGTAACTTCAAACTATTGTATTTTTCCTTTGGGTTTCCCAGCCTCTATGTATCATACAGGGGATGCCACTGTGAAGGATGGGTATGCACTTAATATTACTGTAACAAGAGCAAAGAACTCACACCTGACCCCAGAGAGGTGTAAGCCTATGGCCCTGTAATCATTAACAATTGTGCTATTGAGAAAGTGTGTTCTGAGAAATACCTGGGCATACATCAAGTCAATAATTTAAAAGGGTCTGTAAGTGTTGACTGGGTATGTGCCGGGTGGACTCATAGATTTCACTTTTAATCAAAGTTATTTTCACTTACACAACCCCAAATCCAGTGAAATTTGGATGCTGTGTAAAAAATTTAAACAAAAACAGAATACAATGATTTGTAAATCCTGTTTAACCTATATTCAATTGAAAACACTTGTGTTTTTGCAAATATTAACTCATTTTGAATTTGATGGCTGCAACACGTTCCTAAAAAGCTGGGACAGGGTCATGTTTCCCACTGTGTTCCATCACCTTTCCTTTTAACAACACTCAATAAGCGTTTGTGAACTGAGGACACTAATTGTTGAAGCTTTGGAGGTGGAATTCTTTAACATTCTTGCTTGATTTTCAACTTCAGTTGCTCAACAGTCCAGGGTCCCCATTGTTGTAGTTTGCACTTCATAATACACCACACATTTTCAACGGGAGACAGGTCTGGACTGCAAGCAAATCATTCCAAATCATTCCACTCTGGAGGCCTTTTCCAACAATTTCCATTTTAGGTAAGCTAAAATGCTGTTTCTGTGTAAACAAGAGGCTGAAACACAACAATACTTCTGTGTTTTATCCTAAAATCATTGTAGCGTAAATGGGATTTATATACCCCAGACCCTCACAGAATTGTAAACTAGTGCAAATTATCCTAGCATGGCAAGCCCGGTTAGAAAAAAATGAGCGCAAAGTCTGCACAGTCCTTATCACATGGAAAATTTCCGTATTGCGCGCCTCCAAAATTTCTAACTTCTGCGCGAAGACACACGGACGAGCAGGGGCTCGTGTTCGAAATACAACAAATACCGACATTTATATGATTCACCAAACAGAGATCACCTTGAAAAGTGTGTGATTAACAACTCCTGTCATTAAATTGAGGCCAAACTTGGAAAAGGAATTCGTAAAAAAAAAAAATGCAGTAAACTGCGTGAACAACCTCTTCTTCTCTAGTGCCGTGGTAGACGTGGCTTTTGTAGATTCTTAATTTTTTCTCTTGACTTGACTTCACCATGCCAGACAAATTCAGAGAACAGTTTTTCAATACTGGAGGCCACTCTTCTGGGCATCCATTGGGGCAACATCTGTAAGGGATAGAGAATCCTGGGAAGCACATTCATTTTGAGCAAACTGATCTGGGCCATAAAGGACAAAGGGGAATTCAACCAACGTTGTAAGTCTGTTTTGACACCCTTGATGTTCAAATGAATCAACTATCAACCACAAGGTAAAACCAGCTATAAAGGTGAAGTTGGAGGGAAGGAGCAGCCATCCCCTCAGGTCATCAATCTGACCTTTAATGAACCAATGTACATTTACCTTTAAGCTGTTGTGCTTTGGACCAGCAAAGGAGTCGGCTATTGCTCAGTTGTAAGGTTGGAGATTCAGTCCAATGGGTCCAGCTGTTCACATTCTGTGGTGTCATTGTCAAGATACTTAACCCCAACCTGCCCCCTGTGGTTGCATGAGTGGAGTGTGAATGGGGTTAGTTAATACTGAAGAGTGCTTTGCATACTCGCCCAGAGTGCCCAAGCACCCAGTGAACTCTTGAATCCCAGTCCTGTGCTCTTCGTTTTGTTTAATGAAGCTTTGGTTTTATGGAGTTATGATACAGACTAAAGTTTGTTGGTTTTGGCAAACCTCAAAACAGCCTCCTGGGACACACATTTATAGCAGCCTTTTAGGAGGAGCAGCCACGTGCCATTTCAGAGAGCCTTCAACTGTGCCTTCTGAATAACATGAATACTGCTGTGAATCATGGTCTGCCAGGAGACATTCCGGTTTAGCATAACAGTAAAGTGGAAAACATCTCACAGGACAATCAAACTTAAACACAAAACAGTCTCAGCAGGGGTGAGAGGTGGTTTCCTCACACCTTCCTCCCCCGTCTTGCCTCCTTACCTTCCACATTACCTTTTGCACATAAAGTCAGCTTCCCTGTGATTGGCAGGGAGGACATTAAGGCGTTATTCATTTGTAGTCACTGATTCCCATCTAACTGAACTGTGGGCCTGCCTTTTTGAACACTCATGCTTGCAACTCTCACACAGGAACAACACTATCTGCTTTGAGCTGCCATTTTAAAAAAAATATTATTGTTTTGTCTGCATTGCAAGAATCCTGAGATGAAAACCAAAAAGGAGGCGGAGAAGATGTCAGGAGACACTTTGAATCATTGTACTGAAGGTAAGCGACATGAAAGCCAAAACAGAGCTACGCTACACAGTACATGATGTAAGTCTTTGAGTTTTCCCATGTGGATGCACAAGACATAAAGATGGTTCCAGGCAAGACCTGAAACATGCTTTGGAGTTCCAGCAACCCTGGATTGAGCATATATTTCCATGCATTTTACTTTTTTAATGATGAAGTTGTTTTTTCCAGTCTGTGAACACTCTCTGTTTAGATTGTGAAACAAATTTTCTCAACAAAAACACATTTTCCTTTGAAATATGTATAAAAAAATCCAGTTGGAATAAGAACAAACAAGGAAACTACAATTCAAGGAAGCAGCTCACGTTTTATTGGAGAAAGAATAAGCTCTGAAAGTTATTGAGAAATCAGTCTACAATACTTATCCTCTGGCTTCCTAGAATGAATAATAATTACTTTGGCTGCATGCACATGTGCTCATATTTCAAGTTTGACTGCAGAATGGATCATTGTAAGCTTTGCTAAAGCCCTCTGTTACACATTTTAGCCTTCAGCCTGTGCTATCATCAAGAGATTGATTCAGCACCTCTTATTTGGGCCGTATTCTGATATTTAATCGATATTTGTTCATTTAGAGGCTTGAGTTTGTTATTTTTTAACAACACGCTGTTTTGTGTTCCTGTGATTGCGCCCCTCAGGTGTTCTTGTGTGTGAGTGTGTTTCTGTCAGGCTCTCATGGAGTTTGATTAATGTTTTACAAATGTTTCAGCGTGAGCCTCAAAATACAGAACATTACTTTATTAATGCAGCATTTCATCACTTTCCCGGCGCCTGTTTCAGTATTGCTCTGGTCACTCTTTGACTTATTACTATGCCAGTGATGAAAGTCCAGCTGCGCTGCATTCTTCATATGTAAATGTTTTTGTGTTCGAGTGGAAAAATGGGTTGTGAAGTAAATGAGTTTCTTTTATTGAGATGTTAGTCTGAATTCTTTATTAGAAGGACTTTTACAGGATTGTGTTTAAGTTCTGCATGGCTTGTGCATCAGCTGTAAGTTTGTTTTATGTAGGAGTGATTATGTGCCACATGAATAGAAAAAGCAAAATAAAAAAACAAAAAATAAAATTATAATAATAGTCCTTCTATAAACTCATTTTATTTTAAGCTCATGCAACAAAACTTGAGTTAATGTATATTTTCATCCCTTTCAGTTTTGTGTTTTGACCACCTAAGACTGATTTTCATCCTAGTTTTGTTTAGAAAAACGGTTATCCTTCTTTTTGACCAGACATAACATAATGCATTAGTGCTCATGTATTTTACCGAAGCAGAGGAGCAAACAGGAGGAGACTTGGGAGGGAGATCCACCCTGAAGTCTTTAACCATGGTTGGCTGTTTGCTTTGTCAGAAATTGCTCTCCTATTTAGTTTGGCTGGTAGCAGCTTTTTTGTGTTCAGCAGTAACATTCCCCTTTGTTTATGCTTTGAAAGGCAACTTTGGAAAAATTTCTTCCTTAAAGAATTAAATTCAGCAGGTTGAAATTTTGCCACTCTAAGCTGACTTTCAAAGTCAGAAATCATTGAGGAGTATTAAATCTTTTGGATTCTTTTTTGATTTTTTTTTTTTAGAAATGAAAGCAGATGCAGATTACTAGAAATAACCCTCCTTTTATGCTTCCTGTAGACCGTCCTTAAATTGAAACCTGGATGAATTACCAATCTCTATAGTTTTTTTCTCTCACATTTACTGTCAAACTTCCCTCTTTTCTGACACAATACAGTTGCTAAGTATTAAATCTTATGATCAACACAGTCTAGCTCTGCTTCAGACACTGATCTGTGCTGCCCTCTCATGGACAACCAAAGAACAGTCGTACCGGCACTTCCACCTTTTATTTGGCCTTCCACCACCAAGTAGTTATCCCCACCTACTGTCAAGGTGTGTAAGCAGAAGTCACTCTGCTGCATTAAAAAAATTCTCTTCAAAATAAAAGCACAGGATTTTTTTTTTCCAGACAAAGGCCCACGACCCACTGAAGATAGGTCTGTGACCCACCAGCTGATAATCTCTGGTTAAGTTTACAGTCTCTTAAGTGCTGTCTTCACTGTTCTGATGAGCGGTTCAGTTCGGTTCGTCTTGGTACAGCACGCATTTTGTAATGTTTCTATTTGCTAAAACCAGGACAGGTCCTAAGATTACCGACCTTTGCCATTCCACTTTTTGGTACCCTTCTGTTGGGGGTGCCAGAAATACCGATCAGACCCCAGAGGGTAGAGGTAGAAACAAGCAAATTTCTGTGTCATGCACCTCTGAAAATTTCTAACTTCCGCGTAGAAACGCCCGAAGTACAATAAATCTGGCATTTACATGATTCACCACACAGAGATCACCATGGTAACCCTGAGATCAACAATTCCTGGCATAAAATTGTGGCCAAACTTGGCAGGAAAGAGCAATTTGTGAAAAAATGTTGTAAACTGTGTGAACAACCTCTTCTTCTCTAGTTTAGTACTGTGGTAGACGTGTGTTTGTGATACACCGCCCCTTGCAGTTTGTGAAGGATGATGTGAAAAAGCATAAAGGCCACATGCGGTCTCTCGTGCGGATCTCGTGTGTCACGTTTGTGCGGAGAGCATAATCGGCCCTTTACACGCCCCTTAACAAGATGGGCAGAGTTGGCTGTGGAAACTCAAACAGGATCAGGCTTTATCGATCTGACCTGTACAAGAGCGTACAAATGAATGGATAGTAGATGTTTGCTAAGTCTACTTCTTATAACAGCCTGTGGCTCTGAAACATATCATAAAAGGTTTCATTCTGTGCTGTTCATAAAGATTACTTTAATTAAATACAGAGACATTTGAATAATTCATTGAAACAATTATAAATCGAAGGGAAAAAGGAGAGTCAATAACTTCCAATACAAAGCACCAACCCCTACACACACTAAAGCTGCTTTTACTCGACTTCACATAGGCACAAGGACCCAGCAGAAACAAACACCCCTCTCACCCCCCTGACTTCTCTCTCTGCCCTCCCACTTCCTCTCTCAAACCCATGTGCTGCTGGAGGAGGTGCAGGAAGGTGCCTTTACCTCAACATGTGTGTGTATGGGTGTGTGTAGGAGAGACTCAAAGAGGAGATCAGCAGTGAGAGCAGGGTGTGTTTGGGAGCAGAGAGAACGATGATGGGTTGACCTTTCAGGGGAGCATCTCACCCTTAAAACATAAAAAACAATCAAACAGCCTGGAGAAGATGGAACCTAAGAAGGTCCTCCTTTATGTGCCATCTGGTAAGTTTAACTGGGGGGGAATGGGGAAAGGTCTTTCATGGTGCAACCTGAGCCAACTGTGTCAAACACGTGAAGGAAGCCTCTCCACAGTGTGTGTGTGTGTCTGCTGATCTAAACATCTGCTGTTCATGTGAAACACGTGTTTATGGTGTATATACAGCAAGCCTTTATTCTCTGAGCACAGTCAGTCCATTCCAGTACTATCTTCTTGACTTTCTGCTCCTTTGGCTGCTACATGATGTGCTTCCTCTTTGTCTCCTTGATAACAAATGAACTTGCTTAAGATTATTGCCAACAGCAACAGGGCGTCAAAGGCTATCGATACAGGTCAATATTTACAACATGGCAATAAATGATATCATGGACTTTACTGTCCTGAAAGGTTTTTACAGCTGATCTCCAGACAACATTGAGCTTCTGTTTGAACTCTCTGACAGCACAACACCAGCAGAGATAGTTGGTCAAGAAAAGGACACGGTAAAATACACAGCTTGTTAAACTTTCTGTAACTTAATGCTGCTACAAGCTTAACAAGTGTGAGAAAATTCAGGAACTGACACGCTTAAGGCCGAGTTGTCTGGAAAGTTGACAAACAAAGAAGATTAATCTTCTTTAATGTCAACACTTTCTGCTTCTGTTGTCTTAGTTGATTAGAAGGAATGATTTTGGATTACGGAGTAATTATTTGGAAAATGAAATTATTAGTTATAAACACTCCAAAATGGATGTTTTCTTTCTGCACTGTAAAGAAACAGAAATCTGAGCAAGCGTTTTTTTGTCTTATGTTTAGTAAAAATATCTTTTTGGACTTAACGAGCCACATTGGACACACCAGTCAAGAAAAAGGGTCTTATTTCAAGATATTTAAGGACAAAAATAAGGTCTGTAACAAGTAAAAAAAAATCTGCCAGTGGGGTAAGATAAAGTTTCTTGTATTAAGACATTCTAAACGTGACAAGTTTTTTTCTTACCCCATTGGCAGATATTTTTACTTGTTACAGGTAATTCAGACCTCATGTTGGTCTTTTAACATCTTGAAATAAGTCATGTTTCTAGACTTGTCAGCTGAATGTAGCTCATATCAAGTATAAAAGACAATTCTTACCAAAAACAAGACAAAAACATTTGCTTGGATTTCAGGGTTTTTTTTTGCAGTGTGTATGTTCCATTAATGGGTTAATAAACTCAGTTTGACTTGTACAAGGTCATAGATTAACAAGATTAACAGAAAAAAATGTATGATATTCTAATCTGGCTAATCTGTTTTAAGTCTTACTTCAGGCCCACTCTTGTTAAAGTTTCTGACAAAGTGCCAGCTTTAACTCATCAGTGTTGGGCGGTAATGCATGACAGCTTCACTGGTAACTAATAACGAATTACTCGTGAAATTCAAGTTATAATATTATGGTAACTCATGCAAAAATAACTGGTTACCTCCTTACTGTTATTACCTCTCTAATGATTTAAAATACAACAAACCGCAGATTAATTTCATCGTGCACATCAACCCGGCAGCACGCCAGCTCACTTTATGGTTGCCAGTTACTGCCATGGGTAGTTTATTTATTTATTTATGGCTGATGGGCTTGTTTATTCCATTGTTGTCATACATACCTTGCAACCCTGGCTGGCTTGAAAGATGAAGCTGTAGACGTTCAGTGGCTGGAAAAATATGTCCATCACTTTAGTTTATTTAAGAGGAAAGATGACACCAACATCAGATTTAAACTGTGTCCCGGTACTAGGTCTCTTTTAACTTCGATCAACTTAGATTGGATTTCAAAAATCGTGAACCGGATGTGTATTTCAGATAACCTGTAACTTTGATTAGTGCAGAAAAAAAGGCACCTGCTGGCAATTTAACATCTGACATTGACACAGAGGCCATGTGCAAACTCAGAATCACGAGGAGAAAGGACACAAATACAGATGTTGTGGATGTCAAGAAAAGTAATAAAATCAGCAGTGTAATATATTACTGTTGGTTTATTACTGAGTAATAAGAAAAGTAATAATATTACTTTAAAATGAGTAATGAGTAATAAGTAATATGTTACTTTTTCAGCAAATGGTTTGGAAAATGTTTCAAACCAGCAGTGTCTCCATTTCTTTTTGACTCAGTAACTGAATTTTTGTCCGTCTGTCGTGATGCTGCCACTTAACATCTTTGATGTCTGAGTGCACACACCCCCCCCCCCCCCCCCCCCCCCAACATCAGATGTGTGCTCTCTAAAGTATGACTTGTGTGACTAATGTTACTCTTGGTCCAGTGGTCATTTCTTAGCGTGCTGGAGAGACAGATATTAGGTTGTCTCTATCTTTGCTCTTTGAAGTGTTGAAGTGGAATGAGCTGTGGTTCCTCTTTCCTGTTATCAGCTTTGTATCAATATATAATGTGTACATTGTGACCTACAGAGTACACACTGTTCATGGTGCAGCTGCTTGGATAGTTCAAGCTCTCATAGGGCTGATTAACCTCAAAGAGTAAAGCTTTAGGCCTTCTGAAACACATTAACCCCTTTAATTCCAAGAATACTTGGAATCCCATCTTTCCAGACGCTTTAACCTTGTAGAGTTCAGCGTGAAGTTTTCAGCTTTATAGTTTGGTGCACTAGTTTCCAGAGACCCAACAAAGTTTCTTCTGTTTCCTCTTGCTCAAGGACATCCTCGTCCCACAGAAAACACTCTGGCAAGGATTATCAAACACGCCTCAGGCTTTGAGTTAGTCCTGCTCGTCTTGCCAGGTTGAGGAATTAAAAACAATAAATCACACACTGCAACAATTAAAAGAATTATAAGCAAATGTTTTTCTTGTTTTAGTAGAAAAAGTCTTTTTGGAATATTAATACAAGCCACATTCAACAGATCAGTCCAGAAAAATGTCTTATTTTAAGTTAAAAGACAAAAATGAGGTCTAAGTTGATTGTAATAAGTGAAAAAAAATCTGTTAATGGGTGAAAAGGATAGTTTCCTGTATTAAGAGATTGATCTAATTTCAAGAAACAAAACGAGCAATTTTTTTTATCCCATTGGCAGATATTTTTTTACTTGCTACAAGCAATTCAGACCTTATTTCTTTACTTTAAAGACAGTGTTGGTAATCAGTTTTAGATAAACTTTTTGTTATACTGGTTAAAATGATCTTTATGTCCTGATGGCAATCAGTGCATGATGTGTTCTTAAAATACAGTGAAAAATATCCGCTGTCTACAGCAGGAGTAAACCTGGAAAGACACCAACCAATCCTCGTGTTTAGGATCCAACCAATCAAATTCCGTCCTGCTGTTCTGCCTGCCTCCTGTGCGCACATTTTTGCTGGTGTGCACTAGCTCTGATTCAATGCTCATAACCAAGAGGGATCCAAGTGTGCTGGAGAATGGCGGAAAAACTACCTATACCCTGATTACTGGTAACGTAGTGCAAACAAAAATGATGTGCTGAGGACCGGTTTGAGTCTGTGGTTTTGAATCAGTCACAATCATACAATTGTGAATCAGTGGTGCTTGTGCATGTGAGCGGGGGTGTCATTTTGGAGGAGCTCCAAGTGTGGGAGGGCGGGGGCTAAATGGAGTCCTGAGGAGATGCTACATTCAAATTCATGTTAGTTTTCATGCTAGTGTTTCTGTACTTGTCAGCTGAATGTGGCTCATTTCAAGTATAGTATTTTTACTAAAAATTTAGATT